>JASJET010000103.1:17205000-18577500 GCA_034092305.1 Diaprepes abbreviatus
TTATGCGGAAACTTTGCTTAGTGATCAACGAACAGAAGCCCAGACGAATGACACTGAAAGCATGAGTGGTCCAAAGATTCTTGAATCTGAAGTCAGGTACACAATGAACTGTATGAAGAATGGTAGAAGTGCAAGTTGAAATTAAACAACCTACATATCTCTGTAATGTGATATATGACTCTGGGCAAATCCTAGTGGATGGGTTTAAGTCTACGTTTATTGCTATCCCAAAGAAAACAAACCCCAAGAACTGCGAAGACTACAAACTCATTAGTTTGATGAGCCCCGCTCTTAAAACGTTCCTTCGAATAATTCATTCAAGAATATACAGAAAGTGTGAGGATATGAGTGACGACACACAGTTTGGCTTTATCAGGGGGCTTGGCACTAGAGAACCTCTCTTCTCAATGAAATTACTTGTGCAAAAGTGGTATGACGAAATGCAAGATGTTTTCATCTGCTTTGTTGACTATCAGAAAGCTGTTAACAACGTAAAGCATGAGCCACTGTTGGAAAGATTACAGGAGATCGGTATAGATGATTAGAATAATAATAGAACTTTATTGGCAACAGTTAGCTGAGATCCGTATTGATAGCGATCTGTCAACAGAGACCTATACTTATACCCAAGAAAATATTACAGAAAAATATTAACAAAAGGTTTAAGATACAAAAATAAATTATATATATATATATATATATATATATATATATATATATATATATATATATATATATATATGTGTGTGTGTGTGTGTGTGTGTGTGTATGTATGCGTGTGTGTGTGTGTATGTGTATGTGTTTATATATATGTGGGTATACACCTATACATTTTTAAATATAGGGGTATGTATTTATAAATGCTTCGAAAATTTTACAGAAAAATACCATTATCTTTTCAACGATGACTTCCCGAATTTTCAAGCTATCTATTTGTTGGAAAACCATTTTACAACAAATTTCAACTGCTACAAGTCATGTAAAGTTGAATTTTTTAAATTCTTTGTTCTTAAGATTTTTCAGTTCAAAGGGCTCGAGGGACGTGGTCCTCGTACTGAAAAGCGAATAAATAAAAAAAAAACTTAATTTACATACTTTAGTATTTCCACGTATCTTCTTCAGTTTTCGATTTGTAAAAAAAAATTATTTCAAAAATTTTTTTACAATTTATATCAAAATATTTTTAATAATAAACATCCTAAACTTATAGATCATATTATTACCACTTAAATAAAGTAAATTATAAAAGAAACACTTTTAAGTCTTGAACAAATTTAAATCGAACTGTCAAATAATATACAGAGTGTTCAATTAAAAATAAAAGAAGTCTCGTCTGTAACTCAAAATCTGATGCCATTAGAATAAAAGTACGCCCGTGGATTATACGAAAAAACTCTACAATAATCCGTTTTTATCTTTTCATTAATTTATATATTAAGTAAGTTACCAGACGGGCTTGTAAATGGAACACTTTCAATTTCGATCTATATCTTCAAAACAGAGAGGGCTAGGAAAATTTTATATATTGCATCCTTCGTTTAATAAAAAGTAACAAAGAGCAAATCTCTATTTTTAATAATAATAGAGATATCCTGCAAAAAATCGAAAATTGGAAGCTCTATAAATAAGTGAAAACCTGGTTATTTCACATCGATACCTTAGGTTTCCCGCGATTCTCAACCTGTGGTGTACCGAGAGGCCGTAATTTTTCTACTTGACGAAATATATCGAGACTAAAGAAAAAATGAATAAGACAGATTTGATTCAGGTTAGAATATCAAAAAATCGTTGAAATATGGTAATGAATAAAACTGGAATGGAAACCTGGATTGCAAATCCAGCAAGGTTGAGAATTGCTGTTTTACGGTTTGTATTTAGCATAAATTGCAAATTTCACGAATAAAACTTGTCTTGAAAAAACAATTTATTTATTCATTTTACTTTAAAGAGCCTTTCTTGATTGTTGTTCTAGTCTCTGTTGTCAAAAGTGCAGTTTCTATTTGTATCCCAAGTATCATGCATAATTCAGCATCCCGGAAAGGAAATGATACGAAACCTGATGAAAATACGGAAACATGCGGGCGGTTTACGTTATATTTTCCACTCTAATAGACATGCTGAAATCAAATTATTATTTCAGTAGAAAAATTACATGAAAAGGTGCATTTCTAAAAATTAGTATTTCATTTTATGTTTTTTTTTTCTCTTTTTCTTTAACCTAAAATAAACAAAATTGTAAATTTGAAATAAATTATATACTACATGTCCCAGATTCTCTTTGTGATATTTGTCTACTTTTAGTAAGATTGTAAATTTTATTCAAGTCTCTCAAAATCGTAGTTGTAGTCACTACAAATTGGAACCAGCAGTATTGATTACCGTATACCCAAACTTGGCAGATATTTGGTTACCCCTCTATATTCAGTTTTGAGGTAATATCAAAATGAAATTTTGTTTGTTGGGGGAAGGAATCTAGTTACAAAAACGTCGAAATTTTAGTTTTGGTCCCTCTCAGCCAAATTCCAAAAAATCAGGTTTTTAAGTTAAAATCGTCAAAACTTATCAACCACTTTAAGTAGACCCAGAAACTTGAGATTCAATAATAAGTACCTCTTATTAATTAAAATGATATAAATTAAAAATTAACCCAAAATGACAGTAATAGCCATATGCACTAGGAAGGTTTAAGACTTAGATTCAATCTAGTTGCCTTGGAAATTAGATTTTCTAGATGACCAGTTTTGTTTTCTTATGATATTGTTTTAATTGTATTTTAAAAGTTGAAAACTTGCGTGACGTATTGTTAACCTTCTCAATTTAAATTCTCTACTGTCAATCTAGACCGGTTTTAAAGTTAAACCATGTTAGTGAATTAGGAGGGTAAAAGTTTAAATTGACGACTGTAACTAAAAGTCGCTCAAGTTTTGAAACATGAACCATCTCTTATAACTCTTGTTATAGTTAAAAGGGAAGCTATCGAATTTGCAAAGAGGTCCAACAACTTAAATAGCAGAGATGATAGCCAGTGATTACCTAATACTAGGAAAAATCTTCTTACAAAACATCAACCAGTAGTAGGTAGTAACGAAACAGATTACAACTCGACAATGCGACCCCAAACACTGGCAACAGAGCCGATGACACGCAACAGGTCTCGCAACCTGATTGACCAGAACCATGTGACCAACGAATGCGCCTCACGTACACACGGGACCGACAGGACCCGAGTCGCAGGCGTCAGTTCGCTCGTAAACGCCGTACGGTGAACTTTGAAAATGGTGAATGAAATTTCACCGAAATGTCAGCTGCCTTACAGTCCTGAGAGGGACTTAGCACATACACGGGATCCCCGAAAACCTTTGATTACACATCACACCCGTCAGAATGTTGGACATAATATGTATATATATATATATATATATATATATATATATATATATATATATATATATATATATATATACATACGGTAGTCAAGAAGTTACTGGGCAGGACGTAGGGACTAAAACCACACATTTTGCACTGGCCGTGCAATGATAACCTACACCTCGGTTATATAATGAACAAAAATTACCTAAGGACGGGCTACTCTGGAAAGACTGGCCTGATATCATGCCAAGCATCTACAAGTTTGACAGATATTACACCATTCAGCTTGACTGGAAGGCGGGCTCTGTTCGAACAGTGAATCAGTCCAGAATCCTCGTCTGATACACGGATGGGTTCAAAACTGATCATGATGCATGTACCAGAATACACGGAAATACCAGAGTTAACATAAATTAAGTATAAACCGGTATTTTAGGCAGAAGTACATGCTATCGATGTATGTCTTCGACAGAATCTGATAATGGGTTACAGGCTCAATTTCTCGACAATCAGGCAGCGCTAAAGGTTCTGGCTTGATATCAAATAGCGTCAAAACAGGTATGAGACTGACTTTAAAATCGGATTACTACCCTTGCATGAGCTTCGAATTATTTTGCCACGATTTCTCACAATGAATATCTCCATCGTCAGTATACCCTTGGGTATAATAGATTTGCTAGAAGATCTTCAACCACTAGATCTTGCAGGAGGGGAGACATGATTTCCAGCGTGGCAACGTTGTAGACTAGCTAGCAAAATCGAATGAATTTGCTTCTAACCTGACGAAAAAAAATTGTAATGAAATAGTTTTAGGATCAAAAAAAGTTAAAGACCATAAATTATGACATAGAAACCTGCTTACACTAATAATAAAAGGTCTTATTGTATTTGTTTTTTCCAAGTCAATATTTTTTTTCAGTTTTCAACCTCCTTGAAGTTAACCTATCGTGGAAATATCTTTATAAGATCACTCCGGAGAATTGGTTAGAATATGTAATCAATCTATCTGGAAAATATTATATTTTTATGAAACCTCCACCTAAGGCCCATTACAGTATCTTGACAGGAACATTAAAAAAACACGTCGAATGGAGGAGCATTTTTAAGGCAGCTGATAAATAAATTAGTTTTAATTGCCATTTGACTCATCTTAAAAACCTTATATTAATATTTAATTTCACTTACTGCATAACATATCTAATAACATGCTATCTAACAAACGTTAGTTAAATTAAATGTTGCCAAAATGACCTTTCTGCTTTACATTTTAAGAGATCTAAGGTGTTGTGGAGTAATTATCTGAATAAATTATATAGCCCAAATAATAGAGATTTTTCTTATAAAAAAATTTAAGATCAAACTGCTTGCACAGTGACTTAAAGGGTAGTCCATAGATGACTAAACCTTAAAATTCATCTTCAACTCAGCATTGTAATTTTATACAAACGATAAAAAAGTTGATTAGAGTTTTTGCTAATATTATAGAAAATCTTTAATGAATTGTATTACTTTCCATGAACCATTTGTCGATAATTAAAAAATCTACAAAATGGATGTAGAAGAATCATCGAGAAAAGTCGAAAAAATCACTTAAAAATGGATTCTTCTTTAAAAATTCATACCTTTAGCAATTTACAAAATTAGGTGAAAATTTTTCGGTTTTTTATGTATAAATTAAACTGACGAAAGATGAACTTTGCCTATTAGTAGTTTTTGCGTAATTGAAATATAAACAATTTAGAGTATTTTTTTGTCAATGCCACTGGAGTAACCTGATAGGTCCAATTTAAACTTACAAAACGGATTCTAACAGTGGAGATTATGAAGTACAATTTATATATTTCAGATTTTCCTATAAGTTTGTTAAAATATGCTAAAAATGCTTCCCAACTTATCGGTATTGGCATTAAATTGCGTCTGAAGCCGAACGAAGCAGTGGTAGTGCGGAGTTACAAGGTGCAGAGGAGAAGAGAGACTGACTTTACGACTATATTTCACATGTCGAATGCATTACATAATAGACCTAGAAATAGATAAATAAATAAATAAACAGATCTATTTATTTATATTTTAAATAATTTTTTGTGTATATTTAATAACATTTTGTCACGGTTCAATTTGGCGCTTAAGCTCACTATGACTAATTTATTTAATTTAACCTTATTTTGCAAATACTGTCGTTATGGGCAACATAGTATCATTTTCCTTAAATATTTCCCAGGGATTCTTTGAAGACAAACATTTCATTAAGTACAGTTTCAAATAATTCTATTTGCCATTATTTTGTCCTACTTTGGTATTTCACTACACTGTGCTTAGGTGTTTTTATATCAATATCAAATTTACTGCTACCTTTTTTTTTCGTATTCAGATAGATCTTGTTTTCTTTTCTACCATTTACATTTAATGGGATTGTATGTATATTGGGTTGCAGAAATCAGGAAATTTATATTGATGTATTAATTTATATCTCTTGAATTTAAAAATAACTACTGGGATACTTATTAGATTAATTATTCTTGTTTTGAGTGGAAAATGCTAATGATTAACGAATTGGTTTAACTAAAAAATGCATTTCAGCCGACTGTTGTTTCCCAGTGTCTTTCTTTTTGAGTCATTTATTTCACACGTGGTAATTGAACACGCCTAACGGACACCGATTAGTGTGCAAGCAGGGCCTTGGTTATAAATGGAGACCAGTTTGCCTTGATTTTTCACTTTTTTCTTGATTTGATTCGGCCGAAGCAGCTGCAGACTTTCATCTCAGTTTTTAGTTACCAAATTTTTGGGATTCTGAGATGGAAAGTCGAGGATTATCCTAGTAATTTTGTTGAGTTTTGGTGTGCCGTATCTTTTACCAGGTTGACAGTTATGTTTTTTTTATCGGGATAAACCTGGCGACAGGGACTTTGGGCAGTTTGTACGCGTCAACGAAAGACCCCAGAAGATCGGGTAAGAAACTTTGAAACAATTACTGTTAAAAAGATCCTGCGTTCCTTTTTTTTTATTTGTTGAAAGATTTCAGCTCAAAATTGATTTTTACCTAGTGAAACTAAAGCATAATTTAAAGTCAACCGTAATGTTATTTTAAGTCTCATTTAGACCTTAAACTAATCACGTGTAATATAATATAAGATGTTTTTTTTGGGAGGTTTTAGGACCGATTATATTTTTTGTAAAATTTAGATAAGAAATTTTTTTATAGTTTTGTGTTTTTGTTTTAATATTTGCTGCCATACAGTGCCCAAATTTTATAATTTGTTATCAGTAAACGTTAATTTTGAGAGTATTTTATCATCATTTATAATTTGCACTTTATTTTGTTATGTTTTTGCCCCTGGACGTATCACGATGTTCCCAGTTTTAAGTTAAAGTAATTTATTAATGGTAATATTCAAGTATTTTGCATTATATGCAATCTTAAGGCCCCATGTTGGGCGCCAATTTGTTACATCGGTATTTGATGTAAGGCGCTAGAAAAGATTATCTCGTGAGAGCAGAGCAGAGCAGAGCTGAAAGCTAGAGGCGGCACCAGGAAGCAAAGCGCCCAGCTAGCCCATGTGCCGTAGAGTAGGGGTGAGTAATTCTAAAGGGCGCCACTGAATTTTTGCTGGGTAAACCCAGTAAGCCCCCCACGTTGTTGCTGGGGTCTTGCATTCAACTCAGCTCTATAATTTGCTACACAAAATATTAAACATAAAAAAATGGACAAGAAGTTTATGGGCCAAATGAAACTCAAAAATGTTTTAATACTAATTCTGCTCTTTATCTACGGATGAAGATGTCCCTAAGAGTGCACTGGTTTATATCCCTAAGGGTGGATCTAGGTCGTTATTCGACCCAGTGGGTGAATCTGGACTTCCTTGTGCCCAGACGGTGGATCTGGACTTTCCTATTCCCAGAGGGTGGATGCGGGTATTCTTCTACTCCGAGGGTGGCCCCCGATTTTCTGGGGTCAGACTTTTTCCTATTAATTTTTGCAAACAAGAGTCAAAAAATTTCCATCCCGTTTTATTGCCGTTATTCCGCAGAATTCGCATTATTATCAGGAATTAGTCTGACCCTAGTTTCAGACATAAACATTCAAGAGACCAACATATTTAAAATTAATTGAAACAGAGGCTGGGCAGAGTTTTAACAATAACTATGAATCTTTGAAGGTTGCACACAATGTTGAAGATTGACTAAAATGGGGTTATCGGACTTGCATTGTCTTTATTTTTGTTTGTTTTTACGACGTTTCGATTAGGTTGTATCTTAATCGTTATCAAGTATAAACTGAATGTTTTGCCTTTAGGCTAGGAACTTATATAGGGACTGTGTCCATTGAAACGCAAAGTTTCGCTTCACTGTACACACCTCAATGATTTGATGTTACGAAATAGCGGTTACCAAAGATTAGATATCTCAACACTGGGTTTACTGAAGATTCCATTATTATTTTTAATGTTAGCTGCTTCTATAATTTTTTTTTCATGTTGGGGTCCATATATATCGCCGCAGCTTTAGACCATTTTAATGGTGTCGTTTATCCTAACCTAATCGAAACGTCCAAAAAACAAACAAAAATAAAAATAATGCAAGACTGGCCACCACATTTTATTCAATAACTACGAAATTAATTTTTTTTATTAACTTATTTAAAAATATAATATATAATAAAAGGATAAAACCAAACAAAGATTCATTCATTCATTTGCTAAATGAATTTAATTCATTCAGTTTCATGTTTTTAGAAAACAGCGAAATATTTGAAGGAAGATATAATTGATTGATATTCGAAAATTCGAAATTTTTTTTTCAACGACTACAAATGTAATG
Source organism: Diaprepes abbreviatus (assembly GCA_034092305.1). Lineage (NCBI taxonomy): Eukaryota > Metazoa > Arthropoda > Insecta > Coleoptera > Curculionidae > Diaprepes > Diaprepes abbreviatus. The sequence continues at coordinate 17,213,191 of JASJET010000103.1, forward strand.
TTTGAAATAATAGTTTCATATTCACTATGTACTAATTTTATATCAAGGAACAAGCTAATTTTTATGAAACTCAACAAGAAGACGTTAAATTCTACCAAAAATATTATTTTAAAAAAGTCGAATTACTTAAAATATTAGCTGCTTAGTTTTTTTTTTTAATTAAAAAAACTATGTGGATAATTAAAAATCTTTTAATAACATTTATATGTTTAGAAGTAATTTATAAAACTGAAATGGACTTTTTTGAGTACTCGTATTGTCGGTCACCAGTTAGAAAAATATTATTTTGATCAAAACTTGATTAAAGCTTTAAAAGGAGTTTGCTAATATAATTCATTTTTGCTTACACTGTGTTACTTATTGCAGATCCATAAAACTCATAAACTATTTATATTTAAACAGCAAATTGTATTAGAATTTCATCCACACAGGTCATGTGGATGAAATTCTATTCCGAGCATTTGCTCATAGGTTTATTATAGCCTCATGAAAATTCGATTTACTGCAATCCATTAGTCACAGCTTTGTAATTTCGTAATTTTCGTTCTTTTGTCATGAAATTTTATAGGCATATTCTTTCAATCAACTCAAAGATAGAGGCAAAGTGAAATAGCAAAAAAATTAGGACACCTTCCAGAATGGGGAAAGTTTGCTTATCGTATTAGATGAAGTATCGTTAAAGATGTTTCTAAAAATGCAACTACATATGTAAATGAACATTTTTTATCTCGTTAATTCACTCACATAATACCAGCGTCTAAATTTGATTACAGAATGCCTTCCCTCTTCAACTTTCCAACGGCAGATGTTACGCCTATTAACTATTTGCAAATTCATATTTTCTTCATAATGTTATTTGCCATATTTGGCCTCAATTTAGTTTAAACTAATCGGAAAAGTTTTGTTTATCTAAATTTTATATAATTAGTATAATGTTCAATAAAACGAAACTATAAATCAGGGTTTATCAGTGAACTTTTATTTCATGTCTCTTTTCAATTAATATCTTAACGGTCACTTTAAGAATATTTACTGATAATCGATAATTGATTGGTCTCAGTCTGAGTGCTGAACAAACACATATTTCTTAAGAAAACAGATAAATGTGGAGTCGACTAACGATTTATTGCAATTTTTACCTTACAAAATAATTTTTAGTTCGATATACATTTCAAATTGTTCATATTACGTGTTCATATGGAAATTTTGGAACTTAAATATTTTCAGTTCTTTCTGTCATTTAAGTTTACATTAGGCTGAAATCACTTGACAAGATCGGAAATGTTTTGACCCGCAATTGATGCTTATTTCTTCGTATATTCAATGGTGGTCAGTTAGTTCTCTGCTAGATATACTAGTGTTAGCTATGAATGTAATAGATGGTCTAAAAATCTAAGCATTGGGGCGCTGGTTTTGAAGTCTTGGCATAAACTACCATAAATTAGAGCAATATAATGGAGATTAGAAATGGTACATTCTTTGTAATGATATTTACCTGAGGGTTTGATTATTTTGAGACATCTTGATTGACCCCACTATTTCTGCTCTTAATGAAGTGTACTCAAACGTTTTTTTGCCGATGTCACCTTTAAGCAAGTTTTTCTGCGGCCAGTTATAGTTTTGGGTAGTTATGTTAGATAGTTCTAGTTTAAAACTTTAGAGAAGTTTTCAAGGAGTTTTCCTATCAATGCAATAAAACTTATCCTTCAAGTATGAGACCACATGTTCATTCGGGTAAGTGAAATTCCATCGGTTTGTTTACATCTTAAGGCTAATTTTTATTTTACGCTTTCTTAAAACCAGAGTGATATATACAGTTACTAATTTTGGACCTTTGGGCCTCTACTTTTGTCCATCTCTTTCTTTTTTTTCTTGCTCCGTTCGTCTTTCTCATCGTTCTCGTTCTGCTTTCTCGCTTCTTCTATAATAAAACGAGCTGGTGTTTTAGCTTTATCTGTAACAGCTAATTCCCTAATTCTTCATCATTTCCTTACCATTACAGTGTATGTTTACCGTCCAAAACAAGTTGTGGTAGAATCTTAACCTTGACCTAGCCCTGCACTAGCGACGTTGGACTGTGATAAGCCATTTTAAAATGTAATCATAATGTTTATTATTTTGTTAAAAGATTTTACTATTATAGATAAACTAATAGTTTACTAATTAGAGTTTTCTTTTATTTGTCTAATTATTGCCAATTGATTTAGTCTTATTTAGTCTAATTTCCCATCGTCTTGTCTAAACTCTGATTTTATTAATGGAGCAGCAGTATCTCCATGATATTTTCCTGTCGCAAATATGGCAGTATCTTCCGCAAAAGTTACTATTGGAGCAGATTCTGATTTATAAATATCAGTGGTGTATATTAGGTATAGGATGTATATCATTGTAATGATTTTTCAATCTTGAACTTGATTAATGATTGTGAGAACCTTTTTTTGCAGTAGTGTAATTTACCTTTCTTCTCGAGTAAGATTTCCTCATTCAAGAACAGTTTCTTCCTCAGTTACCTGATCAGCCAGTTTATTGTTTTTTTTATGAATTACTTTTACGCTTTTTTTACTTAAACTTGGAGTTTGCAAAAGATTGTATGCTTCTCGCCGTCTATCGGTATCGTCCTTAACTGGAGTCGCTATAAGTGAGTTTTTTGTCCAAGTATTTTTACCATTTATAGAAATCTGTATATTGTTGATCTGTTTCCATTGCAGTTTCAGATGGATAATATTGAATTTTGGTGATAAGTAGTGTCGACATTTTTTCGATAATTAGGATAGTGGCTGAGAAAGTTTCTTGAACTATGCGTTTTGACCAGTCTAGTTTAAAATTTTGCGATTCGGCCATTTTCTTTGCAATTGATTGTTCTAATAGTCATGTAGAATTGTTAAATGATAAAATTAGTTATCCCCTGTGTGTTTTATTATTTGATTTGATCAATCTACACTGAAATGAAGTAACTATATTTATAAAAAATTAAATTATTTCCATTTTGCGCACGCTATAATTTCATAAAAAATTTCCAGAATTCTGACCCCGATGGTTTCTTTTTGTATCAGAGGCCAAGTTTCAGACTCATAACCCTGCTTTTATATTTATATTCCAGCATCTATAGCATTTATTTACGGCATTAACGGTATTTTATTATTCAATGCTTTTATAACAATATCTCAAGGCTTTATAGCAGTTACTCGCATTTACCTCCGTTTCTTTAAGATTTAGCTTGAAGTTTCCTTCATCCTTAACAGAAATATTATATATTTCTTAGAAACCAACTACTTCTGTTGGCGAATATGTTAAGTTTGATTCAATTTTGGCACATATACCAAACTACTTACAAGGGGATATAAAAACACTCGATAGCTGTGCTGTTTCAACGTATTCCATTGCCCGAGACCATCTTTTGGTGCCTGCAGCCCGATAGCAGGTACTCACAACAGACAAATAGCTATACTGTTTAAATTTGTAAGAAAAAGAAACGTTGTACCGTACTATTAAGGAAATTGCAATTTTCGTTCACGAACAACGTCGTTGCTATATTAATTTTTTTTATATACACTTCTGTATGTTTTTATCAAAATATAGTTTAGCACAAGTATCTGGAGTTTTATTTAGATAACCTGAAGAGCATATCTGTAAACACTAAGTGTTCCTGAAATTCTTATTTTATCAGTTTTACGCTGCAGATGTCGCCCTAAATTTGAACTTTCGCAAAGAGTAACTTCGATAAGTGCTGTTCATGCATTTTTCAGTAATTGAGTCGTCAAAACTCCGTCACGATAACAGGAGCTAGGTGATTCAGACATTTGGATTTTTCCAAGGATAGAAGATAACATCATTACTTAATCCACTTTAATCACTTATTGACCATTGAATGAGTAAGTAGTTAAATAATAAATGATACAACTTTTTGCTTAACTCTAATCTGTACTAGGTATTAGTTGAAAATGCACACTTAGCCTTTTCAAGTATTGAGTGGATCTTAAAATTAAATAGTAGATTTTCCTGCCATTTTTTGGTTCATGTTTTTAAATCTTTTGAATATAAAGTGTATTAAAATAAAAAAAAAATTAGGTGAAGTAATATTTATGAGAAAAAAATAAGGTAATTTAGAGAAAAATAAAAAAATTAATGAAAGGAAAAACTGTTACTTAATCTTAATATAATGCGTGTCTGACAGATACTTCGTGGATTTTTTACTGTAATGTTTTTGGTGGGGTTCTCATGATTTCCAACCTGGTTTACTTTTTGTAAAAACATTAGCAACAGCGTCTAAACCCCTACTTACCAGGTATGAAGATAAAAACGCTTGCATTCGTCCATAATGCAGTCTAAGTAGAAGGTATGTCTCTCTGGAGCCAAGATTGCTGAAATTAATTTTTAAACCGCACCTTAAGTTTTTCATTAGTAGTAATCCCGATGACTTCTTCTTGTAATACAACATCCGATTTATTAATGTCACCATATGGATTGATAATCCACTGTGGTATTTTCATGGTCAAAATATCCCCAAATCTGACTCAAAATCTGGTATACAGGACATTTAAATGTTTAACGTAGGCCCCAATGTCATCATGGAAGCATATCTGCCTGGAAAATTCTCACTGCCCAATGTTTTGCATCATAAGATTAATTCTGGCATGAACAGCTACAATGATGGACTGTGATTTTATAAAATTCAAACTACCATCTTGCAATTGTTAGTTAACGATGTTAAATTTGGTAAATAAATCCAATAAATAGGCAAAGTTTAATTTCAATTTGATTAAGTTTTCTTCTGAAATGGCATCGTTAGCATCGAAAATCTCAAACTATCTCAAAAACAGGAAAAATATTGTAAAGCAGAAGTCTCTCGATAGCCAATGGACGTCAGTATGAAGGATTAATTCATGAAAGTTCTCGTTGTCTTATCACACAACTGGGTTTAGGGCGAATTGAGAAAGTTGATGACCGCTGTCAATCAGATTTTTAGCAACTAAACGTCTATGGATAACGCAGTGAACTGCAACCATCCTGGATACATTTTATTTTAAATGGCTTATAAAACAACCAGGACAGGTTCTCCATCTGATGCCGCTGGGATTATATTTGATAAAGAAATCGCTTGCTCATAACAAAACTAATATGTGCCAGTAACAGTGCCTCGTCCAATTATATGGAGAAATGGGTCGTTTGCAGATAATTACACAAGAAACTTCCAACGTCATGACTTATTTCATCAATACGTCTTTGGATGGTGTAATTGCTCAAAAGGATTATTTTCCCCGGTAGTAAGCGGCTGTCCTGATTTTGCAATGGGTAGAAAGATATTTTAAAATATCCGAAAACCATAATCGTCTTTTTTAATGTTGAAACGAACATACTGTCTATCGTAGGTCTCTTCTAACGTTTTTTTTTTCAGTATTTGCAAATACTTTAACTTTTTACTTGTTTTATCTGGATAACTCCTTCTCAGATAATTCTCAAACTTGGATGGTTTCATAGTGTAATGTCTTAAAATTTTGTCCCATGTCCTTGTATATTTGGTCACTTTTCTTTTCAAAATTTATGAAACGAATGCACAATTGTTCAAATTTAGACATGTTTGCTATAGCGCGTTATTATTAAAGATAGAGTGTTGCGATTTTCACTTTAGTGTCCTAATTTGAACGAAACGAAATATTCCGGTGTTAAATTTATCATGGCTCTTTAAGTTTCTAAGGGGTAATTTTGAAAATCTTCGTTTTTCGTAGTTCCGTTATGAGTTAATTTATCAAAAAGGTAAAAACTTATTTATACGTAGAGTTCAGTGGCGCAGTCAGTTTTTTTCTAAAAAGTTTAGTTATTCAGATATTAACTCAAACTATGATTTTTTAAATAGGACACCTTGTATATAATTTTTGATATTGATCAAGTATTTTCAATTATAAACACTTATTATTACATTTTTTACCTTAAACACTCTTATTATAAAACCAGAATATTGAAATTTGATTGCAAAGAAATAAGTATAACATTATTTTTTAAAACTAAAGTAAGCATAGTTGTGATTTTGTTCTAATTGCATTTAAAGGAATCATAGACGTATTATGAAGAGTTTGGAAGGGCAAACCAATTGCCTTACGAAGTTCCGCTATAAATTTATGTTGTGTCTAATATACTTGATTTTGCATAAAACAGGTCAGAGTTGTTGCTCGAGGCACCGTCTTATTGAAGATAAATGGAACTGAAATGAGCCAATGGAACATTTTCAAGCAATTCGGAAATAATTTTCTCAAGGATCTACATGCTGTGAGACTCCTTTCATACGTTCTGCAGGCTATGCGTCGGCCCAAAATAAAATACGATGCATCAACCCCGAAGTGCGCTTGTTGTGCTCTTTAGAAAATTAAATGGTGCTTTTCTGCCTCGTATTGTGACGACTAAAAATTCCCGCAGTTGAAAAATAACATTCGTTAGACCAGATGACAAATCTGCCAAAAGATTTGTTGGAGCGGGTTTGCTCTAAATACCATTGACAAAACATTACTCGACGTTTATCATTTTCGGGGGTCTAAATGTTGTACTATTTTAAATTTATATGGATAGTGTATATACTCTTTCAAAATTCTTTCAGCGTCAGATTTTGCTATACCAACTTTTTCCCCTATTTTTCTACAGGATGATCAAGTTATTGCTGCTGCGTAAAATAACACATTTCTTTCTTTTCTCTCAATGTCTTTTTTGCCGTATGTTTTGAGAAGCGGCTGAATAAAAGATCCGTGTTCAACTAGATATTTTTTTAACGAACAAATTTGTCTGGAAAAGGTTGCCTTTTTTCTGGATACCTAACATGAACAAAAACGATCGCCAGATATGAGACGTTATCTTAATGATAATTAAATACATTACCTATTGAAATGTAATTCATGAGCTTCTTGGGGACTTTCATTGCATTGTTTAAAGCATACTAACATATTATACTTTTCATAATTATCATAAACGGCCATTGTAAATGCAAAATAAATAAAAAGTAAAATAAAACACCTACGTACCAAAAATATTTCATAAATAATCACAATCTGAAAAATAGTTTGTAGATTAAAAACCCATAGAGCCATATAGAATTTGACACCGAAACCTTTCGTAACCTCTATCCTGGATAATAACTCCAATACTCCCTAAAAGTGTCGAAAATGGGACATTTCCTATACCCCAAAATCCCGATTATTGCAACTAACCAAGCATTGTAGGAATACATGAAACTGCCAAATGCCGAGTTACTGCCCACTTCGTATCTTTGTCTTTTAATACACAATATTAAAACTACCTCTTTACGACAGCACACGCAATCATGCACAATCTTCCTATTATCAGTAATAAGACGTACCATTTTTCCTAATAGTGCATCTAGGCACTTGTTAATTCAATCACAGAGCTGAGCAGAACGAAATTCTAGGTAAAGTATTACAGCTGAGTAAATATTTGTAATCCTCCACTTCAACCACAAGCATTTATATTTTTCTTAACTGTTCCTTGTTTGCTAATGAACTCGATTAAAAGAGATTATTTTTTCGATATTAAACTATCAATGTCGAAGAGAGAAAACCTGATTTTTGCAAATGAAAACACAATCCAAGAATACTCCGTATATTGCTATGTCTCTTCAGTCTCAGAGAATCCCACGCAACACAGGGTCGCGTTGACGAAGTTCAAGAAAAATGTGTATGTCATATCCTTGACTTGAAAAAAACGGTGATAAAACACTGAAAGCAAAAATGTAATTTTTTAACCTAAGACAATACGTCTTCTTTTTGTTCCAACAGTCGCTTCAAAGTAAAATATTAGAAATACTTTACCTTAAATTATTACTATATTCATAAAATTCTTGGCAAAGAATATGTTCTTGATGACAAAATATTTTAGCAGACTACGCAGATAAAAGTAGCAATTTCCCGAAGGGCTTACGTTCTAGAAGCACCTATAAAACTTTTGGCCACAAAAATGTTTTTGTCGAAAACATAACGGCCTACAAAAAGATTTTCTGTTACGTATCAGCGTTTCTTTTGTCATTGGTAAATGAGGGTCATCAGCTTTTCGTTATGGAGAGTGTACGCATTCTTATTGGATCAATTTTCCTCAAATATTTTACCTTCATTATATTTACGATTACGGTTTTTGTTACATTTTCTTTATAGATAACGTAATATTTTTTTCCCAAAATTCAGAGATAAGGTCTTGAGCTGATGAAGGAAAATTGCATCATTTAGTATATAATTACTCTACAGTATGTCCCAAGCACAACTCATTCCATAGTTATCCAGAATTGGTCCCTTATAAATGGTTTCCTAATAAAAGTGTCCCGATTTTGTTCACAAATATTGACTGTTTGGCAACATCGTAGGTTGATAAAATTTGAGTAGCGTGGTTCTATCTAGTACAATTTTCATCATGGAATGATACACAGTGCAAGAACGTATTAATGTTGTTAATTAAAACTTATTATGAAAATGGGTCTTCTCGAAAACAAACCTACAGACAACTTCGTGATTTTTTCGGCGCGAATAATCGTCCATTTGAAAAGAGTATTTACAGAATGGTGCAACAATTTGAGGAAATTGGGTTCGTTACAGATATATAGTGTAATAAGTTTTTGATTATGAAAATGTGAAATAAAAAAGGACATAAATAATTAATTCATTTATGTGGTAAGTGCAGATGGTAGAATACATATTAATTAATAGTATGTAAGAATTTAAATTTGAATCGTGTTTTTAAAGGACATAAAATTCCTATAATTGTGTAATGATATGATAAAATATATAAAAATTAGTGTGAAAGGTTAGACATTAGTGCATATAAAGTAAGAATAATAAACATATTTCACTCTGAAAGACATAAATCTTATAAACTTAAATAAAGAAGTGATATTTTTAATAATGTGTTATTGACTAGAGATAGTGACTAAAAATGGAATTTTAAAAATATGTAGTGAAATCCACAAAGATGAGAATCTTAATCACCCATTTTATAAAGAGTGCGGGTAAAGATAATATTAGTGAGAATAAGCGTCAAATAATAACCATTTAGTGAACCATAGACACTCTTCATCATTAGTTGTTTATAATATATTAGTTTCTACTTATTACAACAACAGTATGTATTAAAACTTTATTAAAATTATTGTAAATGGGTAAGAACAGTATAAGAAAATGCAGATTATAAGTTAATTTTAATAAAAAACTAGAATAAAATAGTACCCAATTGTAGGTAAAACCTTGTTAAATATGATTATAATATTAATAAAACAAGAATTATCAGTTTCAGCAAGTTGCCATTAAAATTTAAATGTATATGTAAAATTGTGTTTGATGTAATCAAATTTTATTTAGCAATTTTATGTGGTAAATAATAACCAAAAGTAAAATGTAGATATATCAAAATGTCAAGAAAATTGCAAAATTTACCTAAATCATAATTTATTGTCATCAAATAGAATATTTTGTTCATAACATCTATAAAATATAAAAATTTTATCATAAATTGACAATTAGGAATCTATTTTGGTTTTGTGTTTCAAAGCTTAAAATTACATCTAGTTGCCAGTTCACGTCAGATGGTCTACCAATCAGAAAAAAATTAAAACAAAAATTTATACTGCGTCACCACTTACTATAAAAGCCAAAATTCATTTTTTTTACGGGGAGTACAGGTCCATCAGTTGTACAGTAAACATCGTTAGTTTTGTTCATAAAAAGTACCATAATCTCAAAATGTTCAGTAGTTATTTTGAAAAGTAAAAGAAGAAGTGGATATTGATCGGTTGTAGTAAAAAATCGCTTTTTTTATAAAAAAAAATTAAAGGAAGACAGTGCAGATTATTCTGTGGTAAAGATAACATTGCTGGTCCCATTCATTAATTTTTTTTTTAAATGGAAGAAACATAGAACTTGGATATAAAAATATCTGGAGATTGCAAGTCAATTTTAAAGGAAGCAAAAGAAGTTTAATGAATTAGTAAATAAATTATATCAATAAGCAAGCAGTTGTGTAAAATATTTAAAAGTTACAATAGTTGGCAAAGGAGAAAGGATTTTTAAGTTTATCTTTATTTAAAAAGGAAGGATATAGAAAAAAAAAATTCTAGAGATTATAAGGTATTTATTTAATGTGTAAGAAATAGAAATTTTTGACTTGCCTTAAAATAGTTTTATAAAATAGATATATACTATCTATTATTATGAACAGTTATAGTTAGTATTATTTTATTATATTTATTATTTATTATGAATTATTATGAATAGTTATTGTTAGTAATAAAACAAATTGTTTAATTTGCACTGTATCAAGATCACCTTTAATAATAACGCCACACACTAAATTATTTTTAGATCGTTTAAAATAAAATCACATACATTAAGACACTGGTAATTTTTAACCGTTCAGACATTTATACAAGATTGACAGATTTAATAATTCTAAATCCCATAAAAGGATATAGTGTATATTGAATAATATTGAGAATTTAATTAGGTATAGATAAGGTGATTTATAAATTTTACATAAAACTGCACCCACTGACATGATTATATTATTTTAAATAAAGTTTATATTTGTGTTTTTGAATCATTGGTTTGACTTTTTCTAATAATGATTATAATTTCATCTGAACTCACCTGAGAAAGAGAAAATTGACATCAATGCTTTAATCTTCTAATCACGAAAAACGGGGTATATTCAGAAATACAGCACATGTGTATTTGAATAATTTTTATTGAAAATAAAAGATATTTGGTACAAATCAATTATACTTAGGTATAGTTATTTGTGCCTGGGGAAGAGAATTAAGTAAAAACCTATGCATAGTCAACGTGTAACCGTTTGGTGTTGGTTTTTGGGCGCGGGGAATTATACTGCTATTTTTTTTTGAAAATGGATAAGGACAAGGCTTTACGATAAATTGAGAACATTATCGCAGCATGTTACATGACTTTTTATGGCCAGAACTGGAAGATTGTTCTAGACGGTATTTGGTTTCAACAGGACAGGATAAAGTGCCGCACGGCCCAGGAAACAATGGCCCTTTGCAATTTGCAAACCAAATTTGGGGATTGAAAACTTTTCAGAAATGGTAACATCAATTGGCCGTCGTGATTTTGTGACTTGACGCCACTTGATTATTTTCTGTGTAGCTACGTGAAAAACAAAGTATACGACAACAATCCACAAACAATTCCCGATTTAAAGAATGAAATTACCCATACTATTAAAAATAACCTTAAATTTAATGCAAATTTAGTGTTCATTCTACATTAAATTTAATGATTTTGTACCCCAAATCGTGAATAACTTACGTTCACTTTGAATTTAAAGCAACTCATTCAGATATCCGTTCCTTGTAAATTAAATTTGAAAAAATGGTATCTTAAATTCCAATAAAGTAACTGAAACGATATTTCAACTTTTATACTTTAAAATTAATTCATATATACCCTAGTACTAAAGGAATTTACATTAGTATTAAATTTCCACTGCATGAGATCCCGGGAGATGGCGCAACTTGTATTAATCGTTTTGTATAGTATGATATAAATTACCTAAAGGAATCAATTTTCTTATGGTGAGGTGTACATGTGTGCCCCGTACTGACGGGAACCAATGAGTTCAAAACCGGTCTAAATCGCAGACACTACCTATAGGAAAAATGTCCATCTTTTCCTGGTAGTTTCAGAATTTTTTCAAATCATATTGATGTTGGTGCATTAAATATGTGATAACATATCCCGAATTCAGTGGTCGCTGCCTGTATATTTAATGTACATAGTCACCTTTAAAGGTAAAGATCAGACTTTAAACTTAATACATGATTACATTAAATTTAATAGAATAAGCTAATTTAGATTAATGTCGATTATTAAATTTAATGTATTGCATTAAATGAATTTAATAAACTTTTTGTTAAATGTGTTTCCAGTACATTTACGTTAAATTTAGTGCATTTCCTTTTAAAAGTGCACGAAATTTGTAACATTGATCCAATTTGTGCTTAGAAGTTTTTCAAAATTTGGACAAAAGAATTATTGCCTGTGAAAGAAGCAGAGATGATCATTTGGCTGACATTATTTTTTACATATAATTATACACATTTGTGCATAAAAATAAAACAAAATTGATAATTAAATTGTGTTTTGCTTCTAGAAAACATCGGGACACTCTTATTGGAAAACCTTTTACATACAATATATGTATGATATGTTCGATGGATATACTTTTAAGTATGTCTTAAATGTAGCTTTTTCTCTTTCAGACCAGCAATTTAAATAAAACTTATTGATTATCTGTGATTTTTGGTCTAAGTATCTTTTCATACAGGCAGTTTGTTTATAATAACTATAGAATTAAAAGACTATTTAGCATGTTTGGGTTGATTTTGATTGTTTTTTAAATCAAAAATCATTGATTTAATTAAGAAAGTTATGATTCTTTTGATTTTTTTTGAGGTATTCGTATAAAAAAATCATAAGAAACAAGTCAAAAAGGTCATATTCATAGAATGTAGTTTATTATTGCGTATATATATATATATATATATATATATATATATATATATATATATATACCCACTTAACTAATTCACTGTATAGTATTTTAATAATAATAATTTAAATATTAAATAATAAAAATTATTTATATATTAAATTTACATTACAAAATTTATATTTTTCAAGTAGGGTTATGCGTGAATTTTTCTGTACATTGCTTTTTAATTTTTCTTTCTTGCTTTTTAGCGGTTGCAGAAAATTCTTTTCAAAACTCGCTTACTTGTTTATCTATAAATTGTTAAAGGATAAAAATTCGTGCTCATTACTGATTGTGTCCTGGTTCAGTAGAATCATGTAGTTTTTATTCAAATAATTATTTTCCTTAACAATACATATGGCAATTTTATATTAAGAAAATAGATCCTAATATATCTGGTTACAGAGCAATTTTTAAAAGCTGGAAAAAGAGCAGTTCAAGAATTAATCGAAAGCCATCACGAGTTTTTTACTAAGACTACTGAGCAACAAGATGCAATTTCTGCAGGTAAGTAGTGTAAGCACTTAGCTAAGTAATAAAGTGTTGTACAAAATTAACACACGAATTTGAAATTGTCCTGGTATTTTCGTGGTATTATTTTTTTATTTCAGGATAATTAATGACTCTGCTTTTGTTATTTTATCGCACAAAGTAAGTTTCAGATTTTATATGGGGTAATCAAAATGAACTATTTTTCTTGAAAGTTTTTACGAGATTAAAACTAAATTTTGGGTTTTAGATACGCAACAAAGTAATTCACAACAGACTAACGAGAATAAAAACTCCGCTTCATTAGCTTTGTAAACGTCTAGCTTTATATCTTCTTCTTCTTCTTCTAGGTAGAACCAAGTTCTATTATCTATACAATGCCTCATCGATCCTCGTTTGAGGTCGAAATCCAGCTGTCTCTCCATCTTTTGGGGGGCCGTCCAGGCGGCCGTTTGGTGTTTGGTTTCTCTCTCATCACGGTTTTTGCTAGTCTGTCATCGTCCATTCGTTCCACGTGATCTCTCCACTGCCTACGACGGTTTCGAACCCATTTCAAACTAGCTTTATATACATCGAAAAATCTCCACCAAATTTTTCCGACCCTAAAAATGAAAAGAATTGAAACTTGTTCCTTTAGTAGTAGTTTTGTAACTCGAACATATCAGTTGGAAAACATAATAATGATAAGAAAATAGCAAAAGCAATTTTTGCTACTAACGCCAGTTTTTGGTGTATTGCACATTGGCAAGTTCGAAAGATGATAAAAAAGATGAGATTGTCAATTAACAGGTGATCAAATGTCCATGACGAACCAGCAATATGTTCAACTAGAACAACAGAAGATGAACGAGCATTTCTCTATAAAATTTTTGATACCTCTGAAAAGTCTTATACTTCGGAATGTGTAACGGAACTTTGTTGTGATCTATTTCCTTTATGTGAACTAAAATATCAGTGTTACGTTTAATCTTTCGTGATAAGCAACGCAGCGAACATAGCTAGCATGAGAAAAGTATAGAAGAAAGATCCAGTTCTAAAGTTATAACCTATGGTTGCTCGGCATATCTTTTGAATTTGCCGTACAAGGACTTAGAACTAAAGGACAGTAAAGAACACATTCTTCAAATAATCAAATATTTCCGTAACAATTATCTAGCCTGAGCGAAACAGGGGACAAAACATTAGTTGTAAGCGATGTACCTTGGAATAGAGTTGCAAACTCTGTAATGTAAAAATGTATGTCTCTCAGTGGAACAAGATATTAAAAATTTATGATGAAAACAAAAAAAAAGATTGATTCCGTCATATACCAAAAAGTATCCAATATTGAACTTAAATGTGTACCAGAAAAACATCTAATTATTTTAAACCTATAGCAGTGGCTCTCGATATTTTGTGTTCAAAAAAAAATGCATGTGTTTCTGATGCTGTAGCGCTATGGAAACATAGCATTTCCTCGAAGAGCTAAGACTTTCTTTACAAAAAACCAAGCGTTTCATCGTCGATATGTCTTCCTATTAACACCGTATCATTTTGTAACTTATATGTTCAATCTCCAAAAACAAAAGTTTAAATTATCTACAGAAGAAAAAAATTTAGCCTGAGAAATTTTTGGTAAATTATTTGAAGATACGAGGTCGCTAGCACCAGTAATAAAATTGAACGTACGTTCCAGTTCCTTTGAGAAAACAATGTTTTCGGAGGAAGTAATAAAAAAACATATATGGAATTCAGTGGTGGACCTCACAAAACGATGAACATGAAATTGCAAAACAGATACTAGTAATAGAGCAGTTCTTATGTGCAGTTGCTTCTTCAGCGTCAGCGAAATGTGTTTTTAGTTCGTTTCCAATTTGAGAAATAGATTGAAGATTGACAAAAATGAAAAACTGATATTTCAATTTACATTTTACAACGAAAATGCAAGTTTATGATTTCAAGTTGTCTTTTATATTTACATTTTTTAATTACACTGTAAAAACGACATGAATTAAATTTAATATAAATTTACTGGAAGCAAATTTCACAAACGTTTATTAAATGCATTTAAAGTAATGCATTAAATATACAATCAGTGTCCAATGAACTTGAGATATGTTATCACATATTTAATGCACCAACATTAGTTAGTTCAAAAAATTCTGAAACTACTAGAAAAAGGTCGAAATTTTTCCCATAGGTAGTGTACCGCCATTTGTAGATCAGTTTCGAACTCATCGGTTCCCGTCAGTGCGGGGCAGATATGTACATTTTACCATAAGAAAATTGAATCCTTTAGGTAACTTATATCATACTAAACAAAAAGTTCGATGCTATTTGCGACATCTCCCGGAATCTCATGTAATGAACGATGAATAATAATGTAAATTCCTTTAGTATTAGGGTATATGTGAATTGATTTTAATGTACAGAAGTTGAAATATTTTTTTAGTTATTTTATTGAAATTTAAGATACTATTTAATGAAATTTAATGTACAATGAACTGATATTTGAATGAATTTCTTTAAGTTCAAAGTAAATGTAAATTATTCACGATTTTTGGTATAAATCTTAAATTTAATATAAAATGGACATTAAATTTGAATTAAGTTCAAAATTATTTTTAGCAGTATACTGTAAGTTTTAAATATTTTAGAAACTACATTATTTGATTTAAAAGTAATATTTAGGTAGTTTAAGCTAAAGTTTATCTTTTTTTATGTTCTTGGGCGTTGCATTGTAGCTGTTAAGTCGTATGTGCTTTTTTTGCAAGTTTTTATAATAAATGTTCTGTCAAAGTCGAGTTGTGTTTCGCGATAAATCAAGAGTTAATGCGAAGATGTAATTTAAAAAATAGCTCAGGATCAGTTATGAAGTGAAATAGGATAGTGGGTACGATGAGTCATGCATGCGAAAGAAACATCATTTTCATTTTTAATTGAGTTGATGGATTTGGAATACCTTGGTTAGCAGATATGGCCTCCCTTTACCACCCGTCTACAATTTATTAAAATTTTTAGGGTTCAATAAGAACCCTTATAGTTTTGGTATATCTGCTCACCCATCTACATGTTGTCAGTTTTTAATTTTGTACAATGCAATTTTGCAGGCACATGAATTTCAGCAACTTAAAAATAGGTATCTAAGGCAAAAGTGTAAAAAAATAATTTAGGCATCTTTCTGTGTATAAAAAGTACGGACGAAAAAATTTTTATTTGTTCATCCTTTCGAGTAGGAAGTCATGAAATAGATATTTTAAAAGACAAATAAAAAAAATATATTATTCGACTTTTTGATGCCGTCGCCCTCAAACTTTCCAATAGTATAATAGCGGCTACAAAATATATGCAACGAAAATTATGACGGGTAAATAACTGAGGACCAACGCGTTAGATTAAAAAATTTTTTTTTCGTACTTTTGTTAACCTGATCGAGTAGGTTACCATTGCATAAGTCTTTAAAAATATAATTAAATGTGTAGTATTTTATATTTAGTCGTTATATTTACAAAATATAAAGCTCTAAATTTGCTTACAATTATCACAATATTTCTTCTTCTTCTTCTTCTACCTTCTATAATAGGTCCCTGACCTGTTCCTTCTTCGATTTTCCTCATTCTGGACTTAAATTGTCGCTCCACCTTTTCCGTGGTCGATCTCTACTGCGTGTACCACTAGGCGATTTATCTCGTGCGATCCTTACCAGTCTATCCTCTGTCATTCGGCTTATGTGTTTGTTCCATTGTGTCTTACGTTGTAGGACTCACTCATTAATGCAGTCTGTGTTGCATGATTGCCTGATGTTATCGCTTCTTTCTCTGTCTAGTAGCGTTTTTCCTGTTATTCGTCGAAGTATTCTCATTTCGATAGTCTCCAATAGTTGTTTCGTTTTTGTCGTCTCTGGCCGTGTTTCTGAGGTGTATGTCATAATAGGTCTAATTGTGGTTTTGTAGATCCGAACCTTTGTTTCATGGTGTAAGTGTTTGTTTCACCAGATCACGTCGTTGAGACAACCCGCCACTTTATTTGCTTTGGCCACCTGCCCTCTTACTTCATCTTCGATGTTGTCATAACTAGTTATGTCGATTCCTAGATATTTGAAACTCATTTCTTGTTGGATTATTTGACCGTCTAGTTCTAGTTTGCATCGGAGGGGTTCTTTTGAGGTTGTCATACATTTAGTTTTTTCGGCTGAGATAATCATATTATATTTTCTTCCCGTAAGATTAAAGGTATTTAACAATCTCTGGAGGTCGTCTTCATTTTCGGCATATATCACAGCGTCATCAGCGTAACAGAGAATTTTTATTTCTGTATCACCCATTTTATATCCTTTACCAAGTGGCACCTCCTTTATTATTTCGTCCATTATCATGTTAAACAACAAAGAACTAAGCGAGTCTCCCTGTCTAATACCGCTGTTGACTGGTATGGGTGTTGATAATTTACCGTTAGTGCGAATCTGAACTTTATTGTTTGCGTATATGTTTTCGATGGTCTGAATTATATTAATAGGAATATTTCTCTTATATAACAGGTGGATTACGTCATCTAGCTTTATGCGATCGAATGCTTTTGTTAGATCTATAAAGCATAAAAATGTTGGTTTATTGTATTCTATAGATTTTTCAACTATCTGTCGTAGAATAAATACTGCATCCACGCAAGACCTTCCTGATCTAAATCCCTGCTGTTCATCTTCCAATGTTGTAACCGAATTAATTTTATTTTTGATTACTTTCGTAACGAGTTTCAGAGTTGTGTCCAGTAGATTAATACCTCTGTAGTTCCCTGGTTCTTGTTTGTCACCTTTCTTAAACATAAGCATCATTGTGCTGGTTCTCCACCTATCTGGTACTTTGCATTGTGTCAGGATTTTTCGAATGAAGCTTGTGAGTTCCTGTGTTAGTCGCTGTCCTCCGTATTTCAATAATTCGTTATGAATTCCGTGTTGTCCGGGAGACTTTCTATTTTTTAAGGATTTTATAACTTTCTCTACTTCTTGAATGGTGACTTCCACATTATTCCTTATTGCTGGTATGTTGTTTTTTCCAATGTTAGCATCTCCCTCAAATAATTTTGTTAGGTAGTCTATCCTTTTCTCCTCTGATATTTTGTTTGTTTCGGAGAGTTCAGATACTTCTTTGCGCTGTTGTCTTATCAGTCGCCACATTTGTTTTTGTACACAATAGAAGTCTCCTTCCATTCTTTTTAGAGAACTGCTCCCAATGTTCACCTTTTAGTTGCCTGACTAGTAGATTAGTTTCGTTACGAATTAGTTTGTACCTATTGTATGCTTCCGGCGTTTTTGACGTTCTATATGCTAAATATGCTAAATATTTGAGGAGCGTAAATTCTGGTAAATGCATCAGACAAGGCAGTGTTCCATTAAAATGACTGCAGATTGTATGGGGTCCTCGATATACAAAGGCCGAGTTTCAATGGATTTGTTCCGGTACTTCTTTGAGGTTTTTCTGCACATTCATATGTTTCATGTTTTCATTATTATTTACTACAATCTTTATATCGATTTGTATTTAAACAAATGGTTATTTTTTTTTAGTAAATTTTGTGTTAATTTGTTTTAAATAGGAATCTGAAATTTTGCTGTGCGCTATTTCTGTTTTCCAAAGGAAGATCTTAAAATTCAAAATAGTCGACATATCAGCACTTTGATAATCGTTTTAACGAAAACTAATACCATTAAATTAAATTTACTAGTCTAGAAAAAAGCGAAAACATTTTTCAACTTTAATCTTCAATGTTTCAATAAGTTTTTCAATAAAAAGCTCATCTTTTGTGATAAAATTACCTTTTACAACATTTCAGAAGAAATTAACAACATTAATAACTGCTACGGAGTCCTAATATAATGCGTGTAGGAGTCTGTTTGATAGTTTGCATTACGAATATTTGGTTTTTTATTAGCCGATTTAACTGACCATACTCGAGAAATTGTGTGTGTGTATTCAAAATTAATTCTATTTATAATGTAAGTTAAAATATTTGTTTATAAAAAACTGAAACTAAAACACGAATAACGGCCGTTACTCATAGAAAAATAATGTTCAAGCCGTGAAACATCATATAAAAGATAGTTCGACTATGCGATATACTTCAGAATGTACTGTTGTCATAAACAAAGTGCATTTATTGTTCTTCCTGTACACTTTTAGTGCAAATAAGGCACATGAAAACAAATTAGCGTAACGGACTCATTTACATAATGAAATGGAATTTGCCCTACACGGTAGTGTGAGTATAAAAGGAAGGCGGATTGATATTTAAAAATTCGACGAGAATGTGGAATTTACTTTAGCATATTCTACAATGGACATTTGTATTCTAAAATCACGAGCTGCCACTGGCCATCAGTTTCTAGGGACGAAGTAAATATTTAATTTAGATGGAATGTTTTCCCCTGGGATGCACAACTTTGATGCTAGTTGTTAAAGAAAGTTGGGACTTTTTTACGACCCTTTTAAATGTTGTATTATCGATTATTATCTGTAAATTTCACTTTAGCGCTCTGTTCAGTCACGTTTCGGTTACTTTATGGTCCCATTAATAGATCTGTATTATACCAAGTGCAAAATTCACAGCACACAATTATCCATTTAAAGTCACCATCACGAGATCTGCTGGTTTGATATCAGGTTGTCAAACAGAAAATGATATATCTAGGAATTATTTGACGTGCTTAAACATTTAATGTAATGATAAACATATTGCCATAAAAACTCCATATAAAATTTTAAAGGATAATATAGTGCTGATGATTCTATATATTTCCAATTTTATTACACTAAGAAAAAATCTGATAAAACAGTAAAAGGACTCACAAACATTGGCTGAACTGAAAAAAAGTACCTTAAGTAGTGCAGATTTTATTTTATAAAATCATTACCGTAATAATTATTCTGAACTATTATTTCCATGTAAATGCGTGTAACTAACTTCCAGACATCTCTTATATATATGAACAAAATGATTTATATTATACACATATTATATACACTATTTTCAAAACATTATGTGGACCACAACTGCTTTGACTGTAATATAAAAGTTCGATAAAAATAATTGTGTTCATATGAGAACTGCTGTTAGGAAAGTTTCTTCACCAAATAGGTATTTAAAGTAAAATAGTAGTCCAGAAAAACTATTACAATAATGTTTTATCAAACCAAGTATGTGTGATTAATGGTGTTGCGAGAAACGAAAAAGTTCTAGATGAGACAAGAAACTGATTCCGAGACGAGAAAGTAATAGTTTCTCGTTTCGGAAAGTTGAGATGAAAGGAGAATTTTTCTTAACTTCTCACGAAAATTCTCTTAAGAAATTCCCGTTAAATTTTTTTTGTTTTAATGGCTCTATAAAAATAAACCAAAATCGCATAAGGTTATATGCAAAAGCTTGAGAATATGGCGAGGAGGACGACTAATAAGATTATGAGAGATGCATCATATTTGAAGATATTTGTTTTTATTTATTTTGTCCATGCTTCTTTATAATATCTAGTACTTCTTCAACATGTTCTTTCGAGTCTAGGAAGATCGGACATCTGTCGCGAATTCCTTGACGTTGCACATCTAGAATAGGAATTTTTCCATTGGATGCCAAACCAACAGCGGTTTGAACGATATGAACCATTGGTATGCATTCATATAATAGACGAAGCTCAGAAAATGTACTCTTGATTATGAATGCCTAGATATGAACAAACTTGCTACCAGTTACTATTATATAGTGAATTATTATCTACTACCACCACTAGAGAGCAAAAGTCAATAAAGTAATAGATAAATCATACTATGGTTGAAGATCATACAACAAATGATAATTTTCAATATAGAAAATGCAGCTGAGAGTAAGAAAATTCTGAATGTTGCATAACAAAGATTTAAACTTAATAAAAATTTACAACCAACGTTTACTTTTTTTGTTAATAGTATTGGAAACAAAAAAATACGTCACTTAGAATATTTTTCGTACGAAAATCTTAGTCAATGAAAACGAGATTCTCTTTACACCAGATATGTGTATTCTGATCAAAATATCGTGATAATAAATAAATTGAAAGGCAATGAAAGTCCGTCAATTGAATCTGAATCAAGCTACTATTTAATGACTGTCTGTCTCACTTATTCTTCGTTGAGTACTCGTCACTCTTTGAGAACATGGTCATCAATTTCATCCTCCTCCCAGCTGCACGCAGGGTAATCTGCGACATCAGTCTTGTAAAGATGGTTCCTCAAGTGACAATTCGCAGCTCTTTCCTTCCTAACGAGAGAAGCTCGCAAGTAAGCCGTGCTCTAAGTTCACTTATATGTTCCTTGGCACACCTCATTCCAGGAGCTTCTCTTCACGATTCAATACATTTACTTTCCAGTAATAATTTTAGTTCCCTTTTACCGGGACAGGGAAAATTGGTTGGGGATCATATGGTTTAATTGCGGATTCTATCTGTGCCAAACAATCCACTTCTTCGTTCCCATGTATAGCCGAGTGACCTGAGACCCATACGAAATTGATTGTGAAGCCGTTTCTTGACACACTCTTCATTACATTCTTGCACTCAGACACCAGCCGTGAAGTTACATTGGATTTCAGTGCTATTATCGCAGCCTTACTATCTGAGCATATGTTTATTACCTTATTCCTGCTTAGGTTCCTCTCATAGTGACAGATATACTGCAGAATCCCGTAAATTTCTACTGTAAAAATCGTCGCCCGTTGTCCGTGAGAGTATAATTTTCTAGCTCCTGTGCTCCTGTCGAATACTCTGGCTCCAACTCTCATCTGATCGAGATCCATCTGTAAACTACCAGTTCCCTCTTCTCGGAAGATTTTTCTCCTCCTCCAAATCCTCCCTACTTGGAAAAGTATCTCAAGAGAGTGGTTGAGCTTGAAGAGCGCCGTCATGTAATCTCTCCATCACGTTTTCCCATACACCTAAGTAGCTAGCCGTTTCAGTTCTGAGATGCCCTAGGCAACTGAGATGCTATGTAGCCTTCACAGCCTCGTTCTCGATGTATTAATGAAGAGGAAGTAGGTTCATCAGGACATCCAGAGCTCTAGTGAGGTTAGGCCTTATCTCACTCATTATTCCTATTTAAACCATTCTTGGAGCTTTGTCAAATTGAAGCCGGTTTTTGCGCTTTATTGTAGTAGGCCACCATGCGACAGCGACGTACGTGATCACAAGGTACATCACCAAAGTGTATATCCAAAATAATACTCTCGATACCAGCCCCCATGTGCACCCAAAGGTTCGCTTAAAATCCCAAAAAGAACATATGACCTTCTTTGTTCGAGCCTCGATGTAATCATTCCAGCTCATTCATCAGTCCAAAGTTACTTCAAAGTATTTAACTGTTCCCTAGTATTGAAGGTAATTGTGAGGAGTCTCCCAGAATACCGCCTCGATCTTGTCTGAACCCTCCACCGTGGAACCATCGCTCCCCGATCCGGAGGGCCCGCATATTGGTGCCTCCAGGTCCCGGATACCGCGACGATTCTACAAAAATACACGAAAATTGCATAAGGTTAGACATAAGAGCTTACCAGTTTGTGGCACATCATATAAATAAATTTTTTTATTTACTATCAGAAATTATAAAATCATTTAAGACTCGCGTTTTTTTTTCGTATATTGTATGTTATTACCATTTTTTCAAAATAGATGTAACTCTAAATATATTTTTAAAAAAATCATTTTCAGGCAATTAAAAAAAATGAAACTTTGGTAACATGTCGAACATATGCATATACAAGTATGTAGTACTTGTATATGCTTTACATATTTCCAGAAGAATCAAGCACACCGTAAATAGGATTTTAGGTCCCCATCAAATTGGCTGGAACCGATTTTTTTTCTAAATTTTGATGGTTTTTGATCTTCTGATAAAAAGCTGTTTTGGACACAAGGCCAGAAAATGCTTTTTAAAAAAGATTATTGTGCCAAAAATTAACATGCAAAAAGTAGCGGAATGACCCAATAATTTGAAACTTAAGATAATATGGTAGTAAATATAAAAAAGCATTTCGTGATGATCTCAACGGCGACCTTTGCAATGACCTTGAACCTCATTTCGAAGTCGAAATGATTTTTCAAATATTAATATTTGCATATGTGATTAACGCACATGGATGAGCTCCATGCTTGCCTTCACTGGTGGAGTATTATGTTGCCTTATCATTCTTGGGATTACAGTTATTGAGTCACTCCGCTACTTTTTGTACGCTGGTTTTTGATACCATATCACTACGCTCAGCCCCTTAACAAAGCATTATTTGGTCTTGTGTCTTTTAATCAGGAGATCAAAAGCTTATAAAAAACTTAGTTCTAGCCAACTCGGGAACCCAAAATCCCATTAAGTAGGTCCGTGATCTTTTAATAATTATTTTGAATTTGCAAATTTAAAATGTCTATTTTTAAATTCAAAAAATAATAGTCTTTAAACTTCTTTATGATTGTATAAGTGCATATTTTAGACTCACTTTTAGCTCATGATACTCAGTGTTTAAAGAACTGAATAATTGAAAAAATATAAACAATGCATATATACATATATACAGGGGCGGATCCAGCCTCTCTCCTTGGGGGGGGGGGGGCGGTGATATCACCAAAGTACAGTATGGCAAGTGAAAACAAGTTGTCGACGGGGGGGGGGGGACACCAGCAATATTCCCATTTCTAGTGTAAAAGGCTATTTTTCTGAATTTGAAGCTCCTCCGGGAGGGGGGGAGGGGAGGCTATCGCAAGAAAAACACGTTGTCAACGGGACTACCAGCAGCATATATATTTCTAATATAAAATGCAGAATCGGTTTTATTTTCTTAAACTCAAAGCTTTTGGGAAGAGGAGGAGCGATCGCCAGCATACACATTCATATACTCTATTCAAGAACTAGAGAGAGTAATAAAACTGTTACCGAAACCTCTAACGTACCTGCTCCAGTGCCGCAGGTAACTGAGGACTGCCGTAAATCTAATTATATTTATTTATATTTAAATATTATAAGCTTTTATAAATTTACTGCTACAATAAAATTTCTGATAGTTCAATTTAATTTCTGTCAGTGAGCAAAGTACATCTTACAGTGTGTCCTTTGTAATTTATCTTGTTTGTGCTTGTTTTTATATATTATTTGAGATTTAGTGAGATACCCACCTTTATATTTATTCCAAAATCGTTAAACCATGGCATTTTTTCCTCGACAAAAAACTTATTACGATGAATGTTTATGATGCCTTACGAAATCAATATCTAGATAATAATGTTAAAAACTCGGTTGAGATGTGTTCTAACATGACAGGAGTTGGAAAATTTACTATGTACTAAACAATGAAGGAGAAAAAAACGACTGGAATTGTTAGTACTCCCAAGCTACATTCGATCATGGGCAGGCGAAAAACCTCGTTGGAAGAAGAGATGTAAACTGCTATAAAAGAAATTGTACATACATTTTATTATGAGAAGCAGATCCTAACCGTGTACAAAATTCTAAGTAAAATCAATGAAGATCGGGATTTACCTGCAATTAAAAAAACTGAGCTCAGGAAATTGCTCAGAAAACTTAATTTTTGCTGAAAAAAAAACAGATAGGAAATCTGTTCTTACAGATCGTCTAGAAAATGTCCGTTGGAGAAAGAAACATCTCTCTCAAGTAAAAGGTAGAGTTGCTAAAAATAACACAACTTAAAAAATTAGTAATTTAACTGAACTTTTGAAAGATTTTTTTGAATAAAGTTAATGCAGAAAATTGGGAAACATCCGTATAATAAAAGAATAAAAGAAAATGTAAAAACTCAATCTCATGATCGGTGAGATAGAGGAACCAATTATAATTAACTTGAGCGAAGACAGCTTCACTGACTTTGATTATGAATTAGATACGTAATGTTTACCAACGTAAACACACGTCCTTATAGACCCCAGCGGAGTGAAGTGTGTGACCCTGTTAAACACCTATGTTAAATCATTTTTTCCATATCTCAAAACCTGGTGAAAAATTTGTTTTTTACTATTAATATCAATATGTTTTTGAATAAAATAACACTTCGTGACTGGCTGCATGGCTGATCATCCAATGCCAATAAATAAATAAAAAAAAACCTAAACACAATTTAAATTTTCTGTAACATTCAAAAATTAATTACATTTCAATCCCTTTTTAGTGTTTAATTTTAATTCTGCAGATGGTTTCAGAAATAAACAAACTGAATCGTCAAATATCCTAAAAATGTTTTTAATTAATAATAAAATGACCAATAACCCCAAAAAAATTTTAATATTATATAGACGAATTTATTTTTTTATATATGTTTAACTTCTTGTATTTTTGACAATGGGTATTTTGTAAGTATTTAAATTATAACTTAGAATTTTTTTAGAGAAAAAGGCTACGTTTTAGTCTGAATGTGCCTAAAACGGTTTCTATGCCAAAATTAAAAATAATAAAAATACAGTTGTGATTTGTGTGAAATATTTAAACATTTTCTATATTTTCTAATGTATGTGAATTATTAAGAAATCATAAGAAATTAAATAATATTATAAAAACTTTTTATTTTAAGTTTATTACCGAAATAATATTCTATGCCATAAATACTTAGTGATAAAATAAACCTCCTTCCGACGCATATGACAAGTATTAAAATCCTTTTTAACACTTCACACATCCAAATATCCATTGTTATCCAACCAAATAGTCTATTATTATAGACCGGTATTTTTGCTTATAAAATTTCTAACCCATTCCTATGAAAAATATTTTTTCAGAGACATCGGACAAAAGGACACAGGTAGTTTTCGAAGAAAAAAAGGGTAAAAAATGATTTATTACTCTCTCTAGTTCTTGAATAAACTGTAGTATAAGTACCAGAATCGGGTCTATTTTCCTGAACTCAAAGCTCTTGGGGGGGGGGGGGGGGGCGATCGCGAAATGTAACAATAAATAATATTTTATAACCCAATTATAATAAACTTAATATATTATACAGGGTGTCCAAAAATTAGAATTAATCAAATAAGAACTTTAGGTGGCTATAACTTCATTAATTTAAATAGAATGCTATAATTTTTAAATTTCCAAAAAATATACCTTTTAAATACCCATCGAATGGTATAAGGGTATTCTAAAGCTAAATCTTCGCGTTTTCACAGAATACGTCAAATAAACGTTTTTTGTACCATCTTGTGTTTTTTGAATAGATATTTTAATGTATCTAGTTGCCTATGATATTTAGAAACGTCAGATAATTCGTTTAATTGGTCAGTTTAGTCTGCAAAGTCTGTTGCTATGATAGAGATATTATTTTTTGTAACTGTGAAACTTCATTTATTGAATTGAATTATTTGAATATTGTTGTGGTTACTGATTTGTTAAAATGAAGATTTACCCAAAGAAAAAGCGCATTGAAATGATTTTTATCCTTGAAGAATGTCATCAAAACTGTTTGCTGTCTTCTCGAATCTATACTCAAATGTTTCCTGAAAAAACCATCATAAACCAGCCGTGTTGGTTGGTTCAGTGATTGAAAATCCCAATATTAGTCAGAATCATATATCCGACAATACTAACATTACTTTCAAAGATTCTTAACAAATAAAGGTTTCATTATAAAATCCAGCTTTGTCAAAAGTTTTACGGAAATGATTTTGACAACCGAACTAAATTCTTCTTGTGGGTGTTAGATAAAGTGGCAGAAAATGAACATATTTTTGATAATGTATTGCTTAGTGATGAATGTTCTTTTCATAACAATGATTTCATGAATAGACACAACTTCCATTACTATTCTGATTCAAATTCGCATGAATAGAGAGTTATAAGAAACCAAAATAGGTGGTCGGTTAATGCGTGGAAAGGAATACTTGGTCTATACTTAATTGGAATTTACTTTCTTGAAGGACCGTTAAATGATTTGATGTTTCGCTATTTTCTTTTACACCAACTTCCAGTGTTATTAGAAGATGCCCTTTTAAATATTAGAACAACTATTTGGCTTCAACTGGATGAAGCTCCACCTCATTATTATCGCGAGTTTCGGCAAATTTTTAAATGTTAACTTTCGAAACAGGTGGAGTGGGAGAGACGGATTTCAAAATTGGCCCCCGAGATCTCCGGACTTAACTCCACCAGATTTCCATTTATGAGGATATATAAAAGAAATTGTCTACAATGCGCCCCCGACAACACCACAGAATATGACAATACTCATAAGAGATGCTTTTCAAACTGTAACCCCGCAAATGTTCAGAGTTAGCAGTGGTTTCGAAAAAAGAATATGTAAATGTTTGGAAATGGATGATCGACATTTCGAACATCTATAAATATTTTGCTTCTGTTTTGTGCCATCGTCAATATGTGATTACCATTATTGCTGTTATAGCCTGTTGGACGACTATTAATACTTTCCGAGTTTCTGAACATTTGTAAAAGTATTCCTAATTGTTATTCTTATAGTTGTAAATTACCTGTCATTTCCAAATGCCTTAGGCAACAGGATACGGAACGATTAATTGGCGTATTCTGTGAAAACGCGAAGACTTAGCAAAAGTACACTCTTAGACCATTCGATAGGTATTTAGAAGGTACATTTTCTGGTAAGTTAAAAGTATAGCGTTATATTTAAATTAATCAAGTTATAGCCACTTAAAGTTCTTATTTGATTAGTGTTAATTTTTGGACACCCTGCATAATATAGCAAGCACTGTAAATTTCGAGTACTTAACTGAAATACTACTTAAATATTTGGAACATGAAAATTAAGTTAGATTTTGTCAAAATATAAATTATTTAAAAACCTTTAAGGTTTAAGTACTCTAAACCATAATAAGATAGGCACTTATTTTCATCGGAGAATCCAAAGATGCAATAATATACGGGAGGCTTCAGTTAAAGGAACACAATTTTGATACTTTCAGAGCTTTTGGGATACCCTGTATAATATGAAAATAATTTTAAAAAGTAACTAATTATACCATCATATATTCCAAAAGTAAAACTTTTTTAAAGTAACTTATTTTGGCCGCAATATTCCATGCCGTATAGGTTGAATAACCCTGTATATATATATATATATATATATATATATATATATATATATATATATATATATATATATATACTAATCGTTAGGGCTTCAATTCATTATTATTGAAGTTAAGACATAAGTGTTAAAGAGCATTATCGCCGCGAAAACACATATCTCATTGAAATAACTTTTATTTAAGAACCTTTTCCGTAATTGTCAAAAAGAACCCTTTTTTTCCTTTAACACTGACCCTACCAAAAGTACTTGCTATTAACTAATCCCAAGAACAAGTTACAGTGATCCTGTAACCCAATGTTCCATCTCAAATACATTGTAACACCCCGTTCGCATCCCTCTCTACCCCGATTGGCGTCTGGCGCTTCAGCATCCCTGAAACACCGCTGAAACGGCTGAAACTGCAGTGAAATTTCAGTCAGTCTTAAACCGGCGTTTCTCCTGAAAGCTTGAAGTTTCAGGATGATGTGTCGCGACACGCGACAGCGATGTTTTAAGAGATCGCGGATGGTCGTGAATGATGAGTTAAATTTAAATATAAGTCATTGTTAAATATTTGTGGAATGTTCTGGATTTTTTTAGCGGAAATGGATTAATTACTTTGTTCTGTTATTGATAAATTAGTGTGTATAGAAATAATGTAAGTATAAAATATTACTTATTTCCAATAATGTAGTGATTTGATAAACGTTAAAAGATTATTGGAGAATATTTATTTTTCCTATGAATAATATTGATATTTATATTAGATTTATTTTTGTAGATTAATTTTAGATCTTCACAAAAATTTAACTCATCTATATATCTTACGGAAATAGATCTTAGAAGTTAGTTCTAAAATATATTTCATGTCATAGGTTCGACAAAAAATCTTCTTTGCATTTTTCCAGATTTATTTTTAAAAATAATATTCAGGAATTTCTAATGCTGGGAGTTGTATTTTTTTATGAAAATAACTGGTAATACTTAAATTTTAATCTCATATCTTTTTAATCTTATTATTCTCAAAAAAGGATGTTTAAATTAAATACAGGGACACTTTTTAAGTTATTCGGCACCAAAAAAAATGCGAAATTTTTAAATTTTTTGTTCTCTTCGATATTTAAAAAATAGCTTCAACCTAAAAGAATAAAACACTACTCAAAATTAAAAATTGTTGTTTGTTGTGTATACAAATTTAAAATATTCCAAATCATTAATATATTTGTAACAATATATACCCGAAAAATGGATAATTTTTATATATTTTAAACTGTAATTTTCAGGAACAAAATATATAAAAATATATTTAAATTATCAGACAAACATTTTTTTACAGATACAGGGTTTATAAATGGTTTTTAAAATAGTTTTTAGAACTGCCAGGTGGATACAAGTAAATATATAAACTAAATTTTATATAGCGTAAAATTATCTAAAATAAATCATTGATTGTTTGTTAAAAAACGTGAAAATGCGGGAAATAGAGAGTTCTTGAAGTTCCAATTTTTAGGAATACAAAGTTTTTGATTTAGACCCATTTTGCCGCTAACTTTACCATGTTCGCATCTCAAAAATAGATGATAATTTGAGAGAAATATTTATATAAATATTTTTTTATCCTTTAATTCGCTTAAGAAGTACATTTTTATAATTCCAGAATACCTTGAATGTTTTTTATTATTTTACTAACTGTTGAGTTATTATAAACTATTTTATATTCTTGACATTTAAATAACATAAATATTATATAATAAAGAAAACATTAAAAAACACAATTTACCAATATGGCAATATGTAAGTTCTTCTAATGATTTTATAACTGTTATTCGTAATTACTCTTTTACTGTAGTTAGTTAATATGTGAAGTTAGAAAAATTATTTGATCCACTTACGAGGAAGGTACCTGAATTGTCCTGCTCCGATTTTAAAGAAACTTCAATATGTTGTAGAAGGAACCCAAATAAGAGACACGGATTTTTTTATCTGCGGAGATTAATTTTAACGGTGTTAAAACCGCCCTTAAAGCTCACCCCTGCAAACCGTATCTCAGGTTTTATGTCATAAATCTTTATAAAACAAGAAGAAAATTACTTGTTGTTCGAAATGATGTTAGACCATGGTTTTTTCACCCCAAGTTTACCATCCTTTATTTTTTATAAGGATAAACCCCTATTCGCGCACGTAATTTAATTCTAAAAATTACGAAATTTACTATAATTGTTTGGAAATATTTTTCCATGAATACCATAAGTAACTTAAGTCGACGAGTTTCGTGGTTTGTAAAACTAACTAATAAAAGTGGTGAGCCACCCCCAAGTGCTTTTTTTCTTAAATCTCAAGTTATTATTGAGATATCTTTACAAACCAAAATGAAAGTTAGCTGTTATTTGAAATTATGTTGAACTTACATATTTTCATCCTCAAAATATCATGCCTTATTTTTATAAGGGTAAACCATCTATTCACGCACGTAATTTATTTCTAAAAATTACGAAATTTAATAAATTGGTTTGAAAATATTTTTTTTTACGAATATCATAATTAATTCAAATTGACATCTTTAGGGGTTTCCAAAAATTTCGAATAACAAGTAATTTTAATTTTATTTTGTAGAGATATCTTAATTAGAATTGGAGATATTAGAAAAACGTATTTGGGGGTGACACACCCTCTTTTACTAGTTTATTTTCGGAAACACTGAAACACTTCAATTTAGTTACTTATTGTATTCGTAAAAAAAAATTATCAACAAATTTGGTGTAATTTAGTAATGTCCAGAATTAAATTATATAAATGAATTACAAGATTAAGCCTCATAAAGAGTAAGGGATGATATCTAGGGGGTTAAAACAACATAGTATAACCACACTTTAACTAACAAGTGACTTCAACTTTGTTTTGTAAATATATCTGAATTAGAATTTGAGATTTCGAAAAAATGTACTAGGGGTGAATCACCCTCTTTTACTAAATTATTTTTTGAAATCCAAAAGCATGTCAACTTGAGTTAATTATGGTATTCGTAAAAAAATACTTTGAAACAATTTTATTTTGTAATTTTCAGAAATAAATTACGTGCGCTAATAGATGATTTACCGTTATAAGAAATAAGGGATGATATCCTTTTGGTGGGTGGGTGAGAATACCATAATTCAATATATTTTCAAATAACAAGTAATTTTCATTTTGTTTTGTAAAGATATCTCAATTAGAACTTGATATTTAAAAAAAAACGTATTTGGGGGTAGCTCACCTTTTTTTGCTAGTTTATTTTTAGAAACCCCGTAACTCGTCAACTTAAGTTACTTATGGTATTTGTGAAAAAAAAAATATTTTTAAACAATTCTATTAAATTTCGTAATTTTTAGAATTAAATTACGTGTGTAAATATATGGTGTACCCTAATAAAAAAAAATACCATAATTTAACATCATTTAGAATAACAAGATATTTCAAAAATACTGTTTTTAGGGGTGGACTTTAGGGGTGGTTTTTACCCCATTGTAATGAATCTCTGCCGATAAAAAAATACATGTATCTTATTTTGGAATCCTCTACAATATATTGAAGTTTCATTAAAACCGCGGTCGGACACTTCAGGTATCTTCCTTGTTCGTAATATTTTGTCATCAACTTCAAAAACTTTAATTACATGTCAAAATTTTTATATTTTTTTCGCTTTTTAATGCTTTTTTATAGGAGGTTCAATTTTTTTCAAATAATTTTATATTGACTTTTAGTCTTGATATATATATATATATATATATATATATATATATATATATATATAAATAAACTCATCTTCAAATTCTTAAATTATGTAAACTAAATACTAATGAACATGTGAAGTGTGCCTTGTTGCGTTTCCAGGGTAGCAAAGAGGAAGCGATGTTACCAAAATTATTGTAAACCACGCTAATCAAACAATTTTTTAATCTGCGATTCCTCCATATCGAATCCGGAATATTAAATCTCGAGTCGAGTAGAAATATGATAAAATTTTGCAGGTATATCAGCATACTTTTAATTAACTTAAAGGTAGAAGTGAAGCAAGACTGACAAAAAATAGGATATAAGAAAAATTGGGAAATAATTTTTTTGCGCGTATCGCATCGAGTAAAGTATTATTGAGTAGGTTAAAATGCAATTAAATATGGAATCCGTATATCCCTGTCTGCAAGTACGTCTATCCTTAGCTTCGTCTCTTTCCTATTTTTTATGATCGAGTATATGCTCTTAATATAAAGACAACTATGAGACAAAGTTGTCTTTATATATATATATATATATATATATATATATATATATATATATATATGTTGTATAACATATATATATATATATATATATATATATATATATATATATATATATATATATATATACATTTTTTATTTAGTTTTTCCAAAAAAAAAAAATGGTATGGCGAAGTTAAAAAAAAAACCTCCGATATTTCAATAAGCTTTCCGACTAAAACAAATAAAATATATGATCTGTAAATTAATATTTAGGAGCCAGTATTAAGAAAAATAAAAAAGGAAAAAGAACTGCTACTAAACCTTAATGTAATGTATAGTCGACAAGTACTTAGCCGTTTTTTTAAAAGCATTGTCATAAAATTTAAATAGTATTTCTTGTTAGGCCAACAAGAAGTAAAAAAACTGTGATATAGTATGACAATTATTATCATGATAAACTGAGTTGTTTTGGAAAAGAGCCAATTATGCACCGTCTTTGTACGTACCTTTTTTAATTTGTCATTTACATTGTATGGCATGACGGTATATGTGCCAATATACAAAGAGATTCTCTAAGGTTGTTTAACTAATTTTTTCTGTCTTTATCTAAATCTATTGTTCCTTGATTCAACTATAGGGAAGGAAATTCCTCATGAGTAATTTCGAAAATTTAGGGGTGAATTTTCACCATTGTTTAGACTGACTCAGCAACACAGCTTATTTGTAGATATGTAGAATACAAAATAGAGGTTATGATATTTTATGACTAAATCGTTTAAAATAGGTTAAAATCATGTACGAGTGTTGATTTTTAAGGGGTTTTCCAATATTGGTTGATTTCACGTTACAACAATATTTGAAAATTGTACAATTATTTCATAAAAATTCAAGTTTTGTTGTTATTCAAAGAGCTTTTCGTGCAAAACATGATCGTCGTTCCCCGTTGTCTGTGTTTCGAATTCGCCGTTTAATTAATAAATTAGAAAGTGAGTCTACCCTTCATGATAATAAGCTAGCAAGACGATGAGCTAGTGCTCGTATGTTGAGAATATAGCCGCCATTTCTGTTGCAGTATTGCAGCAAACGAATTTGGGCTTTCCTGGATGAATACCTGGCGCATTTTGGGATTGGATTTTGGTCTCCGTCTATATCAGATGATTCTGGCATGAAAACTCAAGCCAAATGGCCATAGTTTACTTCGGAAGTTCGCAGATTGGGCTCTCAAGTCGATTGAAAATTACCCCGATTTTCATCGAGAAATCATCTTTTCAGAAGAGGCGCATTTTTGGTTAAACGGCTTTGTAAATACGCAAAATTGTCATTACTGGTGCAAGTTAAATGGGTCATCAATCTCTTATACCCTCGACAAGAACCACTATCGGGTGCGGATTATGGTACGGAGGTATCATCGGGCCATATTTTTTCAAAAATGCGGATGGTCGTTCCGTTACTGTGAACGGAGAACGCTATCATAACATTCTAATCGAGTTTTGGTTAACAAATTTGGATTCAACGCACTATATTACGTAGGGCATAACTCTTGTTAGGAAAAAAAGACTCCCTTGTAGGTTTATATCAATCGAAGCAAATTTTTTAACCAATATTTTAAATATCCCAAATTTGCAACACCGTAAATTAACAAGATATTTTAACATTTCATTGTGATATACATATAGTTATCTAAGAAATTACCAGACGTGCTAAAATTACCATTTTTAAGTTGTTATTTAGCAGAACTATTTACACGTTTTTCTCTAAATACTAACGCCTACCATTTAGTCATTCGGAATAGTGTGATATGTCATAAATTTACATAATATATAAAAAAAATTCATAAGAATACTACAACATCTAGAGTGATATCTTGACTGGAAATTACCATCTCACAAATATATCTTAATTTTCTTTTCAGAGAAATAAATTAGTTTTTACGAAAATTGACCTAAAAATTCATCTGTAACGAGCGAAAATGTAAAAATTAACTATCAATAATTTGGAAATACGGAAAAAACAGAAACTTATACTATGTAAGTCAAGGGCGGTTCCAGACATTTTTTTGGGCCATAAAATTATTCAAGGAGCTGGGACGTCATATAAATATATATATATATATATATATATATATATATATATATATATATATATATATATATATATGTTTACGCGGCTTTCACGGATTCACCCGTGTGAGATGCAATAGCAGTGGATATATCCACATTATGCCGTTGTAGTGCTGAAATCACATTCAGCAAACGTACAACTATATGCAGCTCCGTGTATAGAATGAAGTAAAATACGAACAGTAAATGCAAACTTCTCCCCATCCTATCCTTTCTGTGTTAGAGGTTGCACAGTTAGAATAAATTTGTATAAAACGCAAATTTATCCTATTCCACCACCATTGAGATGATGGCCTACCTGTACCACCATACCGAGAAGAAAGTCAAAACTTACCCTCCCCGCCACAGTGATACGGCAGTGATACATGTTTCGTCTCTACTAGACTCATCAGGGTACCGACATGCACCTGGCTGTGCAAAGGACAGATCGGAAGGAAGCATGTAAATACTGAACGTGGCCTCGCCGACCTCCCGCTGGATGGCACATATATGTTTATGCGGCTTTCACGGATTTCTAGGTGTGAGATGCAATAGCATCTGTGGATAAACCTCTGCCGTATCACTGTGGCAGGGAGGGTAAGTTTTGACTTTCTTCTCGGTATGGTACAGGTAAACCATCATCTTGATGGTGGTGGGATAGGATAAATTGTTTTCCTTAGCAATTTGTTAAAACTGTGCAATCTCTAACACAGAAGGGATATGGTTGGAGCGAAGTTTGCATTTACTGTTTGCATTTTACTTCATATATATATATATATATATATATATATATATATATATATATATATATATATATATATATATATATATATATATATATCTATATATATATATATATATATATATATATATATCTATATATATATATATATATATATATATATATATATATATATATAATAAAACAGGAAACTCTCTGCTATACGGACATAAAGACCATTGATAAATATTACTCTCATGTTAAAAAGTGCGTATATTTCCAAGATAACGGAAAATCTTCGGATCCGAAAAATGATGGAAATGCACGTTTTATGTATCGATTTTTGATATACTTCTTTTTTAATTTACAGTCGCGCCATCACATGGCAGTTTTATACAACATTGTTGGTTTGTGTTGCTCTTATGTTATTGAGTGATCCATCGAGATATCGCTACTATATCTTATTTAATATTTTTCAACTGTGAAATCTGTTTACAGGACATAGATGCGAGATGATGGTTTGTACCGAACACAATGGCCTGATGATTCTCATACTAGATCGAAACATCGCTATCGTCATTTTTCGGACCCAGAGCTTTTCCATTATCTTGGAGATCTTCGCACTTTTTAACATGAGAGTAATATTTATCAACGGTTTTTATGTCCGCATAGTCGAGAATTTTCTGTTTAATTTAAAAATTACACAGACGAAAACTTAACTATTTTTTATATTTGTTGGCAATAAAAACACGCAACAGCTCTCTTAAGTAGATCGTTGGTGCGACATTTCAATTAAACAACGGAATTCGTGGTTCGTTTGGTTGCCAATGCCGAAAAATTCGACCTCTATACATGGAGTGGCACGTTTCTCCATTTTTAATTTACCGTCGCTCCATCACATGGCGGTTTTATACAACATTATTGGTTCGTGTTGCTCTTGTGTTATTGAGTGTTCCATCGAGATGTCAGCCCTGTGTTTTATTTACTATTTTTCAACTGTGAAATCTGTTTATAGGACACAGATGTGATATAATGGTTTGTATAGAATGCAATAGCCTGATGAGTACCATACTAGGACAAAACATCGATGTCGGATCTGGAGCTTTTCCATTATCTTGGAGATATCCGCACTTATTAATATGAGAATAACATTTATCAACGGTTTTTATGTCCGCATAACCGAGAATTTCCTATTTAATTTTAAAATTACCCGGACGAAAACTAATCTCTTTTATATTTTTATATATACACATTGATGTGGGAGTACAAGATTTTCGATGTTTTTTTACCATATTTACATAATTTGGGGGGGGGGTATTGCCCATCAACCTTAGAAGATTTACAAAATCCCCAAATACATGCTTGAGTGACAGTTTGTGAGATAATATTTCTAAAAGAAAATGAGTTTTAGGCGTGACTGTCAATTCCATGTATAACTAGACCAAAATGAAAATGTTAAAGTATCTTGTTATTTAAGCTTTTCCGAATTTCTTACATATAATAACTTTTTTAGAATTTTCATATGTCTCTTGTTCATAAATAATATACACTATATTTTATATCAGAAACGATGCAATTGGAAATAATATATTTTGAATATTTCTAGTTGTTTCTATGTAATTGAGAAATAATAGATATGAAACACTAATCAACAAAATGTTACTAATTAAAGGTCGATATTTTAAATCATGATGCATTAAAAATAGAAGAAGGAAATAGAATTATTTCAGATCACTGAACAATTCCATTCAATCAGCGGTCAATTATTGATGATTGACGTTTTTATTATCTTTACTTTTACAATTAATTTCACATTAAAGTCGGAAAATTTCAAACCCGCAGCATCAAACGTAATTGCCAGTTCACAAGCTTCATTGATCTTTGGCCTTGAAAATAATATGTTTTTTTAATTTTTAACTTAATCGGTTATAGGCTGTGCGAAACGAATAAGAAATTACCTAAAATTTTCTGACAATGTACTTTAGATCCCACGAGGTAAAAACTAAAACCTGTTTTAATAAAAATCAATTGTTACTGAGAAATATAATGAACATTTTTAACTCAGAATTTTTTTCATTGCCAAAAGTAAATGAAAAACAAATTTTGCTAAGTTATCATATTTATTATAATTTTAATATTGACGCCTAATCTACGCTAAGCCATTTTTAAATTTAAATTAAGGTGAAAAGAATTTATCTGAATGCATGGTATTCATGAGCGGTAATCACTCGTATCAGACACAAACTACATTTTCAGAAATAGTTATTTTAAGAAGTTGCCTTATACAGGGTCAAAAACAAATAAACCTTGCATCACATGTGACCAAATTTTAATAGCCCTATTTGGATTTTGTAGAAAAAATACATTTAATATGGCGTTACATTAAACAAAATAACTAAGAAGTTTTATATAGAATGCGTTCAGCCTTATTTTGCAATATTAGTGCAATTTACAAAAAATGGGCAAAAAATCTATACAGTTGAAATTTTGCATATGGGCTAAAAATTGCATTTAGAAAAACTATTTCTATCTTTTTTCGATTTTTTGATTTTGTTGATTGTAATCCCATTTTTGAATATTTTAAAAAAAACTAAAATTTGACAGATAATGCTAATCACGGGACTACTATTATTTTAGTTAATTTTCATGTCGATCGAAGCAGATATTGTTGCCAAACTCAGATTTCGAATAAAGCCATTAATAAAAAAAAATCCCATATGATGCAGACTTTACTGGTCACACCAGGCACGGATCCAACGGGGGGCCATCACCTCCACCTCCCAAGTGCTTTGAGTTCAGGAAAATAGACCCGATTTTGTCTCTTATACTATAGTTTATTCAAGAACTAGGGAGAGTAATAAATCCTTTTTACCTGTGTTCTTTAGTCCGGTTTCTTTGGCAAAATCTGTTAGACACATATATTTTCATAGGAATGGGTTAGAAATTTTATAATTAAAAATACCAGTCTATAATAATGGACTATTTGGGTTGGATATCAATAGATATTTGGAAGTGTGAAGTGTTAAAAAGGATTTTAATTCTTGTCATAGGCGTCGGAAGGAGGATTATTTTACCACTAAGTATTTATGGTATAGAATATTATTTCGGCAATAAACTTAAAATAAAAAGTTTTTATAATATTATTTTATATCTTATGATTTCTTAATAATTCACATACATTATAAAATAGAGATAATTTTGATACATTAAATACAAATCACAACTCGTGTGTATTTTTATTATTTTTAATTTTGGCATAGAAACGGTTTTAGGCACATTCAGACTAAAACGTAACCTTATTCTCTCAAAAAATTCTAAGTTATAATTTAAATACCTACAAAATACCCATTGTCAAAAATACAAGAAGTTAAACATATATAAAAAAATAAATTCGTCCATTTAATATTAAAATATTTTTGGGGTTATCGGTCATTTTGCGATCGCCCTCCTCGTCCCAAGAGCTCTGAGTTCAGAAAAATAGAACCGATTCTGCCTTTTATATTAGGAATGTGTATGCTGCTGGCATCCCCCCTCTCCGAGAGCATCAATTTCAGAAAAATAGACCAGACTCTGCCTTTTACACTAGAAATGGGAATGTGGTCTCTCGCCCCCCCCCCCCCCCCCCCCCCGACATCTTGCTTTGGCTTGCCATACTGTACTTTTGTGATATCACCGCCCCCCCAAGAGAGAGGCTAGAAATTTTGAACACGTCTATATATGGCTCTATTTTATTGGATGTAAAACCCATTTGATAGCAAAATCAATTTGTTTCCTAAAACAACATTGTTATATACGTATATATATATATATATATATATATATATATATATATATATATATATATATATGTATATATATATATATATATATATATATATATATATATATATGTATATATATATATATATATATATATATATATATATATATATATATATATATGTATATACTAATGTTGTTTTAAGAAACAAATTGTTTTTGTTATCAAATGCGTTTTACACCCAATAAAATTGAGCCATATATAGACGTGTTCAAAATTTAGTCCGACAAAAAATTCTGGCAGGGAGTAGAATTTAAAGTCTACTTTTATTTCCGCTATGGCCTTTTATAAAAGTTATAAGTATATCGCGGAGGAAAGCAGAGAACGCGGCAATATACTCCACTTTCAGACTAATAATAAGGGGAAAGTGATTAAAAATGGTTACTCGGGGAATGCTATCATTATAGAAATCAAGACGGCGGACACATTCTCAACTTTTTTATATAAATTACGTAATATTAAACAAATTACCTGCAAAATAGTTACCTAGTAGTTTTCGGGGTTGCCAATTACAAACCCTAAGTTAAATTTGTAGAGGTCAAAACGGTCGTCACATAACCCACTTTTAGACTCTAGACCACATGGAGGTAGGATTTATCGGATCAGCTTAAAAATCGTGAACTAAAATAGTTTTAAAATTGTTAGTTGTGGTAGTCGTGTAGCTAATTACGAGTCGAAAATTAGAATTCTAAGATTCAAAATGACGGATATAAAGTTTTTTTAATTCGCTAACTGAATTGCAATAGCATTAAATTTGCACTATATACCAAAGAAACCTTGAGTACATGTCAATACATTTTAAGTAACGGCAGGAGTAAATAATTTAGCTGCCGTATTAAGAGGATAAGGCAGATTTATGAAATAAAATTTATCATTTCAATTTATCACTTTAGGAAAACTGATAAATTTAAATAACGATAAATCGTAAATTCGGATAAACACTGAATTATTGTTGGACCACGGTAGCCGCTGAATCTTGCTGACTATAGATATCAGATCTATGATCTTCGTAATTATGAATTTAGACTCGCAGTAAGTTCCAAATATCAATGATTTAGAGCTACTGCACTGAATTTACGTAGTCTAGAGTCTGAAAGTGGATTATCTGTCCGCCAAATTGAATCGGCGATTTTGAACTCAATTCTAACTTTGCGTTCGTATTTAACACCAAGAAATAATTTTACAGTTGTTTTGGTGAATATTAAGTAATAAAATAGGGAATTGTGTCCGCCCATATTGTATCCTTCATCTTGATTTTCATAATGTTAACATCGAATTCGTAATCACCAACCCTAAAATTTTCGAGTAACCGTTTTAAGTCTCCTTCGATGATTATACGTAACTTCTAGAACCTAAAAGTGGAGTATTTGGCCACTATATTGAATTTTTTTAAACTCAATAGTGGACAGTAAAACTAGTTATTGAAAAGAGCAATTTAGATACAAAATAAATCATTTAAAAATACATTTATGAAAAGCAATTGAACAAAATCGAATTTTCCTGCATTCTCAGCTTTTAATAGCTATATTGTGTGCGCCATATTTAATTTTTGCTAATTTAAATTTTGCGCCCTGGCATATAGATAAAAAAAACGAATAAGGTTATATCGAACAATGATTACGTTAGAGTTCCGCAGCAGTGAGTTTTTTTTCAATTGTATTGTTTCTATATTAGTCTATGGAATATATTCATTTAACATGATCAAGGAGCATATTTAAATATTGAACATTAAATTTTAAACATTTTTTTTTTGTATGCAAAAAATTATTGAATATAAAGCCACCACCAGTTTCAGAATATACATATAGTAAGCAACTTTGGAGGTTTAAGTATATTTAACTAATAAAGCGATTAGATAAAAAAATAATACATAACAGATTTCATTATTTAATCTCCATTCATCCATACTTTAATTACGGTAAATCAATCTTCACCCCAATTCTAAACATATAAGGAGGTACCATACTTCTCTCTTTAGGTAAATTGAAAACATATACCTGCAAAAGTTCATCGCAATAGAAGGAAAAATTACGAAATTTCAAGGCCGACTGACAGACAAAATTATAAAGGTCCTTATTGCCTACGGCACCCTTAAAAGCGTCTGTCTACTCTCAAAGTTCTCATAACTTATCAGACGTTTGGTTTTTTCTTCTTTTTTACTCTCCTATACACTGACAAAAAACAAAACTTTATTTCTTTTCAAGTGGACCATTAAAACATGCAGGAGCTGTTAAAATCGCAACCATAAAATCACACCAAATGGTGTTAAGTATTTCATTCAAGTGTTATTAAAAGTCAATTGCTATACCAACAGGGCGTTTTCAATAGGTAAATTTAAATAAATTATAAATGTTATATTTTAAATTATTTTATTTTATTTTAATTGGATATCTTTGAAAGCTTCTGTTTACATAGTTCTATGGATAATAACTCATTTCATAACCCGAAAATTTCAGATTGAAACTATTAATCTACATTGAGATAATAAAGTTAATTTTTGTTGATAGAAAAAGTTGATATATCACGCGAAACACTGCTGACGACTTTACCCAATTTGCTGAGAATGTGTGTCCAGTGCGAATTGTGTTTTTTTTTAAAAGTCCTGCTAATGCACGTGTTGTTATATGTAGTTTTAGGTTGTACAAATGGGACGCCTTTTTACGCGAAATGTAACTAGCTGGACTTTAATTTTCTACAGCGAAATAAAAATCGCGCTGTTGTTCCTTCTATAAAAATCAATTTTTTTTATAAAAAAAAAATGCTACGGATACTGAAGAAGAAATATAGTTATATGGAAAAAAGAAACAGAAACTAGGATATTAAATTTTCAAAAATTGAAACCAAAAATAATACAAAATAACTTATTAAAAAATAATGCATTGGTAATGAATTATTTAAATGTTATTAAATTTTTTCCAATACAGCTTTAAGTCAGGATTATTTTAAAAGAAAATAATATAGTACAATGTTTTTTCAAAAGTTCAGAGATAAAAATATCTTCTTATATTCAAGAAACTGTTACGGAAACTGAAGATATACTTTGTGGAAAATAAGCAAAACTATTAGTAATTAATTAGACTTTAATTAAAGTTTGAATTATTTACTATTAATGTAGCAAAAAATAACTTTTAAAGAGAAAATTGTTTTATTTTGGTCTTTGAGGAATTTTAAAGAATTAGATTTGATTATGGCTTGAATATAAACTGGAAGTGACTATAAAATCACTAGGTATTTAATTTTACCGATAAATCATGATATGGTGATTTTAGAATGACAGTTGATGTGTTTATTAACGTGAAAGTGTTATAGTTGCAATCCATCCAAAAAGAAAATTAAAGTGGAATTTGAAGAAAAAGTTGGCCAAGTGTGTGTTTGGAATGCAAATGATAGAGTACCATAGTTTTTTCGGAATAAATCCTTTTGAAAACCGAAAATCGTTAATCACTTTAGTATTTAATAAAATGTATTCTTTAGTTATAAAAAGTTATTTATTTATGTAATCTTTCACTTTCAAGGACGCTAGAGAGGATAAATGGAAGAATAATGTAAAATATTTTCGGTCGGGCATGTAAAGCTGTATTCCCTAACAGCAGCTATACTGCATTTGCGTAGTACGTTAGTGGAGAGGACTGGAATTGACATAGCACTATTAGTTTAGGTCAATTATTAAAATAAAGAAAATAATAACAGTTCTTCGGGGTGGAGGGTGGCACATAAAAAATTACATAATAATTAATTAAAACAAAAATCTGTATAAATGTCTTATTGCCATACATAGATACTAAGTTTGAAATTCCACTAATGGCAATATAAGGTATAGCAAAGAAAAATTGACTTAATTATAGTAGTCGAGGAAACAACTAACGATAACGAACGAAGTATAGACTACGCCGAGATGCCACCCTATCCGCAAAGCCTACTCCGGTTTTCTGGTTACCGTGTTGCTAATCTCATTCAATTTTAGAAACAAATTTACTTTCCTTGTGCATTGTTGAATCTATATAGCTATTTCATGCCAATTTATGACATTTATTTTCCACAAAGAAGAGATTTAAATTTAAAAAAGCATATACTTAGACATTGTAATTCAAACATCGCTGTATGTCCAGCACTGGCGTGACATTAAATAGTCACATCCTTAAATTTTTGGCAGTATTTTCACATCGCATGAATCAATGAATACAACTTAAACGCAGTAATTTTCATTTAATGCTTTTATTAAGTG
This sequence comes from Diaprepes abbreviatus, assembly GCA_034092305.1. Lineage (NCBI taxonomy): Eukaryota > Metazoa > Arthropoda > Insecta > Coleoptera > Curculionidae > Diaprepes > Diaprepes abbreviatus. The sequence goes on from JASJET010000103.1 coordinate 17,256,335, forward strand.
TTATACCAAATCTTTTGAGATCATAAAATTTACCATTAGAATTTTTTTTTGAGGAGGAGGGGGGATTTTGAAAGTAAAGCGACTTTCAAGCCTTATACTTCGCGAATGATGCAACTAAATAAAAAATATAACAGAACATATTTAATTGCATCCTGAATTTGTTTTTATCATTTTACTTTAAGGCTGTTTTCGGGTAATTGAAAAGCATGTGCCTGCAAAATTTAACTGCAAGAAAAAACTGACGGTTATGACAAAATTATAAATGTTCCTAGCTGGCTTCAGAATCCTAAAAATAGCACGAACCTTTGTCAAATGCATTTGAAGATTGCAAACTGAGTATAATTCTTAAAAGAAAATAATTTTATTCGAATTATTTTTACTTACAGCTAGACTAAGAATTTAAACCAAATTATGGAATTCTGCTTTTTTAAATCACGTATAAAATTTTCCCCAGCAAATTATTACTACTTTACTCAAAACTTTCTAAGGCATACAACGCTCAATGATGAATGACTCTTAAATTCTTTAATAATACTTGTAGTGCCGCTTTAATTTAGATGGTTAACGAACCTGTATTGTTTCCTTTTTTTATGCATCTACGAGGGTTGCTCTAATAATATTGAAGAGATTTTAGCTCAATTTAAATACATAATATGATTTTTTAAAATTAAAATCTATACTTTCTCATACATCGTTTCTAAGGATATAAAATACTATCCTTTACGAACTTTAAAAAAAAAAGCGTGGGTTCAAAAGTAGACGCGTTTATACACGGAGACTGCAAGCCAAAATTAATATGAAGCAAATTTTTTTTGTATATAATTTTAGATTAAATTTTCCCCATGTCGTAGGAGATACTTGAAAGATGGACTAGTAAAAAATTTTTTCGCTGTAAGCTTAATATAAGGAAGACAAAAATCGAAAAATCCACCCATTTTAAAGATTGGTTGAAACTAAAAAGAATTAAATAAAAATAATTATTTACTTATTTATTTGGCACTTTTTTAACGTCGGTAGAAAATGTAAAAATTTATAGAAATACCTGCAAACTATATAAATATATTCTTAACTAAGGCAAAAAGAGATAAAGTATAAATCAAAAGCCATAATGATATGGAAAAATACCATTCCACTAAGAACACTGGACAACAGCCAAAATGTATCTAAAATTAAATCTTACCATTTTTGGTGTGCTAAAACCGAAATTAAACTTATCTTTTTAATATTAGTTCGAGTTATGTCATATTTTGCTATATATTAACAATGTAACCGCAAGAATGCTAGTGGCATATTTGTATTGTTTTAACAATAAAGGGGAGCCACATTGCCAAATATATGTTTTTCCCAAGTGAAGGAAATTTTGCACAACTGGACAACAACGCATGTGGATTTTCTAAAAATGACCCCCGTATACGAATTCCTAACGATAAGGGAGATAGGCATTTAAGCCCATCTAAATCGACTTTTATGTCTGCTTTGGACCGAACAGCCTCTATATGCAAACACATGAACGCCACTAAATATAATATTCTCTAAAAATGTAGAAGCCGTATTTGGGTATATAAGCAACTACCATTGACGAATTATACTAAGACGGCTCATTCTTATGGGAGGATTGGAAGCGCTAAGTATTAAAACTCGGTTATTGATAAATGGTAGTTTTTACTATAAGTAGTAAAACGACAAGGAATGATGTATATGCAGTGCTGCCGTATTGGATAGTTGATCTAAACAACGGGTTTAACTGTTTTTATCCCTTGGTTTATTATATTTGTTGAAGTTTACAAAGGGAACGTTGTAATGATCAAACCTTTCAGTAAAACTTTGCTAGGCTGCGGCAACCTTACATTTAAATCGATAAAAAGGTAAAGCTTACCCCTCTTACTCGGTAGGAAGGGATATACAGAGTTGCCACGTTTTCAACATAAATCCGAAAATTTAAATCTTTTATACTTGTTTCTAACAAAAGCATGTATATCACATTAAAATACTGATATCGAATCATTGGCAATATTGTAAATTGCTCTTTATGAATGAGACGGCGTACCAGTTTGGCGTACCATTTAGGAGCGTTAAAATTATAGCACAGAATAAGAATTCTTGGTACCTCTTAATAATGAAACTCAGATTATATTGTTAATTTTAAAATTTTTTACGATCTTTTTGGCAATCAAACTCACCATATTGGATTCGCAATTTTGAATTTTTTGATTCTGGTAACGAATTTGTAATCAGCGGCCCCAGTAACCTCCTAATAATGAAATATAGGTGAATTAGTTGATTTTTAAATTAAAGTTTTTTGGTTATCACAGATGCCATATTAAATCTGCCATTTTATATTTTTTGATTTTGATAACGGATTTGTAATTAGCGACCCCATAAACCTCTTAATAAAGAATTTCAAATAAATCTGTTAATTTTTCAATTTTTTACACGCTTTTTGGTATTCGACGTTGCCATATTGAATCCGTCATTTGGAATTTTTCAATTTTGATAACGGATTTGTAATCAGCGAGCCCGAAAAACCCCTAGTACCAAATTAAATATAATTTATTTTGCTTTTCGACTTTTGACCAAACAATGCCGCCTTTGGTCCCATTGTGTGACGTTGCGATCGTGTGTGAATAAACTGAACAATTTTTGTTATATGTGGCGAAGTGATATTAAAAGCGTAACGAAAGACTTTGAGTCCATTTGTATGAAGGATCTACGAGTTACATTTTGGGAGTAAAGTTAGCGATCATGATAAAACTTGGGTTCCCAAAATTTGCTTCCATAATTGCTCAAGAAGTTTAACAGGATGGCTACGATTACTCACAAGTCTATGAAATTTGAAGTGAAAATGATTTGGCGGAAACCTCAGAATCATGCTAAAAACTGCTACTTTTACTTAACAAAAATTCTGGCGCTTTCTAGTAAAAGCAAATATAAAATTGAATATTCAAATATCCCCTCAGCCATGAGACCTGTACAGGGTGAGTCAACGATTGGATGAAGTAGGTTTGTGCCTTTTCGGTGAAATTAACAAAGAAACTATATTTATTGTTTGATACAGTTTATTTTTATGCAGATTTTAAAAATATTTAGGACTCTACAGGGTGAGCCAAAAAACTAGGACAGCATAAAGTTGAATTTTTTTAAATAGAACACCCTATATACGAATCGTATTTTCGATTTAGCTTATAATTTTAAATCTTTTTTATTAAGGGTTTACTACAACAAAATTTTATAGTTTCTGAGATAATTAAGTTTAAAGAAAAAAAGTCACATTTTCAAGCATCAATTCAATCCTAAATAACGTTTTCAATTTTGTGACAAATATATTCAAATTTGGAATTTAGCAAGGCCAAGGACAAGTTAACATAATTTTTACCTAATATTTGCAATAAAAGCTACAGGGTGATGAACACATCGGCTCAAATTTGAACAAGTCTAAATGAATAAATATCTTTTTTTTAAAATAGTACACCCTGTATATTTTTATGTTATTTAATAGAGTAATAAAAACCCTAAAAGTTTTGTTCAATATATCCTATACCTATTTATAATAGTTTTTGAGATATTTCAGTTTTTCTTATTTTCCATACTTTTTTACAGAAATAGTCTTCATTATCATAGTAGCCATGTAAAATAATAAAAAGAAACTACAGAAACAAACAGAATGTGGTTAAATATGATGAAATATATTATTGGTTATATTACAACGGCAATAGTTTAATTAAACATAATGTGAAAAAATTAACACAACAATAATGACAAGGCAAATACATATTTACTTTTATACTAAATTGAAACAAAAAAATTACCTATTAAATACTGAGATTAATTATTTCTTTTTAATAAGTGTTCGAATAAACGACTCTCTTGTGCAATGCACAAATTTAGTCTTTTTTGCAGATTTTCTCGGACCCTGGACAAAATTAGTGGCGTTATTGTTCTATAGGTATCCCTAATCCTGTTTCGCATATCTTCCACTGTTGTTGATGGATTAACATACACCTTATTTTTAATATAACCCCATAGGAAGAAATCTAATGGGGTGATGTCGCAAGACCTTGGTGGCCACTCAATGAAACCCCCACGTCCAATCCATTTTTGCGGATATGGTTGGTCCAAAAACGCACGAACTTCACGATGGTAATGCGTTGTTGTAGAAAGTTCAGGTAACTATGGCCATTTAGTGGTTCATTAAAAAAGTGGGGTCCAATAACTTGATTATGATGAATACCACACCAAACATTTAATGACCAGTGGTTTTGATGTTGCACCTCTCTAATCCAAAATGGGCTGTGGCATAATAATGCATGTTGCGTCTATTTACGGCACCGTTACTTCTAAAAGTAGCTTCATCACTAAACATTACCTTGCATAATAAATTTGGATTTAATTGAATCTCCGCATTTATTGTACGACAAAAGTTTACACGACTTTCAAAATCCTGTCCATGCAATTCTTGGTGTAATTCCATGTGATATGGATGATACCTATATTTCTTGGTAGTACGATTAGCGGTGGATTCTGATGTTTCTCATAATGCTGCTAACTGACGGCTACCAATATAAGGATTTTCCTGAACATTTAACAATACTTGTAGTTCTTTTTCTTCATTAGTTACTGGTTTGTTGACCACTTTACGTTTTGGATAATCAACAGTACCAGAAGAATCAAATCTTTGCATTAAGTTTTGAAAAGTATGGGTATTAGGCTGGCGTCGATCAGGATACTTCATTTTGTAAATTCTTTGAGCAAGAAGGCAATTTTTTTGAGCCTCTCCTATTGTATAAATCATATCTATTAACTCATTCTTTGGAAAATTCATTTTACAATATAAGATGAATGCAAAAAAACCAAACTACACTACATAAAAACCAAAAGAAGCGATTGCGGTTATAAATTTGACACACAGAAAAATGTTCTTTTACATTGTTTTTGCCATGGCTACTATGATAATGAAGGCTATTTCTGTAAAAAAGTATGGAAAATAAGAAAAACTGAAATATTCCAAAAACTATTATAAATAGGTATAGGATATATTGAACAAAACTTTTAGGGTTTTTATTACTCTATTAAATAACATGAAAATATACAGAGTGTACCATTTAAAAAAAAGATATTTATTCATTTAAACTTGTTCAAATTTGAGCCGAGGTGTTCAACACCCTGTAGCTTTTATTGCAAATATTAGGTAAAAAGTATGTTAACTTATCCTTGGCCTTGCTAAATTCCAAATTTGAATATATTTGTCACAAAATTGAAAACGTTATTTAGGATTGAATTGATGCTTGAAAATGTGACTTTTTTTCTTTAAACTTAATTATCTCAGAAACTATAAAGTTTTGTTATAGTAAACCCTTAATAAAAAAGATTTAAAATTATAAGCTAAATCGAAAATACGATTCGTATATAGGGTGTTCTATTTAAAAAAATACAACTTTATGCTGTCCCAGTTTTTTGGCTCACCCTGTAGAGTCCTAAATATTTTTAAAATCTGCGTAAAAATAAACTGTATCAAACAATAAATATAGTTTCTTTGTAAATTTCACCGAAAAGGCACAAACTTACTTCATCCAATCGTTGACTCACCCTACCTTATGACGCTTCTAGCATATCCGTGCCTAAGCCTAAAGAAAAATACGAAATTGACTAGAATTCGGATGAACTAGATCATTCTGAACCAAAAGCTGGTCCAAGTTTTCAAGAGAAAGACGATTATGAATGTAGTAGCAGTAAACAAAAAGGAGTGAAAATTTCAACTTTTCGGAAAAGGCAGTTTATGCTGGCAGTGTTTTTCTCAATGGCAAATGACTTAATTTACTTCATGATATTTCGGGTTTAATGAACGAGCTTGGCCTTTCTTATAAACCTACCGAGTGGTGACTGTTTATTGACTCTTCAAAGATAAGTTTAAATGCAGTTTTATTGTTTAATGGAAATAAACAACCAACTATTTCTGTGGGCCATGCTGTAAATATGAAAGAAATATACGAGAACATTCTTATAATAATTCAAAGCATAAAATACGAAGATCATAAATAAAATATCTGTGCGGATCTAAAAGTTATTGCACTAATTACAGGACTGTAAAGTGTTTTTTTATGCGAATGGCTAATAGACCAGGGCTTATCTGTTTTTAGGTGGATGTGAAATGAAACATGGAGATTTTTGCATGGAAGCCTTCAGAATAACCTGAATAACGATAATTTTGATATACATACTTTCAAAACGTTGGGCAACATTGTTTTTTTTAATAAAAATTTAAAATTAACGAAAAAACCCGTTTTTTTTTTAACTTTTCTTCCGTGTAACTTTGAAAGTATTCATTTTAGACGAAAGTTGAAAAGGAAAAAAAGTTTTGTAATTAAATTTGTCATAAAATAGTGTTAGTCGGAAATCTCAAAATATATTTTTCTTATTGCAAAATAGCAATAATTAAAAAAAAAAGTAAAGAAAGCAAGTTTTTAATCATTTTTTTTTTACCATTTAAATTTCTCTGAGGACCTTCATATTAGAGCAAAGAAAACTTTATGCCATGATAAAATAACGCGTTAAAATTTGTTAAGATCGAATCGATAGTTTTTCCACAATAATTTTGCCATCCAATTTCATTTAAAAAAATTTACCATTTTTCAAGTTTGTCTGAGTCGAAAATATCACGTTAACGTATTTAAATTTATTTTCGACAGTAGGGAACTCAAGTTTTCCAACGCTTTTTTCAGAATCAAAATCGGATGATTTGGACGCTCTCAGGAATGGTTTTAAGACATTGTTGATATTTTTGCTTATAAACAAATAGATTATCTCGGTGGCTTTTCATTGTTTTTTATTTTGCAAAAGATGGTTTGAAAGTACTTGGAAAGACGCTTCTTACCGTGAAAAAAAATTCAAATCAGTCAATTGGTTTTCGAGATACAAACTGTCAATATTGAGCCTGTTACGGTGAATCTATAAACAATACAGACCTGATTCTTGAACCAAAAACTTTGTCTTGCCGAGCTCTTTTTTGATACAAATATTTAAATTTAAAATTTAAAAATGAAATAAAGGGGGGTGGGGAGCTCTCATTTTAAAATTGAATTCGAAGATTCAAAATCCATATCTGAAAAAATTTTTCATTTTTTCGGCTTTTAAGGGAGCGATTTTGATCATTTTTTTTCAAACCGATATACCGCGAATAATAGAACTCGAATATCATAATGCCATGTGCCCATCATGCATTCATTTTGTTATAAACAAATGACGTTATTTATGCATCATACTTACAGCATACTGCATGCTATAGTATTGAACTTTCTAAGCGAATCTTTGTTTATTAATATAATTAAGCATGTTATAACGATATATATTAACTTTAAATATCAAAATTGTTTAAACAATCATTGTTTAAACAAATTGAAAGAAAATAATTATTTTATATAAATCATATATGAAAATTTAATAGTTTTAAAGTTATAAGTAATACAATATTTCTACAAATATTTGGAGATATAATATTTTCGAAGATGAGAGCATGATGCTTTAAAATTTAACCGTTAACATGAAAGTTGTGGGGCGGGAGTAAGAAACATCTGCTCAAACTGGCTTTCTAAAGGTATAGAATAGGCATTAAAGAGAGTTAGTCTAGAGTTATTTTGTGCCTCTGTTTGTAGAAAGATACTGGTTACAGTGTTACCAAAAATCGTATTTTATAAATGTGCACGACTTGGTATGTATAATTAACATGCAAATAAATTCAATTTGGAAACAAGTTTTTTAATTTGAATTAATGTCGTTTTCACCATTATATTTACTTATTAATCAAATATTATTCTTAATTTTTTCGTATAAGTGAATATTATGAAACAATTCATTTTTGCCGAAAGTAACTGGGAATTGCATATAAAAAGTTCGCGTAGAATGTTGCTATATTTAAATGTCAGTGGTCATTTTCATTATGCCAAATCTTTGGAAATATATATGCAGGATATGCATCTTCCAACCATAATGAACCTTACTGAATATGGCAAAATCGTCAATCAGATTATTTTACTGTTAGAAGATCTGAAAAATTCTGGTGTGGCGTTTGGACAGACATGTGTATAGAGCAGGTTAAAATATAATATTTAGTGTTAAGAGTGCTTTATTGAACTTTTTGAACATAATTAATAAAGAATAACTATTTTATTTTTATTTGTATTTTACGAATAAAATAATTTAAAACCAAAATTTTTTTCAATTTGTTTAGACAATGATTATTTAAACAATTTTGATAATTAAAGTAAATATATATCGTTGTAGTATGCCTAATTATATTAATAAAGATTCGTTTGGAAAGTCCACTACTATGGGGTGCAGTATGCTGTAAGTATGATGTAGAAATAACGTCATTTGTTTATAACCAAATGAATGGATGATAAGCACATGGCATTATGACATTTCAGTTCTATTATTCGCCGTACATCGGTTTAAGAAAAAAATTATCAAAATCGCTCCATGAGGAGCCGAGAAAATGAAATTTTTTTCAGATATGTATTTTGAATCTTCGATTTCAGTTTTAAAATGAGAGCTCCCTACCCCTCTTCTTTTCATTTTTCACGCGCGTGGGGGATTTCTTTTTATTAAAGGTTCCGATAATATAAACATTTAAATATTTATATCAAAAAAGAGCTCGGCATGACAAAGTTTTTGGTTCAAGAATCAGGTCTGTATTGTTTATAGATTCACCGTAACAAGTCGTCAACTTTGATGTAAACGAAATCGGATTGCAAAATTAGTGTGCAAAAACTATCGATTCAATCCTAACGAATTTTAGCGTGTTATTTTATCATGGCATAAAATTTTTTTTGCTCTAATATGAAGGTCTTCAGAGAAATTTAAATGGTCGAAAAAAATTGATTAAAAACCTGTTTTTTTACCTTTTTCTTTTAATTATTGCCATGTTGCAATAAGGGAAATATATTTTGATATTTCCGACTAACTTTTTCTTATGGAAAATTTAATTACGAAACTTTTTTTCCTCTTCAATTTTCCTCTAAAATGAATACCTTCAATGTTACACGAGAGAAAATTTGAAAAAAAAACGATTTTTTTTTCGTTAATTTTATATTTTTATTAATAAAAAAATGTTGCCCAACTTTTGAAAGTACGCATATCAAATTTATCGTTATTCAGGTTATTCTGAAGGCTCTCATGCAAAAATCTCCATGTTCCATTTCACATCCACGAAACCCCGATATTTTACAGATAAGCCCTGGTCTATAAGCAGAGCCAGAAACCAACATTATGTCGTTAAAGAATTGCCGTTACGTGAAAACATTGTGCCGGGTCTGAAAAACGTCCTTAATGAACCATTAGTAGAGCAGCAGAAAATTATTAACTTCCTGTGACATAACACTAGGGCTTATAAAAAATTTTGTTGGTCTTAAACTTTTCTTTAGTTGAGACGAAAATTCGCGCCAATAAATGAAGCAAAGCTTAAAGAAGGAATGTTCGTTGGGCAGCAAATACGAGAACTTTTTATGTACCAATTTTTTAGGTAACAAGAAATCGGAGAACTACGAGGATAAGGTGAAGAACTTATCCAATCTTAAAAGACGTTAAGTTAATTAAGCTGCATTTTTTTCACACTCCCGTTTGGAATTCTTCACTGAAAATTTAGGTGCAGTTTCAGATGACACCAAACATGTTAGCGGTCTACTGTTGAACCCTCAAACGTAAAACCGATCCCGACGAGTACAAACTGAGAAAGACAGCAAAATAATTCATTTGATTATATTATACTTTTTTTAACATTAGTGAGACAAGTTAAAAACAAGCACTGGCAAACCTTTTCAAAAAGGAAGGAAAGCGACTTCTATGGACTCCAGAAACAGATATGGCGGTTGATCAGAGACCAAAGACAGGAAACAAATGAGTTAATTAGCAGTAACCGCATACCGAAGGGAACTTGGGTGAACTATTTGAAGGAATTATACAAGAAACAACAGACAGAAATCAAACCTAACACACCCGAAATTATAATTAACGACTATATACTTGTAAAGACGGAAGACGTAGAACTAGCCTTAAAAAAAACTAAAAAACAGAAAAAGTGTTGGACCTGACGGAATTACCAATGAACTACTGAAATACGGAGAAGAGAGCCTGACAGAACAACTGAAAATTCTCATCAATAAAATCATATACCATCACAGAATCCCCGATGAATGGAGGAATAGCACAACAATACTCCTATTCAAAAAAAGCGATAAAAAAAGTGCCGGCTAATTACAGAAGAATCAATCTTCTCTCCACCTCGTTAAAACTAACCACAAAAATTCTTACAAGCAAAATTAATAAACACACTTCCTTAGCAGACGAACGGCAGGGATTCCGGTCGGCAAGGTCATGCACGGATGCCATATTTGTTATAAGACAAATAACTGAAAAGTAAATTGAATATAATCGTCCAGCCTTTATGTGTTTCATCGATCTAGAGAAGGTGTTCGATCGTATGCAACTGGAGGATGTAACACAACTACTTTACGACAGGCAAATACCTCGAAATATTATCAAAACGATTGAAAATATATATCAGGCAAATACGATTTAAGCTAGGATAAAAGGTGAATTGACCGAAAAAATAGAAGTAAATAATGGCATCCGACAAGGTGACTCTCTTAGCCCCCTACTATTTAACATCATCATGGACGAGTTGATAAAGCAGGTGCGTAGATTGAAAGAGTATAAAATGGGAGACAGGGAAATCAAAATACTGTGCTACGTTGACGATGCAGTGTTAATAGCTGAAAGCGAAGACGATTTGCAAAGACTACTGCATCAATTTAACATAACAGCGAAAAAGTTTAACATGAATATGTCAGCGTCAAAAACTAAAGCCATGACTACATCTAGAACACCACTCAGATGCAAATTAGAAATAGACAACAAAATTATACAGCAGGAAATGAAGTTCAAGTATCTCGGAATAGAATTATCCGGATACGGGGATGTTGAAACGGAGGTGAGGGGACAAGCCATGAAAGTAGCAAGAATAGCCGCATGTCTTAACAGTACCATATAGAGCAATAAACATATAGGAATCGAAGTTAAATCCAGAATTTATAAAACAGCAATAAGACCTATACTAACATACACTGCAGAAACCAGACCAGAAACCTCGAAAACAAAACAAATACTGGAAACAACAGAGATGAGAGTGGTGCGCAGGATAGCTGGCAGAACATTTATGTATCGGAATAGGAGCGAGGATATAAGAAGAGTGTGTAAAGTCGATAACATCAATGACTGGGTATTACAAAGAAAAAGGGAATGGAACGAACACATCAACCGCATGACCGACGACAGAATAGTAAAGATCACGAGGGACAAATCACCAATAGGACGTAGGGGTACCGGAAGACCCGTAAACGATGGAATGATAACCTCGCAATAGACTGAAACCAGGCAAAGAGACGAAGAATAACAAGCAAATTGGTTATACATAAGAAGGAAGCAGAAGAAAAAGAATACTTTTGTCAATACAAAATGTAAAATGGGTGATTTGTTTTTTTAAATCTTTAAAAATTCACTAGATTGCCTATGTTTTGAGTTTCTCATAATTTATATTCTTGCTTCCTTCTCTGAAAACTTATGGGTATTGGGTAAAAACCGAGCTCATATTTGAATTCAACATAATATATTAGACGCAAAAGACTCAAAAAAAAATGAGCGACAAAAAATTTTAAAACAGTTAATTAATTTAAATGTAACCCCATTGACTACTAAATTGCAATTTAAAACAGTTATATATTTAAAATGCTACGTAAAATGTTACCGCCATTTCCCTTTCTTTAATATTTTCGTAATTACATAAACTTAAGGGTTAATGGGAAATTATGATAATTTCCTATTTTGAAATAAACCATTAGCATTAGAAGCATTAAGGCTATGATACTGAATGATATTACTTTCAAAAAATATAGGTATTTTGTGTTACAGAAATTACAAGGAAAAACTAAAGAAATATAAGCGACTTAAGATGGAGGACAAGATATGTGTGGGTCGCTAATGACCATTAATAACATATAATGTTGTCGCTTGATGATTAAAAATTAATTCTTAGTTTTGATACACATCACGAAGTAACATATAATTACATTTCTGATAGAAAAAAATGTTATAAAAAGAAAAGTTACTAAAAATTATAACGGTAAATGGCGAAATTCTTTGATTTATTTTGTCAAATATAAGTATTTTTGCCCCGATCTACTCTACAAATCTCTCAACGTGACACATGACCAACTTGAACTCCGAAACCCCGGTGTCAACATTCTCACTAATGTTATGAGTCGTCTTCGAGAAAGCTTTGTTTACCGAAAAATAAATCAGTGGGTTAATTTTAACTTCGACTAAATATACTTCCCTAACACGTTTACACACAAGTCAATTAGAGGGGTGTAGATGAACAATAAAGTGAGATTGCCACTAAATTTAGGTGTTTGGTATTCGAGTCTCGCGCTTCGAGGAATCGTTTTAGTGTCATTATAAAGTATATGTATGTTTGCGGTATATAGGGTGTTGAGGTAAGTATTTTTTTAATAATGAAAATATTAGACGAAAAATTAATGTTATTTATGTGGTTGAGCAGGGAAAGCTCAGTTATTTTATGAAGTCATCGTGTTCTTTATTTACCAGATACGTTCCATACCTACCTCCTTTAAGTATATGGTGTATGTATACTCGATCTTTGGCCGAATACAAGTGAATCTGGCGTTCCTTTTTATACCCGAAAATTTACCTAGGAGTCCGTAAGCAAGTACTCGTTTTATTTTTATAATTAGTAGAACTTATATGTAGCCACTTTTTTTAGTCAAGACTAACGAATTCCCCCGTAGGACTAACGTCAGAACTAAGACCTTGTTTGATCTGTCTTTTTATTTATATTTGGAAAAGTATTGATAATAATAATAGTTTTTATTCACCGATAAATTTATCGATTATATGGAAGAACGGAAAGATGGAAGGGTGAAAGGGTAGGAGGGCAAAAGGGCGGAAGGGGGAAGCGGCGAAGAACGGAAGGGCGGGAGGACAAAAGGATTGAAGGACTGGAGGACAAAAGGACAATATTTGTTGCTTTGTGCGTTGTAATTGTTTTTGAAGGACTTCTGTCAACTTAAAAAGCAACTAGTGCGCAATTTTGCATGTATTTATTAATTTATGGTAAATTTTATTATAAACTCCAGAAACGAACATTTTCAGCATATTTTACTTTTTTATTTCCGTAAAGAAAAGAAGCTGCTGAGTCTAACAAAGAGATATGTGAAGTTTATTATGTTAATTGCATAACAGAACGGTTTGAAAAATTCCGTTCTGGAAATTTTTCACTCAAAGTTGACCAATGTTCTGGTCGACGTACTGGAAATGATGATGACAAAATCAGGGCCATAATTGAAGAGAATCGTCATGTCAGAAAGATTAGAGAGGTTAAATTTATCGCACACAACAATTAAAGATTACCTAAAATGTCCGCCAAGAACCTGGAAATTAGGGTTTCGCATGAATTGAAAGCGATTCATTGAACACAACGAATCGATATTTGTCATATGCATCTCATGCGCATTGAAGACGAACATTTTTTGAAAAGAATCATGACTGGTGAAGAAAAATGGGTCATCTGCAGTATCATCATTTAATTAGCACAAACCGTATCTAAAGCTGAATTGAATCCAAAAATGGATATGCTGTCAATTTGATGGGACTATAAAGGTGTTGTGCATTTTGAGCTGTTTCCAAGAGGCCGCATCATCAATTCTGATATTGACTCAACAACTAATGAAAACGAATACAGCACTAGTGAAAATATATACAGCAGAACAACCGAGAGCATTATGATAATGCAAAGCCGCAGTCATCTTTCGTAACTGGTGAAAAATTACAGTACTTTACAGCCAATTTGAGACTGTAATGTAAAAGGTGGTCTTCGGTTAATTTTTGGTCTCTAAACGGGAAAATCATGGTAAAAATTTCCTAACAACGTAGATTTTTGAGTTATGATATTTTCAGCAAAAATGAATGAGGATTTAATCACATTACTTTAAAAAGTAAGTTGTAATATACCGGAGCGCGACGTTGCCAAATTTAGGTTTTCCATTGAGCACAATCTGGCAAGTTCACGTGGGGGTATCTAGGGATGTCAAGTCAAGTAAACTCATGTAATTCCAAATATCAGTCTGCCCTGTAGCGGAATCTACTTATAGATGACCCCTGTATAAGAGAAGTACACCGTCGCATTTCAAATTCCCAATACCCGATGTTTCTAGAAAATACCAGAAGTATGGAATGGCTATAAAAGCAGCTGACCGGTAATCGTATCATCAGTATTGGTTTAGCACAAGTAGTGGTCAGTAGTAAACAGAGAAGCGAAGTGCGCGAACAAGCCAATAGTAAGAGCCTTGTATTAGTGTTATATTTATGTTAAATAAAGTTAGTTCACGCCTGTCAACGTAGTATCACATCTCTGAACCGACGTATGTGATAGTATAAAAATGCCTAATGTATAGAAATGTGGCTGTGTTAATCCCGCGAATAGTTTTGTTACATATGTGGTCAGTTTACCCCTAAATCGAAAAAAGGGACAATTAACAAGATGACTGAAGTAGCTTATTATAAGTATTTTGAATGTCTTGTTGGCGATCAAGATCGAGATTGGACTTCTCACATGTGTTGCCGAACCTGTGCAGCAAATCTAAATAACTGATTAAATATCAAGCGCTCCTTTATACCTTTTCTTGTTCCAATGATTTGGCGAGAACCGACAAATAATTTTAATTACTGTTACTTTTACATGATAAAAGTGTTTTCAAGAAAGAGCAAAACCGGTTCTTCATGGAGAAGGTTTAGCAGTTCCAGTGCTCCTGGCAAAATCGGAGGAAGATTTAGAAATGTATGATGATAAGACAGAACCGTCTAGTGTGTCGGAAAAAGAAGATTTTGATCTTCCCAACAGTGAAGGAGAAGTACTCCATTTACCAACCTGAATGAAATGATCTAGTTCGGGACCTTAAGCTAAGCTTAAGAAAGGAATATTTGTTGGACCACAAATTACAAAAACACTAAGGGATCAACAGTTTGATCAAAAATTAAGTGTTGTTGAATTAGCTGCGTGGAGTTCTTTTAAAACAATTGTTTCGGAGTATTTAGGAAACAAAAAAGTAGAAAACTGCTAAAAATTTGTAGAAAAAGTACTTGAAAGCTACGACAAAATGAGCTGTCGCATCCCTCTTAAAATACACTTCTTACACTCCCATTTAATTTGTTTTTTAATTTACCATTATAGAATCTATTTTAAATAAAATAAGAATGATATTTCAAAACGCAGTTTTAATAGTTTTTGTAAGAAAGTTTGTTATTTTAAATAAATTGGAATATTCTCATAATTTAATTTTAAAATGTTTCTAAACGATTTATAACTTATAAAATAGAATAGAGTTTTCATTGATAGTCATTCAATCATTATTAATTCAACAAACTACTGATAAAAATTGCATAAAAATACAAAAGAACAATTTTGAAAAGGAAAGTTATCGATTCGACGTTTCACGCATTCAGCAAGTTATTAAGTACAACTAGATGCATCTCCGCATGTGAATGAAGTAAAATGCGAACAGTGAATGCAAACTTCGCTCCATCACATCCTTTCCGTGTTAGAGGTTGCACAGCTTGGATGAATTGCTAGAAAACACAATCCATCCTATTCCACCACCTGTACCACCACACCGAGAAGAAAGTAAAAACTTACCCTCCCTGCTACAGTAATACGGCAGAGGTACATGTTCCGTCTCTTACTAGACTCATCAGGGTACTAACATGCACCTGTCTGTGCAAAGGACAGATCGGAAGGAAGCATGCAACACTGAACACGGCTTTGCCGACCTCCCGCCGGATGACATATATACGTTTTCTAGCTATTCATCCATGCTGTGCAACCTCTAACATGGAAAGGATGTGATGGAGCGAAGTTTGCATTCACTCTTCGCATTTTACTTCATTCACATGCGGAGATGCATCTAGTTGTACGTTTGAGGAATGTGAGTTCAGCCTACAACGGCATAATGTGGATATAAACACTGCTATTGCATTTCACACGGAGGAGTTCGTGAAAGCCGCATAAATGTATTTACGCCATTCGGCGGGAGGTCGGCAAAGCCGCGTTCAGTATTGCATGCTTCCTTCCGATCTGTCCTTTGCACAGACAGGTGCATGTCGGCACCCTGATGAGTCTAGTAAGAGACGAAACATGTACCTCTGCCGTATCACTGTAGCAGGCAAGTTTTTACTTTCTTCTCGGTGTGGTGGTACAGGTAGGCCACGATATCGATGGTGGTGGATTAGGATGGATTGTATTTTCTAGCAATTCATCCAAGCTTTGCAACCTCTAACACGGTTAAGGATGTGATGGAGCGAAGTTTGCATTCACTGTTCTCATTATACTTCATATATATATATATATATATATATATATATATATATATATATATATATATATATATATATATATATATATATATATTGTTTAGTTATTTTTGTTAAAAAATTAAGCTTTCTACTAAAATAATTATTTAATGACTTTGAAATTATATTTAATTATTTTTATTATTACAGCACTTTTATTATATCGTCAACCACTGTGTCAAGGATGAAGCTGATGAATCGTAAAATTTATCCTTATTATTTAAGATATTTTATCCTTTAACATAATCGTAACATTAAATTTAGGATAAATTTTGTTATTGTAGTTATTTTGATTCTCGTAAAGTTGAAATCGATAATAATAAAATTTCTTTAGAAAGGAAAGCAAAGCCTTTCAACATAAAAATTCTTATCAGAAAGAAATGTTTTAAAAAAAATATAGGTAATCAATTTTTTAGCTCCTAAAGGAAATAAAGAAAAGCCCTTTTTGAAGTTTCCATTTATATCACTTCCAATGATCCAATAATATAATAGAGTTCAGTTTTATTAACCGTTATTGAAGGGTCGTCGAAATAGTTTATACAAGCTCCATTAAATTATTTTGATTTTTACACGATGACATAAACTTGTAAACAAACAATTTATTTATATCTGTGTATATTTTTGATTATTTAAATGCTACTGACTTATTTTATGTAGTATATCTTAACCTTAAAGTAAATGAAGAAAGGAAGTATAGCTTGTTAATACAAAATCCAGAAAACACTTACATGAAACGGAAAACAATGTGTTAAAAAAACAGAATTAGGCTTTTAACAAAACAAGCAAAACAGGTATTTTTGAACATGAAATTGATAAGAATATCAACTCAAACTCAGTACTTTGGGATTGTAAATAAAATATGTAATACAAATAAAGTAAAGGTAAAAATTGAACAAATAAAAGACGACACAAATCAAACTTTAACAGATAAAGAAGAAATAGCTGATCAATTTAACAAATATTACAGTGAACTGGTCAAAAGTTATGCTAAAAAATAAAATCCCCTTCACATTATAATAATAATCTAAAAATAACACCAAACGGCTGGTACCTAGAAAATACTAAATAAAGATAAAACAAATAAGTTCTTTAAAAAACAAAATGAAACACTTAAATAAGTAGCTTCACAAATTTCTTCAGTGTTAATTTTTTTAATCAACAAGTGCTTTGAGACCGGATTTTTTCCTCATTGCCCGAAAATTGAACAATTAATCCATTATTTAAAATTGGAGATAAATATCAAATAACATATTACAGACCAGTGTCACTTTTATCTGTCTTTTAAAAAACTGTAGAAAAAATTTTAAAAAGGAGGATTGTTGAGTTTCTGGAGAAGTATAAGGTCTTCTATGAGTCTCAGTTTGGTTTTAGAACAGGGAGATCCACTCAAGATGCAATTCAGTTTTTGATAACCCAGATCCAGAACGCTCTCGACGAAACTCAACCATCAATATGCCTGTTTGTGGATCTCTCCAAAGCTTTCGACACTGTCTGTCAAAAAATACTTCTAGAAAAGCTTGAAAGCTACGGTTTAAGAGGTAAAATTTTCAATATATTAAAAAGTTATTAGTTAAAAAAAAAACAAAGAGTGAAGATTGACGCTGTTGCAAGTGAAGAGAGAGAAGTAGCCTATGGTGTTCCTCAGTTAATTGTTTTGGACCCATTGCTATTTATAATTTATGTGTACTACCTGTTTCAACTGGAGATGAATGGAAAACTTGTTAATATCGCTGATGACGCCGACTGTTTTTGCAGGACAGGGATTTGGCAGAATCTAAATCAAGAATTAAAGAGGACATTGCTTAATTGAAAGATTGGTTTAGTGTTAATAGGTTAACCTTAAGTATTAAAAAAACAAAATATGTTCCTTTTTCCACTTATAAAAATAATTTACCACAGCTGGGAAACTTGAAGATTGAAGAAGGTGAGATTTTGAGGTACGGCAAATGTCGAATACTTCGGGATCATAATTGATAACCAATTAAACTAATGTACACATGTCAGAAGTCTAGTTAAAAAAATTAGAGGTTTTCTGCCAAAATTTCTGTACCTTAAGGACTTTCTCACCCCTAAGCATATGCAAATTATATATTCTTCTTTAATACAAAGTCTTCTAATCTATGGAATAATATCATGGTGGGGGAGGGGGGCAGCTTCGGAGAGTCATATAAAATACTTTACAAAAATGTTTCATTAAATTCATGCATGGTAGGAACCGGTTTCTTCCGACTCAAAACCTTTTCCAGGAGTGAAAGTTGTTGGATATGCGACAGTTATATTGTTCCGAAATTTACAAATACATATTTAAAAACAATGACAATACATCAGATAAATTCAAGAAAGAAATTAGCATGCAAAAAACTCATGGCCAGAGAACAA
Source organism: Diaprepes abbreviatus (assembly GCA_034092305.1). Taxonomy (NCBI): domain Eukaryota; kingdom Metazoa; phylum Arthropoda; class Insecta; order Coleoptera; family Curculionidae; genus Diaprepes; species Diaprepes abbreviatus. The sequence continues at coordinate 17,275,181 of JASJET010000103.1, forward strand.
CGAAATATTTTGCCTCACGGTTATATAATATGCTACCCGAAAAAAATAAGATCAATAAAAACATTCAATAAATTTAAAACAACGACCCAAAACACAGTGATTTTTTATTTCTAAACGTTGTTTATTGTTTCGTTGATTATTATGTTAATTGTAATTTCTTTATATTTAATAAACCCTTTTTGAATTGAATTTGAAAATTGCATTTTATTTTATTTCACATGTTGTTTCTTTGTTTCTTTAGGTCAAATCTTTCATTTAATATTTAACCACTTTACACTTATTCTATTTTTTTTTTAAATCTGGCATATATATTTTGGTGGACAAGCATTAGTTATAAATTCTACATGGTCGATGCAAGGTGACCAACGAGTTTTAATATTTATAGTCCGATTAGACTCAAAGTCTAAATCTTATTGATTTTGAAATTGTTAAGTATGAATATTTGTTACAAATTTGGAAATTAATATGGTCAAGAGCTTTTAAGGTTTATTGTCAAATTCGAATCAATATCAAAATCCGGGTGTTTTAAAGTTGCTTACTATGATTCAGAAATTTGATATGGCGGTTTAAGGTAATGGACGAATTTTGTCATCCATATTCTAACTTGAAACCGATATTTAATTTTCTGGGTCGCTAACTATTCTAAACTATGAAAATCACAACACCGGACGACTCTTGTCCGAACTATCCAAGTTAACATACGATATGATAAGAAAAAAGTAGGGCGGTGCGTAACATTCTGTTAGATGTGTAGAAACCTGGTTGTTAATTAAAAAATACTCTTAAGTAAATTAAAATTAAATTAAATTTGCATTGTCTAGTTGTGTGACTAACAAATTCTTGTATATAATCTAAATCCTGTCAAAATTAACCGATTTTAGAAGTATTTTCTCAGAAATGTAAAAAATGCAATATAACAATGGTGTAGTAATTTTGATTAACAAAACTCTGGCTATCCTGTAAACTTTAACTTATTGTGGTAATTTTCTTAATCTAATATTAATACTATATCGTACTAATTGTTGATTAAAAATAACTTATTATCTGTAATCAAGCTAACTAAATAACCGTACACAAATAACAGGATAATGACAAAAGTTAATTTTGCGTTTAAATTGCAACACAAACTAAACCAAAGCAAAATGCGCCTTTGTAATGCAAAATATCTACTTAAATCTAAACTAGACAACATAATAGCGCATTTCAGCAAAGCCATTTTCTATTAATAACGGTTTGGCGATCATACAGATACAGATTTATCATAGTTGTATAGCTTTTATATAGTAGTAGTGGAAAATGAAATGTAAACTGAGTGTTGCTCTGTATTTCCTGGAAAATAAATTATTAAGTTTTAAAGGAATGCTCCATTTTTAACCGACTTCAACAAAGAAGTTCGCTCAGAATTTTTAACCGAAGTGAAATATTTCGTTGCGGTGTTCAGTATGTTATGGGGGATACTCCTAAGAGGGCTCTTTAAAAATATGTTTACCCTAGGTTTACTTTAAGGGGGTTAAAACTGAAAAAAGTTAAATGGCGAAATTTATTGCTCATAACTTTTGGTAAGAGTGAGACAATTTTATGCGATTTTTTACACCTTGTATAGGATACTTCCTACAGAGTACTGTAGAAATGTTTTTTCCGCAAATATATTACAAGGAGAATAAAAAGTTTAAAAAAATAGTGCTAGAAAATTTTATCGCGTCTCTGTGTCTCGCTTATTAGCTGTCACCGTGTCTTATTTGTACTCGCTTTTAAACATCTTTGAAGTTCGATATATTTTATAGAATGCACCTTAAAGATTTGAAAATTAATTCATACGGAAAGGTAGCTGCTGGTAAATGTGTATGTAGTGATGACAATAATCCCGTTAGCTGAGCCCCACAATAACGTATGTTTCCCTACTCTAGCACTGTATAGGACATTTTTGGAAAAATATCTAAGATATACTGAAATAACTACCCTTAAGGAGACACTTTTCGTATGACTTTTAACAAAATTTGTATGTTTGAGAGTTTAATGTGTTGTCCAACGTTATACCTTGATCAAAAGGACTTCTAATAAAATTTTTATAAAAATACCACCTAATATCAATTTTGAAAAATGTAAGTAATGTAAATTTTTCAACCCACCATATTGTATCCGCTATATTCTTCTTCTTCGGGTGCCATGTGCTATGCCATACATCGGCGATCATTTGTTCACCTCATGGTCACATTATAACTAGAATGCCTCCTCAGCCTATCTAAATATGGTTGCGGCGTCTGATATATCACACCAGTTTCTTATATTGCGGAACCAAGAGTCTTGTTTTCGACCTGGTCCCCGGCTGCCTCCAATTTTTCCCTGTAGTATTAGCCTTGGTATGGAGTAGCGAGGTCCTCTTAGTATATGCCCTCGATATGACATTTTTCGTTGTTTTATAGTGTCCAGTAGTTGTCTTTCTACGCCAGCTTCTCGTAGAACTTTATCATTCGTTATGTGAGAAGTCCAGGGGATACGCAGTAGTCGGCGGAGTGTCCACAATTCAAAAGCTTCGATCCGATTCAGCGTTCCAGCCTTAAGTGACCAAGTTTTAGCACCATATAGTAGAATATGCGATATATAACACTGAACAACAAATATTCGGGTGTGTAGTGGCATATTTCTGTGAAGGAGAAGATTCTTAAGTTAAAAGAAAGTTGTTTTTGCATGGCCAATTCTTCCCTTCACTTCTTCATCAGATTCCTACTTTACATTCAGAGTAGCGCCAAGATACGTGAACCGTGTGACACGTTCAATATTTTCCCCGTCGATTTTAAGAGGAGTGATGTACTGATGCCTACTAATCACTATCATTCTTGTTTTGGCAGTATTAATATGCAGCTCAAACTGTTCACCGCACCCGTTAAGTTTTTTTTAATATTGATTGGGGATCTTCAAAGTTGTTGGAGACTACAGTATCATCTGCATAGCGAATATTGTTTATTGGGATGCCATTGACTCTGATATCTCGCGTTTCATTTTCTAATGCTAACTGGAATATTTTCTCGACGTAAATATTAAACAGAACACGTGACAGTACACATCCCTGCCGGACTCCCTTCAGTATATTAAAGGTCTCTGTTGAGAGATCACCATCAATAAAAATCTCAGCTAACTCTTATTATTCTAATATCTTTATCATCTATACCGATCTATTGTAATCTTTCCAATAGCGGCTCGTGATTTACGATTTCTAAAGCTTTCTGATAGTCGATAAAGCAGATGAACACATTTTGCCTTTGGTCATAGCACTTTTGCACACGTAAGTAATTTCATTGAGAAGAGAGCTTCTCTGGTGCCAAATCCCTTGATAAAGCCATACTGTATGTCGCCATTCAATATCCTCACACTTTCTGTATATTCTTGAATGGACTACTCGAAGGAACGTTTTAAGAGCGTGGCTCATCAAATTTATGAGTCTGTAGGCTTCGCAGTTCTTGAAGTTTGTTTTCTTGGGAGTAGCAATAAACGTAGACTTTAACCAATCCACTGGGATTTGCCCAGAGTCATATATCCCGTTAAAGATATGTAAGTTGTTTAATATCGACTTGCTTTAAAACTTCTGCATATATATATATATATATATATATATATATATATATATATATATATATATATATATATATATATATATATATATATATATATATATATATATATATATATATATATCTCCGTGACCTGCAATTTTACCATTCTTCAGACAATTCATTGCATACCTGACTTCAGATATTGGTCTTCCTTGTCTGTTTCTTATTGAGGGCAATGCTGTTGTTCTATTTGTTCCAGTTATTTTCTTGATTTTTCTATGGAAATTAAAGGAGTCGTGCAGCTGATGAAGTCTTTCAGCCTCGTCACATTGTTCCTGAGTCCATTTCTCCTTAGCTTCCCTTATCTTTCTTTAGACAATGCGATTCAGTTCCTTTTATTTATCATGCTGGTTTTTAACAATCCGACGTTCAGTCATCAAGTTCAATATTTCGTCGGTCATCCGTGATTTGATTTTTTCTTGTTTCGGTCGACCAAGAACAGTTTCAGTAGCTGACTGAATGTTTGTTTTTGCGTAATTCAGACCTTATCAGCTGCAACTTCTTGACTAAGGTTATTTTTTTGGCAAAGCCTGCTCAATGTAGTCTTTATGTTCCTCTGCACTGTGAATTGTTTAATGTCTGAATGGCGTATTTTCGGAGCCTACTTCATTTTGATAGTAGTTTACATCAAAAATAGAAGTTCACAACCAGAGAGTTATAATCTGAGCCGATGTCTGCTCCTGGGTAGGTGACAACACGTGTAATGCTATTCTGATATCTTTTGTTGATCAGAATAAAGTCAGTTTGGTTGCGTACAATATTTTTCTGTCCATCTTGAGAAGACTTCCAGGTGTAGATTCTTCTAGGTTGTAATTTATAGAAAGTATTCTTGAAAACCAATTTTTCATAACGACAAAATTGGATCAACATTTCACCTCGTTCGTTTCTGTCACCTAACCCAAATGCCCCTGTTACACCTTCCTCATTTCTGCTACCGACCTTTGCGTTGAAATCACCCATCACTATATTGATATCTTGATGGGTACAAAACTTCCCGGACTTGCTTATAAAATTGTTCCTCTTCGGTTCTGACTTGTCCACTGTAGGTGCATACATCTATATTACATTGATATTAATCGGTCTGGCACTCATTCGCAGAAGTATAACTCTGTCTGAGTATGCTACAACATCCCTCACAGACCTATCTATCTTCTTGGACACAATAAAGCCCACTCCATTTCCGTGATCTGGGTCATTGTTTCCGAAGTAATAAAATCTTGTTTCATCCTTCCTACATGTTCCACTATTAGGTCATCTTGTCTCAGCTATACCAGCTATATTGAATGTCAGAAAAATAATATTAATTCCTTATTTTAAATTTAATCTAGCTTCTCAAAAACCCCATAGTAATAATTTTGGACATAATAAGAAAATATAATTTTTTCAGTGCATGTGCTATATTGATTTTTTTTAGAATACTTTTAAATTCGCTGTTTAGATCATCAGAAACTCCCCAATACTTATTTTAAACAAAGTCGAAATACGTAAAATTTTTAGTCCTGTGTATTGAATCCATCCATCTTTTTAAATAATTGCGAATTTGTAATTTACACCTTCAAAAATTCCCGTATAAAAATTTTTTACAAAATAGAAAGATGTAAAACTTTTAGGACCCCCTATTCAATCCGCCATATTGAATTTTTTAAAAATAATTTTAATTTACACCTCCAGAAATCCCCCTATATCAATTTCACACAAAATCGAAAGATTTTTAATTCGTTATATTGTACCTGCCATATTCAAAAATAATTTTAAATTGATTATGTGCGACCCCAAAAATTTCCCCCTATATTATGGAAAATATCGGACACACTTTTACTGAACAAATTCCGGCCAAAATGATACGGAACCACGGCAGCAACTTACTGAATGAAACGCAAAAAATATTTCATTTAAATCTGTGAGATCGTGTCGGAGTAATCGACATAATCGATATGTGAACATAAAAAAATACTTAGCGGTTGAATTTAGAATTTCCTTCTTTTAGACGTAGGTTAAAACTTCATAATCCCTTTTAGCGGCAAAGCAAGATAAAACCACCTACATATGAGAAAAGCTTTGAATTTTGGTGTTAGTTCTCATGCTAGAAACAAGACCTGTATTGACACGTGTTTTCCTGAAAATATGTTTTGTAGCTCATAGTAACATACATGCCTCGGATACTGGACGGATCTCACGGAAACAGACATTGGCGAGAACTAGGACACGATCATGGAAAAAACAGAACATCATTAGATTGGGATGCTGGAATGTCACTTCATGGTATAAGCACGATCAGGAAGTTGTCGCAGAAATGAACAGGCACTCCATAGATATTTGCGCCCTTTCAGAGACGAAAAAGAAAGGGAAAGGAAACAACAAGTACAACAACTACCTATTTATATACAGTGGGAAACAAAAGGAAGAAAGAGCCCAAGAAGGAGTGGGCCTGCTCATCCACGAAAAATACGAACATTACATAGAGGACATACAGTACGTCGATGAAAGACTCATTCACGTCATCCTAAACTTACAACCAGAAAAGATGAACATCATAAGCGTCTACGCACCAGATATCAGCAAACCCAGAGAGGTCAGAGAAACATTCTTCAATAAAATGCAAGATCTACTAAGTACCATACCCGATAGAGAAAAAGTTTTTATGCTAGGAGACTTCAATTCAAGAATAGGTAACGAACCCATTCCGGGAGTAATGCAGAGATATAATGAGGTAACACTAAATGACAACAGGGAACAACTCATACAACTGTGTGCCCAAAACGAGATGAGAATAAATAACACCTTCTTTCCACATAAGTGGCAATATAAACGGACATGGGGAAACACCCGTGAACAAGAATCAACCATAGACTACATAATAACGAACAGAAAAGTGTTACCCCACCAAATACTCGATGTCAGAACTCTGAATTCGTCAGACTTGGGAAAAGACGACCACCGACTAGTATTATGTAAATACCGTTCCCAACAAAGTATAAACAGAACGCACAAACAGGAACATACCTTTATTAAATACAATACCGAATCATTCGCTAACGATAGCACAAAAGTATTGTATCAGCAGAGACTCTCGGAGAAAATAAAAGCTAATACAATCCTAGAAAATGACGGAGTGGAGAAAGCCTGGGAAAAACTGAAAAGAAATATACAAGAGAGCGCCAGGGAGGCTATCGGAACACGAACAGTTAGCACGAACAAGCGAAGCAATACAAAACCATGGTTCACAGAAGAGGTGAAAATACTAGCAAAAGAAAAACGACAAGTATTTACAAAATACCGACAGCACAAAACAACAAACCATTTCGAAGTACAAAACGGTGAGAAACAGAATCAACAGTCAAATAGCTCAACTAAAGAAAGAATACTGGGAAAAGTATTTAAAAGACATGGAACACGACCTATATGGAGGACAAAAGAAAATATGGAACATGCCGAGGAACAGAAAAAAAAAACAATCAATGAATACGTTCAACTAAGTCCAATCGACAGCCAACAATGGGTCAGCCATTTTAAGGACTTACTCTAGGCACCAGCTACAGAAAACAACGTAGACGAAAACCAACAAGAAATCACAGAACTAACAGATGTTAACATCAGTGAAGCAGAGATGCACCTGATAATTAAGAAATTAAAAAACAGAAAATCACCTGATACCGACCAAATTACGAATGAGATGCTAAAGTACGGAGGCCCCAGCCTTGTCACAGAGCTCACTGTTCTATTTCAAAAAATACCCCGCACAACGTCAGTACCCAACGAATGGCGGAAAAGCATCACAATTCCGATCCACAAAAGAGAATCAAAGAAACAACCCGAAAACTACAGGGGAATCAGCCTACTGAATAGTTCAGCCAAATTGTTAACCAAAATACTGTCACAACGGATCGTAGACAAGTTAGGGGCGTGCGAAGAACAGCTGGGCTTCCGGAATAACCGCTCTACTATCGACGGTATATTTATTATCAGACAGCTGGTTGAAAAATCTATCGAATACGATAAACCGCTGTTCATTTGTTTTGTAGACTTTACACAAGCGTTCGACCGAGTCAAACTGGAACACATAACAGAATTACTGCGAAGAAAACAAGTAGACGAAGCAATCATACGCACAATATACCAACTGAATTCCAAAAACACCATGGTAATTAAAACACATAATACTCTAACAAAGGAAATCCCTCTATCCATAGGAATAAGACAGGGTGATAGCCTAAGTCCAACACTTTTCAATGTAATCATGGACGAAATCATTGATGAGGTAAAAAGCACAAATATTAAGTACCCAATGGGACACAACACCGTTCAGATTATATGCTTTGCAAACGATGTTGCCTTGACAGCAGATAGCGAGGACAACTTACAAAGAATGCTTTTCCAGTCTCAATCGAACAGCCAAACAGTATAATATGAAGATATCTGTGGAGAAAACCAAAGCAATGGTAATAGCAAAAGAACCGGTAAGTTGCAAACTAATGATTGATGACAAACATATCGAACAGGTTGGGAAGTTTAAATACCTAGGAGCAAGTAACAGGGCAGTAACGGAAGAAGTACGCACACAGGCCAACAAAGCGGCCATGATATCAGGCCAACTAAGAGACATAATCTGGAACAATAAACATATGACGGTTGAGAGCAAAGCAAGAATTTACAAGATCTGTGTAAGACCGATACTGACCTACGGCGCAGAAACAAGAAATGAAACCACAAAGACAAAACAAATTATGAGAACCATAGAAATGAAAACGCTGAGAATGATCACGGGAACAAGTTTAAGAGATATACGCGAGGACAGCGGAGTGGGGGATGTTGTGAAGTGGGTTCGAAACCGTCGTAGGCAGTGGAGAGATCACGTGGAACGAATGGACGATGACAGACTAGCAAAAACCGTGATAAGAGAGAAACCAAACACCAAACGGCCGCGGATGGTAATGTTGTAGACTGGTCGTATCCTAGAGGAAAAATTAAAGTAGTTGCAAAGTTGGTAAGATCTTTAGTGTAAATAAGAAACTAAAAAAAATTGCTCCATGTTTAATATATTTTTTTAAACTACCTTTTGGTCAAAGATAAATTGTGTGTCTTTTGACAAATAAAAGTTATCTAAGGTAATGACTGCCATAGTTTATGCAACCAATGAAAATTTTGTAATTATTTTTTTATTTAAATAACGCACCCTTAAAAATATAGACGTCGTATATAAAAAAATTCAATATAAATTCATGTTGAAATATAAAGTGAATAAAAGATTCCATCACATTTTAAAGTACATAAACTGAACTGAAAATCTTAACGTTAAAATTGCAAACCATGAAAAGTTAAGAGTTACTTACATTTTAGTAATGTAATGTCTTGTTGAAGTTCAACATCGTTTAAAAGGGATTTTTAGTTCTGCCTTTTAGATTTTTCTATTCAATAAGTAGATGAAATAAATTAAAATGCTCGGTCTGAGAATTTTTAACTTCTCTGTAAAGTTTTTAGAAATGAAAAAGATAAAACATTAAAAGATGAAAAAAACTTAGAAATTTTGTTCTTTATGATAAATTAAAGAGTAATATTAGAAAATTCCAATAATCCTCTGTAATAGTATAAACTGCAACAGCTACAGCTTATAAATAGTGAGATTATGTCTCAGGTATTTATCTCGAAAACTAAAGTACAAATTATACTATCAGACAAAATTAGAGGTACAAAATATTTTTATCTTTTGAATTAACAAAAAAATTTTGATCCTTATCTAACTTTAATGAAATTTTGTCTTAACAATCTTACTACGACAAAAGTAAAGCAACAAAATATTACTTTATGTATTACAACAAATATCAATGTCAATAGTTAATGGAATACCCATTATATTTAAGACTTGTCGATAACATTACGTTATTGAAGCAATAAAATTTTAAACAATATTTTCGGGAAGATTTGTCCAAACTTCATTGGTTTTATGTACATACGATTGTGTATTTGGAAACATTTATATACGACCACATCGTTTTACCTATTTTCATGGATTTTGAATGGAGTTAAGATCGAGGGATTGTGCCGGCCATTGCAAATTCAAAACGTTATTTTCCTGAAAACACTCGTGAGGAGTGCTTTGGATTGCAAAATAGTAGTGCTATTTACTGTTGGCCCTCCTCTGCCAAAATTTTAGTTAATTTTTTGTGTATTTGTGAAGCAATGTTAAATATCTATTTGGTTTGAAGTAGTATTTGTTCCGTTTGGATTCTAAATTGTCATAAACTATCTTAACTACACTTTTATAAAAAGCAATAATTCGGTTTATTGAAGTAGCTTCAGGTCTTCTTAAAGAAATTCTAGGATGCATTTCATAAAATTATGATACCAGTTTTCACCAGCCATTTTCTTATTTCGATCAAAAAAATGCGAAAGTTTATTCTGCTCTGCCAATTTATATGTGATTTTGTGAACCATATTGATGTGAATTCGTAAAAGAATTTGCTACAATTCATAATATGTTCCCCAACTGCAATTCCTAAAGTTCGGTAAAGACTGGCGTTCTTCCACATCTAGGTTGTTTTATAACACCTTTCTACAAGTGACCAAAGATTATGGTTTTAGGTACCGAATATAAAGCTTCTAGCTGTAACGTGTTTCAATTTTTCGTTTATAGTCTCAAGGCACCCAAAATGAAAATAATTTATATAATAAGCTATGAGATGTCAAATAGAGATAATTAAACTATAATATTCTACTAAATGGGGTAAGCCCAAACGTTCGAATTTACCCGACCTAATTCGTTCGCCGTTGCTCATCGGAGTAAAAGAATAAAAAATAATAGTAATTTTAGGTGAGCTTGGATCTGGCTTCATCTAAGATTAACAATGAATTTATAATAACCAACTATGTCATATTAGAGCGATCCAAGAAGAAGTAAAAGATCTTCGGGTTTCATCTATCATTACATTACATTGTAGATCACTAAACGAGGTGTGCTTTGTAAGATGGCGGCATACATAATCACTTTGTCCTTTACTAACAATACAGTCGTTGCGTTCGAGATTATGCTGCATTCGAGTTTACCCTTCTTTCCTCTACAGACATATATGACCTTTGCTATTAGCGGTTAAGATTTGGACACTTCTTTCCGTAGTTAGGAAATTATAAAGCGGTGTTAGAGGTTCTGAACTACATGATTCCTGCTTGTGAATCACGAAATAACCTGGCGTATTAGCTCGCGGACCTCCTCATTCACTTTTTATGCTGTAGCAATGGCAATATATAAACTGTTTTAAAGATTGTTTCTAATATTCGTTTGGTAGAAAGGACTCTTCAATACCAGGGGACAGTTAAATACCTGGGAGTAATTCTGGACTTATGACTGAGCTGAAATGATCGTAGTGAAGCTCTAACCAAGAAGGCTCATGTGCTTTCTGGGCTTGTAAATGAGCCTTTGGATGCACATGGGGGCTGACACTTAGGCTGCTATTTTGGATATACACTATGGTGATCCGCCCCATGATAACGTTCGCCGCTATTGTATGGGGGCGTAGTACAACAAAGTGCAAATACATTCTTCAAATTGACAAAGTTCAAAGAATGGCTCGTGCGGGAATATTGAGTGCGATGAGGACTGCTCCCACTTGGGATCTTGAAGTCCTGGTGAATCTGCTTCCTCTTCACTTATACATAGCGAACGAGGCCGTGAAGACTGTTTATAGTCTCATTTCCCTAGGGCATCTTGGAATTGGAACAGGCGGCTGCTCAGGTGTCTGGGAAAGCGCGGTGGAGAGATGTCCATCACTTCCCATGCAGATAGATTACATGACGCTGCATTTAAAACCCAATTTCTCTTTGGATATATTTCTTCCAAGTAGAGAGGATTGGTAGGGAGAGCAAAATTTTCCTAGAAATGGGTCTTGGCGGTATACATATGGATCTCAACAAGATGAAAGGGCAGGAGCCGAACTGTTCTGCAGAAGAGCAGGAGTCAGAGAGTATTACCTTCTCGGACAACTTGCAACGATCCACAGCGGAAATTTATACTATTCTGCAGTGTGCCCATCTCTATGAGAGGGATATAAATAGGAATAAGCTAATAAATATATGCTCAAAGAGTAAGGCTGCGATAATGGCACTGAAGTCCAGTGTCGTAACTTCATGACTGGTGTCTGAGTGCAAAGACGTACCTAATAATATAACAAGGAACGGTAGCACAATCAGACTTGTGTGGGTCCCGGGCCACTCGGGCATACGTGGGAACGTGGAAGCAGACTGTCTAATAAAGTTTTTTGTTCCGCAACTGATCCATATGGACCCCAACCAATTCTACCCGTCTCAATTACTGTTGGCAAAAGGGAATTAAAGTTGTTACTGGAAAGCAGATTTCTTGAATTGTGTTGGGGAGCTCCTTGAATGAGGTGTGCTAAGGAATATATAACAGGACCTAGCGCGCGGCCTACTAAGGATCTTCGCTCCTTAGGAAGAAAAGGGCTGTGAATTGTGGTTAGAGTGTTAACAGGATATTGTCACCTGAGGGGTCATGTTCATAAGATCGGTGTCAAAGAAGACCCAACGTGCAGATGGTGTTTGGAGGAGGATGAAACTGTTGACCATGTCCTCAGAGAGTGCCAAGCACTCAACGGACTGAGCCAGAGATATTTCGGAGATACAATTTTGTTACCGGAAGCAGTTAGGCAAGTTCAACTAACGCGGTTGCTGGAGTCGCAAATATGATCGATCTCAAATGACCTACAGCTATACTTGGATTTAAAGGGCCCTATAGAGGCCTAAGCATCGATTTAGTATCGCTACCCTTTGTTTCATTCATTCACTCATTCATTCATATTCGTTTGGGTGTATTATCTAATTCAATTCCAGCCATATAAGCCTCAGCTGTCAAAATAATCAAATTGATGCAACCTGTATAAAAACATGATGTTATTTAATTTACCCATATATTACCAAAATTTTGTCCCTCCACCCTTATTTTATTAATTTCATTTACAAATATGTATTTACTAGGTTACCTTCTCCGTGTGTAGAGTTTTTGGAAGAAATTATTTTGTCCATACTGAAAATAAAATAAAATCGTCAATTTACTGAGTATAATTAGTTTTAAGAGAAAAACTGTGCCTCTCTAAGAAATTATGTTTCTTTTTTTGACGAAAATCAGTCCCTTATTAAATATTTTACATTATTTTTACCAACAGCTCGAAAAGAGGTTAATTTTAATACCATCCAAGCAAAATTTATAAGAAAACAAAATGTTTCTTTCCGTCAATATTTTCACCAAATCAAAGCAGGCAACATAAGATGTTTTGTCGAAGGGATTTTCTATTAATAACGGTTTGTTGCACATACAAAAACAGATTTGGCATGGCTGTATGACTTTTATTTGACGAATAAAATTTGAATATTGTCTGAGTATATATTTACGCGTGACAATTGACTTATTGTGAACAGGGATTAATTTGGGCTTAACAATAGCTATATCTTTTAATAAATTCTGAATAAATATTACTTAGCTGGGTTCCGTTTTTCCTTCGGAGTCGTGTACTTTATTCGTTCTAAAGTAGAGGCAACAGAATTAAATGAAGAAAACTGATTTTTCGTTCTTAATTGTTAAAAAAAATATTTCCCAAATGAAATTTGAGACATTAATCATGAGAACCGTTTTCCATCCTCTAAGTGATCTTCAAAAAGAAAAATTTTATTTGCAGTTTTTCTTGTTTCCTCACTAACCTAATACTAATAGAACGATTACGATGTGTGGCCTGGCGGATACCAGACTTGACAGCTTTACCAAGTTTCGAGGTTAAGCTACATAGAGCGTTGCCAAACTTCGTACTGTATTTTAAGGTATTATTTATAAAAAAAATATTCTCAATGAAAAACATGATTTTCTACTTTAAATAAGTTTGAAAAACGACTTCCCTAATATGATACTGCTGAACTCTTTCAGTTGAAAATATTATTTTTACTACTATATAATATATTTTTATCAAGTTTTTATCTCGCTTGCGTTCCCATGTTAAAGTATAGTAGACTCTCCTCACTCCTCGCCCCTCGCAGTTCTTTGTTTGCAGGACATAGAAAATCATTGACCAAAATGTGGTTGTCGGACTTGCATTGTCTTTATTTTTATTTATTTTTACGACGTTTCGATTAGGTTGTATCTCTAATCGTTATCAAGTATAAACTTAATGTTTTGTCTTAAGACTACGAACTAATATATAGGGACTATCTCCATTGAAGAGCAAAGTTTCGCTTCACTGTACACACCTCAATGATTTGATGTGACAAAGTAGTGGTTGCCAAAAATTAGGTATCTCGATACTCGGTTTACTAAAGATTCCATTATTGTTTTTAATGTAAGCTGTTTCTATAAATTTTCTTTTTTTCCTGTTGAGTTCCATATATATTGCTACAGCCTCAGACCATTTTATATGGTGTTGTTTGTCCCAGGCGTATTCTGCAATACCTGATCTCGACGTTTTCTCTTTTTGTGTATGAGTTTTATGTTCCTTAATTCTAACTTCTAGTGGTCGTTTGATTTCTCCAATATATATTTCACCACACTCACCTGGAACTTTGTAAACACATTCTTTCTTATCGGTAGTTTTCGGTTTTGTTTTTGTTAAACGAGCTCTCCTGATTTAAAGGCCGTTTTTTATATTATAACTACTGGCAATTCGTCTTATTTTCTCTGAAGTTCCCTTAATGTACGGAATTGTGAAGAAGGAATGTGTTTCTTGCTGTCCAGTGATCGTTGTTCTAAATTTATTTATGACATCGTCAATTAGTTTTAAGGGATAACCATTCTGTTGTAAATCGGATTTAATATTTGCCACCTCTTTTCCAGTGAATCGGCATTTTTGCATATAAATATAGCGCGATTATAGAGGTTGCGTATAATTCCCCGTTTTGTTAAAACAGAATGATTAGAACTATTATTAAGTATTGTAAACTTAATTGCAGGTCGAATGTTGTTTAGATGTTTCAAGAAATCATTAAGTTCTTAATCATTGCCCTTCCAGTTATCGCCAATATATATATATATATATATATATATATATATATATATATATATATATATATATATATATATATATATATATTTATATATATATATATATATATATATATATATATATCTGGAATGGTTCGAAACTCATGCCTTAGAAACGGCAACAGTAAAACCGAAAGTCTGGTTGAGATATGTCGATGATACCTTCATCGTATCATGATCAAGAACTTAATGATTTCTTGAAACATCTAAATACTATTCGACGTACAATTAAGTTTACCATGGAAAAAGAGGTAAATGATCAATTGCGCTTCCTAGATGTTATGGTGAACTGTTCAAACCAAACTATTAAAACTTCAGTATACAGAAAGCCAACACATAATGGACAATATCTTAATAATAATTCTAATCATTCTATTTTAACAAAACGGGGAATTATACGCAACCTCTATAATCAAGCTATATCTATATGCAATAATGCCGATTCACTGAAAAAAGAGGTGGCAAATATTAAATCCGATTTACAACGGAATGGTTATCCTTTAAAACTAATTGACGATGTCATAAATAAATTTAGAACAATGACCAGCAAGAAACACATTCCTTCTTCACAATTCCGTACGATAAGGGAACTAATTTTCAGTAGTTATAATATAAAAACAGTCTATATATCAGGAAATACACTTAGAGCTCATTTAACAAAAGCAAAACCGAAAACGACCGATAAGAAAAAATGTATTTACAAAGTTCCATGTGAGTGTGGTGAAATGGATATTGGAGAAACCAAACGACCAGTAGAAGTTAGAATTAAGGAACATAAAACTCATACACAAAAAGGGGAAACGTCGAGATCAGGTATTGCAGAACACGCCTGGGATAAACAACACCATATAAAATGGTGTGAGGCTGCGGCAATATATACAGAATTCAACAGGAAAAAAAGAAAAATTTTAAAAGCAGCTTACATTAAAAACGATAATGGAATCTTTAGTAAACCGAATGTTGAGATATCTAATTTTTGGCAACCACTATTTTGTAACATCAAATCATTGAGGTGTATACAGTGAAGCGAAACTTTGCGCTTCAATGGACACAGTCGCTATATAAGCTCGTAATCTTAAGACAAAACATTCAGTTTATACTTGATAACGATTAGAGATACAACCGAATTGAAACGTCGTAAAAATAAATAAAAATAAAGACAATGCAAGTCCGACAACTACATTTTAGTCAATCTTCAACATTGTCTACAACCTTCAAACAAACCATAGAAAATCATGTTTCTTGCGCGATAGTCGATATATGTTGGACTTCCATTGCTATTATGTTTTTGTTGAATGGCACGATGTTGCAGCTAGTAGTTATCTCTAGCTAATTTCCAATGAAACTGAACAAATTCTGAAACACTAAACTATTTGTGTGTGACAAAGATGAGTGCAATTATGCGTGCTACCCTACACGTTTCATTTATGCTGCATTTTGTTTTAGTTCATAATTGCTAAAAAGTGGTTTCAAAACCTCTCTTTTATCTAAACAAGCTTTACTCAAGCAAGGTTCAGACGTATAACCGCGGCTTTTTTGGATTTTTGTTTTCCCCAGTGTTGTTCTACGTGTTGGATTCTAGTATCAGACTAGTTAATGTGATTTCTATGAGTTAAGGCGTGCTTGGAGGTACCAGATATTTTTGTTTCTCCACGAGATGTTTTCTTTCTGGTACTTTTTGAGCCATGCTTCAAAGGGTCTCCTTGTTTTGTCAACGTAGGGGTTGCTACATTCATCTATTATCTGATACACACAGTTCTTTATTAGCCTTCGAATTGTTGATTTGAGCCTAGTAAGTCAGCTTTTCAAAGAGTGATTTGAATTGAAAACCACATTAACGTTTCATCGTTTTCCTATTCTCCTTTTTCCAAAATGTTTCTAATATAGGTAATGTTCAATACTGGTTTTTTCTCTCATCCGTTGTCGATTTTGTGCTCTTTGTGCATTGTTTCAGAAGCATATCGAACATATTTATCTTTTTTATTAAGTTCTCGTTGCAGTTGCAAAGAGCTAATGTTCGATCTTTCACAATTTCATGTTTGGTGGTGTTTGAGTGATTGCATCAATAGTTTAGATATTGTGTGTATGTGGGTTTTCTGTAGATTGAGGTTTGAATTTGCCTGCCATTTTTTTCAACCAAATCATTGATGAATGGTAACTTCTTTTGTGTTTCTGTCTCCATAGTAAGTTTAATCGTTGAACTAATACTGTTGAGATGAGAAAGGCGGTTTTGAAGTTCTTCGTCATATCCTATTTGTGGATTCAATTGCAAGTGTCTCAAATTATTCCATGAAAATGTTTGTGACCACCGGAGAAAAGAATTTTTCCTTTCTTGGAAACACGAATGGGACAAACAACATTCCAGCAAGTCCATGATGGCATATGTTGGTAGAGATGTTCTTTCTGCTAAAGTCTTCTTCAAGTTTCTTCCCTATGATCTCTAGTGACTTTTTAATGTGACTGAGAAAGTGAGAACAAAACAAGGAGGAACACAAGAAAAGAAACTGTCAAATATCAGAGCAGATAGGAATAGCTATCTCAAGATCAGATTTTAACAGTTAACATTTTTGCCAGGCAATTAACCACATCCAAAAACTCATAACTTGCCAAAGGTTTGAAATTCACAGCTGTTTCAAAAGAGGTTGCTAATCTCGACATAATTAACATCGCAGATTCAAAAAACATCGAAAATTCTTTTGCAGATGAGTTTACGTGGAATGTAAGAAAGACTGTACAAAAATCTGGAAAAACAAACATTAGCAAAGACGAGACAACTACCCTAGCGAACATACCAAAAAGATTTCAGCATTAAGATTCTACCAGCAGAGAGAGGAATTACCACAGTCGTAATGAATTCTGACACATGCTATACAATAACAAAGTAAAGCAGCTTTAAGAAAAGGAAACTACACATCTCTTGCTAATGATCTTACATCTATAATTCAAGGAAGAATATATCGCGTTCTTATGAAACATGAAGTGTATATTCCTAAAAAGACCCAGATAACTTAATGCCACACCACAGCAAAACTTCACATCAAGATATTTAGCGTTTGTAGCGCGCTAAACTTATAGTTTTTAGTACGTGTGTAAGTGTGAAATTAAACAACGCGATTTAAGAGCTTAACAATGTTTATTATGAAGTCGCCCTTGCACTGAAAACGGATTTGTCTAGAAAGAGGATTCAAAACGGGAAGACTCTTAAAGGAACACTAAACTGAAATATAACCGATAGAGAATAGAAATGGAATAGAATATTTAACTGCAAACGGAGTTAGACTAGTAGAGAATAGGATTGGAATAGAAATGGAATAGACCTCTAACTTGGAAGTTGAGGGTTTTTAAATGGATCTGCCTATAATTTACTAATACCGTACGGCGTTGTCATGTTCTCCAACTTCTCGGCGGTCTATTAACAGTGATTTAGAAATTTGGGAATAATTCCGCTTAAATGGCAACACCGTAAGATATTCTGTTGCAAGTAGTTGGAAATTCCGAGTCATCGGTGATCGTAAAAGGGTCCGATTGGTTTATTGATACAATCCTTAAATTTTAAGAAAATGTTTTTACTACAGTAAGAAAAATATCACGGTTTCAGTTCAGCATTGTAAAATGAACTATAAAAAATATTGAATCTAAAATTAATACAACTTAATAAAATATAATAAATAATAGTTAAATTGAAGAAGGTATGAAGGCTATTTCTGACAAAAGAATATGAGTGGTCTAGAGCCGCCACATCACCACCCTGCCAGTGAGTTAGTTCACGAGAATCTTGCTTGAAAACGTTCCGGGAAATGGACTCGTCGGCCGGATCTGGTTCGTCGCTCTGTGCTTGGTTGACTTTCAGAAGGCTGTTTTGCAGCTGGTGGTGTACCCTGGACATGGGGTTCCCTGTACCGTGGTTCCAACGACGGTGGATTATCGTTAGCAGGCAATAGACTACCTGCTGGTGATGTATTGCCTTCCATTGTAGACCCTCCAGCTTGTACACTTGGTCATGGAGAATCTGCTGTTGGCTGGTCGACTGGAAGAGGATGGTATATTACGTAATCCGGCTGCGTATTTGATGGCAGGGGCATGTCCAAGTTCTCCGCAAGGATGTATGCAGGCCTCAGGCGATCAATTGATATATTGACTTCACGGCCTCGGCTGTTAACTAAGAAAGTTCTATCCTTGCGATTAACCACAGGATAAAGGCCATCGTAATGTTGTGGAAGGGGTTTCTTTACGGTATCGTGACGAACGAAGACATGCATGGCAGTGGATAGGTTTTTGAATATAAAAGTCTTCCTATCAGTTTGGTGGGTGCCATTAACGAAACGAAGTTCATTAAACTGCTGTTGTAGCTCCTTAAGAAAAGTGGATCATCCATCATCACGTTGATCTGGGCATGGGTGTGCTATGAATTCTCCTGGGAGTTTTAGCGTTTGCCCATAAACCTTTTTTACTGCTGTAGCCTTTAGATCTTCCATCCATGTGAGTCGGATGCCAAGGAGAACTGTGGAGAAACTCGATATTCAGCTGGATTGGTGATAACTCAGTGCTGCTTTTAGCTGCCGATGTAAGCGTTCCACTATGCCGTTAGCTGCCGGATGATATGGAATTGTGCGTATATGAGTCATACCAATCAAGCAGCTTAATTGCTTGAAATGTTAGGACTCAAATTGTCGTCCTTGATCCGCGGTGATTCATAATGGTACGGCAAATCGGGAAATCCATTTGTCATAAAAAGTTTTAGCGACGGCGGTTGCTTTCTGATCTTTGAGCGGAACGACTTCAGGCCAACGGGAGAATCTGTCCATCATAGTAACAGAGTACCTGTAACCATCAGACAACAGTATTGTTATTAGGTTCATATGGACGTGATCGAACCTGGTGGAAGGCGGAGCGAATGAGCCAATGAGTACTGACACATGACGCGTGACCTTGGATCGCTGACAGTCGATGCAGGACTGAGTCCATCTCCTACAATCGGCCTTGATAGATATATCGCTGTGTCATCAGCTTAACCGTTGCCTTGATTCCAGGATGGCTGAGTCGATGGGTGCTGTCAAAGGTGGTTTTGCGAAATGGCTTGGTTAGAAATGGGCGGGCACTAGAGGTCGAAAGGTCACATCATACCATACAGTTAGTCCCAGGGCAACTTGTCTAAGTTGCATTGATATTTCTTCGCGTTGCAGCTCTGCCAGTTCTTTATTGTTGGTTTACGATGCTGCCAGTTCCTCGTAGTTAAACGTAACTTGAAGTCCTTGATTACGTAATAGTGCGTCAGCAACTACATTTTCACAGCCAGCTACATAACGAATATCAGTGGGAAGTTGACTAATGAAATCCAAATAGCGGAACTGTTGAAGTGAGATCTGCAGAGTTTTCTGACGGAAGCAGCATAAATTAAAGGTGATGGTCAGTAAATAGGGTAAAATGCCTTGCTTCAAGCATGTGCCTAAAATATTTAATGGACAAAGATACAGCTAGCAGTTCCCTGTCCTAAGCGCTATATTTACGTTCGGTTGAGTTGAAGTTTTTGATAAAGAACTCCAGTGACTGCCATTGTATATCGATCCATTGTTTCAACAGCAAAATCTAAATCGCCGCAGAAAATGGCAAGTGGTGCGTCGATTTTGGGATGCACAAGAAACGTTGCCTGTGACAGGGTTTCCTTGGAGGCTTCGAAAGCTGTCTCAGCTTCTCGTGTCCAATTAATTCGCGTTTATCCTTTAATATTTCCTCGGAGACGACTATTGAGTTGGGCCTGGATGACCGCAGCATTGTAAAATGAATTATAAAAAATACTGAATCTTAAATAAATACAACAGTATAATAAAATATAAAATATAGTTAAGTTGAAAAAGTTATGAAGGATATTTCTGAAAAAGAGTATGAGGGGTTAGAGCCGCCACAGATTTATAAACACATTCCTTTACGATCTATCATGAGTTTCACAAACTCTCCGACTTTTAAGCTTGCCAAATTCCTTCTTCCAATCCTGAAATCATTATGCGCGTCAAAAACTGGCAATGAAAATTATATGCGAAATAAAAGTACAACTAGAAGACCTTTCTAATAACTTTGATGTGGAAAGCCTATATACCAATATTCTAGTTAAGGAGTCGCTAAAAATCATAAGGAGGAAACTTGAAGAATACCAGACCTTAACAGACAGAACATCTCTACCATCATACGTCATCATGCAGTTGCTGGAATGTTGATGAGAAATTCCTATTTCCAAGAAAAGAAAAATTCTTCATCCAGAATGATGGACTACCAATGGGATCTTTGCTCTCACCGGTGGTCGCAAACATTTTCATACAATGGCTCGAGACCCTTGCAATTGAATTCGCAAATAGAGAGCCAAAATTAGGGCTTAGGTACGTAGACGACTCCTTCATTATCTGGAATGGAAACGATGAACTTCAAAACTTTTTTTTCTTATCTTAATAATATTAGCTCAACCATTAAACTCACAATGGAGAAAGAAGTACAAAATAAATTACCATTCTTCCACTTTTTCGTTGAAACAAATGGCAGGCAACTTGAAACCTTAATTTACAGGAAATCCACACAGAGGACAATGTCTAATCTATTCATCCAACTACTCCAACAACACCAAACATGGAATTGTTTCAACTGTAAAGAGACCTGATGGATCAGATTCTAAAACAACATAGAAAAAGGACAAGATCGACAACGGATAAGGAACGAACACCGGTGTTGAAAAGTCCCTATATTAGAAGCATTTCAGAAAAAGGTAGGAGAATAGAAAAACGATATAACATCAACGTTGTTTTCAATTGAAAAAAGTTTCTGAGAAGCCACCTTACTAGGGTTAAACCAACTATTCAAAGGGACATGAAGAAGTGTGTAGATCAATACAGCTTAGTTAGATTTATTAATTAATAAAATAAAAAAAATATTTATTATTTTATCGTCCATGTTTCAACATGTCTCTTGATATAAAACAAACTAATAAAAAACTTGCGTAAGAATTAATATTTTGGATAAAATAATAAGATAATATAGGAGAAACAAAAAAAAAAGAAAAAAAAAAAGATGTTACTACGGAAGCATAACGTACTTCGTGTTCAGTATGCACTTGGTCAATTTTAAAGTATAATAATAATGTATTCAGTATAAGGAGACCAAATTTTGTCCTGTTACTGAAAAATCTCGTCAAAAATTATACATTTTGCACAAATGCATTTTGCCCGAAGTGTTTAATATTGACAAACCCTCGGGATTAATTTTACAAACACTACTACCCTTTTACTCTGAGGGATAAACCGAAATATTCTGAAAAAAACTCACAAATAAAAAGTTTTAATTTGTTCCAGCTGTTGCGCTTAAAATATTAGGTTCAAAAGCGTTGTTGTTAACCATTCGAATGGTTTTAAATGGGGTTTGATCCCAGTTAAAATGATTTTGCAATTTTTGGAGATATTTAAAATTTATTGCAAAACATGGCAATAACAAAAGGTGCTCTTTGTTGTAAATATCATAGTTTTTATATTTCACAGTGAACAGACATACATTTTATTCTATCTATTTTTTTAGTGCTTAACTTTTACACAAAATGCCTTAGTAGATTATAGATTGTATATTTTCAGTTAGCCTTTGCTTGTCACTTGTATTAACGGAGTACGAGTATTTTTTCTTTAATTTCGTAACGTCAATAATAATCATGTCTTCTTTCGGATTGCATGTTGTTTTAACGGTTTTTAATTTACCGAATTTTGGTTAATTTTTTCCTAGGGTCTCTTTCAATTACCTTCCGCAATTTTAACTATTTTTTGATTTTAGCGAGACGCCAACGCACCTCGCCATTATTCAGTATTTTTGGACCTATTTACGCATTTACCGGGTTTATTGGATTAACCTTGTCCATCAGGAAACGTAGAAGTTTGCTTCCGTCGGGATTAATTTTAGAATTTTCGGATTATCAATTATTTGTGTAAAACCTAAGTTTTACCACAAATCAGGGGTTGTTGGTAAAGTCTCGCCAAACCTCCCGACTAGAATGAAAACTCTACCGCTTCACCTTTCTTCTCACTTACCGGGATAGAAGGGGAATGAGTGAAGCTCAGAGTTAACAAAGAATAATTCAGTTTTATCAAGGGAACACTTCCAAGGTTTGAGCCAAATAGGAAGAGGTTATCAAGTAACACTTATCCTTAACTCCTAATTAACTTTTTATTATTATTATTATTTTTTAATTCATTCCGCAAGTCATGTTCGGGATTATTTTTCTATCCACTGTCACGTTCGGGATTTATTTATGAAGAAAGATATTCATAACTGTATAGCCAACAGGAAGTTGATTATTAGTCGAATGAGGTTATCTCGACTTTGTCATGTTCTGGTAATTATTATTAAGTCAGGACGCGAAGGTTAAGTAACTCGTACGCGCCGCTGATCTCGTCTTTTTATCGATTTTATCAATTACAGGAATTAAGACACATGCACGATCTTTATTGTCTGTAGAATGTTATGTTGTTAAAGACAACCTATTTTAAGAACCACGAGCTGCCTAAAAAGTAGAACCGTCAACGTGGCCCCCGAGAGATAAGCTCAATCGAAAAAAGTACGAGTCGACTCCAAGAGCAACCCGTAATGTCGTTAATTATGCCTCTGCCTTTTTGCTTTTATAACAGTGATGACGTCGCACTCTGGGTTTCCCCGTCTCGGCAATCGAAGAATTGTGGTTTTAGCACTGCATGCCGCATTATTTAAGTTACTTTATTTATTTAAGGAGTTTGGGGCAATATTAAACTTGAAATTTAATATTTTGTCATAAAATAAGCGTATATTCACAACACACTCTACAGAACATCGTCCTATATGATCTTTTCTACGTGACTCTAATCTAATATAAGCATGGGATATCTAGACTTTTCACAAAACTTATTATTTTTCTGAGGAATAGGTCCTTAATTTCTTCAGGTATTAAGGCAAAACCGTCTAGAAAGTTTCTTGCAGAACAGTGTTTAGGCTGCGGAAATAGCAAATTCTCTTCTCTGCTCTGTCCATTTTTTAAAGATGATATCTCATGTAAAAAGATTTGTTATTACCAAAATATACTATTTTGGGAGATGGAGAAGAATTTTTGAATTTGTTTTAATAGACTTATAAATTTCTTCGCTTGTCTGAGACCCTACGTATTGTTCCACCTTAGCTTTATCTGATTTTGTTCTCAGCTCCGGAGCTCCTATCTTTTGCGATGTTCTGATAATCCACAAAAAGATTCCAGATCAAGCAAAGGAATTTTTTGTCTCTACTTTTGCGAGGGTATTCGCTTTTTCTGCCTTGTGTCTTAGTATCCACATCAGGATTTTCCTATTGTTCCTTGCCACTTGCTTTAGGGCTTATCTTCGATCTCTAGCCAACTTATAGTTACAAATGTTTGACCTGAGAGTTTTTAGCGCTGCTTCACTATATGACAGTATGCGTATTTTGACCTTCTTGGTGTTTCTATTTAGACACTCGTCGGCACAGACTTAAAATGCATGTATTGCTACTTGTAAGATAGTATTTCGCATTTTCTAAGGGTTTAGCAACCGAATGTCTGGGCTTGGTATTCCTACTTCAACCCCCTCTCATCTTGGATTTATCAATAAACCATTGAATTATTCTCTAGTCGAGATAACCCCTCTCTATTCGCTTGGTAGCAGGTAATTACTACTTCATAGTTCATGCCAAAGTCATACCTTATGAACATAAAGTCTGTTTATTTTGATATGGATGTTGGTGGAATTGTATCTAGAATTTTCATGTACCCAATAATGAGTCCATGGTTGAGGTTTTCTGTTTGAAACAGCTTAAGAATATTTGTTGCCGCTGCTCTCATCACACCTATGAACAATATAGGGAGGTTCAATATTGCCTCTATTGTCGCTATGAAGCATCTGTATTTTTGTCAGGTTGAGTTGCTGCTTGATGTGTCTTTGGCTACCATATCATATGCATATGTGAACATGGGTTTATCGATCGTTTCATATGAGTATAACATCATTTTCGGTCTTAATTACCTGTTTTTTGCAAAGATTCTACGAACTGTTCAGCTTGCGACTATTGCCTTCAGAAGAATATTTTCATGGTGGTTGTTCCGGATCAGTTTCTGGTCTATTATGACACCTCTTTGAAAAATCTCAATGTTGCTCCATTTAAATTTGAAGCATTCATCTTTAGTTTTCATTTCCTTGTGAATGGCACGAGGATGTTTTTTTAAGATTAGGGTGTTGTCCTTTCGCTGTGTACCAGTTGTTGATTTGGTTTGGTAGTTTACATAAGACTGCTAATAGTTATTTTATGCTTGCCTCGGATGGTGACAACTAGATAATCATCATTACAACGAGTTGAATATTCTCAGCAAACTATCCATTATCAAGACCAGAGAAAAAGAAATAGCCCTCCCCATGGGTAACATTCTTTGACTGTGCTAAATATCTTAGCTTCCTTGCCGACACATGTTATGATTCTGCTTCTTAGCGTTGAATGAATTCATCTTGTTAGAGAAGGCTATATTTTTCTTTCCTCTAGAGGTCTAACTATATATGCTCTAGTAATTTCCCATCTAAGACAGATGGCTCAGAGAAACATCTATCCAGCCACAGATAACTCGAAACGAAACAAATATATTTTCGTTTGATAAATTTTAATTTATTTTAAACGTATGAAAAATTGATCGCACAAAGTATGTCATGTTTTAATTTTATTTTTGTATTTTCATCAAAAAACCCACTCTTATATCAGTCCTAACCAAACAAAAGCTCTTTTTAAGACTGAAATTAGACATTCTAAAGCATATTAAATAAAATAAATATTATTTTAGGATAGAAACCTACATATGTATAATATATATTCGCAATATTAAATTTATTTAAAATCGTATATGCAAAGGATTTATTTGAACAACTAACAAGTTGAACAACTGGGAAAAACAACAAAAAAAAAATGTTGCCGAAATTGATCCGCTGTTGGAAATCAGCTTACAATAAAAGAGCTGTTAATTAACCTTAAAAAACGTAAGTTCATATCCTAGTATTAAAATAATTAATTAATAAAAAATATCAGACTGCAGTGCAGATTCGTTATGTTTACGAACTCAATTTAAACTGATTATATGCAACTGCTACGCCGGCAGTTTACATCTAAACCTCACAGTTAAGTGAGAATAAATTCAATAATAGAGTATAATCTAAATAAATAATAAAGCAGAATCACTAGGGTCTAGTTGAATGCCGCGCCAGCGAGCAATTATGTCAAACTAACAGCCATGTCGGAGAAAAGAGGTGGATTATTCAGGGTACCACTGCATCTGTGAATCTAGAAACCTTCAACGATTTTAAATATAGATTCACAAGAAGTATCTAACCAAAAATAATGAAAAAAGCTATAATCGATCAATCAAAAGTCTTGCTCTCTTGTTTTAGCATAAAGCTAGAGATGTTATAAATAACATTTGCCAGATTTAATAAACACTAAATTTTTAACCAAAATTATCATTTAGTTTCGAGTTGTGAAATTTAATACTTCATAATTATTAAACTATGAAATAAATTACACCAAAAAAAAATTGAGGTAAATCAAGGTAAAATAATTTAAATAATAATTAATGAAGATATGTTATACTATGTAAAATGATCAATTAAAATTTCTTGTTACACACTATAATATCTACTGGGGTCTAAACATTACGCTAACCCTGTATATTCCATGCTCATGGGATAGATTACCGGAAAATAGCGTAACGCTTTACAAAATACCATAAACCTGAATTTATAAAATTAATTAAATTGTTAATATTTTAAAATATAAAAAAAAAAATAATACTGTTATTTCGGCGGTGAGGCTGCTAGCTATGTGGTTTCGTACAAGTTTGGCAGCAACAGTGCTAAACCATGTAGTGATCTGTAAGTACTAGTTATATATAACTGTGCTCATAACTGAAGGGTTTTACCAAAAGGTAAATACAAAAGAAAAAACTGGAGAAGAAAAAAAACAGAAGAAGAAATCCAGAAAAAAAACACTGAGTAGTAAATTGGGTTTGAGGGTTGAGGGATTCCTTTATCGAAATGTGCATAACTACTAGTCCACGCTTATTTCGGTAAAAATAACTCGATAAACAGCATAACACATAAAAGATAAAGCAACTACAAACTCAATTTCAGGAACAATTTTAACTATTTTTTTATCCCAAAATCCCAAAAGATTAATTGAGATAGAAAATTTTAAGCGCGCCACTTGTTTTAAAGATAGCAGCTCAAAACCAAACCTATGCGAGTTCTTGGGTTATGACAGTCGGCTGAAATGAATTCATTAATCAATAATAATTTATGCTTAAAATTAAATGTGTAACTAATTATTTATTTTTAAATTGAAAAAATACACTTCTCGCTGGCCATTACCAACGCAGACCAAGTAAAGGATAAGTTTCCTGCAAATACTGGGTTTAAGATAAGGCAAAGGAAAAGGATTTCTTTAAAAAAAATTGATTTTGAAGTTTGAAAACGTGGAGGAATCAAAGACGGCAAGGAAAGTTGCGAAATCGATAGGTGGTGAATTGGTGGAAAGTTTAAAACTACGAAAAATCACTGACAGGAGTAAAAATTGAACTAGAACATGAGGAACATTAAAAAAGTTATGATGATTACTACACTATAGATTCAAATAATAACATCTACAGAGCTCAAAATGGGATAATGCAAAAGGCAACACTTTCAAAAGTAACTTTTGTCAAATTCAACAGTGACAAAAATAACTTAATCTTAAAAGAAAACAATAACATAAACAAAGTAAAATCTACAGACGTGATCAAAGGAACTTCATGAAAACTGTCATACAAAAAGCTGAAAGAAAGAATTACTTTCAACTAGTAGGCAAGAAAACCAATATTTATTTGGAAAAATCTACAGAAATCGCATACAGTTTGTGAGACCGATGTAAATGCTTAAGTTTGTTGACAAAGATAATACTACTAGATGGGAAAAAATATCTTCCATGCCAAAAAATACAAAAACTAGATCAGACAACCTTGTAAATGTTTACCAGGACCAAGTAGATTTACAAGAGATTTAAAAACGCCTATTGAAATATGGAAATTTTTAGTGATGAAATCATCGACATAATTGTTGAGTGTACAAATAAAGCTATTGAAACTTTTCAAGCAAATTTCTCGCGCGACAGTGATGTAAAGTTTACAGATTCTGACGAGATTCGTGCACAATTAGGTTTACTGTGTTATCAAGCGGGTCATCTGAATTT
The DNA here is from genome assembly GCA_034092305.1 of Diaprepes abbreviatus. NCBI lineage: Eukaryota > Metazoa > Arthropoda > Insecta > Coleoptera > Curculionidae > Diaprepes > Diaprepes abbreviatus. Next base: position 17,303,081 of record JASJET010000103.1, read on the forward strand.
AGAAGACTTCTTTAATCCCGATGAGTCTGGTATTGAAATATTTCGTCTCGTGATGTCACTTAGTAGGTTCAGTTTTTTAATGAGAGCTCTTCGATTTGATGACAAGGCTACTCGAAAAGACCGCCTAAAAACAGACAAATTGACACCAATTCGCAAAACATTTACTTTATTTATAGAAAGTTGTCGGAAGGGATACCACCACTCACCATATGTCACGATATATGAGATGCTTCTTGGATTTAGAGGAAAATGTAATTTTCGCCAGTTTATTTCCTCACAACCTAACAAGTACGGAATAAAGGTATTGGCAATATACGATGCAAAAATATTATATATCAGCATCATGGAGGTTTATGTGGGTCTTCCGCATGATGGTCAATTTAAATTATCCAATAGTCCTTATGATGTTGTTATGCGACTTACACAACATATACAGGAGAGTAATCGAAATATTACTATGGACAATTGGTTTACCAGTGTGACGCTTTTTAGGCAACTTTATTCAAAAAAATGACATCCGTAGTCACTATTCGTAAAAACAAGCGAAATTTGTTAATCGAATTTACTGCTCCTGCAAAAACGCAAAATAAAACAAGCGTTTTTGATTTTAGTACTATACTGTTGACCATAATGCATTAAAATGATGATATAAAAGAAACTGGGGATCTGCTTAAACCAGTAATTATGACATAATCCAATAAAATAAAAAGTGGTGTTGGTATGGTTGACAAAATGGTTGCTAATTATGACTGTGCTCATGTTACTCGTAGATAGCTATTCATAACTGTTATTCAATGATGAACATTGTTGCAATAAATTCTCATATGAACCTTTGGTAAGAAGATATTTTCTTCAAACTTTGTCACATGATCTATTCCAATCCCATTTATGAAACAGATCTAATATTCCAAATATTCCACGATCTTTGAGGTGGCGACTAAAGGACATACCGGGTCAGGTAGCAGCCGAACCTCCAGTTGAACGGGCTCAAACTGTGGCTTTTGTAATTACAAAAAGAACCGAAAAAGCAAATATAACTGCGTACTCTGTGATAATTTTTCGTGTCTAGAACACTTGGTAGGACTTTATACTAAGTGTAAAAATTGGTCTTGCTAAGTGCTATTATTATATTAAAAATTATTATTAGACCAACAAAACATGTAACAGAAAAAATCGGTCCCATGGACCGACGCGACTTTAGTTTCAAATTCTCTTAACGCGACTGCTCTAGGTTTAAACTATAAAAAATTAATTTCATATCCGTACCCTACCATTCCGAAAATGCATAATACCAATTTTGAAGAAATGTGAATAACATAAAATTTTCAATCTACCATATTGGATCCATCTTATTGAATTTCAAAAAAATACTTTTAAACTCTTAATCTAATTTTAATCTGCAACATCGAGAACCCACCAGTATCAATTTTTGGCATAATTCGGAAATATAAAAGTTTTAGACCGACATATTGTGTTTGATTATTAATTTTTTTTGAAACAATTATATGTTCGTAATTTACACCCTCAAAAACCTCCCTATACCATGTTTGACTAAAGTCGAGAGATGGTAAATTTTTAGTTCGCCATATTGTACCCGTTATATTGAATTTTTTGAAAATAATTTTAGATTCGTAACTTACATCTATAAAAACCTCCCTATATCAATTTTAGACAACACCGAGAGAGTAACGGAAGAAGTACGCACACAAGCCAATAAAGCGGCCATGATATCAGGCAACTAAGAGACATAATCTGGAACAATAAACATATGACGGTTGAGAGCAAAGCAAGAATTTACAAGGTCTGTGTAAGACCGATACTGACCTACGGCGCAGAAACAAGAAATGAAGCAACAAAGACAAAACAAATTATGAGAACCACAGAAATGAAAACGCTGAGAACGATCACGGGAACGAGTTTAAGAGATATAATAAGAAACGCAAACATACGCGAGGACAGCAGAGTGGGGGATGTTGTGAAGTGGGTTCGAAACCGTCGTGGGCAGTGTAGAGATCACGTGGAACGAATGGACGATGACAGACTAGCAAAAACCGTGATGAGAGAGAAACCAAACACCAAACGGCCGTCTGGACGGCCCCCAAAAGATGGAGAGACAGCTGGATTTCGATGTCAAACGAAGATCGATGAGGCATTGTGTAGATAACAGAACTTGGTTCTACCTAGGAGAAGAAGACCGAGAGATGCATTTTTAAATCCATCATAGTGGATCCGCCATATTGAATTTTTTTAAAATAATTTTGGATTCGTTATGTAGGACCTCCAACTCTTCCCCCACGCCAATTTCGGAGAAAATTGGGCAAAATTAACTTTTTTTCCTCCATATTATCAGCGCCGTCTTAGATTTTACCGAATCAATTTTGTTCATAATAATATGGAACTACCACAACTTCCCGAACATAATGCAAAAAATTTCACTCAAATCGGTGCCGCTGTTCCGGAGTAAAAAAATACATAACGGTTAAATGTAGAATCTCATTCTTTTAGAAGTCGCTTAAAAAAGGGGTATTTCTTAATTCTATATGTGTTTCTGTATTGCGTTGGTTTACTCATAATTTTCGATAGGAGTAGGATATTTTTATGCGGTTTTCAATCTGCTTTAAGAAAATCCCTAAGAGAATCCCATAAAAATATATCCAAGATAGGTTTATTACAAAAACTGAAGAAGTATGTAGGTTAGTGAACTTTTTCGCATACAAAGTTTAACAGGAGTGAGATATTTTGATAAATCTCTCCGTGTATTCTATTTCGACAGTGAGCTTACGGATGAAGGGTAAAAACTGAAAAACGGTGAAAAAAATGAATTAGCGAACTTTTTTGCTCATAATCTTTAATAAGAGCTCAATATTTCGATTCAGCTGTCATCATGCTGTAACAGATACTTATATGGAAGTAATTGTAAGTTTATTGCAAAAAGTAACGTTTTCTTCTTTTTACTTTATTTTACGTCATTCCCACATTCGTGTAATAATATCATTATTAGGCTTATCCATTTTAAAGATTAATTGAAACAAAAAGAATTACAGAAGTTATTACTTTTAAGATATGAAGGTTTGCGCTAAATTTTAAAATTTATAAAAGATACCAGCAAAATACATTTAGAAACTTTTAGCCAAAGCAAGCAAATACTAAGTTATTAAGGAAACCTCCAATTATCAATTTAATTATTCAATTTTGGGTGCAAATTTTTGAAGAGGGTCTGATGTTAAAAAAGCTATTTATTATAATTGTCCATTAAATAAACTTATTAAGGAAATATTTAACAGTTTTAATCTTTATTTAAGAAAGTAAAACAATTTACAACGTAATAAAATTAGCAGACGAAGCTCGGGTATGTGATTATTTCTTTGACAAGATTTTGCCGAGAAAAGGCCGGACTTTATTCTGTTTTATGCAAATTAGAAAATTTAAATAAGAGATAAACGTATGAAACAATAGTTTGCACAAATTTATCAAGATTAAATCTTAATCCTGGGAATTTGCATCGAGCCAAAACTCAGCGAAGCGCAATGGTATAATAATTGCTTATTTTACATAGATATCAAATGAGTTTTTCCCAAAAACTATTTACAATGCAAATATTTTTGTTTATTTTATATAATGCGACATATAAAGTTTAAATTTATCAAATGGAATTTTTATTATGGATATGGGACCAATTTCTTTTTAAACAATCTGAAATGAAAAAAAAAACACGGACCCCCCACGCAGAAATGGCGTGGGCATAATAGTGTCAAGGGAAATTGAAAAATACGTGAAAACCTTTATATCATAATCAGACCAAATACTCCTTCTGCAACTACATGCAACCCCCATGAATAATACAAGTATATGCTCCTACCACTGGTAAAGTGGAAGAACTAGCCGAAGAATTTTATGAATCGTTAAAGGACCTGATAAAATCTGTTAAAAGCAACTAAGTCACGATTATCATTGGCGACTTGACATTGGAAACGATCAAGGAGACCGCCTGGTGCAGTCCTGCATAGAGAATAAGATGGTCGTGTGTAACACGTTTTTAAAGTACCGCCAAGATGACTATATACTTGGAGATTCCCAGCAGATTCTACAGAATACATAGTGCGTAATAAAATAGACTACTTTACTATTCAGAAACGCTTTCAAAATGCTCTAAAATCGGTAAAAGCATATCCATATGCTGACATTTCCAGTGATCACAACTCACTGGTATGTTGAGTACAAATGAAACTAAAAAAGATTGGCAAGGAGTCTATTAGCCAAAGAACGGATATTATGAAGCTTAAGAATGGATACACAAGAACTCTAGTAGTAAATATATTCAAAACAGAAATGGTACACATAACAGCTTCACATGATGACCAGGCAGAGAAATGTAATAAAACTAACCAAATTATCGGAGATATAGGCAATAAGCAACTGAGAGCAACGCACAATGGAAAGAAGGAGTGGATGACAGGAAATTCTACAGTAATGGATACAAGATGAGAGTACAAAAAATAAGATCCAGTTATATATCGTCAAATACACAGAGAAATTAAATGGAATATAGAAGAGGCAAAAGAACGATGGCTAGGGGAAAATACAACAAAGTCGAATAACTTGAAATGAAAAAGACTACCGCAATAAGCACAAACAAATTAAATATAGGATGACACAAAAAACAAGACATCACATCATATCATAGATAATGAGAAAATAGTAGCCGACACGCCAGAATTGCTACAAATTTGACAATTTTTCATGAGAAACGATCAGAACTCAACGATCAAGCCACCCATCACAAAGGATGAGATTAAAAAGGCCATCCTATCCATGAAAAACGATAAAGCAACAGATCCCGATAATAATCAGGCCGAGATTCTTAAGGTGATGAATGTAATGGATTCCGAACTCACTAATATTCTGGTGTCACTGTTCAATAATATGTATGACTGTGGCGAGCTTCCTCAAGAATGGACCGACTTAATATTGATCACCATCCCCAAGAAATTACATGCAAAAACTTGTGACCAGTACAGACTAATTACTTTGATCAACATCATAACAAAAGTATTGACTAAAATTATCCATAATCCCATACATGCAAAATATGAATTAAATGTGAATCTGTTTTTTCCCTACAAGTGCTTATACAAAGATGTAGAGATATGAATCGAGATATGTATATATGTTTCATGGCTTTCTCAAAAGCCTTTGATAATGTAAAACGTGAAAAACATATAACTTTTTAAAGATTAGGGCCTAGATTCTAAAGACATCAGAATCATAACAAACAAAGGATGTGTTCTTTCACCTCCACTTTTCAATATATACTCGGAAGCGATCTTTGACCAAGTACTTCATGATGCCGTAGAGGGAGTGACGGTGAATTGAGAATCCATAAATAATGTTAGATACGCGGACGGTACTGTTATCCTGGCTAATAGCATTGAAGACTTACAGGGCCTTCTACAAAGAGTGAAGGACGTTTCTAAAGAAATTGGGCTAAAATTAAAAATCTCAAAAACGAAATGGATGTCAATTAGTAAAAATCGAATATCTACAGAAAAACTTACATTAGATCAAGCAATAACTACAAAATACGTTGAAAAATATACGTATTTGGGAATCATCGTTCAAGAACAATGGAACATGACGACGGAGATCGGATCTAGAATCTTACCGAGTGAAAGATTTTCAAAAACAAATTTTTACTTCTATAAATGAGTTTAAGAAACTAGTTCGATAACACTAAAGTGATATTCTGTAACTATTTCAATTAAAAGTGTTGTTTTTTCTTTTACATAATATTTTTTTCTAAGCTAAAGAATAGAAGATTCCCTTCGATCCTCGCGTCCTTTAATCGACTCTCACTAATTTACCATTGATTCATGATACAGAATACTGGCTATAAGAATTTCGGGTTTTCAGGGATATGGCATATTTTGCATATTCTATAAAAAATAGACAATAAAATCTCCTTCTCGGTTTTCATTATTTTATTATTTCACTTAAACATAAGTTCATTATGAAGAACTCATGGTTGACTATGTATAACATGGGTATCAAGACATTGAATTTTAATAAATTATAACTGGAAAGAGAAAATTGCGTTAGTGACAGCTAATTTTCTGGAAGCAATCCTGAATCTACGATTAAAGCCAGTCGTTTGAACTTGTAAGTTATTGTTTATCCAAAATTTAATTAATATTTTTAATTAATTATTGGTTCTGTTTAACTTTTTCGCTTGAATGCGAATTTGTTTCTTTAGGGCACTACGTTAATTTAAAAGCTAAATTTAAAGCTGATTTAAAAAACAATTTGACCCAAGAACAAACAAAAAATAATCCCCTTGAGAAAACAATTAAAAAGTTTTAATTTTAGCCACATCGAAAAAAAAGCTAAAAAAGGTGAATCCAATCGAACTTTTAAATGAAGCTCAAAGTTTGAGAGGGTGACAAAATCTAACAGTGAAATTGTTTGAACTTCTCGCTCTAGTTGATAAATCAAGTTTTTAAATCAAGGAAGGAAAAAAGGCGTTGCTATTGAAATGTAAAATCAAAGTTGGTTTAAAAGTTTTTTACATTAAATTTTCAACTCTAAAAGCGTGTTCGTGTTTGGATTTTAAATACTGAGATAATGTTTTATGAAAAATATAATTAAAACTAATTTCTTAATTTATTTATGTGTACTGAAATACTGTAGGTCTGAATAAAAATATAAATGTGGGCCGAGTTTCTTGCTCTAGACATGTTTCAACACAATAACGGATAGGGCCGTGTTTCTTGCTCTAGACATGTTTCAACACAATAACGGATAGCTCACCGAGTATTCAACACGCAACAATGTTTAGTTTCACTGGAATAATTTGCAAAGTTCAAATTGTTTCGTAAAGTCTATGGATTTGGGTAATGCACCGTTTCTCAATCTTTCAGTATTTGTGATTCCAATTTTCATGTTGTTTGATTTTCGCCTTGTTTTAACAGTTTTTTGAGTTCAAACTAAATTTATTTTCTCAATATTTCCCTACAAGTTATAAAATTACATCACGTATGACAACACTACCCACTGAGTCTCGAATTTACAAAAGATGCAGTTCAATCTTAGTCTATTTGATTTCACTGCTCGACTCTAATATATGCCGTAAAAATAGTTTGTTTTTAAGCATTTAACTGGGACAATCGAGCATCGCATGATTATGGAGCATCAACAAAAACGTCGTTATAAAGGTTAAAACAAGAAAAAATTCTGAAGATACGTAATTTTTGGACTTATCGGAATTGAAAGATCATTGAGTGTTATTTGTTTTAAAATTCTGATGCTGATAGTATAAAACCAAAAGAGTTTAAACATCATCTGGAAATAATTCTTAGTGATAAACCTTGAGAGGTTTTTGGTGCTGAATTAAAGTCGTATGGATAGCAATAATCTGTTCTTAAAAAAGCTTTAAAAATACTTTACTAGCTTTATACAAAGTTTATATTAAATAGTTAGATCCAAAAAGCTGTACATCATTGAAGAAGAACATATTCTAAACGCTTCAATTCAAATTGCCGAAAGTATGTTTGGAGATCATTTTATCAAACAACTGTAATTTACCCATTATGAAATGAAACTGTTGCTCTATATAGTCCAAGCCATAGATAAATATAATGACGTAAATTCTGAGATGGATGAGACCTATCCAGGGATGTTGGCAATGTAATAACAAACCTTACATAAAATGTAACAGCAAAAAATAGGTTGAGGCCAAGAGGGGAGTCAATGTTGCCTAGAATGGATTTTTGGATTCTACAAGCCAAGGCACATATTTTGGAAAAAAAAAGTTTCAAATAATAGTTGTAGATATTTTAAAAACCTACAATTTGAGCTTTTGTGCGATAATTTTTGTTAATTTGTTTTTGCAAAAAGGCCTAAAAGCCTCAAAATATGCCATTTTTTATAACAGTTATTTATTGCAAAATTAACTTTTTGTGCACTTTTTTGCTTCTAAAGGGAAGCTCTCGTCTTTCTGAACAAATTGATTTTTTTATAACAGTAAACCGGATAATTTGTTGCTGAGATATTGTTAATTATTTATTCCAAGATGCAAACTGTTGATTGCTATAACTTTTTTTAATGAATATTTTGACCTCTACACAGGGGCGCATCAAACCTCTCTCTTTGGGGGGGGGGCGGTGATATCACAAAAGTATAGTATGGTAAGCGAAAGCAAGTTGTCGACGGGGGGGGGGAGACATCAGCAACATTCCCATTTCTAGTGTAAAAGGGTCTATTTTTCTGAATTTGAAGTTCTTGGAGAGGGGAAGGGGCGATCACTAGAAAAAACAAGTTGTCGAAAGGTGGGAGGATGCGGGCAGCATACACATTCCTATTATAAAAGGCAGAATCGGTTCTATTGTCCTGAACTCAAAGCTCTTGGGAAGGGGAGGCGCGGTCGCAAGCATACACATTCCTATACTCTATTCAAGAAGTAGAGAGAATAATAAAACTGTTACCAAAATCTCCAACTTACCTGCTCCAGTGTCGCAGGTAATTGAGAACGGCCGTGAATCTAATTATATTTAAACATTATAAGGTTTTATAAATTTACTGCAACAATAGAGTTTCTGATTTCTGTCAGTGAGCAAAGTACATTTACAGTGTGTCCTTAGTGACTTATCTTGTTTGTGCTTGTTTTTATATATTATATGAGATTAGTGAGATACCCAAAAGATATGGCTTCCACATCTACAATTATTCTAAAAATCGTTAAACCAGGGCATTTTCTCCTCAACGAAAAACTTATTACTATGAATGTTTATGATGCCTTAAAATATCAATATCTAGATAATAATGTTAAAAGTTCAGTTGAGATGTGTTCCAACATGACCGGAGTTGGAAAATCTACTATGTACCGAACACGGAAAGAGAAAAAAACGACTGGAATTGTTAGTACTCCCAAGTCACATTCGATCACAGGCAGATGAAAAACCTCGTTGGAAGAAGAGATGTAAACTGCAATAAAAGGGGTCGTACATGAATCTTATTATAAGAAGCAGATCCCAACCGTCGGCAAAATTCTAACTAAAATCAATGAAGATCAGGATTTACCTGAAATTAAAAAAACTGAGCTCTAGAAATTGCTCAGAGAACTTTATTTTTGCTGGAAAAAACCAAATAGAAAATCTGTTCTTATAGATCGTCCGGAAAATGTCCCTTGGCGAAGGAAATATCTCTCTAAAGTAAAAGGTAGAGTTGCTAGAAATAACACAACTTACAAAATTAATAATTTAACAGAACTTTTGAAAGATTTTTTGGAATAAAGTTACTGCAGAAAATTTGGGGAGATCCATATAATAAAAGAATAAATAAACTGAAACGTCAAATGTCCTAAAAATGTTTTTAATTAATAATAAAATGACCCAAAAAAATTTTTTTTTTATTATATGGACGAATTTATTCTTTTATATATGTTTAACTTCTTGTATTTTTGACAATGGGTATTTTGTAAGTATTTAAATTATAACTTAGAATTTTTTGAGAAAAAAGGCTACGTTTTATTCTGAATGTGCCTAAAACCGTTTCTATGCCAAAATTAAAAATAATAAAAATATAGTTGTGATTTGTGTTAAATATGCCAAAATGATCTATATTTTCTAATGTATGTGAATTATTAAAAAATCATAAGAAATAAAATAATATTATAAAAACTTTTTATTTTAAGTGTATTACCTAAATAATATTCTATGCCATAAATACTTAGTGATAAAATAAACCTCTTTCCAAGCCCTATGACAAGGATTAAAATCCTTTTTAATACTTCACACATCCAAATATCTATTGTTATCCAACCCAAATGGTCCATTATTATAGACCGGTACTTTTAATTATAAAATTTCTAACCCATTCCTATGAAAAATATATATGTCTAACAGATTTTGCCAAAGACACCGGACTAAAGAACACAGGTATTTTGCGAAGGAAAAAAGAAAAGCGTGAAAAAATGATTTATTACTCTCTCTAGTTCCTGAATATACTATAGTACAAGAGGCAAAATTGGGTCTGTTTTCCTGAATTCAAAGCTCTTGGGGGGGGGGGGCAATCGCCCCCATCGCCCCCCCCCCTTGGATCCGCGCCTGTCTCTACAAAGATTCAATCTCTTCATATTTTGTTAGCAGCAAATGAAAAAATTAATTTTTAGGCCCTTAAATATCGCTTTAAAAAAAGGAATTTTTTTATAAAGAAGTAGAACTTCAACGCGCGCGAGAAAACTGAACTCGCAGCCCTCGGAAAAATTTTCAATTTTCGGTCTTTTTCTTTATCTAGGGTAGCTCGAAAGATTATGAATTTGGCATACTCCTTTTTTTAAAGTGATTTTTAAGAAGTTGAAAATTAATTTTTTCATTTGTCTCTAACAAGATATAAAAATTTAGACCTTCACGAAGAGATTGAGCTTTTGTGGAGGTTAAAATGTTTACCCTAAAATAAGTTATGGCAATCAACATTTTGCGTCTTGAGATAAACAAATAGCAATATCTCGGGAACAAATTATCCTATTTACTATTAAAAAATATCATTTTGTTCAAATGACGAGGGCTTCCCTTTAAAATCAAAAAAGTGCAAAAATAATTGGTATGCAAAAAGGGTTAATTTTAAGGATTTTTTGGCATTTTTGCAATAATAAATTGACGAAAATGATCGCACAACATTTTTTAAAAATCTTTATAACTTTTATTTGAAGCTTTTTTTTCCAAAATTGTAGATTCAAAAAAAACTGTTTTAGCCACTTTTTACCTCCTCCCTCTTGGCCCCAACCTATTTTTTGCTGTTACATTTTATGTACCGTTTGTTCTTACATTGTCCCAATCCCAATGGATAGGTCTTATCCATCTCGGAATTCATATCAAAAACAGCATTAATTTTCATCTATTTCTTGGACTAGTAGTATTTAGCATTACCTTTATTCAAGGTTGCGCGGAAGGTTTGTTTCAACTCAACTTGATGTGACACCAGATAGCAACAAGTATTATGATTAAATGGCGTATATTTGATTTTGCGATGGATTCTCAGTCGTTGAGGATCTTTTGTTTTGCAAACTACTAGCATATAGACGATACTTATGTTATTCAATACACTGGGTAATTTTTTAAACGGAACAAACGTACAAAGGATAACTGTGTTTTAATATACACAGATGATGCAAGATTTCAAAGCTTACAAATATTTGTGAGGCAAAAATATCTACTGTGTATCTGAATACGTTGCATGATTTCATGGAAAGTTTTCGCTGTCATAGAAGTAAGTCCTGGACTGACCATTTATTGAACACAAATATATTTGTAGTGAATGAAATAAAGATGAGGTTAAAAAACATTCAGCTTTCCTTTTTTAGAATGAAACAACATATTTATCGTATGGTAAATTTCTTTAACATGTCTGCCAATTAAAGGATGATATTTTCTTTGGAAAAAAAGGTATCAGGAAGCAGAACTATTTAGAGATCACTTATTTATCATGATATTGAACTACCTAACAGAAACCATACTTATATGTTGAAGCAAGAAATCTGTAGGAATGTGAACGAATTAATTAAATATTATACTACTAGTGAGCAACACAATAAGATTTTACTTGTAACTATCGATAGTTATTTAAAGCCACATTGACTAAAAATGTTAGAAAATATTTCATATGCCACGAGAACTTAATAATACAATCTGGGCGGATCAGAGATTAATATAAAATACTCCGGAAGGTCTCACAATCGGAGAACAAGAACTATTGAAATACTTCATGGCAAGTAGTGAAATGGAAAGTAATTTTATAATAAACCTCTAAATATTGGGTCGATCTTGATGATCAATTTTGTTCATTGAAGACAAAAGCTTTTAAACTCCTACCTGTGAAACCTGCTTTTCTGTATATATAAATCCTACCTAAACATAGAAAAATAACGCAAATTGTCAATTTACAAATTAATATCTCGTTACGAAATGCTTTATTCTGTCAAATTATCTCAAGAAGCTAAAATTGTGTTCTTTTAAAATTAGTGATGGGGAAACTATAAATACATATTTTGTTACTTATAGCTTATCAAACTGTGTAATATTTTATTTTTGTACTATTAGAATGTATTTTAAGTTATTAATTTTAGTTCCAGTAAAAACATATTTAAATTTTTTTTTCTTCTTCGTGCCCCTCCTTTTATTACACTGCGCTATAGGTTGAGAACAAGGATGACCTACATTAAATGTTTACGAGTAATTCAATTTCGTTCGAAGGTTGTAAATGGGTTATGGAGAGGAGTAAAATTGTGTATCAGACAAATTCACGTAACAAGGCTTCTTGGCTTAGTATAGGCCAGCGGTTCCCAACTTTTTTCTTCTTGCGAACCCCTTCTAAAAACCGGATAAATTGGCGAACCCCTTAAATAGTCATTAGGAACATTAAAATGGTTTAATTGATCTTCTATATTGAATCACAGTTTCCTAACAAAAAATTAAAACATAATCGTAAAATATTTACAACATTATTAACGCTAAAGTTAACTTAAAAAAGAATACAATACAATATTTAATACAAAATGAATACAATAATAGAGAATTTAAAAAATACGAGTACTCTCAATGGGATATTTGTGCTTGTTGAGTGGAACAAAGAAATTCAAAATTTTGTTCGATGTCTGGAAGTTTGAGTCTTAGATCAGGTTCTGCTTTTAACTTGTTTCTATTCTTATCTTTTAGGTAAGTGTATGTTGAAAATCATTTTTTACATAAATATGTTGTACAAAAGGGCAACTTTCGCCAGAACAGGATACTCATTTCCACACTGAGCCAAAAATCTATTAAAGAGTAGTTTTTAAAAAGAATTTTTTGGGAATTGTCAGAGGATAAGTCAATGAGCTTTTCTATTTCCAGTAAAGTTAAAGATGTATCCGAAGTTATATCTCCTTGAAAAAGATTACTTGTCCAGTTGTTCGATCCAAATATAATAGGTTTATTAGAAAAATAGTTACTGAACGTTAATTGAAGTTGTTTGAGAAGTTCAGTAATGTCCTTTTTAATATTGTTAGGATTTTGTCCCTTCAAAATCGCTCCTCAATCTTATTACTACTTCTTAATCTTCACTAGTCAAGTACCACCATACAACTCTTAACTATGCAACCATACGACTCTTATCCTATCCTTATTTAAATAGCTATGGAAATTCCTAAATAAATCCAGAACATAAAAGTTGAAATCTATCTAGAAATATGATACACTATTCCTTTTGGTACATTATAATAAAGATGACTCATCACGTTGGAATATGAGGTCGTATCGATAAGTTTTCTTCTAGCCGTTCGTAACAATATTCTCGTTGAGTTAAATTTCATTTTCTAATAAAATCGTGCTGAGAGAACCAAATTCGTATTCATTCACCTGCAGACATTGAATATAAAAGTTGAATTTCTTTAGCATGGCTGCTATTCTATCATGCACATTGAAAATGGTGATATCTGGGCCTTGTAAAGACAAATTTAAATCATTTAATTTAGAAAAAATGACGGCTAAGTATCCAAGGGAAATGGATAGTCAATAAAAAGCCAATCTAACTTCATTTTTTTTAAATAGTCATTAATTATATCGAAAATTGCTGCACCTGTCGTATAGGCTTTCAGTGGTTTTGCAAATAATGGAATTCTTAAAAATATATCTAACATAGACCAGGGGCGGATCCAGCCTCTCTCCTTGGGGGGGGGGGCGGTGATATCACAAAGATACAGTATGGCAAGCGAAAGCAAATTGTCAACCGGGAGGGGGGGGGGAGGGACACAGCAACATTCTCATTTCTAGTGTAAAAGGTAGGGTCGGGTCTATTTTTCTGAATTTGAAGCTCTTGGAGAGGGGGAGGCAATCACAAGAAAAAACAAGTTGCCGACAGGGGGGAAGATGCAAGCAGCATACACATTCCTAGTGTAAGAGACAGAATCGGGTCTATTTTCCTGAATTCAAAGCTCTCGGGGGGGGGGGGGGCTATCGCAAGAAAAACAAGTTGTCAACGGGAGTGCCAGCAGCATATATATTCCTAATATTAAATGCAGAATCGGTTCTATTTTTCTGAACTCAAAGCTTTTGGGAAGTGGAGGAGCGATCGCAAGCATACACATTCCTATACTCTATTCAAGAACTAGAGAGAGTAATAAAACTGTTACCGAGACCTCTAACGTACCTGCTCTAATGCCGCAGGTAACTGAGAACTGCCGTAAATTTAATTATATTTAATTATATTTAATTATTATAAACTTTTATAAATTTACTGCTACAATAAAATTGCTGATAGTTCAATTTAATTTCTGTCAGTGAGCAAAGTACACCTTACAGTGTGTTCTTAGTAATTTATCTTGTTTGTGCTTGTTTATATATATCATTTGAGATTAGTGAGATACCTACCTTTATATTTATTCCAAAATAGTTAAACCAGGGCATTTTTTCCTCAACGAAAAACTTATTACGATGAATGTTTATGATGCCTTACGATATCAATATCTAGATAATAATGTTAAAAACTCTATTTAAATGTGTTCCAACATGACAGGAGTTGGAAAATTTACTATGTACCGAACAATGAAGGAGAAAAAGACGACTGGAATTGTTAGTACTCCCAAGCTACATTCGATCATGGGCAGGCGAAAAACCTCGTTGGAAGAAGAGAATGTAAATTGCTATAAAAGAAGTTGAATATATATTTTATTATGAGAAGCATATCCCAACCGTCGATAAAATTCTAAGTAAAATTAATGAAGATCGGTTTTTACCTACAATTAAAAGAACTGAGCTCTGGAAATTGCGAACCCCCCCCTAAAATCCGCGACTGACATAGACAAGCAATGCTGATTCGTTGGCTTAATCGGTCGATTTGTTAAGCTGAATAGCGAAATAATTCAATTTTATTCTTTTTGAAATTTCATTTTCCACATCATTTGCTAAACCGCTAATTCTCCGCGACACTGTGTTGTTTGATAAGAGAACAAGGTCAATTTCTTTCGCCGCTTTTTCTCCAAGTATTACACTTCGTGATATCTTTAGCATACGGTCCAATCAAATTTTCTGTCACTGTATGTGCTTGTCCAAATCTTGCAATTCTGTAACTAACACCAAATGATATCTCAACAGCTATTTTATTATTTTCGTTTCAAACTCTTAGAAAAGAAGGAACACTAGAGTTTTTATTACCTGTCAATTTTCTTTTAAAATACTCAACAGGTGTATCCTTGTGATACGGAAATCTTATTTCAAGCTATCTGCGAAGAAGAGACGGTTTTAAACGGCTGTTGGCCAAGATCTCATTACCGATTACACAAAGCGATTTAGGTTCTGACTCTTCCCCGATAAAATGAAAACCAATTTGTAAATAGTCACTGTCCTATTTTTGTTTCTTTCCTTTTTTCTTTCTGTTGGTCCATATTTTCTTTGCTTCCAGTCTGACCAGATGGTAGCTCACTACAACTGCCAACCTGTGTTGGTTTCAAAGGGACTGAAGTACAAGAAGCAATTGATTGCTCGTCCTGCTTTTCGTCAGACTTGACAAAACTACCCGTTTTTAACCAAAGATCGGTCATACCTTTACGGAACAATAATTATTTACTTTTACGTTCGACGTGCGCACGTGCGATTTTTAAAGCTTGGGTAATTGTTTTAATTTATTTACATAAGAAGAAATCACTAAAATGATTTACACCACTAATATTAATTTACATATAATGCATTAATCCCTAATTCATTTTTATTTTTAAAAATACAGGAAGTTTTTAAGCTCATTATAAAATTCAGTTCGACTCTACTCTTCCATATACGTGACTGCGGTGTTTTTATGTCGACAGACCTTATTCTCGTTTTTCTTGCGCATTCTGGAAAAGTCCTGGTTCGCCGAAGTAGAAGTTGCCGGCTCGTTCGAAAATGTAATCGAAGCGTAGCGACTAGTCACGTTACAGATTGTTGCCTGTTGCGATGGTTAATTTAAAAATCCGGCATTTCAATATTTTTTTCGCGAACTTCCTTTATAAAGCTTTCAAACCCTTGAAGTTTTGGAACCATCGCTTGGGAAACGCTGGTATAGACGAACGAAGGTTTTATCGATATCAAAGCATTTAAAGATCAAGAATCATAATTCTAATTTATATATTCATTCATGTCTATCAAATGTTTTGTATGTTAATAACGTTTTGCAGAGCAACTCAGCATCACTTTTACTGATATACCAAAATATGAGTTTTGTTTATTATTGTAACTTTAAAATGATTTATTTGCTTCTTTTTGCATGTGTAGTGATTCAAAATAATATCTTAACATTAATAATTCATTCTTTTTTGCATATCAAACTTTTTAGTCCACCTTATATTTTGTAAGGTAACGTTTACAAATAAGCAACTCAATTTGCACGATAATTATGTGAAAATTCGCTGGATGATTTATATCCCTAGGCTTGAAGAAATTCCAAGCGAAAATAAGAAAAAATCAAGGAAAAATAATTATCTTAACAGGCCAAGTTAATTTTCTCGCGGATAATCGCGTTATAGAGATTTGGCAATTTAGAAATTTTCCGCTGCTCTTGGCGAAAATTTATGCAAACAGGTTAGAGATTAAATTTATTTAACGCCTCCAGATTTTTCCTTTGACAGTTTACTTAAGGGGTAAATGTTTAATTTAGCATTTAGGAAAAAACGCTACCTGGATTTCAGCTTGTGAAAAGGTAGGCCCAATATTGTATTAAATTAAATAAAGAGGAAAAAATTCTGAAAATCATTTTCGTTTTCTGCTAGCAGCATGCTTGGGTAATTTACGTACATAACATAAATTTCCTTAACTTTATGGAAATAAAGGTAATTTTACAGCTGCTTTTTACAAATTCTCATGCTTCTTTACATTTTATATGAAAAAGAAATCCTTGATCGACTATATTTTTGTTTGGTTTATACAGTTAGATGATTATTTTGCTTGACAAATTTTCGTTTATTTAAATCCTCTCCAATGTAGACATTTACCACATTTAGTCATACTTAGTGAAAATTAATCAGAAAATCTTATTTAAATTGTTTGTAACCAGCCTCGACTAGAGATCCGAGTCTTTGAGCTTAACTTTTATTTAAAATATCTTTTAACTTAATATCTTGACGATTATTTAAAAAATGGCTAATTATGATTGGCATTTTTTTGGTTTCAGTCTCGGTGTTGTATAAAACACATATTTGTTAACTAAAGAATATCGTCATCTAACCATTTATTTAATTTCTCCACCTTTACAAAACAAACCTTAGGTCCATGTAAATTTCAAATTGTTTATCCTGAAAACTTAAATATTTTTAAGTCTTTATCGTTCAAGTTTACATTAGACTGAAAGCACTTCACTGCAATTCTACTTGACGATCGGTAATGATTCGTCTGGCAATTGATACTTTGTTCTTTTGCATTCATCGACGACCTGTTTGTTGTCCAATCCATAGGTAAAAATTAGTGATGTTTCTGACGTAAATTCCGAGATGGGTGACACCTATCCAGAGTTGTTGGGGGCAATTTAAGGACAATCTCGATATAAAATGTAACAGCAAAAAAATAGGTTGGGGCCAACATGGGGGGTCAAAGTTCGCTAAAACAGGTTTTTTGAATTTACGAGCCAAGGCACACATTTTGGAGAAAAAGTTTCAAATAATAGTTGTAGAGATTTTAAAAACCTACAACTTGAGAGTTTATGCAATCATTTTTGTTATTTTTTTTTATTGCAAAAAGGTTAAAAATCCTCAAAATTGGCAGTTTCAATTATTTATTTCAAAATTTCTTCTTTTTTTGCATTTTTTGCTTTTAAAGGAAAGCTTTCGTCTTTCTGTACAAAGTGATATTTTATTATAGTAAATGGATAATTCGTTGCTGAGATATTGCTAATTGTTTTTCTGAAGACGCAAATTGTTGATTGCTATTACTTTTTTTTTAGTGAACATTTTGACCTCAACAAAGATTCAATCTCTTGGTGAAGGCCTAAATTTTCATATCTTGTTAAGGGCAAATGAAAGAATTAATTTTTAACCCCTTAAATATCGCTCCAAAAAAGGAGGGCGTACCAAATTCATAATTTTCCGAGCTGCCCCAGATAAAAAAAAAGACACCAAAATTGGTCTATTCGTTGCTGAAATACGGCGAATTTTTCCGAGCGCTGCTGATTTGAAGCTGCTAGTTTAGTTTTCTCGTGCGCCCGAAAGCTCTATTTCTTTATAAAAAAAACACTCTCTGTTTGAAACCGATATTTAAGAGGTTGAACATTAATTTTCCCATTTGTCCCTAATAAGATATGAAAGTTTAGGCCTTAACTAAGAGATTGAATCTTTGTGGAGGTCGAAATTTTCACTCAAAAAGAAAGTTATAGCGATCAGTATTTTGCGTCTAGGAATAATCAATTAGCAATATCTCAGCAACAAATTATCCGATTTACTATTATAAGATATCATCATGTTTAGAAGGACTAATGCTTCCATTTAAAAGCAAAAAAGTCCAAAAAAGTGAATTTTGCCATAAATAATTGATATGAAAAAAATGGCCTATTTTGAGGGTTTTCTCGCCTTTTTGCGAGAACAAATTAACAAAAATGATCGCACGAGAGATCAAATTGTAGGTTTTTATAATCTCTATAGCTATTATATAAAACTTGTTTTTCCAAAATGTATTCCCTGGCTTGTAGATTCAAAAAAAATTGTTTTGTTGTTGGCTAACTTTGACCCTCCCCCTATTGGCCCCAACTTATTTTTTGTGGTTACATTTTATGTACGGTTTTTTTTACATTGCCCCCAATACTCCTGGGTAGGTCTCATTCATCGCTTGAACTATTGGTAAAATAGTGTTAATCATAGATGCAATAGATGGACTTAAAATATATGCTTGGGGCGCTTGTCTTGAAGCAGTCGTCTGCCTAACCTAAAATAAATTACACGTTAGCCTAAATAGTAGAATGGAGACTTGAAATGGTATATTTATTAAAAATATATTCCTTGTCATTTTAATTTGCGATGGATATTTACCTGACTATTTGGTTATTTTGTAACATCTTGTTTAGCCAAAGTATTCCTTAATAAACAAGGAGCCCCTCGTGGGTGATTTGGCATTTGACAGCTATTCATATGATAAATGTTCTCAACTTGTCAGCATATTGACGTAGGATTATTCCGCTTGTCGACATTCAAAATTACAGAAAACCTGTTTGTCGTTATTCCGTGATTATAATGAGAAACCAAGATATATCTTCAGTAAGAGTTGATGTTTTCGCGTTTTCCCTTAATTTTCTAGTATACTCGTATATTGGTTCTGAGAGATGATACCAACAGGCAGTGTTGTTTATTTCAGACTAGTGATATTACTGTGTTCAGATCCACAGTAAGGTTGGCAGTTGTGGTTTCATTTTTTTGAGTCTTTTGTCCTTTATAAGGGATTAGCCGACAGATATCTTTCTTTTTTCGAGAACGTAGCTTCTGCGATGTGTGTGTACATTGGTCGAACGGTTTTTTCCGATTTAATCTTAAAGCAAATTTTTTTCCTGTGGTTCCTGTTTAAAGCTGTAACAGAATTTTTACGGATGTTTTCTCAGAAATGTGATTATACTTAGCAATTAGATATGAAGCCACATGTCAACTAGGGTAAGTTAAATTTGGTTCTCTTATTCCCGGCTTAAAACGAATTCTTACCTTCTCGATTCTCTGCAAGAGATTGATAAACTCAGTCATTAATTTGGGACTGTTAAAACAAGCTGTTTCAAAGTTATATGTTTTTTATGAACTTATTGAAGTATTGGAATATTAATGATTTATTACTAATTTAATTAGACACCGTAATGATATCGGAGGTACACTAAGTAATATAGACAGACCACAAAAATTTACAGCAAACGTACATGTTGTGATCAAAGATAGTTTATGTAACATTATATTTTTTGCTTGGTGATATGCCGCTTACTAGCCTACTACTTATTTGATATATTTGCGATTTCTTTTTGGGCTAAATATTTGTGAAATATTTCCGTAGATGTTATGTTTTATAATATATGTACAGTTTAATATAGGGTAGTGTACTTTTCTTATCATTAAAGCATCTTGTAACTATAAAACTCAACTATTTAGTAAGCTTTTATGACTTGAGCAAAATAAGATAGCCCTTTTATTATTATATGATTTACAAGTCAAACGGCTTCGCACTCCCTCCAGGGAATATTGACTCATACCTGGTACACAAAGATACCAAAAGTGTGACGCTCTGTGGGAACCCTTTCCATGTTATTGGGTCCTAGGTGATGTGGTCTGCTGTATTTCCCATGAACTGTCGGACGGTTCGTGCGGTTGCTAGGAAAGTTGCTTTCTGCATCGCTTTATACAGATTCTCACTAAGACCCAGTCCCTTGATATTCTGTAGGAGGTTCTTTGGTATCACTCCAGTTGTCTAGAGAGTATTATGGGAATCGTTTGGACGCTGTTCATTGTCCATTGTCTTCGGATTTGCACCTCCAGATCCCTATATTTGACACTCTTCTCGTTGTATTTTGGCCTTAGGTTGTTGTTGTTAGGTACAGCGATGTCGATCAGTGTAGTTCGCTTAGAAATTTTATCTATCAGTATAATGTCTGACCTATTATGAGCTACTGTCTGATCCGTCAGAACCGTTCGGTCCTAATATAATTTGAACTGGTTGTTCTCAAGAATAAGCTCCGGATTGTACTTGTAATAAGGCACTTTTCCTACCTGTAATAGGTTTAACTTTTCTGCTAACTCTTGGTGGAGTATCTTAGCGGCTGAGGCGTGTCTTTCCTTATACTCGGTTGCGGCAAACACTTGGCATCCTCCAGTTATGTGCTGAATTGTCTCCGATGTTCGACAGCCATATCTGCACTGGTCATTTTCTATTGAGGGATCTCTAATGATGAACATCCGATAGTTCTTCGTCGGAATAACCTGGTCTTGGATAGCTAACAACAAGCCCTCCGTTTCCGGAAACATCTGTCCTGAAATCAACCAGTAGTTCGACGCTGAGTTGTCGACATTGTTCTGATTAACCTCATTTGGATGCCGTCCATGAAGTGGCTTCTGTAGCAAGGTTTGTAACTTCTCTTGGTCAGTTTGGTGGTGAGAAGTAATATCTTGTTCCCTCAACTGTAGCGGCGTTGAATCGTCTGCCTCGCATATTGTTCGATGTAGTGCGGAAGAGTCCGCTAACCTGTGGAAATATGAACGTAAGTTTATTATTTGTTGGTCGAGCTGTTTACCAATATCCATCAATCCTCTTCCTCCTTGGTGTCTTGGAAGCATTGTACGTTCAATAGCACTCCGAGGGTGATGTTTTTGTGCCCTTGTTAGAAGTGTCCTTATTTTTCTTCGCAGGTTTTGGATGTCCATCCTGCTCCATTTTACAATTCCAAAAGAGTAGCTCAGCGCAGAGCAAGCATACGTATTGAGCACCTTAAACAAATTTTTACTATTTAAATTAGTTTGTAATACCCGCCTAACTCTCTTGACAAATTCGGTTGTCAATTCGGCTTTCATAGTGCCATGGTCAATTCTTTTAGCCTGTTTCATACCTAGATATTTGTATGTTTGATCTGCTTCCATTGCAGCTATAGTTTCACCGCTCTGCGTTTCAAAAGCCCCCGGTTGTATCTTCTCTTTAACGATGTTCAAAATACGGCACTTGTCAAGTCCAAATTGCATTCCGATATCCCCGGAGAACTCCTCTACAATTTTAAGCATTTGTTCGAGCTGGCTTCCATAGATGTTATGTTTTATAATATATATACAGTTTAATTTAGTGTAGTGTACTTCTTATCATTATTATTATTAAAGCATTTTGTAACTATAAAACCAAACTGTTTAGTAAGCTTTTATGACTTGAGAAAAATAAGATAGCCCTTTTATTATTATATTATTAACATTATGTGGTCTATTTGTGTAGTTAGGTTAAACTAGATCTTCCTCACTTTAAAGACATCAGCTTTTTTCTTACTAGGAGGACCCAACCTGAAAGTGGGTGGTGCCTTATTTTTCATCTACTATAACCCCCCGCCCCACTAACTCTACGTGAGCTAATCGAAAGGACAAATTTGGGTTCCAATGAGAAGTGAAGAAATAATACCGTAGGTACGGAAAAACACCCACTAGTACAATTTTTGTGAGTAAAATACGGGCTTATTTTCTCTAGTTCCCGTGTTTTTTTTTTATTCATTTTTGTGTTTGAATTATTCAAGTTTCTTTTCAGCATTTGAAAAAGGGCCTGTACAAGTACAAAAAAAAATAATTTTTTAATCTTAACACAGTGCCGGATAAAAATTTTAATTATTCAATGCCTAGTGAAACGCCCTTGCTTGGTTCGAGTGTAATTGAAGAAATTAGAGAAATTTGTTCGTAAAGTATATGATGTCAAATATAAGAATGTAATCTTCAATTCCTTTTTTTATAATTTTTTTACATACGACGTCACGCGTCCTTCCTCCAGGAGCAAGCACAAACAGTTTTGGCCTGCATATTCTGCGTGGCAGAAGTACACACATGCTTGTCATGTAGTGTTCGATTTATTTCTATATCTTAATTTGAAACCGTCTTCATTGCCAAACAATAAAGACTTTATATATTATATTTCCATGTATTATTCCAAAACATTCATGTGAAAGTGCCCTAGCTCATACTAAAAACTGGGACAAAATTTATTAAGTAGCTTCCAAAACTACCTTAGATCTATAAGCGTTCGAGGAACTTTCCTCTACAGGGTGTGCGAGAAAATATAGGAAATCTCCCGGATATGAAAAAAATATGTGAAAAGAATACTACAAGTTCATACAAACTTTTTTCCAATAGGCCCCCTCTTCGGAAAAATGGGCTCCCAAAGAGCTGCAATGGAATCAAGTTTTTTACACATAATTATTGAACCACCCGGTATATTCCAATTTTTTTTGTATTATGATGTATACCAGGTATAACCCTTCTCTCCAAGAAAATGTTGCGAATTACTCACAGCTGTAGGCACGGACTAGCTGTGACACTCATGACCCCATTTTTTTACGCTCTGTATAATAAGAACTTTGAAAAACGTTTCTTACATACCTTTAACTATTGACTAAAAATGAACTACTCTTCAATCATGTCGCTAATCCTAACTTTCTTGAAAAAACTTCATTTTATTTACTGTTATTCCCCCAACTTCTGTCGAGGCACCGTGAAGTCTGATACTTTCGCGGTCACGACGAATTGCGGACTGCTGTACCCGCCACGTTAACTTAGCATTGTTCGTTATTTAATCACAATGAAACGTGATTCTCCCAAGAGGTTCCTCTCTACTATCAACCGAAGTGGAATACACCAAGGATTTGAGGTATCCCCACAGATAAAAATTCGACGGCGTTAGGTCGGGAGATCGAAGAGCCCAGGCAATACGTCGTCCTCTACCTATTCAATGGTTTGGAGAGACATTATTGAGGTGCTTCCGCCCAGCAACGCTAAAATGAGGTTGTGCTTCATCATGCATGTAGTACATGTTTCGGCGGGTTTGAAGTAGTAAGTGCTCTACTAAATCGTGAAAAACATTATGGAGGAACACCAAATAAAGTTTTCCATTCAGTCATGTCGGCAATAAGAATGGTCCAATCAAAAAATTGACTATGATTCCTGCTCAGTCATTAATTGATTGGAACTGATGTTGATGATACCAAATAATAGTTGCATGAGGATTTTCATCAGCCCATACATGTGAGTTGTGTAAATGTATGATACCATTTTTGGTAAACCCTGCTTCATCCGTGAAGAGAATGGTAATAATGAAGTTTTGCATTATTTCGTTGCTGATCTAATAGCCAATTTTCAAACTGCATTTTAAGGGGAAAAAAAAAATGATGTGGATATAACAAACTACGCGATTTTCAAGTGATCGTTGAAGAAGTGTTATTTACAGCATTTAAAATATTTTTGTCTCATTGCGGCATACGTACTGTTCCATCCCAACCAGCATTAGTACTTCTTTTCCCAACATTTCTTAAAATTAGGGAGAAATTTAATATTATTATCTTATTCTATGGAATCGCCGACCATTCTCCCTTAGACGTTGGTCAACTCATTGAAATGTTTTCTGAATTGGAAGAGTACGATTAGAATATCTGTCGTGATATAACCTTCTGGCTTCCAAAGCATTGCTAAATGCAGGACCATACATCAGATGCATATCTACTTATTCAATAAACGTGCATTCCATATTTCGAATTATTTTACAATTAGTTTCACCGCGAAATCCAAAAATGAGTAAATTAATATCCAAGCAAAAAACCAGTGTGTCAGCGATGTGAAAGTTGATAAGTTCTAAAATGCAGGATATTTATTTTTTCCATACCTAGCAACGTTTGCAACAACAATACTTTGTTTTTGATACTGATAAACTAAACCGCACATTTTTTACGAATCAAGAACGAACTGCAATTCACAGAATAAGATGTTTTTAATTAAAAAGTAAACTCTAATTTTGGAATGGTTTTTTTTTATCATAGGGTTGAACATTTAATAGGAACAAAGATGTATCTATGATCGAAATACGCCAAAAACATGATGTAAATAAAATGACGTTTTTTCGGAAACGGTTATGATTAGTCACATGAATGTAGAGTACTCAATTTTTAGTCCATAGTTAAACGTATGTAAGAAATGTTGTCCAAAGTTCTTATCATACAGGGTTCAAAAAAATGGGGTCGTGAGTGTCACAGCTAGTCCGTCCCTGCAGCTTTGAGTATTTAACAACACTTTCTTGGACAGTAATTTGGAAAATTTTACCTGGTATCAATCCTATTTAAAAAAAAATTAACTTGGTGGTACAATAATTATAAGAAAAAAATTGGCTTCCATTGTAGCTCTTTGGGAGCCCATACCTCCGAAGAGGAGACCTATACGAAAAAAGTTTATATGAACTTGTATTATTCCTTTCACGTGTTTTTTGCATATCCAGTAGATTTCACAAATTTTCCCGGACATTCTGTATACTGTGTAGTGATCGAAAGAAAACTTGATAAGTTTTTACATGAATAGGGATCAAAATGACACACATTGAGGTGGCAAACTTTTCCCAGTTGGTAATAAGATAGAGGCTTGTATGTTACGTTTTCTAAAAAATATATACCTGGATTCACTTTTAAACCCGATCTAGGTGACATGGAAGTAACATATTCTAATTGATCCGCTCTACATTGCTTATGATATTGTTATAATTTGTATTACATAATATACAGTATGTCTCATGACGAACTAGCACTATCGATTTCTCAGAAAATAGATTTTGGACAAATTTTTAAAATCTGGCAGAGTACTAAAGTCGATGGGGGCAATTCGGTTAAAATATTTTGAAGATGTTGGCGCTTCCCGTTTTACCGCCTTCTGGCTTATTTTAAATGGAATAAACTATATGTTATTTCATTTTTAGATTCTACCCGAAATTATAGACTTATTTCATGTATAATGTTCATATAGTCTAACTGTTTTTCACATATTTTAAATTTTATGTCAAATTGGCGTTTATAGGCCTAAATATAACTATCAATTTCTCCTATATGTGAGGCTTTATTACTTAATTGGGGTTGGTTTCCTTCTAGAAGAGGATCTACTTTTGAGTACTGTGGTGATATTTTAATAATAAGTAAATACAGGGTGACCAAAAACTAACATTAAATATCAACTTGAAAAATTTGAATTTTTTTGAACGTAAATCCCTTATTTTTATCACGATAGCTTATTTAGCATTAAAAATAAGGGTGACTTTGAATAAGGTTATCTATTCGAAAAATTTGTAGTTTATAAAATATAAAACAATAAAGCACTATTGAAATGCCACTATTTCTTGCCATTTGAAGTAAAGATAACCGAAGACCTAGAAATACGAAAGATAAATGTTGGTCGAGGGGTGCGACAAGGAGATACGATTTTCCCTAAATTCTTTAACACTGGAAGATATCTTTAAACAGCTAAACGGGGAACATAAGAGCATTATTTTGACAAGTTACAGGAAATGTTCTCTGAGTTAAAAAATGCTTCAGACAAAGTTGAATTAGGCATGAATCTAGTAAAAACCAAAATAATGTCTCCAGAAAATAGATCACTTTATGTAGGAAACAACGAAATACAAAGAGTTGTGGAATATGTGCATTTAGGCTATCTAATTAGACATGGAAATGGTCATTTAATAAAAATTGGATTTAAATGGTTCCCCATTATTAAATATGCAATTTCAATAACCTGAACCAATAAAAATATTTTTGGTATTTCCAAAATTTTATCGAATTTGGGTGGCACAGATCAATACCTTTTTGAATTTAGATTTAGAGTAGTTTTTACTTTGTTTAGTTGTTATCTACCATCTGAAGAACACACTGTGTGTTGAAACAATTGTCATGGTCAATGCAATATAGTGCAAATTATAATACGTTGTATTATTTAACTATTATATAATGGATTTCCATCAAGTAACTGCTAACACAATATAATACTTCGAGAGTATAAGTGAACTTCTGTGGGAAAATGCTGGTACTATATACCTTGGTGTAATGATTGAAAAACATCTCAAATGGGATCAACATTTGCTCCATCTGGTTAAGAAGATAAGATGTTTAATCACAAATTTTATATGTTGAGAGAAATTATGCCAAAAAAATCTAATAATGATTTACATAGCACATGTTGAGTCTTTGTTGAGCTATGGCGCACTAATTTGGGGACGAACATGTAACTGCCATCTAAAACAATTAATAGTTACGCAAAACTATATTGTGAAAATCGTACTAAAAAAAAACAAGATTGTATCCTACTAATTTGTTGTATGGTGAAGAAATTTGTAATTTGAAGAGTATGTATATTATCTTAGTTTGTAGTTTTATACATCGTAATGAACGATTTGAAAAAATGTCTCACGCAGATGGAACGAGGGGTCACATTAACAACTTAATACCAAATACTGTATATCATATCATACGTATTATTTCAAGAAGGATGGAGTTTAAAAATGTATTTAGGGCTTTTTATTTCTTAAATAGTCAACTTTTTTTAAATGCCTTTTAAAATGATAATGTATTTTAATATTTGTTTAAATATTTTAATAATTTTAATATTTGTTTTCACATTTGTACTATTGTTATTTTCTGTCCTGACTATATTGATTAACGTGCACATTTGTTTATATGGTATCTATCATGGTGAGATTGTATTTGGTTGTGCTTACTCTTAATGCACATACAGGTATTTCATACCAAGGTGCAAGAAGAACTTTATAATTTGTCTAAAAATCTGATCAAGACTAAAGTAGTATTATTTGTTTATGGTAAAATAATTGTTGTAAAATAAATTGAAATTGAAATGAAACAGAAACAAATGAAAGTGGATAAAATAAAAATACAAAAATCTCAAGAACGGCTTATCTTAGGTATATGAAACACAACAGTAACTTACGCTTACTTGGCTCGCGGCATCAAAATTTTCAATAATATACTACGCATTCTATTTCAATTTTGACAACTTTTGTGTGAAACTTTTTTCTTGAATTACCCAGAATACTTCACAATAATTTTAAAATATGGCCTCAGTAGACCTACAAATCCCTTATTAACAATATTTTTACAATGTTTTATTATTCTCTGTATATGGACTGACGGAGGTGTGGCGAGCCACGTTGTAAATGAAGAAAATTCTGAGTAATATTATTAATTTTAGATGTAAGGGGAAGCTTTCAAACTACTAACAAATTTTATATTTGTTAAAAATTATAACTGCAGTAGTGAACATAACCCGATTCGCTCGATCCCCCCCACTCCTCGACCTTGACCTTGACCTTGCTTCACCCCTCTTTGGCCCCGCCCACATGTCCTTGTCATTGACCTTGAAAGTGCACGTGTGCTTTGGCCTTGGCCTTGTGTTCAAGGTTGTGTGTGTGACCTTGACCTTGACCTTGGTCGAGACGACCTTGACTTTGTTGAAGGTCATCTTGGGTGTGTGACCTTGAAGATATGTTACGTGGTTGGGGGTGACCTTGTATGGTTTTATATAAGGTATGGGGCAGTTTCATTCATCAGTTGGCTCTGACTTGTATAGGTAGTACATGTGTTAATATTTGACAAATCATGGCATATGTTTGTGAAAATTGCGGTTCTAAGTTTACTAATATTTATAATATGAGACGCCATCAAAGAGAATCGTGTGCGGCGAGATTTAATGAAGTGCCTGGAGGAAAACGGCTCCGAATTGAAGAGTATACATCGACGATTCCGCTAATTAATTGCGCTACATGTAATGTAGATGTTCCAATAAATCATATGTCGGTGCATAAACGAACACAACAACATAAAAATAATTCATGTTTGCCGGTATGTCATGGTGTGCAACTCGTTCAATGTGCCTTCAAAAGGAGAATTGCAACCTATCGGGTTAGCAGTGATATGGAGCATTCCGATTAAGTAATGTTCTTTGCAGACATTAAATCCAAGGTGGTGGAACTTGTTAATAATTTATTGCGTGTGCATCATGCTTTAAAAGTTAACATGACAGCTGTTGGCGAGTACATGCTTCCATCACAAGAAATATTCAGTGAAAAATCCTTCAACACTGCTAATCAAATAATTAGTGTAGAAAGTGATTTGGATGCCGTTTACCATTCTTTCACCGAATTAATAAAAACGCAGGCGACAGAGTTCCAGGAGAAAGATTCAGGTATGGAAAAATCAAAACCCGATATATTAAACTGATTTTTATATATTATTTTTCTTGTTATAGGATGGGCTCTTGTGCGAATTTTATACTTGGAAGTTGGTATCAACAAGTATATGCCTATGGGTGGCTCATCATACATCAAGTTGCCGTGTTCTATTGAAAAGAAAGGAGCTGTCGTCAATGTGATTAACCAGGACGAATTTTGCTTTGCGTGGACTGTAACATCAGCATTGTTTCCTCCAACAGCAGAGCCTTCACAGAAGACATCCTACCCCCATTTTTCTAGAGTGCTAAATGTAACAGGTATGGATTTTCCAGTAAAATTACGTGACATTAAAAAATTTGAGGAAATGAACAACATATCAATTAACGTATACGGTCTGGAATCTAAATATGAAAATAATGAAGTAATACATGAAGTTATTGGTCCACTGAGGTATGCGTCAAAAAAGTTGGATAGGCATGTAAATTTATTGTTAATTACAAAAGACTGTAGTAGTAAAGATGGCGGTGAACATTTTTGTGATACGACTTGTTCAAAGAGTCATTATTGTTGGATTCGGGATTTATCACGTTTAGTTTCAAGTCAAATTAGTTGTCAACAACATAAAATATATTTCTGTGATGGTTGCCTCATTTATTTTAGTACACCGTCAGCTTTAACTTTACATCAAAGCTACGATTGTAACCACATTTTCACGCAAACACCCTCAGTGGATTTAAAAATCGATAAATTTGGAAAGAGTGTGCCGGAAAATATTTTAAAATTCGAGGGTATAGAAAAGCAAATGCGCGTTCCATTCGTGGTTTATGCAGATTTCGAATCTGTTTTAAAACCCATTGAAACGGTACAACCAAACCCACAAAATTCTTACACTGTAAAAAGTTTTAAACATGAACCATATTCTTTTGCTTATTTAATTAAATGCTCTTTTGACGACTCACTTTCGAAATTTGAGCTATTTCGGGGGAATAATGCAGCTCAAGTCTTTGTGGATCGTATCGAGTGTGATTTAAGGGCTCTATACAACACATATTTAAAAGACATTAAGCCTATGAAACCGTTAACGCCTGAAGAAAAAAGGGAGTTTAATGATGCTAAAATATGTGGTATATGTGAAGGCCCTTTTGAAGAGGGTGAGATTAAAGTACGAGACCACTGTCACATAACTGGTGCAAAAAGATTTGGTGCTGCACATTCCGTTTGTAATTTAAATTATAAATTACCCTCTTTTATCCCTATCATATTTCATAACTTAAGCGGCTACGACAGCCATTTATTTATAAAAGAGTTATGTAAATATGGGGATAAAATTGGTGTTTTGGCTCAAAGTAAGGAAAAGTACATATCATTTACCAAAAGCATTTATGTGCACGATTATTTTGATAGTAAATGTGGAAAAGTCAAGAGGAAATATTTAAAGTTGCGATTTATTGATAGTTTTAAATTTCTGTCAACGTCTTTGGAAAATTTAGGCAGCGGTTTAAACGACGACGATTTTATTGAAACGCGGAAACATTTTTCAAATATCAACCAATTTAATTTGATGCGTCAAAAGGGTGTTTTTCCCTATAGCTTTATTGACTCTATAGAAAAAATGGAAAATACATGTCTTCCAAGTAAAGATGAATTTTATGATAATTTACGGGAAGAACATATTAGCGATGAAAGCTATAGAAGAGCAAAAGAAGTATGGCGCTTGTTTGGGTGTAAAACTTTGGGGGACTATTCGGACGTGTATTTAAAATCAGATGTGTTGCTATTGTGTGATGTTTTTGAGCAATTTCGGAATAATTGTTTAAAATTCGATAAACTTGATCCAGCACATTACTATACCCTTCCAAGTTTATCATTTGATTGTATGCTACGTATGACTAAGGTAGAGTTAGAGCTCTTAACTGATATAGACATGATACATTTTTTTAAGAAAGGTATACGCGGCGGCATAAGCCATTGTACAGAAAGGAAGCACATCGCTAATAATATTTTTTTACCAGACTATGACCCAACAAAACCTTCTTCATTTATAACATACCTTGATGCTACAAATCTATATGGTCATAGTATGTCACAAGCATTACCATATGGTGGTTTTCGATGGTTAAGCGAGCGCGAAATTCTGGATTTAAATATTATGGCTGTTGGTGATGATAGTTTACATGGCTACGTTTTGGAAGTGGATGTGCATTATCCGACTGAGTTGCATGATGCACATTCTGATCTTCCATTTCTAGTAGAAAATATCATACCGCCAACAGAAAACGCTAAATTACCGAAATTAATTCCTAATTTACAAGATAAAAAAAAATACATTGTACACTATAGAACTTTAAAACAAGCCATCGCCAACGGCTTAGTGGTAATGCAAACCCATCGAGTATTACAGTTTGAGCAATCAAAATGGCTAAAATCGTATATTGATTTTAATACCAATTTACGTAACAAGGCCACCACAAAATTTGCGAAGGACACTTTTAAATTAAAAAATAACGCGATATTTGGTAAAACTATGGAAAATGTGGAAAATCGAAAGGATATAAAATTAGTAACACATTGGGAGAACAGTGTAGGCAGAAATGGAGCTAGAGCACTAATATCCCGCCCCAATTTCAATAGTTGCTCGATATTTACCGAGAACTTTGTTGCTATACATATGAATAAAGTTAAAATATTGTACAATAAACCAATTTATATCGGTTTTTCCATATTAGATATATCAAAGACTGTAATATACGATTTTTATTATAATTTTATTAAATCCAAGTTTGGCGATGATGCTTCGTTACTTTACACCGATACTGACTCGCTTATATTAAAAGTGTATACGGAAAACTTTTATCAAACTATATCAGAAAACCCCGAAAAATTCGATACATCAAATTACCCCGAAATTAATAATTTCAACATAATTAAAAGTAATTCTGTAGTTGGTAGAATGAAAGATGAGTTTCCTGGTGATCCGATAATAAGTTTTTATGGTACCGGCGCGAAGGCTTATTATGTAAAGTCCATTAATAATGAATTAAAAAAAGCCAAAGGTATCAAAAAATGTGTTATCGAGAAAGACCTTCATCAGGAAGACTACCAAAGAATTGTTGAACGGGGTGGTTTGATATTAAGAAAGATGAAGACATTTAGAAGTGAATTACATAACATTTATACCAACATAATAAATAAAGTAGCATTGTCACATAGCGATGATAAACGTTATATAATTCCCAGTTCAACCAAAACTCTACCTTGGGGGCATGCAGACATAGATTTTTACAAAACAGACCCGGAAGAAAACTTAGCAAATTTAGTCACCGTGTTGGAATCATTTCTAAGTCAGGACAGCACGTAATCTGGAAAATCCATATTTCATTATTTGTATTGTTTTTATTATTTCTATTAAACATACAACATTAATATGTAACGATAGTATTGTAATTTTTTTTTTTTTTTTTTTTTTTTTTTTAAATAAAAAACATGTATTCATTACTTGATTGCTTTTTTATTGAACCTTTATTTTAAAATTATAAATATAATGAAGTGTCGACAAATAACAAACTGTAAAAGTTATTGTTGAAAAATTTGTCTAATAGTAAATTAAACGCACAGGTCTACGAGTAAATGTTTAATGTAAAACAGGTTTGCTGACAAGATCCTCCATAGTCTTTTCAATTTTCAACATTCTAGAGTTAAGTTCATCACGCAGTTCGTCTTGCCTAAATTCATATATTGCAATAACAGTATCATCAATGTATCCTCTAAGTTCTTGACCGGTTTCAATTAATTTCTTGCGTACGTAACCTTCAAGTTGGTTTCTGAATATATCTTTAATAACAATTGTTGAGTCATGTAAAGCTTTCTGCGTATCTTGCACACACTGAGCAAGGTTATTATCAACATAATTTCGTGTGGTCGCATCGTCTCCTTCAAGAGGTTCTGCTAAATAGCACAATCTTTTGCTTCCCATGTCGTAATCTCCATTAGGTGTAAGTTTAAAACCTATTCCTGAAGGACCTCGCATAAAGTTAAAATCCTTAAATTTTCTTTTGCGACCGAACTTATCAATAGTGTTTACTTCTGACATTGTTATGTGAGACTGATTTGAAACCATTAGATTTCACCCTAATATATGGTTCTATTTCATTAATAAACGGACTCTGCAGAAAAATATGGATTGCAAAACGTATTTTAGGTGATGTTTAATAAATACACATACAGATTCATTTTACTATTGTTTTATTGAAAAAAAATTAAAATATAACAAAAGATTGAGTTTACTTTTTATTATTAAAAAAAATAAAAAAAAATAACAAACAAAAAAATTAAAAATTAAGAAATAAAATACATGTTAATTTCTTCTGTACAGGTAAGCTTCTTCTATGACCCAATTTCTTCTCTGGATGGCACGTTCATTAATGTCCTTGAACTGGTAGTAAACTAGTCCACAAAAGCCGCATTGTACAAATTTAACCCTGAAAAGGTCAATGTAGTTGAAGTCGTACGTAAGATCATTTCGCCAGCAGATACCTAGTCTTTTACAATGATGACAAGTTAAATAAAAAGCTTTTGGTATATGACTGTATGTTTTGGCTGCTTCACTAGGTTGTTCATCAGTTGGCAACATGATGTTTGAATATGTTGTACTTTTCAATCGCGGTACTCTAATTATGTATTACTTTTTAAAATAACCTTGACAGGACCAAAAAAAATCCTTGAAAATTACAACCTCGAAAACGACCCTGACATTGACGGTTACTTTGACCTTGGCCTTGGCCTCGCATCTAACAAGTTTAGTACTATATTTATATGCTTCTTTAAAATAACCTTGACAGGGGCAAAAAAAAAAAATCCATGAAAATTACAACCTTGAAAACGACCCTGGTATTGCCGGTTACGTCGGCCTTGGCCTTGGCCTTGCATCTGACAAGTTTAAATATTATACTTAATGCATCGAACAAAAGGAATAAAGGTGGTGTAGTGGGGGAAATGGGCATAAAAGCAGACTTGCTGGCTCGAGCTCTTCACAGTTCGTCAGAACAGCAAACAGTACAGTGCTAAGAAAAAGTTAATTGTGTGAGTTTGAATATCGAAAATGTCTAGTGTACGGTCTCTTTTAGATGCTCTTGACGTGAGCTGCGGTTCACAGCAAGGCATGCTGGATAACATGAGTGGTTTAGAAGTGTTAAGTCCGGGGGTGTTCGAGAACTGGAATGGCGTGGAGCATGAAGATGCCGAAGACCGAACCCTCAACGATGGTCGCGACGAGGAGTTAGTTCAGTCGGCAGCGCAATTCCTGGAATGCTGGACGGAGGAGAAGGAGCCAAAGATAAATGTGATTAGTGATGTGGTTGTGCGAAAAGCATCGCGGCCTAGGGAATCTTCTCCGAAAGCTTCGAAACTTAAAAAGCTCTTGACTATGCGGAAGTCGGAAATCGCCGATAAAAAACATTTTATTCGGCGATTAAAGGTGTGGGACAAGGGAAGAAGAAAAAGTTTAACTTTAAGCGTCCCTCCACCCCTGTTCCATTACCCGACTTCCTAAAAACAGCACCAAAAGAGCCATTGTCAGTAGAAGTGGAAGTCATAGAAGGCCCCGATGGACCAACACCACCAACGCCACCAACACCGGCCAGCGTAGAGAATGAAATAGTGTCGGAGGTGAAGTCTTCCCCAGCGCCAGCGCCACTGTCGCCGATATTGGGGTGCCGGAAACCCATGAAGAAGCGGTTTAAGCGGTGTTTTGAAGGCGATGAAGTTTCCGCTGCTTCGTCGTCGTCGTCGTCGTCATCGTCTTCACCAAATAAAACCGCGTCTTCTTCCGAGCCATCACAACCGGAGTGGGTCGAAGACTTCACCAACTCTCAGAAGACCAAATTGACCGACATTTACGCCATGAAAAAACGCTTAGTGAATGAAGTGAACGAGTGTGCCAGTGACATTATAGAACTTGAAAGACAATTAGAGATAAAAAAGGTGAAATCTGCGCGGTTAAAAAGACAATTAGAGGACTTTAATAAATTATGTAGTAGGTGTCAGGTAGTTGTAGAGATTAGCTTTTAATTTATAGTATTAAGTTTGTAATATATATATATATATATATATATATATATATATATATATATATATATATATATATATATATATATATATATATAATGTAGTTAATAAAAAAAGTGTTTGATCAAATTTTTTATATTTTATAATGAGAATAAAAATGACTTGAAAATTTATTTTTGTGTGTTATTTCACACATAATATTAGGTAATAAAAAAAAGAGTGAATAATCCACTAAAACTACGCAATAGCAATAGTTGTAAATATTTTCTGATAATATTTACAAGTATGCTAAAACATGGTTCGGTTTATGAAGTTAAGGTTCTGTCGCCAGAACTTCTAATACTTTGTATCTCAATATTGTATGTTTTTATGAAAAAAACATAAAATATTGGTTACAAAGTATTATAACCAACTAAAACTACGATCAAATTATTTTGTGGTCCTGAAAAGGACCGTTTGGTTGTAAAACATGCGACTCTTTTATTGAGTTGTGGAGTCGCACGGCCCGTCATCATCAGCGGGGGTGGCGGTGCTGTCCTCTGTGTATTCGATGATGAACCGCCAAAGTTCATCCCATCTAGGATCGTTCGGCTCCCACTCCAAACAATTCTCTGTGGTAGAATCTACCACAGGGCATTGGATGGGTTGTTGTTGTTGTTGTTGTTGAGTCGCTGACATGTTGAACTAAAATGATTGTAATAAGTATTGGTGGTCGTATATATAGAGACAAATTAATGGTGGGGGGTGAAAACAAATGTCGTATTACGTATTGAGACCAAAAGTTGTTTGTGGTCTCAAATACGAACGAACGATTTAGCTGGGTTCCACCAGCACTTAAAGTTTTAATACTTTGTATCTAATATTGTATATTCTATACATACAATATTAGTAACAAAGTACTAATATGTACTAAAACTACGATCAAAGTATTTTGTGGTCCTGAAAAGGACCGTTGTGTGCCCTTAAAAAGGGCCAGGGAGAGTGTGGGCTTATGGTGCCCCATCCTCGCTGGTCGACCACCAGCTTGACGAATCGCAGGGGCCTTGTGGGTCGTCGGGTGTTGGTGATGCTGGAATTTCCAGCACCGCATCTTCCGTCGAGTCCGGCTCTGGCTGCGGCGACGGAGTTTCGAGTCTTTGTAAGACCCAATCACCCGCGTCGTCTAATTCCACTAGACCCGGATCATGGTCATATACTAGCGGAATCGGCTCATCCAAGTCGTCCCAACGTAGGACGTCAATTTCAAAATCCACCTCGTCGTCGTCGTCGTCGAAGACTTGCAGGTCTCCAACGTTGTCGGCTACGGTGTCATCACTAAAGATGGATGAGCCTCGGCTGGCGGGTCTTTCTTCCTCCATGTTCATCGTATGAGGGTTGATGAATATATGACTGTGTAACTGGCCCAGTCTCATATATATAGAACTACCCCCACCCCACCAACGGATTCTAAATGTTATGTATTGGTGAGAGCTTATAGAATTATTGATTTTTTCAAAAACTTTAAATAAGGAATTAGATTTGTTTAGACAATAAGACTTATTCTTAATATTTTGTGAAGAATACATTACAAAAAAAAAAATAATAGAAACTTTGTTTGAACTGTTAACATTTTCATAGGTTCTCAAGCATATAACTTGGCACTTAAGCTACGAGACAAATCGTCGTTAAACGAATATCTCGCCCCATAAGTGACGATTACTAAACTACGATCAAAATATAATGTGGTCCTGAAAAGGACCGTTTTTGTGGCCCTAAAAGGGCCTGGGGGGAGGGTGGGGTGCCTACCGTGGAGTAATACCCAACGATATTAACACCGACCTAGGTGCAGCCCTTGGTCTTCTCATTGGCGGCACCGTCGTCGTCGCTGGTGGTGTCGGCGTTGCAGGCGGTGCCGAAGGTGCCGCTCCTGGTGCGGTACCCCCGCACTCCTCACACTTGCATATTTTGCCGGGCACGAATGGCCTGACAATGCCAATGATCCTTTTTGGTATATCTTCCATCTTGCCGATCGAATGTGTAATGATGAAATAATTCTAATACCGGCCTCTATATACATTCAAAAAGTTGGAGGGGGTAAGGTGGAGTGCATATATGCATTATATAAGTTTGAGAATAATATGATTTTATAACTCACCGTATCTCTGTTATGGACACAAACTACCCCCCTCCACTTTTCTAGCATATAGTACTAGACTTTCTCTACATTTTTTTCAAATAAATTTTTTTGATATTTCTAACCATTACTTTGCTACATATTTACAAAAAATGCAAATTATGCATATATTTTAATTATTTTCAGGCAAGGTAAGGAAAATTTTGAAAATGTTTTGACGGAATCATAATAAGGAAGAGTTGAAGTATATCACACTATTTTTCCCGATTCGCTAATATAAAAAAATTTTTTTCATCGCATTTTGGATGGGCTCTGGCGTCGTAACGGTTGACGATAAAAAATTGGAAAAATACATATATTGTGGGAAATTTTCTCTAGAATCCAAAAAAAAAATTTCCGAACTTCTGTCACCGCAAATAAAAAAATCGATACCTCAAAAATTGCGAAAAAATGGTGAAGGAGCCGCGCAATCGCTCTGAAACCATCAAAAATCGATTTTTTTTCCCTCCGGGGGTGTGAGGGTAAGGGAGGTGGTGGTTGACTTAAAAAAAAAAAAAAAAAAAAAACCCTCCCCTACAACTTCCACATACTCCCGTTCGGCGGCCCTAGCCTCCTAACTCGAGAATTTCAATTTTTTCGTCTAAATTTTTTGTCATTTTTAAGATTTTCCAAATTTTTTTTTCACCATTGTATTCTACTCAAAATTCTAGGTAATTAAAGTGCTTTTATTTTTTCTCTATCTTGAACGGTTCCCGAGCTACAGCGCTTTAAAGAATTCAAATTACTAACTTTCTATAACCCTTTTTTTCAAATTTCATTTTTTCGAATTTTCAAAAATACTACAATATGTAGAAAAAAATTCTCTCTTTAATTTCCCAATACCGTTTTTCTCTAAATCTTCAACTTTAGCGCGTATTCAGCATTTTCAAAAAAAAAAAAATTATAATTTTTTTTACACCATCGCATTCTCCTCAAAATTTTGGGCTATCAAAGTGCTTTTATTTTTTTTCTATCTTGAACGGTTCCCGAGCTACAGCGCTTTAAAAAATCCAAGTTACTAACTTATTGTAACCCTTTTCTTAAAATTTCATCTTTCCGAATTTTGAAAAGTACTACCATATGTAGAAAAAAATTCTCTTTCTAATTTCCTAATATCATTTTGCTCCAAAACTTCAACTTTGGCGCGCATTCACCATTTTTCAATTTTTTTTTGAAAAAATTTTTTTTTACGTTTTTACTATCGAGAAAAATACTTGCTTATAGTACTCGATTTCCTCTATAATTTTTTCTTATAACTTTTTTCCCTATTCCTAACCGTTACTTTCCTACAAATTTTCTAAATCGTTGTTTTCATATTTTGCCTTAAAAATTTTTTCTTGTGTTATTTAAGCTCTTTTTTCCACTTAATAAACCACCATTTTCTAAATTCACGTACTCTTTTCTTAAAGAGCGGGCTTTTCCGCAAGCTTTTTTTTTTTTGGTTGGGTTTCAAATAAATATAAAACTACTACTTCACTCATTACAAATTTATTGATTCAAGAACATTATTTTGTGTTACATATAATAGATACATTAAAATATAGATTTATTGGTCACCGAACCGTTTAATACATTATAACTAAAAAATGAGTCGTGAATAACTAATGCGTACACTTTAGTGTCATTGGGGAATTTATTCTTTCTCGTTTGGAACTCCAATTTTACATCCACTGTCGATGAGTTAATCGCCTCTGGTTGATGACTGCAATTGATAATAAAAACGGGGTTTTTCATATATTCCGCGAACGTTATCATCGGATCGTTTATCTCGCGCCCGTAGTAGCTGCTTTGGAAGTTTTCGTAATTGTAATAGGCTGCTGCGTACAGTTTCTTGGCGAAATCTAAATTCCATCTTTCGTATGGATAAACGGTTGAATTCAGATACAGTCTAATGTCGCATACGTCGGCGTGGGTAAACTGGGTTGC
Source organism: Diaprepes abbreviatus (assembly GCA_034092305.1). Lineage (NCBI taxonomy): Eukaryota > Metazoa > Arthropoda > Insecta > Coleoptera > Curculionidae > Diaprepes > Diaprepes abbreviatus. Next base: position 17,341,892 of record JASJET010000103.1, read on the forward strand.
GTTTTTTTCTTTCTTGTCGCAATTATTGCTGTCTTGAAACCCGACGATTATATAGCGCGGTCTTTCCAGACTTGTACTCGTTCTCAAGGCCCACACGTCGGAAGATGTTTGCCTTAAAGCTGGTAATTCGTACAGATCCCATTTACGATATGCCATTTGAATACTGGCATTGTTTCCTCCTTTATTAATGCGAGACAGTATTTTCAATTTTTGCTTATCGTCTGGAATGATGTGACGAATTTTCCATTCGATTTTGTCGATACTAATTTCTGCCTCTACTTCGCCGACGTAACAATTGGTAAAAGTGCGAGCTATAATCATAATAAGCTCTTGTTTTACGTTGAAAACACCTTTTGCGTAATCTTCGGCGAATCCCATAAGATATTTTAAGGGTAATTTCCCGGAGAATACGTTACTTGCCGTGTCTACGATATCTTGGTTTGCTTCGTCGAGACCCCATCCGCACGTCATGAGAGATCTTTGTTGCAAACTTCCGAATGAAACCATGGTTTTTAATGTCGTCGTAACTCCAGGTTTACGAACCACGGCGACCTGTTCACCTCCCATCTCGTAGCGAATTTCATCGAACAAAAATGCGAGGGCATTATTTGATAAAAAACATCTTTTCGTTGCGTCTATGGGTTTAAATTTTCCTTCGATATATATGTAACTTTCGGCGATATCCAGTATAATATCTTGAAAATTAATGGGGATACGGACTTCATCCGAATTGTTGAATGATGGAGATCCGTATGGTTTATACGTATGCTCTTCTAGACTAATAATGGAATTGTCCAAGATGGGCTCGGAGAAAACCTCTATTTTATCGCTGGTGGTGGAAATCATTTTCGCACTTTAAGACCGATTGATTTTAAAAATTTATAGTCTTCGGCAGATAACTGTTGAGATGTTTGTGATCTAACGTCTGGACGACGACTAACCTTGACGTTAACTCTTCTTTTACTTTTATTATGTTTCGGCGGTTCCCCCATCCAGTCGACAGCACACACAATTGACGATTGAAGCAAAAACCCATTTCTATGAAAGTTTCTTCAGTTCCAATTTCACGATTATTTTCTCGCCTTGAAAATTGATTAGATCACCGCTATCGTCCAAGATGCGAAGAGTAATGTTGTCGATAAACTGACGTCCTGCCGGCATTAACGGCATATAAATATTATTTTGTGGTTCTTTACTGATTTTGTAACCGGGCTCCACGTCGATATCGAATTCGAACAAGGTATGACCTTCCACCGAATTCATATATGCTCCGGAAATTATATTACAATCTACGCGTATGATGCGTACTTTCATTATTTCCACCATCTCGGTTGATTCGTGCTTTTTGTCTCTTTTTAACACTGTATGATTAAATCCTAACATTTTACCGATACTCGCCTCTCCCCGGAAATCTATAGTATATTGGGATTTCAGTTCACATTTCAGCGTATTATTATTAGCAACCAAGTAAAAGATTCCATCGTTCTTTTCTTCAGTTGAAATCCTCAAAGCCTCCAACATAGCTTTACCTATCTCATCTATTTCATAGGCCCCAGGTGGAATCTGCAATTGTATCGGCTCGGTGGTGTAACCCTCCTTCATGTAGGCAAACTTATTGTTGCTTTCGTCCACATTAAAAATTGAATTGTATGTGTAAAATCCCAGCAATGCCAGACCATATTTGTTTTCTCTATTTAATTCGACTGGTGGATAAAAATCGGCGCTTAAGACGCTCGAGTGTCCTGTTAGTGTGAACGTATAAGACATGACTAACCATTAAAACATCACACATCTCGGTTTTATTCTTAGCGGCAACATTTAAAAAGATTCATCTTCACACCTTTTCTCACTGCATTAGATAGTGATGTTTTTATGCTATTTTCTGCTTTTATGCGCACATCGCTGATTTTGCAATAACAACAAAATATTTTTCTAGCCGTAAGATCCTCATCAGTCATAACCTCGTTTAAATTGCTGCTGCTGCTGCTGAAATAATGTTTGCAACCGCACCGATATTTTAATATATCGATATCGCTTTTAAGGTGCTCGGGCAACTTTTCCCAAACGAATGGAATTTCATTTGGGGCTAATGCAATCATTACTTCCTTGGGCATGTTTTCTAACTGTTTCACGGTCATTTTCCTTAATCCACCGGCTAGATGAAATGCTTTCAGTGATTGCAACATTTTAGTATAGTTATTGCGATCCATTTGCGGTGTTAATGGTGACGATGATGATGATGACATCTTTTACGCTGATGATTCGACAAGAAACTTTAAGCACAAATGTCCACACCAGACTGTTCCAAAATCCTGCTGACGATCGTATGTATAGTAAATAATTTTTGATGGTTCCGATCCCGTTTGTAGATATCGTACCAATTCGATCGGTGGGGGTAAATCGCCGAAGCTGTCATAATATGTTACTTTAGAATTATTTTTTCTATAAGCTACCCAATGAGTCCCTGCACCACGCGTACTATCCAAATTCACTATTGCTGCTTCGTAACGTCGAGGACCTTGTCTAGGTAATAAATCCCTCATATAAACGCCTCGAAAGTGTCCTATTCTTTTCTTTTTGGCATATTTTTCTATATCGATGTTAGATAGTGGTCTTCGAGGTAGGGATTCAATTAGTTTTTTGATCTACGATTTAAAAATAATCCCATACCTTTACGATATGGCTTTAGAAACAAACCATTTCCTTTCGATTTTAAATACAGGCCGGCACCGGTTTTATCTTCGCTGCTTTTTTTTACTGCTTTTATGGCGCGCACAATTCCCGCTACCCCACCGGCTAATGAACCCAAAGCTGATAACCCGGCAAAAATTGGTATTAATGGTAATATTCCACCAGTTTTAGGAATCGGTATTATTCTCGGTGTACGAACCTTCCTTTTGCCACCTGCCGCTTTTACCGATCTACGTGCTGCCGACAGAGCTATTTTAGATGCATTCATGACATTTTTTTCCAACACATTTTTACTTCCGGCTTTTAATAATTCCCTTCGAACTGCTTGTCGAATAGCTGTTCCGAAACTGGCTTTCCGAACATGTCGATTTTTATTAACACCTTTCCTTTTTGTATGACGCGTGCCTTTACTAGATGTTTTTTTTGTTGATAATGATGATGGTACACCCATACCAAAACGTTGTTTTCCTTTCATAATGTTTGTAACTAACCAAGCTGCTGTTTTTTCACCTAAACTGGAATCTTTCGATTTTACTCTATTCCAAGCACTTTGTTCGAGCTCGTAATCCGCTCGATGTCTCGCACTTATGTTGTCTTTATTATGTAAATAGTCTAAATCGTGTTTTTTGCATGCGGCATCCAAAGGATTAATGCCTGGATCACCTCTTGTTACACGTTTTATTACTTTTGTTCCGGGTCCGCAATATTGATAACCAGGAATGTGTACCTCGAATGGTAATTTATTTATTAACGAATTCACAATACCGTATCCAGTTTTGTTGGAAACGTGAGACCGTCCACTTCGTTTGACGCTCGGCATCTGAATGACAGTTTTTGTGAAAAATTGCCTATAAAATATCAAATTTTCCTAAGATGCGCGTTATCGATCTTAAACAAAAACTTCCTATTGACAATCTCGATGAAAAAGTCGGACTTGGATTTGAAAAGAAGATAATGAAGAGACACGGTCCTCTACTTCCTTCCTCTATTCGCGGCCTGTTAATTGGTCCATCCAATTGTGGAAAAACTAATGTCATGATTTCGCTGCTTACACACCCCCTTGGGCTACGTTTCGAAAATGTCTATATTTACTCGAAATCTCTGTATCAACCGAAATATGAGTATTTAAAGAAAATTTTAGCGCCCATCAAAGGTTTAGGCTACTATGCCTTTAGTGATTCCAGTAATATTGTGGTACCGTCCGATGCAAAACCAAACTCTATATTTATCTTTGATGATGTTATATGTGAAAAACAAGATGTTATAAGATCGTACTTTAGCATGGGACGTCATAAAAATATCGACTCCTTTTACCTAGCGCAAACATATTCGCGAGTGCCTAAACAGCTTGTGCGAGACAACGCCAATTTTATTATTATGTTTAAACAAGATGAGTTGAATATGAAACACATATTTTCCGACCACGTTTCACCGGATCTAACTTTTACTCAATTTCAAGAAATGTGCTCAAAATGTTGGGATAATAAGTATGGATTTTTAGTAATTGATAAAGACAGTGATGTGAAATCGGGAAGATACCGCAAAGGATTTGATAGCTATATATTACTGTAATAATAAGAGAAAATGCTCATTTGATTGTTGAAACGTCCTTTGTTAACATCATGAATAACGCGATCGACTTAAAACGTAAACTAGTGGAAGCTACCAATGCCGTCAGAAAAAAATTTAAACAAATTAAAGCGGCTAAAGAGTTTAATGTTGTGGAATTGGAAAAGTTTTACGAACCCATTTCTAAGCCGTTGACAACTATATCTGATGTGGTTAAGCAACGTCAGCAGCAGCAGCAGCAGCAACAACAACAGCAACAACATTATCCAGCTACAAAGTCACATAGTCTCAGTACATCAGTGCAGTCGACTCAAATATCAGGTTTTCCCCAACCTACACATTCCTTTCAAACCTCCACACCTATTCAGCAGCAGCAGCAGCATCGCATTTCAAAAGAAGATATTAGCCAATCGGTGTTTGATACACCCTCGACTTCAACTAATACATCTCTCGCATCCGCTGACACCACAACTTCCGATACTTTAAACGCACACCTGAAAGGATTACGTTCGAAACCATCTCTATACGATACTGTATATGGTGTACGTTTTGGTTCAAAAACAGATCATAACAAAAATTTTATTGGTAATTTAGAGGTGCGTTTTCGAAATGGAAATATTGTCTTATACAAAAAAGGGAAAAATATTGCAGAATATGGTGGATCACCGGCACTTTATGATTTGTTATTTCTTAAAACACCCCCAAGTGTAGGCAAGGAACAACAACAATTAAGTGATAATGTACTTTCAACGTACAAGGAAATTTTGGAATCAACGAATGCTGTCTACAACAATTTTAAAAAAAGTGATGGTTTACGGGAGACCAGATGGAACAAATATTTACGAATTATTAAACCTCTGATAATGGGCACAAAATTAGGTGGTACTATTACAAGAAAAAATCTCTCGGAAAAACTACAGTTACCCACAAAAAAGAAATTATCTTCGAAAAAATTTCAATATGTCTACTGGAACAAAGCTAAAGAGTTGGTGGATCGTTTACGTTTGTTGTGGAGTTCCAAAATGGCCGGTCACACTGGACACGAAAATGAAATTATGTCAATCATAGAGGAATTACGAGAAGAAGATATAATATATTAAGCTCAATATTTAATGATATTATTCAGTTCTTCCTTCGATCTGAAACCTTTAGTATTACTAATAATATGGAGCCCAGTCTAGAAAAAATCAAGATTGTTAATGAACTACATAGAACGGCTAGAAAAAATTTTGTAAGACGGCGCACGATAATAAAAGGATACAGAGATTTGTGGCAAATTGATTTGGCTGAAATGCAACAGTATGCTGATGAAAACGATGGTTATCGTTATATTTTGGTCTGTATAAATTGTTACTCGAAATTTGTCTATACCAAAGCCATAAAAAACAAGACTGGTATAGAAGTTACTAATGCGATGAAAAGCATCATTGAAGAGGCATCATATACACCAACAAATCTGCAAAGTGATCAAGGAAAGGAGTTCTATAATACAAACTTTCAAGCCCTGATGAAAAAATATAATATAAATCATTATTCCACTTACAGCACAAAGAAAGCTGCAATTGTTGAGCGAGTCATAAGGACTTTAAAAAATAATTTATATAAACAATTCTCGACAAGAGGATCTTACAAATGGATACATATATTATAGGAAGTAACAAAAACCTATAACCATTCGAAACATCGCACCATTGGAATGAAGCCTGCAGACGTGCAAGAAAAAACACATATTAAAGCATATGATTATTTAAAAATTGTACCTAAAAAATTTAAGTTTTCCATGGGTGACATTGTGCGTATTAGCAAGTACAAAAGCTTATTCGAGAAAGGATATACGCCCTCTTGGTCAACCGAATTGTTTAAAGTTGTAAAAGTTAACGTTACAAATCCACCTACTTACTTGTTGGAATCGTTAGAAGGTCAGCCTATAAGAGGGTGTTTTTACGAATCAGAACTACAAAAAACAAGCAGTCCTGACGTTTATCTAGTAGAAAAGGTCCTTAGACAACGCAAGAAAAATCACATCGAACAATTATTTGTCAAATGGCTAGGATTTCCCAACCACTTCAACTCTTGGATAGATAAAGCTAATATTGTTTAAATAACATATTGTATGACTATATTTTTTATTTAAAATGTAAAATAAATAAACAATATATTGTAAAATAAAGTTTTTTATTTCAATCTTCATTATTAAAAACAATGACAATAAAACATCATACACATAAATAACATTTCAATATTCTTGGAGGGAAGGTCCAATTCACCGACGACTACGACGTTATCTTCAAGGCTATGCCACTCGGAGTGCGTTCTCCTATTCTTTAACCTGCTTTTTTTAGATTTTTTTTGAAGTCGAGTCGTACGACAGTGCGCTTAATGAGTCATTTAAAGGCTGATGATAGAGTATTTTCTGCATAACTTCAATTTTTGTTTTAAGCTCACTATTATTTTTGTATATCATGGGGAGGACATCCTTGTTAAATATGTCACATATTACAACTGCAAAATTGTAAAACTTTCTATTAACAAAGTGTTTTGTCACAGCATCGTCATCATCTTTAGGTTCGCCTAAGTTGGTTATGATTTTTCCACCCATATCATACTGCCCATCCGCTGTAAGTTTAAAACCAATCCCTTGTGGCCCAGATAATATATGATATTTTTCATTATATTTCTGACGACCAAATTTATCAATTGTGTTGTTTCCTCGACTCATTTTCAATCTTTACTAAACTATTTTATTTTTATTTGCCCTAATTATATTAAATATTTCAGCTGAGAAAAAGAAACACTGACTATGATCTACTGGGTTGGTATGTTTATAAAAGAAATAAAATAAAACTGTGATTGTAATAGATATTTATTTACAGTTATTTAATTGCACAAATACAAAAATTATAAAAAATTAATTTTCCATGTCTTCGTTTTCGTTGCTCAAAATTCTATCCCATCCGACACTATTTCGATCGTCAACGTCTTGGGCTGTTGCTGTTGCAGAAACCAATTCATATTTTGCAGCAAGCTCACCTGGTAAATGTGGAATATTGACGAGGTATTCTTTTAGTTCTTCTTCAACCATTTCAGCACAAAATTTATCCATGTCTATGGAACCATATAAAAATTTGTCGCACAAGTGTGCCCCAGCCATAAAATTGATTGTATCCCTGATCTCGTTCTTATATTGATCTTTGGTTACATCAATATGCGACCAATCATTTACGCTATCTAACATATCGTGAGCCCTATTTCTTAATTCTCTCCCCAACCAAAATATGTATCTATCTACACATTCGTTGGCGGTCGTCGTCGTCGCATCAGCAGACATCTTTAACAGAAATAATGAACACGCGTAAGTATTCTGACATGTGCAACTATATTTTAAATTTAATTACATCCTTTTTTTCAAACCATTTACATACAATTTACTCCAATGAGCCAAAACGTAATAATGTTCGAGTATTCTTTCCAAAAACTCTAGTGCCCTGCCCCAAATAAGTTAGAGTGTATTTATCTTTAGTTTTACTCATAATATCTACAATATCGTCAGATAGTGTTTCGGCCACACGTTTTGGTAAAAAAGTCTCAAATGTGCTATTATCACCGTCATCGTGTAAAGCCACTAAAAGAGTTTTACCAAATCGTGTAGTCATTGAAACCATCTTTACAATTTTATACACTTTGCCTACAATCATTTCGGTAACCTTTTTTTTCTCTAAAACCTCGAAATCTTTGCTAAACATTTCATTAATTTCATCTAGAGTTTCTTTTGCAATACTCATTATTGAAAAAAATGGTATATAAATCCAAAAATTACCGTGAATATAAAAGCACTTTCAGAACACTACACGAACACAATATTTGATGTTTATGCCACTGATATCTGCGACTGTTTGAAGTCACTTCTTCTCCCACGAACCTTTATAGCGGGGTTTCAAGGTCGAATTGTAACAATGGTGGGGGTAGCTTAACGATAGAAATAGTGGGAGGAGTATTGAAGGTCAAATGACGTCACACATTTAAATTGGTATAAGGATAACTTCAAGGACAAAATATAATGAAACAAATAACTACATTTTATGTACTTTATTCATTGATTTTTTTCTGCCATTCTTCTATGCGTTTAACATTATCACCTAAACCTAATTTCCTTAATTTGTTCAATAATAATTGTTTGTTTTTATATCTAAGAAAATTCTTACAAACTATACTAGCTAAAAGACACACTTCGGCATGGTCCATATACTTAAAAAATACACTAAAGTCCTGAGCCTCCGAATCTTGCATTTCATATGCGTAAAATTCCGAACAGGCTGCAGAAATTAGAAATTCCTCGTACATTTCTCGTACTAAACTTTCCATATTAACTACTACTACGTTAAACTTAAGTCCTACACTCTAATTTCATCTAACACAACCGGATCTGCAATGAACCTAATCAGTTTTTCCAAACAGTCACTAAACCCCAACTTTTTTATCTCACGAACAAAGTCTTGTAAATTTATTGTTTTGCTGCAATATTTACGACATGCATTCGCAGCCTTTTCATATTCATAAGCCAAATCACAATAGCGCGACGCCCATTCTGCTCGACTTTTCATTGCATCATTGAAATAATTATTAGCCGTTTCAGTGAACTCATCGCCCAATTTTTTTACTGTCTCTTGCAAAGCACTATTCATATTATTCACTCATTTTTACATTCACGACACTTTTTTATTGCTGGTGGTGGCCCATCTATATGATGACGATATATTTGTTCATAGTGAATGTAACAGGGTAAGCTTAACTGTAGTTCCTTGTTACACCGATATGACGCTGGCAGCTTATCCCAAATTTGCCGTAAACTCAGCGTATCAACGCAAGTTTTTAAATATTCGAGAGGAAAAAATGCTAGATCCTTCTCTTCAAAATCACACAAACTTTTTAAATTACTCTGATATAAACAAATTACTCTGCCGACTTGCTCTATAATTTTTTCTTTAGATAGTTCCGTATCTGACATTTCACACTGAATGAATGCAAGTAGACTCACACAATTTATAGAACAATTTGCAAGGTCAAAATCATTTCAAGATCATCCCACACTATTACAATGCACAAATAACTACTTCAAGGTCACACACCCAAGATGACCTTCAACAAAGTCAAGGTCGTCTCGACCAAGGTCAAGGTCAAGGTCACACACACAACCTTGAACACAAGGCCGAGGCCAAAGCACACGTGCACTTTCAAGGTCAATGACAGGGACATGTGGGCGGGGCCAAAGAGGGGTGAAGCAAGGTCAAGGTCGAGGAGTGGGGGGATCGAGCGAATCGGGTTATGTTCACTACTAACTGCTATAATAAATTAATACTGTTGCATCAGTTACGCTGATGAAGTTTGACCTTAAAAATCTTGTATACTGATTTCTTTTTCGAACATGCCGTATTTTTATTTAACATTTAAACTTCTGAGCTTCTTATTGGTAGTATAATGCTTGTGCTAATATGTAACCACAAACACGTCTAATTGTTAATTTGTACGCTACACTCCAACCGCAGCATTTGGTCTACTTCCCTTATATATTCATATTGAAAGGGTGACAAGATAGGTACATATAATCATAGATTGCATTAAATGATTTTTAGTACGCCAAATGTATGTTACCTGGAAGAAATGGAACTGTAGCGGGATATTCTTTCCAGCAACTCACTGGCCAGGCCTTCAGACATTATATACAAAATATTTTACAGACAACAGACGTTCATTTTTCTCCGTTCGGAAACTAGTGTTTGCCTTCAAAATTCCTGTTTGGAAAAAACTGAATATCCATATGTAGAGTATGCCTAGAATGCCTGGATTGTTTTCTTGATTCTAAAAATGAATGTACGTAGCCGGCTTAATACACTATATGAGGTGATCCTTCTTAAAAGGGCAGGATGACTCTGTAATAAGAGTCAATTAGAGAGAAGCGATAATTGTTGGTATACTGATGATTTCAAAACGAAATAAATTATAGGGGTTGAGTTATATGATTAAAGCTCGAGAATAAAGCAGTCGACCAGCCTTTATACCTTAATAACAATATTCCAGATTGATGTATTTACGACTGAATTGTATGCTAAGCTCAAAAAGATTGATTGACAATCAAGCGATTCTTAAATCGAATACTTCTAACTCCACAGACTTGTTCAAAAGGTAAGACGCAACTGGAAAATTTGTTTCGCCAAAACCGCTTCTAGATATAGACTCTAACACAATTACCCTGGTGAGGGCAAACTGTTTCAACACTGATTTGACATATCAGGCCTGAGGCAAACAAAAATAATGATCATCGTACCCTTTTATAGACTACTGAAGTACACAATCATTCTAATGTGAAGAACTGGCGTTATGGAGGATGGTAAATCGGCGACACACATACTGTACACCTGACCAGCCGTTGCAGAGATCAGGTACTCTACCTATGGCAATAACACCAGAGACGTTTTCACCAGTTTGTTTAATAAAATATGAGGTTTGTCCCAAAAGTATCGAGCCTACCTTCATATCTCCGCATTGGTGTTATTCTCTATCATCCGGTGAGTGGCATCCTTCAAAGTTGTCCCCATTTAATTGAATAATACGTTCCCAGCGGTGTTTCCACTTCTTGAAGTATTCCTGGAAGTCAGTTTTCGGAATTGCGTTTGGTGCATTCGTCTCATTAGTTGCAACCGTCTCTTTGTTATCATACCGGTGTCTTTTGAGCGGCATTAGAGCCAAAAGTCGCAGAGAGACACGTCGGGACTATACGGAGGCTGGCGAAGCTGTACGTGGTGCTTTATTTAATATTGCTGCACAACGTTCGATGAATGTGCTGGCGCATTGTCGTGGTGAAGCAGCCGATCACCGCTTGTCCAAAGCGGTGGTCCTTTTGCTTCCGAATGCGTCACGCAATCTTTTCAATACTTCAACGTAGTATTCTTTGTGTGTAACATCTCGGAGCATATTTGTGCTGCACAACACCTTCATAATCAAAGAAAACAATCAACATTGTCTTCACTTTGCTCCGACTTTGACGTGCTTTTTTTGGTCTTAGCGATTCAGAATGCTTCTACTGTGGAGATTGTCGCTTTGCTTCTCTAAATGCCTTATTCATCATATTAATTGTTTCCGGGCAAGTTTTTCCAAGATTAAAGCAAAACTTGAAGCAAATTCGTTGATCTAATTTTTTCGTCATTTTTTACAATAACAAAATGCGACGAACGAAAAAAATACACTGTAAACAAATGCACACCGCACACGAACTAACACGTCCAGTCAGTAACTGCGCACGACAACGAGTTCGTGAAGACTTACTGGTGACGCCCATATCCCACAGAGGTCGCTCGGACGTTATGACACGGAGATATGAATGCAGGCTCGATACTTTTGGGACTAATCTCGTATATCTATATGTAAGCTAAAGTGAGCCATACGGTAGCATTAAAGAGTTCATATTAAAATTGTTCATTCAGTTTATAACCTTGACCTAATATGAACGCATTTTATAATTTTAGAAGATAAATTTTTGCCATTGTTTCTAACGGAACATTAAAAACAATTTATTTTCTCTGTAAATATCGGCTAGATGCTTTGTATGTTTCCAAAACAAAGGACTCTGCTCCTAATTGCATCATACCTAATTTAACTTCTAACAATTTCTGTTGTAACCACAACAAAGCTTTTAAGTCGAACTGTCCGAAACAGTCAGTAACAGTTATGTGGCACAACTCAAACCTACAATGAATGGAGACGTCAAATGTTTGAGCTATAGTTTGAAATTTGGGCGAAGTAAATTAATAAAATAAATGTACACTGGAAAAACTTGGATTGTTACTTTATTTTATATATAAGGGAAAATTCTCTGAGGTGTAGAGATAGATCGTTAGTAAACATTACTCTTGTATTACAAAGTACGAAGAAGTCCAAGACGTCCGAAAAATGACGATATCGTTATTTCGTCCTTATTTAGGACTCATCAGGCTATTGCATCCTGTATAATCATCTCTCAGTCATGCCCTATCTACTGTTTTTAAAATGTACAAGCCGCAGGCCAGACATGAATAGCGACATAACAATGTTGTATAAAACCGCTAAGTAATGGCACCACAGTAAAATAAAAATAAAGAAATATCAAACTCGAGACATGAATCATGCTACCCAAAGGATAAAGGTCGTATCATTCGGCTTTAGTAACTAGATTAAACGCGTATTTTTGCAATATCACATTAATGATCTCCCTCTGAGAGCGCTGCGTGTTTATAAGCTAACAAATATAAAAAAAGGTTTCATCCGTATTGTTTCAAAATAGAATAGAAAATTGTCGGCTGTGCGGACATAGATTGTTAGCAACCATTACTCTCGGTATTATACAGACGGTAACTTATATCTTTTTCATATTTGTTGGTTTAAAAATCACTCAACTCTTTTAAACGGAGATCGTTGGTGTGACACCTGCTTGAACTGCGAAAATTTGCCGTCAATTTAGTCGTCGATGCCCAATGATTCGACTTTCATCCTTTGGGTAGCATTCTTAGTATATCGAGTTTGAGATATTTCTATTTTTATTTTATAGTCGCGCCATCAAATGGCGGTTTTTTGCCTTAAAGGAAAAAATAAATGCTACTAATATTGAAGATTCAACTTCGCCATAAATTTCGGATTTTAAAAAAGTTCATGGGGATATTTTAACAGTTGGCTACATGCATTGTTTTCAAAAGTTTCTCCTTGATAATTTTTAGAGATAATGCATTCACTTTGCGGCCCATGCAAAGCTTGTTCTTTACCTGCAAGAGGCACTAGTCGTCTCCAGAAAAAATAGTTTAGAAAACCCATTAAAATATGCAATTCTGGAATAATACAATTTTGCAACACACAGGTGGCATCATCTTGAGCAAACAATGGTGTATTCACAGTACTGTGATATTCTTTTGAAAGCTTTTTATCTTTCTTCAGGGAAACAAACTTTTCGTAGTCTTCTCGCAAATAACCAGAAGTTTTCACAGCGTTCTGGCGATGATATTAATTTTTTTCACCTCAGAATTGGAAGTTAATGAACTTGGTAATGTATCATTCACTTCTTTATTACTTTTTAAGCATTATTATGGTATATAACAATATGGGCAGCGAAATGAAGTTGTTGCTATTTGTTGTTCACTTACTAGTAATAACAACTTAAAATCGCATACAAACCTTTATAGTACATCGTTTAGTTTCGATAAATCAAATATGAGCTTGATCTTTCTCGTCATGAGAATCCGTCCCAGTTGATGATGTGATCTTGATGAAAAACATGTTCAGCCAGAGCACAAAAGGGCAAACCTCTATTAATATCACTGCGATGGGAAGTAAGTATGTCTATGCAGGACGTCTCATTTAGTTGCAACGGTGTTTTGGTTTTAGAATAAAAGGCAGTAAGAAATTGTTTTCTAGCTATTTTAATATCTGTATTTTCTAAAATATTCCTCAATTTGTCACTACAAAATGGTAAATTAGTCAAGTAAGATGTTTGGCAATTTCGTGATTTCTGAAATTTTAACGAATTTTTACAATCCTATCTAAATATGCTTCTAAATAAGATTAAATAGTACTAATGCTGTTTTTTTCCTGTTTTTCAAAGTTTTACTTGTTAATGAAAGTTTTACCTCACAGATCTTTCCTACTAATCTCAAGACAGCCACAGTGACTCCTATATTTAAAAAAGGGGATCGCCAGTGTATCAAAAATTACAGACCAATCTCCCTGCTTCCAGCAGTCTCAAAGATCTTTGAAAAAGTTATATATACTAGAATATTTGAACATCTAAATAGACTCAATATCTTGAGTAAAAATCAGTTCGGCTTTAGACCTAACAAATATACTGAAATGGCAATATTTAACACAATTTCCTATATAAATGAAATAATTGACACAAATGATAAAGTGGCAGGCCTATATTTTGATTTGTCCAAGGCCTTTGACACTGTGGATCATAACTTGCTTTTGACAAAGCTTGGTGCGTATGGGGTCAGAGGTGTTGCTGCCAGTTTGCTGCAATCCTACGTATCGGATAGGCAGCAAACAGTCTGTTTTGCTAAAAATAATCATCATTACTTTTCAGATAGAACTAAATTATTGCAGGGGGTACCTCAGGGCTCCATTTTGGGACCCATATTATTCTCAATATATGTAAACAATCTGGGGGATGGATTGGCCGCGGATAGCGTTTGCCAGTTTGCTGATGACACATCAGTGATTCTGGCGGACACTTCTATGGCAGGACTTTCTCAAAAGTGCACAGACTCTGCATTGAAAATGCAGCAGTGGTGTTCTGATAACGGCCTCACTCTAAACGTAGATAAAACCTGCCTCATTCTTTTTCCAAAGCATGAAATAAGGTCTGAGTCACTGCTTGTGTGGCTTGGGGGTAGATCTATACCTACTTTGGAACAGGTTAAGTTCTTGGGTGTACATTTGGACCCCTCTTTAAACTGGGAACATCATATCTCAGCTCTTGGGGCTAGGCTTAGCAGTTTGTGTGATGTAGTCCGGAGGCTTCGTGACGTGATCACTGCAGAGACTGTTAGGCTTTTCTACCTTGGGCAAATACAATCTCTTGTCTCTTATGGTACTTCCTTTTGGGGAACATCAAGAAAGGCTATTAATATATTTAAAATTCAAAAACGCATAATAAGATGCATCTTCCACCTACAGTCAAGAGCTTCATGTCAACCATTTTTGACTCAGTTTAAGTTGCTTACTGTTCCCTCATTATACTTTAGATCTTTAGTCATGCTTGTCAGAAGGAATACGGAATTATTTCCGCTAAATAGACAGCTTTATGGGGGAAACATGGTTATGACTACCAGAGGGGCGCATGACCTAAGGGTACCTTTACATAACTCCACCTTCTATGAGAGAGGACCATACTATATGGCGATTAAAGCCGTAAGGATGTTACCAAGAGAAATCTGCCTTACCGAGTCGATTAATTGCTTTAAGAGACGCGTAAATGAATAGCTTTCTGATAGGTGATTTTACTCTTTCAATTTTAATGAATAGTTTTTATAATGTCAATATTTTTAATTTAATATTTCTTGTTTAGTGGGTTTTTCTCATGCATTTGTTTTGTGCGTAAAAATTTTATTCCTTTTAAATTGGAATATCTTATTTTGCAAACTGTAAAACTTTCTTCAGTTTAAACTGACTTTCTTATTACCACTTTTTTAAATTATCTTGTATCTGTCTTTTTCTCTTTTTTATTATTATTATTATTATTTTATATTCAAACCATATTGGTGAGTTGCTTATTGATTATAGATTAGGTTAATACTCTTACTGTTTAATTAATAATTGTAGGGATGTCCTGAAGAAGAAATAAATAAATTCTCGAAAGTTTGACAGAATCAAAGAAGGGTTTTCCTTACCAAGACCTATAAATTTGAAATATTGTTTCTTAAGGTCAGTCGCGACTAATCCTCCTTTATGTATATATATATATATATATATATATATATATATATATATATATATATATATATATACATATATATATATATATATATATATATATATATATATATATATATATATATATATATATATATATATATCTGAAAACTGTCCCCTACGCCTTTATTTCTTGCTCATACATACGAGTTGGGAGTATTCTCAGATCAGCGAAACGTCAGACTCAGTTAACTTGCTTAAATTGAATTTTGTCACACGCTGTCCGCCTTCCGATTACATCACACATTTCGCATATTGCCAAGCATAGATAAATTATTAATAATAATTAATAAATATCACCGACTTTTAAATTTAATGTTTGGTTTTTAAAATGGATAACAGACGATCCCAAAAAAGCCAAAACAACCGCGATCCACCGGTTGGAAACCACTGTCTTATTGCATGATTAAAACTGAATTTATCAAAGTTATACTTAAACAAATATTAGAAAAAAATGTTGGCGTGCTATTGGGATCCTCCACTATTAAGATCTCTTTACAGTTAGAGTCGTTTTAAACGTATACCATTAGTGACACGATATTTTTTAATCACAACCTGTGATAATTTCATAGAAAATTAAGTTTAAAAAATTGCATTTTTAAGCACCCAATTTCTGTTCAGGATACTCCGAGTATAATATATAAAAAATTCAGCTGATTTACATGGGAACGATTTTCCACAATGATTACTGAGCATTTTCTTTAAAATAAACTACAACCCATGCATAATCGAGGTTTACCTATCTAACATCATTATTTAGAAATTCGATTTTGAGCGGACAACTTTTTTTACTTGTATTTGTATGTACATTCCAAATAAGGTTTCCTCCATTCTATTTGCAATGTAAACGTGGAGGGTCAACATGGAATAGTCGGGAATAGGTGAAATTTCCAACACCAAATAATAAAAATAACAACACGACCGATAACCCGAAAAGATCGAGCCTTGTGGGAATTTTAGATGAGGTATAAATTATAACAGTGGTGGGTATTCAGTATTTATTATTCGAATATTTTTCTACAAAAATAAAAACGTATAACATTTCTATACACAGAGTGCCCGGTAAGTACCTCCTAATTTCTCGGGAGCATACGGGGAAGGTGAAAATAACCTTACTTTGTCATAGAAAGAAAATTTGTAATATGCGAAGCCTAAGGGAAACAGGTAAAAGATAATTTTAGAGTTAACGAATTAATTTATTACATGTTTTATTCAGGGTCATTTTGTTGCTACATGGTGGTGAGGGCCCTCTCAAGAGAGCACGAGATCCTCACGTAAAGGAATAAATTTTGCAAGATATTGCTGACAACCCTTCAAATAGCATAACAAAGATCGTGACACAAAACAATGTTACAAAATGTATCGCACATGAAACTCTAACAGAATAGTTACTTCTCCCGTACCACGTTGAAAATGTATACGCTATGTCTCCTGATGCTTATCCCGCAAGACTTCAATAGTCCCAACTGATTTATACAACAATTTGATCTAAATCTAAATTTTTCTTATTTTGTTTACCGATAAGGCCGGTTTTACAAGAGATGGCATTATAAACTTACACAATTTACATTTTTGGGCTCATGAAAACCCGCACGTTATAATTCAACACAAACACCAACAAAGGTTTATTGTAAATGTGTGGGCTAACATCATCGAAAATAACCTTATAGGTTCGTTTGTTTTGGAAGGAAGATTCAATGATGAGAGTTATTTACAATTTTTGCAGCAAAATTTAAATAATTTATTGGAATGCGTTCCTCTTGATAGAAGAATGCAAATGTGATCATGCATGATGGTGCTCCATCTTATTTTAACCGTATAGTACGTCAGCACTTAACTAATATTTTTGGCCCTCGATGGATAAATCGAGGTGGGCCTGTTTTATTACCACCAAGGTCTCTAGACCTAAATCCCTTAGAGTTTTGCCCCTGTGGACATTTAAGGGATCTAGTTCATTTAACCCAGTAAATATTAGAGAAGAACTACTAGCGAGAACAGCACATCATTCTAATGAAGTCCGTAATAATGCTGGAATATTATTTGCAGTGCAGCGGGATAATATTCGAAGAATAAGAAAATATATTGAACTACGTAGCGCCCTTATTGAACATTTGCCAAAATAAAATTTAAACGTTTTCATTATTTTACATTTTAATAACATAGCGAATTAATTGAGCCTCGATCAATCCTTTGAAAGGTTTCTGGATTTGACAATGTGTGAGCTGGAAATCTTTTATCAAAACATCTTCTTGCCTTCGAAGAGTGAGACAGCGCTTTCCCTTAAATAAACGCACATCAGCACACCCCGCGGCTTATCTGGAAAACAGCCAGTTTTATCGAAATACATTAAGAGTACCTTTTTTGAAGAGAAATGATCATAGTATTTAAAAAATCAACTTTCAGCGCTGTAAAAGGACATCTGTCAAAAATCACGCCCAACGAGTATGGCTACAAGTCCGACTTCTCTGATGATCTAAAACATCTACTGTAGTATGGTTTATTGAGACTTGGCCTCTATAAAATATTAAAATCTTATTAAATTATACAAGTCAGTTCAAAGCAGCTTACAGCCGATAAGGTAAATCACTGGGTATCCTTTTAGGGCTCTGTATCTTCGTTAAGGGGCACTTTGGGAATTTTTTTCTATGACAAAGTATAGTTATTTTTACCTTCCCTATATGCTCCCGAGAAATTAGTAGGTGCTCACCGAAAACCCTGAATAAACTATTAAAATGGCATCCCCTTGGTACTAAAAATTTAAATAAATCTAATTGAAATTCGTAAGAGTTACGAGATGTTCATATACTCCTATATATGTTTAAATTTTCAGTGTTTTCGGGGTCTTTCGAATGCAAATTTTGTAAACTTCCGAGGAATTATCAATATTTCTAACCTTACTAGAGTGGAAGAGTAGAACCAAAGTAATATATAGTATTTCTGAAAGTCCCCAGGTTTTCTGTGACTTACGCCGGTGCTGCGTTAAATGAATTTCAAAGAAAATTACTATGACCTCATAGGCATAATTACGTGATATTTTCCGAGGTTGGATATGTTATATAACCTTTGAAAAATGTAAGTTTTCTTGGTTATTGGCAGAACCATTTCTGCCACGATTTTGTTTATATCAGAATTCATTGCTTGTGAACTTCACTAATTTGAATTGTGGTTTAAAGACAATTAAAATCAAATTTAAACGAAATGATGCTAATCAGCCCTTAACTTTATCCGCCATAGCTGTTACTAAACATCTTTAATTTCTTACTTTTGACTTAAAAAGAATAATCATATGAAAATTAACGTTATCCATTAAAATTTTAAATGTTTGCAGGTAATTTTCATAATTTTAGCAAAACGAAGGGGCATTGGCACCTAACTTTTAACGCTATAAGACTGACATGTTTTCAGGACATAATTAGGGTTAGATCTTTTGACAGTCACGGAAATGATGCTTAACAGTGTTGATTATGGAGAGACACTACAATACATGAAAACACAAATTATTGAGTTAATTAAATAGTTTTGAACTGAGCTGGGTATTTTCATATATGCCAACGAAAAATATGTATTTGATATTTTCAAAATAAAAAAGTTTTTATAAAAAAATTGGACCGACTTCTAAGAAAGCGCTACAAAGCAAGATATAAAAATAAATTTTATGATGATATTAAACTTTTCATTCGGCTTCGACTTCAAAAATTTCTGTTTCATATAAAAATTTAGATTGTTCTTTTTCGCGTTTTTAGAAGTCATTTTTTCTTAATTTTATTTATCTCTTTCTAGTTTTGAACTCTTTATGATATCCCTAAATTATTCCTAAGTCCTAAGCGAGGTGTGTTGTTTACCTCGCAATGTTTCGAAGATCGCAACTCAAAATGGTTTGATTCTGAGAATTCCAATTCCAGTTTTGAATGAAATTGTATCAAACAAATATGGTAAATCCGCTATTTTGAATTTTAAGAAATTGATTTTGAGATTTATAATCTAGATCTCCAAAAAACCCCCAATACCCATGTTGAAACAGCTTGAGATATATACATTTTTTAATTCGACATATTTTATCTAGCATATTGAGTTTGCAGAAATTAATTCATGATCAGTAATATACACTTAAGAACCGCCCCATATTAATTTTGGACAGAAACCAACAAATGTAAAATTAACTTTGAGTTCATAACCTACGACTCCGAAAACATCCTTTTACCAGTTTTGAAAAAAATGTGAATAACTTAAAATTTTTAATTCACCATATTGGTGCGCTATATTAAAATTCAAGCTCTTAACTTTCGTCATCGAAAGCCCCCCAATATTAATTTTGGACATAATCGTGAAGTGCACAATTTTAAATTCATTATTTACACTCTATTATCAATGTTAAAGAAGATCGAGAGATGTAAAATTTTTTAACCGTCTTATTGAATTTTTTAAGAATAATTTTAGATTAATTTTCCGGCTCGTCGACAACTTCACCATATCAATTTTGAGGAAAATCGGACAAAACTAATTTTTTGTGCGCCATATTATAAATGCCATCTTTGGTTTTATTGAACCAATTTCGATCAAAATGATACGAGACCATCGCAGTAACTTCCTTAATATAACGCAAGAAATTTCATTCATAACGGTTCCGCCATTTGGGAATAATCAGCCTACATACCTACGGTCGTCCCATATTACTTTGGTTGAAATTGGTTTCTGTAGAATCCAAGATGACGCTGATAATATAGCGGAGAAAAAAAATTCTTGTTTAGTTTTCTCCAAAATTGATATGGTAAAGTTTTCGATGATGCACATAACAAATTTAAAATTATTTCCAAAAACTTCAATAGGACGTATAAAAAATTTTACATCTCAATTTTGTACAAAATTAATATTGGGGGAAGGGGGGCAAAAAAATAAAAAATTATTTTTGATAAATTCAATTTAGCGAACCTAATGAATGAATGGAAAAAAGGGGGTGATACTTAATCATCGATGTTTAGGCCTCGTTGAACCTCTTAAGTCTGACAATAGCAGCAGGTTACTCGAGCCCTATCGCTTTTGCGAATCCAAGCAGTCTGTTGAGTGCTGGGCACTCTCTAAAAAGATGGTAAACAATTTCATCCTCCTCCAGACACTATTTACAAGTCGTGTCATCTACTACACCAATCTTATGAAAATGGCTTCTCAGGAGACAATGTCTTGTCAACAGTCCCACCACAATTCGCAACTCTTTCCTTCCTAAGGAGAGAAGCCGTGCACTAGGTCCAGTTATATGTTCCTTAGCACACCTCATTCCAGTAGCTCCTCACCACGATTCAATACATTTGCTTTCCAACAACAATTCTAATTACCTTGTACCAACGGCAACTGGGACAGGTAGAATTGGTTCAGTTGTGAACCCCATCTTTGTCAGATGGTCCGCTTTCTCATTTCCATGTATACCCGAGTGACCCGGGATCCCCACGAGTCTAATTATGCCGCCGTTTTTTGTCAAACTGTTCAGTATATCCTTGTACTCAGACACCAGACTCGAAGTTACAACACTGAACTTCAGTGCCATTATCGCAGCCCTACTGCTTGCGCATATGATGTTACCCTATTCTTGTTTATGTCCCTCTCAAGGAGATGGTCACACTACAGGATAGGCTAAATTTTGGCAGGAAAGATCGTCGCACATTATCCCAGAGATTTAAACTCCCAGAGAGCTGTGCCATCTCTCTCGATTTTGTTCCAAATTTGTACTGGGGGTGTCTGAAGATATACATACAGATTGGATTAAAAGTGTATAATTTTTTTTTTGGAAAATCAATATTGCGGATCCAATATGGTTAGTTGAAAATTTACTCTTATTCAGATTTTTTCAAAATTAGTGTTATAGCTCTTCGAGGTCGTACAAATCTGAAGTTAACTTTATACAATTCAATATGGTAGAGACAATATGGGGATCTTAAAATCTGTGTGTTAAAATTTTGAACAAAATTAAAATTGGGGGTTTTTAGGGCCTATATTACGATTCCTAAATGATTAATTTCTTCAAGCTCAATATGCAGAATAAAATATACTGAACTAAAAAATTGCCATGTCTCAAGTTCTTCCAATATGGGTATTACGGGGTTTTGAGAGCCTAGGTGACGAGTTTGAAATTAAATTGAACTCAATTGAACATTAACTGTGGCTTACAAATCTGGATAAAATGGGTATTTTCTGCACCCTTGGAGACTTTGCGAGCTACACTACGCTTAGTACTTATTTCAAATAATTTATGAATATCAAAACTAAAAGTCTAAAAATAAAATTTCTATAAAAAAATTACACTAACTTATAAAAATGTGCGAAAAGCGAAAAATAAAAATATAAATTTTTTAATGATTTTAAAATTTTTGAAGTCGGTTTCAAATTATTACTAAATGAAACAAATAACTATTAACATGACACATATACATACAAGTTACGGTAAAAAAATTACAAATAATGTATTTTTTTCATTCTTTTTATTTTTGTCAGGTCTTGATTTGGCACCGACTTCAAAACTTTCAATTTCGTATAACATATATTGTTATTTTTTGCTTTTATCGAATTTCTAGAAGTCGATTCATCTTTTCTCTAAAAATTTTATTACTTTAATACTCCACATCAATAACTAATTTTCAGATATAAATATTTTTCCGTAGACATGCACTGCCGTTTCATGCTACGCCTGTGATCTATGGTTAGCAAATAAAACTTCAAGATCAGTTTTCGTTTATTAGATCTCAATTTGGCTATTTCCAACTTTATTAGGTGCAAGAAATACTTTTTGGACTTTGAAAATGATAATTTTCCGAAACCTAGGATACCATTGAAAATGTTCTTTTCTGTTGTTTGTATGATCATGGATATATTTTATATACGTGAGGCGAGGCTTTCCGATGAAATATTAAAAACTGTAATAATTAAATTAATCTTTGTCAGTGAACTTGTCTCATTTTATACCTAATTATGTAAAATTTTAACTCTTGTGATGATATGGAAATTTCATATTGGGGCTAGACGGCCAATGCAATATCTGTGGTGCTGAGCGCAGGGTTGAACTTTGCTCCGGTTCCAATTTTGGTTAGTACTTACGGACAAGTGTCAAGGATATTGCATTGCGGCGGAGATAACCGATGCGCGTGTTGTGCTTTACGTATTTTTATGACTACTTACAACCATGTTAAATGGGTAATAATCTCATCTTGCAGAGAATAGATAAATTAAATGCATTTCACCTTCTTTCTGCTTCTAAATATGTCAATCCATTTGACAACCGCTCAGGCTAGCTAGTTTCATGGGCCTCGAAGGATGGAAAAAAATGTTCGACAATTCAAGAAAGAGATAGAGGGAGGAGTGCCCAATGTTTTAAAATATTAAGAGTTTGGTACTTGCCAATCACCCGAGGCGTCCCTAGTTTATTAATCCACCAACCGAAACCAGAAGGTCATCCGATGTTCAGAAAACCCATAGAGTTACGGATCCAAAATAAACATATGAAAACTATTTACAAAGTATAATTGTATACTATAATATTAATATTTTTGGAAAGTTTGACATTTAATAAATTTATAATCGATATGTTTCATACAGCGATATAAAGCGTATCCCTATAGGAACGGCGGATTTAATATGTTAAGAAAATACCATAAAAATTTGAGAATATGCTTTATTCTTATTTCGACAAAGAGTAAACAACTTCGCTCTTTTAATAAAATTTTTAATAACATCTGCTGTTGTATTTTGCCAATAACGTATCGAATCTCCCCTTTAAATTGGTAAATTGTTGTGGGTTTGTTGGAGTACGCTTTAGACTTTATGAAACCCCACAGAAAAAAATTACAGGGAGTCATATCACAAGATCTCGCTGGCCAGTTTTTGTCTCCGTTGCGTGAAATTACTCTACCAGGAAATTCTTCATGCAACAAGTTCATCGTTTCATGCGCCTTGTGACAGGTGGCACCATCTTGCTGGAACCACAAGTTTACATGATTTATAAAGCCCAATTCAGGCCACAGAAAGTAAGTTATCATATGTCGATAATGTTGACCAGTTACCGTTAGAGCACTGCCGGTTTCATCATCGAAAAAGTGGGGTCCAATTATGCTGCCAGCCGAAATTCCACACCAAATAGTGACTTGTGGGGGATGGATAGGTTTCTCGTGGATAACTTGAAGATATTTTTCATCCCAAATTCTGCAGTTTTGTTTGTTGAAGTGCGCTTCACCGCTGAACAAAACTATCTTTGGAAATTCCACATCTTCTTGTTGTTTTGCCAGAACTCAATTAACAAATTACCGGAGTATTGCGTAATATACCGGCTTTAGCTCCTGTGTCAATTGAATTTTATAGGGGGACAATTGAAGATCTTTGATTAAAATTCGCTGCAAAGTTCTTCTCGGAATACCAACTTGATGGGAACGATGACGAATCGAGGTTCCAGGATTTTCGGTAACGCTTTCGCGTACTGCGGCAATATTTTCAGCGGATCGGCTGGTACGGTGACGCACAGATGTTTATGTATCCCCAATCGAGCCACTTTTCTTAAATTTAATAACCAACCTTTGTATTGTCCTTTCATTCAGAGCATTATCGCGACTGAAAATTCCACATAATTTTCGAACGGTTTCTGCATAGCATTCTCCATATTAATAATGGGTCTTAATAATGGTAACACATTATTCTAGAGAATACCGCTCCATGACTGATAAAATCAGAATGTGTTTACACTACAGCAATCATATATTCAATGTTGTATTTTGCACAAAATAGGAAATTGGCGAGGTTTAATTCCGACGTTCCTATTGGGACACCCTTTAAAATAAATAAATAATTAAATGTACCCATTAAACCTTCATCGGAGTAAGAATGCAAATGACAAGTTGATATTTAATTAACTAAACCACAGCACAGAGAATATATTTATGTGCCCATTGTCAACCGGAGGAATTACAAGTTTAGGTACAAATCAGCTAAAATCATTGAGTCCTCCGCCTGTAATATGTCAAAATAACGTGTACATGTTTTTTAATTATTAACAAGCTGATTTTTTCACAATGTCCCACGCTCTGAAATCCCTCAAACCATTTAACTGATTACCACAAATCTCATTTTTTGTTTTTTTTTTCAACTTAAAATGAAGCACAGAACCCTCGAACATACCGTTGTAGAATTAGTGTAATATCAGAGATATTTCATTTCTTGGTACACACATACCGATTTTCTTTTCTAATTGCATTATTTAAACGAGTATCATATGATAATAGGTACGTCAATTCTAGAATACATAAAAGTATGGATTTATGCTTGCCTAAATTATTATTACTGTTACTTCCAATATACAAACAATATTTATCACTAAAAATAAATTTTTAAATCATCTTTTTGTTAATATTAACTGCAAACTTCGCATGTATAGTAATTTCTAACATTTAAAAACACTGAAAAGAGTCACGGCAAGTAATTAAACTGAAAGAAAAAATAAGTAAACATATTTATGACTGTCAAACATCAAAAAAGCCTCTCCCTCACTGACCATAAATAGCCTTCAACTACATCTATTGTTGTTTAAATTTATATGATCGAAGCTCAGAACACACTAAAATATGTATCGGACAAAGTTTCATATTCATAAAAAACTAAAAAAAACAATTTAGAAATTGTCAAGGCATTCGTAGTTCATGTTAAAAATGCATATATTTCAAAAACTATTGATGAAAAAGGTTCTAGATAAAAAATCTTTAAAAAGTATTCTTGCTTTTTTGCCGCAAAATCAATACTTTGTAAGTGGAAAGTGTTTATTGAAGTTTATGACCACAGTATTGTTTTAACAAAAAAATCACAAGAATACTTTTTTGTAGTTTCACCGAGAGATACAAGCTGTTCAGATAATGTACCAAAATACTTGAAAAGCTGATTCTGCATGGTAAAATACAAAAAATCGAAAATTGAACACTTCTCAGGCTACACCCTGTCAACGTTTTTTTTTACATCTTGTAGTTAGTTTTTAACTTATCAGGTGGATATTTGGCACAGGGACTAGGCTTAATGATTTCTATCATTTACCATAAAAAATATTTCTATACTGTGCTACCAGAAGTCACTAAAATTCAAAAATTTAATTTTTAACATATCTTTTTTGTTTTGAAAAAAGGACATGTCGTTTTAAAGGTAAAGGAATACCTAATAAAACCTTTCTATCTGAGTCGATAAACCACACCATTTAGACGCAAATTGGAATTAAAATTTTCTCAAATGAAAACAAAAATTTAAGTAACCATGCTTCTAATTTAGTTAAATTTAAGAAATATTTAGGATGAGTTTTATTTCATGAAAAACGGTCAATAAGTAAAATCTTCTTTGTATTTTAGTAGACGTGAAATTGGTAAAATCTTAAAATGAACACGGTTTTTAATTATTTACACTGTTAAAAATAACCTTAAATTTAATGCAAATTTAATGTACATTCTACATTAAATTGCATGATTTCATGTATATGAACGTGAATAATTACAATTTACTTTGAATTTAAAGCAAATTTATTGAAATAACAGTTCGTTGTACATTAAATGTGATTAAATGGTATCTTAAATTTCAATAAAGTAACTGAAAAGATATTTCAAATTTCTGTATATTAAAATTAATTCACATGTGCATAATATTAAAGCAATTTACATTAATATTCATGGTTCATTGCACAAGATTCCGGGTGATGGCGCAACTTGTATTGAACTTTTTATTTAGTATGATATAAGTTGCTTAAAGGACTCAATTTTCTTATGATGAAGTGTACATGTTGTCGCCCATTATGCCACTGATGGTACGGATATTTTAATTAACCAACTGATTTTGATCACCACTACAAGTTTAGGTGTTTCCTCCTCGGTGCCAGCGATGGACTCATCAGTGGGTCCGCTGACATCTTTTCCCAGACACCATTTTGTTATGTTTTGTATACATTATAATTGGTATTTGTAGTTATTTTTGATCGGGACATGCCGGTAGAATGTTATCGGCATGTCCGTTTTCTAGAACAATGTCTGCGAGTACTGACGGAAACCCATGAGTTCGAAACTGGTGTACAGATGACGATATACTACCTTTTCCTGGTAGCAGAATTTTTTGACCTCATATTAATGTCGATGTGTGATAATATATCTTAAATTCAATACTTCAAATTTAATGTATGATTACATTAAATTTAATTGAGAACATGAATTCATATTAATGTAGAAATTCATAAACTTATTGCATTACATTAATTGAATTTAAAAAACGGTTTATGAAATTTGCTTCCAGCACATTTACCTTAAAATTACAGTGTACAAAATGGTTCACGAATAATCAAATATTGAATATCACGACATGTATTTTTGTTGTGGGAGAAAAAATGTAAATGCAGAAGAGGCAAGTCAGTTATATTTGAATGCATATTCTAAAAGAAATATTCAGTTTGAAAAACTGATTTTACTGGTAATAAAAACTTTAATTCTAATTTGCTTCTGGTTTATGGACTCGAATAATGAATATCTTTCTCATTAGGTATACTTCTATCTTTAAAATTACATGTTCTTTTTCCCATCACTGTTAAAGAAAAGATATGTGAAAATAAAATATGAATTTCAGGTAAAGTGACCTCTGGTGGCACAGTAGAGAAATATTTTTATAATAGAATGATAGAAGTTATTAAGCGTAATTTTTGTACCAAATATTAACTTCATCCATTAAAAAATAGCCACAAAATGTTAAAAATAATGAAAAAAATTGAATTGGAACAGGCTGTAAAACAAGAAGTATTGAGTTTTCAACATTTTTATTTATGACTTACTACCTTTATTGTACCATGTAAAACCACTTCTCCAAGTATTATTTGATACATTATTTGCACACCCTGTGCATAAGAATGCTTCTAAAATATCTCTTTGGTCAAATTTGAAATGCCCGCTTTATCTAAACTTATAATATTCATCGAAAGAGCACTCTATTTCTCACCATATATTAACGTATTGAAAACGTACATTTCGGCACGTACATCAATGTAGCTGCAGAGAAAATTTTTAGAGTCAAGAAAAAAGTTATTATTTATGGAGTATTTTTTATGCATATTAAGGCGAAATAACCCTGAATTCAAGCCCAAAAAAGAGAACGTCGAAAAGTTTTCTCGAGACGCCTTGCTTGCGTGTAAAACCTTTTTGAAAGCTCTAATGCATTATAACTATAAATTCAACAACTCTGTACTGCCAGATAGTTCAGATGATCAAACCGTAGGCTATCATTCTTCCTCTTACAAAAAATGTATTGTTAAAAAAATATTTAACAATCGAATATTGTATAAAATCTGAATTTTATACATAAGTCATAATAAAATTTTGTTAAGTAAATTTTATTTACAATTCCTCTATATTATTTAAAAATTATTACAATTTATCCAGGAAAATAATATTTTCAACAGCTTCTACATTGTTCAATACTGATTTGTTTGAGTCGAAATAGTTTGGTTATAATTCGAGATGTTTGGAGCATTTCACATCGCACGTTTTTAATAAAATCGGAGTACATTAATATATAATTTCAAGTAATTCGTACGTCTGCCTTCATTTGTCCGTGACTTTTTAGGCAATAAAGACCATAGTGCGTCGAGCCCACCGCCTGTAATATGTCAAAATAACATGTATAAGTTTTCTATTTAGAGCCAGTTGATTTTTTTATAGTTATTTAATCAACGTTTTAACAACTGGGTCCGACAAATTTAATGCCTTATTTTTCTAGTCCGACGCTCAGACATTGTCAATTTCCTGAGAACGTTTTATTGATTACCACTTGTCGAACAAAAAGTGCACATAATACTGTAGATAATTATTTTTCGGACAAAGTAATGAAGTGTCCGACAGAATTAATGCGCTGTACAGCTAGTCCGAAAATAATATGAGTAAAATATCGTATCGCATAATTGCTTATATACAAATGTTCTCTAAACAAATTCAAAAAAGCTGATACTTTATAAATGAAATTGTTCAATATTTATGAAGTTTATAGTTTTTTATTAGTTATTATTTAAAATATCGAAGGAAATTTCTAACGATTTCATTATGATTTTTTTCTTTACTTTGTATATGTGTCATTAAAAACTCATATTCAAATAAATGTTGTACAGCAACACTAACACACGGATACTTTCTTGTTCATAGCTGTACAGAAACCTTAATGTTCTCCGATTTTACGAAAAACGTGCAATGTGAAATGCCCCAAACATCTCGGATTATAACCGAACTATTGCGACTCAAACAAATCAGTATTGAACAATGTAGGAACTGTTGAAAATTATATTTTCTTTATTAAATTGTTATAATTTTTGAATAATATAGAGAAATTTTAAATAAAATATACTTAACACAATTTTATTATTACTAAAATTATGTAAAAAAGTCATATTTTAAACAATATTCGATTGATTTACCTCTTATATGCCAAATGTTTTTTTAACAATAAATTTCTTGTAAGAAGAAGAATGATATGCTGCGGTTTCATCATCTCAATTCTCTGGGAATACCGAGTTGTTGAATTTATAGTTATAATGCATTAGAGCTTCCAGAAAGGTTTTACACGCAAGCAAGGCGTCTCTAGAAAACTTTTCGGCGTTCTCTTTTTTGGGCTTTAATTCAGAATCATTACGCTGTAATGTGCACAAAACACACTGCATAAATAATAACTTTTTTCTTGACTCTCAAAATTTTCTCTACAGCTACAATGATATACGTGCTGAAATAACAGTTTTCAACATATTAATATATCAGCCAGATTCATCAAGAAGATTTAAGATTTAAACCCGATTTAGTTGCCATGAATTTTAAATCTTATAGTCAGTTTTGTTTTGCTTATGATATTGTCGTAATTTATGTTAGATATGTCAACAAATAAACACTTATATAGGGATATTAAGGATAAGAACTTTGCGATATAGCCTTGAAATATTTGGAAGAAATAGTTGTATTCCGAAAACAAATAAAGTTCTCCATTTTGCCGGTTCAGTAATAAAACAAAATTACCTTTTATGCTTTTATTTTTAGAGATTAAAATTTGTTTGACTTACTGTTGCATTTGTTCATTTAAAACATCAGCTGTTATTTTAGGGCGGTTTTAAGTTTAAACTATATTAGTGAATCCGGCTTTATAAGTTTAAATAAAGCGGACATTTCAGGTTTGACCAAAGAAATATTTTACAAGCATTATATATAGGGTGTTCAAGTGAAATATCCAGATACTGTAATAAGAGATTTTACATGGTACAATATAGGTAGTAAATCAAAAATGAAAATGTTGAAAATTCAATATTTCTCGTATTATAGTTCATTTTTTTTTCGCTACTTTTAACATTTTACAGCTATTTTTGAACTGATATTTGGTACAGGAATTATACTTATTAATTTCTATTATTCTATTATAAAAATATTTCTCTACTGTGCTACCAGATGCCACTTAACCTTAAATTCATATTTTATTTTTCATATATCTTTTTTTTGACAGTGATTGGAAAAAAAGATGTCATTTTAAAGGTAATAGAATACCTAATAAGAAAGATATTCATTGTTCGAGTCGATAAACCACACCGTTCAGACGTAAATTGGAATTACTAGTAAAATCAGTTTTTCATATGGAATATTTCTTTTAGAATATGGATGTCGTGATTTTTAGTATTTTATTATTAGGAACCGTTTTATAAATAATGATAAGCCGTGTTTATTTTAAGGTTTTTACCAATTTCACGTCTACTAAGTTACAAAGAAGATTTTACTTATTAACCTTTTTCATCAAATAAAACTCACCTTAAATATTTCTTAACTTTAAATTAGAAGCATGGTAACTTGATTTTTTGCTTTCATTTGAAAAAAATCATTTTATTGGTAATGAAAATTTTACTTCCAATTTGTATCTAAACGGTGTAGTTTATCGACTCAGATAGAATGTTTTTATTAGTCATTCTTTTATCTTTAAAATGACATGTCGTTTTTTCAAATAACTGTCACAACAAAAAAGATTTGAAAAATAAAATTTGAATTTTAAGTAAAGTGACCCCTGGTAACACAGTAGAGAAACATTTTTATAACAAATGATAGAAATTATTAAGCGTAGTCCCTATGCCAAATATCAAGTTGATAAGTTAAAAACTAACCGCAAGATGTAAAAAACACTCGAGAAGTGTTTAATTCTCGACTTTTGTTATATGACTACTATATTTATTTTACCCTGTAGAATCGGCCTTTCAAATATCTTGATACATTATCTGAACATCTTGTTCCTCTCGGTGAAATCTACAAACAAGTATTCTTGTATTTTTTTCGTCAAAACGATACTTTGGTCATAAACTTCAATAGACACTTTCCACTTACAAAGTGTTGATTTTACGGCAAAAAAACAAGAATACTTTTTTACAGATTTTTTATCCAGAACTTTTTTCTATAGTTTTTGAGATATACGCATCTTTAACATGAACTATAAATGCATTGACAATTTATAAATTATGCTATCTTGATTTTTCATGAATTTGTTACATTGTCCGATATATATTTTAGTGTGTTCGGTGCTTCATTTTAAGTGAAAAAACAGAAAATGAGATTTGTGGTAATTAGTTAAACATTTCGAGGAATTTTAGAGCGTTGGACTAGAATGGGAACAATATAAACACAAAATTATGTGAAAAAAATCAGTTATATATATATATATATATATATATATATATATATATATATATATATATGTGACAGCCGACGTCATTTTATACCCTATCCATCCAAAAATTGGGGTAACTTAAAAATATAACGAATAGCTTAATATCTCCGTTTGGATATACACTTCTGAATACAATGTGGCATATCGCCCAAACCAAAAATGGCGGCCATGTAGGGCGCTATATTGGAAAAAAAAAATTAAAAATCATTACGAATTTTTGAAGGATCTCCTTTATAGCTCGTTGAGATTTCAATTCTACAACTTTTTACATTGGGGATTAAAAATTATGTAGCCTAGTATCATCCAGATCATTTACATATCCAACTTGATATATTCATAACCCCATTACAAGAAAGGGGGTGGGCAGAACACACATGTGGAGCCACCATGAATGCCTTTAAAATAACCTAATACAATAATTCAAGATTAGTTATCAAAATTCAAAATGGTGGATCAAATATGGCGTATCCTTTTTTGCTTAGATTTTTTTATAACCATGTTTTTCGTGCTAACTTTGTTTCTGGTGGGTTTTAGGGTCGCTGATCACAAATCTGAAATCAGAAGTTGAACATTTTTAAATCAAATTTGCTTAGATTTTTGTATTACCTCAATTTTCGTGCCAATCTTGTTTCTTGAGGGTTTTTGGGTCGCTTATCACGAATGTGAAGTCAGAAATTGAAAATTTTCAAATTTGAAATAACGAATCAAATATGGCGGATCTTCTTTTGCTTAAATTTCTTAAGAAGTTTTAGTGATTTTTGTCAAAAAAAAACATAAATAAACTAATACTATGTTTCTATGGTAAGGCGTGTCAATGTCAGTTGAAAAGTTTGCATGTTCGACTTATGATTCTGTTGTACTTTCCATAAATGGAAAATAAATTTAATATGTCATTGTTTGTATATGTATTATTTTTCATTTTTCTGTATTATTTTTCACAACCAAACACGGTAGCAAATCGTCGATAAATAATTACTGACAATGACACTTTTTACCATAGAAACATAGCATTAGTTTGTTTATCATGACCTTCTTGACTAAAATCACTACAACTGCATTTGTTTGGAGGATTTTGCTAAATATCATAAATAAGTAGAAAAGTGTGCTAGCTAGGTATGGGAACACTTTATATGGCGAAATAGGGAATATTTTCGCCTATCTGCTGAATGAATCAACGATGTAGCATTGTGTTTGAAAAATGAAGTTTCTTTAAATTTTTTGAACAAGTTTGAAAAATGTTACTTTTCAACATTCCTGTATCTAAAATGTCACCTTCAGACAATTCATTATCGAGTTTTGGACAACTTCCAGTATAACCGTAAGTTGCACAAGATTGCTGTTATTTCATCTGCACTCAGGAAGAATGTAACTCCTTTTTATACCATAGTTGTATTCGTATTACATACTTCCTGAAAGATTCAAATGGACGATCACAATATTTGCAAAACTACGTAAGACGGTGATAAAATAATATCAAGACTGTTAAATCAAAATCTAAAGTTAAAGATATAATATTTTTTGAACTTTCAAAATTAATATAGCATTTATCTAATGTTTCGTAAACCTTGTAATGGAATAGGAATAATGCAACACATTATAAGGTACTCTAGAATAATCGCTATTTGAATGATGATACCCAATTTTATAAATATTTAATTTGGCCCTGATAGATTAAGGGGGTCGTTTGCATTGGACAACAGACTTTGTGGTTTTGCTCACTGTCTAGATTTAATCGAGGTATCTTGTCGGAATAAATAAAACATTTTCAATAGTTTATTGCTACTACGTTACAGCCGTTTTATAAAAGTCTACACTATGGAAAAGAAATACACAACTTATATAGACAATATTAATAAAAGTTGAACATTTTCTTCGCCCACGTCGCTGGTTTAATCGATCCATTATTTCCATTTTTTCATTCTAAAGAAAAGATTGTTATCTACTTAAATACATATTTATTTATCTACGTTATGTATCGCCGTTTATTCTATAAAGTAAAATTTTGAACACTATATCTTGCCAGTTCAGCGCTCAGCATACAGTGCACCATGACGGATGTGAAGCGATTCATAGAGTTTACGGACATCACAACGTTTTGATTTTTCTGCTTTGAAATCCGATAGAAACATCTGAACAAAAGTTATTTATAAGAATCGATAGAATATTCCTTTCACTACAAGATGATATAATTTTAATTACCAGAAACATTAGGATACTGTTACGATTTCGTCTTTTAAAATCGTTCACTGGTTTCATAGAATAAAACACAACATCTTTCAATATTACTTCCAATACTCAACGTAACCATGATTATCTTATTACTACTACTTAATCTTCATTCTTCAATCTAGAAACATGACTCATCGATATACTATTCCTTTCGACACATTTTAATAAAGATGACTCATCACATCGGAATACGAGGGCGTAACAATAAATCTTCTTCTAGTGATTCGTAACACTGTCTCCTCCTAATTCTGATAGTCCCGATCAGCTTCCATATCTCCATGGTATAGCTTCAACCTGTGTAAGATGTACTACTTTCATTTTGGTTTTCGAACTTCATTAAATTCTATAAACAACTTCATTGAATCTTTTCAGGACAGTATATGTTCCTTCCCATGATGACATCAACTTCGACAATTTGCCTTTCTGTCTCTGTGGATTCCATAACCAAACTCTATCACCTTGCTGGAACCCTGCCGAGTTTGCCTTGATGTTATATAAATTGACTAATGCCTTCGGTACCAGGTTTTTACGCGGTTTGTTAGAATGTTAAGCTAATCCGACGTTGCTTCCAGAACTCTCGTTTAGTCTTCCGTAAATGGTTTTTCCCGTGCTTCTCTTATTCTAGTTGTTTGTTCAGCAATGCCTCTATATTTTGGGGGTTTGGGACAGAATAAATTTTTCGGCGCCAAACTTTATAATATTAAGCTTATTGTTGAAGGAAAATCCATGTTAACAAATCAGGTCCATTCCCAGTATAAACTCATCTTCTATCTTTCTGGGCAATGGTAGAATTCTAAATTTGTCAACAATGTTCGACTTTATTAGAGATACTGCAGCACTAATATCAACAGTTGTGATAATAGGAGTAGCATTGACTTTTCTTTAAGTTGAAGTTGATCTATTCTCATCTGAGCCGTACTCTACTTTGAATCGACGTCAAAAGTGACTCTAAATAGAAAACTCTTCTGTCTCTTCTATTTTGCTGCAGTGCTTGTATTCTTCCTTATATGGTCTTCTTGAAATGGTATCTGCTTTGTTATGCACACTTCCTGGTCTATATTTGATGTTAAAATTGTACTGCTGCAATTTTTCTTGGTTCTGTTCTGTTCAGTCTCTAGATGGTGAACTAGACCTTAATGCACCTGACAGTCCCATCTCATGTGTCCAGTTTGTACACATTTGTAGCACTTTATGTACCTTCTTAATTCTATCTGACAGTCCCTTCTTACGTCTCCAGTTCATCCACATCTGTAGTACTTTATATGGTCTCCTAATTGTACCCGACAATCCCTTTTCATATGTACAGTTCATCCACGTCGGTAGCATTCGATCTACTTTCAGCCATAACGTGAAGTACTTATAATACAGTTGATTTTAGAATTGTACTGTTGCATTTTTTCCTGGTTTTCTTCTATGCGGTCTCGGGATGGTGAGCTAGGCCTTAATTGCACATGACGGTCCCATCTCATGTATCTAGTTCGTCCACATCTGTATCGTTCGACCTGATTTCTACTATAACGTGGAATATGACCTATTGTGTTCAGTTCTTCGTGATTTCTTTTGTAGTGTGAAGTATCATCTCTCTTGTCTAATTTCTTAAAAATTTCAGATAATATTGTCTCCATGGTTTGGTTAATCCATGTTTTTCTTTACGGTAACAGTTCTTATTTTTGGCCTTGACATATTAAAGCCGTGTCCAACACCTCACTACAACAATTAAACTTGCCTCTACGCAACTTACTATTCCCTCAATAAAATACTGGATTGTAGGCTACTCTCGGAATTACTCCATAGCTCTGGGTAAGCCAGCTGAACAAGGCACCGGATATCAGTTTTATATTCTTGCAAACTTTCTCCATTTTTCTGATGTCTTGACTTGAGTTGAGACTAATATAACTGGCACCGATGCTGATTTCCAAATCTTCTTTCTAGCGCAGCACTAAGAATTTTATAATCTTTTTGTTGGGTTATCGAAACTGTTGCAATCTCTCTTGCACTCCAGTGCTGGTCCACGACACGAAATTACTAATGCCGTAGACATTTCTTGGTAGTTCCAGTTATTTCCACTAGCGGCAAATTCAAATTGGCGCTTGTACATTATCCAAGATGTTTGACCATCGTAAGTTGGAGGTTTGATGTTCTGTCCGGTGGTTATTACTTTATCAGCATGGCCATGTTCCTTTAATTTATTAACTTCTATCTGCAGCCTCTTCATTTTAAATTATATCATTCTTTCATTTCTTGTCGCATTTCTTGGCGTACATATCCTATGGCTTGTCCCATTTCTTGACATACATCTCCTATGTCTTGTCGCACGGTTAATTCTATATTATTTACTTCTTGGCGTACTTCTCCTATATCTTTTCGCACTTCGCCAATCTCTTTCTTAAAGTCTTGTATTTGGCCTTGAATAATGTATTCTAATTTTCGCTTTTCTTGTACAATGACATCATATATCCATGTGCAAAGTTTACCTTTATCTTTAGTGCCACGTTTTTCTTCTATTTGTCGACGTTCTTCTTCTTATCTTTAAGACGCCGTGCTTCTTCTTGCTGTTTCTCTTTTTGGGAATATTCTTTATCTTCTTGTTTTTGTTTTAGACGACTTTGTTCTTCTTTTTGGCGACATGATTCTCCGTCCTGTTTTTTTAAGACTACACGCTTCTTCTTCCTGTTTTTCTTTTAGACGACGTGCTTCTTCTTCTTGTTTGTCTTGAAGGCAACGTTGATCTATACATTCCAAAAATTCAGCCAATGTTTTACTCATTTGCTCCATTTCGGCTGTTTGCTGTGTGTTATTTACCATAAAAACTTCTAGAATATTCACGAAAATTCGGTTCTTCGTTTTTTTTTAATTACAGATCTGATGGTTCCGCTTTTCGCAATCTCTTTAAGTTTCCAGTTAGAATGTTCTAGAACTTTGTCGAAAATTCGATTCTAAGTTTCTCTCTTAATGACAAATCCCATGGTGAAGACCGTTTTTCGCTATCTCCTTTAGTTTTCAAATAGAATGTTCTAGAACTTGGTCGAAAATTCTGTTCTAAATTTCTTTATTGATGACAAATTCGACGGCGAAGTAAGTGTTTCCTTATCTCTTTCTGTATTAAAATAGGACGTTCTAGAACTTTATCGCAAAATAATCATATCTTCTTACTTTATAACAAATCCAAAGTTGAAATCGGTTTTTCTCTATCTCCTCTAATGTCCAATATAATTGTCTGGAAACCCGGTGATAATCCTCCCCTCTGACACCAATTGTTACGATTTTGTGTCTTGAAAATCGTTCACTGGGTTCGCAGAATAAAATACAACAGTTTTCACCAATGCTTCTAATACTTATGTTAACCTAACGAAATCACAACTACCTTATTACCGATACTTAATCTTCACTCTTCCAATATCACTCTGCACGTTTATGCTATCTCCATTTATATCCCTGTGTTAATTCCTAAATAAAAACAGATAAAAATAGAACATAAAAGTTGAGATCTATCTAGCAACATGACTCATCGATACACTATTCCTTTCGGCACATTATAATAAAGATGACTGATCACATTGGAATACGAGGGCATATCAATAAGTTTTCTTCTAGTCGTTCGTAACAATATGTTATTTTTTAATATATATTTTTTTTTTAAATTAGTTGATTTTTACCAAAAAACAAAGGCTCGAATTGGTTTTAACATGGCCCAAAATAAAGCTTGAAATAAAAATTATAAAAGTACTGACTTTCGTAAAATAAATCCATTTTTCAGATTTAAAATTGGCAATATACACTCGCTCTAAAAATCTCTTGATGTAGGCGTGTTTTTTAGTAATAAGTAGGAGGATACCTGTTCATTAAAAAATGCTTACTTTCTAAAAGAATGGCATGTACTTGTATGCTTCTAACGACTTAGCTGCATATACTATCCTTTTATACAACCTATTTATTATTGGACATTTATTTTTTTCTGTTTTCCGGGACTTTCTAGACAATAGCAATCTATGTGCTACAATCGACACATCATTTTTGTCGCAGCGTCTAAGAAATTTTCGCAAATAAAAAAGTTGTCGGACTCATTAAATGAAGCCACTCATAAAGTTTCAAGAGAGTCGTAATAATGTCAAAATTGGGGTTACGTTCCATAGACTAGTTAAAAATTACGACAGAAAAATATTACTTTTTTGCATTTTATCTCGCTAAGTGATAATTACAGAAGATGCCTCGTGTAATCGTTGGCTAAACATTTAAAATTAATTTCAAAATGGTAAGTTGTAAATCTAAAAATAAATATATACCACTCTAATAAATTAGAAACTAATGCAAATTTTTTTTACCAATTTACTAATGTCTACTTATTTTTATCGCCTGCGTAAGCCCACACTCTTATTGTTTTAAGCACAACAATTTGTTTTCCACCTTAAAGCCAGAAACATGATACAACCGTATAAAAAATCACTTTGATCTCCCGATTCGTTCCCATAATGACCTAAAAAACGGAAAACCGAAACAATTTCCTGTGTTTTCAGTATTAATGTATCTGCTTATCTGTATTCCGTTTCATTCTAAGACATTTTGTATCCGAAAAGCGCGATTTAATTTCGTTCGTTCATGATTTATTCCAGACAATTCCTTTGAGTTAAAACCCCATTTTTCTTATTCGACTCTTTAATAAGGAACCTTTGTGCGCCTCGAAATGCGAGTCGGATAAAATTACGCTCGTGCAATGACAGCGCATAGTTATTTAAAACTCTACACTATATACATTTACCTATACGATCATAAATTGTCTGGAGATGTTCCTTATGCTCCGTCTCTGACCTACTTCTAACAATTTTTAGACTCTGATTTACGTTCCGAAGCGAAATCAACCTGCGGTTTAGGAAGACGTCACTTAATGGCCTTAATTACAATTTAATCGAGGCCGCTACACCCTGTCGAGGTTATCCAAATTTATTAACTAAAATTAGTATTTTATATTGAACACGTAAACAAAGGTAGATATATCTACAACTAAAGTACTTATTTTAAACTATGAACAAAAGTTTTCTGAAATTTTAAACATTGGACTCAAAAAAGAATGTCATGAAACTAACCTGAGCAAAGCAAATTTTGAATTATCAAATACTTATTCCTTCAGCTCAGTCTATGCTTATTTTTCAATAATAAATGGCAAAAAATTTACGTGTAAAATTGAAAATGCTAAATTACTAAAAAACTATAAAAGATTAGCAAAGAGAACCTTAATACAATTTTAAAGATTGTTAAATTTAGAATGTAATTTCGATATTAAATCAGGATGTTCCATTTAAAATAAGAATGATATTTAGCTTTAAAAAATCAAATATAAGTTTTCATCAACTTTGTAAAATTTTACAATAAATTGAAATGATTTTACTAAAAGACCAATGCAATTTAAAGTATCTAGTTTGAATAGGTAAGGCAGGTACGCCTCTTAAATTTTGGTTAATAATTTTAAGAATAGTTAAATATCTCAAGAACGCATATGAAACATAATAAGAACTTACCTCCATCTGGCCTCGCTATCAAAATATGCAATTACATGCCGTGCATTCCTTTTAAATTTTAGCAACTATGGGTAAATTTTTTTTAGTGACTCTCTATACTTCACAATAATTTTAATTATTAAAAATATTTTTGAAATATTTTATCGTTCTCTGTATATGAACTGACGAAAAGGTGGTGTGCCACCCTATATACAGGCCAGGGGCGGATCCAGCCTCTCCCTTTAGGGGGGGGGGGCGATGAAATCACAAAAGTACAGTATGGCAAGCAAGTTGTCGATGGTGGGGGGGGGGGGAGACCAGCAACATTCCCATTTCTCGTCTAAAAGGCAGGGTCGGGTGTATTTTTCTGAATTTGAAGATTTTGAAGAGGGGGGGAGCGATCATAAGAAAAAACAAGTTGCCGACATGAGGGGAGGATGCGAGCAGCATACACATTCCTAGTATAAGAGGCAGAATCCTGAACTCAAAACTCTTGGGAAGGGGAGGGGCGATCGCAAGCATACATATTCCTATACTCTATTCAAGAACTAGAGAGAGTAATATTTTTAAGTTTAT
Organism: Diaprepes abbreviatus; assembly: GCA_034092305.1. Taxonomy (NCBI): domain Eukaryota; kingdom Metazoa; phylum Arthropoda; class Insecta; order Coleoptera; family Curculionidae; genus Diaprepes; species Diaprepes abbreviatus. The sequence goes on from JASJET010000103.1 coordinate 17,381,653, forward strand.
TATCGAAATAATATTCTATGCCATAAATACTTAGTGATAAAATAAACCTCCTTCCGACGCCCGTGACAAGGATTAAAATCCTTTTAAACACTTAGCAAATCTAAATATCTATTGTTATCCAACCCAAATGGTTCATTATTATAGACCGGTATTTTTGATTATAAAATTTCTAACCCATTCCTATGAAAAATATATGTGTCTAACAGATTTTGCCAAAGACACTGGACTAAAGAACACAGGTAGTTTGCGAAGAAAAAAAAAGGGTAAAAAATGATTTATTACTCTCTATAATTCTTGAATAAACTATAGTATAAGAGGCAAAATCGGGTCTGTTTTCCTGAACTCAAAGCTCTTTGGAGGGGCGATCGCCCCCAGCGCCCCCCCCCCTTGGATTCGCGCCTGCATACAGGGTGCCCAGAAAATATTTGTACAAAGTTTGATAACAAATTCCTGACGCCAGAATAGGTCGATTTTAGTTAACTTAGTTATATCCGATACTGCTTCATTTATGCGGCAGAAAGTGCTATATTTTAAATGAACCGTTGTTACATCTATATTACGTCCAAAAAGTTCAAGAACGTTTACCGATTGATCTCTTAAGCGCCTGATAATACATGAATCCATTCGAAACAAAAAAATTCGTGCTCCAAATTTCGGTAGAAAAATTTTGTTTTTCGACGAAGCGTACTTTACGAGATCTGGAGTCACCAACCTATTTATGAACACTGTTAAAAATAATCTTTTTAGTTTAATGCAAACTTAATGTCCATTCTACATTAAATTTAATGATTTGATACCAAACATCGTGAATAATTTACATTTACTTGCAATTCATTGAAACATGAATTCTTTGTACATTAAATTAATTAGTAACTGAAAAGATATTTTAACTTTTGTACATTAAAATTAATTCACATATACCCTAATACCAAAGGAATTTACATTATTATTCAATATACATTGCATGGGATTACGGAAGCTGGAGCAACTTATATTGAACTTTTTGTTTAGTATAATATAAGTTGCTTAAAGGACTTAATTTCCTGGAGAGGTATACATGTCTGCCCCGTCCTGACGGGGACCAATGAGTTTGAAACAGGTTTAGATGGTGGACACTGCCTATGGGAAAAATGTCTACCTTTTCTTGTTAGTTTCAGAATTTGTTGAACTCATATTAATCTTGGTGCATTAAATATGTGATAACATATGTTAGAATCAATGAACACTGGCTGTATATTTAATGTACATAGTCACCTTAAAAAGTAACGATCAAACTTTAAATTTAAGGAATGGTTACATTAAACTTAATGGAATAAATCAATGTAAATTATTAAATTTAATGCATTATATTAATTGCATTTAATAAAATGTCGACTTAATTATTGTTTACAGACAGCGTATGCCTTTAAGTGACGAAAATAATCAGATGATATTCGAAGAACCTGGGGTTTTGTCCATTGAGACTTTTAATCAGAGAACCAAAATACACAACATACTGCAAAATTGGCCTTTTTAACGGAAATCGAATTTCCATAAGCTTTGAGCGGGATCCTTTCTTGGAAACGTGGTAATTGTTATGTTAATTGATATGATAATCTCACTTATTTCGAAGTATTTTTATCTCTTGAAAAATTTCGTTAGATGAACGGTTTCGCCAAGAAAAAAAAAATACTTTCAGTTACATGTATACTTCAATTAACTGTAATAATAAAAAATACATGTAACAATAATTTTTTGAGTGACTTTGTTGCTATGACATTTAATAATTTGTCTATTGACAAATTGCAATAACTACCTAAGAAGTCGACCAGTGGCAAAACAACTCATCCAATGAAAATTTTTCAAGTGGTAAAAGAGATTCCAAATACATGCGGTTATCCGAAATAAAAATTAAGGTTCTCATAACATTGATGACACAAAAAATCAGAAGATAGTGTAATAAAGTGACGTCACTTTTATTACATTTACAATACATCATATTTTAGTTTTAGAAAACAAACCAAAAATCATTAAATTCAGTTACCCCCTTTTCAAGAAATTTGGAAAAAATCGATATTTGATATTTTCTACTGCCTAAATGAAGCAGTATCAGATATTGAGTTGATCCAGTGAGAGAATACCCATGCATCATCAATAATATTCATCTGAAATGAATTAAAATTAATTAGGCAAAACAACATTTGAAAGACGTGCCGAGGAGCAAAACTATATAGTATATTGAAAATTCCGTTATATTTTCGCTATCGCCCTTGAAAACTCTACCGTACTAATTTTGGAGAAAATCGGCCAAAATTTTTTTTTTTGGTCTCCATATTGTCAGCGCCATCTTGGAATTTACTGCACCAATTTCATCCAAAAAAATATGAGACCACCGCAGAAACTTCCTGAACATAACACAAAAAGTTTTATTCAAATTGGTGCCGCCGTTCCGGAGTAATCGGTGTACATACATAAACAAAAAAATACCTAGTCGACGAATTGAGAACAATCTTCTTTTAGAAGTCGGTTAAAAAATACATATCTCGCGGTTGGTCTAAGAAAACTACTCTTGGATAAGAATTATTGACATTTTCCGTATACTTTCGAAGAAAACGAGCTCTTGCGGAAGCAAAGCATATTCTTTAAATTCATGCTCTTCAGCAGAATACTTATATCCAGACACAATCTCTTTATTGAAGAGTCAGTATTTAAGCTTTTTAGAGTAACATGCTTTTCTAAAAATAAAAAAGACATGAAGATTTTTAAATAGTGACCAATGATACTACTTTCAAGGTTAGCTTATATTATAAAAGACATTATACTTTCTTAGTACCTATTGTAGAGTGTATCGCGAACTTTCATTTTCGATCTTTCGAGAAGATCTTTGATTTTTTCTTTTCAACAAGATCTATTTTTTCCGGGAGAGGAAATAATTGGATTGTTTTCATTCTTTTTCATATAGTGTTTTCCTTGAAATTTTAAAAACAGTGTTTACTCTCTAAAAATAATGATACCTAATTGCAAAATAAAGTTACTTTTTAACTCTCAAATAGATTCCACAGGACCACCGTTTCTCTTTTCCAACTCAAAATACTCACAGAAAGTAAGTACAAGATATTGTTCTTGCCTTTGAAGTGTTTCACCACGCATTATCAAATTATTACAACTGAATAAAGTAATACGAAAAATATTTTAAAATTATATACGTGTGTCGGGTATTTAGATACCAAAGACAGATTTGAAGGTTAGAAATGTTTATAGGTTTAGATTTTTATTAAAATTAAATAATACATACTTACCAGTAATAAATTATAAAACAATAATTAAAAGCTTTTATGTAAACGATCTCCTGGTTAAAATTTAGTTGAATAATCAAAGTTTGACAAAAGCACAATACAAATAAAACTCTTAATAATGGCTGTCAATGGAATAATGTTTTGATTGAAATCAAAAGAAAATCTGTTTTCATAAAACGAAATAACTCATTTGCCTTCGATGTCCCTTTCTATCTTGCTTTGCTCATTATAGCAAATTTTCTGCGATGTGTGGATTAGAAAAATATTATTTTGTTTTTCATATCTCAAAACTCTCTTTGATATATTTGTAGATTGATGATGCATGGGTATTTTCTCACTGGACTAACTGTATCTATGTTAGATCTGTCATCAAATATTCTACACGCCCAAAGATGTTAGTTAATACATTATTGTCACTGGCTGGTCGTTTTTAAATGATCCGTTCGGTCGCGAAAGCGAGAATATTATGTTATTGCGAATGCTTAGTGTGGATGTACCCTTATTGCAATGTAGGAGAGGAGGTTATTTACTCGATGACGTATCGGAGTTTGATCGGGAAGAATGATAAGTCAAAATGATGAATTGAAGTGTCCGCATTTGTTAGTTAGCTGTCGAGGTTTTATGTAGTGCCATTTTCTATTTTTCATTCTGGGAAGTCAACGCTCTTTTAGAAGTGAGTTTTTATTGAAATTTATTATGTTTTCTTATGCCGCTTCTCTTTTTCTTTGGGACCATATAAGCAAGATGAAATGAAATAGCCCTCAGCGTTTTTTGTTAACTTTTTTGTGAAATTCACGTTGTCGGTACAAAGTCGTATTTTCCTAATTTTATCATCATCCAGAGATGTGAGCTCCGACAGCATAGAGAAAATGTAAGAAGATGACTAGAAACGCATAGCTTATAAATTGGTCTACCTCTAAAGATTAATTAGGATTTCTGAGATGTTTATTTATAAAGCCTGTATACCGCAATTAATATAATTTAAAATTGCTCACAACGAAAACATCTATGCAATAGTAATTATTATTTTTATCTTTACATACATATTTTTTTAAATGGACTTTTAATAAATATATCATTATGAGGCTATCTGAGTAAGAGATTCAAAAACATAAAAACCCTTTTTGGATCTGTTTATCTAGATTCCGTTCTCCCACTCATAGAGGCTAATGCATAATGATAATATTTTTGTGAAATTCGCCACCACAGTTGCCAAACTCTATCTAGAAATGTAGTTTCGGTTACGTAGCAGAAATTTCTGTGTTTTACTGAAGTTTCCAATCTAGGACTGTACAGTTAGGTTTTCTCAGTTTTACTCTTATAAAAAAACGGTGGTTCCCTCTATTAAAATGAAAAGGGAATTTAAACAGTTATTACTAGATTTACAGCCTTTTAGCCTCCGTAAAAAGGATGAACTGTCATACGCAATGTACTCTTTAATGGCCACTACAGCTGTCAAATCATTACAACTGGCGCCCAACGTAGGGAAACTAACTAATGAATAATGACCACTATAATTCATCATTCAGGCGTGTTATTCTTTTCGTTTAAATTTCGATATGTCATCGAGCAAATAACCTACTCGTCTACATTACCATAAGGGTACATCCACAATAAGAATTCTCGCTTACGCAAGGGAACGAACCAATGAAAAACGACCAACCAGTGATTAATGGGCATATATACGAAAATGCTACAAAGGTGTGCGATGTAGAGAAAAAAGTTTTGAATAAAAGTTGTTCCTTATTAAATGACCTTCAAAATGAGCCATGCTGGGAATAAAAATGATTATTAGTCAAAGTTAAAATTTAAAAAAAATTTTTTTTCTTAATTTGTTCATAAAAATTACAAAATCAAATAATGAATACAATGTGGAAAAAGGCACTACGTTTATGTTAAAATTGTTAGACCACATTTTAATCTTCTCTATGTTTTGAAATAAATGGATAATAATTCCTAAAATAATAATTTGTCATAACTTTGTAAAAGTTCAAACAATTAAAATTCAGTTCCGATTTTGCTAGACCAACCACTAGAATAATCATATTTAAATGAACTATCGAGAAAGCAACAATTAATTGTTGATAAAACCCTTGTACTAACAAATTACATTTGACCACAATTTTGGTTCGATCACAATGCAACTAGATGCATTTGAAAGCTTGCATTCGCTGAACAATTAAAAAACGTTAAAATATATCCAAATGGGAGCAAGATAGGTTTTTTAACAACACATTTCTCTGGAAACAATCAACATTTTGAAATTTTGTTAGATGGTGGTACCTATTTATAAGAAATTTTAGTACATGTTTATGAGATAAAGCCTGGTATTGATGAAAGTAATCATAAAAGATAGAAGCTTGAAGAAATAACCACTGAAACCTAGATGTTCTAGCTTATATACATATATATATATATATATATATATATATATATATATATATATATATATATATATATATATAGGGACGGCCTTCATTTTGAGACAACGGAATATCTCCGTGTGACCATATTATTTCCAAAAATGTTTTATATAAAAAAATTATAGGGTGACAGGGGGGCTAACTATTAGAGACCTTGATAATCATCTTGATATTGTCGTTCAAGGTAATTTGAAGCTCAACTTCAGAATTGTAAATGGGACCCCCCAATTTCGACCCGGAGAATGGAAAGGGCGGGAAATTTTACCATCGGATAGGACCTTGACCTCAAGGTGGATGCCGGGTATCAAGGTCAGGTCAAGGTCAAAACAAAAAGATTGCAGTATTTCGTGAAATGTTTCGTACAAAAGTTGTTGGGTGACACGGGGCTAAGTAGTAGTGATCTTGAAAATAACATTGACTTCCAAGGTCATTTGAAGCTCAATTTTAAAACTTGTGAAGGAAACCTACAATTTGACCCACGGAAATGGAAAGACCGATCAATTTAACAGAAATTTCATTATCAGATATGTCCAAATGACTTACATTAGATGACCAATTACTTACAGTACGTGTTAAAAGAATATTGATTTTTAGTCTAAAGTTAACTTAGTTATTTTACGAATCCTATATATATATATATATATATATATATATATATATATATATATATATATATATGTCTGTGAAACAAAAATTTGGGATCATTTATCATTTTAGCTAAATGATTCTTTTAATTTAATTTTTGTAATTTAAATTAGCACTTACTGTTTTTTTTTTAATTTGTAGCTTGTCTTTTTTCTTAAGGTAATTTAATAGGAAACAAATTTTATACGCAATTTCTTTCTCTACATCGCATTCATTTCGATGAATAAAGCGAAGCATGAAAATAAATACGATTTTTCCACTTTAATTTTTTATTAATAGTTAAGCTTGTTCAAAAATTGGTATCTTTTTAGCAGATCATTTAAAAAAATATATTTTTCTTCTTCTTGTAGTGCCTATCCATTTTGGTTGTTGGCTACTGGCATGGCTGTTTGAATATTATTGGTTGCTCTTTTGACAAGGAGTACTTAAGTCAAATTATTTCTTGAAAGAATCGTTTCCTTCCTGGATCTATTTTTCCTCGTAGAATAAGTTGTAACAAGCCATATTTTTCTTCATTATGCATTATGTATCGTAAATATTCAAGCTACCTTCGTTTTACGTACTTAAGGATTTCAAATCCATATTATTTCTATGCAGCACCCCATTATTACTGATTCTTACTATGGATCTATAGCATTATGTCTCAAAAGCCTTGAGTTTTTTCAAGGATGTTTCAAGTAGTGCCCAGGATACGATTCCGTAACTGAGGTCTGTTCTGAATATAACACTGATTCTAATAAAGACTGCCCCAGCTTTTTCAATTCTTTGTAGTATTGTTTCACGGAATCCAAATTCTATCCGAGTTATATGCATTTGACTTTATTGTATATTCTATGGTGAATTATTTTCATTTTTAGGACTTGGTTTATTATGGTCATGCTTCTGTGATATTCGTATTATAACATTTAATTGAACAACCAAATTTCTCGTAGGGTTTTTTTGGATGAAATAATCCCTTAGATAGTTAATTGGAATGACCTATAATTATACTACTAACTCTGTATTTTTGGAATCAGATATTGGCTTCACTTTGAGACGCTAGTCACTTCCATATTTTTATCAAGTTTATTTGTAATTTATATCAACAAATAATGAATGGGTAGGATAAATATCCATATATTAATATATTTTTCTTTCTACAAGGTCTAGATTATTTTATTATTATTTTAAATATTTCAAAAAGTAATTAAAGTTTCGTGGTCCATTTTATAGGTTTTGTTGGCACTAAAAATCTATTAAAACCATTCCCGACTGCAATTAAATTTCTGAATTATCTTTCCTTTATCAGCATTTAATACCAGCCCAGCGGTTGTATTCAGTCAATTTAATTGCTCATAAAGTACCAAGGAACATAGAATTGTTCCAGGACGTCGGACTCGAATAAAAAGGGACTGGAATAAACCATTTATAGATTTTCCGGCTAGTATAAAACAAATGAAAATTATCGTTTAAAATACGATCGAATAATGTTCTGCCAGTTTTGAAAACAACAGTTAATTTTAAAGAAAGTATCCTAAAATGTTATTATATTTACTTAAAAAAATGTATAGTCCTTCCATAAGTTTTGTTTATAATACAATGATGTACAAAATATTTGACCGAGAAAGTATAAATAATTTCTTGATGAATATCCATAGAATAAGCCGATTATAGTAATTTGTCACAATGTTCAAATTTGCTCTCTAAACATTTATTTTTCTATATAGACGCATGACCTTTGGGGCACGCACTAAGTGATAAATCCAATTAATACAATGACAAAAAGTCTTTTATACCGTCATGTTTGAGCATGTTCTAAAATTAATTTATAAAACTACCGCTGGTTCTCCTTCAGGCCGTTGAAGAAAAAGATAGACAGACGTTTTATTTCCTGCTAATACTATTCTAGTTCCCTTCTCATGCGCATTTCGACAACCCAACATCATCATGTTTGAAAGTTTTAGCATCCAAAGAGTTTTGTAAGCTTTGAAATATATGGTAATCAGATGGTGCAAGTTTAAGGCTATATGAGGGATATAACATTACTTCCCGACCAAGCTCCAATAATATCCCACGTTTAAAGATCATAAACAACGATGTTTCCTGCGAAGTAGTAGATATCTGTTGGACTTCCAATGTTTTTATTTTTTGTTGAATGTCATGACATTTCATCTAGTAGTTATCTGTAACCGTTTTCAAGTGAAACTAAATATATTCCTAAGCTACGCTACTATTTATACTAAAAGTAAATGCAGTGTAGTGTGACTGAGATTTGTGCAGTCATGCATGCTACGCCAAAGTCCCATTTATGTTGCATTTAGTTTTAGTTTACAATTATTAAAAAGTGGTTTTCACACTTCTTTTATATCTAAAGATGGTTTACTAAAGCAACTCGAGTTCTGACATATAATTGCGGATTATTTAAATTTCCGTTTTCTCCAGTGTTGTACTCGGTGTAAAATTTAACTTCAGACCATTTCATTTGGTGTCCAGGCATGGTTAGTGGCACCAGATTTTTTTGTTTCTCTTCGAGATGTGTATTTTTGGTTTTTTTGATCTTTACGTCAAGAGGTCTCTTTGTTTCGCCAACGTAGGGGTTGCCACATTTATAGCTTTTCATATCCCTTTGAGTTGTTGGTTTGACCCTAGTGAGCTGACTTCTTAGAGAGTTATTTGAATTGAAAACAACGTTGATTTGATATCGTTTTCCTATCGTTCTACCTTTGTTCGAAATGCCTTTAATATAGGGGATATTCAATACTTGTTTTCGTTATGCTTTTATTGTCGATATTTTCCTATTTCTACGTTGTTCCAGAATTTTATCCACTAGATATACTGGGTATCCATTGGCTGTCAGGTTAGAACTCGCAACATTTTGTAGAAATTAAACGTGAAATGGAAATACAACCGGAAGACCATTTTATTAGTTTTGACGTGGAAAGCCTGTACAACAACCTTCCAGTTAAGAAGTCACAAAAAATCATAAAAAAGTAACTTGAAGACCAGACCTTGGTAGAAAGAACATCTTTACCACCGCACGCCACTATGGACTTATTGGAAAGTTGTTTGACTAATTATACATCCAGGGTGATGAACTACCGATGGGATCCTTACTCTCACCGGTGGTCACAAATATCTTCATGGAATGGTTCAAGCCATTTGCAATTGAATCCGCAACTAAGAAACCAAAGTTATCGCTTAAATAGGTAGCTGATACCTTTATTATCTGGAATAGAAACGACGAAGGACTTCAAAACTTCCTTTCTCATCTCGAACTTCAGTTTACATAAAAGCCATACACACTGGACAATGCCTAAATTATTTATCCAATCACTCCAACAATACCAAATAAGGAATTATAAGAAATCTAGTAAATAGAGCCTTAACTCTCTGCAACTCTAACGAAAATTTGATGAAAGAGAAATAGTTTACATTAAAAATGACCTGATAGCCAACGGATACCCAGTATATATAGTGGATGAAATTCTGGAACAACGCAGAAATATGACAATATTGACAACGAACGAAGAACGAAAACCAGTATTGAACATCCCTTATATAAAATCAACGATATTTTCAATTCCAATAACTCTTTGAGAAGTCGGCTCACTAGGGTCAAACCAACAGTTCAAAGGGACATGAAAAACTGTGTATTAGATACCACGTGAATGTGGCAACTCCTACGATGACGAAACAAAGAGACTTCTTGACGTAAGGATCAAAGAACATCAAAAATACACATCTCGAGGAGAAACAGAAAAATATGGTATCTAACAATGCTTGGACCCATGGACACCACATAAAAAGGTCTGAAGCTAAAATTCTACACCAAGAACAACACTGGAGAAAACGGAAATTCAAAGAAGCCGCGGTTATACATCAGAACCCGAGTTGCTTTAGATATAAAAGAAGTGTGGAAACCATCCCTAATAATTGTAAACTAAAACTAAATGTAGCATAAATGGGACTTTGGCATAGCACGCATGACTGCACCCATCTCAGACATACTCCACTGTCACTTTTAATATAAATAGTTATGTAACTACTAGCCAAGACGTCATGATATTCAACAAAATGTAAACACAGTTGGAGTCTAACATATATCTACTACTTCGCAGAATATCCCAGGTGTTACCAAGGATGAGGGAGGCATTGCATTGTCATGGTGAAACACAATTCTTTTGCGATTTGTTAACTCTACTATTTTATGCTTGTTTCAGTTAATTCAACTAATAAGTCTAGTTTCACGATTCTTATTTACTACAAAATATTAAACAAAAAAAATTCTTCCATCTATTATAAGAAACCTTTTAACTTGGTACATTAAAAAAAAACAACCTTATATAGAGCACTTTTTTAAATCATGTTAATTATCTTAGAGTGCTACCATCCCTCTTTTGTTTTCAAATTCAAGACAACAGATCTAGAATAGCAATTTTACTATGTTCGCTTATGACTCTCACGTAAATATCAAGATATGCGAGTGTCCTAGGCAATGAAAAAGCAGACGAAAATACAAGGATATAGGTTTGAAACGACGTTGAAGAAATGCTACGACGTCTAAAAATTTTATTCAACAAATGCTTAGAAAGAGGAAAATAGAAGAATAGAAAGAATCGACCACAATTCTACTTTACAAAAAAGGCGTTGAACATGCCTTGAAGAATTATGGGCCCATTATACCTTACCCACAAGCATACAAATTGCTATCTAGAACATAGTCAAATAAACAAGCTGGATTTCGTCAAGGAATGAGCGTCGTGGACTACCTAACGACTGTGAAGATCTTCGTAGAAAATGGAAAGGAATATCATTGACCACTATTCATAGCCCTAATAGACTATGAAAATGCATTTGACTTTGTTGAGATGTAGATAATAAATAATCTCTTTAGAATTGTAGAGTTGCCGATAGATATATGACATTTATTCCAGGAAGGCACAATGAATATCAAATTTTCAGAAATAATAAGAGACCAAAATCCAATACAAAGAAAAATTTGCTCAAGGTATCCAGTATCCCCCACATTATTTGTCATGGCTCTTGAAGATGTTTTCTAATGTACGAATTAGGAAAGAAAAAGAGTAAACATCAATGGAAATTTTCTACACAACTGAAAATATGTCAATGACATAGTAATAAGAGCCCAAAAAAAAACAGCTGAGATCAATATTTTCATTCTTCCACTGATGTAAGATTCTCATTTAGGATCGTGCAATTGTCATATTCTGAATTTCTGTCACAGTGTTTTGAATATATTTAAAAAAAAACAGTAGTTTTCATCAGAATAAACTCTGTAACTGTGATTTTATTCTTGATAAAAATCTCATCCAACATCATGAAATTATTCATTCTCTCTAAATTTTCGAGTTCGCTTTTTATATCAATATTAAAAGTAACGATTCATAAAAATAAATTAAAATTTTGCCATCAAATGCTATACTACTCTCAGTAAAATCTTTTAAAAAAGATTGTTTTTCATTAATACACTGAAGGTCACAAAATAAGAACTCCTAGCAATTTTGAAATTATTTCTATATTTTTTTATGAATCTTATAAAAAAATTTTTAGGAGAAAACCATTTTTCTAATCTTACACTGTAAAATTTAAGGTAAATGTGCTGAAAGCAAACATTTATCAAATGCATTTAATGTAATGCATTAAATTTAATAATATACAGTAATCTAAATTAATTTATTTCATTTAATCTAGTCTAATCATACACTAATTTAAAGTTTTGAACTTCACTTGTTAAGATGACTATGTACATGAAATATACAGCCAGTGTTTATTGAATATAACATATGTTATCACATATTTTATTCACCAAAATTAATATATAATAAGGTCAAAAAATTTTTCTACCAGGAAAAGGTGGAAATTTTTCCCATAGGTAGTGTAGCGTCATCTGTAGACCTGGTGTCGAACTCACTGGTTACCGTCAGTATCGGCAGACACGTACACATCATCATAAGAAAATTGAGTCTATTAAGCAACTTATATATCTACTAAATATAAAGTTCATCTCCCGGAATCTCATGTACCATGAATGCTAATATAAATTCCTTTAATGTTAAGGTACATGTGAATTAATTTTAATGTACAGAAAGTTGAAATATCGTTTCAGTTACTTTACTGAAATTAAAACACCATTTAATCAAATTTAATGTACAACGAACTGTTTGAATGAATTGCTTTATATTTAAAGTAAATGAAAAATTTACGATTTTAGGTACAAAATTATTAAATTTAATGTAGAGTGGACATGTTTTTCTTCTTTTTTTGTTTTATGTAAATGTAATTAGGCACGGCTGATGTTCAAGTTTTGGTCTTTGGCAACATAAAGACTAGTCTGTTCTTAACGATTTAATACACATTAACTTGGATCCTATCAAGCCATGATGCGATTGTTACCTGTTGTCTTTAATATTCTAAAAGATGTTTTAAAGTTTCAAATGTAACTTGGGTGGTCTTCCTCTTGACAGTAGGGAAATCAAAAGCTTGGCATATTGTAGGATTATACAGGTGTGGAAAGTCGAGAACAGAACCTCTTAAAAAAGGGAACGTAACAAAAAGCGACGGACAACCCGTTTAGCCATGTTGAAAAAGTGAAATAAAGCATACCGTTGTATCGTAGCTTGCTTCCGGGTTTCTAGCAAAAATGGCTTAGGGCAAGGACTTTTCGCTGGTTTCGGGTCGTCAAAACACAGTGGGTCGAAAGCATGGATTTGATATTAAAAATAAAAATCGCAGACTGAAACTTTAAAATCATGAAAATAAATTCAAAAAACGTCTAATGTGATTCAACGCTTTAAAAATAAAATAAAAAGAATAATTGTATTTCCATGAATAAAATATTGCGTTTGACTTCAAGATACATTTTAAATATAATATATACATGGATATCGATAATCGTTAAAAAGGTGAAAGTGCTTTTTCCTCTATGTCTAAGACTTCTTAATGAATACCAATGCAAATAATTTGTAAGTAATATAATATTTATTAATTCAGATAAATGAATAAATAATACGACTGTAATAAAAATAACAAAAAGAACTTTTTAATCACTGCCTTCTGTGTTAACAGCTCTTTTCTCATTCTCCAATACGTATGAATTGTTATCCGAATCCTTACTATGTCAAAAACAGTATAAGGATCCATCGACGCCAAAAGTTTTGGAACACATCCTCCATATTTTTTCTCGAGAAGATTTTCGGGCAAAGTCTAGACGATAGTTTCTTATCAACTTGTTCGTTGATTTTTGTGCATCTTTCGATGGCTTACCTATCGGTAATATTGCAAATGCTATGATGTCTGGTCAATGAAGTAAGTCTTTTGTGGATTCCTGTACCAAGAATATCCTTTGAAGAATAATCTTGCTGTTTGAAGTTTGTATTCCCAAATCTTCTCTATTGCAGTTTAATGTCCGCTTCCTATAGTTTGTAAAATGATGGGAAACCGGAGGATCAGTTTTCGCTTTACTCTTGTTATAATGGCTGTAGCTTGAAATACTCTGTATTTACTGGGATACAGTATCAATGTTGTTGAACTGAGATGTTGTTTGGCAGAGGTAACAACGTTGGACCGATTTCGCTCCAGCCAAAGCATTCACCTAGCCATCTATCATCGTCATAGATAAGTTGTACTGTACTGAAGCTCGGGTGGCAAAGAAAACTCTATTATATGGTGCAAGTTGTCTGGTTCGAGTTCATAATAACTTTTGTTCGGTTTTTTTAATAAATTCAAATTTCAGAGGCCCGCAATTTAAAGTAGACGAGGGTTTGGATTTCTACTACACAATCTGTTCTTGTTAAGTTTGCGTGTTAATACCTGCTAATTGAAGTGGAATAAGAGAGGTTAGGAATAAGTTTGTATCAGAAATATTCGGATCAGTGAATTTCATTGTGTACTGGCTCTGACCTGACGTTCCATCAAAGCCCCATTTGCAAATGAAACTCATATCTACAAATCTAATTTATCGATTTGTTCAAGGGCGTCTAATTTTAAGCAATATAATTCAATCCACTGTATGATCCAGTAAGCCTTGGAATTTAACCTCGGCTTTTGATTTAGTAAAAGTTAGATACTCGTCATGTGGATAACATGCTTTTTTTTGTATTTTACACACCAGGGTACAGCGAAAATATATTACTGCCTTTCTGTTTAGCCCAATTTTGTAATCATTGATATTTGTTTCTCGACAATATAACGTTAAAAAGAAGAGCGGCGCACAAACTTCTATTTTAAATTTCTTAATTAGAAATTATTTTGGCCATTCCTCAAATTCTAACCCACTAAGTCCGCCTAACTTCTTTCAGATTAGTTCGGACAGAAGATCGTAGGAAACGCCTACCGCAATATTACCCCCGCTAACTTCCGTGCGACACGAAGGCGAGCAGTACCTTGAAACGAATGAGAGGGTGTACTTACTTTTCGTCTAAACTTATAACGTAATCGACTGAATTTGGAATATTTAATTACTATTTGATATATTGTTTTAAATACATTAAATAATCGAAATATAAAAAAATTAGTTTTTGTCGGGCGTTGAGCGTAAAGAAAATTGATATTTCTGTTACAAAATAAACATTTATTCTAATAAAAATACTAGTGAAACGCAACGGTAATTTCTAAGTAAATAAGCTAATAGTCCACTTTAAAATTAAAAATCATTCTCAGAAATAAACTTTTATTCTGGTAAAAAATAAAAGTAACACGTTCAGTAATTGTAAATAAATAAACAAATAATTAAATTCAATTTAAATAAACAAAATCACCTAAAAGTCTACAAGAGGTGTTCAAACAGGCCTCCACTTTGAGCGAGACAATAACCCAGTCTATTGTACAATATGGTTCACGTATTTGCCAAAACTTCAGGGGTTATATCCCTATTAGCTTTAAAATATTGTTGTGAACTGTTTGAGCGTTCATATCAAGTTCTTAGGCAATTACGGTACTATTGCAAGGAAAATTAATTTCTGCTAAACTACAAACGTCAGTCTCCCCGATTTGCTCGTTCTTCAGTAATTTGAGGAACCGGTTGCTCCTCATTATTATCAGTGCATTTTTTACAAATTTTTATACAATCGGTTGTCTCAAATTTTTTAATAATTTCCGAAATTCTAAATTTTCAAGGAACAGGATTATTTTCGCACATAAATACAAATCTGCCGATTATTTACCAGAATTGTGTACCACTTAATAATATGCTCTTTTTGTTCCGTGGAACAAACTATCATTGTAACAAAAAAATTTGGCACGAAACACGGTACTTACGCTTCGACGGCCGAATGAAAGCAAATAACTTGGAATCCTCTTGTTGTGTTAGGGCGCCCGCTCTCACCGCGCCAGCATTGGATTACCCCTCATCCGAGGGCCAAACTGGTAATTTACACGTATATCGATGCTTACGATGCTTATTCTTCTGTCTCATTCTGATTTGATGAATAATATAGTATTTTCTTTATTTTACTTAAGAAACGTCCAGTTTCTGGTGTGGATTTTCCAGACCTGTATATTGATAATAAACTTAAATTTAACAAAAATATTGATTATGTTTCTGCTAAGTTGTTGCTTTTGCTCTTAAAATTATAAAAAATGCGTTGGATGGTGATGTGACCAAAAACGCATAATTTTCTCTTACTGAGTCACACTTGCGTTATGATATTTGTATTTGGCTTGCTTTTATGATAACCTATTTAAGTCGGTCTTTGTTTTGGAGAAGTGTGCAGTGAGATGCATATGTGGCCTTAAAAAAATTTGACTCTGGCTTTTGTTTGTTTGTTTACCATTCACCTGTCGATTCCCACAAGCACGTTAACAAATAACTCTATTTTATATAATAGAAAAAAACTATTTAATCAACTGAAGGAAAGAATTTTTGAGAGAAGAATTTGGAGAATTATTTATTTTAAAAAGTTTCTGTACGCCAGAAGAATGTTTTTTGGATAGTCTTTCAATGTGTTTTTATATTCATTTGTTTGTTCGGTGTCTGAAACTTTTTTATAGATATTTCTATATTTTTAATTGTACTTCTCTTGTAACTTTGTTAATAAGATTTTTTGCCTTTCAACAATAAAGCACATTTGATTTTGATTTGATTTGATTTCTTTTCAACATATCAACATCGCGTTTCACCGTCTCACGCATCTTTACCAAAGATTGCTTTAAAACATACTTATGGAATATCAGGGGTGAGATGTTTCTAATTCGGTATCTCTTCGTATGGTTTTTTAAATACCAACAAATAACATACTTACTCCATCTAACACATGCCTATTAAACTAATAAATATCCTAACAAAAACATTCCTTTAAAGAACGGGGACAAGTTTTGTGACGGTATGGCCCCAAAAAATAAGTGAGATCACATGTAGAGCCAACTCCACAGCATCATTACTATTATATCTAACACACTTATTTAGTAATATTTTTAAGTCTTTATATCTTAAGTTAAATTACATTAAATAACTTGGCAGTTATCAGGAGGAAAATTTAAAGAAATAATTAGTATTTTCATTATTAAAAACTAGTGATGTTGAAGAGTGTTGTTTCTTAACATAAATTGCTCTTAATACCTGTATCAAAGCTTGTACTTCGTGATGACAAAGATTTAGCTTAAATTTTCAGAACCTAATAATTGGTTTTCATACTCAATATTGTAGTTATCAAATTTATAGAAGTTTTAACATTGTTACTTATATACCAGGGCAAAAAAATCATGAGGTGGCAAAGAATTTTTTGGAAAAAAAGGGGTATAGGACAAAAAACTCGATGCCGACTTGGGGCTGTAAACAATCTCTGAAGCAACTATGTAACATGGTATCCATGACTTTGATAAGAAGTCGGATAGATGAGATCTTATATATTGCAGCGTTTTGAAGGATTATGCTGTCCAATTGACCTATCTATAATATACAACCCTAGTATCAAGGTAAAAATTGTAAACTAAATGGAATTTTTTATGATGTTATTGCTATTATCATCTCATCTAAATCTCTTTATTGTCATCTGATCTTGATCTCAATGCTGAGAGTCAGTTTGATTGAAATGAAACGAAATTGGATCAGGGCAAGTCAAGACAAGATTAAAGTGGAAATTTGGTCTCGTCTCCCGGCATCACCAAGTATAGTGTTAAATAATACAGGGGTATCTATTCAGTAGCCTCCCGGTAAAGTTATTAAGGATTAATTTACTTCTTTGTAAACATAATTTCCACACCACATTTGAAATTTCTAAGTCAGCCGGAAGTATCATCAATTTTTGAAGTGAATAAAATTTTGCTTTCAATTAAAAAATTGAAAGAAAAAGCTAGAGACGTTTGTTGAGCAAACTTAAAAATTTGGGAGTGCCTGGTTTGTTGCTTGAATATATTGAGAGCTATCCTGATGGTCCAACTCAGATAGTTCGAGTCGACAATTTTATTTCTAGGGAGATTCGGGTCTCTTCGGGGGTGCTTCATGGGTCTCGCATTTACTCTCTCACTGTTTAATATTTTTATCAATGATGTCCAAAAGTGTTTTAAAAATACCAACTTTCTCTTATTCGCTGATGATTTGAAATTGTTTAGGGACATTGACAGTTTGAATGATTACCGGTTGCTTCAGGATGATAACCGATTTTCGGAGGGTGTGACAGAAATGGATGCGTTTAAATACTACCAAATGCAAATTCATTCTCTCGTCAACGTTGGGGGGTGATTTTTGAATACCAAATCCAGGTGTATATTGTGTCGTCTGTTGATCTCGGAGTTACCTTGAATCCGGAGCACTCATTTACTGAGCATATAGCAAATATTGCTACCAATGACCTTACGATATTAGACTTTATAAAAACGAATTCTGGAGAATTTTCGCATCTGCAGTCCTTGAGATTCCTTTACTGCTCTCTGGTGAGGTCCTTCCTTGAGTTCGCCTCGTCTGTGTGGAACTCATATTACACAACGCATACACAGAGGGTGGAGGGTGTTCAAAAAAAGTTTATGCATGACATTCACTATAAATTTTATAACAATATTGAATTTCATTATGATCTAATGTATAACTTGACAGGCCTTCCACAATTTTCTGTCAGAAGAGCCCATCATGAACTACGTCTTTTTTACAAAGTGGTTAACTCCCTTGTTAACTGTCTTGCCTTGCTTGCCAGTGTGGATTTGCCTACCCCCATCAGGTCAGCTTTTGACGTTCCATACTATCTCATTAATTATAGAGTGAACTCTTTCATCTCGTGCGCCTCTTTTCTGGCTAATACTCACCCTGAGTTCGACATTTTCTGCATTCATAAGAAATTTTTATCTCAGTTTAAATATATAAACTTATGATGTTAAGTAGTTATTTACTATTATAGTTATTTGTAGATATTAAGTTCTATTGTTTTTTATATTTTATTTCAAATCCTTGTATTAGTATTAGTATTCGGTGTATATAAATTTGTTAATGGACATCGTCCGTGAATAAATACATATATAAATAAATAGAAGAGTGACTGCAAAAATCGTCTGTGTTCGATATTCCATTACGAAAGCAGGAAAGAGGCTATTTATATCATAAATTTTTTTAACGTTTGTTTGAAGGTTATCGACAATGTTGAAAATTGACCAAAATGTGATTGTCGAACTTGCATTGTCTTTATTTTTATTTATTTTTACGACGTTTTGATTAGGTTGTATCTCTAATCGTTATCAAGTAAAAACCGAATGTACAAAAAAATTAGAATCAAACTTGCCAAGGAGGAAACCCACTCTTCATTTTTACAACAAGCACGAGACAGCAACATCATTCCTATTAGTTTCAGATTGAAATCACCAATACATAGAACACGCCGTATTCTGGACAACGCTAGTAAGGCACTACCAACAACACACATAAATTATCACCGACGGTGAAAAGCCTTTTTTTGGATGAAGCTACACAACGCTATGAAGAAGTGAAAGCCAAAACTTTGTCCGATGATCATGAGCCAGTTTTGCATAAAATAGATAATATGTTCAATAAGTTGAAAGAAAATGTGGCGTGGAAAAACCGAAATAAACTAGAAAAACTATTACCACATCAACAACCGACTCTACCTGAAACAACTTTGTGAAAAACCATTATAAACTTATCTTCAAGAATAGTGTCAACAGTAGAAGAACAACTACTAAGCAAGGAGTTAATTTCGCAGTAACACCAAAACGCATGCTTGTTTTAGACATCATAAGCTCTGTAGAATCTATACACGTCGACGAAAACCATTCTGACGAGTTTAGTTGGAAAATAAAATCAATTTTATAGGACAAGAAAAATCCAGTTCAAAATATCTCCAAGCTAGAAGCATCAGCTTTAAAAGAACATCGTAAGGATGAATCCATAAAGATTTTACCAGCGGACAAGGGAAATGCAACGGTGAGAATGGACATCGTAACGTACGACCAAAAAGTGGGAGATATCCTGGAAAAAGGAAAATTTAGACAATTTGCTCGTGATCCCACTAAATCTATAGAGTCAAAAATCTATAGGAAACTAAAGAAATACCAAGACCATATACCTGACAATCTACGATCGACGCTCACACCACACTCCAGTAAGCCATCACATCTTTACGGACTACCAAAAATTCATAAAACGAACATACCATTGAAGTCAATAACCAGCTCCAGAAGATCCCAACAAATGCACTGGCGAAGTTTCTTTTAAAAATCATACAACCTTTAGAAGGTAAAACGAATACATATGTTAAAAATTCTAAATATTTCGTAAATATTATTATTAGCATCAATCTAGAGCCAGACGACAGACTAATAAGCTTTGGTGTGGAAAGTCTGTATACTAATGTACCATTAGGGGAATCACTAGACATAATCAAAACTAGACTTTCAAAATGATACTACTTTATCAGATCGAACCACGTTACCACTGGACGGCGTGATGGACCTTTTGGAGTGTTGCCTGCATAGTGCTGACTTTCAAATAAAGGACAAGTTCCACGCCCAGGACGACGGGCTTCCAATGGGTTCTTCACTCTCTCCAGTCGTCGCCAATATATATATATATATATATATATATATATATATATATATATATATATATATATATATATATATATATATATATATATGTGGAAAAAGAGATAAATGATCAATTGCCCTCCCTGGATGTCATGGTGAACCGTTTAAACTAACCTGAACTATTAAAACTTCAATATACAGAAAGCCAACACATACTGAACAGTATCTTAATCATCTTTGTAATCATTCTGGGGGGAATTATAGGCAACCTCTATAATCGCGCTATATCTATATGCTATAATGCCAATTCATTGGTAAAATAGGGGTAGCAAATATTAAATTCAATTTACAATAGAATGGTTATCCTTTAAATCTAATTGACGGTGGTATAAATAACTTTAGAACAGCGAACACTGGACAGTAAAAAACACATTCCTTCTTCACAATTCCGTACATTAAGAGAACTTCGGAGAAAATAAGACGAATTGCCTTTAAATCAGGAAATACACTTGGAGTTCATTTAACAAAAACAAAACCAAAAACTACCGATGAGAAAGAATATGTTTACAAAGTTCCATGTAAGTGTAGTGAAATGTATATTAGAGAAACCAAACGACCACTAGAAGCTAGAATTAAGAAACATAAAACTCATACACAAAAACGGGAAACGTCGAGATCAGGTATTGCAGAACACGCCTGAGATAAACAACACCGTACAAAATGTCTGAGGCTACGGCAACATATATGGAACCCAACATAAAAAAAGAAAATTTATAGAAGCAGCTTATATTAAAAACAATAATTGAATCTTCAGTAAACCGAGTGTTTAGACACCTAATCTTTGGCAACCACTACTTTGTAATAGCAAATCATTGAGGTGTGTACAGTGAAGCGAAACGTTGCGCTTCAATGTATATGGTCCCCTATATAAGCTCGTAGTCTTAAGACAAAACATTCAGTTTATACCTGATAACGATTAGAGATACAACCTAATCGAAACGTCGTAAGAATAAATAAAAATAAAGACAATGCAAGTTCTAGAACCACATTTTAATCGTAACTTTTTTCGTTTCCAAAAAGTTTCAAAACCACCTCTTGTTACGGGCTGGAAAGAATAAAAACTACCAATATGTAAAAAAAAATTAGCAACACAGTGCTATTGTTAAGAATCGTATTTGACATAAATTACTTGTAAAAATGATTAAGTCAAAGATATCAACGCTACAGCACTGTTCGCATCAAAACATAACCCCCTGTCTCAGCAAGGGAGTAAAAAATCAACAGTTTCACGAATTCGATAAAAATAGCCCAGCAAAAAATTTTTTGAATCGTAGCTTCAGCTATAAAATTCACGTGCATTTTAGGATACTGAGTCCAAGTTCGATGTCAAAAAAACTGCCATACCCCCAAAATAATTATGTGTAACAAAAAACCACCCCTAAAATAGGATAAAAGTGTTGCTACATAGTGCTTTCTGTACTAGGCCGCGGTATGCTGCAATGGTATATATAAATCTTGTGTGTGTCACGGTGATAGAAATCGCAAAAATAACTAACCGAAAATTTTCAAAAAAATTCATCTTTTAATTTTTCCTTATATCCCTTTCTCGAAAAATTTTATCTTCGTTTTTTTTATGTTAAAAATAAAAAGCAAAGGTCCATAAAAATAAATTAAAATTTTGCTATCAAACGCTCTACCATACGCAGTAAAATCTTTTAAATAACCTAAGCATTGTTTTTGTCTCCATATATCGATTTCGTTATGATAAAACATCTTGAATACAAAATAAGGCCTCTTTTGTCGTGGCTCCTCTGTTTCGAGCCTGTCCTATATAGCTTTTTAGATGCCAGCAGCAGCGTTTTTTAGTTTTCTGGTGATTTAGATGTCTTTGTAAGTAAGATTAATTAGTTTGTAGGAATTTATAAATCATTATTTGAGGATAAAACCACCGAAATCTTTTTTGAACGGTTTAGTTAAATGGGTGTGAATTATACTTTAATAAATTATGATTTTTTTGTAAATAATATAATAATTTTTCGAGAATAATATGGTTTTAACATTGGAAAAAAATTTCCAGTATGAAATTTTAACAGGTGTACTTTAATAAAGTTCTAATGATTAATAACAGAGGGGTGTACAAGTTGATATTTTTCGATCAATAAATTTTGAAAATATAGAAGACTTAACTCTTTTAAGGTCAAGATGTCAAAATAAATTTTTGCAAAAGCTTTCTTCTATCGTAATACATATAGATAAAAATAACCAGACTTCAAATGGCAATGGTTATTATAATTTGCCCTTTTATACTCCTAATATAATATGTTTTATGACTATTAATCAACTCAATAAAAGTAGAATATTATCAATTCAAGTCATATATATCATGATGATTTAAGGGCAACGAGTGATTATATCTCAAAAATATTTATGCTATGACTTTATAATAAACCAATATTCCTAAATTCGTTATTGACTATAATATAAATACTGAATCGCATATTCTTTATTGGCAATAACTGCTTTTCATCAAAGAGTTATTAAGTTTACTAGTTCCTCACATAGTTTGAGGGAAACGTGTTACAGACTCTTGAATAACTCTTCTTAGTCTTAGGTTTTACGCATGTTATTGGGTACTTAATACCATTTCATGAATTTTTAATGCATTATAGATCTGGGCTTTCAGCTGGACACTCTATAATCTTAATATCCTATTCTTCCAATCACATATTTCTCTTGTATGCTTGGAATAATTATGATATACAAAGACCCATTTCAAAGGTAGCTTAAATTCTCCATAAGACAGCATAGTCTCCGGCATCCTATTTATATAAATACAGTGTGTCATAGTTTTTTTTACATAATTTTCTTCGATAATACAAATGACAACCATTTGATGGTATATCTAAAATGATATTCATTATTTTGGGGTCTTCTATCCCATATTATCGAAAAGAACAAAATCGTTCTCATTTGAACGCAGAATATTGTTTTCCAGATGGTCAGTAACAAACAGTAAACATCAACGACTTTTATTTTGTTAAAGAATCTTCAGAACTTGTCAACCATGAAGTAGCGGCCCGTAATGGGAAAAAGAGGGTGTATTTACTGAAAACATCCAGAACCGAGAATATGTAGGAATAGCCAGACTTTGAACTTGGAAGGGGACCAACTATGTCGATACTAATGATTTGCCATGGTCTAGTAGCGGTAGGTTGCGCACTGAGCATGTGCCCTGCGGGAGCCTGTTGGATAGGTTAAGCTCGAAGACATGTATAGCAGCGACGAATATATTTTGCCACATCAGCTCTCATACTCGGCCAGTAATATCTCTGACTAATCCTGGAGAATGTTTTGAATGCAAATTTTTAGTTTGAAAATGTCTAAAACATTATTTTGTTTTCTTTGCTAAATTTCACAATGTTGGACTTGGCCTAGTTTCAAAATAATTTGTCTTTTCGTCTCAAAACTAAAAATTTCAATACCACCTGCATCCATTAGCATACGATACATTCGCATTTGTAACGGTAATCTCCAGTTCTTTGTTCATTTGTGTCACTGTTCCGTCATAAGTACAGCTTACACTATCTAACGTTGCATTTGATTTTGTACAATCATACTTCCTTATAAACTAGAAACCCAACTGGTCAAGTTAATTTATACACAAAAAATGCTTAAAAATATTTCCAAATTTAAAGATAAAATAATATATTTTTAACTAAACACCCCGTCATAATGGCATTTGAAACACTCCTATCAATAAAAACCTTAAGCTGTTTGATTTTCTAAGTCCCTTCTCGAGCCTTTTTGATACATTTTACAGATGCCGATTGAGCATCTGTTACAGTATATTAAGAGGGTCAGTACATATAGGCGGCATTTTTTCTGACTAAACTTCGCGGGTACATTGCAAAAAAGTATAGGACATATGAACCTGAAATTTGGAACATTTGTAGTTCTTTATTAACTTAAACATACCAAAAAATTGTTACAAAATTTCACCTCAGTCCTGAGATCTGATTTCTCAAATTGACGTAACGGTGATATTCGAGCTTTACAAATTGAAATAGTAATTAAGTCAGTACTTACCGTATTGTACATGTAATAGGATTTTTGCACAAGACATTTCAGATAAAAAATTTAGAAAAATGAGGTTGTGTCTCATTGGGTTTTGATGTTGTAAAGCTCCTTGTATTCGAAATATATTGTTAACGTTATTGCTTACATCTTAAAGGGCAAGTCGAGAGATTATCAAATTTTTTATTGATCAGACTTGAATATGACGTAGTCATACGTTCTCGTCTATTTGGTAAATAAGAATCGTGCAATAGATCTTTAGCATTAGGAATATCTAAAGCCATTGTATAAGATATACTTTATACAATATAAGGAAACATTCACTCATGCCAGATATATTCAAATATCATAAGGATGGTGCTCTGTGAGGACCCTTTCCATACTGTCGAGCCTACGGTGATGTTCTTGTGTGTTCATCTGAATTTTCCATAAATTTCAGAACCGTTCCCGCGATCCCAAATACGAGGATGATTCGATAATTTCTCGGCCAGAAACAGAGAGGGCGCTAGTAGGATCAAATAACTATAATATTTTGTAAGCACTAACCTTGAGACGACGCCCTGCAAAGTTTCAGATGTTTGCGTTTAGTTGCTTGTTTGTGGCGATCGAGTGAACACATAAGTTTCGATATATTGTGAAAGATGGATAAGTTCGAGCACTTATAAAGTACTTTATTTTAAAGGGCTTAACTCCTACGGACATTAAAAATGAGTTAGATTCTATTTTAAAGGATTCTTCTCCTTCGTTTTTGACAGTAAAAAAACCGCTACAACTGGCGAAATTGTCCTAAACATTCACAATGTTATATTTCATGACCGCCGACTGAAAGTACGAGAGCTTGTTGGTATAGCAAACATCTCGATAGATCGTGTCCACTACATTTTACATGATGTTCCTGGCATGAAAAAGCTTTCCCCGCAATGGATGCCGCGTTTGTTAACAGTCGAACAAAAATGCCTTCGAAAGAACAGACTTATTTAGATGCAATCCTGCTGAGTTTCTTCGACGGTTTATAACTGCAGATGAAGCATGGATTTACCATTACACGCCAGAGACAAAGCAGCAGTCTAAACAGTGGGCGGTGGCAGGTGAAAGTGCACCAAAAAAAGCAAAAACGATTTCGTCTGCAGGAAAAATCATGGCAACAGTTTTATGGGATTCACATGGCGTGGTGCTTATAGACTATTTAAAACAAGGCAAGACCATCACCAGGGAATATTACGTTTCACTACTGGACCGTTTGCAGCATGTTAAACGTCCACATCTTGCCAAAAAAAAAGTGCTCTTCCATCAGGATAACGCGCCTACACACAAATCTATGGTTGTTGCTGCAAAACTCCATGATCTACGTTTTGAAGTGCTTCCACATGCGCCATATTTACCGGATCTGGCTTCCAGTGATTACTTTCTCTTCCCAGACTTAAAAAAATGGCTCGCTGGACGAAAATTCCCTTCAAATAATAAGGTCAAAGCAGCGACAACCGCTTATTTTGCAGAGTTGGACAAATCGCATTATACTCCGGATATTAAAATGTTAGAACATCGTTGGTCTAAATGTATTGAAGTACAAGGGGACTACGTTGAGAAATAAATAAAAACATTTTCAAAAATCTCTTGTTTTCTTTATCAGGCCGAGAACTTATCGAACCATCCTCGTAGCACTACCTTTTGCATAACCTTATACAGCTGTTCGTTAAGGCCCAATTTCTTGATACCAAGACGGAGACTCTTCTACGCTGACTATTAATAGAAACTATCTGCGTATTTATACCGCAAGGTCTCTCTATTTGGTGAGCTTTTCATTATGTGATCTCTTAGATCGTTGCTAGAGATAGCAATTTCTATTAGTGCTGCTCACCTCAATATTATAAGGTCTGTTTCGTTATGAACAACTATATGATTCTTAAGAACAGTTTGATACCAGTACAACTTGAACTCGTTGTTCATCAGTATACATTCCGGTCTGAATTCATAGCATGACACTTTCCAATACAGAAAACGCTTGGTATTCGTCTGTTGTATGCTGGATTGTCTCTAATGTTCGATATACATATAGGTAATTGTTCTGAATCGAGGGGCTCTCTAATTAGTTCAGATTCTCGTTGGGATGACTTAATCTTGGATAAGACGTCTTCGATTTTAGGAAATATTTGCGGCCAGTAGTTCGACGATAATTTTTCGACATTTTTCTGATTGATCTCCTTTGAGTATAGTTCATCAAAAGGCTTTTGTAGCTAGACTTGAAGCTTCTATTGGTATGATTGGTGATGAGAAGCTAGTTCATGGTCCTTCGATCATAGCAGTGTTGAATTATCTGGTGTAGCACAAAAGACTCTTCGAATCTGTGAAAATATGAGCATAAGTTTGTGAGCTGTTGATCCATATCCACCAAACCTCTTCCACCGTCATTACAAAAGAAGCTTAGGTGTTCCATGTATTAAATTGATTTTTACTGTTCAGGTTGGTTCTCATTATATGCTTGACTCGTCTTATATAACCTGAACTCGTTCGTTAATTTGACCTTGATAGTTCGTTGGTCAAATTTTGTCCTTGGTTCATATCGCATTGATATTGAAGTATTTACATGTCTCTTCTGCCTTCATTGTCGCAATAGTTTGACCGTTCTGCCCCTCCTTTGTATCTCCTTTTTAGTTGTATTTAAAATGCTTAATTTATCAAGGTCGTATAGCATTCTGGAACATAAACTAGCAAAACTCTGTTGGTTATGATATCTAATACAGCTGAATTTACTCTTGGCAGGGCTGGCTTGCATAATGGATTGGTTCTATAATACTCCAGCATTGTCTTATTCATTTCAGTGGTTAGTTTTTGGTAGACTTCGGCATTTTTCTTTCAAATGTTATTATTTGGTTATTCTCTGACCTCGGACTCTAGCTGTGGTTCAGATACAGCTATTTATTCATTGTTGTCGTCAGTGCCTCTGATCTTTGTCTCGATTTCCATTTTTACGTTAAGTCACGTTCCTGGAAATAGGAATAACTGGTTGGCTTTGTAATCTTTGTTTCTATCCATGTTTATGTGAATACTCACTGCGGAGTTGGGCGTGTTGTTGTTTTTAGTAGCCGACCACCTCTTGTCCCGGATGAGTAAGTCTGTAAAAATTGCGCATTACTAACTCATTCAAAGATATAGTCCATTTCATGCACTGTCTTGGTCGTACCGCTCGAGTGAGCGCTGTTTGAGGTTCCCGCGTAGCACCTTCGGCCGGTGAAAGTCTTGGTGTTGTTTGGCTCTCGTGCTAATCGAGTGTAACTTCTTATGTGATAGGGGCCCATCTCCTCAACCAGTTGCTTCTTAAAAATAGAATATTATCTCCCTCAGAATCAGTGAGGCAGCCGTCAACAGAGGGAAGATATTCTTTGGCGCCACCGATATCCACCTAGGGTAAATAATTCCTCTCTACTTCTTTTTGCATTTTAAGAACTATTTATGGTGTGGTTATATCAAGTATCCTTCCCTAGATCGATTACTTTCTCTTCTTCTTTGAGCTTAATCCGTCCATTTGTAGCTGCCCGTTCGTGGTCAGATGCCACATTGTGGCGTCCTTCTTGATCTGGCTTCTCATCTTTGACTTATCCAGCATGGAAAACCCTAACAGTATCTAAACTATCGCCGGCATAGCTCTCAGGATAGTCGGAGTACGCAAGTCCCATCATTATAATTATCAATAATATAAATTAATGAGAAAATATGTAAAACCAAATATTTATATATTTTTTCCATTTAATGACATAGAGTGATGTGAAGCAGATTCTGTTTTATAAAGACTGCTAAAACAAATGGTTTTCGTATATACTGTGTTATCGTATCTGAATTTGTTAACTTATTTGCATTATTCATTATAATAAAACAAATAATAAAAGTCAATGTAATACTTTACTTGTGGGTTTTATAAAAATTGATATTTTTTTTAGATGGCATACTCCGAAATCAGTTTTTGTTGTAGTAAATAAATGAGTGCCAATTATGCTCTAATCAAACTTGCTAATTTGATAATTATTTTATTGCCTACAATATTTTAAAATATTCTCTTTTCATCCAAAGTTTTTAAATTTATTTTTAAAACCTTCTTTCTAAATAATTAGCTTAATTTCGGAAACCAATTTTATTTTAAATTAAAACTTCTTGAATTAAGATCAATAAAAGTAATTATATATTCTTCGAAACTTCATTAGAAGCGTTTTTTGTACACTGTATATCGATTCGATCCTTATAAAAACATCTTGAATGCAAAATAAGGCTTTCTTTGTCAGTTCCCAGCTATTCCGGGCTCATCCCAAATAGCTTTTTGGACGCCAAACCAGAAGCGTTTTTTAGTTTTCCGGCGATTTGGATGTCTTTGTAAGTAAGATTAATTAGTTTTAAAGAATTTATAAATCATTATTTTTAAAAAATTAAAAATAAAAACCGAAGACTGTTTTAACGAAAAAAGGGATATCATACATTAACAAATTATTTTGAAATCAATATTTGGCAATTTTTTTACAGTACTGAAGAAATATGAATATTAGTTAAAAAATATTTCCATTGGATATTAGGAATGTGTTGATATCACTTTTATGTTTATGCAAGTTTAAGAAATGGACGGGTTTTGATTTCTTCGGTGTACAACCTGTTAATAACTTATGCAAGTTTAGACTCAGGGTGAGTCCACACGACAAGAAAAATTTGAGCGTAGGCGTATTACGCGCTTTTGTGTTAAAAATGCATCGTCCACAAGGTAGATTTCGTTACGCGGTCATAAGGAGTGAGATTTTTTTTTGTCTTAACCTAACTTTTATCAGGATTTTTGTTTATATTTTATACAAAAGTAAAATGAAGCAAAATAAAACGTTAATTGCGACAGATTTTAATCTAGAAAAAAAGTTACAAAATGATAGGAGAATATTGATATATTGTTTATTAAAAAAACGGGAAAGTCGTTGCTACTGGGTCCGGTCTGTATTTGAGGAAAACATTGGAGAAAGGCTTGGACATACTAATAATTTAATTCAAGAAATGTGAAAAAATTATTCTGATTTTTTTAAAAATATTTTCCTGTTACTATTGGTGAATCTGAAGAGCTCTTCGCTATTGTTGGGCCAATAATTAGAAAACACGATATGAAAATGTGTACAACTATACCTTTATTACTAGGTTGGAAATAACATTGTGATATTTAGCTGATGTGCATGTGAAAGCGACAGTGCGAATTCCGAATTGGTAAATAGTGTTTCTGAAATTATTCAAGTTACTTGTGCGGTAATATGGGACCCTTTAAAAGAAGTTTAATTTCTAAAGTTTACCACTTCTACCTGGTAAAGAATTTCCAAAGAGTTCAAAAATGAGAATTTATATATAACAGTTTAATTTTAACAATCGTTTTAATAATTACAATTATTTGTAGTTTTTAGAAGAATACATTACATATGATACTAACTGGATTTATGTTATTAAATTTCCATCAATATTAATTTTTACTTTTTAATTGTTTATAATAGGTTTATATACAGTTTGCTAAGGGTAGGATGACCAGATGACAGGAATTTTCCTGACATGTCTGAAATTTTAGCCCTCTTTAGGGAAACAGCAATGTCAGTATTTTTTTGAAATTAAAAGAGGGAAATATAAGTAATAAAAAATATTTATTAATCATCCAAGTAAGAAAAAATAAATTAATTAAATGTTAACAAAATAAGTGAATTTTTAATTTAGTATGTTAATAAATTTACTTTCGTACTTTTTATTGCTTGATGTTTCTTTCGGCAATTGCTGACTTTTTATAACCATTTCATGACGTGTTTTTTTAATTTAAATTGTGCCTGGAGTAGAACCTTAATAGAAGATATTATTGTAAACCAATTATTACTACAAATTATTAATTATTAAATTACTATATATAAATATTTTTAACTTACTTTTATGAATTATTAGATAATTATTGTCTAATATTTAATACTCTCTTAAGAAGTTATATCTTAAGTAAATTTATATTCTAATAGGCTCAAGCAAAAGCATGCCTTAATCTCCGAAACTCTAAAACTTTACTTTTTACAGAGACTATTAGCTTTGTTCATATTGTCATCGTCCCATTAATTCACACTTTTTCATTTCATTAATTATGTAAATAAATACTTATATTGTATTTGTTAGTACGTCTATGACTGTAAAATAATAATTTAGATACTGAAATAGAATATGACTAGGACATGAACATAGAGACGAGGGGATCTAAAATTAGAAAACTACGATAGTGACATTAAATTAGTAAGTAAGAAGGAAAACTGTTCTTACCTCATGATTTAGTGAACATTTTAATAAAATATTAAAATTAATATTAGAAGATTTATTTGAATTCATCAAAACCAGTAATAATCCAAAAACAGAACCAGCAAACTTATAACATTGGGGGCAGCAAAAAGCAAAGTTTGTAACAATATAGACAGCCTATTTCCCTCCTTAGTTCACTATGCTCCCATTAATGAAAACACTCGCTCAATATTCGCATTTGGTGCTTCGATTGCAAATATTTTGAAAATCTCAGTGCCTTAACATACCTTATACAACATTCAGATAAAATGTCGGGATATTTACTGAAAAGTCAGGGAAATTGTCAGAAAATATCATTATTTGATCTGGTAACCAAAGCTAAGGGCATGTCTGTGGATTAGCGTCTCGATATCAAAGATTGTCATTGAATAGAAATTGTATTATATAACGGCCTTTATTTGATAAGCTTTAATTTATGTAACGAACAACTGTATTAATGCAATTGTTATAAAATTACTAAAAAAAATGAACATGAATTGTTTTTTTTTTGAGTACCAAGCAGTAATGATCTTCGGTAACAAGCATTTTAATAAATTAATACAATTTAGCATAGTTCATAAATATCCATTATCTCAAAATTCGCAAAATAAGAAGATATAAATAAAACAACAAACTTCTGAAAAAAACATAGGTTATGTTCACATAAAATATTAAAATGAAATAGTTCCCGCGATATTTAAAGTAGTCCGCTGAAAAGTTAAACATTATTTTGCGTAATGACCTTCGAAAAGGCGGATTTAGGCCGGAAATCTTCGATCTGTCTTTTTTAAATTTAACAAACCACAATTTGACATATGTCTTATTACGCTATGCTTACGCCCACATTTTTCTTATCGTGGGGACCCACTCTCAGAAAATTTAATTATACGTTTACCACTTTCCTACGTTAACGCACTTAGTATTATTAATAATCAATACTACAGTCAATGAACTGCATTAGTATTCACCTTAAGACGACTAAATACACTTACCAAATGAGATGATTTTTCGACATATGGATATTCAAAGCATAACTTTAAATCAAATATATTTTTTTAACTTATATATTATAATATTTATCGGAATCAAAAAAATAGATCATTTCTCTAATACATATAGGTGCGATTTGTCCCTATAAAGAAAAACATCCGTTTAACTGGCAACAAAAACACACAAAAGGACGAAAAGGGTGTCCGTTTATTGCTTTATAACTATTTAAAAGCCCACTTTTCCTTTGAATGTGCCAGCGGGATTAACGAACCCTTTAAAGATTTTCCTTCTTGTGGAAAAAAAGGAAATAGATTATGCATACGTCACCTACGCATCTTCTTATGTAGGTCGATTGAATGACGTTAGATAAAGGAAAGCCTTTCGTCAGAATTCAGACAGTTCAGGATTTACTCTAACGAGGTAAAATGGATAGATAGATTAACTGATACTTCATTTAGTAGGCTTATAAGAAAATTAGTCTACGATTTGTCAAAACGTCGAATTATTTTGATTATCACAAGCCCGTTACACAGTAAAGTTACTATTTAGACGATTTTTGCATGAGAGCCTTCAGAATAAGCTGAGTAACTATAAATTTGATATACGTCAATTTAAAAAGTTGGGCAGCATTGTTTTTATTCATAAAAATATAATATTAACGAAAAAAAAAACGTTTTTTTTCAACTTTTCCCTCGTATAACTTTGAACGAATTCATTTTAGAGGAAAGTTGAAGAGGAAAAAAAGTTTCGTAATTAAATTTTCCATAAGATAGGGTTGATTGGAAGTCTCAAAATATATTTCCCTTATTGCAAAATAGCAATATTTTTAAAAAAAAAGGTAAAAAAAGCAATTTTTTTCCACCATTTAAATTTCTCTGAGGACCTTCATATTAGAGCAAAGAAAACTTTATGCCATGATAAAATAACATGCTAAAATTCGTTAGGATCAAATAGATAGTTATTGCACAATAATTTTGCAATCCGATTTCGTTTACAAAAATTGATCATTTTTCAACTTTGTCTGAGTCCAAAATATCACGTTAACATACTTAAATTTATTTTCGACATATAGTAGGGAACTCAAGATTTTCAACGCTTTTTTCAGAATCAAAATCGGATGATTTGCACGCCCTCAGGAATTGTTTAAAGACATTCTTGATATTTTTGCTTATAAACAAATAGATTATCTCGGCGGATTTTCATTGGATTTTTTTTAAAATACATAGTTTGAAAGTACTTAGAAAGACGCTTTTTTTTTGTGAAAAAAAATTTTAAATCCGTCAATCGGCTTTCGAGATACAAACTGTCAAAGTTGACAGCCTGTCCCGGTGAATCTATAAACAATAAAGAGCTGATTCTTGAACCAAAAACTTTGTCTTGCCGAGTTCTTTTTTGATACAAATATTTAAATGTTTATGTTATCGGAAACTTTAATAAAAAATGAAAAGAACATCGTCCACACTGGTATTTAAAAAGGCGCGAGACCTCGTAAAGAGGCTTAAGATATGAGATACTTTAACCACAGCAGAGCTGAAGGCTAGTAGCCACACCAGCAAGCAAAGTGCCGAGTTAACCTCTATGCCGGAGAGTAGAGGTGGGAAAGATTTAAGGGCGCCACTGCACCTAAACTAGGTCGAATACAGAGAAACTCCATGAAGTTGTATGGACCTAGCTTTGAACTCAACAAATTTTTTTTAAATCAAACGTAATACTAAATGCCAGAAGCTTGTAGGTCAAAATAAAATTCGTATAATCTAGTTCTAATAAAGTCCTTTAATTAAAATTTAAAAAACGTTGACAAAAATAATAATAATATAATAATCTTCAAATCACACGGTTCTATTGCAGCGTAACAAATACGGGTGGAATGTAGGGTTCGCACTGGAAGGGTGGAATGACGGTTAACTCTTATATCCGGTAGGGTTGAATGGCACGGTAGGGAAGACTCTAAGATAAAATAGCTATGCCGAGTGAATAGTAGATAATAGAAAGAACAAGCGAATCTATTAACTAACGTCAAAACGTCAAGAAATTATTAAATCCAAAATTCTAAATTCACACCGAAATTAGAGAGAAATTATTAAAGATAAAATTTTAAGTTAATAGTGTAAGAAATGATAAAACTAAATAGCAAAATTAAACAAATCATGAACTTAAAGTTGTCGCTAGCGCCAACTATTGATCTCGAGTTACATAAGAATAATAAGAAGATATATGCACAAGTAAAAATTACCAGCATGACTTCAGATATTCACCAAAATTAAACCAGCAAAAAAAAATACAACTTCATTAAAAAAATCACTCCTAAAAAAATTTAATCAATCCATAATTAAAGATACCGATAATTACTTTAATAAAATGTAAAACAAAAGATTTCCTATAGAATATAATTTTCCTCAATTAAATCAATCATCACGAAACAGGACATTAAATTCGTGACTCTAGACCATTGTATGATGACGTTACAATATTCGGTTTATTAATATTAATTATTTTCAAATAAATCTGGAATGCGTTTTAATTAACTCTATATATAAATAACAATAAAATAGATACACTCAAAATATGATCATAATAATTTCTACAATACAATGTGAAAAGTCAAGATACGCGTTTAGAAATTAACTTTTTATTAAAAAACAAGAAGATGGAAAAGAACTTTTGGTTTCACTAAATAAGCCAGTCTTTAATACCCAAGTATTGCAGTCGACCACATATAAAAAATTGCTGAAGTCAAACTAAATGTTAATATGGCCATGAACGTATCAAGATGCAAAAACTTTAAATTTGTCAATAATAGACCCAGAATGGGGCCCTAAGATTGCATACAATACAAAATACTTCAATATTCCTATTAATAGATTAATTTAACAAAAAGTGGGAATATTGTGATACGTCCAGGAGGCAAAACATAGCAAAATATAGTGCAAACTACATTTGATAATAAAAGTACTTTCTGATAACAAAAGAAAAACAAATTAGGCATTGCAAGGTAGCAGATATCAAAAACCCAAAAACTTACAAATTTTAATATTCAAGAAATACATATTATAAAGAAAAGAAACAGTTGGCCCTAAAACCCCAAAATATATATTAATAATATCCTAAAATGGTTAATTTTGGATCTAAATGAGACTTAGACTAACATACTATGGTTGGTTTTAAGATATGCTTAAATTACACTCAGTAAAAATCATTTTTCAGCTGAAACCTTTTAAAATTTAAAAGTCCATGCAGGATTGTTTTAAAAGTAATTAATTTAAAGTTCCTTACCCGATGTTTTGGGGTATAGACTGATTCCTACGTTGACACGTGCAAACTACCCAAAATCACTGTCTTCAGGTTTATTCCAGTAAAGAAAACCATAACTGCCAACCTGTCAGAAGATACTGTACTACAAAACACAACAAAATTGCCAGGATAAGTTTTGACTTTCAATTTCAGAATACCCAAAATTTGGCAACTAAACAGTGAGATGGAAGTCTGCAGCTGCTTCGGCTGAATACAACCAGGAAAAAGTGAAAAATCAAGGCAAAATGGCCTCCATTTATAATCATGGCCCAGCTTGCGCACTAATCGACTTCCGTTAGGCGCGTTCAGTTACCACGTGTGAAAGAAATGACAACTCAAAAAAATGACACTGGACAACAACAGTTTGCTGAAATGCATATGCTACTTATGCCAATTCGTTAATGATTAACATTTTCCAAAAATAAATCTAATAAGTATCCCAGTAGTCGTTTTTAAATTAGAGAAATATATATTAATAGATAAATAGGAGATTTCTGCAACCCAATATACATACAATTCCATTCAAATGTAAATATAAATGACAGGAAAAAAAAACACGATCTATCTGAAATAAAAAAAAGGTAGCAGTAAGTTCGACATTGATAAGAAAATAGCTAAGCACAGTGTAGTAAAATACCAAAGCAGGACAAAATAATGGTAAATAAAATTAATCGAAACTGTACTTAATAAAATGCTTTTCTTCAAAGAATCCCTGAGAAATACTTAAGAAAACTGCTACTGCCCATAACGACAGTATTTGTAAAATAAGGTTAAACTAAATGAATTAGCCATAGCGAACTTAAGCGCAAAATTGAACCGTGACATTATTTTTCTAGCTATAAAGGATTATGAGGATCACCTACGTATTAAAATATATTCAAACAGAGTACTATCTAAATGTTAAAAAATGAATTAGAATCCGATTATCTTCAC
Organism: Diaprepes abbreviatus; assembly: GCA_034092305.1. Lineage (NCBI taxonomy): Eukaryota > Metazoa > Arthropoda > Insecta > Coleoptera > Curculionidae > Diaprepes > Diaprepes abbreviatus. Next base: position 17,417,558 of record JASJET010000103.1, read on the forward strand.
AATTACAGATGTCCAAAGTCTGAGTTTCCTACTCCAACTTGGGTAATATTTTCCCTGAAAAACTAAGAACAAAAAACAAGAAAAATAAATGAAAAATTATAAATCTATTTATTTCTAAAAGTCTTAAAGAGGAGACATATATTTTTAAATATTTTCTTAACACCCGACAAGACCTAAATAAAAAATTTATTCCACGTGTTCAAAATTATCGACAGATAAATGACGGGATGTACAGCTTTTTGAGAATGATCATTTAACATAATCTTAAGCGCAAAACTTGAGATGCGATCTCACAACTAGAACTATTATATCTCAAAAATTGATTTTACCTAAATGTTAAAAAATTAATTAGAATTCGATTATCTTCACAATTACAGATGTCAAAAGTCTGAGTTTCCTACTCCAACTTGGGCAATATTTTCCCTGAAAAACTAAGAACAAAAACAAGAAAAATAAATTAAAAAGTATAAATCTATTTTTTCCTAAAAGTCTTAAAGAAGAGACATATATTTTTAAATATTTTCTTAACACCCGACAAGACCTGAATAAAAAATGTATTCCAAGTGTTCAAAATTATCAACAGATAAATGACGGGCAGTACAGCTTTTTGAGAATGATCATTTAACATAATCTTAAGCGCAAACTTGAGCTATTATATCTCAAAAATTGATTCGTATGGTTGAAAAGAATGAAAAGATAAATTCTACAATCGGAACTCGTTGTATATAACACCAAAAACATCACAATAAGGAAAACTTTGACAAAGACGTTTGGGAATTTATTGGAAGGTATTTTGGTTTAAGGTTAAATTATGTTGAAATAAAAAACCTATCTTGAGGCAAAAAAAGAACGAAAACGAATCGAACATCGATGTTTCAACGAAGCATTATTAAATAGGAAATTTACGAGGATCCATGTAAGGATTTAAAAAAACGTTCTGAACAGTCTCATACAAATAAAAGATGGTGCTGATCATTGGAAATGTTTTTTCTTTTAGTTTTGCTAATGTTTATCCGTTTCTTGAAAATAAATCTTTCCGAATCATGGATACATAACCAATTACTTTTGACAATAAATTCAGAAGAAATTGTTTATTGTTTAAGTATAAGTTAACAATTACATAGTAAGGCTAAAACATTTTAAACACTTAAGGTAAAGTTATTTAATAAGTTAACTACATATAAATAATCTTAGAACAAAGAATTACTTAGTTTTATTTCGTTGTTGAGATAACATTTAGAAAACGCAGAGTGTTGCCAAAATTTAAACTTGCTCGAAATTTAGTATAGCTCACTGAATTTTGTGCCTAAAAAAGGGCAAATACCAACGACATTTAAATAATTTTAAAAAATGAGTACGGGAACTCTAAATGAATGTGCAAACATGCTTGACTCAGAAAGATAATCAATTAGAAACCAATCGCGACCAGACCGATTCACAATAGTCACAACAATAGTTTTTTGATTAGAAAGTTCTCTATTAAGTCAAATTTTTAACGATTCGGATGAATCTTGTTTAAATTACTTATCCGTGGCCGTATTTGTGTGTTCTACTGGGGCATCATGGGGATTAGTCATGCATAAACTCCAAAAACCAAGTTCAAAATTCAAGATCAGGTTTAATAATAAAAGACCGTATTTAGTAAAAAGTTATTTAACTTTTACATGCTGAAAAAGGTATATTTTTATGTCATTAGATGCCTTTCTGTGTTCATTTCCAGGATTGTGGACTAATGCTTCGAAAATTTCCAAACGCTTATCGTCAAAATTCATAATATAAATTTGATGTGCAAACAATTATAGAAGGAAACATATTCATCAAAATTCGTACTCAAAATAATTATAGGTAACGAAATATATATATATATATATATATATATATATATATATATATATATATATATATATATATAGTTATTTTTAATACGAATTTTGATGAATATGTTTTCTTCTATAATTGGTTGCACATCAAATTTATATTATGAATTTTGACGGTAAGGGTTTGAAAATTTTCGAAGCAATAGTCCACAATCCTGAAAATGTACATGATTAGGGACGCATCGACTACTAGGTCTTTTGACGTCCATTGTTTTGTTTTCCTTGCTATGTGTGTTCTTTGTTCTATATTAGGTCATATAATACAATGTCCTTAAAAAATGTAATAACATTATTCGAGTTGTGATAGGAGAGAAGGGTATCGATTTTGTTTCCCTGCGATTGGCGAAATGGGTGATGCTCATATTTTTTACACGGGGTAATAATATGTTTGACTGTTAGGGTGGTTTGACAGGTTTCACAGAAAGGAGCAGGAGATTTGTTCAAGAGGTGTTCATGGGTTAGTTTCGTGTGACCAATTTGAAATCTCGTCATTATAGCTAGTTCTTGACTTGGTCAATTATGGAGGGGGATACCAGTAAAGAAAGTCTTTTTAACTGATTGAAGTTTGTTGACTGGATCCTGGAGGTCCATTTCTAATTAGATGAGGTTTCGGGATATGTGAAGTAAGGAGCTTTTAAGGTCTTGAGGGTGGAATGTTTTGCGTATTTTATTAGGTAAGTTTTGATGGCGTGGGCTCTACTGTTTTCCGGGATTCCAGTATGACTTGGAACCTAAAGGAAGGTGAAGGATTTATCCTTGATATGAGAATACTTTATTACATAAATAGGGTTGTATAATTCAATTAGTTTAAGGGAGTTGAGAGAATCTGAGATTACTAGCCCGTTCGATTTGGAGGTATTTACGTAGTATTGTATAGCTTTAAGAATCGCGAATAACTCAGCAGTAAGGACGGAAGATGCTTCATGGAGGAAGAAAACTGTTTCTGCATTTCTTGTATGATATGATGCGCCGACTGAATTATCTTTCTTGAGGCCATCGGTAAATATGAGTTCAAGATTGCCGTAATTTAATTGTATGATTTGATGGCATTTTGATTGGATTATTCTCGTATTAACTTCTTTTTTGCTTAATAGTGAGAGTTCGAAGTTGTCACTAATTGGGAAATAATTCCAAGGGGAAAATAAGGGTATATTTATTTCTTCTATTGAAAGCAGAGTTATTGACAGACGTTTCCTGGTTTCGGTGAAATTAGTGTGGATGAATGGGAAATATTCAAAGAGGTACGGATGTTAGAGGGGTTGATAAAGGATTTGAAATGCAGGATGTGTGGATGGAAGAGGAGTGAGCTCACGTAATTGAAGGTAAGCTGCTTTCTTCTATGCTCTACGCATGGAATTTCAAATGCACAAAATAGGCTATTGACTGGACTGGTATGAAATGCGTTTATAAAAAGGCGTATACCTTTATTATCTATTGGATTCAATTTTTGGATGTAACAGGTAGGAGCTGAAGAGTAGACTATACTTCCATAGCCTTTCTTAGATTGTATTGGGGATTTATAAATATTTAATAACGATGTCCTGTCAGATCCCTATTTAGTATTTGATAACATTCTAATGATGTTTAGGTCTTTAGGACATTTCGTCTTAATGTGATGAATGTGGGAATTCCAATTAAGGCGCTTGTCGAATACCAGTAGAAATCTAGCTTTGACGAGATAAGCAATTCAAGATTATAATAAATATTCATAGAAGTCTAATCATAACTATATATTGAAAGGATCTTCTTACACATTCGCAACATACTGTTGTATCTCGCTGTATGATAAACATATGATTTTCCATCCAAATTTTATGGTTTCCCTCTTCTATATGATGGATTCCAGGACACTAAAGCAGTGTATTAAAGATATAGTAAATATATTTTTACGTATATTACGAATATGGAGAGAGAGCTTTCCTACCTGTTGATATGTAAGGACATCCAAATCTATACCTGTAACCATTTCTATGACGTTATACATTCATTTTATAAAACAATCTTTTTTATCTCGTAAAGCCAGATTCATCTTTAGCAAGTACGAGTTTCGAAACATTTCTAGAACTAATGATATTCATCTATGATCAAAGCTGATCGAATTTGAGGCTATACATTTGAGGATTCTAAAGAAGCTGAACTAGAGATTCAGTAAATGTTTATATAATGCTAAGAATGCACAAAGAGAACTTTTGACCTGTTGGTAAGTGAAGAGTTATGCATATGCTTGTGTTTACATCTATTTAAGGTTGTGACCTCTTCTAACCTATAACACTAGTCGACAAACACAAAAAATGCTACTGATGTTATAACGGTTGTCCGTGAGAGTTTAAAGCATCCTGATTGTGAATTTACCAACGAAAATTTCGCACTACGTATAGATTTTGAGATGTAGAATTTATCAGTTATATTTATTTAATGCAAACGTTTTTATATAATATATATACGTAAGTTCAAAACAATAAAAAAAAACAAAATATTTTAAGGATTACAGGATTTATTTACAAAAATACACATGGAAATACATTTATAGTACGTCTTTTGTACATAAGTTTTTGGCAAATGTTGACTTTGATTTGTATTCCCGATCGCTTCCTCTCATGCGAATTCATCATAATCCCCCATCATTGCTGGATCTTACCTGCCTCAGTAGCGTTGTTCCATTATTAATATGACTTGATGGAACCTTTCTCCTTGCTCGTCACTAATGGCACCCAAATTTTCTGCGAAAAAAATTAAATCAGAGTGCCATAAGTGTATTTTAAGAGACATGCAACAGCCTATTTTGCATTAGCTTTCAAGTGGTTCTTCTACAAGTTTCACGTAGTTTTCTACTTTTTTATTTCCTAAAAAATAATTGTTTTAAAAGAACTCCACACAGATAATTTAAAGTCACTTAATTTTTGATCAAACGGTTGATCCCTTAGTATTTATCTATTTGTGGTCGAACAAGTATTCCTTCCTTAAGCTTAGCATTACTTAGCTTAGGAAAAATTTAAGGTATTTAAGTGCATCTCTTTCTTTGCCTAATGCTTTAACGAAATTTTTAATCAATCCCAATTTAATATGTAATGGTGATAACGATACTTTTTTTGGGGATCAACAAAAGCTATATTCTTTACGCTAGCTTGATCTGAAATATATTGATCTGTTGGAAGCCATTTTTTTACTTGGTAATGGCTCTGGGTTGCACTACCGTCTCAAAGATAAAGAGTACAGCAATACTTCGTAAATCTACCCTGAAGCCCTTGTAATAGTCCCATGATTTTAGGTCACCAAATTTTTGCCACTTATACGTAATATAGCTTATTGCATTTAGAATAAGTGACATACTTTCGTATGACTCACTCATGTCAACTATATATGCAAAAGGAATAGAGGGTCGTTTGTTGCCATTATGGAGTAGAATTGCTTTTAAACTTATTTTAGAAGAATCTATAAATAAGCGTCGTTTGTCAGGGTTATGTGCAAATCCTATTTTTTCTATAACATTATTTGGATTAACTCACACATTTATCCTGCAGAGTAAAGAACGAGGATAGTTCTTAGTTACGGTTCCTAAATATTGTAACTTTGGTTCCAGTGGCTAGTAAATTCCATTGTTATAATTTAGACCCTAATACTTCAGCATGCTCTTTGTACAAGTGGAGGTCCTGAACTAGATCACTTAATTCGGGTTGTTCGATTAAATGGGGTGTTTTTCCTTCACTTTTAGGAAAATAAGAATCATCCTTTTCTGACACATTATCGGATTCATACATACTAAATCTTTCTCCCATTTTGCCGAGATCACTGGAACTGCTAAACTTTCTCCATGAAGAAACGATTTTATTGTTGAGGGAATATCCTAATATTCAATATTATGTTTGTTCTTTCTTGGAAAACCAGACACATTGGTCATGCAAAAGTAACAGTCGTTAAAATGATTTGTTGGTTCTCGCCAAATCATTGGATCTGCAAAAGGCATAGAAGAGCGTTTGCCATTTAACCAGTTAATTAGATTTTCTGCATAGATTTGGTAACATATGTCAGGAGCTCAGTCCCGATCTTGATTGCCAACAAGACATCCAAAATTCTTATGATAAGCTACTTTGGTCATTTTTTTAATTGTCCTTTTCTGCGATTTAGAGAGAAACAGACCACATATGTAGCAAAAACTATCCGCGGGGTGACCACAGCTACATTTCTGTACTTTAGACATTTTTGTACTCTCGCGTACGTCACTTCGGAGATGTAATACTACTTCTACAGGCATTACAACATAAAGATAACCCCAATAAAATGCTCTTACTATTGGCTTTTTCACGCACTTTGCTTTTCTATCTAAACTGACCACTACTCAAGCTAAACCAGGCAACTGATGATACGACTGCCGGCCAGCTGCTTTTATAGCCGTTCCGTACTTCTGGTATTTTCTTGAAACATCGGGCATTGGAAGTTCAAAAAGCGACTTTGTACTTCTCGAATCCAGGGGCTATCTATAAGTAGATTTGGCTACGGGGCAGAGTGAAACTTAAAATTATGTGAGTTTAAATGGGTACTTCCGTTACTTTAAACCCTAGGGGGTTAAAATTTCGTAGTTGATTTGATAAACAACCCCATGTGGTGTTGCCAAATTGTGCGTAATTTACCTAACTTATGTAATACGTAAATTTTGCAACGTCGCGATCCGGTATATTTCGAATTACTTTTCAAAATAATGTGATTAAAATACTGATTGATTTTTGCTGAAAAAATTTTAACTCAAATATCTTACGTATTAGGAAGTTTTTACCATCATTTTCAACTTTAGAGACCAAAAAATAACTAAAGACTGGCTTTTTTATTACAGTCGCAAATTGGCTGTAAAGTATTGTAATTGCTATATATTTAGCTACCTTAAATTATTCGGAAGACGAATTTTTATGAAAATAGTCTCTGTAGTAATTGGATGAGTTTATAGTTTTTGGAGTTTGGGGATTCAAAAATTTTGGAAGCGTTACTCCAGGGCTCTGAAAATGTTCGACGAAAGATATCTAATATCTATAGCTAGGCCTTCCTCAACGTGTCGAGGCTCAATAACTTTTAATTAAATATGATATTGCACCTTGAGCTGATTTTTTGTATTTATGCATGATTATTCTTCACAATGCCGCAGCAGCGTACACGAACAATGGCTCTCACAAGTAATTGAAGCACAGATTCATCCAAATTGATACAGATTTAATTTGACAGATTTTTAAATCAAAAACCTACTTTTGCATCCATGTTCGGCCGTCTGAGGCGATTATGAACGAAAATATTAAATTAGTTATGAATGAAATATTGAATCAAGAAAGGAATTAACAACAAGAGAATGGTTTTTAAAAAACAATTGGTTGCCCTCAAAATTAAAATCTGACTTCAGAGGTAAAAACTAAAGAATGAAGTTAAGTTAGCACATTTTGAGGTCCCTAACTATTTTTTTGGTACATAATTATTAATAAAACGTTGTGAAAAATGTATTGAAAAATAATAATAAATGTTTGTGAGTGGCTACTCATTTTACAGTTCAAGCCAGACACTTTTACTGGTAAGTGTAATATGCATGGCAATTATTGATTATAGTAATGAAAAAGATTTTTTTGTAAGTAAGAATTGATTACGACGGTAAAAATAAAATTATTTATTTATACCGGAATTCATCATAAAAAACTGTTGCTTTAAAAATATACTTTATATACCCACCTTATCATTGCTTACAATGTTTATAATTTATTCCAGCTTCATATCTGTCTGCTCTTTCTATTACATCTGCACAATAAAACAACTTGAGATGTGCTCTAAAATGTAAATTGAAAGTTACAAAAACGCGCCAAAGTTTAGTATAAGTCATTTCACAGTAACTACCATTTAATCTATGCGTTTTTAGATCGGTTCGTAAAACGAAAACCTCTTGAGGAATATTTAGGTAAACTTTTAGAAAATTAGAGGCAATAAGACCATGTGCGTACAGTTTGCCAAATACAAAACACATAGAATGCTTTAGTATGTAGAGTGCAGTTCATGAATTCTAAGCCTAATCTCAAAAGGTATTGCAAAGATCGTTAAATGGCCATTATTCTCTGTCTTCAGATGCATGATCGCTTTATGACTATATTAATGAATCAATATCAGACTAATTCAACCCACAAAAGGCAATAACCTCCTAAAGATCGCCATTTTGTTTAATGACTTTTGGACCTAAGTCTCGGTTTCGTAAACCTAACTTTTAAAATACGAAATTTACTTTTGAAAACTAATATTTGAAAGTAAATCAAGTGCAAAGTTTCATACATTCATTCAGGGGCAAATCCAGCCTCTTTCTTTGGACACGGGGGACGGGGACGGTCATATCACAAGAGCACAGAAAAGAACGAAATTTTCCCCACCCCATTTTTAACACAAGATTACAGTATAACAAGCGAAAGCGAGTTTTTGACGGGAGAGGGGGGGAGGTGTCAGCAACATTAACCAAATGCAGCGGGCAGGCGAGCCTATTTCTCTGAATTCGATGTTCTTGTGGGGATTTGCTCCCACCATCCCCATGGATCCGCGCCTGCGTGCAGCAAAATATCTAAATAAGCTGTTTGTAAGTAATGCGTATGTATTTTTAAAAAATTACTTAAATATCCTTTTACCTTTGACTCACTATTTCTCCCGAGATTTGAGATACCGCATTTGCATATGTCCTTGTAAAAAATGTTCGCGAATCAGCCATATCCACTAAGAAAATTTAAGAGTTAAACCCGATTTAGTTGCCATGAAATTTAAATCTTCGAGTCGGCCAGTTTTGTTTATTGCATATGTCAATAAATAAATGCTTCTATAGGGATTTTCCGATAAAGCCTTGAAATATCTAACGAAAGAGTTGTGTTTGGTATTAACGTGTATAATTGTTTGGATTCCGCACCATAATTAGAATTTTGTTATTTTCATTTTCAGTGCACAGGTACCAATTCACAATTGGTACCTGTGCACTTGACCCTGAATGCGCGCAGCTGTGAGACTGTGAACGACTGAACGTGTGGAACAAGCGGGCTTTACATAGCATTCTTTTGATGTGCATCTTTTGGCCTCAAGAACCATTTTTATCGTGTGTTATTGTGAACTAGCACTACTAAGGAAAATTCTGAAATGCCGGCCGGCAGAAACTAAATCAGATGAGCCGTGGGTAAATGTATTATTTATTACCATTGTGAATAACTGCCGATTTTCGTGTGATAAGTTTCCTTATTCATCAAAAAATCAGGTGATCCTTTGCAGTTATTGAAATACCAACCAAATTGTATACCGATAACATGCTCTTATCGATCGTGTAAACAACATAAATTTAAATTAAAAGAACGGTGCACATATAATTTTAAAAATACTGATTTTCCTAGGATGTACCAGCTTCTACTCGATAGTAATTGTGACCGCTCTTGCAGTTGAAGAGGCTGTGGCGGCATTTTATCAGCATATAGATGTTATTCTTAATAAGACGGTACTAAAGACTTTGTTCAAGCATAGTAAGTACCCACATTAATTTACTAAGGAGGTAATTTGCTTATTAAAAAATAAAGAGCTGCTATAGCGGAAATTTAAAAGATCTAAGGAGACTTGTAATTATTTATCTTTCAGGAATGTTAGGACAGTTGTAAAAAATCTTATCCGTACGTCTTACAGTACTTGTCTTACAAATGTTGAAGCGAAATTAAAAAAAAAAACAATAGTTCTGATTCTATATCAATTTTAGGAAGTCTAATAGTACTCTGCCATCTGCTATGTCTTATGAAGATCAGGAATTAACTAATCCCACTGACATCATAAATTCATTTGCGAAATTATTCAAAGAGTCCTCTATTGTTTCTACTCCTTATGTACCCACTTCTAGTTAGGGTTGCAATTCTAATCCTATTTCATTATCTAAAATAAGGCCTGAAGACGTTAAGAAAGCTTATAAAATATTAAAGATCAAATTCACAGCGGGTACTGATTCCATTCCTTGTTTCGCGTAAGGGATTGTGCTTAGGCGTTTGCTGAGTCGTTGTCTATAATTTTTTGATTTATGCATTCAGAAATTCATTTTTCCTGATCTAAGTAAGGAATCAAAAATCTGTCCGATTTTTAAATAGGATGCTAGAACCAGGATAGAAAATTTTGGCCCATAGCGATAATGTGTAATTTTGCAAAGGTATTTGAGCGGGTTCTTCAGGAACAAATATCCTTCTACAAAGCATCTCTTATGATTGATCAGCAGCATGGTTTTGCTTCTGGAAAGTCAAGTGTAACCAATCTTTGTACTATCGCACAGTATGTCTCAGAGCGTATTGATTCTGGCACTCAGGTCGATGTCATTTACACATTGCCGGAATTTGGTTTTAATGACAATCTTATTAGATCTTTTGAATGCTACCTATTAAACCACTTTCATTAAATTGAATACCTTAGTCATAGATCTAGTAATTTTGTAGTAACGTCGGGTGTTCCTCCAGGATCTGTTCTGGGTCTCTTACTTTTTAACGTTTTTATCAACTATATCACATGTGGGTTGAATAACAGCCTACTTTATGCAGACGAGTTAAAGAAAACCGGATGATTTCAAATTGATCGGAAACATGTCATTAGTCCGATTTTGTCAATTAATGCCCTTTCCAATTACACATATTATGAGAAATTGTTCTAGATTTTATCAATTACATAATAATTAACATCATCTTGTATATTTGTATATTATAGTTGTTAAGTAATACGCCTTTCAAATACATACTTCAATTTACATTATCATATTTCTTTGAGATTTTTTAAAAATCGCACAAATAATGAATTATGCCTGGTAGTAAGTAATCCTTAGGCCCCCCCGGGGGTTCATGTATGTGCCTTTAATCACAAATTGCCGCTACCTACTAATTAAACTTGAACAAAATTGGCGCAATAGTCTTTGTTGACTAAAATGTGGTTGTCTTTATTTCTTGATTAGGTTGTATCTTTAATCATCATCAAGTATAAACTGAATGATTTGTCTTGAGTCTATGAGCTTATATAGGGACTGCGTCCATTGAAGTGAAAAGTTTCGCTTCACTGTATACACCTCAATGATTTGATGTTACAAATTAGTGATTGCCAAAGATTAGGCATATTAACACTGGGTTTACTCAAGATTCCATTATTATTTTTAATGTAAGCTTTTCCATAAATTTTCTTTTTTTCATGTTGGGTTCCATATATATTGCTTCAGACCATTTTATATGGTGTTGTATATCGCAGGTATGTTCTGCAATACCTGATCTCGATTTTTTTATGCTCCCTAATTTTAACTTCTAGTGGTCGCTTAGTTTTTCCAATATACATTTCACCACACTTACATGAAACTTTGAAAACAGATTCTTTCTTATTGGTAGTTTTTGGTTTTGTTTTTGTTAAATGAGCTCTAAGTATATTTCCTGATTTGAAGGCTTTTTTATATTATAGCTGCTGGCAATTCGTTTTATTTTATCCAAGATTCCCGTAATGTACGGAATTGTGAAGAAGGAATGTGTTTCTTTCTGTCCAGAGGTCGTTGTTCTAAAGATATTTATAACATCGTCAATTAATTTTAAAGGATAACCATTCTGTTGTAAAAATTAATGTCTGCTACCTCTTTTTTCAATGAATCGCCATTAATACATAGATATAGCGCGATACAGACGTTGCGTATAATTCCCCTTTTTGTTACAACAAAATGATTAGAACTATGGTTAAGATATTATCCAATAAGTGTTGGCTTCCTGTATACTAAAGTTCTTAATAGTTTCGTTTAATAGTTCACCATGACACCTAGGAAGGGCAGTTGATCATTTACCTCTTTTTCCATGGTAAACTTAATTGTAGGTCGAATGGTGGATGTTTCAAAAAATAATTAAATTCTTGATCATTGGCCTTACATACGATGAAAGTATCATCGACATATCTCAAACTTTTGGTTTCACTATTGCTGTTTCTATGGTTTGAGTTTCGAGCCGTCCTATATATATATATATATATATATATATATATATATATATATATATATGTATATATATATATATATATATATATATATATATATATATATATATATATATAACCCATCGAAAGCCCGGCTTCCTAAGCGTAGAACTTGTCCTTTACTTGAAAATAAGCACTACGAAGTCAACACTCCAAAAGGTTCATCACCCCGTCTAGTAGAGACGTGGTTCAATCGGATAATGTGTATTATTATCTAATAGATTTTTATTTTAATATTTCTTACTTAATAATTTGGTTATTTAATTCTTGCAATAAATCTAAAAAATAAGTGGGATTTCAGGTCAATCTGAAATCAGTAAGTGAAACTCGAAACAACTCTTGTAATTTTTCGATTAATTTATAGAAGAATGTGGTGTCTCTCATCTATAATGGTGTGTAATAACATAATCGTTAAGATGAAAATCCTGCATTTTGACAGACAACAAATTAGGCCGATGACAAGACTAATAACCGACCACTGCAGTTCAGCCATGAACATTTGGTTATTCAAGGTGGGACAAAGATGGGACAAGAACCAGCTTCATCTGCTTCAAGATTCAGTGGCAACTATACTTACAAGAAGAGGGTTCATAGTAAAGAGCGGATCTATATGTATTGGTCTATTCAAGCTAATTTGAAGGCCCTTACGAAACAGAGGTTCATTTAGACTGGTCTAAGAATGTTAGAGTTACCTCAGAACCAAGTCATGAAATTATACAGCCGATGACTTTACCTTAAAAGGTTCATCAAGTCATTATATTGGTGCCTGGACCTACTCTTGCTAAGATGAACAAAATGACAAGCCATTAAACATTAAAATAAAAGGAGTACAACAATAAATGGATTATCAGTAGGGATTATCAGTTGACTTCGAAGTAACTGAGTTTATTGAGCAAAACTAACTAAGGGAAACCATAAGTATAATATTAGAGCATCTGACTGTCAAAAGCACCTACTGTGGTAAAGAAAAAAAGATAGGAAAGAACATGGATAGAAATTATATAACGGTTACATCATTGGTTAAAAAACAATACTTACATCATTTATTAAGCTGCAATATCTTCGTACATATATTATTTAATAGAAACAGTTATAATCTAAAAATGTTATTGTTTTCTTGCAAAATTTTTGTCCACAATACTACTGAATCCTATAATGACTAATAAGCCTTTTAAAACCATTTTGAATAACATTATGCGCTAGTTATGTTTCATTGAAAATTAAATAAAATTTATTCAATCGGAAATGGCAACCAATTTTCAGATCCAAAAGTTTGGAACTGGATTAAATTCTTAACCACTTCTTAGCAGACTAGAGAGAAACAAATGGGTGTAAATGAAACGAGAGTGAGCACAATAGGTCTAAACTGACTGCAGTGCTTGAACAAAAAAATGGCATTAGTCACTTTAACGACTATTTATCGAAATTTATATGCCTTGTCTGTCTTTCCTAACTGTTTATTTATCTATAGCTATTAGACTTAATACTGTATTATACAAAAAACATATAATTAAATTTGTTTCTTGTCTTTGATGGATATACATATACATACCAAGGACACTGCGAGTAAAGAAAACTTAAATGTGAAAATACCATCAAGGCAGATATTTAAGATAAATGCGGCTATAAAGCTACATTCTTTTATTCACATTTTAATAATGCATGACACGCCACTGTTTAAAAGGCTTTTTATTACAGACATAACTTTATCCTTACGAAGGGTGTAATTTTACCATAAATTAAGAAATTTTTAGGGAAATGTAGTATGCAGTAGCAGTAAAGTAAAGAATTTGTAAAAGGGATCTTTTGACAAGGGTTTATTTACCCAACCTAACCTTAAAATATTTATAATGAAGTATATATTTTTGGTCGTGAAGAAAGAAATTTTATTCTTATTTTATTTTTAAGGAAAATACTTAGTCGACATAAATTTGTTTCCTATACCGAAGATTCTTGAACAAATGTATTTAACAAACGCTACCATTAAGAACCAGTAAAGAACATTATTAACAATTTTGTGATGCTAAATTGCCTAAAAAGCTCGGACGTGAATGAATGGATAAATGAATAAAAAGTGGTGATATTTGATCTTCGATACTTAGGTCTTATTGGGCCCTTTACATCTCATCATGACTGCAAGTCATTCGAAGCCTATTCCTTTGCGAGTCCGAGCAGACTCGTTAACTGAACTCTTATGGCTGGAGGTAATAATATTTTATCTCTGAAATGTCTCAATCTCAGTCCGTTGAGTGTTGGGCACTCTTTGAAGATATGTTCAATAGTTTTATCCTTCTCTAGACACCATTTGCACATCGAGTCATCCATGATGCCAATCTTAATAAGATTACTATATCCTATCAGTTATCCCACCACGATTGAAAGCTCCTTCCCCTGCAGAGAGAAAAGCTTCTTAGTAGGTCATATGCTAGGTCTAATTATATGTTCCTTAACAGATCATTCTAAAAATCTCCTGCAACAGCTTTAATTTCCTCTTATCAATAGTATTTGGAAAAGGAAGTTTAATGTCCGTGTGGGGCAGCTGCGGACCCCATCTTTGTCAAACGATCTGCTTCGTCGTTCCCATGTATAAATAGGTAACCCGGGAATCAAACGAGTCTGATTGTATAGCCGTTCTTTGTCAGATTATCTAGTATATCTGTGCACTCAGACACTAGTCGTGAAGCTAAAATATTAGACTACAATGCCAATATTTCAGCTATACTGCCTGAGTATATGTTTATTGTCTTTTCCCAGCTTATATCATTTTGGCAAATATAGCCACATTACAGAATAGCATAAGTTTATTCTTGAAGATCGTTACATGATATCCAATAGGGTAAAACTCTCTGACCTCAGTACTCCAATCTATTTCTCGACTCCCCTAATATTTTCTGCTTGGTTAAAGTATTTTTAAACGTGAACAGATTTTAAGATCGGAGTAATATTGTCTATTTGTATGCCCATCTCTCCAGTACGCTTCTCCATCCAAAGGAAAAGTCACCAGTTCTAGATCCGAGATGCCCTAGGCAACTAAGATGACAAGGAGCCTTTAAGGTCTGTATACTTATGAATAAGTGGAGAGGAGGTAGATTCATTAGGGTCTCCAATGCCCTAGCAGAAATAGTCCTCATCGCACTCATCATTCCCTCAAGAGCCTTTCTTTGAACTTTTTCAAGTTAAAGACGGTAATTGCGTTGGGTTATACTATGCCACCATACAGTAGTGAAGTATATAATCCGAGGATGGATTATCATAGTATATATCCAATATAGCACTTTAAGTGTCAGCCTCCATGTGCACCCAACTCTGTCTTGAGTTCAGAATTACTCCTAGGAATTTCAATATTCTCTGATATTGATATAAATTAAACTTCTATAGAGCTTTTGACAAGCTGGCCACTATAGGGTTTCATGGCAAAGGTGAGACGATTCCTCCTTGCAGACATTCCGTTCTTGACAATGCCTAATTTTGGTGTTGTTAAACTAGGACTTATGGGTGAAAAAGTATTTAGAGAAAATTATATACAAGGTTGGTCTAATTGGCTGCAAGGGCATTTTATTAAAATTTATCCATATACTATAGCAACTCTAAAAATCTAATAAAACTAAAATATATACAAAGTTCTTCCTAAATCCATTAAACAATAATTAATGTTTGAAATAATTTTCGTCTCTCAAATACTTCTAGACCTAATAAAATATATCTTATTTAAAAGAGAGTATCCCAGTTTATAATCAAGAAAGTAAAGAAAAACTTTGGTAATTAATAATTCAAATAATAGAATTGATTTTCTTAAACATTATAAACATCATCAAGAATCATTAGTCTAGCTTTTATCTACACAGAACGACATGAAACTACGAATCATTAGTATAACTTTAGCAAGGAGACATAAGCAGGAAATTCCAATTATTATTCATTTTTGGAGAAGATAAAACGATAGGTCTCAAATGATTGATTTTCTACAGTATTTAAGCTTGTTTGGAAGAGAGTATGTATATTCTACATTAAATTTAAATATTAAAATTTCCCCCTATTTCCTTAACTTGATTTTCCTACATAGAAATCTGTTATATACCATGAAAACTAGATCCAGTTTCAAAATAAAACAATCTTAATAAATTTGGTTATTATCAATTTTTAGAAAACGCATCTTCTAAACACTTCACAGAATTAGTATACAATTATTCTTTACCAAGTAGTGTAATCCACAAAACAGATCTTAGAGAGAGATTTTCTGAATATGTATGATCCAAAATACGTTAGGGATAAGTTCATCCACGTAAGCGCTGGTGTCGACGCAGTGATGTTACTTGACAAGCAATAGAACCTATATTTCTCCAGGCTTTTGTCTATACTACAAACAGCATCACCTCGGTGGCTATATTTGATTTTGATTGTATTTTTAGATTTCCGACGTTAAGTTTGTGTGCGTTTATTGTTCTTATTTGTTTGAGTTATGCCTGGAATAAGACCTAGAAACATTTAAACAATTGATAAACAATAATAAAAAAATGTGAACTATTATCACTGAAATCTTTCACAGTTCATAATTGCTATAGAGTTTTGAACTTTTTTAAACTTGCGAAATCTTCCTAAGAACCGAAATAAATAGGCGACCACCTTGTATGATCATTAAGATTAGTAAATGAAACTGTAAAATTACGTTTTTAAAATTTATTTTCCATATTGAATTAAGGTCCATAATGAAAAACTATCCTAAGTATAATCCTAAAACATTTATTGACAAATATTATTAAAACTAAAGTGATAAGCTTCATCTACAAAGAATTAATGTCAAATGAATACAATACTACACAATTGGTACCTGCTTGGTGGAACAAAGAAATTCAAACTTTGGTTCGATGTCTAAATTTTGAGTATTAGATCATGTTCTACATTTAACCTGTTTCTGCAGTTATATGTCAGGTAAGTGTATGTTGGAAATCCTTTCTTACATAGATATGTTGTACAAATAGGTAATAAAACTAATGGCTTTTTCCGCCAAAACAGGATACTCATTTCTTACTCAAATCCAAAAATCAATTACAGAGTAATCTTCAAAATTGTCAGAGGATAAGTCGATAAGCTCTTCTTTTTCCAGTAAAGTTAAAGTCTCCGAAGTTATATATCCTTGAAAAGGATTACATATCCAATTGTTCGATCCAGATATAATAGGTTGATTAGGAAAATTGTCTTTGAACGTTAATTAAAATTGTTTAAGATGTTCAGTAATATCCCTTTTAATATTGTTGTTAAGTTGAATTACATTTTTTAATAAAATGGTGCTGAGAAGACCAAAACATTTGTAGACATTCACCTGCAGAAAATGAATTTTAAGGGTAAACTTCTTTAAAATGGCTGCTATTCTATCATGAGCATTAAAAATAGTGATATTTGGCCTTTGTAGAGCCAGATTTAAATCATTTAATTTAGAAAAAAAGTCAGTTAAGTATACAAATTTTTGCAGTCAAAAAATATCAGATACACAAGAGGAAAAATGGAATGGATGCTCAAGAAAAAACGCTTGAACTACAGAATTTAGTTGAAACAAGTGGGTCAAAACCTTGCCATGAGAAAGTCATTTAACTTCTATATTACGTATTAAAGAAACGTGAAGGCTTTAAAAGTTCTCATAAAGCCCATGGAATAGACGAGAGTTTGTAGCAAGCGATTTTGCAAAATTTACAATTTTTACAGCGTCGCTTAAAGTACCTGATAACTCTGCAGGAATGCGGTTACATGGTCTATGAATACAGCAATTCTTCCATTAAATATTCTCGTTAATCTTGACCAGCACTACAAGTCCAGAAAATGTCCCGGTCATTGATTTTGTACCATCAGTGCACATAGCCACACAAAAACACCAATTTGTTTCATATTTTTTTTTCAAAATAGTCAGTGATCGTATCAAAAATTGCTGCACCAGTCGTATAGGTTTTCAGTGGTTTTGCAAATAATAATCTTCTTGAATGGAATTCTTAACAGTATATCTAACACAGACAAGAAATAATGCAGCGTTTGCTACATCCGTTGACTCGTCAAGTTGAGAGAATTTTATTTTTTTTTAAATGTTCACTTATCACATCATTTGCCAAATCATTAACTCTCCGTGAGACTGTGTTGTTTGATAAGAGAAAATAATTAATTTTCTTGGCCGCTTTTTATCCATGCATACCATTCGTGATGTTTTTAGCACAAGGTCTAATCAAATTTTCTACCATTTCTATGTGCTTGTCCAGATCTTGCAATTCTGTAACTAACTCGAAATTATGCCTCGAGGGCCATTTTACTATCTTCGTTTAAATTTGTTAGAAAAGAAGAAACACTAGATTTGTTATTACCTGACAATTTTCTTTTAAAATACTCAACAGGTTTATTCTTGTAATCTATATGTCTTGTTTCAAGGTGTCTACGAAGAAGAGATGATTCTAAACTGCTGTTGGCCAGGACTCCATGACAAATTATACAAACCGGTTAAGGTTCTAACTCCTTCCGATAAAATAAAAATCCATTTCTAAATAATCACTGTCATATTTTCGTTTCTTTTCTTTTATTTTCACTTTGTTTGCCTATTTTTTCTTTGCTTTCAGTCTGGCTCACTTCAATTGCCACCCTGTGTTAGTTCCAACTCAAGGACTGAAACAGAAGAATTAATTGATTGCTCGTTCAGCTTTTCATCAGACTTGACAAAACTACTCGTTTTTAACCAAAGACCCAACATACATTTACGGAGCGATAATAATTTATTCGTTATTATATCGACAGACGTTATTCTCGTTCTGTTGTGCGCATTCGGGAAAAGCATCGGTTCGCCGAAGTAGAATTTGCCGACTCTTTTGAGAATGTACTTGCATCGCCAGCGGCGTAGCGACTTGTCCCTTAATAATCACAATAAGATGGGAAAACTAACTGAATAATTAAATCGAGCCGGTGGTGCGCGAATAAAATGTTTGATAAGGTTAAATTTTACACACCCGGAAAAAAGTAGTACTCACATAATAATAATTTTTTATGAGGACTGTAAAAAGTGTTAAGTGTTCCAAATTTGACTTAATTATTTAAAAAAAAAATTATATAAATTTAAAAATCTAAAAATAATTATAAAATTTAACACTCTGTGTCTTAAAAACTAAGCATTATCGGACATATGTTTATATGAATTCTTATGCTTAAAATTAGCTCCGAAACTAATTCTTCAAAATTTCTCGCATTTATTTGGAAACACCCTGTATACGGACATTAAGGATAACAGCCTAGCGATAAAGCCTTGAAATATGTAAGAGAAATAGTTGTATCTCGAAAATAAATAAAATTCTCCATTTTTGCTAGTGCACATTTCCTATTGTAGAACCTGGTACTTGTTATACAGTCTAGCAATAGAATATTTACCAATGCTAATAAATATTGCCATATTTCGGACTTTTTTGACGTAAAACGGATAATATTAAAATAGCTTTTAGATCTAAGACTACTTGTGTACTTGAAAATATTATAATAAAGTAAAGGTAATAAATACACAATTTATAAAGTTTGTTTGTAAAATTACACATATATTTGTAAGCATTATATTTAATGTTTTTTTTTCTCCCTCTGTAAGAAAATTGTATATTTTTAATTCGCTGGTATCACAGTCTGTTACCTATATGTTTTCATGAACATGTTATATATATATATATATATATATATATATATATATATATATATATATATATATATATAAAACAAATTCCTATTCTTGCAATTTAAAAATGAATTTTGAAATTTTTCATTTATTTATTTCCCAAGATTAAAATAGCTCACCTCTCATAATTAGTTGCTAGTCCATACACGTCCGCGTTAACAATTATTCAAGCAATGTGTTGTCTGTGATCACTTTATTAGGTTATGCTTTGTGGTGTGGGTTTGAACCAAATGATCATTGTATACAGATATATGAAAAGTGGAATGTATTCGAGACGACGGTGGTAACAAACGTTATAATAAAATTTGCAGGACAATTTCTTATGAACAAATAGAGATGAAAAAGAAAGTTCTTTTTCAGAATTTTAAGAAAAATTGTAAAGTTTGCTGAAAAATATTTCAGACAAATTTGGCGTTTTTGAAAAACTTACACACATATACATTTTAATTAAATTTAATTACTATTTATCACTATTTTATTTGCCTTCCTTAGTATAAGGAAAAACTTTAATAAGAGCGTGTTTTCTTTCTGTAGAAAGAAAGCCGAAAAAATTTGCAAGGGTACTAAAACGATATTATTTTTTCGTTTCTTACGAACAAAAACCTATCTCCAGTACAAATCTACATATCAACTTCGAATTTTGAGCCGTCATTTTATGCTAGAGCTTAAATAGCTTATGTGAAAAAAACTTTTCATTGGGAATATACAATTTTATTTGTTAATAATTTTAAAAGATTTTTTTGCAATAAAAATCTGATAGATTTTGATACACTTTAGTTTATTTTTTGATTTTTCAAATGTGCTTGACTTTTCCATGAAACATTTTCCGGAAAACTTTATAGTTTTTACTATAACTCGGAAGAACAATTTTTTACACCTGAATTTGTTTATTACCACATTCGTTCCAAATACATTCCATTTATCAAATATTCTATATTTCTTTCTATACAATTACAAGAAAAAATAATACTTTGTGTAAAGTCAATGTTAGCAAGCTTTCCATTAGTATATATTTTTATTACACTGTAGTTTGTTACACTGATGAACAGCCCCTATTTTGTTTTGATATCATTAACTTCTATTATTTATATAAGTTAACAATACATAATATGCTCTTGCGTAAATTGATTAGGAAAGGAGATTGGTAAGCTCTCTCCGCCTCATTACAATACCACACATTATGCGGCAGCTCGTAATAAAACAACCAATACAAGCTAGGAATAATAATCATCAGATAAACACAATATTCATGAGATATTATCAGAATTTCTCGTATTTCTCTTGTGGTTTATATGGATAATTACTCAACAGTTACATTAGATGGCGTAATTGATATTGATAATTATATGTATTCTACGGACATTAGTTAAACCGTTCTATCTACATTTTTTTCGCAAAAAAAGTTTTAGATAATGTTTATCACCACAACCTTTCGAGTGCTGTTATCCAGTAAAAACTGTTTTCACGTACGATACAAGGATAACCATTTAAGTTTTTAGAAACGACCACTCAGTGGCGCAATTGAGATATGTCATTACTATTTTCGAAAAATTTTACATTTGTTATTGCGAAAACGGTTACAGGTTAGATTATTAGATTATTTAGATTGAGCATTTAAAAAAAAAGGAATTTTGGGAAAAAATGGAGATGCGACATGATGGTTTTTCTCTTTAGTAACTTAGGAAAAGCACAACTCAATAAAAATGCATAGAATTGCTCCGTTCAATTCTTAGTAATGAAGAACTATCATCAAAAAAGATTAGTTTGCAGGATATCGTTGTCGTGCACCTATCTGTGATGAATTTCACGAACGTCCACGAAAATCGGTTTTTATTCCAAATTACATCGATGCTGTACATAATATGATTGAAGAAGATCAACATGTGACTTACCGTGAGATAGAGGCATCCCTAGGCATATTAAAGGCTGCAATATATTTAATTTTGCATGAGCATTAAGCAGTGGAAAAAATCTGTTCCCGATGAATTCTGCATAATTTGCTTGAAGCTCAAAGAAAGACTTGTTTTAGTAGATATAAAGAAATGCTCAAAAAAGTTTACCCGGAAAGAGCTAAATTCGTGTATAATATCCCAACAGATGATAAAAACTGGATATATTCATGTGAACCGGAAACTCACAAACAATCTACTGTTTGGATATTCGAAAATGAATTAAATTACACAAAAGTGCTCGTTTGCAAAACACTTCCCAGAAAATTATCACTTGTTTCTTCGGTTGTTTTGAACATGTCGCAATCATTCCTTCAAAAGTCGAAGAACAGATAATGCTGAATAGTATGCAACAACTTATTTACAAGAAGTCATCGACAAAGTCAGGAAAAATAACCAAAAATCTCCCATAATTTTTCATTATGACAATGCGAGGTCTAACACTGCACATCAAACAATTCATTATTGAATGAGAAAAATATCGAATTAAGGTTTCAATACTTGAATTCACCTAATTTTTTACCTAACGACGTATTTGTGTTACCGAATGTTAAATGAAAAATGCGTAGACAGCGATTTTCATCACCTGAAGACGCTGTTGAAGCCATCAAAAATTATTTTTAAAATATCAACCTCAACAACAAAGTGAATAAATCTTAAAGGAAAATATTTTGAAAAGCAATAAAATTATTTACTCCAAAAAAATTGTTTCTTTCATAGATTTTGTAAGAACATAAAAGAATGTGTGACACTGTTTCGTCCTCTTCACCATATAGTCTACATGTTGGTTCTTCATTATTATCCATTGTGTGTGGATTTTTCCTTAAGTGTATTAGCCGATTATTAGCCCTGCCACCAGCTTAATCTGTTGTGGGATTAAAGGCAAGATTTCACGGCTTAATTTGCCGTATTATTTTCTCAGCAATATTTTGCTAGATCTGTGACTACTGATACTTCATTCACCAGGATATCCACCTACAAATAGTTGCGTTAGTATTGCTAAATACTGATTCCAGTCCAATCAAGGTGGCAGCAGACTCTTGACTTGTGAGTCCGCTTTTTTATCGCCTACCCATGACAGAGTGTGTTTTCCCATAGCGATAAAGTTTTAAATACAATCCCAGACCACTTTCGATGTTATCTCATGATATGCGCATGATTTCAGTGCTGCCTGATTGCCTGAGAAAATCAGAACAATCGTGTCTCTGTAACCTCTCGTCAGATTCTCTTGTAGGTAGGTATCAATAGCATATATTTCAGCCTCATTATGTTGAGTCTGGGTGTGTCTCTATGTATGGTCAGTTTTGGATCCGTCTCTAAATATAACGATGTTTTATGGCTAACTTAGTGTCTAGAGCCTGTCAAAGATATAGGCTAATGATATAGTGTCACTGCTCATCTCCAACCATGAGTTCGTTACCATGTTTTTGATGTGGATGTATCTAAGGATAGGTTCAGTTCATCAAGTCTTGTTTTGTTACAACCTACCCTCGCAGCAGCCTTGATTATTATATCAAAGAGATTTAGTAGAGTTCCCATTGCTGCTGCCCGGATGATTCTCATGGCTTCCCTCATACGCGTGTAAGCCAGTCTCTGGAGTTTATAGGTCCGCCTCTGAAAGATTTTTATTCACCAAACAATAGAGCCATAGATTATCATATGTCTTATCACTGCAATGTACAACCAATGCACAATGTGTGATTTTTTCCATGTTTTGCCTAGTATCCTGTTTGCTGCCATCATTGCAATTTTACCTTTAGTAATAACTTTCTGCAAGTATGAGTTTCAAATAAGCTTTGAATCCAGGATTATACCTAGTAACTTAACTTCTTGGCAGTGGTGTATTAAAGAGAGCTGGTAATCCTAATTCTCCAATCCTCGATAAATGTTGTATGTGTATGTGCGTAGAGTTCGGGATCTGTACACTATGATCTGGTAGACCTATTGTGTCCAGTCGTAAGAGTTACCTTATCGGCTAGAGCAGGTCTTCCAGTCCTGTTTTCCTAAGGAATCTCAATAGGTCGACAAATGTTAGTACGTTAACAAATTAAAACTTTTTAATTTTAACTTATACTCAATAAGTGATACTTTTTAAAACTGATAAGATTCTTGAAACGCCTTACTTTTTCTAACTAGTTGAGAAAAAGAATTTTTGTTTAACTTTACATGAAATATGTCTATTTCATCACTAGTTACGTGAAAAAGAAATTACAAAATAGCCATACTTTATAATATAATTACTTTTAAAGGGTAGCATTGCAATATTCTTTTGATGATTACATCAGTTTTAATTTAAATCGGAAAAATATTTGTATATTTTTTTATGTATTGACATCGGCTGATCAAAAAGTAACATCTGAAAAACAAACTAATAATTGTTTGATTATTCAACAATAAATTAAGATCAATGGTAACTTGTATATTTACTGAACTAAAAAATATTTTACATATATATATATATATATATATATATATATATATATATATATATATATATATATTACTATAAAAATTAGGTCCTCTATGTCTCCTATTGTCACTAAAAACCGACGACATTTGTTTTTGTACTCCGAACAATAATTTGAAAATACAACTGTGTATCTGCATCATCTTCGAAGCCTAGAAAGGTTAAGTCACACTCTCGATATGCCTCAGCAATTGCAATGGTTATAGCAACCTTAAAAGTTAAGTACGATAAACTAATTAAAAATAATAGAAAAACTAACATTGGCCATCAAAAAAACCTTATCATCAGCTTCAAATTTAACTTAGCGATATTCTCTTTACACCAGACTTTTAGGCATGGTACCCTATCGACTGTTTTTTTACAAACACCAGCAGACTGGTATACCTTTTAATGTCAATATCCTTGTTTAGTACCAGCTTGCATTGTGACATGGATTACAGTGTAAAAGCTTTCAGAGTCTTCTTTCGTTTGAAATATGACAGAAAAACTATTTTAATCAAAATATTTGTAAGCCACATTATATTTTACCTATATGTGTTTTCTTTTCAAGCAGATAAAGAAAAAAATATATATAAACAATTTATTTGCTGTAAATACAACTCTGGTCCTCACTCCATACGCGTTTCGACCACCTAATGGTCTCGTCAGTGAAGCTATATCGAACCGAAAACAACATTCACAGGAAACAACTGCTGTACAAAATATAAATTTCGAAGCATGTTGGTAGGATATTAAATACTGCCGACTTCGATATCAGACTAAAAAATAATCGCCAGTCAAACGACATCTATATTCACCGGAGTAGTGTGACATTTTGGAAATTAGAACAGTTTATTTCCTGCAAATACAACTCTGGTCCACTTTTCATATGCATTTTGATCATCTATCGGCAATTATTTAAACACAGCAGATTTATTTTATTTCTTACTGAAATTTTGGTTTTTTAAAATTTCGCACTACTCCACTGAATATGGATGTCGTTTAACTGACGATATTTTTCGGTCTGACATCGAAGTTGGCAGGTTTTTAATATCCTACCGACATGTTTCGGAATTTATATTTTATTAGCAGTTGTTTCCTGCGTGTGTTGTTGCTCTCGGTTTGATACAGCTCCACTGACGAGACCATGAGGTGTTCGAAACACGTATGGAGCGAGGACCAGAATTATATTTGCAGGAAACGAACTATTTACATATATATTATTTCCTTTATCTGCTTTTTTTAATTTCAATTTTAAGGCAAAGCTCAACGAGTCACACTTGCGACAATTCTCTTTAAACTGACAACTGGGAGAAAAACCGACTACGCCTACTAAACTATTCAATGCAATTTATAAAATTTTATACGAAACTCGTTAGGAAATGCAATTTTATGTAACTTGTGTGATTTTACCGAAACTCACTTCGCTCGTACCGCAAATAGTCTATGCGTTACATAAGATAAAGCATTCCCTAACTTGTTACATAAATAACTATTATTGTTTGGGGTCATGGTATGGCTGATCTGGGAACACATTTGCTTTGGAGGAGCATTCCACAGAAAGTGGTAACTGGGGATTGATGAAGTTGTTATTTTGTTATGAAACTTGTAACTTTATAGCCCGTAATGTGTACGTAGAAATAGTAAAAACAAATTTGTAACAATTTTTTAGTTTTAAAATACTGTTACTCTTATCATACACAAAAGATGTGATCATCAAATTTGTCTTTCCCGACAACTCATCAAAAATAAAATGATTTTTTAAGTACCAACTTACTGATTCTTATGATATGATGCTTTCATAATTTAAGATACATATACTGAAACTAGATTTTACTAAATTATTAAAATATTTTAGTATACGAGTACCAATGTTTCAGTAGTATCGCTTGTAATTCTGACATACATTCTTTGCAGTTTATTATTTAGTAGTGTAGATTTAAATTTCTTTCTCATGTTTATAAACGAGGTCTTGCGTTCTTCCTGTCGAGTACATTAACAAGTAAGGTACCTGAGGTGTCCTGTTCCAATTTTAATGAAACTTTAATATGTTGTAGGGGGTAAAAAAATAAGAGACACGTATGCGGAAATTAATTGTAACGGGATGAAAACCGTTGGAAAAAAATTTCATCCTTAAAAACAGTATTTTTCAAATATCTCGGGTTCTGTGAGTGAGATATTTTTACAAAACAAAATGAAAGTTACTTGTTACTCGAAATGATGTTAAACTATGATATTTTCACCCCAAGGATATCATCCCTTATTTTTTATTAAGGTAAACCATATATTTACGTACGTAATTTAATTTTTAAAATTACGAAATTTAATGGAATTGTTTGAAAATATTTAACGAATACCATAAATAACTTAAGTTGACGGATTTCGTAGTTTTTAAAAATAAACTAGGAAAAAGGGTGAGCCATCCCCCAATATATGTTTTTTTTTATTTGAATTGCGATATCTTTACAAATCAAAATGGAAATTACTTGTTGAATTATGGTATTTTTGCTCCCAAAGATATCATCCCTTATTTCTTATAATGGTAAACCATCTACTACCGCACGTACTTTATTTACGAAATTTGATGAAATTATTTCAAAGTATTTTTTCACGAATACGATAATTAACTGAAGTTGACATGTTTTGGGGTTCAGAAAATGGAGTAGTAAAAGAGGGCGAGTCACTCCAAAATACATTTTTTTCAGATCTAAAATTCTAATTGATATATATTTACAAAACAAAGTGATAATTACTATTTAGTTGAAGTGAGGTTATACCATGATGTTTTAACCCCACTGATATCATCCTTTACTTTTTATGGGGGTTAATCTTGTAATTCATTTACATAATTTAATTCTGGAAATTACGGAACTAAATCAAATTTGTTGATAATATTTTTTTACGAATACAATAAGTAACTTAAGTTGACGTATTTCGGGAGTTCCGAAAATAAACTAATAAAAGAGTGTGAGCCACCCACTCTAATATCTTCAGTTCTAATTAAGATATCTCTACAAAACAAAATTAAAACTACAATTATATAAGAGAAACTTAGCTCTTAACCAACTGAAAAAACATTATACTAAAAGGACAAGCGCACTCTGTTCTAACACATTTAGAGGCAAAGTACTATCTCAGATTGCAAGAATACCAGGAAAGGGTGGAAGCTTTTCCTATGGTAGTGCACCGCCATCTGCAGACCGGTTTCGAACTTGTTACTTCTCGTCAGTACAGAATAGGCCAGCGCACTTCAGCATCGGAAAAGTAAATCCTTTAAGCAACTTATATTAGACAAAATATGAAATCTAATACAAGCGGCGCCATCTCCCAGCATTCCACGCAATCTGAATATATAATTTAGTAGAGATCTCCATATATAAACCAAAAGTGGATAATATACTTGCAGTTGGGTGTATAAAATACAATTATATAAGAGAAACTTAGCTCTCAACCAACTGAAAAAACCTTATACTATAAGGACAAATGTACTCTGTTCTAACACAGTTAGAGACAAAGTAATATCTCAGATTGCAAGAATACCAGGAAAGGGTGGAAGCCTTTCCTATGGTAGTACACCGCCATCTGTAGACCGGTTTCGAACTTGTTAGTTCTCGTCAGTACAGAATAGGCCAGCGCACTTCAGCATCGGAAAAATAAATCCTTTAAGCAACTTATAAAGGGTGTTTTTATAGAGGTATAGAACTTTTAAATGGGATAAAAACAAAGATGAATTTTTTAAATTGACATGAAATTTACTTTATTCGAAAGATAACCTTCTGGCATTATAATTTAAATATAACTTCTGGCATATGACCGCCACGACTGGCTCGGACGTAGTCTAATCTGGAGGTCCAATTTTCGATGACTTTTTCCAACATTTGTGGCCGTATATCGGCAATAACGCGGCGAATGTTGTCCTCCAAGTGATCAATCGTTTCGGGCTTATTGGTGTAGACTAGCGACTTCTCATATCCTCACAGAAAATAATCTAGCGGCGTTAAGTCGCACGATCTTGGAAGGCCAATTCACGGGTTCGAAACGTGAAACTATGTGGTTACCAAACGTTTCCTTCAATAAATCAATTGTGGCACGAGCTGTGTGACATGTTGGGCCGTCTTGTTGAAACCACAGCTCCTGCACATCATGGTTGTTCAATTGATGAACGAAAAAGGCAGTAATCATGGCTCTATAGCGGTCACCATTGACTGTAACGTTCTGACCAGCATCGTTTTTAAAGAAGTACGGACCAATGATTCCACCAGCCCATAAAGCACACCAAACAGTCAGTTTTTCTGAATGTAACGGTGTCCCAACATACACTTGAAGATTATCATCACTCCAAATACGGCAGTTTTGTTTATTGACGTATCCATTCAAACAAAAGTGAGCTTCATCGCTAAACAAAATTCGCTTATGAAAATCGGGATCATCGGCAATCTTGTTTTGGGCCCATTCACCGAATCTACGCCTTGCTAGGTGATCGTGTGGCTTCAATTCTTGCACGAGTTGGATTTTGTAAGCACACAAACCAAGATCTTTCCGCAAAATCTTCATAAAGTGAATGGACACATATCCAATTCCTGTGCACGATGGCGGATAGACTGATTCGGGTCTTCCTCTACGCTACGCTCTGCAGCAGCAATGACTTCTTCTGTACGCACTGTACGACGTCTCTGTGGATGCGCATTATCATTTAGAGTAAACGTGGTGCGAAAAAGTTCCATAATTAATCGAATTAATTGCTCTGATGGACGATTATGTTGACCGTAAAATGGACGTAGTGCGCGATAAGTATTTCAAACAGAACCATGATTTTCAAAATAAATTTGCACAATTTGGAAGCGTTGTTTAGGCGTCAGTCTATTCATGTTGAAATGCCAAACCAAACTAAACATAAATCACTTGACAGCTGATAAAATGGCCGCCAGTTAAAAAAGTGTTGCCAACTTAAAGTTCTATACCTCTATAAAAGCACCCTTTATTAGACAAAATATGAAATCTAATACAAGCGGCGCCATCTCTCAGCAGGCTTCCACCCTTTCCTAGTATTCTTGCAATCTGAGATAGTACTTTGTCTCTAACTGTGTTAGAACAAAGTACGTTGGTCCTTATAGTATAAGGTTTTTTCAGTTGTTGGAGAGCTAAGTTTCTCTTATATAATTGTATTTTATACACCTAACTGCAAGTATATTATCCACTTTTGGTTTTGTATACAGATCTCTACGAGATTATATATTCAGATTGCGTGGAATGATATTCGTTACCTGGAAAACTCCTCCATATCAATTTTGGAGAAAACTAGACAAAATTATTTTTTTATCTGCATATTATCAGTGCCATACTGAATTTTACTAAACCATGTTCTACCATAATAATATGGAATCACCACAGTAATTTCCTGATTATAATGCAAATAAAATTCATTCAAATCGGTGCCTCAGTTCTGTAGTAATCGACGTACATACAAAAAAATAACTTACATAGCGGTCGAATGTAGAACTTTCTTCTCTTAGAAGTCAGTTATAAAGGTGATATGATGTTTATATTCCACCTTAATAGATAAATTAAGGGTGCAAAAAATAGGTCTAGGAAATGTTTTGCTGAGTGGAGGATGAAGAATATGAAACGATCTGGAATACTGTGAAGTTTTTAATGAGCAATTAATTAAGAACACAGTTTAGATCAATGCGATAATGTACTGGGAAATTAAGAACATCCAGGCACAATGAACACATAAACAACACTTCTTTCCAACAATAATCTTTTCCGGTATTGTCAAGCAATTAAATGACGACCACGGATAGCAGCCTTGATGTGGTCAGCTTGCGTGAAGCCCCGCTCTGCGTTATATTGCATACATGTATATAACCATCATTTAATTTCTTGATAAAAACAAAAGAGTTCATTATAGAAAACAGCGTTTTTGACGTTAAAAGTATAATCCTTAAATGAAACTCAAAAAAAATTTCTTCTTTTCTCCCTTTACGAAATTTCAGTATATTCAGATAAGAGTACAATGCTTAAAAGGACTTTTCAAATATTTTTTTTAATTATACTTATTGAAGGAGGACAGGCTTGTATTTTATTTCATATTTCATCATGTAGAACTTCTTACAAAAGAGTGGTTTTAATTAATTGAGGCAGGAAAAATTTTAGATAAAAATTAAACGGAATGGCTTTTGATGGCCAATATTTTGATATTGGAGTAGATAAAAAGTTGACGTTATGGTGCTGACTGTGATTTTTTTTGGTCAAGTTTGGGACATTGTCCATCGGAGTAAGTGAGCCGTAAAATACCTGAAAAAAAAATAGAAAACTGATCAAATCTTAATTGTTGTCAGTATGATGAAATAATATAATTGGTATTGTCGTAGTAATGCCCCTGATGTTAAGGGCATATAAGTAACGAACTATTTTGACCATCGTCAAAAGGTGGTGGACTCATCAGTGAGATCCACCGATAACTTTCCCAGGCATCCTTTGTAATGCTTTCCACAACTTAGAACTCCTATTTATGCCAAATTTCTCGGAGAACAACGGTGGGATGTTCTTACCACAACATGCCCCCCCCCCCTAAGGCATTTGCTTGTCCGACTGACAATCGTATAATATCCAAGTTATAGAAGCACCGCCTTGATAAGAGGAATGTGGGACGGACATCCTAGGTGGTCTTTCCAAGGAAGGGTATCAGCTTTATCACAAAGCCACGAATTGACGTCCTTACGTCGCATCGTCCCTGCTCGGGCGCCATGTCCTAGTAATGCCCCTGATATTAAGGGCATATAACTATCGAACTATTTCGATCACCCTCAAAATGTTACGATGTTTCGTCCCGGCATCGGTGGTGGACCCGTCAGTTTGATCTACCGATGCCTTTCCCAGACATTCTTTGTCATGCTTTCCACAACTTGGAACTCCCACTTAAGCCAAATTTGTCGGAGAACAACGATGAGATGTTCTTGCCACAACAATATGTAGGATATAAAGAGCTATAACAGATTCCTAGTGAAATACATAAATCAATTTTAAATCCAAAAATGCAAGAAGATGCTCAAGCGTTTAAAACATATTTCTTCTAAATTTTAATGTATTTTAAATGCTCCTTCATAAAAAAAGGAATGAAGCCATACATAATTTTAATAATACAGAAGTCAAAGAGCATTCGGCTTAGTTCACATGCTCTAACTTTATATTTCAATTCTTTAATTCTAAAAACATATTAGAAATAATTACTAAATTTATTTGTATTTTTCACAATGTGTTTGCAGAGTATTCGATTGGTTTTTGGAACCAATCTATGTTCTCAAAAAAAAATTAGAGCTACATGTGATTTTTTTCCTTTATTAAAATAAAATAGAACTAAGGAACTTAGAGAAGAGATTATTTCAAAACTATCTCTTAAAAACTACCTATGCCTTTAAAACAAGTCGTTCTTAATTTAATACAGAAAATTCTTACGAACAAGGTAATGCTACTGGGGATCTATTTAAAATAACAAGAGAAAAATTACTTGTTTTTATTGAAAATCTTATTTTAAACTTCGAGTTAAGAATTGAAGGGCCAAAGATTGTCCAAGATATAAGAATATGTTGTAGTAATAAAAGTCTGTAAACAACAACGAATGAAATTTTAAAATAAATCTTACACTTATCGTAAAAAGCTTGTAACTTGAGTAAATTAAAATGGAATAACATCTATAGGTGTTGTGTTCCCTTAGAATTTATATTTTCATAAAGGAACTTGCCGTTATTAATTCAAACTTTATCCCTAACACAATGAAGTTTAGAATTGTGTGAAGAACATTATTTCTAAATTTGCATTCCCTACAAATTATTGATAGTAAAGCTCAGAGGGGTTACAATCTAATTTAAGAAAATGTGGGTTTAGGAAGAAACTGTGTGTGTGTGAGTGTGCAAAATAAAAATCAATAAGAACAATAAACAATTTATTAATATTAAATACAGGGTGCGACATTTATCTTGAAACAACGAAAAATCTCGGTGGTATCACATTGTTTCGAAAAATATTTTATACAAAAATTATAGGGTAGTAGTCCTTCAAGTTCATCCGAAGGTCAACTTTAGAATTTTAAATAGGATTCCTCAATTTTGACCTCAAGAATGAAAAGGGTGGTAAATTATACCATCAGATGTGACCTTGACCTCAAGTTAAAGATCAAATATCAAAGTAATTTCAATGTCAAAACTAAAAGATCGAAGTATTTCGTAAAATATTTCGTACAAAAGTTGTTGGGTGGTACGGGGGCTAAGTAGCAGTGACCTTGAAAAAACCATCGGTCTTGATCCTCAAAGTCATTTAAATATCAGTTTTAAAATTTGAAAAGGGAACCCCCAATTTGACCTTCGAAATAGAAAGATCAATTCATTTAACAGTAATTTATTCATCAACTATGATCGTAACCTCAAGATTAAAGTCATTCTAAGGTCAAACGAAGATCTTCAACGACATTATTTTATAAAATGTTTCATACTAAAGTTGTAAGATTTCAAAGTTGCTATAACATTACCTTGATCTCGATCTTTATGAAAAATTCATTCGTACAGAACTGTTAGCAAAAACTGTACTTAGTGCAACTATGTGCATGATTAACTACTTCTAGCACTACCCAGGAACAACGATGTGGACGTTGTATTTTTTCTTCTTTTTGGGGTGCTTGTTTTCGGTAAGTTACCTCGCCTCTTACCATCGAGGTGATTGTTTTCGGTGAATCTAATCACCTATCACCATCGGGGTGCTTGTCCCCTCGTCCCTTATCATTTTGTATGATCATGTTAAAGGTTTTTTAAGAATTTATTTCGATAAGAGTTCAAAATGGTTACCTTCAACTTGAGTACACTTATTTATCAGCACATAAATGCGGAGCATTTTAGGTGTTATTTAGGCACACGCATCTCTCATTCATTGCTTTATGTTTTCACGACTTGTTGGCACGTCTTTATAAACTTCGCTCTTCAAATAACCCCATAAACAAAAATTTGGTGCGCAAGGTTTGGCGCTCTTTCAGGCCAATATACTGAACCTTCTCTACCAATCCACCGTTCGTTTAATTCGTGATCCAACACTTGACAAGCTAATTGGGAATAATGTGTTGGACATCCATCGTGTTGAAACCAGATTTGTTGCTTACATCTAAGCGTACGTCTTCAAGCAAAAGCAAAAGTTATTTTCTAAAATATCACGATATTTTGCATCATTCAAATTAGCTTTTCAGATTTTGAAATTGAGTTTCAAATGAAGGTCAAGGTCAAGGGTATTTTCAAGGTCACTACTACTTAGCCTCCGTGTCACCGAACAACTTTTGTACGAACTATTTCACGAAATACTGCGATCTTTTTTGTTTGGACCTTAAAATGGCTCTGATATTTGATCTTCACCTTGAGAGCATCCGATGGTAGAATTTCTCGCCCTTTTCACTCCCGGTATCGAAATTGGGGGGTTCTATTTAAAATTCTAAAGTTGATCTTCAAATTACTTTGAAAAACGCGGCCATGGTCATTTCCAAGGTCACTACTAGTTAGCCTCTCTGCCACTATATAATTTTTGTATAAAACATTTTTCGAAAAAATGTGATCCCACCGAGATATTCCGTTGTCTTAAGATAAATGCCGCACACTGTGTATTGGTTGAAAGGAAATTGAAAAAATACTACATGGTTAATTTATCAAAGAGATCAAATTGTTTTAAGAGTGATCAACAGAAATTATAATTTTTTGTACACTAACCTTGTAGTATATAAAAAGAAGTAGGTTATCTTAAATTGACACAAAAGGTAAATTATACAGCTTTGATAAAATTAATACAAATCTGTGAATATTTAGTCCGGTAAAATTAATAAAGCTATTCAAATATGTAAACTTACAATAATAATAAAACAAGATACGGAAATTGGTCAAACGTTAGCTGAAAACAAATAAACAATGAAATTTTTCTAATAGATAAAACTGAGTCTGTCCTCTTGCTAGTTATATCAAATATATACCTAAAGATAAAGAGGATTAATGATATATTAGATAATTAATGTAAAAGCCTGTTGTTGCAAGAAAGTATGTTACTACAAGTAATTTAAGATAAATTGTCTCCTACGAAAATACGATACGATAAGATAAGGAGAATAGTCAAGCTCCTTAAACTTAGAACAAACCATCAGAAGGAGTTAAAATTCTACAGATAATCTTCATATAAGCCAGAGATAAAAGATAATAATTAAGCCCTCTGACGAAGTAGGTTGGAACTCGAATATTCTTCTCCGTATGGCTTTGACCCCAATGTGCTTCGTAGGGTTTTTGGTAACCAAGTTCCTTCAGATAAGCATTTTATCAACTCAGGAATTTAAACATTGCTCAATGTTAAGTACCTTTCAGATTCATTTTACCCTAGCGATAGCGCTAAAAACACAAAATTAGGCAGTACCACTTTTAACACAATTTTAGGTTGCCGAAATGTTTTTGCAACAGACAGTTCAGATAAAGAAAATAGGTAATATATACCAGCAACAGGTAAGATAGTTTCCATAGATACAGACATATCCTTTCACAAATGACATGACTGCAACTCAACACGTTTACCAGAATAATAAACGACTTTCCATCCCAAAATCCCTACAGTTGATTCAGCCAAATCAAGCTAGACAAAAATGAAAGTCAATAGCCTTTATTTGTAATCAAGATTCTTGCTGGTGCAAAGCATGCTTCTTCTTTCAAGCATCAAAAAGAAATTTTAAAGGGATGCTACGTTTGACAGAAATGACGGTTCAAAAATGACCCCGAGCAATAATAGTGGGCTAAAATAGTTTGTTAAATAAGTCAGTTCATTAATAATTAGCACTTTTACGCCTACGTGCCAAGATGACTTACCATGAACTAAAAATAATGCTGTAAATTCAATATTATTTTTACAGGCCAAATAAATTTAGCCTCATCAGCTACATTAAAACATTCTTATGCAAAAACAAAAGGTAATTTGTATCGCAGAGAAGATAATATTCTAAAAGTAGAAAAAATCTCACAAGACCAAAAACGTACCTCGATCTTTTGCAGTGAGCAAACGAAGACACAGAATTCATGATCCCGGTCTCCCATCACAGAAAAACTTTGAAATAAAGGATGATTCACAGATTTTGAAATATGGCGGAACAAACTGACCGAATGAAAAATGACTAAACTGACAAAAATAATCCAAAACTCTTTTAAATTAAATAAGTT
The DNA here is from genome assembly GCA_034092305.1 of Diaprepes abbreviatus. Classification (NCBI taxonomy): domain Eukaryota; kingdom Metazoa; phylum Arthropoda; class Insecta; order Coleoptera; family Curculionidae; genus Diaprepes; species Diaprepes abbreviatus. The sequence continues at coordinate 17,452,738 of JASJET010000103.1, forward strand.
TAAAAAATAATAATTAACTTTTTTCTTTTCACTAAAAGACTCTTTTGAACACAAAATCCTGATAAATGTGAAAAATTGATTGAATCAACTGATTTTTACTTGCGATCGATAATGATAACGTGTATTATATCAGCTGATTAGGATAGCTGGGACGCCTGGGTGGTTATATACCCCCTTACAGGTTAGTAACAAGTAAAAAAATACAGTAATTGAATTGCACTAAATTCCGTAACATAGGTTATAACAACATAACCACTCAGTTCAAAGATTTTAAATCAAAATTAAAGCAATATTTTAAATACCTCAAAAGTAACAAAAATATCGAAGACATTGTACCTACTCAAAAACATTCTAGATCAAAACTGAGGGAAGTATTATGGAAAAAGGAAAGTTTGTATATATTAGAAGATTGTTTAAAAGTTTGCAGTGCGTGTCTATTGGTTCTGTAATAGGAAATCCATTTTTATAGCATAATTATGAAACATGATTCACTATCACCTGAAGTGTTCATTTTATAAATTGGACCATCATTTCATTCAGCAAATACCACATTAATAGAAACTCAGATAAAACATTTTGAACAGTTCGATTTCACTAGATTTTCACACGATACAAATTAAAAATTTTCAAGATATCGATTGATAACATCCCGAAAAAGCAAGTTTTTTGATAATTTGTGTAATACAAGTCGAACTCACTATTTTATATATATATATATATATATATATATATATATATATATATATATATATGTATATATATATATATATATATATATATATATATATATATGAAGTAAAATGCGAACAGTGAATGCAAACTTCGCTCCATCATATTCTTTCCGTGTTAAAGGTTGCACAGTTTGGATGAATTGCTACAAAACACAATCCATTTTATTCCACCACCATCGAGATGGTGGCCTACCTGTACCACCATACCGAGAAGAAAGTAAAAACTTCCCTCCCTGCTACAGTGATACGGCAGAGGTACATGTTTCGTTTCTTACTAGACTCATCAGGGTACCAACATGCACCTGTTTGTGCAAAGCACAGATCGAAAGGACGCATGCAACACTGAACGCGGCTTCGCCGACCCCATGACGGATAACGTATATATGAAATATAATGGATTGTGTTGTGTAGCAATTCATCCAATTTCGGTACCCTGATGAGTCTAGTAAGACACGAAACATGTATCTATACCGTCTCACTGTAGCAGGGAGGGTAAGTTTTTACTTTCTTCTCGGTGTGGTGGTACAGGTAGACCACCATCTCGATGGTGGTGGAATAGAATGGATTGTGTTTTGTAGCAATTCATCCAAACTGTGCAAACTCTAACGTGGAAAGGATATGATGTAGTGAAGTTTGCATTCACTGTTCGCATTTTACTTCATTTACATACGGAGATGCATATAGTTGTACGTTTGCTGAATGTGATTCCAGCACTACAACGGCATAATCTAGATATAACCACTGCTATCGCATCTCACACGGAGGAATCCATGAAAGTCGCATAAACACACACATACACACACACACACACATATATATATATATATATATATATATATATATATATATATATATATATATATATATATAAATATTTTGATAAATAAATAAAATTTCTATGCGGACTAATTTTGATATTTGTCACACTACAAGAACCATACTGAGATAATTTAAAATTTAAAATTTCGATCATTTGAATCATTTTAATTTTAGGTAATTAGAATCTATTCTAATCACAGTTAAAATATATTCATATTAAGGGTACGAATTAATTGTGTTCTTTTGAGTTATTTTGGTCTATTTTATATTATATAAATTTTTGGAGAAATTTTTCATGCTGAAGCTTGAGTTTTGGGGAATTTGTTATTCTCGAGCACTTTTGCGCCCATGGTTATTACTTATTTGACTACACACACTGTGCGAGGTTCGGCAAAAAAAAATACTTTTAGAAGAAACACTTGGCAGTTAAAGGGTGAAATTAATGAGAATATTAAATCTTCATATATCATGCTCTTCTCATGCACCGTGACAGATACATTCTAATAATTTGATAATACTTTAAATTAGCTCTGTTGGCAAAGAAGATATTATTCAGTGGTATTTCAAGTTTTCGTTTGATGTCTTGTTCTTCTTTTGGAATTTATGCAAAGAAATATATATCGGATAACGAAGAATATGTATATTTGAATTTTAAATATATATTTTCTCTATTTTCATACAATACGTTTTTGTGTAAATCCCTAACGTAATGTGTTTGTAGTGAACGTAACATCTTAATTTTGATTTTTTTTAATGATGAAATTTTTATACATATGATAAACTGATTACTATATATAAAACTTGATTATTTTAGTCATTAGAAAAACAACTTCCACTTACGACTATTAGTTTCGTTTAAGGATTCACATCAAATAAAGTATTTTGCATCCCTGGACTTGACAGTATTTTTAAAAAAACAGACAGGATATTAAAGGACAGTTTTCTTGTTTATATTTAGTCGTTCGAATCTCTTTCATGTAGCAATGGAATGCTTTTCTAGGTAATTTTAATATTGACTAGTCACCTGTCCATGAGTACTAAAATATTGCACACGTACCCGCGAGTAATACATACTAATACTGAATTAACAAGAAAAGTGATCAAGGTATTATTTAACGGTCGTATAGAAAGTAATACATACTAATACTGAATTAACAACAAAAGTGATCGAGGTATTATTTAACGGTCGTATAGAAAGTATTGTTCTTGAACTTTCACAAAATAAAATAATACTTTTCGAACTTCCATCACAAACAACTCTTTGTCTAAAAATGTATTTATTCCTTGAAACGAAAAATTAATCAAAAACAAATTGAAAGATAAACTAAAAAACAAATTAAACGGCCATTTTAAATCAAAGGAGCAACATAAACACAAACTACCGTCGTTTATAAATTATTATTAGACCGTGAGCTAAGACGCCATAAACTCGCAATCAAACATTTACAAGAGAGATCGTTTAATTTCCTTTAAATTACGGGTTTCTTCAAGTTTCTGAGCTGCGCCATTAATGTTATATTTCTTCCTTAATTGGCAGTCATCGTGTCGAAGAAGGGGGGTATTTACTCAAGGGACTTTATTTTTATTTTAACGAGCTTCCATGTTTTCCGTGGAACATTGCGTCTGTCATGAAATAAGAAGCTAGCCATTAAATGAGATGCTTTAGTATGTAGAACGTGAAATTAGCTATACATATACAGGGGATTTATTGTGAATTATATATTAAGATCACTGCAGGAAATTGGGACAAAAAAAACATTTTTTTATTGGATTATATTTTGAAGCAGTTTAAAAAATGAACCAATAATTACAAATTTTTTAAAATAAAGCAAATATAGAAAAACATCTCCCACTTTACAAAAAATACAAAAGGAAGTTCTTGAAATATTCCAGTATACAAGCAAAATACAGGGTATCTCACGATGACTGTCCATTAGAATGCTATTCAAATCCTGCAAATTTTTATAATGAGATTTTCGGTGACGCTTTCTTCAGATGAAGTTACAGCGATCTTGTGTGTTTTCTGATTATACCGGAAGTTATCCGAAACTTCTTGCCAAAATTACTAAAACTGCTTGCTATTTGAAGAGTTTTGCGAAAAATCGTAAATAAATTGAAAACTATTCTAACTACTTACAGGGATATCCTATATGGTAGTTAGGAAATATTCTTGTTATCTACTGAATGAATCAATAAAAAGCATCGTATTTGAAAAAATTTAATTTTATAAAATTTTTTGATAGAGCTCAAGATTTCTCTAATTTTCTGTATCTCAAATGTAATTTTCGGACGGCTCATCCAGCCCAATATAACTAAAGCCACAATCGATATTCCAAGTTTCACTATTTTCAAGGTCAAAATTTGGAAAAAATATCTTTTGACCAAAAGCGGCAAGAATAGGGCAAAAAAACATTGAATAAAATTTATCTTAAATGAAGAAATTAATATAAAAAAGTAACAAACAGGGTCTTCCATTTAAAATAAGCAAGTTTAGGATAACTTCCGGTATAATCAGAAAACGCACAAGAACCGGAAGTCGCGCAAGATCGCTGTTAGTTCACCATCCCATTATACGAATTTGCAGGATCCAAATCGCATTACTTCCGAGATATTTTAATGAACCATCACCGCGAGACACCCTGTATATTGTCGTATTAACGGAGTACGAATATTTTTTATTTTAATTTTCGCAACGTCAGTAACAATCATGTCCCTTTTCGGATTGCACAACGTATTAACGGTTTTTGTTTACTGACTTTCAGTTAATTTTTTCCAAGAGTCTCTTTTAACTACCTTTTGTAATATTAACTATTTTTCGATTTTAGCGAGACGTCAACACACCTTGCCATTATTCGGTATTTTTGTACTCATTTCCAAGTATATGGACCTATTTACGTATTTACCGGGTTTATTGGATTGGATATCCTTCAGGAAATGTGGAAGTTCGTTTCCGTCGGGATTTATTTATTTTAATTTTCGAAATATCAAGTATTTGTGTAAAACCTAAAATTTAACACAAATCAGTGATTCTGGGTGAAGTCCCGCCAAACCTCCCGACTAGAATTAAATCTCTAGCCGCCTCACCTTTCTTCTCGCTCACCGGGACAGAAGGCGAATTAGTGAAGCTGAGAGTTAACGAAAATTAATTAAGTTTTTATTTTGTTTGGGAACACTTCTAGGGAATGTGTTATTTAGGAAAAGATTATCAAGTAACACTCATCCTTGACTCTTAGATAACTTTTTATTCATCTTTTTTTATTCAGTACTGTTTTCCGCAAGTCACGTTCGGAATTATTTTACTCTCCACTATCACGTTCAGATTATCTCTACTTGGTCACGTTCTGATATTTATTTTTAAATCAGAACGCGTAGGTTAAGTAACTCATACGCGCCGCTAACCTCGCCTTTTTATCGAGGGTATCAATCATCAATCAGATCTAATCTAATTTAAGAACTATGAGCTGCCTAAAAACTACAACAGTCAACTGGTCCCCGAGAGCTAAGCTCAATTGGAAAAAGGACGAGTTATCTCAAGAAGAGTAACACGTAATGTCCTTAATAACGCCGCTGCTTTTCGCTTTTATAGCAGTGGTGACGTCGTGCTCAGAATTCGGGAAAGCACCATGTCAAAGTGCTGCCACCTCACCGTGTAATATCTGGGTTTCCCGTGTCGGCAATTGAAGAATTGTAGTTTTAGCACTGTATGCCGTATTATTTAGACTATTTTATTTATTTAGGGAGCTTGAGACATATTAAATCTGAAATTTTATATTTTTTCGTAAAATAAGCGTGTATTCACAACAATATACATATAATTATGAGCTGGAAAGTAATTTTGATATATCGGTATAATATTAAGACATATTGAAGAAAACACCTCTCTTGGGTTATGTAATCGAATAAAGCTTCTTTTGAAATCTAAAATTGTATTTTGATGTATTTGATTATTGTATCTGTTATAATAATTTAAATTTCGTGTAGGAACATTTTACTGTCTAGGAATATTGGGCTATTAAGTTAACATTTGAGCCAGGCTCATAGGGTTATCTTTTAATAATAAGCATCTATTTCGATAATGTGATTTGGAGTGGTGAAAAATGACTTTCTGTATCTGTTTGATTCGCAATAAAACAGCTGATGTGGCGGCTGGTGATCATTATCTGTGTTCTGTTAAGGGCTTTATTTTCTAGTTTCCATTTTTTACTGCTGGAAGGATAAGTTAGGTCGTGTTTGCTCTTTCGGATAAATTATTATTGGGCACTAAACGAAATAAAGAGTAGTAAAATCCTTTCTAGCTCCGTGATGGCGAGTGTTAAGCCCAGAATGTTGATATGTTGGTGTTGCCTCTTCCCACCGGGTGGTATCAATGTATTTTCTTAGACATCCTGAAATGCTAGCATCCAAGTTTTACTATCTTCCAACTATTAACCAAAATTAATATTTATCATCAGCCATCAAAGCCAAACATTGTTAACCAACCAAGTTGATTATTGTTATGCACAGGTGTTATTATTATATTACCGGTAGAAATATTTAACTTATTTTGTTATGACAATTTTATTGATGAATCATTATTATTATTACTAACACATGAAGATTCGCCCCTAGAACTCTCCAATATCAATTTTGGAAGTAGTCGAAAAAATATAAATTTTTTAGTTTCCCATATTGTATCATCCATACATCATTTTAAAAAATTAACTTCAGATTCATAACCTCCGATCCTAGAATCCTCCTAATATCAATTTTAAAAAAATGTGAATAAAGTAAAAATTTCAACACACCGTACTGGGTTCGCCATATTTAATTTCCAAAGAATAATTTAAAACTCATCATCTAATCTTAATCTATACCTTCGAGAACCTCTCAGTACCAATTTTGAAGAAAATCAAGAATTGTAAAGTTTTTATTCTGCCATATTGATTTTTTTAATAAATAATTTGAAATTAGTAATTTACACCCACCAAAAAACCCCAAAATGCCAACTTTGAATAAAATTTAGAAATGTGAAATTTTTAATGCGCTATAATGATTTTTTTAAAATAATTTCAGATTGGTTAAGTACGATCCTGGAAACTCTCCCATACCAATTTTAGAGAAAATCAGAAAAAATTAATTATTTTGTTCTCTATATTATATAAGCGCCTTCTCGGATTTTACCGTACCAATTTCGGCCAAGATGATATGGGACCACCGCAGCAACTTCCTGACCATAACGCAAGAAATTTTATTAAAATTGGTTGATCCTTTTCGGAGTAATCGGCCTACATACATAAAAAATATATATCAGATATAGCAACCGAATTTAGAACGTCCTTCTTTTTAAAACTAGGTTAATAATATAACTTTATTATACTGTAATTTTTCCCTTATTTTAAATGATATATAGATATAAACGGTATAAAAAAAACTTTGTTCTTGTTTATCACTTTGAAAATTAAAAATCTATATTTGTAAGATTTTTTTAACAAATTGTAAAAATCTTACTGATTTCCTAATTGCAAATCAATAACGTTAAATTTTTATTCGCATTTGACATGAGGAACGATCTCATTCACAGTTAAAACTATTCCCCCAATTTGACACCACATATACAAAATCAAATTTTATTTCTTCAATAACTTTTTCTACAGATATAATCAAGGTAAAGACCTTTTTTTCAAGGTGGGGTACTCTTACTCCACCTCGATTAATTTTACCATTATTTTATCATACAGATTTCGTACAAAATATTTTTTCTGGTCACTCTGTACGAGATACAAGTACAAATATCGTCTGTTCTTTTTTGAAAATGAAAAGAAATAAATTGAAATAAAATAAACGACATTAATACAAAACACCATTCGTTGTATAGAAATTAATGGTATATTTCCTTCTCAATTGGTAGTCATCTTGTCAGAAAGAGGGTATTCACTCTAGGGACTCGTGGGTAATTTTATTTTTATCATTCCAACATTCCGTGTTTCCTGCACAATATTACTTCTGTGATAAATTTGCGGTCGCTTCTGAATTAAATATTTTATATGATGGATATAACGGAGTTTTCCTTAGTCTTTTGAAGTGCAAAAACAAATAAGGGTAAGACGACATATTAATAAAATAATTAATAAGTATCTATCATTGAAAAAAAACTAGGTATCAAAGAACGGCATATTTTTATTAGTAAAAGGAGATAAGCATTTTCTTGAATCTATTTATTTTAAATGCCAATAGATTTATATTTGTATTTATTTTGTTCATTTATACATTTAAGTGACGTTGTTCTGATTGACTGAACTGAACTGTTAAAGATGGAACCATGAAATTTTGGAAAAAAGTTATCAACACCAAGTGGGCACCCACTAACAAAGGGTATTTTCAAAATTCGGTTTCCAAAAGGGTGAAAAATAAGAAATTTTCTTTTGAGAATTTTATGTTTTTTTTAGAGGTATACAACTTTACAATGGAATAAAACATGTATAAATATCGTTATCAGCTATGGTGTTGGCTTTATTTAAAATATAATTGTATGCCATCAGAGTTTAAATATGATTTCGGGCATATAAGCTCCAGGGCTGGCTTGAATGAAGCGGAATTGGGAAGTTCAGTTATCGACCACTTTATCGAGGAACTGGGAGCCCTATATCAGCAATTACATGATGAATATTAACTTCCAAGCGGTCCAACATTTGTGGTTTATCGGCGTCAGGGGCGGATCCAGCCTCTCTCTTTGGGGGGGGGGTGATATCACAAAAGTGCAGTATGGCAAGCAAAAACAAGTTGTCGACGGGGGGGGGGGGAACACCGAAAACATTCCCATTTCTAGTGTAAAAGACAGGGTCAGGCCTATTTTCTTGAATTTGAAGCTCTTGGAGAAGAGGGGATGCTAGCAACATAAAGTTCTTGGGAGGCGGCTATCGCAGGAAATACAAATTTTCAACGGGGAGAGGGGGTGCCAGTAGCATGCACTTTCCTAATATAAAAAGCAGAGTTGGTTCTATTTTCCTGAACTCTGAGCTCTTGGGAGGGGAGGGGGGCGATCGCATTCATCCACATTCCTATACTTTATTCAAGAACTAGAGAGAGTAATAAAATTGTTACCGAAACCGCCAACGTACCTGCTACAGTGCCGCAGATAATTGAGGACTGCCGTAAATCTAATTATATTTTATTATATTTAATTATATTTAAATATTATAAGCTTTTATAAATTTACTGCAACAATAAAATTTCTGACAGATCAATTTAATTTCTGTCAGTGAGCAAAATATACCTTAAAGTGTGTCCTTAGTGATTTATCTTGTTGGCGCTTGTTTTTATATATTATTTGAGATTAATAAGATACCCAAAAGATATGGCGTCCACCTCTATATTTATTCCAAAATCTTTAAACCAAGTAATTTTTTCCTCAATGAAAAACCTATTACGATGAACGTTTATGAAGTCTTAAGATATCAATATTTAAATAATAATGTTAAAAGCTCTGTTGAGACGTGTTCCAACATGACAGGAGCTGGAAAATCTACTATGTACCGAATACTGAAGGAGAAAAAAATGACTGGAATTGTTGGCACTCCCAAGCCACATTCGATCACAGGCAGACGAAAAACTTCGTTGGAAGAAGAGATGAAAACTGCAATAAAAGGAGATCTACATACATTTTATTACGAGAAGCAGATCCCAACCGTCGACAAAATTCTAACTAAAATCAATGAAGATCGGGATTTACCTGAAATTAAAAGAACTGCGCTTTGGAAATTGCTCAGAGAACTTAATTTTTGCTGGGAAAAACCAGATAGGAAATCTGTTCTTATAGATCGTCCGGAAACTGTCCGTTGGAGAAGGACATATCTCTCTCAAGTAAAGGCAAAGTTGCTAGAAATAACACAACTTACAACATTAATAATTTAACTGAACTTTTGAAAGATTTTTTTGAATAAAGTTACTGCAGAAAATTGGGAAAAATCGATATGATAAAAGAATAAAACAAAATGTGAAAACTCGATCTCATGATCAGTGAGATAGAGGAACCAATTATAATTAATTTGAGCGAAGATAGCTTCACAGGCTTTGATTACGAATTAGATACGTATTGTTTACCAGTGTAAAAACAATTCATTATTTAAATTTTTGTTTTTGTTGTATTTTATTGTTTAATATTGTTTATATATTTTTTATATATTTTTATTTTAGTGTGTCCCATTTAATTACAATTAACCGTAATTTTTTATAATTTTATTATTGAATTTGTGCCTTTTTCTTGAGCGTGTAGAATTAACACGTTTATTTTATTTTTTTGGGGCTATCGGATTTCCATATAATAAAGTACATTAAATTAAGATGTCCAGTGCAATAAAAATATAAATAAGTAGGTCTTTTTGAATTTGAATCCTTTTTTAGTGTTTAATTGTAATTCTGCAGATGGTTTAAGAAATAAATAAACTGTAACGTTAAATGTCCTAAAATAGTTTTTAATTAATAATAAAATGACCGAGAGCCCCAAAAGAATTTTAATATTATGTGAACGAATTTATTTTTTTATATATGTTTAACTTCTTGTATTTTTGACAATGGATATTTTGTAAGTATTTAAATTATGACTTAGATTTTTTAAGAGAATAAGGCTACGTTTTAGTCTGAATATACCTAAAATGGTTTTTATGCCAAAATTAAAAATAATAAAAATGTAGATGTGATTTGTATTAAATATGTCAAAATTATCCATATTTCGTAATGTATGTGAATTATTAAGAAATCGTTAGAAATAAAATAATATTATAAAAACTTTTTATTTTAAGTTCATTACCGAAATAATATTCTATGCCATAAATACTTAGTAATAAAACAAACCTCCTTCCGACGCCTATGATAAGGATTAAAATCCTTTTTAACACTTTACACTTCCAAATATCTATTGTTATCCAATTCAAATACTCCATTATTATAGACCGGTATTTTTGATTATAAAATTTTTAACCCATGAAAAATATATGTGTCTAACAGATTTTGCCAAAGACACCGGACTAAAGAACACAGGTAGATTGCGAATAAAAAAGGGTAAAAAATGATTTATTACTCTCTCTAGTTCTTGAATAAACTATAGTATAAAAGGCAAAATCGGGTTTATTTTCCTGAACTTAAAGCTCTTGGGGGGGGGGGGGGCGATCGCCCCCACCGCCACCCCCCTTGGATCCGCGCCTAATCGGCGTAGACTAGTGACTTTACATATCCCCAAAGAAAGTAATCGATAGGTGTGAGATCACACGATTGTGGGGGCCAGTTTACAGGTCTATTACGCGAAATTATGCGCTCATTGAATGTTTTCCGCAATAAATTGAAGGTGTTGCGCGCTGTGCGGCATGTTGTGACATTCTGTTGAAACCAAGTGTCTGTCACATCAATACTATTCCACTGAGGAATGAAGAAGTCAGCAATTATGGCTCTATAGCACTCTCCATTGACGATAACATTTTGGCGGGCCTCATATTTAAAGAAATATGGGTCACCTGCCCATAAAGCACACCAAACAGTGACTTTTGATCAATGTAAAGACATGTCAATAAAGGCTTCTGTGATTTCTCTGTTCCAAATTCGACAATTCTGATTATTAACGTAGCCATTTAACTAAAAATGTGTCTCATCGCTGAACAAAATTTTGTGTTACAATAGAGGATCAAGCTGAATATTGTTTTCGACCAATTTACCGAATCTACGACACGCATGATGTTCAAGCGGTTTCAACTTTTGCACAAGCTGGATCTTGTAAGATCGCACTCTAAGATCTTTCCATAAAATCTTCCACAAAGTAGATGGGCATAGCACCAGTTGTTGTGCAAGATGGCGAAGCAACTCATTCGGATATTCTTCAACACAACATTCCACGGTACCAATAACTTATTTTGTGCTCTATACGGCGTCTTTGTGGATGCCTAACTTGCTCGGATTGACGACTATATCGACCGTAAAATGGACGTAGTGCACGGTAAGTTGGGCGAACTGAGCCCTGATTCTCAAAATAAATTTGCACAATTTGCAAGCGTTTTTCTGGTGTAATGGCAAAACGTAATGATTACAAATCAATTGCAAACCGTCAAATTTTACAGTCATTAAAAGTAGTGTTGTCAATTTAAAAACTAAACTTCTAAAAAAACATGTTTTAATAGTGTATAAAAAAAAAGATTTCTTGATTTTCCGATATTGCAGCATTAGTAATATCAAATACTACTTCTAGTTCAATATATGTGGTAGCATACCCTAGTCTTGCAGCGTAATGTATTAGCTCCCCAAAACCGTTCCTTTCTATACTCTTAAAAATAACTTGGTAATGTTTAATAAGATTTGCTTATGCCATTTCTCTTCAGTAAACATGAACTCAACCGAAATTCTGATTCTTAAAACAAAATCAAATTTTTAGAAAAAAATTGAACCGACTTCTAAAAGTGCGCTAAAAAGTGAAAAATAACTATAAATTTTTATATGAAATGGAAATTTTTGAAGTCGGCGCCAAACTAATACCTGACAAAATGTGATTTGCGTAAACAGATTAAAAATACTTTATTTGTAATTGCTTTTTTACAATAATTTGTATATATTAGTAGTTATTTTTTCATATACAAATAATTTGGAGCCGACTTCAAAAAGTTCAATTTCATATAAAAATTTATAGTTATTTTTCACTTTTTAGCGCACTTTTAGAAGTCGGTTCAATTTTTTTATAAAAATATTATTTTTCTATTTTAAGTTTTAGAATTCATTACGATATCCATAAATTATTTGAACTAAGTACTAATCTAGATTAATGTACCTCGCAATGACTCCAAGGTGGCCAAAAAGTACCCATTTTATCGTAAGTTGTAAATCACCCTAAAATGAACCACTAAAAATTCTTTGATTCTTAAAGTTTTCCAAATTCCAGTAAAATTGTGTCAAACAAATATTTAGTCTGTCAAAGCAAATTCACTATCTTAAATTTCAAATTAATTTTAGATTGGTAATATAGGCCCCGAAACCTTCCAATATCGATGTTTAAAGAACCTGAGATGTAAATTTTTTAACTCGATATATTTTATACTGCATATTACGTTTGTATACGCCTCAAGAACCCTACAATATCAATTTTCAATATTTAAAGAACCTGAGATGTAAATTTCTTAGCTCGATATATTTTATACTGCATATTGAGTTTGTATACGCATCAAGAACCCCACAATATCAATTCTAGACAAAATCGGAATATGTAAAATTTTCTGTCCCTTGATATTCGTAATACACGACCCCGAAAACCCTCTAATACTAAATCTGAAAAAATGCGAATAAGGTAAAATTTTCAACCCACCATATTGCATCCGCTATATTGAGTTTTAAAAAAATTGTTTTAAGTCTTAATCTAATCTAAATCTAAACCCTTCAAAGCCCCCTAGTACCAATTTTGGATGAAATCTGGAAAATTAAAATTTCTAGAGTTATATCCGCTATTTACATCCTCAAAAACGATTCACTCCCACCTTTGAACAAAATCTAAAAATGTAGAATTATTAGTCCGTTATCTTGGCTTTGTCAAATTGAATCCTGAAAAAATATTTTTAAATTCATAATTTACACTCTGAAAAACCCCCTATATCAGTTTGTGAGAAAATCAAAAAAAGTAAAATTTTGAGGACACCATATTGAATCTGCCAGGTTGAGTTTTTCAAAAAATATTTTAAATTCAAAATTAACACTAACAAAAATACCCTAATATTGATTTTAGACAAAATCGGGAGATGTAGAATTTTTAATCCGCCATCTTGGATTCGCCGTATTGAATTTTTTAAAAATAATTTGAATTCGTTATGTGCGACTCCGAAAACTCCCCCGTGCCAATTTTGAAGAAAATCGGACAAAATTGATTTTTGCGTCCGCCATATTGGATCCGCCATATTAAATTTTTTAAAAATAATTTTAGATTAGTTATGTACGACCCTGAAAACTCCCTTGCACCATTTTGGAGAAAATCGGACAAATTTGATTTTTTGTCCCCCATATTGAATTTTTTAAAAATACTTTTGATCCAGTATGTGCTACCCCTAAAACTCCACCACACATATTGGATCGGCCATATTGAATTTGTTGAAAATAACTTCAGATTCGTTGTGTACGTTTCCAAAAATTTTCCCATACCAATTTTGGAGAAAATCAGACAAAATTAATTTTTTTGGCCGCCATATTGTCAGCGCCATCTTGGATTTTACTGTACCAATTTCATCCAAAAAAATATGGGACTACCACAGCAACTTCCTGAACATAACATAAAAAATTTCATTCAAATCAGTGCCGTCGTTCAGGAGTAATCGGTGTACATACATAAAAAATACATTCACACTCGATGAATTGAAAACCTCCTTCTTTTACAAGTCGATTAATAAAAATCTTGTTTAGAAAAGTTAAAGTAATTCATTCCATAACTAAACAAAACCTACGTTATTTGGTTATCGGAACTAAAGTTTAAGCTAAATAAATAATAAGTGTGGTGGCTGCAATTCAATCTCGACATTTGACCAGCCAATTTCCTAAATAAATAATGCTCGAAGGTGTTAGTTGTATGAACTAAAATTAGTTAAAAAAGCTAAAATTTTTGTTATAATAGTTTAAACATCTATTCTTACTGATATATTCGGATATCAGTTACAATAAATATCTATTTTAATGCAATATAACACTTTTTTAGTTTTCTGTGCCTAAACAAAAAAGTTACCAAAAGTATTTTTTGGTGGTAGTGACATTAAGCGAGTCATGAGTCACAACAAAGAGGAAACAAATACAAAATGAAATCTAAAATTTTGTATAAAGAAATTTTACTAAGCGTTCTGTCTAATAGAATCAAGTTGTTTGCGCTGAAAACAATTTATAATAATAAAAATATTTTTTAATTTGGATTATGGGAGATATGTCCAAAATCGGGTATGGGATTAAAATTGGGACATGGCATTATTACTTTCTAGTGCATTTCAAATTTAGGCGCACAAAACCATATGGGGTAAAACCGGGTGGTACCTGGTTTTGTACAATTTATCATATGACATTCTTTCTTTGTCTTAAATTATATTTTGTATTAGTGTTCAACACAAAATACCAAGAAACTATAAAATATTAGCAATCATGGAGCGAGGAATCTATGAAAAATGCGATTGTTAAAGTGACACAGGGTAGTAGTGATAATCGCGTGGCAGCTCGAAAATTTTCGGTCTCACAGTCACCTTTGGAAGATAGAGCTAAAAAGTAGAGAAACAATTAAAATATTAAAGATGCTTCAAAAAAAGGCCTAGGTCGATTTAAAAAAGTGTTTACACCTGAGCAAGAAATTTCAATGTGTCAGCACAAAAAAGATGTTGAAGCTCAATTATTCGGATTAACATAAGGGATTTTCAACATCTTGCTTTTCAAATTGGAGAAAAAATGGTGTCGATTCCAATTTCCAGAATAAATTCACAACCAGTTACTTTAAAGTGAGAGTCAGTCTACAGTCAAGCACTTCACGGCAACCGGAATCGTCCTCTTTAGCTTTTTTTCCAGCTGATATTTTACCTAAACGTCATGTTGCAAGAAAAACAACTTCAAATGCTCGTGGAGGCAAAAGTGTTATTATTATTTCATCACCTTATAAATTAAAAACGAAGAAAATAATGAAAAAAAAAATAAGAAGAAAAATGTTTGAATACGAAGTGCAATACTTGTAGCTAATCCGAAAAAGAAAAAAAAAGAGGTTTCGAACAAGTTATGTATTTATTGCACTGAAAGATTCTTTTTTGGTTCTTACTATAATTAAAACCGTGATCTCGTTGACCCAATATGACTAAATAAGTAAACAAAACGATGGCTAATAAAGTTGATTCATATTCTTTAAAACATTTTTTTGATTTAATATTTTCTTTAGCGTCCCGATTCTACCCTACTTTCCCCTAGTTTTGTTAAATAAATTTATTTAAAGTTGGACTGGAATAATGGCTCCGGAAGCACAACAAGGACTATTGTTTCGTTTCATTTTTCAAATAGCATGTAGTTTTCCTTGAAATTTTACGACCAGTGGTGACTATCTAGAAATAATGACGGTTAACTGTACATATACATCCAAAAATAAAATTATCTTTTCTACCTCTTGGACCGATGAAACAGATTTCACAGAACCATCCTTTCTCTCGTCCAATTCTAAATACTCACACAAATTATGCACAAACTGTTGCTCATACTTTTTAGTGTGTCCATACGCCTTACCTAAAAGGGAAAATTGAGTATTATTATTTTATCCTAATTTTTAATGCCTGATTATTACAAATGTTTTAAAATTACGTACGGAGTAACCGAAACCTATACACCAACAACAGGTTTGAAGGCTATAAATGTTCATATATTTAGATGTAGATTCTCAATACAAGCAATATATATTTACCGGTTATAAATTATAAAACAAAAATTGATATTTTCTGTTTTAAATTCACTGAAATTCCCAAAGTTTCTCAAAAACACAATATAAATAAATAATAATATCTGGACTCTAGAGTAAAAAAAACGTTTGTAATCGTACAATACGACTAGTTTGTCTTAATTGTCTCTTTCTATCTTGCTTTAACGAAGATGTCAAATTCTTTGAGACATACTTGGTTTAAAGAATGATGTTTTGTTTTCTGCGCTCTTTTTTTGTTTATTGATACATAAATGTGAACATGTCTTAAAGCAGTTTTGGATTTGTTCGTAGATTGATGACGCTTGGGTATTATTTCACTGGACCGACTATATTTTACGCAACGTCAAAGAAAATAAAAGATGTTGATGTGTTACTGTAGTGTCGCAGTGACCATGCTTAGCGGAGAAGTAACGCTAAAAGATTTTTCGACTTTTATTAAAAAATTGATAGACATAACATTAACATCAATGCATCATGCTTTTTTTGTTAATTTTGGAGCGCTGAACACAAAAATGATAATGAAATTAAAAAGTTTTTTTTTGTTTTTTACAAAATAATAAAAAATGAATTCTTTTGCACTTGTAGATACTAAATATCCTGTCATTTTGCTTTTCTTTTGTGAATTGTTGCTGAAGCATCTCTAACAAGAGTCCAAAAGTAGTCGGCAAGCATTCGATCTTTTCTGGTACCTTTTTTCTCATTACTGACAGCTCCGCAGTTGGCAGGAAAAAAGTCTGGATGTGAGTGTAGGAAATGGATCTTCAGAGACATATTGCAATCCATTTTTTGATACGATGACAGCATATCTTCAACAAGAGTAACATAATTGTCAGCTTTTTTATTTTCGAAGAAATTAGTGACCACGAGGCGAAAGTCATTCCAAGCATTTTTTTTGATATCTGATAGAGTGCTGTCAAAATGTTTGTCTTTCAGAATATTTCGAATCTGTGGCTCAACAAAAAACCTTTCTCAATTTTTGCTTCATTTAGCCTTGGGAATTTCCGACGCATGTACTGAAAAGCTGGCCCATCGGTAAGGGGGCTCTCTCTAGATCATTAGGACAGCAAACCGCATAGATTATTTTTTACTATTTAACCGGTTTCTCAGACTTGAAACGCATGCTTTACAGTAGATATGTGGCCTCCACTGTTTGTCTTGATCTCTAATATTGCAACCGAAATAAAGCTGATATGACTTTTTTATCAATGAGTTAATAGACCGATTCTGAGACGCAAGAAGCATCTTACCGCAAACATAACTGAAGTGACTTGGATTGTTTACACTTTCGAGACATCTTACAATCTCAACTATTCGATTCGACTAACTTAACTTCGCTTTATAGCTGCTTGTATACCCAAAAACGGCTTATACATTTTTTGTCATTGTTTCTATACAGGGGCTGTTCAGTACAAAGCAGACATAAAAATCGATTTACATTTACCTTATTTTAAATATTAGGGTGTTGGAACTTTGTATATGGGAGGTTATCCCTGAAGATACTACATCCGACATTGCCAAGTTGTGCAAAATTTCCTTAACTTAGGGAAAACGTATACTTGGTAACGTCGCCCCCTCTATTGTTATAATGAGACAAATATACTTGCGGTTGCATTGTTAATATATAGGGACACATTACATCACGTAATTTGAACTGATATTAAAAAGATAAGTTTAGTTTCAGTTTTAGCACACCAAAAATGGCAAAATTTAGTTGATTTTATTTTATTTACATTTTGACTATTGTGTGTAATTGGAATTACACCACTCCAAGGTCACTATGAGTTTTAGCTGGCGCGAATCCAAGCAAATCTACTAATTATTTTAGTTCTACTACGGTTTTAGTATATGTTTTATTGAGATTATACATTTTCTAGATTGGAAAACTTCTCTAATTCTTGCAATATCCTGGAATCTCATGTATTTACTCTTAGCTTTGTAATGTTCTTCAACTTATTATAATACCTAACAATATTCCTACAATCTGCACCTAAATTACCCAGTGAACATACGTACATTCGAAATCTAGAATAATATCAAATTAATTCCACTTTTAGTATTTTCTTAATATAAAATAGGTTTTGACATAAATTAAAAAGTATTTTATATATATTTCTAGCCTTAATTAGACGCAACTATATACAAAAGTAATTTTCATTGCAGACTTCTAGTTTTTCCTTTTTCTGCACCTTAAATAAAACAAAATCCTTTGCTAATTTCTAAGTTTGTTCTGTGAATCGCATTTAACGCATTTCGCTTTAATGCTGCTTTTAATGAATAGTTTGTGAAATTACACGCTTCATGCTGCTTTGGTCAGTGGCGTGCAAATTATTTTCTGAGTTGAAAGCAGTTTTTAATATAAAAATTTTGGAGGCAAATATTTTTTATTGTCCTTTGTACTAAGCATAGACTATTAAAGGAACCGATTTTAGTTTACGTATAAAAAAAAAGACTAGTATTAACCAGTAGAGGATGGAATTTTCATGCATACTTCCTTACTTTTTCAGATTTTAAACATTTTATTTCATTTTTTTTATTGATCAAAAGTTTGAATCCAGCTCTATTAATCTAGGCGTCTAATGGGTTGCGTAGCAAATTGGAGGTTCAATCAAGCAAATAGGTGAATCTGAATATGCAACGTGCTTTTTGATCAGACAGTAGACGAATTTCTTATTAACATCTTAAGTGCTTGAACCGATATAGTTAATAAATTATAAGACATATATTATTTTAGCCAAACACTTTTATTTCCTATGAAAAAATTAATCATATGTTCTGTAGTTTATCTCGATACCATAATTAGAAGCGCATTAGAAGCAAATTTACGGGAAAATAATGAGACAGTATAAAATATTTGATAAAAACAAGTATAAGTCGATTTTTAATCGGAATCCTTCATTGGGTGTTTTCTCATTCTAAAAGTCAAGTTTATGTTAAATCACTGTCTTGTTGTAGGGGAGAGTCTGGTATATTGTACTGCCTGATAAATTGTACCACCTGAAAATTTTACATTTAGTGTAACTTTTTCACTTTCCTGGCAACACAAAACTGAGCGCTGACAGCGCCCTCTACTACTTCTCATTTTGTAATGGCGTCCGGCAAGTGCATTCATTTTTAAACAAAAAAAAAACGTTTTGTAAGTGTTTCATATAAATTTTGACGTGTGTAGCTAAGGACATTACTCAGTGAAAATGTAAGTTACGATTTTGTTATATTTTTTATTGATTAGGTCTATAATCACCGCTTAAACCATAAAATTGCGAACGTATTATGTTTAGAGGTTATTTTGTGACAAATATTTATTTTTCAAATCTCTTTCGGTTCGGTAAGTTGTACCACCAACAGTTGTTTTATTCGTACTGGTACAATTTACCTAACTTGATGCAATATTTATTATTTTGTATTTTTCCAGATGAATGATGACCAAAAAAAGTAATATAAATGGAAGGAGGAGGATTTGGAAAGGGCATTGTTGGCTCTGGAAAAAAAGGTGATGAGCTTGAACCGGATATCTGCAACTTATTCTATTTCAAAAGCAACTATTTTACGTCATGTCAGAAAGCGAAATAAGGTTGTCAATGATTTAAGTATCCATAAAAGGAGACCAACTACTTTTGATATGGAATTGCAAAATATGCTAGTCAAACACATTCTTGACTTAGAAAAGAATTTGTTTGGACTGAAAATCAGTGACGTTCGGAAATTCGCATTTGATATAGCAGAAGAACATCATATCTCTCACAAATTTAATAAAAGTAAAAAAATGGCTGCCAAAGCTTGGTTTTACGCCTTTAAAGGCCGACATCCAGAACTGAGCTTAAGGCAGCCTGAAAGCACATCCATAAATAGAATAAAAGGCTTTAATAGATATAATGTTTATGGTTTATATGATCTATTAGAAAAGATAATTGATAAAAATGGCCTAACATCTGTAAGTATATTTAATGTAGATGAAAGCGGATTTTCTACTGTCCAAAAGAAACCGCAAAAAATAGTTGGCTTAAAAGGCAAAAAACAGGTTGGCGCAATCACAAGTGGAGAAAGGGGGCTTAATACAACTGCAGTTTGCTATGCAGAGTTGAGCAATGACGCATCTGAGGGTAGTGTTGTTACCATTTCAGAATCTGGCTACATAAATTCTGCCCTGTTTGTCGAATGGATTAAGCATTTTATTAGTGTAGTCAAACCATCGCCTACAAACAAAGTTTTGCTTCTGCTCGATGGTCATACAACATACTCAAAAAATCTAGAATAGTTAACCTTGGCCAAAGATAATGGGATTATAATGCTTCAACTGCCTGGGCACACTACTTCCGGCTTCAACCATTGGACGTTTTTTTTTTCAAGCCAATGAGCACATATTACATACAAGCCGTGGAAAAATACCTAAGAACAAATCTTGGTCGCCAAGTGACTCAGTATCAAGTAGCTAGTTTATTTGCGGAAGCTTACGGTCGAGCTGCAGTGATTGGTACAATTTGTAATGGATTTAAGACATCTGGTGTGTGGACAGTGAACAGAAATGTCTTCCCAGAGCATTTTTTCGAAGAACTCTAAGCAATGAAAGTAGATCGATTTTGCAGGATTGTACTAATTTGATAGCAAATAATGATCAGAAAAAAAGCAGCATAACTCAGACAGAAAAAAGTCTTGAAAGAACAGAACACAACATTATCAAAGGAAAGGAAAACTCCCCAGCATCATCATCACTAAACCAACAACCATCGACTTCAATTAATATCAAAAAAATATATTTTGCAAAAACTGAAAAATGGTACAATATATTCGACTCTCCCCTATCTAATTCGAAGGTAAAAATAAACAAAGACGAATCAAAGAGAAAAATGATCGAAATTTTCTTGACAGATGTATTGTTTATAAAAAAATAAGGAATAATTCCATGAAGAAATTCCTAGCATTAGTTATATCAGACGACCGGTATGTTTTTACAGTCTAAAAATCTTTTTGAAGGTTTTGAAAATATTTGAATGATCTGAAGCTGCGGCAATATATATGGAATCCAACACGAAAAGAGAAAATGTATAAGAAGCAGCTTACATAAAAGATAATAATGGATTCTTCAGTAAACCCACTACTTAGTAACATCAAATTATTGAGATGTGAACAGTGAAGCGAAACTTTGCGCTTTGATGGGCACAGTCGCTATGTAAGTTCGTAGTCGTAAGACAAAACATGCAGTTTGCACTTTATTACAATTAGAGATACAACCCAATCGAAACATCGTAAAAATAAATAAAAATAAAGATAATGCAAGTCCGATAACCAGATTTTCGTCAATCTTCAATATTGTCTATAACCTTTAAACAAAGAAATAGTTTTATTCAGAAAATAAACAAAAATCTTGATTTTTTAAAATTTATTTACACATATAGACGCTTTTTTATTCTGGTATTTTCAAAATTTAAAACTTGTTTGTCTTACTGTTCTAGTTGTCAGTTAAAACCCTATGTTGTCAATTAAGACCGGTTTTAAAGTTAGACTATGTTAGTGAATTAAAGGAGCAAAGTTCTTTTTGACACAGTGACTTTCAGGATATAGGTAGATAGACATTTACCACTTTTACATTTGAAAATGTATGTGTTGGGAATTTTTTGAGTTATCAATATGATAAAAATATTAATATTTAATAAAGAATGAAAGTTTTCACGGCTTTGGTCAAGTTGAAAATCATGGTTTTTGGTTTTAGATCGTGTCAAATTGGAATAACTATCGGACGTATCCCTAAGGATTGCACTTTAGAGACCTTTACTCCACGAGATTAGAACACTGAATGACTCCTGAGGAGCAACAGCCCGGTATTTATACCCAACTGATGCTTAATGAACTGTGATCCTGTGTTATAATCGATTTTCAAGTGTGATGTAGGCTATAACCTGTATCTCTATTAATATCATTTGGATATTTACAAATTTCGATTGATTCTCTAATTTTACGTTTAAAGAAACCAGACACTGATGCTAGCATCTCAGTTTCTTTTACGTTGAAGTTATGACCTGTGCAATGCTGGTGATCAGCTACTGTAGATTTTACAATTGGTTTATTTTTTATACATCTTTCATGTTCCTTAAGCCTAGTGGATATAGACCGTCCCCTGTTGCACCACCATAATGAGCACCAGTCGGGTATAAATACCGGGCTGTTACTCGTCGATGGTTGTTCAATGTTCTAATCTCGTGGAGTAAAGATTCCTGAAGAGGCCTCGCGCAATCGTAAGCGAAACGTCGGATAAAAATTCTAATTTAATACGGTCACTCAAAAATAATGATTTTCAATCTAATTAATACTTGTTTGAGGATGCTTTCTTATAATTATAAAAAATAACAATAGACTTTTTTATATTTCAAAATTCCGGCCATGGGATCTCCGCTATCACATGTGGTAGCTAACATCTTCATGGAAGCTTTCGAAGAAAACGTCTTGTATTCTGCTCCTCTAAAACCTAAATTTTCGTGGAGATAAGTAGACGATACGTTCGTAGTTTGGCCGCATGGCGCAGATAACCTCCATAATTTCCTGGATCATCTAAATCAACAACACCCGAGCATCAATTTCACTATGGAAACTAAATCAAATGGGGCCCTTCCCTTTCTTGAGGAAAGAGAATGATCAATTAGGACATTCTGTGTACAGAAAACCAGCACTTACAAATGGATATTTTAGTGCAATGTCACTCAATCATCCTTCTTAAAATAATCCGTCATAAACTCTTTGGTAGATAGAGCACTTTCAATATGTAATTAACAATCACTGAGACCAGAAACAGAAAAACTGACTAATGCTCTGAGAGGCAAGATATAAGACGATCTATTAATAAATAAAAAAAAACCCAACTCCTCTACAAAATGTCATAAATGTACCTACTATGGACAGTGTTGTCTTACCTTACATATATGGAACCACCGACAAGATTGCCAGATTGTTCCGAAAATCAAACATTTAATAATTTTCAACACATGTAACAAAGTTGGACAATATTTGAAGTCTCCAAAGGACACATTCCATTTCAAACAGAAGGCGTTTACAAGATATTGTGCTCTTGTCATAAAGTGTATGAGGTACAACAGGACGGCCTATATCCACTAGGCTTAAGGAACATGAAAGATGTATAAAAAAGGAACAAATTGTATAATTTGCCAGCATTGCTCAGGTCACATTTTAATGTAAAAGAAACTAAGGTGCTAGCATCAGTGTCTGGTTTCTTTAAACGGAAAAATAGAGAATCAATCGAAATTTGTAAATATTCAAATAATATTAATAGAGATGCAGGTTGCAGTCGACATGACACGTGAAAATCGATTATACCGCTGGATAACGATTCGCTGAGCATCAGTCAGGTATAAATATCGGGTTGTATCGCAACGTCGGTCGGTCGGTATCTGAATTGCGTACCTGTTCTAAGGGTATGCCAGTGCCATTATCTGATACAATCGCCGCTAAATTGGATATAACATCTGCGCTAGTAACCGTTTCTGATATTTGTTTGTGTCCTGTAGCACTCGTGAGTTGTTCCACCAGGAGTTGTCTCTTTAGGTTGTGTTTGGGAAGCCTAAATGCCGATGCTTCTGGGTTAGCTGGCATTAGGTTAAACTCTATGCTACTGTCATCAATGAATCCCGGAAATTGCCTAAACTCCGTATCAAAGGATGACGTACGCACAGGAACAGTTTGGAACATCGGACGTTGTTCCGAAAATAAAAAAATAGGGCACCGGCGGTGCCGGAGAGGACCCACCATAACCGCCCGACCCGGCGAAAAGCCAAGCCGCCTCACCTTTCTTGATGTTTGTCGAGGGCACCTGAGGAAGATGAGCCATGCTCTTAAATTTGGAAAAAGATAAACTTTTATGCGGAAATTTAAAAAGGGGCTATGGGGTTGTGCATCTGGAAAGCGAACGTGGATGCTCAAGACGACTTAAGAAAAAAATTTAAAAAAAATTAAGTTTTTATAAGAGTTCAGTGTTTATTTTAATTATTTTGTGAAGAAATAATTAGTATAGGGGGGCAAGGGGAAAGTATACTTTCTCGTGGCCAAATGTTTTTTGAGCGCGACGAACCTACTTTATTGAATAAATTTATTTATTCTTCTTGCCGATAAATTGTTTAAACTTGAGTCGAACGCTAGGTCGCACCGCAAGTCGCAAATTTATTTATTTATTGTTAAAATCCGCAATAATTTTTAACACCGAAATTTTAACGCAGAAAAAGTATAAGTAATTGGACTTTATCGTAAAATTTTAAAAATGCGCGAGAAAAGTTTGAGTAACTGAACTTAGACGCAATTTTATAAATTTTCAAAGTCGAAAAAAGTAAGGGTAACAGATCTGATTCTTAAGAAGATATTAAGATAAAAATTAGATTTTCACGAAAAACTAATAAAGGGGTTTCCGCAAGTAATTTTGGAAAATTTAACTAGCGTAATGTCTCTGGAGAGTAAGGTTTTTCAATCTATTTTTTTGACGATTTTCACTGAAAATTTAGAATGTCTTTAACGTTAAATTTCTGCAAAAAATCTTCTCAGTTTTTCTTCTTAATCTTTTGACTGAAAGAGAAAATTTTATTTTGTTTGTTGAGTTACGGAAACTCAAGTTAGAATAGCTACGCGATCTTTATAACGGTGATCCGGGATTGCAACACCAGTTCGCGTATACAATCCCGAATATCGCCCGTCTTTCGAACTGTAGTGTACCGGGCTCTGGAAAATAAAACCTATCTTACCTAGACACTATTTATTTTTATCCAGAGCTCTCCCGGTACACCGTATTTAAACCGATTTTTTTGCCATAGACTTTTTATTTTTAAAGTCTTTAGGCGCCCCAGCCTTTGGCAATCACCCAGGTAAAAGCTACTAGTTCGTCCAGGGGCCTCGGAGGTACTTTATTTTAAATGATTTAAAAAAACACTATCACTTTCAGCAACGCAGCCCTCTAAAAGATCGTCGATGTTGTAACCTCTTCTTGGCTGTTCAGCCGTCCTAAAAGCGATGAAAGTTAACTACTTCTTGAGGCAACTGAATTCCGTTACTTCCCTTGAATATTCTCTTTCCTTAGGCCTGATATGCTACTAGTTTAATACTACTTCAGTTCTGCTACTACTGCCGATTTCTGTATAAAATCTGACGGTTACTTTACTTTCCGGGAAGTCACATCCCAAAATCAGGTGATGTACCGACAAAGTAACGTGATATTCAAGCGCAAATTTTAACGTTAACGAATATGCATAAATTCTTTTTAAAAAATGTTTGTGTTACATTGAGGCAGATAAGAAAAACACTTTACAATTGTTTTTTCCGCTGTTCCGTTTTTTTTTAAAACGTACATTTTCAACAGATGCTGCTCCTCGATAGTCATTCAGTGTTCTAATCTCGTGCAATTGTAGGCGAAATGTCGGATAATAATTCCAATTCGGCATGGTCTAAACCCATGAACCATAATTTTCAACTTGACGAAGGCCGTGAAAGCTTTCGTTCCTTATTAGACTTTTTTATAGGTCACGCTATCTTTAAAATACTATCGTGTTGTAAGCATAAGTCTCTAATTAAAGTCTAACGATTTCCTTTTCAACTTGAAAACAGTACTCAATCCATTAATGTTAAAATTTTCTCTACTTTCTAACTTCTTTAAAAGGACTTGGAAACCTGTAAAAATACTTAATTTTAAAACATATTAAAGAAAATCGATAATAACGTTTATCCTCTAGACCCGTTTGGTTATAGAGAGTGTTAACGGTTCTCTTCTACTTCGTAAAATTTAACAGCTTTTTAACTACAGTTTACTTTTAAGTTAAAAGAGGTCAAGTAGCAAGTAGAAGTTAGTTTTATAGAGATAATGAAAAAATAATATTGCTTTTTATCATGTGGCTCATAAGAAAATAATAAAGCTAAATAAATTCGGTTTGTTTGGATAAGGGTAGTGAACGGTCATATCTCAGGAACAATTAAGATATTGTTACAGATTTAGGACTCAAAGGCAAATAATATGATTGATGATTCGGAAATCTCTATGCGAGTCACACTCGCAAAATAATATTCAATTCAATTGGCAATTTCATATATGTCATACGTTTCGAAACGTAACTAGAGTTTCGATTTTAACACTATCTCGATAAGGATTTCAATTTCATAATAAATACGCTTGCATCAAACTATGGCACGTTTATTTAACTGAAGATTAATGAGTCGTTTAATTATTTATAACGATTTATTTAATTTTATTTACAAAATGTTTGTTTTAATTAAATCGGATGGCGACCCTTTTAATTAAAATAACTAAAATATTAAAAATAACTCCCACGATATTATTTCGTTAATTTTGTCAACGTTGATTGAAATGCATGAGTTTTTGTCAAAGTAATTAAAATAATAGGAAAATTAATGAGATGTTTTAGTTTAATTGTGTGTTTGTTTTATTTAGAGCTAAATGTTGGTATGCAGTGTCATAACTAGGTTTCAGAGATAAGGGAAACATATAAAACACGTTAGAAAATCAATTTTATATTTTCCGAAAGCAGTAAAAAGACTTAAGTCTGCTCGTAATTATTTATCAAAAATTGATATTTTATATTTAGTTTAAATGAATAAGATAGAATCGATACAATTAAATAAATGTATTTCCTCTTTCAGCTCAACTTTATTTTCCAGTTAAATAAATAAATTTTCATGTTATTACATTAAACTTCTAAGGAGTAATTCTATCAAATTTGGGTTTAATGTATTTTTAAAATTGTCACCATTTTATTACTTTAAATCGGGTTCTTTTCAATTTGTGCAATATTTCTGAGATATAGTTTTTATTTTGTTCTGAACATTCAAAGAAAATTTTGGAATTGTCTGTTTTTTTCTTTGCACCTTTATTACATTACTACCCGTCGCGGCTACCCTTGCGGAGATTTTAAGAAAAAGGGCTAATGAAATTTATTGAACCATATTCTTACGTGCTTTTCGTGCATATGTTTAAATGAAATACACTTACAAGGAAGGTATCTGCCCGGCTCCGATTTTAATTAAACTTAAATACATTGTACAGGGACAACAATAAGAGATACGTATTTTCACAAGACAAAATGAAAATTACTTTGTTTTAAATGATGTTAAACTATGATTTTTTCACCTCCAAGGACATCATCTCTTATTTTTTATAAGGGTAAACCATCTGTTCGCGCACGTAATTTAATTCTAAAAATTGCAAAATTTCATATAATTGCTTGAAAATAGTTTTTTTTCACGAATATCATAAGTAAATTAAGTTCACGGGTTTCGGAGTTTCTA
Organism: Diaprepes abbreviatus; assembly: GCA_034092305.1. Lineage (NCBI taxonomy): Eukaryota > Metazoa > Arthropoda > Insecta > Coleoptera > Curculionidae > Diaprepes > Diaprepes abbreviatus. The sequence goes on from JASJET010000103.1 coordinate 17,479,987, forward strand.
AAAATAACTAGAAAATGAGGGTAAACCACCCCAAATACTTTTTTTCTTAAATCTCAAGTTCGAATTGAGATATCTTTACAAAACAAAATAAAAATTATTTGTTATTTGAAACGATGTTAAACTAAGGTATTTTCATCCCCAAGAATATTTTTCCTTATTTTTTATAAGGGTAAACTATCTATTCGCGATCGTCATTTAATTTTAAAAATTAGGAAATTTAATAAAATTGAAAATATTTTTTTCACGAATACCATAATTAACTGGCGTCTTTCGGGGTTTCTAAAAATAAACTAGTAAAAGAGGGTGAGTCACCCCCAAACACTTTTTTCCAGTATCTCAAATTCTAATTAAGATAACTTTACAAAATAAAATGAAAATTATTTGTTATTCCAAATGACATTAAACTATGGTATTTTCATTCCCAAGGATATCGTCCCTTATTGTTATTGCGGTAATCCAGATATTTGCGCATGATATTTAACTGTAAAAATTACGAAATTTAATGGAATTGTTTGAAAATATTTTTTTCACGAATACCATAATTAACTCAAGTTGACGTCTTTCGGGGTTTCTAAAAATAAACTAGTAATAGAGGGTGAGTCACCCCCAAATACTTTTTTTCAATATCTCAAATTCGAATTAAGATTACTCTACAAAACAAAATGAAGATTATTTGTTATTCTAAATAATATTAAACTATGGTGTTTTCATCCCCAAGGATATTATCCCTTATTTTTATTAGGGTAAACTATATATTTGCGTATGTTATTTAACTGTAAAAATTACGAAATTTAATGGAATTGTTTGAAAATATTTTTTTCACGAATACCATAATTAATTCAAGTTGACGTCTTTCGGGGTTTCTAAAAATAAACTAGTAATAGAGGGTGAGTCACCCCCAAATACTTTTTTTCAATATCTCAAATTCGAATTAAGATTACTCTACAAAACAAAATGAAGATTATTTGTTATTCTAAATAATATTAAACTATGGTGTTTTCATCCCCAAGGATATTATCCCTTATTTTTATTAGGGTAAACTATATATTTGCGTATGTTATTTAACTGTAAAAATTACGAAATTTAAGGGGTGTTTTAGGTTACAATTTTTCAAGAAAAAAATTTTTTTATTAATTTTTTTTAATAGAAAAAAAAGAGATATCCTTTTATAATTTTGCACATATATTTAATCGTACTTTAAGTATACAAAAATATTTTTTTTTGGATTTTTTTACCCATAATAATTAAAAAAAAAAACATCAAAAAATGACGGCGGACGTGATTCCAGGTGACTGAATCGACTCAAAAAAAAAAAACAAAATTAATCCTTGTTCATTAAAAAAATAACAAAATTGCTGCCATTTGAAAAAAAAAATCCATTTTTGAGGGTGAAAAATCGGTTAAAAATCGGAAAATTTGTTACCGATCAAAGTGATTCCGGTACCGACCATGGGCACTTGAACAAGGATTAATTTGGTATTTTCTTTTTTTTTTCAGACGATTCAGTCACCTGGAATCACGTCCGCCGTCATTTTTTGATGTGTTTTTAAAAAAATTGTTACATTATTGTAGCACTTTTACCTTGTGGTAGATTATAAAATTTGGTCTGCTTTATCTAGTCTTATACTTTGCCATATATATATATATATATATATATATATATATATATATATATATATATATATATATATATATATATATATATGAGGTAAAATGCGAAACAGTGAATGCAAACTTCGCTCCATCATATCCTTTCTGTGTTAGAGGTTGCACAGTTAGGATAAATTGTAATAAATCACAATTCATCCTTCATTCACTGTTTCGCATTTTACCTCACTTACATACGGAGTTGCATATAGTTGTACGTTTGCTGAATGTGATTTCAGCACTACAACAGCATAATGTGGATATAACTACTGCTAATGCATCTCACACGGAGGAATCCGTGAAAGCCATATAAACAGATATATATATATATATATATATATATATATATATATATATATATATATATATATATATATTGTTAAACTTCTTCTACCATTTCTCCATCTATTATTAAAGTTTGATTTTCATTTTGTGTTGTTCTTGTAATCAATTTTATTTTAGTCATATTCATTGTCAGTCTAATTTTTTCTGATTCTTTCTTTCGTTTCATGGAATGTATAGGAAACTGTCACAAAAAAAAGGAGGAGTGATGCTTTAGAGAAAAACCAGAAGAAGACGCACGTTGTCAAAAAGAAAAACAAGAGTAAGAACAAAGTTACCAAAAAGGAAAATAGAAAGAAGAGGAACATCGCATTAAAGATAAAAATAAACTTTGCAAATGAATGTAAGAATTCATTGTACAAAGACAGCAAAAAGTCGGCCAAGCTATATTGGGACTAACGCGAAAGCTTAAGAAGGAGATAGGCGAAGTGCGACAAGACATAGGAGATGTACGCCTATGAGTAAATAGATTTGAACCAGTGGTGTAAAAAGTGCAACAAGTCATAGGAGAAGGTAGGAAAGGTATCCACCAGACAGGTTTGAACATATTTGGGATGTATCCTTCTGGTATCCATAATTGGGATATTTTGTACTGTAGTTCACCATCTACAGTTGACTGTCTTGTGGCTGTAGCCTACTGAGTTGTGTCCTGGGTTCTTCCTTGTTATTGTAAGTCATTGCGCGACATAGTAAAGATAAATCTATGATTATAGAATGAACGAGTTTGCTTCAAGTTTTTTTTAAAATCCAGTAGGCTGTATTTTGTGTTAATGTAAGTGATTAGATTCATTTCTTTTTTTTTTACGAATCGGTCCAAGCAGCTCAATCTTTTAATTAAAGATTTTTACTATTACTTTCTATATCTAGTTTTATTTGTTCCAGATGCTGCTTGCGTTTGAATCTTTTATTTGTTATTGATTGCTAATTTTATAGAGTAAAGTTGAAAGCTAGTTCTTAACAACATATTGGAAGGTTTCTGCATTCAGTCTAACTTTTGATGCAGTAACGCCCTGAATAACCCATTCATACTCTCTGGCAGAGGGGTTAGCTTGGTATTTTTACTCTCTGGTGCTGCTACTAGTTGTTCGTTACATTTAATTTATTGGATACAATTAATTGATTTTATTTTCACCTTATTATTAGGTGTTGCACCTTTAAAAACCAGTGTAGCAAAGTAGACGGGATAGAATCTAAAATGTTGATTTGACACTGTCACTACTGCAAATACCTAGAACTTTGGAAGAAATAGCTACTGCATTAGTGATTGCACTTCGCGAACCAGCACTGGAGTTATTGCGAACCATTCCTATATTCCAACAAAAATACCGTGAAATTCTTAGTTGCATCGGAAAAAAGATTTGGAGATCAACTTCGGCGCCAACTATACCAGTATCTCTGATAAAGTCAAGCCTTGTTGGTAAATTTAAAATCTTGTCACTGTCCAGAAAAGTAACGTTAAGAACTATAACTGGAGAAGCAGCAGACGTGATTGGAGAATTAAAAGTGGAGTCTCTACTTGGAAGGCTAAAATTAAACTATTTATATTAGTTGCCCACATAGAAGGTGAGTTTATCTTGGGCATGGGCCTGATTCGTCAACATAAATTTTCTTTGGCAACCAACTTAACATTCTAAAGTTTGACATCAAAGAATTATTCTGTCAAAGAACCGAAATACCGATCCAATCAGAGACACTACAGAACAAACAACCAGAATAAAAGGGAGCGTGGAGAAAATCATTTACGGAAGACTGGACCGGAGAGTTCTGGAAGCAATGTCGGATTAGTTTAGCACTCCAACAAACCCTGTAAATATTTAGTAGCCAAGGTATTAATCAATTCATATGACGTCAAGACAAACTCGACAGGGTTAGAGTAAAATAACAGAATTTGGTTTTGAAATCCACAAGAACAAGAACAAATCACCTCAGTTGATGTCATCGTAGGATGGACTATATATTCTTCTCAAAAGAATCAATGACATTGTTTATGGAATTTAACCAAAATCCAAGGGAAAACGAAAATAGTACATCTTCACAAGCTAAAGCCATACCGCAGAAGTATCGAAGGTAATCCGAACGATCAGAGTCAGGAGGGCTACCCTAAGGACTAGGAGAATTTTTTAATGCGCCCTTGTAAAAACAATATTTTGATGCGTCCTTATACAGATATTATATCGGCGAATCATCGTTATTATAATGTAATGAAAGGAATATTATATGGATTAGTCATCACTGTTTCTTGCAATTTCTAGATTTTTATTCTCACATACTCTAGTAGATTCTATAAGTATAGAATAAGCGTGGTTAGTTTAGTTGTATTTGAACATTGAATGTGTTAGGAAGTAGTTATTAAAGAATTGTTTTATTTAGTGTAAAGTGTTTTGTTTTATTCGAACCCTGTGAGAAAAATAAAAAGAGAAAATCGTAACAATAATAACAAAAAAATACATTTTTAAAAGTTTTGTGCAAATATTTCGATAAGCGCCGGACAGATTTCAATAAACAGAGAGGTATTAAAAAGATTGTTCTGGTTACAAGTTTGTAATAATATTTATTTGAGGGGAAAAAATTTCCAAACTAAATTCGGGACAAAAAAGATGAAAGTCATTATGTATCTCCAGAAAGAATAATCTCCAGACACAAATTTGCATTTAATTTTTTTCAAAGTCCAATTCCTGCGCTATGCACCCATTACCGACTAATTAATTCCATGATAAAATAGTAGTTTAAAAAAAAGTGGTCTGACGACACGTTAATAGCAAACTGCGAAGATTCGTTTAGCTGACGAAAAATCATGATTCAGGTTATGTAAGACTCTACAAACTCACTGTATATTTCAATATTCACCCTAAATTTGAACAAAAAATTGCTGCGTAATATCGTCAACGTAAATCAACTAATATCCTAAATTTTTAAAGCCCTATCCCTTACTTTATTAACACCTTTTTCTTATTTACTTTTTTTTATTACAGGTAGACAGACGCGACAATTCATCAAGGACCGAGAAAATGAAGAAAACACAATATTAAATTTGCCTTTTTATTTTTGGCAGTTATTTGGTTGATGTTTGTTGATATCCAAGAGGTTTTTAAAATTAAAAACTTTTTACCCATTTTCATATACAGGGTTAGTTAACAATTAGATAGAGTAAGTTTACGATTTATAAATAATAACGATAATAACATTCAAATCATACAATGTCAGTGCCAATACTTTAGAAATATTAGAGTCATTCGAGAAGTATAAAAAGGATTTTAAAAAATAAGTAAGCCCTTTTTTTCCAAAAGAATACTGTGTATTGTTATGATGTATTTATGGCTTCATATGTAACTCTGGTATCTACATATCTATGTATATGTACGTATTGTGAAGACATGTAACGGATTTTAATAAAAGGATAGTATATGTTTTCAATAAAAGGATAGTATATGTTTTATTAAATGGATGTTATCCCCAATAGGAAAAAGTATATATATATATATATATATATATATATATATATATATATATATATATATATATATATATATATATATATATATATATATATATATATATACAGGGTGATTCAAAAATCGATCACGAAACTTAAGGGGGTGATTCTACTTGACAAAATAAGGGTAGAGCTTCATATAATTTTTTTTCAAAATGTCATTCGTTTTCGAGTTACAAGCCGTCCAAGTTCAAGTTTTTATTTTTTGTTTTTTGAATTACTCGCTTACAGGAAAACCGATTTGACTAATATTTGAAAGATAGGCTAAGTCTTCTGCGCTTCATCATTTTAGTAACAATTCACATTGATTGTTTGCCGCTAGAGGGCACTTTACCTACATTGAAAATTGTTTTTTTGTCATAATTTTTTAGTGTTGACAGCTACAGTAGTTTTTGGCATAATTTCTGAAAGACTGATGCCAGGCCTTTAAAAAAGGTGCTCTTTATTTACATCGCTAAACCCAACGGTTTAGACGTAAATCACCCTTAAAAATTAAGTGGTAAATTTACTTTTCTCATTTCATTACCACCAGCTACCAGGTAAATAGCTATCAAAGTATACTAGAGCTGTCAGTTTAACATCAAATAAATTCGCTTTTTAAACTATTTAATTTATAATCTTAAAATAACTAATAATGGCTAATCACCAATATTCAAATATCGAATATTGTGATATCCATTTTTGTTATGGAAAAGCAAATGGTAATGCAGAGTTGGCAAGAAGATATTATATGGAGAGTTATCCGGAAAGAAATATCCCTCATGCTCAAACATTTTCCAGTGTGCACAGGAGGCTTGCGGAATGTGGTTCCTTTAAAAGTTATAATGGAAATAGGGGAAGACCTAGAACTGCTAGAAACGTGCAACAAGAAGAAAGAGTGCTTGAAATTATTGAAGATAATCCAGGTATTAGTACTAAAAAAATTGGGAATGAAGTGCGGCTCTGTCAGGCTAGTTCATGGAGGATACTAAGAGAAGAACAACTCTACCCGTTTCATTCAAAAAAGGTGCAGGCTCTTTATGACGATAATCGGCCGAGACGGTTGGAAATGTGCAATCAGATCCTAGCTAAGTATGAACACGATAATCGATTAATTGGCGTCATATTATTCACTGACGAAGCTGGTTTCACTCGTGATGGCATAACAAATCTACACAACATCCACACATATGCTTACGAGAACCCAAACAATGTGGTAGAAACGAAACATCAGCGTAGATTTTCACTAAATGTGTGGGCAGGGATAATAGCAGATTACCTTATTGGTCCTCATTTCTTTGATGGCCCATTAACTGGTGACGTATACTTAGATTTTATCCAAAATCGTCTCCCATTGTATCTGGAAGATGTGCCATTGGAAGTAAGGGCCAACATGTGGATCCTCCAAGACGGAGCTCCGCCCCACTTTAGTATACGTGTCCGACAGTATTTGAATGCAACGTATCCTGAGCGATGGATAGGACGAAGTGGACCATTGGCATGGGCAGCGAGGTCACCAGACCTTAATCCTATGGATTTTTTCTTGTGGGGTCATTTGAAACAATTGGTGTACGATATTCCAGTAATCAACGTCGAGGATCTTCGCTTCAGGATAATCGAAAAGTGCCAAATTATTAAAGAAACACCAGAAATTTTTCATCGAGTTAGGCGACATTTTTTGATGAGTGTTAGGAAATGTATGGAAGAAAATGGGGGACATTTTGAGAATCTTTTTTAGTTTGTTTAGTACTGTTTCATTAATTTTTATCAATTAAATGTATATCGCAATAATCCATAATATGAATATTTACTGATTAGCCATTATTAGTTATTTTAAGATTATAAATTAAATAGTTTAAAAAGCGAATTTATTTGATGTTAAACTGTCAGCTCTAGTATACTTTGATAGCTATTTACCTGGTAGCTGGTGGTAATGAAATGAGAAAAGTAAATTTACCACTTAATTTTTAAGGGTGATTTACGTCTAAACCGTTGGGTTTAGCGATGTAAATAAAGAGCACCTTTTTTAAAGGCCTGGCATCAGTCTTTCAGAAATTATGCCAAAAACTACTGTAGCTGTCAACACTAAAAAATTATGACAAAAAAACAATTTTCAATGTAGGTAAAGTGCCCTCTAGCGGCAAACAATCAATGTGAATTGTTACTAAAATGATGAAGCGCAGAAGACTTAGCCTATCTTTCAAATATTAGTCAAATCGGTTTTCCTGTAAGCGAGTAATTCAAAAAATAAAAAATAAAAACTTGAACTTGGACGGCTTGTAACTCGAAAACGAATGACATTTTGAAAAAAAATTATATGAAGCTCTACCCTTATTTTGTCAAGTAGAATCACCCCCTTAAGTTTCGTGATCGATTTTTGAATCACCCTGTATATATATATATATATATATATATATATATATATATATATATATATATATATATATATATATATATATATATATATATATTCTTTTTCCTATTGGGGATAACATCCATTTAATAAAACATATACTATCCTTTTATTGAAAACATATACTATCCTTTTATTGAAATCCGTTACATGTCTTCACAATACGTACATATACATAGATATGTAGATACCAGAGTATATATATATATATATATATATATATATATATATATATATATATATATATATATATATATATATATATATATATATATATATATATACATCGGCTCTCTTTACTCGCTTATAACTGACGGTGATCTCTCTTTTCACTATAGTTTTGTTAAGTTAGTTGAGCGACTTCGCAGGCTCCTTCTGCCTTTTGCAAAATGTGATATATTTGTTTCTTGTTTGCTGTTCTTTCGTATATTTGGTAATTTCTGTTATTTTGTTTTTGATTTTTTAGTAGAAATATTTAAAGTATCATCCCGTTTATTCAAGTGTTTCGTTTTTTCGATTTCTAGGGTCTCTTTTATAGTGCGTACTTTGTAGTTTTGTACTGGTGCTATTTATTTTGCTTTTTCGAAATTGATGGTATGTCTAGTTGTTTGATGGTATTGAAATAAAGCTGAGATTGTCTAGTTAAAAACCATGGTTCTTAGATTTAGACTGAGTCAAATTGGAATTATTGTCTGACGTTTTGCCTAAGATTGCGCGAGGCATCTTCAGGGATCTTTACTTCATAAAACTCATTTAAACCAATATTGTTGTTTGTCCAAGAGACCAACTTCCAGGACAACTCTCCCATCCAAATACCCCACTATAACACTATATATACAAATAGAACTAATCCAGGCCACACCTCTGGAGTGGCAGCTATCTTGGTGAGAGAAAATCTAATCTACTCTGAAATTTATCTTAACACTGAAATGGAAGCCTGCACAATTTCTTGCTTCCTGGGCTCTCACAGAATAACTGTCTGTTACATGTGTATTTCTCCCACAACCCCATCCCAAAACAATGAGATCAATTACTATCACAATTGCAAGCTCCCATTATCTTAATGGGAGATTTGAATACTCACCATCGGTCCTGGGGCTCAGGTAGATCAGACTCTGGAGGAAACCTTATTGTAGATATCTGCAATCAAAATAACTGACTATTAAAAACGATGGGGCATACACTTACCTCTCTCCGGCATATGGTACGAAATCATGTTTAGATTTATGCATTTGTTCTTCGGAAATATCAACTGATTTCTAGTGGTCGGTGTTGAGAGATAAATACGGCAGCGATGGTCACTTTCCCACAATACTAAAGCCTCTTAACTGGTCAAAAAATCATATCTCTACTGAGACATATAACATCAAAAGAGCCAGTTGGGACCTACACAGAGAATTATTTGTTTTACCGCACTTGCCGCCGGATATTGATTTCTCTGTCGAGCTTTTCACTGAGGCAATCCTGGAAGCAGCTAATAAAAGCATCCCAATGACTGAGTTTCGTCCAAACAAACCCCCAGTTCCCTTGTGGAATGAGGATTGCAAAAGAACTATCAGAGAAAGAAAAAAGGCTCTAAATAGATTTAAGAACTCTCCTTATTTAATTAACTACAAAAAATTTAGAGCGTTAGCAAGAAGAACAGTACGCCTTGTCTGAAGAAATATGGAACAAAATTAATAGATTAAAAGGAAGACCTCTTAGAAATATTACTGGTTTAATTGACGGTTCTGATTGGATCAGTAACCCTGAATCTCTCCCAGACATTTTTGCCATACACTTTTTCTCCATCTTTAACCTCCATTCGCCCACTCATATATCCAACCCTAACTCTACATCAAACCCTTGCTCCTAAAACCTCCCTCTTACCTTCCATGAACTCCAATTAGCCTTATCCTCTTTAAGACACTCAGCCCCGGGAAATGACAACATACGAATACTTATGGTTAGGAACCTCCCTGAATCCGGCCTATCCCTCCTTTTTCAAATCTACAATCAATTATGGACTAACGGAAAACTCCCAAACTTCTACCTTAATTCCCATACATAAGCCAGGTCAGCCGAGGTCCCAAGTAAATGGTTACAGACTTATATCTCTTACGAGTCATCTATGTAAGCTCATGGAAAGAATTGTCAACTTACGCCTTAACTGGATAATAGAGAAAAGAAACCTGCTCATAAATGAGCAAATGGGGTTTAGAAGAAACAGATCGACCACAGATCACTTAGTAGGTTTTGACCTAGATATCCACAAATCATTTCGGTCAAAAATCTATATCAGGTATTTGATACTCTTCATCACCAGTCTATTTTAGACTCATTGTGGAACTGGGGATTGAGAAGAAACATTTTTTCATATATCTTGAATTTTTTTATCAGGGAGACAGTTTATGGTTAGAATGAATGGCCACTTGTCTTCAACACGTCAACAACTAAACGGAGTCCCTCAGGGCTCTGTGCTAATCTCTACGTTATTTAATATTGCCATAAATGATATAAGAAATGCAGTATCCCCCGGATCTCATTAAGACTATTTGCTGATGATATACTGATATATTACTCACATATAAACCCACGTTGAAGTAAAAGATTATTACAAGAGAGCCCGAACACTATCCACACTTGGACAGGCGCAATAGGCATGAACGTATCAACGACAAAATCCGAATCAGTGCACTTCTGCAGAATAAGAAATTGCTTAAAAATGTGCGACCTTCACCTGAACAACAACCCTATTCCCAACCCCCGTAATCATAAATTCCTGGGTCTCATATTTGACTCCTCACTCAATTGGAAACCCCACATTGATTACTTGATCAATAGGTGATCAAATGATCTAAAAATATTAAGAATGTTGACGGGAATAAAATGGAGAGCTCATAGATCCACCCTACTTATAAAGCAATAATCTTATCAAAAATTTTCTATAGAAGTACTACTTACTGCTCGGTCAATGAAAGACAACTTAGCCGTCTTAACACAATCCATCATAATGGACTGAGAATTGCCTTGAGAGCCTTTCGCACAAGTCCGATCAAAAACTTGTACCGTGAAGCTGAAATTCCATCTCTCTCCTACAGAAGACAGCAACTATTGGTAAAGTATTTCAACAGTGTCAAGTTTCGCCCTCACATTATACATAAAGACCTCTTTTTCTCTCCTATAATCCATAGTTCAAACAAATTGACGAATTGCTCCAATGCTCATTTCAATGAATTATCATCCAGGCTCCCTATATCCACGCCTCAGGTTATACCTATCAATACATGCCTCCTTGGAACCTCCTCCCAATCAACGTGGATTTGACTCTGACTAAATTCCCAAAGGAGCAACACAGTAACCTATTTATTATTAAGCAATTTCAATATCAAATCAACTTAGTATATTAAAACCATACTATCATTTATTTGGATGGATCGAAAACATGACAAATCACTGGAGCGGAATTTTACTGCCAAATAAAGTCACAATCATTTTCACTCCATAATTCCATAAGCATAATGTCTGCAGAGCTCTTTGCTATACTAAGACCCACCGATTTGATCCTTCCAATAACCGTTCAAACTGGCTGATAGCATCGGACTCTATCAGCACCCTCAATCTCATTAGTTCTAAACAACCAAAATCACCTCTACTTAGCTTAATACTATATAATATATAACGAATTTTAATTCAATACAAAAGAGTATCTTTTATATGGACACCTAGCCATATTGGAATAGCGGGTAATGAGAAGGCAGACTTACTGGCCAAATAAGCATGCAACTCAAATAATCCAACATTGAACTACATCTTTTCACTATCTGACATAAATAATTTTACGGACAAAATAATTTAAAACACAATACATCTTGAGTATGACCTACTAGAGGAACAAAATAAGCTATATGAGGTGAAGGAGGTATTTTACGGCAAAGATGATGTCTCACAGGTTATCGGAAAACATCTAAACCTCATAAGAACGATGAGAATTGGACATTCGAAACTAACGCATGATTACCTTATAGAGAAGACTGATCCATCTATATGCCAGAGATGTTCTACTACACTGACTGTTAAACATATTCTCTATTCCTGTCCTCAATACGAACCTATCCTTACAACATTAAACCTAACAGGATCATTACTAAATTAGCTAGCTTACTTAAATGCTTCAAACATGGCCAAATTCCTAGAAACGACTGGACTTATAAATCAGATTTAAATGTACATGTACATGTAATATACAAATCTCAATATAGACACTAAAAATCCTATGAGTCTGTTGTGTTTTTAATTAATATCTCTTTACTTCACGAGATTAGAACACTGAATGATGTTCATTCTTGATTGTATGTTGTGTTTTTTTTAAGATTCTTCCAATTCTGTCTGCAATCCTTTTATGTATGGGATGATGGCTTTGTTTCTTGTTTGATTTTGGTTTTTGTTGTGATCTTCTCTTATCTTTTTATGGCTTTTTTATTTCTGGTTGCGAGAAATAATTCCGTTCTAGAGCTGTTAAGATGTGTTTTATGGCTTCTCGTTTTGTGTCTAGTTCTGTTAGGCGTGGAGATCTTAATATTAGTATGTTTACTGACTACTGCCTGTTTTTGTTAAGGATCGTAATGTGATTCTGCATTGAGATATCCGTCAATTTAGGTAGGTTTCCGATATACATTGAAATCTAGCGTATCGTTAGATTTTCTAATTAATGTCAAGTCCAAGAAAGAAAGTTTTTTTATATTGCTCTACTTCGAGCGTGAATTAAATTGTATGGTAGATGTTGTTTAGGTATACGATAAAATCGTCTAGGTGTTCTTTTTAATGTGGCCACATTATAAAAATGTCATCCCCGTAACGTTTCAAAAATTTCGGTTTCAAAGGTGATTTTTGCAGTGCCTCTTGTTCGACATATATTATGAAAATATTAGCTATAACTGGTAAGAGTCAGAACCCCATAGGAATGCCATCTGTTTGTATATTTGATTATAAATATAAAATCTGCTTTTTATACAGTTTTCTGCAAGTTCAATTGTGTAGGTTGGACAATTTTCATTAATGGCGATTTAGTCTAAAGTCTAATCTACCGATATGCTTGGATACGGAGATTTTATATCGAGACTTGTTAAAATGTCGTTTTCTTCAAGATGAATATGTTTAATCATTTTGGTCAGATATTCGGAGTTTTTGACAAAGGAATCGGTCAGTTCGACCCTTGGTGTTACATTATACTAGTTAGATATTCCAGTTTTTGTGTTGAAGATCCCACGGCACGCACTATTGGTCTAAAGGGTACATTTGTTTTATGTGTTTTTGCGAGGCCATAGAGTTTTGAACATCTGCTCTATTTCTCCCGTGATTATTATTTTATTGATTTTTTCCATTCTGGGACTACATTTGAGTTTCTAGTCTTGGTTTTTAAAGTTTTTTTAAGGTATGTTGTTGGATTTCTGTTTTCTGTTTTCATGAATCGTCATTGAGGTTTTCTGACATTTTTTGCATTTATTTTTAATGTTCATTACAATCGTTATTTCCTTATTCTTCTTTAAGGATGATAGGCTTGATGTTCAACTCGCGTTTTCGGGAGGCCGGCTTGATTTATGAATTTGCGTTATGTATTGTCTGACTTGTTCGGAATTTTATTCAAGGATTTTTTTAGGGCAGCTTCTATATTCGAGATTATCTTTTTCAAGGAGATTGTTTTTGTCTCGTATATATATATATATATATATATATATATATATATATATATATATATACATATAATAGAGAGAGAGAGCGAGCGATAGGGAATTTGTTAATAAATTGCCCCATGAAGCACTTACAACTTACTTTATCAAATCGTTGGCTTATTCCATAGAGAGTGTTCAAGAAGATTTATCATTTTCGCATCTATGAACCTAGAGAAACGAAGTTAATAACAAAAGGTCATTTTTTATGTTAATTTAACAATAATTTCTAGCCGTCGATATGAACTAATTAGCAGAGCTTGAAAATGTTGATTGGTTGTTCTGATATATAGTTATTATAAAACTTCAGTCCCTGGTCGTGGACAGTCTACTCACCCAACTGAACAACTAAGGGTTCACAATGCAAGGCTATGCTGATGAATTAGTTGTCACTATCAGAGGCAAGAATAAAGGAACTATTACAAGTCTGATGCAAACTTCCTTAAAACAAATTAGCAACTGGTGCACAAAAGAATCCGTTAATCCCAACAAAACAATCATCATTCCAGTTACAAAGAGACGAAAGATTGATGTCAAGGCTCCAACTTTATATGGAACAAAACTGAGCTATTTCAAATAGTCATATTGAAAACATTCGACAAAAAGCAATAGAAGCAAGCTGGACATACCGTAGAATCTTTGAGAAAACCTGAAATTTGAGGCAAATGATCATATGGTCATATTAAACGATCATCAGAGCTCTAGCCTCCTTAGTGGCGCCCCAAGATACAACAAGTAGCAGCTCAAAAAAAGCTGCAAAAATACAGAGATTAGTTTGTAGGAGTCACAAAATCCATGCTACCATGCCCCACCGCAGCAATAGAGACAATTCTGAATCTCCCTCCACTGTCTATAGTTGTGATGAAGGCGGCAACAACGAATGCCCTCAAGCTGTTCTAAATTGACAGCCTAACACCTGGAAATTTTATTCTACATATTAAGATTCTGGATACAATTTAAACTTAATCTATATCAAGATCAACAGATATTATGTTTATCAGGTACGATTTTTACATGAACCATGAAATAGCAACTGACTGCTACTAAGTGAATGGAGAAAGATAACCTCGACTAGAGAAAGATTCGATGGTATGGTTTACTGATGGATTTAAGAAGGCATTTGAGTATCAGGCCGAAGTTTTGGGTTTGCCAAATCCCTAGCAGAAATGCATGCAACTCAAATCAGCGTTGTGACGAGCCTTAATGACCCACTGACAATCTACAATCTCTTCTGTTTTATAATTTTAAAAAGTTTAAGAATAAGAACTACGAAAATACTAAATCTATGTGATTGGAATGAGAAAAAATTTTATTTAAATTTCAAGTACTTGAACAAGACTGGTAAATATCAAAACTAAATTATATTCATCGGTCAATATTTTGAATATACTTGTTTATGCAATTGCGTCATAGTTTTGGGGGATTTTTTAATTACAAAATAAATCTGATTTTTAGAGAACAAGTATTTTCAACGTCTAGGTTTCCTATACATGGTGATTTTCAGGGAAATTTATCGATCGATTGTAGGAAAATTATAATTAGGTAGAATCTCAAAAATTGACTGTGTACTAATGTGCATGGGGGACAGCTGGCTAAAATATTTTTAAGATAGCGGCACTTACAGTTCTACCGGAAGTAGATGTCAACTTGCGCATTTTAAAAGGACCATTCTACATATTATTCCATTTTTTATTTCTATATAAAATTCTAGACATATTTTATATATAATATTCTATACTTAAGTCTCACCGTGTTGGACATATTTAAATTTTTATGTCAAAAATGACATTTGCGGACCAAATCTTTACTGTAAATTCTTCCTATAAGGAAGGCTTCATTATTAATTTGGGTTAGTTTTCTTGTAGACAAAGATCAACTTTAGTAGTTTTTTTTCATATTTTGAAAATTATTAGGATAGAGTGGTTAAAAAAGAAGAACACATTTTATTCAAACGTTGTCTATTCCAAAAATTTATGTTTTCAAAATATTGCCAATTCAACATTTTTCTATTGTAAAAATGCTATACGGCTTTTAAGTTTTGTTATTAGTTGGCCATGACGACGAGGCGTGAAAATAAAACAACCGAACCCTACAGAATTGTTACTATTTCTTTCCATTTTACATTCATTAATAATAATCATACCGGGGCGATTAAATTACACGCATAGAGATTATTTAGACTTATTTATTATTTATAGAGAATGTAATAGAGTTATTTCAAGAACATGCGATACATTCGCGATCCTATATACGAACAAACAAAAACCAACTCTACCAACTGTTAAAAATATTATAAAAACTTCAAAAACTTTGGATCTATAGAAGCTAAAACAAATAGAAATAAACCAGTTGTTAATAAAATAAAGTTACAAAAATTATTTGAGTAAATGTTCAAAGTGACGCCCTTGAACTTCCAAGTATTTTTCGCACCTAAGCAGGAGCTTTTCATGGGTGGCTCTTCTTATTAAATGAGGACTAAGTTCTTCAAATACTATTCTGACGGGCGACATGTAATCTTCAATAATGGTTAATGTGGTGTTTGATACTTTATTTTTGATTGTCCCCAAATAAAAATATCAAGTATTGTTAGATCCGGTGAGCAAGGTGGCCAAAAATGGGCCTATTCTTGGCTATTCATTGATCATAAAACAAATTTTGCAGATGATTGTTAACTAAATGCCTATTATGTGGAGGCGCCCCATCATGTTGATAAAATAAATTTCTATGATCAGCCAGCAGCAAGTTATCTAAAAAGTTCACTTCCAAATTTTTCCAGATGTCGAAATAGCGCCCACCTATAAGTTAAAAACATATTTTGTGTCTAGAAGTCCTCAAAAATGGCTAACTTACCATTCAGATTATCTTGGTAGAATTCTAGAGCGACGACGCCGTCATTTCTTATAGCACAATACACGCTAAACTACCAAGACTCTTGAAAATTTAATTTTCTAAGTGGATGTACGTTTGCGTTGATTAAATAATCCATTTTTTGTGAATTTGGCTTCGTCCGCCCAAATAATATTATCCAAAAAACCAGCATTTTCTTGTTACCGATGTAAAATAAATTAACAGAACTCTACTCTTCGTGAAAAATCAGTGTCTTTTAAATATTGTACTATTAAATATACATTTTGATGAAAATTGTGTTTCCATAAAATCCTTAAAACTGATGTTTGAGATAATCCAGACTCTAATGCTACTTGTCTTGTAGATATTGTCCGATATGCGGCGAAATATCCTAAGATTGTAGTTTTCGTATTTTCCTGATTAACAACTGGTTTATTTTTTTTTCTATTTGCTTTTATGGATTCAAAGTTCTTGAAGTTTTCTAAAATCCTTTTAACAGTTGGTGATGTTGGTTTCTCTTTCTACGGATATCGGATATCAAACGTATCGCATGTTCTTGAAATAATTCACATTTTCCACAAATAATAAATAAGTTTAAATAATATTCGTGCGTATAATATATTCACCCCGGCTTGATTATTATTAATGAATGTAAAATGGTAAGAAATAGTTACAATTTTGTAACATTCCATTGCCTTATTTTCTCCACGTCTCGCCGTCATGGTCAACTAATAACAAAACTTAAAAGCCGTATAGCATTTTTACAATAGAAAAATATTGAATTGCCAATATTTTGAAAACTACAAATTTTTGGAATAGACAACCTAATACAAAGTTACCCTTATTTTTAAGGCTTATTATTTTTAAAATTATAAAAATAGGTGCTTTCTATTTGAAAAAATTAACTTTTGGCTATTTTTTAAATAAAATTTTTATTCTTCTTTTTCGACCACTCTGTACTAATAATTTTCAAAATATCATAAAAGGACTACTAAAGTCGATCTTCGTCTACAAGGAAACTAACCCAAATTAAATAATAAAGACTTTCTTATAGGAAAAATTTATAGTGAAGTTTTGGTCCGCAAACGTCATTTTTGACATAAAAAATTTGAATATGTCCAAAACAGTGAGACTTAAGTATAGAATATTATGCATGAAATATGTCTAGAATTTTATATAGAAATCAAAAATGCAATAATATATAGGGTGTTTCGCTTAAAACAAGCGAGTTGACATATACTTCCGGTACAACCTGAAGTGCTGCCATCTTAAAAATATTTTAGCTGGCTGTCTCCCATACAAGTTAGTACACTGTTAAATTTTTAGATTTTTCCTAATTATATAGTTTTCCCACAATCGATCGACAAAATTGCCGGAAAATCACCATGTATAGACAATATTTCCTATGAAGTGAGCTTTTAAGTATAATATTTACTTAAGAATATTTCTTGTTCAAAATAACTACTAAAATTTGTTTGATCCTGCTCTGTACCCATGAACCTGGTGTCATCTTTATATGTAAAAATATTTTGTAAAAATCTTCCAAAGTATTTTCCATTTTTCCCCTTAGTATACAAAATATTCTCATCTAAACCCCAGGCAGCTCTTTCAAATTACCCTTTAGCTTCCATTTTTGTTTTCTCTCGCGGGTTAAATTTCCTTATTTGCCGTTTTTTTTTTTAAATATTTAAAGACAGTTTAAATGCATAGCCCGAAGTTTTCTTTAGTGCACTTTCAAAGCTTTCGTGTCTGCTTTTTTTACTTTTTTTTTGCTCTTACAATGTCTTGTCAATTTCCGCGTAGTATTCTAAATGAAACCGAGGGGAAAAAGTCAAGGGAAAATCGTGTAAAACGTTTTATGTAACTAGGCGTTTGAAAATTAGATAGTGGGAAATATTGGCTTTCTAATGTACTTCCAAAAATAGTAATTTCATGTTATTATTACAAGTCTATTTGACAAGAGTCTAGAAGATTAAATATTAGTGTAAACTAGCGTGCATTTTATCAAAATTTTCCAATTTTTCAAATAAATAGACTAACTGAAAAGTCTAAATGTGTACTTCTTTGGACAAATGCTCGGACCGGTCAAATTTTATTTTTAGTTTAGAGTTTATTTGAATGATACCGAAATATACCGGGTAACTCAAGAAAGAGCTATGACGTCATCGATATTTTGTTAAATTGTAAACTCTTTTTTTTTAATTTCAGAACCAGACAAGATAAATATCGATGTTGGTTAAAAATAACCTTAAAAATACATTAAATTTAATGATTTTGTACCAAAAATCGTGAATAATTTACATTTACTTTGAATTTAAAGCAATTCATTTAAATATCAGTTCGTTGGACATTGATTTGTTTAAATGGTATCTTAAATTTCAATAAAGTGACTTGAAAGATATTTCAATTTCTGTACATTAAAATTAATTCAAATGTACCTTAATGTTAAAGAAATTTACATTAATATTTATGGTACATTGCATGAAATTCCGAGAGATGGCGTAACTTGTACTGAACTTTCTATTTAGTATGATATAAGTTGCTTAAGGAACTCAATTTTCTTATGATGAGGTTTACATATCTGTCGGTACGGAAACCAATGAATTCGATACTGATTTACAGATGATGGTATACTACCTATGAGAAAAATTTCTATTTTTTCCTAGTAGCAGAATTGTTTGACCTCATATTAATGTTGGTGCATTAAATATTTGACAACATATTTTAAATTCAGTGAACATTGGCTGTATATTTAATGTACATAGTCACCTTAAAAAGTAATGATCAAAACTTTAAATTTATTGAATGATTATATTAGATTTAATGGAATAAATTAATTTAGATTAATGTATATTATTAAATTTAATGCATTTAATAAACGTTTATGAAATATGCTTTCAGCATATTACCTTAAATTGAATGCCTTTTCTTTTTACAGTGTACATAAAAAAATTGTGAAGAAAAATTACTGTAAAACTTTAAAATATTAAAAAAAAAATGGTACCATCTAAATTAAATGTTCAAACTGGGCCCTTTTAACGATCTAACAATAGCCAAGATAAATAAATTCGTTTTGAACATTGTCGGTGACATCTGCGGTTATGATTCGTACTTCTTCCAGAATTCTTCTTATAGAACTTCTAAATTGTCGGGCTGGGTTAAGTATACTATAGTTGTTAAGCATCCCCACAAGAAATAATCAAAGGGAGTCAAATGTGTAGACCTGGCTGGCCAGTTAATTGTCCCTCTGAGGTTTAAAATTGAAAAAAAAATATCGATTATTTCATAGCTCCTACTTGAGTTACTCATTTAATTTATATTGAATTTATCTGCTATTTTACGAAAGTATATATATATATATATATATATATATATATATATATATATATATATATATATATATATACATATATATACATTTATACAACATAGGACAATCTTTTGGAAAGCGACCACCCTCCTTGTCCAAAATCTAGGACAAAGCAGCTTTCTATCAGGACTCAAATTTTAACTTACGATCTTTACTTTTTTGCCGAGTGTGACCAAATATCCTGCCTAAAAAAACTGGATTTCAAAAAAATATATTTTTTCGTTTCCTAGGTAAAATTAAGAGATTTCTTTTAGATTTAAACCTCATCTCATTGTATATAGAGATTTTCTTAATACTAAATATGGAACATTCAATGTCATGCTACTCATAAATTCAATGCTAAAATAAAAATATAAATTTTTCGTTGAAATAGTTAAAAAATCCTATGGAATGAAACTTTTAGGACACTAAAACTATAGTTTCTTTTGTATACGCTTAGACCTATATTGTCATGGTGGTGAGTACAGTATGAAGACTAAAACATTAAAAAGCTGAAATTTTTCTCGGAATATGTCGAAGATCGTCTAGAATTAAAATTCTAGTACACCCAAACTGTGCTCTCATTCATATATTTTCATATGCTTATCAAAATTTCAAAAAAATGAAATTTTTCGCGGAAACAAGTTAAAAATCGTTCAGAAATAAACGTCTGACAAAAAAACACCTAAACTTTCATATATGTACTTTATGGCTTATAGTTTAAGTGTCAAACCTCAAATGGCTCGTACCCTATGACGGCAAAGCATCAAAAAATTGTAAATTTTCTCGTAAACAAGGACATGTTTTTACAAATGAAATTTTTAGTGCCCATTTTATCTCTTTACATTTATACGTTTATGAGCTATACTCAGCGTGCCATAATTTAAAACGGATTTAGTATAGCTGCAGGAATATCGAACGGTCTTAATTCGTCGTTCAAGTATCGGATTCATATTCATAAAATCAAAATCGGTGTAGGCTTTAGTCAGTTAGGAAGACGCTGATACCCTTAATGATTGATACAAACTTTTATAGACTCCCCCCACCCCAAAGAGCTTATAGTTCAAGAAATACACCTGATTATGGCTCTTACACTAGGAATGTATATGCTGTTGGCTTTCACCCTCCCGTCGACAATTTGTTTTTTCTTGCGATCGTCCCCTCTCCTAAGAGCCTTGAATTTAGAAAAATATAATATACCCGATTCTGGCTCTTATACTAGGAATGTGTATACTGCTGGCTTCCACTAAACCATCGACAATTTATTTTTCTTGGGATTCCCCCCCCCCCTCTAAAACCTTTGTGTTTAGGAAAATAGACCCGATTCTGACTCTTATACTAGGAATGTGTATGCTGCTGGGTTCTACCCCCCCCCCCCCGGCGACAACTTGTTTTTTCTTGCGATCGCTCCCTCCTAATACCTTTGAGTTTAGGAAAATAGACCCGATTCTGGCTCTTAAACTGGGAATGTGTATGCTGCTGGCCTCCCCCCCCCCCCAGAGAGAACTTGTTTTTTCTTGCGATCGCCCCCACCCAAGATCTTTGAGTTTAGGAAAATACACCCGATTCTGGCTCTTATCCTAGGAATGTATATGCTGTTGGCTTCTACTCTCCCCCCGTCGACAACTTGTTTTTTCTTGCGATCGCCCCCCCCCCCCCCAAGACCTTTAAGTTTAGGAAAATAGACCAGATTATGGCTCTTAAACTAGGAATGTGTATGCTGCTTCTACTACCCCCCCCCCCCCATCGACAACTTCTTTTTCCTTGCTGTACGCTGCTGATCACTAGAAATGGGAATGTTTCTGGCGTGTCTGTCCTCCGTCGACAACTTACTTTCGCTTGCCATATTGTACTTTTGTGATATCACCGCCCTCCCCCCTAAAGAGAGAGGCTAGATCCGCCCCTGGGCATAATACGGGTACTAAATTTTTATTTCTAAGAAAATTCAACCGCTTTGGCAGAAAATTCCAATTTTTATATGTTTGGCGCAATATTGTATCCGCTATTTTGAATTTTGGTAAGTAAACAGTAGACTGTAGGTGCATATATGTAATAAATTAGTTTTTTTTTCAATGAGTTCAATTCGGAACATTTTTCAATCAGTTTCTACGAATAATATCAATTTTTTTGATGTTTTAACGGTCATGTAGTATCTACCATCTTGAATTTTTATATGCATATTGTAAGTTATAAGCATATAGAAATGATAGCAGAGTTTTGGAAGCACCAGAATATTAATTCGAAACAAATTTCCCCATTATCAATTTTTACACGCACAGTGTAGATCCAAGCGTATATAAAACCGAGCACGGTTTGAGTGGATTAAGGGTATAATTTCAAATGATAATCAATTTATTTCAGAGCAAATTTTTTTTTAAGGACTCTGTGAAGAATGAAAGCAGATTTAAATGCCTGTATTTCAGATCTGAAAGGAATTTCTTCTTATTATGTTCACCTTGTAAATTAAATTATTAAATTTTAAGTGTCTTATTAGATTCGCAATATTGTTTGCTCACATATATATATATGTATATATATATATATATATATATATATATATATATATATATATGTATATATATATATATATATATATATATATATATATATATATATATATTATTTGGAGAAAATTGCTTTATTAAGATGAAAAATGGCTTTATTAACTACAGTTATTTTTATATCTTCCGTAAAAATCAATTCTAAGAACTAATTATGTTACTGTGTCTTAAAGAAGCTGATCAATCTGAACACACTTATTTCAAATTTAAATTTAAAATGTATTTGTTCATAAATACCATTTAAACTTTAATAGAGGCCTCAAATATATTATAATACTTCCTTTTCAAGATTTTTTCTTTTAAATCACCTCTTGATTTTTTTTAGATTAAAATAAGCTCTGACATTAAAAAAAAGTATATTTAGTGATTCAAATGTATATCGTTATTGCCATAAGACCTTGTATATTCTAGAAAACATTATTGTGCACAAAGTAGGTATCATACACCTGAACTGCTTTATTACGGTTAATCTAAAGTGTTTTAATTGCGATAGACAAGAAACAAGGAAAGTAGTGTTAATATATTAAAATTCAAAATCAAAATTCTTAGTGATCATCATTACCTAATCCGATATATAGAGTGATCGTTTTCGAGTGACACAAAGACAAAAAAAGACTCTATCAAGCTGGCGCATGGCGGTGACAATGAAATTATGGAAGGTGCTGGCCAGGAACAGTCACGTGTATACAAATGGTGTCGGTCAGGTGGTTCCTGTAGTGAAAGCGCATAAAGTTCCAACTATTGAGTTACACGGTGAGTACATAGCTGTAAAAAGAAAATGTATTATAATTATATCTTTATATTACATACCTAGGCATGATACATTGTTTGGTATGTCAAATTGTTGTAACCTCTTTTTACTTGTATGTAAAATGATGCCTAAAATACCAAAAATTTAAATGTTAATAAATATGGCAAATTATTGTATTTGAATTAGGTAAATTTAGCTTTTGTTCTGACGTTTCACTGACGATTTTATCACACAAATGCAAATATGTTCATGTGGAATGAAGAATTAATTAATTTTTATTAATGGTTACAGTGGTTAAAGTTAGAAAAGCTTAAGTGTAAAAATGGTTATTTTCAAAGTATTAAAGATTGTTAGACTCATCGTTGGCGAAAGATAAATTGGCCGTGCCCATTTCAAATATTTTTGATACGCATCCCAGAATTTTGTTTCAGCAACCACGCTCATTGAAATTTTATGTGTACTAGAATTTTAGACACATACCAATAAACGAAAGATGAAAATAGAAATTCTTACTCATCAGAGTAAACAGCTGGTTGATGGTTCACGAGTCGCATTGCATCGTGAAAACGTATTGTGAGCCACATCGTTTGGTGAGAATCAACTCAAGATGTTTGTTAGGTATTGTCTTATCGTGTACTCTTTCAAACATTTGTTTTTAAACGGAAGCAGGAAGGCAGTGACAAACGAAAAATCACAACATACATTTTTAAGTGAAATTGAAATTTATGAACTCGGCGTCAAATTAAAGCCCGACAAAATATGATTCACATAAAAAGACTGAGAAATATTTTATTTGTACCGTAGCTTGTATGTATTTTGTGTTGGTAGTTATTTGTTTCATTTAGTAATAATTTGGAACCGAATTCAAAAATTTCAATTTCGTGCTTTTTTAAAAGTCGGTTCCATTTTTTGTTCAAATTTTTTTTTTTCATTTTTAGTTTTGAATTGGGTTGAGCTTCTAAGATCCTAAAAACTACTCATTTTATCCATAGTGGTAATTGAACAACAAAAAATCCTCTGAGTCTGAGAATTCTCCAAATACCAGTTTTGACTGAAATTATACCAGTCTTCTATAGTAAATCGGCTATCTTAAGTTTCAAGAAATTAATTTCAGATTTATAACCTAGACCCCCAAAACCTCCTAAGGAATTAGAGGTAGTCTGCAGCGTGAAGAAAAAATGAGTTTTTTAAATATTTTTTTAATCGTAGTTTAATTTATTTTATTAAACAAACAACACAAAGTTATATTATGTTTTAACCTTATTAGATGAAAATTAAAAAAAATGTATTTATAGTAGATCAATTTATTGCCATATTTGTTGGATCCTGACCCAGAAATCGTGCTTTGCAGTGACTACCATAACATTTTCCTGCTTCATCTAAAATCAATCAAACAACAAAAAGTATTTGTTTAATAGTTAACCAACTATCTGATTCAAGGATTTTTTTATTAAAACATATTTTTAATAAACAATATACTAGTCTATTTCCCTTGAAAATTCACGAGTAAATTATCAGAGGCCACCAGTTTGTTTATTTTCAGGCACTAGATTAACTATTAAACTAATGATTTTTTTGTTTAGTTGGTTTTAGAGGAACTAGTAAAATTTTATGGTGGTCACTGCAAAGCACGACTTGTAAGACAAGGTCCAAGTAATATGGCAATAACTTGGTCTACAATAAATATTTCTTTTTTAAATTTTTATCAAATAAAGTAAAAACATGACATAATAACTTTGTATTATTAGTTTTATAAAATGAATTGAACAACTGTCAAAAAAAATTATTTAAAATACTCGTTTTTTCACGTCTGACTATTCTTAACTCCCTTATACCGATATCAAAACAACTTAAGACATGTAAATTTTTTAGTTTGACACATTTTATCCTATATTAAGTTTGAAGAAATTAATTCAAGATCCCTAAAAGACGCCCCAAGAACCCCCAATATCAATTTTTATAAAATAGGAAAAATGGAAAATTTATTGTAGACCTATTCTATCCGCAATACCAAATTATAAAAAATTAACCTTAGATTCGTAATCTATGCTTCCTAAAACCATCCAGTACAAATTTATAAAAAAAATGCGAATAATGTAAAATTATTAACCCATTATATTGGATCCGCTATTGAATTTGAAAAAAAAAATAAACTCTTAATATAATCCTAAATTACACCCTCGAATACCTCCGATTACTAATTTTGAACCTACCCAGAAATATAAAATTTTTAGACCGCCATATTGATTTCTTTAAACTATTTTAAATGCGTTATTTCAACCTTTTGAACAAAATAGAGAGATGTCAAATTATTAGTCCGCCATATTGGATTCGCTATAACGAACTTTTTAAAAATAATTTTAAGTTTGTAATTAAATCCTCAAAAAAAACCCTGTACTAAGTTTGAACAAAATCGAGAGATGTAAAATTCTTAATCCACTATTTTGAATTTTTTAAAATAATTTTAGATCCATTACGCACCACGCCGAAAATCGACCCATGCCAATTTTGGAGAAAATTATACAAAATTAATTTTCTTGCCTGCCATATTATCAGGATCATCTTGGATTTAATTGAACCAATTTTGATCAACATAATATGAGACCACCGCAGCAACTTCTTTTTTCCTCCTTCATGGATCCGTCCTGAAGCCGGATGTACTCCGGCTAATATAAGCCTATTGTTGTCTTTTCCGATCTAGTGACTCGCAGTCACATATGATATGCTTTACCGTTTCCTTGGTTTGACCACATAGTCTGCAGTCGAGGTCACCGTTGTAAAGATTCGTTTTACTCTGGCAAACTTTTATGGCCATATGTTCCGTCATTATGCCTATGATTGCCTTTTATTTGTTTGTGTTCATTTGCAGTAGTTTCTTGGCTATCATAAATAGTTTACTAGGATCCAATCCCTGTTTCACTCTCCAATGATTTTAGTGTCCATTTTTGATCAATTGTTTAATAGCTTCTCGTGCCGTACATCATGATATCCCATTGGTTCTGGACCAATATATTGAGATGATGAGCTAGCTCTCGTGAGCTCATCACTTTTCTGATTTCCATGTATGTCTTCGTGTTCTGATATCCACTTCAACATAACCTTGTTGTCCATCGCCAGAGTTATAAGTTCATTCTGACATTCCCAAACCAATCTAGACGACACCTTTTGATCCTTAGAGGACTTCAGGGCTGCTTGGTTGTCGAAATGAATGTAGATTTGCTTCCTTTTGTAAGCTTTCTATCTTATTTCATCTACACGCTGTAAAATTGCCTATATTTCTGCTTTAAATACTGTTGGGTATTTTCTTAAGGGAAAAGTAATTACCCTTCTTGGTTGTAGCCCATATATCCTAGATCCTGTACCTTCTTCGGCTTTTTAAAAAAATCAGTTTACCAAGTAAGCGTCCCAGGAGATGGTTCCGGTTTGGCTTATTTGCTTACTCTTTGATCCTCTATAGTAACCTCAAATATTTTAGAGGTAGCCTGAGATTATGTGTGTGAAGACCCATTCTTCCCTCTCCTCGAATCACTAAATACAATAAAGGGAAGTCTAGAATGCACTCCATGGCTGAGATTGGGATCGATTTCATAACCCCCGTGATGCTCAAATAGGCGGCTCTCTGTATGCCGCCTAACTTGGTAATAGCTGTTCTTGGCAATACTTTGGGCCACCCTACCAAGGCTATATATGTTATTTGTCGGTCTCCCCACACTGGTGTATAACCAATATAGCATCTTTGGTGAGCGACCCTATGTTTTCCTGCACAATCTTCTAACAATCATAAGGGTTGTTTCAGATTTTCTGGTTATCTTTTCTACATGTTTATTTCAGGTCCATCTAGAATCCAATATTACCATCAGATACTTAACTTTCTAGGAACGTGTTATTGTGTTTCATTTTAAGATAATGGGATCGCGGTTCTTTAGTTTTCTTTGTTTTGTGAAGGCGATTAGGACAGTCTTTAGTGAACTTATATTTAGTCATTCCTGTCATACCCGTCTTTCTACAACCCTGAGAGCTTGTTGCATTCTTTCTCTCACAGTTGTACAGCAACTTCTTGAACATAACGCAATAAATTTCATTTAAATCGGTACCGCCGTGCAGGAGTAATCGACGTACATACATAGAAAAACATACATAACGGTCGAATGTAGAAATGTATTGTTTTAGAAGTCAGTTAAAAACAAATAATTATCATTAAAAATGCCTTTAGTGATTTCGAAACAGTCTCTACGATGCTAAAAATACTTTTGCATGCATTTGAACCAGTCCGAAAAGCATTTTTGCCACAGAGATGATATTCTGAAAACATGGAGTTTGAATGCACAACCGCCTCTTCCGGCGTATGAAATCGTTGACCATGCAGTTTGTTCTTCATGTAAAGAAACAAAAATAAATTATTGAGGGGCAAATTAGGGCTGTATGGCGGATAAACCACCAAGTCTACGTTCTGAGTGCTCAAAGAATCACTTGTTTTAGCTGATATATGAGAGGTCTCATTACCATGCTGGAAAATAATCGGTTATCTCTGGTTTGTTTTCTTTAATGCACCGAAAACTTCTAATAAACAAATAGTTGTATAACATTTAGAACTGACCAGATTTTCCGAAAAACCAGACTACCATTTGCTTCGAAGTGCTTCGTGCGCGAGCATTTTTGCTGGTTCATTATGAAATCATGGACAATACGGTCAACGACTGCTTACTTTTAAGCTCATACGCTTAAATATAGCAGTGGTTTTCTCTCAAAAAATGTTTTTGAAGCACCGCGATTGTTTTTTTTTTCAGCATCGACACGTGCCTTTTTTTGAACAAATGTCAATATGGAAGATCCAACGCAAACATATCTAATCGTAATGGCAATTAAATAAAACTGCTTTATTCGAAAGGTGGTCATTTCTGCTGTCTTTTTTTTTGTGTAAATGTAAGTGGCATTTCAGTAAACTGTATAAATAATTCTGATTTTTTTAAAAACATCTTGTCCGACCTTTTCCATTGCTATATGTTATGAATTCTTAAAAGCTTTAACCTAATAAATTGGCCAGAACTTTCCAATCTGAAATAAATTCAACCTTATAAATGATGGGTATCACGAAAAGAGACAAAATAAATCAGTGGGAACGACCAAAAATATTTTATATTTACTTCAGAAAACAATTTTTGACTTCCCATTTGAAGTGGTCTTTAGGTTTTTTTTTATTTTTTGCTCAACCTAAGAAAAACTTGTCTTTTTAAATCACGCTTTTCATGTCACTTTCTAGTCTTTATAATATAACACATTCATCGTTGATTTTAAATTTGTTTACAAGGTCGGATAATCATAGTGAAAATAAAATGTAAGTACGTATAATCAGACTTAGTTAGTGAGAGTGATCGAGATGTGTTAGCACACATTCCATGACAATGAGCCCAAAAATTACAGCTGCGCAACCAGTGTACATCTCGAATAGTCACATGATCCATCAGTTTGCTACTTCCATTATCGAGGTGACCCCTATATTTTGTTCTTGGACAATTACTTAAAAAAGTTTTTACAATTCCAACAGAATGATGAAGTAGAAGAATTAATTAAGTTTGAAATTTTTGAGTAAAATCAATCTAATGGTTTGGCCATATCTGGAATGTATTATCAACAAACATTTAAGCAATAAATAAGTAGGGAATCTACAACTAAAAATATACTGATTCATACTCGTAGGGTACGATCTGAAGAAGGTTAATTCCCTTAAAGAGAGAATACCGAAATCCATATTTGTAGTCCTTTTGTATGCTTTTAACTGTTTCAAGATGGGCTATGTTCTAAAATTTTTATGGTACAAGGTAATTAAAAAGTTAAATAATACGCAGTATATATATATATATATATATATATATATATATATATATATATATATATATATGCTCATTCCTAAAGGTTTATATAATAAATAAAAATATACAATGTGGTAGGAAACCTTCATTCATAGTCTTTTCAAGACAAATCAAGATAAGATTGACTTCGATAAATTTTAAATGGAGCAAATAAGCCCAAAAATTGTACAAATAACATAAAAAAATTATTTATAACAACATATATTCTATAACAATATGGTTTATTATATCTTTCATTAATTAACCCATGCTGAACAGTGGATTTTTTTAGGGTAATGTTATCCTAAGCAGGTGATATGTTTGTTGAAATTAATGATTTTAATCAGAGGGTCTCTCTTTCCTGATGTTGAATTTTGATATTGATTATTTGATTGATTATGTGACATAGCATGTCAGGATTAAGACGCTCTCACTCTGCAGTCTTAAGACTTTTTTAGTTGCCTATTATATCTGTTCTAAGTGAACAGGTTAGTTGCTTTAATCAAGTTTAGTAGCCTGCTTACTAGTTTATCTGCTATGTATAAGCCTTTGGATAGATTGATCCCTGAAGGTGTCCAGTAAGTTAAATTTTCACTTTCGAAGGTGATGTGTGAATCCGTCTCGTCCTTTTCATCATATAGTCTACATGATTCTTTAGTAAAGATGCCCATTGTATGTAGAAGTTTTTTCAAACTGCAATGGCCAGTTACAAGTCCTGTGACTAGCCTGATCTGTTTTCTGCTTAAACGCAGAATTTTGTGGCTTAGTTTACCGAATGGTCTGCTTAGCATCTGGTCCGCAATGTGGATGTAGTAGGTCTGGTGTTGTTGATTTGTCTACCAGCATAGCCATTCACGAATAGTAGCCCATATAATTCCAAATACTGGCTCTGACACAATAAATGGAGCAGCAAACCCTTGTTTTGCAAGTTGGTACGCTTTTTCTTTACCCGAAACTCCCTTGTGCCTGGTACCCACGCAAGAGTGACCTTGTTTTACCAGAGCGATAAGGTTTTAAAGACCAGCCCAAGCCCGTTTTGATGTTACCTAATTGCACGCTAGAGAGTTGTCTGACTGTCAGAGAAGATAAGAACGGTTCTGCCCCTTTAACCCCTCTCCAGGTTCTCCCGAAGGCAGACATCGGTAGCACGATTTTCTGCCTGAAATCCTGTGACATGCTGCCCCAGTGCTTCACTTATGTTAAGTCTGGATGTGTCCTTGTGTATTCCGGTGCGTGTAGAATGGTCAATGTTAAACACGTCCGTATAACAGATGAGGTTTCCTGGCTGACTCACTGTTCGGTCAGAGTCCATCTTCTAGGAAAATTGAATGGTATAGGGTCTGTCAAAGTTGAAATTTCTTGGCATTGTGTCACTGGTCAGTTTTGATATTGAGATACTAGCCAATCGAAGTGTCATGTAACAAAACTAATTCAAGATTATGAAGTTTCGAGAAACTTCTTCTAACTGAAGTCTTATGCTTTATACAAAATAGGCTTGAACTATCTTGTATAATGAGTAGTGAACATTGTTCACTACTATAATGATTTGAAGATTTAGTTAAATCACGTCGTGTGTCTATTTCTATGAACCACTTCTAAAACTAGGACAGAAAATCGCCATAATTTTTTCTCGCTGAGTCGAAGTCCTGATATTATTACATTTTACCACAACTAAATGAAATTATTTGATCTAAATATCTGGTCGGCAGGAAAGTAATTTTGGTTTTGTAATGTGGAATAAAACTATTCTTTTATACAAATAATAAACTTTAATCAATTATATATTTTTGATTTTGTTCAATGATCTTTTACCATTTTTTTTTCAGTTTAATGATTCCGCATAGAAATTTTGGACCTTATCAGCAAAAAACTACCATTCAAAGAATTTTTGCAAGATTCTATATAATTGGTAATCAAATGACGTCAGGTTAGGTGCGTATGGGGGATGCGACATCCCTTCCCAACCAAGTTTCAATAATTTTCCACGAGTTACTAAAGATGAATGCGGCTTTGCATTATCCTGATGGAACACAATCCCTTTTTTCTTTGATTGCTGCATCCAGCTTCATGGCTGTTAACAGTAAATACCTCAATTAGTCGTCCGACCTCTTGCAAGTAGATCAAAATATACAACAACTTTTTAGTCCCACCAAATTGACAGCATGACCTTTTTTGGATAGAATTCTGCTTTACATGCAGTTTGTGTTGGTTTATTACACTTAGACTTTAATCATTTTCAAATAATGTTACCGTCGATGACCCACTTTTCATCACCAGTGAAGATATTTTTTGTGTTAAATGCATCTCTTTCAATTCATGAAGAACCCAAATATCGAGCTTCTTGGCGAGTTCACGACTTTATAAACGATTTTTAATTATTATGGGCGATACATTAACCTGTTTGCAATCTCTCCAATAATAATATAGTGATTCACTTCAATCATAACTTTGATGTGGGCATCATTAATTTCAGTAGGTCGACCAGAACGTTCGTCATCTTTGAGTGAAAATTTTCTAGAACGGAATTTTTTAAACCAATTTGACACGTGCATTCTCTTATGCAAACAACACCTTAATATATCCTTTTGTGAGCCTCAGCAGCTTTCTGACCTTTATGGAAATAAGGAAGTAAAATATACCGAAAATATTCGTTCCTGCATACCATGTTAACGTTGAGCCTAAACTAATAGCTACAAACAAAATTACGAATAAGTTGCTTCCAAAGTAATGACTGATATCCAATGTCAAAAAAAAAAACATAACACGGGCAGAAAGCCTTCAAAACAATTACAACGCTCTCTTGTGTGACAACCAAAAATACTTTTTTGCCGACCCAATACGTTTCATAATCAAAAGCCGCATAAAAATTGGTTGTTTTTACGTTCACTCTTCAAAACCTGTGGTATAATTCCCGTTGGCCTAGAATATTGAAATTACAAATTTTAATCTTCGGTTACACAATTAAAGGAAATTATATCATATACGTTGGTGTTAATCATGTGACGAGGGCTGCGATTTAATTCACTAAATTGGCGATATACAATGGTTTTTGTAAGTGTTTCATCGCCATATAAAGAATTAAATTCATTAAGGTACTCTTAGTGAAATAAATGAAAAGTTGTGAAAATATTGACGAGTTAATTCCATTTTTAGGCCCAGATGAAATTTTGTGAGTATGCAGTTTAAATATCAAACATTACAATGGCAATTAAAAAAAATTTGCCGTATTCTAAAAGTTAAAATCGTCATTTCGACTGCCTAACAAAAACTTTCTTATTTTATAAATTGAAGTAGTATATAGAAAACAGTATAAATAACTTTGATTTTTTTAGGATCTATCGAACTTTTCCATTGTTAGATGAATTCTTATAAGCTTTAACCCAATAAATTGACCATAACTTTCCAATCTAGAATAAATCCAACCTTATAAATGATGGGTATCAGCAAAAGACACTAAATAAATCATTGGAAATGAAGAAAAATATTTTATATTTACTAGAAAAAACAATTTTTGACCTCCCATTGGGAAAATAGTTGTCGTCATCATATCTCTCTAAATCACAGATATTATGTTACTTTTGTGTTAAATTTTTTTATAAGGTTTGATAATAATAATAATAATAATAATAAAAATAAAGAGTAGCTACTTACAATCAGACTAAGACTGAACGGATGATGATCGAGATGTATTAAAATACATTTCTCAAAATTAAGCTCAAAAGTCGCAACTGTGCAACGAGTGGACATCTCAACTAATCACTCAATCAACAGTTTATGGATAAAATTTATTTCGTAATTAGGTCGTGTTTGAAACTTGTTATTGACAAAAATTAAAAAAACAGATTTAAAAACATATGAGAATCTAAAAGTTAAAACATAAGAAATCACACCCGAAGGGTACGATTCAAATAAGGTCAATCCATTTAAGAATATAATATCAATTAGGAGCTTTATTTCCCAAATCGTATCTTTGGAATCCGTATGTATGCATCTTGCTGATTTAGATTGGACTATTTTGGGAAAGTTTTAGATTAAAAGGCAATTAGATAGTCAAACACAACGCTAGTAAATTCTAGATCTCCATTCTTAAATATTTTGTATATCAAAAATGAGATTATATAATGTAGTAGAAAACCTTCATTACTAGTCTGAAAAAAAAAAGAATAATGAGATAAGGTTTTTTAAGCTAAGCAAATAAGCTTAAAACCGAACAAACAACGCAAAACTAAATTTTCTATAACACAGTAAAGTCCATAATAATATGGTTGAATATTTTTTTTTAATTACCATATATTAAACAGTAAAATTGTCTACTGTAATGTTATCCTAAGCAGCTGATGTGAATATTTGTTGAAGTTTGCGATTTCCTTCAGAGATACTCCTTGTTGATGTTGAATTTTGATATTGAGATACAAAATAATCCAAAGATCATTTAACTAAATCGAGACTGACGAAGGTTCGAGAAACTTCTTCTCACGCACTTTGTTCTTTATACATAATAGGGCTAGAATATCTTGTATAATGATTGCAAAGATCTAATTTAGTTATTATCGATCATATGTAAATTCAGCACTAGGATAGAAAATTTCCATAACTTTTTCCCTGCTAAGTAGAGTCATAAAATTATTACATAGAAAATGAGAATATATAATGTAGTAGAAAACCTTCATTACTAGTCTGAAAAAAAAAATAATGAGATAAGGTTTTTTAAGCTAAGCAAATAAGCTTAAAACCGAACAAACAACGCAAAACTAAATTTTCTATAACACAGTAAAGTCCATAATAATATGGTTGAATATTTTTTTTAATTACCATATATTAAACAGTAAAATTGTCTACTGTAATGTTATCCTAAGCAGCTGATGTGAATATTTGTTGAAGTTTGCAATTTCCTTCAGAGATACTCCTTGTTGATGTTGAATTTTGATATTGAGATACAAACTAATCCAAAGATCATTTAACTAAATCGAGACTGACGAAGGTTCGAGAAACTTCTTCTCACGCACTTTGTTCTTTATACATAATAGGGCTAGAATATCTTGTATAATGATTGCAAAGATCTAATTTAGTTATTATCGATCATATGTAAATTCAGCACTAGGATAGAAAATTTCCATAACTTTTTCCCTGCTAAGTAGAGTCATAAAATTATTACATTTTACTAAAATTAATACCCATTCCTGTAAAAATGGAATTATTTGATATAAATACATTTAATATTCAAAAGCCCTATAAAAATTTATTATTTTTACACTCACTTATCAAAAGCTGTTGTGTACTTCCCATGGACCTAGAATATTGAAATTGTACTTTGTACCAATGGACCAGGCAGAAATCTTATGGGAAATGGCTTTTGGTTAAATTCTTTGAAGCCACCTGGTTTTGGTAGTTCTTGGTTAGTAGATCAAAAGTGTCAATAATCGCTAAGTCCACAAAACTCATAGTTCAAAGATGTAGATTACTGAAATTGCAATATTTTGTGTTTGAAAGCCTGCACGTATGTTCCGTAAAAATGACCTCTGCCGATGTTATACAGAAGATAGAGGACAAGGTTTTTTTCTTCGCTGATAATCTTAAGGTCAAGTGTCAAGATCTACTTAAGGTCAAATTGGGATTGAATGATAACCAATCCTTTTGATATTCGGAACAATGATATCTGCCAAGGTTAGAAAGATAATCGAGCGAAAGATTTTTATCTTTATCTTCGCTGACGAATTTTACCTCTTGCTCAAAGGAAAAGTTCAGGGTCAGCTCAAGGTTAAATCTAGTTTAAATGAGTACTTATATTTGTAAATTCGAAAATGTAAGAATTAGAATGTTTTGACTTTAGATATAATCTTATTCTTGGCAGTTATATTGTGGGGTTTAATAATAGTTAATTAACAATCGTGGAACATGCCCAACAAATGCTATTAAGATCGCAGACTCCTAATATTATCCATACTAGAGTTGAAATAGCCAATGGAGACATCATCATGACATTCCAGATTTTCCTATTTTTGACTTGAAATATCTAAGGAATTTAACAGTGGGAATTTATCATCTTATATACAAGAAATAAAATGATAAAAGGTTTCAACTCGATGAGCATATTAAAGAATAGAGCTTTTTGCAAGTCAGGATATTTTCCAGGTTTTAGAGATACAACGAAACACCAAATATTTATTGCCTAAAATAATATTCATGGAGAAGACGTGCCAGAACTTTGAGCACAGGGACCCATGTCTGCTGTATTCTATAGTTTCTAGGCTATGCATGTGACTAACATAATATTAAATATCCAGGAGACTCCCTGCTAAATATAACTTTAGATACTCGTAATAGAATACAATAAGAAATTGAAGAAAATATTAATATTCAAGTGCTGGATTAAAAATATCTTTATGGCTCCTCATAATATCAGCAGTAAAAATTTGGCCCTTTCTAGGGCAAAATGATGTGCTAAGTCTACTATAGTAACTTCCACGCATACACATTGGGTAACGTTAATGCTATCTCTATCTTTTTATGTTGCTACGTTTATGTATATGATTATGTAGATATAAGCAATCTCTATAGATGAATGCAGGCATCCAGTTCTATAAGATGAAATGCCGGATATCTATTTGATCTTGCTTTATGTGACGTACTGTCTCTAATGGGATGTTCTACAGTTGTTAGTTCAAATTATTAACCCCCGTTATCTGATTGACAAGGATAAAATCACATCCAAAGTCATAACATTTTGATATCAGTACTTATTTAAACCATTGACTTTGAGTCGACCTTGAACTTTGACCTCGAGAAACAGGTAAAATCCATCAATAAAGATAAAGATAAAACTCTATCGTTCGATCACCTTTTTAACCTCGGCAGACACCATGGTTCCTGATATCAAACGGACTAGTTATCATTCAATCCCAATTTGACTTTGAGCTACCCTTGATCTTTGACCTTAAGGTCAAGTTTATCAGCGAAGATGAAAACCTTGTCCTCGTTCTTCTATATAACATCGGCAGTGGTCATTCCTTTAGACATAAAGAAAGGCTTACGTGCAGACCTTCAAACACAAAACAGTGTAACTTAAGTGATCTACGTCTTAAAACCATGAGTTTTTTAGGTCGTGTAAATCTTCGGTTACCTAATTAGAGGAAACTTTATTATATTCGCTGGTATTACTAATGTCCAGGGATTTATCAATCTCATGGTATGTCAAATGACGAACTTGTATGATTACTTCATGCACAATAGCGATGTTTTCTTCCTCTACAACTGATTTTAAACGACTTTATAACTCGACCGTGAACGAATAAGACCAGCCATATACAATGATTTTTCTAGGTGCTTAATCGCCATATGAAAAATTAAATTCATTGATGCGCTCTTGTTGGGACAAATCACGCTTAAAGTTGTGAAAAAATCGTCGCACGAAAATGTTTACGAGTTAATTCTATTTTCTGGACGAAATGAAGTTTTGAAGTTACTATAGACCATACAAAGAGCGTCCGTATATCGAAAAGTTTCGAGTGCATATGCCGTCTAAAATGTTAAACTTTGCAATGGATATGTCTGATGGCATTTAGCAACGCCAGTGTTGCCATTTACGAAATATAAACGACAATTAAATAAAATCTGCAATATTCCAGAAGTAGCAATTGTATATATAACAACAGTATATATAGCTTTGATTTTTTTAAGAACATATCTTGTCCGACCTTTTCCTTTGCTAGATGAATTCTTAAAAGCTTTAACCCAATAAATTGACCATAACTTTCAAATCTGAAATAAATCCAACCTTATAAATGATGGGTATCACGAAAAGAGACAAAATAAATGAGATTCATGGCAAGTGAGAACGACGACAAATATTTTATATTTACTTGGAAAAACAATTTTTGACCGCCCATTAGGAAGATACCTACTGTCGTCTTTAGATTTTTTAATCTTCAACACAACCTACAAAAAAACTTGTCTTTTTAAATCATACGTATCATGTGACTTTGGTGTAAAAATTTTTATAAGGTCCAATAATATTGGAAATAAAAAGTATGTACCTGTAACCGGGTCGAGACTGAAAGGAGGAAGATCGAGATGTCATCTATACTATATGTACTGTTTGGTTTCTGGATGAAATAAATTCTATTGTATTCTATCTTTCTTGACGCGTCTAGAAATCTCTAGAACACTTGAAGAAAGTATTAAAAATGGAGTGTTTAATACTTTTCCAACTTTTATCCCCCAATTCACTAATAAGGTTTTACTTTTAAACCGGTTTAAGTTGACAGTAGGTGGGTTAAATGGATGGAAAAGTACAACAAAAAGTCAAGCAAGTCTTGAACCTTAAAAAGATAACGATAAAAATATATTTTTTTCATTACTCAACTAGCGAAAATGTTGTGTTTATTTTAGGAATATACTATTGCTGATACCAAGGCTTTATCTATAGGCTTTTATTCTTAAATAACTCTTCACTAGCACTCAAGAATCCAGAAAACTTTAAGGAAGGAGGCCAATGAAATTTTATTGAATCCCATTCTTACGTGCCTTTTCGTGCATTCGTTCCATTGGAACATCTTTACCTTAATAGCCTCAGCGCAATGGATCAATGATAGAGTTAATTACCGTATGCAATTTATTGTAAAAGTGTCTTTTTTACTTTTACGCCTGTTTAATTAAGACTTGCAAATTTGCAAAAGATTGTGTGTCTCTCGCCATCCATTGGCATCGTTCTTATCTGTCGCCAGGGTTTCAAGCGGGTTTTCTGTATAAGTATTATTACCATTCTTAGGTATCTGTAAAGTGGCTTAGCTATTGTCCTAGGTTTCTTTTGAAAGTTTTGTGTAAATATGAGGTCATACACGTTTACCATGCCCAGAATAATAGCATGTGGCGTTTCTCCCTACAAAATGATAAATGGAGCTCTGGAAGTTGATATAGATTCCGCATGTTACTACAGGAACAATTTTGGTTATGCCATTTGATAAACATTATTTGTTATAAACCTACTATTTGCATGTTATAATTTGTTTTTTTTTTCGGACACCTTGTGTTAAGGTTAGATGATTTATCTATAAAAAACGACTGAACTGAGGAATTATTATGATTTACAGAAATATTATTTCTCTGAAATATCAGAGGTCTACAAAGGCTTCTAAAAGAGGCGTTTAGACAAAAGAACAACTCAGTGAAGCTGTCTAAAAAGTTAAGGATGAATTAATTAGTAAAAGAGGGGCTCATAGGCGATATACAATCGGAGAACATGGAAAAAGGAAATATTGTACCGGAAAGCAAAAATGTGTAATACAAACATTTTACTGCGGCGATAACGTCAAGTTTTTATTCAAATATTGTTTTTTGTACCGACGTTTTCGATGAAGCTAATAAGAAAAAAGATTACTGACCCATATCCAATGATTATCAGCAGCTAGAATCAAGAAGCACAGCTATTGATGAAGAATCATAGTTGAAGAGCTTTCAGAAGATATCAAGCTGGAACAGTTATCGGTAAACCGCGGATAGGAGTAGACTCTGTGGGAAATACTGTTAATGGATTTAAGGTGACAGAGATATTTCCTTTCGATTCAAATGCAATTCCAGACCTTTTTTTTTCATATTTAAGTCAACAACTGAAATTTCAAATTAGTACCCAAAAACATGTATATGCGAACTTGTGTCCCAGAACCAAACCATATATGTTTATTCGATCAAAATGGAAGTTCATTTTCCCAGATTTTACTTACGGATAACAATAGAGACGCTATTACACCAAAAAAATATTTGAAACAATGATTTCCAATTTCTATTATAAGAATTTTCTTTGGCAAAAGATTGAAACAAGGTGCAACAGTTCTGAATTCTCCACAAAACAGACAAAAAATAAAAAAGAACGGACAAGGAAAAATATAAATAAAAACCAGAATTATAAAATAAATATTAAGTCGTTAAAATTAGATAAATAAGAGGCTAAAAGTGCAACTCTAAAAATACCAGAGGCAAACATCTGGAGTGACAGCGACGATGAACCTTTAATAAGAAGGAATAAAGACCTCGCTAGCG
The DNA here is from genome assembly GCA_034092305.1 of Diaprepes abbreviatus. Taxonomy (NCBI): domain Eukaryota; kingdom Metazoa; phylum Arthropoda; class Insecta; order Coleoptera; family Curculionidae; genus Diaprepes; species Diaprepes abbreviatus. The sequence continues at coordinate 17,518,961 of JASJET010000103.1, forward strand.
ACGATTGTTTTTGTGTCGAATATTTTGAGCAATATTCGAAGACGAATAAAAAGTTTATTGACTACAGTATTTAAATTTTCAACAATGGCTTCATGAGACATGTACAATGTACGGCTATATTTGCAACATATATTCGCGAGAAGAAATTAAAAAAAGTTTACAAAAATTAGGTTTTAAGATGTATGGCATCCTCCCTTTTGTGCGGCATATTTCCCTTTCTAATGAGGTGTCTCTCCCTAGCTTAACGAAGAGATACTCCTTTGCTGGTGTGTTTTGTTTTCTATTTTAATTTTTTTGTAAGCAAGTTTTGACATGTATTTTTGCATATTTAAAAGAAAATTATTTATGTTATCTTGTGGCTAATATTAGAGTTAACAAAATTTTGCAGTAACTCCCCCGCCCTTACTCTTTTACAAATAACAACAAAGTAATAAGCAAGAAAAAACAAGAAGATCTAACTTCCACTGCAACTAGATGGGGTCTAAGTCTTAAAACTTCTGAGTGAATTTAGTTTTTAATTTACTATTCAATTAAACGACAATTTGCCAAAAATTGGGCCTAAGGTTATGGCAAGTAACAGTTTTATGGGTATAAATATTTATAGATTTAGTTGTAGAAAAATAGAACGGTAACATATTATTGTTCATATACTAACAATAAGGGACCTACCCCAACCCGACCTCATCGATTTTGATCATTTTTGAGATATGTTGTAGTACTTCAAAAAAATTATAGACACGTATTCTTTTATGGCTGACATCCACTTTTAAGGAGTTTTTCAATATATCTCAGCATCTAATGAATATTTTTAAATAAAATCAAGTGAAAAATATTCGTCATGAAAGGTCACAAATATAAGATATATTTATGACCAAAGGGGTTGCAACCTCTATGTTATATTTTGAAGAAACTACATTTTTTGTGAATATTTTTTTATAAATATCTGGTATTGAACTTAAAAAAATTATACAATGCATTTTCGTTAATAATATCGATTATTAGTGTTGGCGTGTTTCGGGATTTTTGAATCACCACACCTAAATACCGTTAACTACCCCTTTCAGTAATGGGCCACTTATAAGTGGTAAGAATGTTTTTTTCTTAAATGTCATACAATGTGTAAAGCAAATGTAATTTATAACAGATGTAAATATATTCAATTTTGTTTTTTCAATAACGTGCTGAACGAAAAAAGTTACCCCAAAAGTAAATACCTAATACATCACGAGTTCATTTTTTTAAGAGGTGAAAACTAACCCTAAAGTTAAACCTGAAAACTTATTTGGATACACCTTACCATTCAATGGGTATTTTTGAGTAAAACCAGGAGTAGAAATATTTATCCTAAGAAGACCTAAGGGGTTGCAACCCTTATTTTATATTTAGAAAATATATATTTTTTATGAATATTTTTTTATAAATAACGGAGAATCAACTTAAAAAAATTAGGGAAAGCATTTTCGTTAACAATATCGATTATTCGTGTTGGCGTATTTCGTGATTTTTCAAATCTCCACCCCCCTATCCCTCTCTGTAATGGATCACATATAAGTGGTAACATTTTTTTTTTTAAAAGTCATTCACTGTGCAAAGGGAATGTAATTTCTAACCGATATAAATATATTAAATTTTTTCTCAATAGTAATACTGAACGGGTGAAAAAGTCACCCCCAAAAATTAAATACCTTATACATCACGAGTTCGAACTAAAATTCTTTAATAAAAAAAAGAAAATTAGTCTCTTATAACGGAAAAAAGAAATAACATTATCTTTTCTAATATATCAAAATTTTTTTAAGAGGTGAAAACCACCCCTAAAGTTGACCGTTAAAATTTATTTTGATACACGTTATCATTTTATGGATATTTTGGAGTAAAATCAAATGTAAAAATATTTGTCTTAAGAGCCTGAAATATAAGGTGTATATATGACCTAAGGGGTTGCAGCCCTTATTTTATATTTTAAAAAATATATTTTGTTATGAATATTTTTTTTTATAAATAACGAAGAATGAACCTAAGAAAATTATAAAAAGCATTTTCGTTGACAATATCGATTATTATTGTTGGCTTGTTTTCGGATTTTTCAAATCACTACTTCTAAATACCCTTAACCACCCCCTTACAATGATGGACCACATGCAAGTTGTAAAAAAAAATTATCTTGAGTCATTCCATTTGTAAACAGATTTATAACAACTGCAAATATATTACACACCTTTTATACTAATAGTATCAAAAGGGGTGAAAAGAGTCACTGCCAAAATAGATAGCTAATGTAATATGAGGTCTAATTATACAAGCCCACAAAATAATAAAAAGTTGTCTGTGCTGGAGGTCTGACTACAATTTTGTTGTGAATTTTTTTCGAATCTGCTGTTAGAAATAGGGGTAATGGAGTAATCATGAAAAATCGAGATTCAATCCAGATTCTTCACAGAAAATTACACAATTTTACAAAAGTTAACTGATTTTTGTTTGTTTTTACCAAAATTGAAACGCCAAATGTATAAAAAATATAATACGTACCCCACAATAATCACCTATAACCTCGAAATTGACGGGGAAACTAAAGGTGTTTTCTTGTAGAGTAACTCGATTTAATATATGTTCCGATCTGTTTTGAAACACATTTGAAATTAGGTTACTATTTCCGATCGCCCGAATACGATAATGACGAAGTGCGTATCTTCACTTATTTGAAAACATATCTTTAATTGTTTCAAAACACGTACTGATAATTAAAATGTGACATCATAAATTCATCGCCAGAAACTCTTTGAACATTGTTGAAATAAATTGACCGCGAAAATATAGCTTAAAAACAGGTGTGCAAGTCGACTTGCAACATTCATTAAGCTTATGAGACGAAAGTAATCTCCATATTTTAGATAGGCAACTCCATATACGCTCGAGTGTATTAGCTTGGAATGCATTAAAATTACACGCCAACAACGCGATAACGTTTCCAGGCATAATACTGTGATACAGACAAATTATTCTTTACATTTAGGTGAAGTAAATTAAATTATGTCAATAATTGACTGTTTGTTTTCGTATAATATAGGTAAAAAATGGATTTAAATTTAATCATTAAATTATCAGTAGAAATTAAAAAAATATTAGTACTTATATTTATTAGTATTATTTATTTTAATTTACAGTTTTTTCGGGGGTTTCATAAACCTGCAAACTCAAGGAAAAGCCGCCACTGATTAATTCATTGAGGACTTATTTTATATTTTATTTAATTAGAAAATTTTAATTAGAACTAATGTTTCATTAGGTATTTACTTCTGAGGGTGACTTTGTTCACCCTTTTAATACTATTATTGAAAAATAATATATTTGTATTTGTTATAAATTACATTCGTTTTACACTTTGGATGACTTTTAAGAAGAAAAAAAAATTTACCACTTTTATGCGGTCCATTACTGTAAGGTAGTTAACGGTATTTAAGGGTAGTTATTTGAAAAATTCCGAAACACGCTAAGTGTAATATACGATATTGTTACCGAATATGCTTTTTCTATTCTTTTGAGTTCATTTCCCGTTATTTATAAAAAAAATATTCATAAAAAATGCAGTTTTTTTTTAAATATAAAATAGGGGGTGCAACCTTTTTGGTCATCAGTATACGTCACATTGGTTACTTTTTGTGATGAATATTTTTCACTTGATTTCATTCAAAAATATTCAATAAATGCTGAGATATAGTAAAAAAATAATTTTAAGGATTAACTTTGAGGATGAATTTCACCCCCTAAAAGTGGCTGTCAGCCGATTAAGAAAATATATGTTATTTTTTCAAGTACATATCCAAAAATTATCAAAATCGGTGATGTCAAGTTTGGGTAATCCCTTGTAAGTCAAAAATAAAAGGGCAGGCGCACGCCGTGTATCTATTTATATGAAAAATTTTTTGAACTAGGAGAGAAAATTCCCATAATTTTTTCTCCGCTACGTCATAGTCATAAAATAATTACATTTTACTAAAAGTAATGCCCCCATTGTCCTGTAAAATTGGATTGCTTTGATCTAAATACGTTTAATAGTCGGAGGTCCATAAAAATAGGTTATTTTTACACTCATCAAAACCGATTGTCTACTTCCTTTTGACCTAGAATATTAAAATTGGGTACAAATTTAGGTCTTAAGTTACACAAGTAAAGAAAACAATGTAAAAATTAGAATTTTCTTATCATATATGGAATTACTCCTAGACAAACTTAATTTTGCCGTTGCCTCCATATCGTCCTTGCGTGTAAATATAAATAATATAAACTTTGTTCAGTGAATTGTCGAAAAAGGTTCAAGCAAATTTGATGAAATTTAGATTTCGGGTCAAGAAATTAATTAAAAAAATCTTTAGAAAAAAAACCTGATAAATAAACAGTTACAGAATGTAATGATATCCCGTAAAAAATATTAATCAAATAATTCGTTTAGTTTTCTTCTGTTTAAATTCGCTCAAAAAATATCTTTAATACTTTCACAGTTTAAACTTTATCACGACTTATTAAGGAATATAAATAAAAAATATCTTCATCCTAGTAAAACTTTTATTTGGCATATAGATCTCAACTATGTCTTCCACCGAAGTTCATGGGTATCAGAGAACTTGACCCTTTTTTACTTTAATTTATTTGTTGATATAGTAATTTCCTTTCTTATATAGTAATTCTGTATCCCAATTAAAATAATTTAATACTACAATAGAGCCTACCAAGAATATCTTTAGTGCCTTTGTTTCACCTTCCTGAGAAGTATATTGTTTACATCGGGCCCTTCAAGCAAGATATACGTCTTGTACATCAACTCTCCTCTGAAATGTTAAAACTTCAGAATATAATTCTGGAAATACCGACTCCGGAAAACCGTTCTGCAACTTACGTGACTTAGTTGTTCCTAAAACAGGATAAAGGCCCATAAGTCTGTCAAGGAGCTTAGTCTGTGAATTTACAGTGTTGCCAAATTACCATTAAGTTGGATTTAGCTGGTGCCATCCAAGGTTTTTGTATGTAAATGCCATTAGGGAGTGCAGTGTGTAATGTATTTGAAATTTTAAGTATGTTTGTGTAAACGGTAAACATTTTTGAATACAATTCAGTTTTCGGATTTCTATTGTCTTTATTATTAATAATGTCTCGACTAGTATTTGCATTATTTTTAGTTATAAATAACGTTCTAATGATTTTCACTATTTTTATCAGAAGATATTTTTAACAGTAACCAGTCAGTTGAAAATCATGGTTCTCGGGTTTTGACCGAGTTAAATTCGAATTATTATCTGAAGTTATGCCTATGATTACACAAGGCATCTTGAGAGATCTTTGTTCTACGAGATTAGAACACTGAATGACCATCGAGGAGCACCAGCGCGGTATTTATAAAAAACTGATGCTCAGCGAACCGTGATCAAGCGTTATAATCGATTTCCACTGTAAGCTGAATATCTATTAATATTATGTGGATATTTACAAATTTCGATTGGTTCTCCAATTTTACGTTTAAAGAAACCAGACACTGATGCTTGCACCTGAGTTTCTTTTCCATTAAAGGTGTGACCTGTGCAATGCTAGTGTTCAGTTACTGCTCATTATATAATTTGTCTATTTTTAATAGATCTTTCATGTTCCTTAAGCCCAGTGGATATCTCTTTGTCAACCTCTGTCTATCCACTCCTGGATGTAGGTCTCTCTCAATTGTTTCCATCTTTCTCTATTCTTCGCCAATCTCATCCACTGTTTGCCCCCCACTGTCCTTATGTCGTCTACCCATCTTTTTTTAGGTCTTCCCGTGCTTCTTGTTGTCTCCCTCGGTCTCCATTCCATAATTCTTCATGTCCATCTGTTGTCCTTATATCGGGCTATGTGATCAGCTCATCGCTACTTCGTCTTTGCAACCTCCTTCACGATGTCTTTGACTTTCGTTCTGCGTCTTATCTCGGTGTTTCTAATCCTGTCTCTCAATGATATTCCAAGCATGTTTCTTTCCATCGTTTTTTGGACTGTTTCTAATTTTTTGGCGGACTTTTTGTTGAGGGACATGGTCTCTAATCCGTACGTACACACCGGTAATATGAATGTGTCGAATACTTTTCTTTTTAAATTTATGGGAATTGAATTATTTTTCAGGATGTTTACCGAAAGCGGCCCATGTCAGCTGTGTTCTTCTTTTTATTTCAGCATCCTGATTTGATTTCCCTATTCTGATGTCATGACCCAAGTATACATAGTGATCGACGTTTTCTATCCTCTGGTTCTGTATTGTTATGTTTGCCTCTTCGTGGCTCATTATTTTTGTTTTGTTGTAGTTCATTTTAAGGCCTACACATGCGGATACGTTATTTAGCTGTTGTAGCATTTCGTTCAATTCTTGGAGATTACTTGCTATTAAGATTATGTCATCAGCAAATCTGAGATGGTTTAAGTATATTCCGTCAATGTTTATACCTTTGATGTCCCATTTAAATTCCTTAAAAATGTCCTCTAGGACTAGGGTGAACAGTTTTGCACAGTGGATATAGACCGTCCTATTTCACCCCATACACTTTACTACAAGGGCAAGTTGTCTTATAAACGCCTTCTGTTTGTAATGGTAGTGCTCCTTTCGCGACTTCAAACATTGTCCAGTTTTCTTACATGTATTGAAAATTGTCTGAATATTTCATTTTTGGTGTCAGGCAAGACAGCACTGTCCATTTATGACATTTTAGTGAGTAGTTGGGTTTTTATGTTTAGTAATAGAACGTGTAATATATTCAGCGCTATATTCGTTGCCCCTCAGAAAATTAGTCAGTTTTATTGTTCCTGATTTCGGTGGTTATTGGTCACATATTGAAAGAGCTATATATACAAAAAAAGTTAATCACGGATTGATTTTGAGAAGAATAATGATGTGACGTTTCATTCAGATTTCGATTTGTATGTGTTGATTTTCTATACAAAGAATGTTCTAATTTACCATTATCTTTGCTACACTCTTCCTCTGTTTGAAAGCAGAGGGTAGATTATAATAGATTAAAAAATACTAAAAAAAACAAAATGGCTCTGCAGGAAAAAGCAGTTTGGTGCAGTGAACAAACCACTGGCTTCTTAGGAGAGGAGGTTCGAATTAGGGCGCCAGCAGTTCTAAACCAGCTGAGCTACAAGCTGCCCAGGTGGTCGCGGTACTTTTCCTGCAGTCTCGACTTATGTTGGGCACCAAAATTTGCTAAAGCAAAAAAAAACAAAAGGGAAATGAATAAAAAAAGAATCAACATTCAACATTCAACACTCAACATTTATTATCAACTCTATAACTTAATAGCACAAAATAACAAGTCAGACGCTAGGCAAATAATGAATAGTCTGTTATATAATATACTCTAAGTACTATGACCGGTGTACATGTGATTACGTTTACTCAAGATATAGATTACCCTCCCTAAATTAATAGATAAGTAGCAATTACATAAATAGATAAGTAATCAAGGTGAATCAATAAAATAGGCAAGTAAATTAAAAATAAATTAGCGGTCAATTTATCTGTGTTCCTTGTGTTATTCTTCCCGGTGCCTGACCTGTCGTGGCTACATGTCGCAGCTAGTGATGGTGGGAAGTAGCTTGATTTCCGCATGGGAAAAGAAGTACCAAGGAACAAGGTGAAGAAAATGAACTTGAATAAGAACCTAAGAATAGAAGTAGAAGAAGATCTTGAATAAGAACCCTTAAGGTTTACAGATGGTCGATAAACTTAAGCGTTCTGATCAAATGAGAGCCTCGATACAGTTCTTGTGGACCCTTAATCCCCGAAAGTTGTCTTAGCAGTCTTTGTGGATAAATCCTTCCAGGAAGAACTTGTTCATTAACACGATAAAGGCAAAAGGTAAGGCAAGCAAACAAAATATTCATTTACAGAAAAAACCGGACAGAAAAGATCACCCATGGTGAATTTGACCAGTCTGACAACAATTGTACATAGTACGATTGAAACCGTCAAAGTAACTTTCTTAACCAACAAAAAAAAAATAAATAAAATTAAGCTGTCGGCATATATCCCGTAACCAATGTGAGCTCTAGATGAACAGAACACAATTAACATCATGCTATTGCAGATCAAAGTTAGAATAATTATTATACTATTAAATTTCTGTACAATTGAATAAAATTCCGTACATTAATCCATAAAGAAAGAAACCCTAGTCGATAAAACAAATCTCTATACTTGAGGCCATTTCGAGCAAAGCATAAGCTACCTGCCCAAATTTCCTTCCGCAAGTACGGAACATACAGAGCAGAATCTGCGCACAGCGTCACTATGGCCCAAGAGAATACTCTTGAGGCGGTATAGAATTTTCGAACGATTCAAAAAGAAGAGAATGACCCCATAACCTAATAAAACAAGAATGTAAATAGAATTTACAAAGTCAATTAAAGTAATTCCCGGCAAGATGTTAAACCGAAATCTAGAAAAAAGGGAAGGTACGGTAAATAGATTGCTATAAAGAAAACAGCCAGGTATGATGTAACAGGATATTAACGTAATTAAAACTGTATTTGTAGTGTAAGAAAGTAGGATACCAATCAGATTTGTAAAAGAAATCACATAAAAAATGAGGCTACCAGGTAAAACTAAAAGTATAATAAATGGATTATTTTTGTACAAGGCATTAATGAGAAATTCTAAAGGAAAATGTCACCGTGATTGCCCATACCGTGAGTATTTGCATAAACAAGGTAAAATTGACAGAACTAATTATAATGAACCTAAACGGAATTTTGAACTGTAACATCTTTCCTTTTTCTTGACATCGAGAAAGAGATGGACACCACTTGATTCAGTTTCCATAGTGAATTTTATGCTAGGGTGTTTTGGGTTTAGATGATCCAGGAAATTATGGAGGTTATCTGCGCCATGTGACCAAATCACGAACGTATCATAATTTTCTGGATCATCTACACCAACAACACCCTAGCATAATATTCACTATGGAAACTAAATTAAGGGGTGCCCTTCTCTTTCTCGATGTACTAGTACAAAGGAAAGATAATGGCAAGTTGGGACATTCGGTGTACAGAAAATCAACACATACAAATCGATACCTCAATGCAACGTCACACCATCATCCTTCTCAAAAACAATTCGTCATTAACTTTTTGGTACATAGAGCTGTTTCAATATGTGATGAACAATCACTGAAATCAGAAGCATTAAAACTGACTAATGCTGTGAAAGGTAACCGGTATTGCGCTGAAGATATTAGACGTTCTATTAGTAAACATAAAATCCCAAGAACTTACCAAAATGTCATAAATATACCACCTATGGCAGTACTGTCTGCCTTATATATACACGAAACGACCGACAAGATTGCTGAATAACTCCGAAAGTCAAACATTCGAATAATTTGCAATACATGTAGAAAAAATTAGACAATGTTTGAAGTCACCAAAGGACGCAATACCATTACAAACAGAAGGCATCTATAAGATACCTTTCTCTTCTGTTAAAGTGTATGTGAGTGAAAGAGGATGGTCTATATCTATTAGGCTTAAGGAATATGAAAGATGTATTAAAAATAAACAAACTATACAATCAGCAATAGCTGAAATCCAGCATTGTACAGGTCACACCTTTCATGTAAAAGAAACTAAGATGCTAGCATCAGTGTCTGATTTCACTAAACACGTGGAAGTTGATCATAGTGCTGGATCACGGCTCACTGTGCACCAGTCGGGTATAAATACTGGACTGTTACACCTCGATGGTTATTCAGTGTTCTAGTTTCATGGAATAAAAACCCCCTGAAGATGTTGCGTGCAATCATAAGCGGAAGGTCGGAGAATAATTCCAATTTGACATGGTCTAAGCCCATGAACCGTGATTTTCAACCTGATCAAAGCCGTGCAAGCTTTCGTTCTTCAAAAACCAGTTAGTTCTTTTATTCATTTTCATAAAATGTCTTATCTATATATTTTGTTGCCAAGTTAGTGCTAATTTATACAAATGAAAAATAAATGATTTAGCAAATATTTTATGCTTCGGTTTCTTATTACTTACACTCTTTCAGGTATCCGTAATTAGGCCCAGTTTTTTAATAAGGTGAACAAATGCATTTAGATAAATTTTATTCAGGTGCTCTAGCAAATGAGATCTTTGCTGAAAAATGCTTACCTGTTCCTTACAAATGCTAGGTACATGCATAGAATATATTCAATCGTGTCACCTTCTTCAATACAGAGTCAGAATCTAGCAGATCCTGCTGTCGAGTTTATGAATGTTTTGTTTAAGTCTATAATTTGTGCCATACAACACTACTAGAATTTTGTTAAGTCAATAGTTTGTCAATTCTTTATCTGATAGCCGGCACCAATGCACGAACCCTTCTTTTTTCCGCGCAAGTCCATATTATATACTTGATGATATTCTGAGATATATTTAGTAGCAGTTCTGACACATCCTGCACCTCTCTTTGCATAAGTATCTGTAGACTAGTAAGACACTGGCACGTCCAGGTATCCATACTAGAGTAATTTTATTGATTTACTTATTCCAGTTAGATTTTCCCAACAGCTCCATACCATTATACAAATAATCAATATCAAATTTTTCACACATCGAAACCAATTGCTTTTGATTCAAGTCCGTGAACAGAAATAAACTGTTAGTAACATAAATAAAAGGAAATATATTTCGAAGCTCCCAAAACAATCGAATTATACTTGGTAATAACATTCCACAACTAAAAATTTTAAAATCCCGCCTCCACTGTTTCCAATTGCCTTTATCCGGTTCCATTGAACTGATAGGGATGTTTTTGCGGGCGCTCGCATCAATCAAACACTCTCCAGCGGAAGGATGACACAAAAACAAGACTACATAAATGTTCTGGGTTGGAAAATTTTTACTTTTTAGACGATACGAGACGTTTTTAGAGGTGGCGTGTAGAAAAGGGTGAAATTCGTCTGATAAATTGTCGTTTTTTGGACTGAGGTAGATCATTTTACGGTTGAATTTGAAAAGTTTTTGTTATCGTTGGTTATAGTTACATATACGATGTTACAGGAGGACAATATTTACTTTTTGTAAGTGTTAATTTAACTAACTTTGTTATAAAGAAAGAGATTATTTAAAGGGTTTTCATTTTTTGCGCTCGGTCTTTGACATAAAATAAAACAAATTGTGTAAGTAATATTATCGACTGTAATCGCAATATCGTACGACAATTGAATTATGTAGGGTGTCGGATTTCCAATTTCTCGGTAGCACACAGAGGAGGTCAAAATAATCCTACTTTTTCGAAGAAAAAAAAATCCTTATGTAGACCTAAATGGAGAAACAAAGCACTAAAGGGGTACCAGCGATTTACCTTATCGGCTTTAAGTTTTGAACCGACTTGTATAATTTAATGAAACATTTTATAAAGGCCATAAAGACTCAATAAATCGTACTACAGTAGATATTTTAGATCATCAGAGAAGTCACGAACCGATTTGCAGTCACACTCGTTAGGCGTAATTTTTGACAGGTGTCATTTTACAGAGCTGAAAACTGATTTTGTTAAATACTTTGGTCATTTCTCTTCAAGAAAGGTACTTTTAATTTATTTCGATAAAACTGGCGGTTTTCGAAATAAATCCTTTTTTTTGCGAAAAATTGGTTGTTAATACCTACATAGTGAATTACTATTCACTGAACTTGTCGAAAAGTAAAAGTGATTTAAAAAAATGGAAGAATATTCATACGCAGAGTATGCTGATATGCCTTTTATTTATGGTAACGCGCTGTCAAATTCTTCGAAGGCACGAAGACTTTATGTTGAAGGATTTTCAGCTCAAACATTGCCAAGTCCAAAAACCTTTCAAAGGGTGAATCGAAGTCTAAGGGAAATAGGTAAAAGATGACTAGAAAATAATTATTAGAGTTAACGAATTAATTTTTTACATGTTCTCTTCAAAGTCATTTTTGCCGCAACGTGGCGGTGAGGGCCCTTCCAGGAGAGCACGAGACTCACGTAGAGGAACAAATTTTGCAAGATATTGCAGAGAGCCCTTCAAACAGCATAAGAAAGCTCACGATACAAAACAATGTTACATAATGGATTGTACATGAAACTCTAACAGAACAGTTTCTTCTTCCTTTCCACGTTGAAAAAGTACACGCTATGTCTCCAGATGATTATCCTGCAAGACTGCTCTACTCCAACTGGTACAGGAACATAACCTAAATCAAAAATTTTTTAACCTTGTTTTGTTTACTGATGAGACCGGTTTTACAAGGTATAATAAATTCACACAATTTACATTTTTAAGCTGATAAAAACCCACACGCTATAATTCAAAATAAATACCTACAAAGGTTTATTGAATATGTATGGGCTGGCATCATCGAAGATAACCTTATAGGTCCATTTGTTTTGAAAGAAGGACTCAATGGTGAGATTTATTTACAATGTTTGCTGCAAAATTTAAAAAATTTATTTGAACACGTCCATCTTAATAGAAGAATGTAAATGTGGTACATGCGTGGTGGTGCCCCATTTTAACCGTATAATACGTCAACTCTTAACAAACGTTTTTGGTCCTCGATGGATAGGTGGAGGTGGGCTTGTTTTATGATCACCAAGGTCTCCAGGCCTAAATCTCTTAGACTTTTACGTCTGCTAATGAGAATAGCACAGCATTCTAACGAAGTCCGTAATAAAGACGGGATATTATTTTCAGTGCAGCGGGAAAATATCCAAAGAATAAGAAACATTTGCCAAAATAACACTTAAACGTTTTCACTATTTTTGCACTTTAATAACATTGTAAATTATTGAGCCTCGATAAACTTTTTAAAAGGTTTCTGGACTTGACAATGTCTGAGCAGTAAATCTTTCAATATAACATCTTCTTGCCTTCAAAGAGTTACACAGCACTTCCCCATAAATTAAAGCAAATCGGCAATTTTATTTTTACCAGTTTTTGTATAGCAGTAGTAATTTTTGAGTTTTTCGCATAAAAATTGATTTTTTTCGAACATCGGCAGAGTTTGTCGAAATAAATTAAGAGTACCTTTTTTGAAGAGGAATGACCAAAGTATTTAAAAAATTAGTTTACAGATCTGTAAAAGGACACCTGTCGAAAATTAGGCTCAACAAGTGTGGCTGTAAGTCCGTTCCTGACTTCTCTGATGATCTAAAACATCTACTGTAGTATGTTTTAATGAGTGAATCTTTATGGCCTCTATGAGATATTAAAATTTCATTAAATTATACAAGTCGGTTCAAAACTTAGAGCCGATAAGGTAATTCGTAGGGTACCCCTTTAGGTATCTTCATTAAGAAGTATTTCAAGATCTTTTTTCTATGACAAATTAGGGATATTTTGATCTCCGCTGTACGCTCACGAGAAATTAGGTGATACTTATCAGACACCCTGTATATAGAACTATATCGTAATTGTAGCTGGATGAAGTTTTACTTTCTGGATTAATTACGATTCGAGAATGACAATTGACCTATATGCTGTAAAACTGAGCTCGATGTACGAAAAATTATTAACTAAAAAAATGTCAACAATCGATGATCTTCTTAACCTTTTTCCACTATATGTCCATAAATTTCGATCCTAGAACAAAGAAGATATCAATTAATACCTCAATTTTTGAAACTTGTAGATTTACGTTGCAAAATGGAAATTTATTCAAAAGACTTGGGGAAAAAACTTTAAATCCACCTAGTATTTTAGGCCTTGAAACATATTTAATATCGCATTTCAATAAATGAGTTTCCTCATACATGCAACAATTTGTTAATTGTATGAACTCTGCGTAATAAACAATTGTTCGATCAATGTTTAAAAATAACTTTATTAGGGCGTCAATATATAAGGTAGCTCAAGCTTCGATATCGGGTTGGATTTTACCAAATCGGACAAGTAGGAAAACTTCTTGTTAACCGACTTCTAAACGAAGGAGGTTCTCAATTCGTCGACTATGTATTTTTTTTTATTTTTTATGTGTGTACACCAATTTCTCCGAAACGGCTGCACCGATTTGAACAAAATTTTTTGCGTTATATTCAGGAAGTTGCTGGGGTGCTCCTATATTTTTTTAGATGAAATCGGTGCAGTAAAATCCAAGATGGCGCTTACAATATGGCGGCCAAAAAAATTAATTTTGTCCGATTTTCTCCAAAATTGGTATGGAGAAATTTTGGAGGTTGTAACCAACGAATATGAAATTATTAAAAAATTCAAAACGGCGGATCCAATATGGCGGACAAAAAAATTTAATTTTGTCCGATTTTCTCCAAAATTGGAATGGGGGAGTTTTCGAAGTCGTACATAACGAATTCAAAATATTTTTAGAAAACTCAATATGGCGGATCCAATATGGCGGACAAAAAAATCAATTTTGTCCAATTTTTTCCAAAATTGGTACTAGGGAGTTTTCGGGGTCGCACATGACGATTCTAAAATTATTTTTTAAAAATTCAATATGGCGGATCCAATAGGGCCAACGAAAAAATCAATTTTGTCCGATTTTCTCCAAAATCAGTATGGGGGAATTTTCGGAGTCTCATATAACGAATCTGAGGTTATTTTAAAAAAAATCAATATGGCGGATCCAATATGGCCGAAGAAAAAATCAATTTTCTCCGATTTTCTCCAAAATTGACATGGGGGAGTTTTTGAAGTCACACATAACGAATTCAAAATATTTTTAAAAAATTCAATATGGCGGATACAATATGGTGGACACAAAATCAATTTGTCTGATTTTCTCCAAAATTGGTACGGGGAGTTTTCGGGGTCGTACATGTCCAATCTAAAAATTATTTTTCGACTTTCTCCAAAACTGATATAGAGGGTTCTTGAGGATGTAAATTAAGAATTTAATAGTATTTTTTCAGGATTCAACATGGGGAATGCAATATAGCTGACTAAAAATTTTCCATTTTTCGATTTTGTTCAAATGTGGAACTAAATCGTTTTTGAGGATGTAATTAGCTAATATTAAATTATTTTAAGAAAATCTATTATGTCAGACACAATATGATCGTTAAGAAATTTTAAATTTCTGGATTTCATTTAATTGATACTAGCGGGTTTGGAGGGTGTAGATTTAGATGAAGACGTTAAAATTAGTTTTTTGAAATTTAATATGGAAGATCCAATATGGTGGGTTGAAAATTTTACCTTATTCGCATTTTTTCAGATTTGGTGTTACGGGGTTGGGGGGTGGTGTATTACGACCATGAAGGTTTTACAACTATTGGGTTGATAAGATGCAATATAAGGGACTAAAAATTTTACATTTTCCAGTGTTATCTAAAATTGATATTGCGGGGTTTCTGGAGAGACTATAAACTCAATTTTACGTCTCAAATTATTTAAACATCCATATTGGTTTTGGGGTCTATATTACCGATCTAAAATTAATTTGGAATTTAAGATAGTAGATTTACTATGACAGACTAAATATTTTTTTGATACAATTTCATTGGTATTTGGAGAACTCTAAAAATCAAAGAATTTTTACTGGTGCATTTTAGGGTGATTCTGCATAAAATGGGTACTTTTTTGCCACCTTGGGGTCATTGCGAAGAACACTAATCTCCATTAGCACTTAGTTCAAATAATTTATGAATATCATAATGAATTAAAAACTAAAAATCGAAAAATAAAATTTTTATAAAAAAATTGAACCGACTTCTAAAAGTACGCTAAAAATCGAAAAATAACTATAAATTTTTATATGAAATTGAAATTGTTGAAGTCACCGTCAAATTATTTCTAAATGAAATAAATAACTGCTAATATATACAAATTATGGTAAGAAAGCAATTACAAATAAAATATTGTTAATCTGTTTATGTGAATCACATTTTGACAGGTATTAGTTTGGCGCCCACTTCAAAAATTTCAATTTCATATAAAAATTTATAGTTATTTTTCGATTTTTAACGCACTTTTAGAAGTCGGTTCAATTTTTTTATAAAAATTTTATTTACTTATAAACAAACTGAATATCTTTGCGATTATTAAAAGTAAAACTGTAAAATAAATGTAGGAGGAAAGTACTCGAAACGACGTTTCATTTAATAAAAAAATGATCTTGATTCGATTAATAGCTTACGACCTATTACGGTTTGAAATCAACCTGTCTTTGTTCTAATAAAATCCTAATACGGCATATATCTCAGGACGTATACAAGCTGCACGTTTGAGGACAAAAAAGTCATTCTTCTTGATTGACGACATAGCAGTTTAAAAATAATTATCCAAATCCGTTGAATAGAAGCTGAGATAATGAACTTTTTACAAAGTGGTGCGATTTTGAACTTTCAATTTCAGTTATGACGCGACCGCTGCCGCCTGCTGAGGCCCTTAATAATCGCGAAGTTAACTGATTTGAAAGTATTATATCTGGTAAGCTATTAATAGGATCGGGACAAGTCTTCAGTTAAAATAAGCGTAAGTACTTTCATTCTATATTTATTTTACAGCATTTCGTTCAATATTCACAATTTATTTATAAGTAAAAAAATATAATGATTTTCAAAAAATCCCCTGGCTTTACCACTTTTCCGATCTGAAAAAATCCAGCCTAGTTTTGAAACAATGAATTAATGAAATTATTATTAAATATTTATCGAACTTTTGATCTTGAGTATATTTGATCGAACTGGATCATTTCTGTAGAGATTGATTAACTGCACTGTGAAAGAATATACAGTATGTCCCACGACGAACTGCTGCGATTAATTTCTTGAAAAATAAATTTTGAAAATTTGTCAGTTTACTAAAGTCGATGACGGCAATTCGGGTAAAATATTTTCAAGATGGTGGCCCTTCCGATTATACCGGAACTTTATGCCTCTTTACTTAATTTAAATGCAACATCCTACACGTTATTTCATTATTAGATTTTACGCAAAATTATAGACATATTTTATATATAATGTCCTATGTCTACGTTTAACTGTTTTTGACATATTTTAAATTTTATATCAAAAATGGCGTATGAAGGCCTATATAATTGGGGTTGGTTCTCTTCTAGAAGGAGATCACTTTACTGTACTGTATTGATATTTTGATAATAAATAAATACAGGGTGCGATCAAAAACTAACATCAAATATTAACTTGAAAGAATCGTTAAAAGTCGATTTTTTAAACGTAAACCCTCTATTTTCATAAAGTTATCTTATTCAGCATTGAAAATAAGAACCACTTTAAGTAAGCTTGTCTATTAAAAAAATTTGTATTTATTGAAATATTGACATGGCTTTTAAGTTTTGTTATTAGTTGGTTATGACGACGAAACGCGGACCAAAGAAAACAACAAAACACTATTTTTAATGTTAAATAACATTATAAAAATAGGAATTTTACATTTAAGAAAAATGCTTTTAACATGTTAGTTTTTGATTGCGCTATATAATTTATATTTAAAACCAACCACAAATTAAATAATAAAAGCTTTTATATCGGACAAATTGATAGTTATGTTTACGCCTGCAAACGCCATTTTTAACATAAAATTTACAACATGTCAACAGTTAGACTTAGGTATAGGATATATCAGGCGCGAATCCAAGGGGGGGGGCTTTGAGTTCATGAAAATAGATCCGATTCTGCCTCTTATACTAGCAATATGTATGCTGCTGGCATTTTTCCCTCCCTGTCGACAAATTGTTTTCTCTTGCGATCGTCCCCCTCAAGAGCTTTGCATTCAGAAAAATTTACCCGATTCTGTCTCTTATACTGGGAATTTGTATGCTGCTCACATCTCCTCCTCCACCGACAACTGCAAGAGCTTCCAATTCACAAAAATAGACCCGACCCTGTCTTTTACACTAGAAATGTTAAAAATGCTGCCCCCCCCTCGTCGACAACTTGCTTTCGCTTGCCATATTGTACTTTTGTGATGTCACCGCCCCCCTTAAAGAGAGAGGCTAGATCCGCCCCTAGGACATATATATGAAATATGTGTTTAATTTTGAATATAATCTAAAAGGTTGCTCTATTTAAAATAACAAAAACATTTTTGAAAGAGTAAGCCAACCCTCTTTGATAGATACACAAACAACTTAATTATCACTATCAGTTGAAGACAGTAACGCAGTTCAACAATCTACCTACATGTCGCTTCCCTATATTGAAAATGTAACTCCATGTTTTCCAAAATGGGACTTCCATTAAAATTACAACCAAACAAACTAAAACAATCGCGCTACTTTACTCTAGAACAAAAACACCTATCTCACTGAATTTCACTTATTAATGAATTTCCCCAACCAAAAATGAGCCTTGTCACAAAATATGATTTTTACCTAAAAACTTGATCAGCTCCAACTACTTTAGAGGTCAGGCATGGCACTGTCTATGGTCGTTCTTGACCGAAATCAACAGTCTTCAGTTCCCACTTATATTTTCATACACCGCAGCAATATTTTCAATGGATCTTATGCTTCGTGATGTACAGGCGTTATTTGGTCTACCACTGATCTGGTTGCTTCGAACTTATTTAGGTAAATTATGGACTTTGCAGGATCTGGCGGGTATTCACACATTTTTTAATCGTGTGGTATTTCATAGTTAAATGTCAAGGTTAACTGAACACTCCACACACACTGTGTTACTTTCTGCATTATAAGTAGTGTGTTAAACCAATAATAATATAATAAAGATGTTTGATGAATTAAGAATTTAAAACGCAGATGGTTCATATGTGTACCAAAAAGGAACCGAAATTTTGAAATAAGTTTTTGATTATAAAATCTTTAATTTAACTCCTCTTTAACAACCTCCATTTGAAGTTATTTAACACACCAACGTATTTTCACTTTTCTTAGCACCTTGTTATGCTGCCAAAGGGATTGTTTTCCTTAGTGGAATTTTGTTTTATCCCAAAAAGCTCTTCTTATGATGACAATTCATGTCTAAGAAACGAAAATATATCACACTATATCATACCCGGTAAATAAGATGAATGCAGTGTTGGTAACGTCGCCTGTAAGAGATATGTACAATGGCAGATAATCATTTTGCAAAATTCATAAATGGCCTTTCCAAAAATTTGTGCGTTTACAACTGATATCATCATGCAAAGACACCAAGAGTACCACTTCGCGTACCTTTTTAAAAGTATTATACCACACAAATGCTTCTGTTATCAAGAGAACAATTCCAGCAGCTTTCTTTTAGTACATTAGCACAATATGGATATAAATAAAACAACTTTAAAGTCATATTTGGCTCAGCCATTTTTTTTTCATAAAAATATACGATGAAATTATCTTAAGTAGGCTGTCGAGAATAAATAATACTCATGCCTAAACGCATAAGTGTCAAGGACAGGTTTGTTAATAATTAAAAAAAGAATCTTAAAAAATCCTCAACGCGGGTCGTTTAAACGAGAAATTCCAGATATTTGTTGTAAAGGGTAGTTTCTATTTTTAAAAAGGGTGGCCGTGAGAGTGTGACCATTTATAGAACGGTATCGATGGTCCTAATATTTGAGCAGATCTTTGAGGTCGTGCTTAAATGACAGTTGGTCCATCATATGGAATCGAATAACTCGTCGAACTATTGTTAATGGCTTCCATACTCCCCTAATTATTTTTACGCAGTATTGTTCTGAGGATAGGAAGTACGGCAGGCATGTTTCTTTAATTTAAAAAGAGTTTGAATTGTGTATCACATGACGTGTTGGCTTCACAACTTTTATATATATATATATATATATATATATATATATATATATATATATATGTATATATGTGTGTGTATATCCATACCAGTGCCACTGCTCTAATAACATCCTACTTATTGCATCAAATCTGTTAATGCTTATACCAAGGAAATTCGTCTTCTAAGAGCATTATTAAGTATGAAGTTTCACAAGGCTCTGCATTGGATTCTAGTTTGTTTTCATTACATATTAACGACTTACCCAAATATCTCCTGGATAGTAAGATGGTACTATTTGCGGATGGTACTGCTAGATTTGAGAGGACCAGACTGACAAAGCCTTCAACTTAAATAGAATGAAGCACAAGCCTCCGTAAGTGAGTAGTTTATGTCAAACAGTTATAGTATGAATGAGGCTAAGACCCAAAAAAATTTGTTTTTCATTGCATTCTCTGTAATTTAAATACAGTCCCGCAAATTATTTGGGAGCTTACAATGACCCAAAATTAACTTGAGAAGAGCACTGCATTCAGTTGGCCAGAAAACCGAGTCGGAGAACTTTCGTTTTGAGAAATCTCAGGGACAGTGTTTCCGATGTCGTTTTAACCAATGCTTATTACGCATATTTCCATACCCATATTTTTTATGTCATATTTTGTTGGAGTCATTTTTCCCGTTCCTCGCATGTTTTTACAGTTCAAAGACGGAGTTTTAGCGATTGTTGCCCAACGTCATTTATTTCTCTAAAAATAATAATTGTACCATGTATGCATATATTGTTTAGCCTGCTATAGATGGAACCCTGAAAAGTACGTCCTAAATTACTCATATAATATCAGAAAATTGTAAAACAAGACCTAAATATATATATATATATATATATATATATATATATATATATATATATATATATATATATATATATATATATATATATATATATATATATATATATATATATATATATATATATTGAAATAGAGATAATTTTGTGTTTTTTTGGTTGAAAAGTGATTTAGCTAAAAAGTTCTCCCCATTAGTTAGAATAATAGGAACAAAAAGTTAACCCAATATTTTCGGTTTCCATTATAAAATTGACCGAATCAAATTTATGATCTATAACGGATTAACGAAAGCTTTTAAAACTTAAAATAATAGTCCAAAACTCAATTAAAATTCAAAATCCGGAAAACTTTTCCCTAAAAAAACAAAGTGCAGATTTTGGTACGAGATAAAATTGACGATTTTTCGAATTTCTAAAATTTAATTTGTGAGAATAGTTGAGCAGAAAATACT
The DNA here is from genome assembly GCA_034092305.1 of Diaprepes abbreviatus. NCBI lineage: Eukaryota > Metazoa > Arthropoda > Insecta > Coleoptera > Curculionidae > Diaprepes > Diaprepes abbreviatus. Next base: position 17,539,924 of record JASJET010000103.1, read on the forward strand.
GTATTTTGAATAATTTTGCGGATTATGAAGTATTAATATATGTAATTTAAAAAAAATATACGCTAAGAAATATATTTTTCTTTTTGTGAAAAAATCAATTAAGAATGAAAAAACTTATTTAGTTTTTCTAAGAAGCTTAAATATTTATAAGGCTGATGAGTTCTAACGGATATGATAAAGGTTCTTAATGTGTGAAAATGCTGTAGAAACGAAGAATAAATGTCTAAATGAAGAAAAGAGATAGAAAAAGCGTGACGACATCAAAATGTACAAAAAAGTTAAACAAGCAACTAGTATTAAAAACTGTCTGTTATTTTATCTGGATAGATAAGAAATATTGGAGACAAAATGAAATCGTTTAATCGAATGGTTACCAAATAGGGACTTGGAAATGCACTTTTAAAAGCAACGCGTGGAAAAGTCCCAGGTTGAAGAGGAATACATATGCAAAGGACTAAAGTAGTAGTGGAAGACAAAGCCATTACTGGTTTATTATAATTATTCAAGTTCATATTTAGAACAAGAGTAATCGTTTATAATCAGCTTAAATCAAAATGTGTAAAAGTATAAAATTGTCTAAAAATATAGACTACAAGAACATCAATGTTATGAGACATATTTTAAAACTATTTCTGAAAATAAAATAATACAGCTTAGAATAAATCATAAATGTGAAAAGAACTTACACAACACAATATTTGATTTCATAAATGGTTTTGGTACACGCAAAGCTTTTTTAAGTTTAGAGGTGCTAGCTCAACAATATCGTCCTGTCCACATGGATTATCATAAAGTTTTCGACACGGTTTAATAAAACAACTTAAGATAAATAATTCACATGATAAGACTAGAAAGTCGTGATATAAATCGTCAACTTATAATACAACAATCAATTAAATCTAGAGTTGATGTCCAGTCAACAGAGGAAATTCTGATATTAACATGAATCTACCAAGGATGAATTTTGTCGTTTCGTCAAAAATTTGTATTTTAAATATATACTTTAAGAAGCCTTGGATGAAAGAGCACATCATTAACAACTTGCAATATGCAAATGAGGCCATTCTGTTAGTCAGAAGTTTAGAAAACCTACATATCTTGCTAAGTGTCTGGCAATAGTAAAAATAGGGTGGTGACATCAGATAAACTGCGAGTTGGTATCGAAGTGGTTGAAAGAGTTAGAAAGTAAGTACTTTAAAAAAATGAGCCGCTTGTTTTACAGAACCTTGTCTGTTCCATTGTTGAATTCGACTTTACAATGTATTCTTTATAGTGTCGAGGCTTGAACACTTACAGAGGTCATGTGTAGAAAACTATTATCATTAAATATATGATTAAATGTGAGATTTTGAGAGGTGGATCTGATCTGATAAGTCATAAAATCTATCAAAAGAAAAAAATTTAATATTTTGCACTTGTCATGCTAAAAAGTAAATATAAATTATTACACGTCATAACCCAAGGCAATGTTGAATACAAGCAAAACCTCAGTTATCGAACAAGACATTGGCTAAAAAATTTAGGCCAATGGTATGGATAAAACAAAAAACTACTTTGCCAATACTTTTAGAGAACACAGCACTTGAAAAAGAAGAAGAAAGTATGTGAAGTGGGTACCGTGTCACTGTCTACGAGTGATTTGTAGAATTCTGTTTTCTACAAAATCTGTTTATAAACCACGCGAATTGTTTTTCTTCAAGTGCCAACACAAATTGGTTCCACCAGGACGTTTCGCGTCACAGAGCCCCATAGTTTAGTTAGCGTAAGTCAAGAAAACCCCCATATCTCTGTTTTATCTCTGTATCATCAAATAATCATCATGTAATTTTTAAAATTGTGTGTACGAAAGGTATATTTTATTGACTTGTGGATGTTTCGCACTATTTTATTTTTATTTTTAATATTTCTCAAAATATCAGATTTGAAAAACCTAAACCAACCATTGCTAGATTATCAATTAGAAGTAATTTAGATTTTTCCAATCAATTTATTTTAAGAGGAAAAAATGGTTTTTGCAAGTCGTCAAAAATTGGGATATCTAAAATAACAAAATGAGGGATAAACCATAAAATCGAACATGACAATTTTTGAGTCCATAAATTGAAAATAATAATACATTTTATCAGTCTGACAAAAAAATTCTGGCCATTTATTGTATTTGTTTGAAGGTTGTAGACAATGTTGAAAATTGACTCAAATATGGTTGTCGGAATTGCATTGTCTTTACTTTTGTTTATTTTTACGACGTTTCGATTAGGTTGTATCTCTAATCGTTATCAAGTATCAACTGAATGTTGTGTCTTAAGGCTACGAGGTTATATAGGGACTGTGTCCATTAAAGTGCAAAGTATCGATTCACTGTACACACCACAATGATCTGATGTTACAAAGGAGTGGTTGCCAAAGACCAGATATTTCAACAATGAGTTTACTGAAGATTACATTATTATTGTTAATGTAAGCAACTTCTATAAATTTTCTTTTTTTCATGTTGGGTCCAATATATATTGCCGTAAGTTCAGACCATTTAATATGATGTTGTTTATTTTGGACTTAAAATTCAACATTCAAGACAATAACATTTAAAAGAATATCAGAAATTAAAATGATGATTATTTAAAATGATTATTTTTAGTAAAATTTTACGTACCTTGAGATTTCGTTAAGACTATCGCTATATATATATATATATATATATATATATATATATATATATATATATATATATATATATGGAATGGTTCAAAACTCATGCCCTAGAAACAGCAACAGTGGAACCAAAAGTCTGGCTGAGATATATCGATAATACCTTTATCGTATGGAAGGGCAGTGATAAAGAACTTAATGGTTTCTTGAAGTATCTAAACACCATTCTACCTATAATTAAGTTTACCATGAAAAAAGAGGCAAATGATCAACTGCTCTTTCTAGATATCATGGTGAACCATTCAAACGAAAATATTAAAAGTTCAGTATATAGGAAGCCAACACATACTGGACAATATCTTAACCATAGTTCTTATCATTCTCTTGTAACAAAACTGGGAATTATACGCTAAATCTTTAATCGCGCTATATTTTATGCATTGATGCCGATTCGTTGGAAAAAGAGTCAGCAAACAATAAATCCGATTTACAACAGAATGGTTATCCTTTAAAATTAATTGACGATGTTATAAATAACTTTAGAACAATAACGACTGGATAGCAAGAAACACATTCCTACTTCATAATTCCGTACATTACACATTATTGCAGGTAACATATTTAGAGCTCATTTGCTAAAAACAAAACCAAAAACTACCGATAAGAAAGAATGTGTTTACAAAATTCCACGTGAGTGGATGAAATGTATATGGGAGAGACCAAGTGACCATTAGAAGTTAGAATCAAGGAACATAACACTCATACATAAAAAAGGGAAACGTCGAGATCAGGTATTGCAGAACACACCTGGGATAAACCACATCATATAAAATGGTCTGAAGTTGCGACAATATATAAGGAACCCAACAAGGAAAAAAATAAAATTTATAGAAGTTCCTTACATTAAAAATAATAATGTAATCTTTGGCAACTACTACTTTGTAACATCAGATCATTGAGGTGTGTACAGTGAAGCGACACTTTGGACTTCAATGGACACAGTCCCAAAATAAGCTCGTAGCCTTAATACAAAACGTTCAGTTTATACTTGATAACAGTTCGAGATACAACCTAATCGAAACGTCGTAAAAATAAACAAAAAAAATAAGACAATGCAAGTCCAACAACTATATTTTAGCCAATTTATTGCATATTATGTACTGAAATAACCTTTGGAAACACTTATCAATTCAAACTCTAATTATCAAATCGGTGCTAATCTAAATTTACACGATTTTAGTGGATTAGACGATAAGTTCCATCCAATCGTCTACACTAAATAAATTCTATCCAAATCACCTCTACTAAATAAATTTTACGGGAAGTAACAAAGTAGGTCAGTTATAGGGAGCAATTATGTTTAATCCAGGATTATTCCAAAAATAATGGAGAAAAGAGCCGAAAATTGAATCTGTAGGCCAAACATTGGAGACCGGTTTGTTGGCTTTATAAATATGTTCAGGAAAATCTAATTCAATTTTTCAATATTTTCATTTCCTAAAGCTGGCTTAAATGCCTTGTGATAATAAAGAGGGTTAATTTGTTTTAGGTAAAATGATCCCTTTTTCGATCATTACATTGGTTTACTGGGGCCAGATTACTCCTTAATCTTTTCATAGCTACGGTAAGAATTTTGATTCGTCGCGCAGTATCCAAGTGATGTCACATTAATGGTATGCTTTTCTAGCTCTGGCCTATTTAATGGTTAGAGGTTGGTAAAAATTCAGGACCAGACTTGAAAATTTGTTTATTTTTTATTCAAATATATGAGATAAGAAATATATTTTTAACACAGAAATAAAACCAACACATTAATTTTATAGAAGTATGTAGGTGTTTTAGAATAAAAGGCGATGATATTAGTGAATAAAAATAATACCAAAACAGATAGTTGCCCATTATCGTTACAGTTTTTGAGGAAGTTCAACTTTTGATTGTCTCAATTCAACAAATACTATAATACAAACTTGTAATAAGTTGGCATCTAAAAGATAAGCATACTATTCCATTACGACCACCTAGCCATTCGACAGTGCTGTAATGAACTTCTATTTCTAGTAATTTTATTAGGTTTTAATTTTACTTTACAGCATACAGAATCATTAGAAAATAAAAGGGTTTTTTAAATTTTAAACATATTTTTAAAAATGTTAATTTTCCCACTCTAGTATAGTTGCCATACATGTAAATAAAATTTTCCTCGTAAATATAATTAGGGTTGTTCTTTTCGATTTTCTGTGTTCCTCTCGTTGTACAGAAAAATAAGTAATGTCTAAAATTGAAACCACATTTATATTTGTTTTATAATTTTTAACATGTTTTGTTGTCTGAAATTTAATAATTTTACAGAATATCCCATATATATTTTTATAAAAATATGAAGGGTAACACGCTTATCTACTCCAGATGCAATAGAAGTAGTACACTACTAGTTTAGTGGTTTTCTCTCCTTATACTTACCTATAATAATGAAGGAGATAAAATTACCTCACAGGGTCGTAACAAAGAAGAAACACAAACAACAGCTGTTTTCTTTGAGAAGAATTTTAATACATAACATCACCTCAGACTAACAGCGTCTTACTTTGTCGTTCTTTAGTAATATCTATAAATATTATTAAATACATTTCATATACTTTGTCAGCAATGTTGTGATACTCTTAATATATTAAGATATAAAATAGTTAAGAAACTTTGTGCCCCTATTTAATATTGTAGTGTTTAGTGTTTGTGACTTTAAACTCTAGATACTCTGTAGGTTTTAGACTATTGTTATTATATTGTGATAAAAAACACTTTATAATGCTTGTTTTTCTACTCCACTAGTGTGTTAAAAAGCTCCAGTTCAGTTCTGATGAAGTACTGTATGTGTTTCGAAAGCACAAATTTTTATCATCAGCAGTAAAATATCTAAATTGCAGAGAGATAAAATAAAGTTTTAGAGCAGAAAAAAACACTAAAGTAATAAACGCAGGTAAACAGAATTAGTGGTTTTCGAACCTTATAAAATATAGGGATATAATAATTAAATATTTTATAACCTGTTCCTTTTTTTATGGATACAACGAATTAGAAAAAATCATTATTTTTTGTCATATCGGTTTTACTTCATGTTCAGTTTGATTTTTGTTAATTATTTTAATCCGTTATTAAAATCTCTCATTTTATATTTAAAATTTCATTTAAATTAATGAACCCATAATAGGCATTTAAACCCCTCATTAAATAACCCTATATAAACGGATATAAAATTATCGATATGTCTATACAAAGGAAGACAATTTTTGTGTATAACATTTTTGTTTCTTAAGGATATTTAGTTTGTGAAACTGGCTTATAAATCATTTGACAAATTTCTTATTAAAGGAAAAAGAAAATAGTAGAATGGGCCACCCCGATCCTGTTACAGTTGCCAAAAAAATTTTACTAGTTTGATGTATTTGTCAAATTTTGCCGTAAAGATATATATACCGTTTGGACTATAATTATACAAATCGTCACAGAAGGCGACTTTGCCATGTTGCCATTCTCGTTGTCATCTAGTAATTGGTTCGTGCATAGGAGCAATATAATTTGCTCATTCTTCTTTTTAAAATATCTTGGTCATAAAGTTGCTCATCTTGATTCCATACCACTTCAATTGCATTAAATTAGCAATGATATAGAAGCAGTTCCAAAAATTTATGACAGTTGATGGATTAGTTTCCATAAATGTTTAACTGTGAAAATTGTTTTTTCTTCTCATCTACCCAACCTTGTAATTCTACCTTAGTTTCTCAGCGCATCAGTCATTATGTCTATAATGAAATTATTAAACCATGCCACTCTGATTTATCAAATAAAAAATTGATATATTATGCTTGCATACTCTTTAAAAAACACAATATATAAATAAATACTGGAAATATATTCTAGTATATATAGGGGGTGTCCGAAATTGCTGATGACGACATTGCAATTTCCAAAACTATATGAGATAAAGGAATGGTGAAAGTTTTAGACAATTATGTCAGTAGGTTATTGATACTTGTGAATCGATTTGATTTTTTGCGTTTGGGAAATATTAAAGAAAAAGTAAAATTTTACATCTTCGTAGGCTATAAATTTTTGTTTGTCAATTTTTTTAAAATCTATAAAAAGTATTGCAAAGTTACCTTTTATGCAAAATACATTTATTTTATCATGCGCATGTAAAATCATAAGGAAACTTTACCCTAAAAAGCAGATCTAGCTCTTTAGTGTTCAGGGTGAACTCATAAATTTGGCAAAAATTAGAAAATCAAGCTGGAGTTGCTACCAGAACACAAAAACATACGTGAAAATGAAAAATCAGAAAAGGTTTATCGCCTCAGCATTTTTGTCCTAAATCAGTACCTTTTGAGTACCTAGATGTACAAAATAAGAAGCCGTTCAACAACGAACTAGAATAGAGCATAAAAATTAATAGACAATTAGATGGGGACTGAAGCACAACATACAACGGGAATTTTGACCGGAAATTGGCTATAGAAAAAATCCATGCGAAATAATAGATGTCTGTTGGACTTCCACTGTTTTATTTTTTTTTTTCGTTGAAGGTCACGACGTTTCGGCTAGTAGTTATCTCTATCTGTTTTCAAGTGAAATTGAAAAAATTCTTAAATTATTTAACTATTTGTAGTAAAAGTAAAAGCTATGGAGTATGACCGAGATGAGCGCAGTCATGCATCCTACGCCAAGGTCCCCTTTATGCTACTTTCGGTTTAAATTTACAATTACTAAAAAGTGATTTCCATATTTTTCTTATATCTAAAGACGGTTTACTAAAGCAATTTGACTTCTTTGAATATCCATTTTTAAACTATTCTATTTGATGTCTATGAATCTAGGAGTGGTTGGCGGCACCAGATGTTTCTGTTTCTCCACAAGATGTGTTCTTTTGGTGTTTATTAAACCTAATTTCACGGGGTTTCTGTATTTCGTCAACATAGGAGTCACTACATTCACATGGTATATGATACACAGAGTTCTCAGAGAGTTTTTTCAGTTGAAAACAACGTTTTCCTATTGCTCTACTGGGTATTCATTCCCTGTCAGGTCACTTTTAATGTGATCTATTTCTTTCATTAAATTATCGTTGCAATTGCAAAGGATCAACGCTCCATCTACAAGGATTCTTACAATTACATGTTTGGTGTTGTTGGAGTGGTTTGTGTAGATTTTATATAAACTGAGGTTAGAATTTTCCCACTACTTCTTTCAACCAACTCATTTAAGAATGGTAAATCATTTTGTACATGTATCTCCATAGTGAGTTTAATTATTAGACTAATATTGTTGAGATGAGAAAAGAAGTTCTTTGTCAATTCTATTACAGGTAACGAAGGTGTAGTCGACGTAACTCAGCCATAATTTTGATTTCCTATTTGATGATTCAATTGCAAAAATCTCGAACCATTCCATAAAATTGTTTGAGACAACTGGTGAGTGCCAAGATTCCTTTGGTAGTACATCATCCTAGATGAAGAATTTTTCTTTCTCTTGGAAATAGGAAATGGTCAAATAACATTTCAGCAAGTCCGTGATGGTGTTAGGTGGTAGAAATGTTTTCTTGCTAAAGTCTGGTTTTCTCCATGTTTCTTCCTCATGATCTTTAAAGACTTCTAAACTAAAACATAGGTATATAGGCTTTCCACGTCAAAGATAATAAAAAGGTATTCTGGTTGTACATTCATTTCACGTGTAAGTTCTACGAAATGTTGCGAGTTGTTGACCCTTGTAATAGTTTCATGATCAAAAGAAATAACTTGGCAAGCTTGTAAGTTGAAAAGTTTCGGGAACTCATAATAAGTCGAAAAGGCATGTTTTGTTCATGTATCTTCTGGAGTCCATAAATATATAGAGTTTTACCCTAGTGTGGCATCAACTCAGTCCTAGTCTTCTCGGGAATATACCGCTCATGTTTCTGAAGGACGCATAAATTTTTCCATCAATTGTATATATAGGGTCTTTCGGAAGTGATGTATAGTTTCCTTTCCTTCAAACATCGCCAATTTTTTGGTTGTATATCTCATTAAGAGTGTGTCATTTCCTTTATGTTGTGGTAGAATCTGCTGATGTTTTGTTTTTACAGATTTATGTAGGGTATATCTTACCTTCCACCTGAACTCATCTGCTTGTTGATTCTGCGGCACTAATTATATGGAGAATGGGAACCTCTTTCGGAACAACTGTGGAGTTTAAAATACCTCTTGAACTAAGCATCAAAGAACACCAGACGAACACATTTTGTGAAGAAACAGAAAAATCTGGTGCCGCCAACAACGGGAGTTCAACAGATATCTACTACTTCGCAAGAAACATCGTTAACCTTCAAACAAATCCACTTTTACAGAGTAACGAAATTCCAAAGAATAACTTTAGGCTCTCAGCAAGTTCTAATAGGTCACTCACCGCAAAAAAAGAACGAAAACTCGAACAATTATTTTACTACACTACGGAAAAAGGATAACAATACATCAAAAAAAAATCTTAAATTCTTAAGTAAACTTTTTTTGTAATCCTCCAAATTAAATATTCTTACTAACAAACTTACAAATTACAAGAAAGTAGGTTACCCAACAAAGAAAACCTTATCCCAAAAAACCAGACAAATAAATCAAAAACCTTCCCGGTCTCTACATTTCATTAAAACTTCTGGAAATGTATAAAGCAGCTTACGACTATCGCTGTCTCTCTCTTACTCACAGAATTTTTTATAGTCTAAGAGCTAATGATTTCCCTTTAATGTTTTTATATTTTTGTACTATGAATATTTAATTTAACAGCAGTAGTTGAATAAATATAAAGAACTTATCTTGTAAATTAATGACAGGGCTGGCTTTTCTAGTCTATGGAATAATTGCTGGCACCACTACATCCAATTGGTCATTTTTATGATACTTGTAGATTTATTAAGAAAATACTTAGAGATAATACTAAAAATTTCTGCCTCATATATATATTTTTTTTCAATGTATGTCTAATAAGTTTACTGAGTAAGAATTTTTACTGGAACCGATTAAGCGTGCTTCTGAGTACTCCACATCTTAGCACCAGCTGAGTAGAAGAGTCAAACCTTTGTTGTTAAGGAAAAAGGATAGTATTTATTGCATAAAGCAAGGACAAATTAAAACAGTGGAGATATGAGTGTTTAGATACGTCAGTATTATTCAAAAACACCCATAAAACGACTTCAAATTCGTGACTGTTCGGACATAAATATTCCTGAGATGTGTATATCTATACTATTATATAAAAAGAGGGTTTTTGTTTGTAATAGATAACCAAAAAATTTACTTAACCAAATCGAACCAACTTTTAATTCATGTTATTTGACCTACCTGGGAAGGTTTAAAGCTATATTTTATGTCAAGAAAAACCTTGGCTTAAAAAAAACATGAAAAAGATAATACTTCAAAGCATAGTTTGTTTGCAAGGAAACGCTGTGAAGTGCTACTCAAGTAATCGTACATCGGAAAGACTTTTTATATCTATTTCTGTCTTTTACGCGCACGTGAACAGTCCATACATTAAATAGACTAGTGAAACGCTTATTCACGAGAGAATTCTTTTAATAAGTTTGAAGGAATAAACTGATTTCACCACTTTATAAACCCATATTATGTACACTGGAGTCTCCTGGACTATATAAAGATGAAAAATTATTTATTGAAACGTGTAAATAAGCAAATAAGCAAAAAGTTCCAGTTGCGCATTTTCAATTTCGCTGCTAGGTGGCGAGCCGCTAAGCATCCATAGGCCTTCTATATGGCAAGTCATAGTTGCCAGATGGTGGAATTTTTTAGAAATTTTAGGGAAAAATATTTATTTAACTTATGAGGTATACAAACGTAAGGGAAAATTGTTGAGTAGGAGTGAAAATAGTGAAAACATTTACTAGGAATTCCTTAAGAGAGGCGACCAGGAAATTACAGATGATCTGGATTTCAAATAATTCAGTAGGAAGGCTTGGTCTTTCTTTCGCAAATAATAAAAATTCTTCACACATTGTATTCACTTCCATGGTTCGGAAAACCAAAGGCCTACAGGAGATGCAAAACCATAATTTAAATCTTTGAATTCTGAATCTCCATGGCTATCGGAATTTTTAGACCCCTTTCCCTCTGAAGAGCTCTCGATAGCAAAGCAAGCAAACCACCGTGGCTGAAAGACGTACATCCAGAATTCCTTTTCCATTTAGGGAAACATGTATATCTGTGTTTCATTCGCTACTGTACCAAGCGGGAATGTACCATATACTATAGGAGCTGCTCTGATCAGGTACTGTCACTCATAAGTTAATAAAAGCAATCTCTGAGAGAAAGCGTAAAATCTCTGTCGCATTCATTGGCTTAAACACCGCTTAGAATGTCATCCACTTAAAGCTCATTTTATGCTTATGAACAAGTTAAATGACAGAATTTTCCAAGTTACGACAGGCAGCACAACAAGTAGAAAGAAAAATTTAAACAATGGTTTGAATCAGGAATCAGTACGCCCCACTCTTGTTCAGCTCCTACAATGCAAACATGACCAAAATTCGGAACATGAAGCTCTTACATCCGACCTGGACACTCTATAATCTGTTTTAGCAAATACAGGTTACAGATACACGTAAATAAAACAGAAGTGCTTCCATCTTAATAATAAAATGGCGATTATGGAACTGAATGTAATTTACGAAAATAGTCGCCTGCATCATAATAATCAACCAATATACCCATGGTTTACCATGGACAAGACACAATTCTTTAAGTAGCACCTCACAAAAATCGCAGCAAAACTTTAAACTCGAAACATCATATAAAAATTAACAGGTTTATCAGAGCCTGGTCTTTTCTGCGGCTGAACATTGTGCCCTTGTATTGTTAAACAGTACATCCACGAAAATGATAGGTACGAAGCTAAAATATGTCATAGACTTTATCTTTGAAACAATCAGATCTACCAGCACAGCGTGGCTCTCTATACTCTTTCATATCATGCTTCCTAGATATTGTAGTCAAAACGCTGTCATCAGAGAACACAAAAAGATAATGACAAATATGCAACGAGTAGCAGCATCTTCTTCTTCTTCAAATGCCTATCTACTAATGGATGTTTGCGATTACAGTTTCCAGTTCTTCCCTACTTCTCGCGGTGTGTATAAGTGTCTGAATATCGTGCAACCCCGTCCACTGTCTGATATTACGGAGCCAGGACATCTTCTTGCTTCCAATTCCTCTTTTGGCCTCGATCTTACCTTCAATCATCAACTGTAGGAATTGGTATCTCTCATTTCGCACGATGTGCCCAAGATAGGCCGTCTTTCTTTTCTTGATTATATTGAATAGTTCACGTTCTTTCCGAATACGTGAGAGAACTTCTTCATTGGTCATTCTCGCTGTCCATGATATCTTAAGGATTCTTCTGTATATTCACATCTCGAAAGCCTCTAATTTATTGATAGCGCTTGTCTTTAATGTCCAACCCTCCACACCATAAAGAAGTATTGACCATACGTAACCTTTTATGAACCTCAGTCTTAATTTTAAGTCAAAATCCGAACACGTAAGCACTCGCCTAAGTTTTACAAAAGCCTGTCGCGCCTTTTCAATGCGACATTTTACTTCATTGTCAGAAGTCCATTCTTCGAATATCCATGTGCCCAGATATTTAAATTTGGTTACTCTTTCTATGGGTACTGTGTTGAATCTTATGTTGGCGTTTTGGAATAAATTGGAATTCCTTGAGATAATCATGAATTTTGTTTTCCTTGTATTGATATTCAAGTCCATTGATTTACTGCGCTCTCCTATTATGTTGATGAGTTTTTGGAGATCGTTTATATTGTCGGCGATTAGAACTGCGTCATCCGCATAACGGATGTTAATAATCCATATTCCGTTAACTTTAATTCCCATTTCAATATCTTCCAAAGCCTCCTGGAAAATTGTTTCCGAATAAAGGTTAAACAGGAGAGGGGACAGCATACACCCTTGTCGCACTCCTCTTTGGATTTGTATCGGGTTGGATACATTATTGTCTGATTTTATCTGCGCGGTTTAACCTTAGTATAAGCTTTCAATGCATCTGATCTATGTCGAGTTTTCTAAGAAGCAGGATTAGTTGATGATATTGTACACGATCGAATGTTTTTTCGTAATCTATGGAGCATAGGCACACATCTTTTTCTCTGATCGTAACAGTTCTGAACAAGCACATGTGTGTAGCGATTATCGCTTCTCTCGTACCTAGGCCCCGCCTAAACCCAAACTGTGAGTCGCTTATGTCTCTTTCGCATTTATTATATATTCTTTGATGTATTATTTTTAGAAATATTTTTAGTGTATGACTCATCACACTAATGAGTCTATGATCTTCATATTTTTTTGCGTTGGTCTTCTTAGACAAGGGAATGAAGGTAAAGCATAGCCATTGTTTGGGGTAGCAACCCGTTTCGTAAATAATGTTAAATATTTTATGAAGCGCCGCGATGCCTCTTTTATCCAGAAGTTTCAATATCTCAGACGGTATCTCGTCTGGGCCAGTCGTCTTGTTGTTTTTTGAATTTTGTATATTAGTAGCAGTAGTAGTAGTAGTAGCATGCAGGATGGGATTAGCCGCACACGCGCTGCCTTCGCTCAAAACACCTTCTATGAAAACAGCAGAACAGCTTTTAGCTAATAATTGTGATCATATAAACGAATAAATCAACCAAATGAAAATTCAGACTGCATATAAAAAAATCTTAAACTTAACCATTTGTGTTCTCGAAACGACGCCTAAGTGCTACTTTAAAATTGAATGGGATGATTGTAGAACAGGTTTCGTCTTTCAAATATCTGAGCACTATCATAAATAAACAAAACGATACAGGAGAAGAAATCGAGTCAAAAATCAAACAAACCAGAAGAACTTTTGTGAACATGAAGCAATTCTTCTAAGATTAGATAGACCTTAGTCTAGAACTCAGAATAAGAATGATTAAAGCCCTCCCTCCTCTGTTCAACTTATGAATGCGAAGGTTGGGCTCTCGATTCAAACACCGAAAAAAACATCGAAACTTTTAAATGCATTTGTAGCGACGCCTTTTACGAATATCATAGGTACAAAGAGTAACCAAGGCTGAAGTACTTAGACGTATGCGGAAAACGACAGGAGTGATGACCATCATTAAAGAACGAAAAATTCATTATATAGGACATATAATGACAAATGAGAAGTATGAGCTACTTAAACTTATTATGAAAGGAAAAATAGGAGAAAAGAAAAACAAATAGTGGGAAGAAAGAGAGAATGGAGCCATATTAACCTTCACGAGGTCAGCATTCCATGTACCCTAGATATGGTACAACAGAATTAGAGTGCGATTGTGGTGCCGTGCATCAAATGATACGCCACAATGTACAGGAATGCTACCTGACTGCGTTTAGAGGAGATCCTAAAAATTTCCTGTGTTCAACGCTAGCGTCAATTGAATGTTTATACCAATAAGATATAAGTTTATAGTTAGTGTACTTATTTCTTTTACCCTACCTACCATAAGGACTTATTCTCTACTTATTGTATAACTGTTTTTGTTTTGTCTTGCAATTGTAATCTTAACGATATACGCTAAATAAATAGACAAAGTAACATTTTATTAAATAAAAGGGAATAAAAGGGATCAGTTTGTAAGATATTCTCTTTAATTACGTTGCAACGGAGAGGTTAAAGCTCCAAACAAAAAATCTTCAATTCTATTCTTCATGGATGATAGTTCGTTTCGAGCTTAATCTTTTTGTACAATATTTATTTTTAGTTGTCAATTATCGAAAAATTATTGGAACTTTGAGGAAAAATAAAATTCAACTAAGCAGGTTTCGAATTCTCTCTCTGGTAACCGAGTGACAAGCCCCTCTCGCATTTTAATTGGCTGCTGTAGAGCTTAAATATCAGTGAATCGTTTTCGACATCAGAAGTTAGTTAAATTTACACTGGATCTCACGGCGAATTATTGGTGGTTGATTTTTCGGAAAATAAACTTTGCAAAATTTTTAAAGTTTCGCAGTTTACAAAAACTAATGGGGGCAATTCGACTAAAATATTTTCAAGATGGTGGCAGTTCCGGTTATATGAGAAGTTGATTACTTCCGACTTGTTTTGAAAGAAACACCCTATATTTTATTATTAGATTCTACGCAAAATTATAGTCATACGTCGTATTTAATGTCCTATACCTAAGTATAACTCTTTTTGACATATTTTAAATTTTGATGGCGTTTGCAGGCCTAAACATAACTATCAATTTCTTCTATATGAGGGGATCAACTTTAGTGTACTGTGTTGATATTTTGATAATAAATAAATATAGGATGATCAAAAATTGACATTAACTATTAACTACAAAACGTCATTAAAAGTCAATTTTTTTAAGTGTAAATCCATTATTTTAAAAATATTATCCTATTTGACATTAAAAATAAGGGTAACTTTGCATAAAGTTGTCTATACGAAAAATTTGTAGTTTTTGAAATATTGGCAATTTAACATTTTTGTGTTGCAAAAACGCTATACGACTATTAAGTTTTGTTATTGGTTGACCATGTCGGCGAAACGCGACTAAAGAAACAATAGAGCACGACAGAAATGTTACTATTTCTTTCCATTTGACATTTATTAATAAAAATAATGCCAGAACAATTAAATTATACGCCACAAGATTTTTAAAATTTCTTTATTATGTATGGAAACTGCAATCAAATTTTACCAAGAACATGCCAGACATTTGCTGATTGATATCCAGATAAACAAAAACCGTCACGGAACAGTGTTAAAAGAAAATTGGAGAATTTAAAAAATTTTAGACTCGTTAAGACAAAAATACATACAAGGAAACAATTCTGAGATATTTTGCTTTATATCCTGACATCGTTAAGACAAGTAGTTCCACAAACAAGAATCTCGAAGAGCTTAATACATAGAATTCTGTTGAAATACCACTTCCACCTTATTTAATATCCTCGATTCAACATCTAAGAGATACTGATTTGCCGAAAATAGTGCAATTTTACGAATTTATATTAACGATGATACAAGGCGACCCTCGATTTTAGGACAACATAATTTGAACTGATAAACCAAAATTTACGACAAATAACCATTTTAACAGACACAATTCCCATTTCTGGAATGATTCAATCCCTCATGATGTAAGATTGCAGAATTTTAAAGAAACCTGCCAATTTAACATATTTCGTGCTGTAAGAAAGCTTAAATGTTAGATAATTAATAGTACAAAGCAAATTATGTCACTATTTTGAATTACCTCTGGCGGAACACAGGCAAATTATTTACTAATACGATGGCGACTTCCCCCCCCCCCCCACAGGACCGTTCCAGTTACTAACTTCTTACAAGCAACATTTTTTTTTTTTTTTATCTCCAGATTCAATTAGAGCGGCTACCCATGACGAACTAACGCGGAGATGTGAAAAATGTTTGGAAGTTAAAGAAGGAAATTTTGAACATTTATTAAAATAAGTTGTTCCCTGTGTAGATAACTCGTTTAGTATTTTTACAAAGCAAAAATGTTAAATTGTCAATATTTAAAGAACTGCAAATCTTGAAATAGACAACCTTATCCAAAGTCACCCTTATTTTTAATGCTAAATAAGATAACATTATAAAAATACTGAGTTTACATTTAAAAAAAATACTTTTAACGATTTTTTTTAATGTAGTATTTAATGAGTGTTTTGATCACCCTGTATTTATTAATTATCAAAAGGTCAACACAGTCCACTAAACTGATCCCTTCTAGAAGGGAGCCAACCCTAATTAAACTATTAACTAAATAACAAAGGCTTTCATACAGGAGAAATTAGTTCTATTTTGGTCGGCAAACACCATTTTTAACAAAATTCAAAATATATCACAAACAGTTACACTTAGATATAGGATATTACTCATGAAGTATGTTTATAATTTTGCATAGGATCTAAAAATGAACATATAGGATGTTTCATTAAAAATAAGAAAGGAGACATCAACTTCCAATATTGTAACGAACTTTATAGCAGTATACACTCCATAATGTTAGTTTGTGTTTCTAGTTTGTACGGTTTTAGATATATTTTCTACGAGTTCATAATTTATTTACTTAATTTTTCCCTTTTGTTAATTTTCTCATGAGACGCCAATGAAAGAAGGTCTCGGACTTTTTAGTAAATTCTAGTTCCTTATTTTGAACAAGGAACCCCTATGACAGACGGTCTAGAAATCTCCAGATTGCTCCTTTTTCTTATTTTTATTACACCATGTAGTATGAAAATCCTCCTAGCAAATCAGGGAATCTTCTGGTATCGGCCAAAAGGGTATATAAAGAGTCCAGATCGACTTTCATGGACAGTTTAGTTTGAGAGTTCGTAGATGCAAGAGTTAGCAGTAAATAGTTTTATCGAAGGTGTACGCGACTCAAAAACAAGTCAAACTCTAAGAATAGCCCGACTAAAGAAAAGTTCCGAGGTCTTGCTTACGGCCTTTAGTTTG
Organism: Diaprepes abbreviatus; assembly: GCA_034092305.1. Lineage (NCBI taxonomy): Eukaryota > Metazoa > Arthropoda > Insecta > Coleoptera > Curculionidae > Diaprepes > Diaprepes abbreviatus. Next base: position 17,557,102 of record JASJET010000103.1, read on the forward strand.
AGATCGCTGATCAGACCTCAAGGAATCAAGAAAGAATCATAAGAAGAGTCACTGTTTCCCAGGATTATCGCAAGAGTAAAGAAGAAATTTTCATGAGGCTAATGAGGGACTTGCAAAAATTTTTGACCAAACGAAAAACTTCTTCTTCTTCGGATGCATATCCATTAATGGATGTTTGCGATCACATGCTCCATTGCTTCTCTATCTCGGGTGGTGTGGATCAGTGTTTGTACATCACGTAACCTTGTCCATTGTCTTATATTCCGAAGCCAAGACATTTTCTTCCTCCCTATTCCCATTCTGCCCTCAATTTTACCCTCAATCATCAACTGTAAGAACCCATATTTTTCGTTTCGCATGATATGTCCCAGATAGGCTGTTTTTCTTTTCTTGACTACTTCGAATAGTTCACGCTCTCATCCTACACGCCCCAGAACTTCCTCATTTGTTCTCTTCTCCGTCCATGAGATTTTAAGAATTCTGCGCTTCCAGTTTATTGATATTACTCGTTTTAGGGTCCAACCCTCCACGCCATAAAGAAGCACTAACCATACGTAGCACTTCATAAACCTCACCCTCAAGTCAATATCGAATTCTGAACAGGTAAGCACATTTTTAAGCTTCAGGAAATCCTGTCGGGCTTGCTCAACACGGCTTTTTAATTCTCTGTCCGATATCTAATCCTCACAAAGCCATGTTCCCAGATATTTGAACTTGTTCACTCTTTCAATGGGCGCTGCATTAAATGTTACTCCGGAGTTTGTAAATGCATTCAAGATTCTGGAGATGATCATAAACTTTGTTTTTCTAGTATTGATGTTCAGATCCATAGATGCACTGTGTTGTCCAACCATATTTACTATTTGTTGTAGATCATCTATATTTTCGGCATAACGAATGTTGTTGATCCATACACCATTCACTCTAATGCCCTCTTTTACATCTTCTAAGGCCTCTCGGAAAATTGTCTTCGAATATAGATTAAATAGGAGCGGAGATAGTACGCACCCCTGTCTCACTCCCCTCTTAATTTGTACAGTATTGGACATACCATTTTCAATTTTTACCTGTGCATTCTGGTTCCAATACAAACCTTGGATGTCCTTTTGATCGATGTCGAGCCTCTCGAGGACTTGTATTAACTTTTGTATGTTGAACACAGTCGAAAGCCTTCTCATAATCTATGAAACATAGGCATACATCTTTTCTTTGGTCATAGCAATTTTGTACCAGTACCTGGTTGCGACTATCGCCTCCCTTGTACCTAATCCCTGTCTAAATCCAAACTGGAAGTCGCTCACGTCTCTTTCACATTTCTTGTATATTCTTTGGTGTATTATTTTTAAGAAAAACTTTAATGTATGACACTGATAAGTCTGTGATCTTCGCATCTTTTTGCATTGGGTTTCTTTGGTAACGGGATAAAAGTAGAACATATCCATTGTTTGGGGTAGAGACCCGTATTGTAGATGATGTTAAAAACTTTATGCAATGCCGCAACACCTCTTTCATCTAGGAGTTTGAGTATTTCTGACGAGATTTTGTCTGGTCCAGCTGCTTTGTTGTATTTTAAGTTATAGATAGCTTTTTTAATGTCTTCTTTTGTAATTGATGGGCCAGTCAAACTATCACTTAAATCAGTCTCTCTTGGTGGTCTGTTGTCTTGAAAAAGTTCTCCGATGTATTCCCCCAGATGTCAATTTTTTCTTTGCTTTCGAGGACTATCTTGTTGTTCTGGTCTACTATTAAACTTGGTTTCCATCCTCTATATAATCCAGCAGTTTCTTTCTGCTTTTTGTGCAAATTTAAATGATCGTGTCTATTTTGTAGTTGTTCTATTTCAGTGCATTCATATCTAAGCCAGTCATTCTTCGCTATTCTTATTTTTGTTTTTATTAATTTATGGATGTTTCTATAGATGTTTTGGTCTGCGTCGTTCTTGTGTCTCCGTCGTTCGTCCATTAATAGCAGAATTTCATCGGTCATCCATTTCTGCTTTTTGTTTCTTGATTTGTATCCCAGTTTTGTCTGCAGAGTATTCATTACGGTATCTGTTATCTTCGCCCAAGACTGGGTTAGTTCTACTCCAATGTTTGATGTTATCGTTTGAAGTCCTATGTTTATTTCATTACTGATTTCCGTCCTTATTCCAGAATCCCTCAACTTATCTAGTGTCATCCTTACTTATATTGTTGGCTTTTTTATCTTTGATAGTGCGATCTTTACAACGGCCATCAGCAGAACATGGTCAGAGGGTACGTCTGCTCCAGGGTATGTGCAAGTTCTTTTTACAGTTGAACCAAATCTTTTGTTTATAATAATAAAATCTATTTGATTTCGCACAATACTCTGGGTTAAGTTTGCTGGGGATTTCCAGGTATAAAGACAGCGAGGATGAAGTTTAAATCATGTATTTATGATTTTTAGTTCTTGTTCTTGGCAAAATTCCAGAAGTCGATCACTTCTTTCATTCCTCACACCTAGTCCATATGGCCCAACTATATTCTCAAAGCTGCCGTTTCCGATTTTGGCATTAAAATCGGTCATAATTATATTGAGTTCATGTTTTTTAGTTAGCCTAAGCAATTCTTTGATCTCATCATAAAAGTGTTCTACTTCTCGGTCTGTTGAGTCCTTTGTTGGTGCGTACACCTATATGATATTGAGGTTGTTGGGTTTGGCACTCAGCCTCAATAAGGACGTGCGGTCGGAATAGCGGACAAAGTCTATAACAGAGCTTAAAAGTTTCTTTGCCACTACGATTTCTACTCTCTTTCTATGGTCTGGATCTTCGTTTCCTGAGTAGAAGAATGTACCATTATCTACACTGCATTTTCTCGTGTAGGGCCACCAAGTTTCGGCGACGCCTATGATGTCTAGCCTTAGCCTATCCATTTCACGGGTTAGATTTGATAGCTTTCCAGCTTCAAACAAGCTTCGTGTATTCCATGTCCCGATTCTCAGTTGTTTTCTTAGGTTTATCTTTTGATTTGAAACATTCATAACCGTTCCCCGGAGATCCGAGTGAGGAACTATTTAAACCTACAGATAATTTTGTAATGAATGCATTCATCATGTGATTATCTTGGGAAAAGTAATGAAGGTGGTATCCCGTTACCTTCCTTCATGCCAAGTTTAGCTTTATAGTTCGGCCGCTCATTCTGAGTCAGACGCCGTTTGCAACCGCCCAATCTGGGTACCGACGTTGCCGTTATGGTGATTTTGGTCCGTCCCGAGTATTTCCTCGGTACCACCCATATCTGGGAGGCACTCCCCTATCCGCCACCTGGGGAGGCGCCCAATGGGGGATCACCAACCCCTCACGGGGTTGGTGATCCCGAAAAACGAACCGATAAACATATTACAATAAAAACACAAGCTTTCGTAGCAGAAATAAAATTCGTTGTTAAAAGTGTGGCCCTTGGAGCATGTTCAAAGCCAGTGGACTTGCAGTACTATTCCTGACAGAGATCGGGATGGCTATCGGCTTCATATGGCGAATATAGATGATGAAGTTCGAAGGAGCGACTTGGCGAAAGACTTTGCTCCTTATGATGAACTTAAAGAAGTCTGGTTAAGTAATAGTATCTCCTGTTTTGGATTTGCTGTTCACAAAGATAAAAAAAAATGCTATAGTTGTCGTTAAGATTTGTGATAGAGTTGAAGTATGCAGTTGTCGCATTAGATTGATTTATGCCAGACCGAGAAGAAGGGATTATGGTCGCCGGTACCATTGAAATAACATCTATTGTAACCAGTGCGGATACAACGGTCACTTTTACAGAGATTGCTCGGAAATTACTGCTGCTGGAAGCAATAGAAGAAAGAACAATTACGGAAGAGATAGAAAGAGTTCTTGCAACGACCGTGGAGAACGAGACGAGAGGAACCATGGCCGCGAAAGAGGCTACGGAAAAAGAACGTTCTACAGCTCATCCTTGAGAGTGTACGTCGATAGGGAGCGCGACGGCGAAAGAGAGTACGGAAGAAGAACGTCCTACAGATCACCCTCGGAAAGGTATACAGATGACTACAAATAGAAAGCGACAGAATGAAGACCCGTTATGACCTCATAGCCAATAATGGTGGATTCATGGTTGATGAAAAAGTGTCGTACAATCCGAAAAGAACCAAAGGACGTTCAGAAAAGCTGAGAAGGTCAGCACAACGTAGTGACTTGACTAAACGATCCGGTGATGTACCGAATTCAGGAAAAAACGATTCAGTCCCAAATTTAAACAAAATCGAAAAATGTAAAATTTCTAGGATGCCTTGTTGAATCCGCCAGATTGAGTTCTTCAAAAATATTTTAAATTCGTAATTAATGCTAACAAAAATCCCCCAATACTGATTTTAGATAAAATCGAGAGATGTAGAATCTTTAATTCGCCATCTTGGATTTTGGAAAAAATCGGAAAAATTTATTTTTTATCCCCCATATTGGATACGTCATATTAAATTTCTTAAAATAATTTCAGATTCGTTATGTACGACCCCGAAAACACCTTCATTCCAATTTTGGAGAAAATCGAACAAAATTAATGTTTTTGTCCGCCATATTAGATCCGCCATATTGAATTTTACTTTTAGATTCGTCATGTGCGACCCCGAAAAATCCCCCGTATCAATTTTGGAGAAAATCATCATATTCGATCCGCCATATTGATTTTTTTTAAATGATTTGAGATTCATCATGTGAGAGCCTGATAACTCCCCCGTACCAATTTTTGTGAAAATCGGACATATTGAGTTTTTTAAATATATTTTCGATTCGTTATGTGCGACCTCGAAAACACCCCCATACCAATTTTGGAGAAAATCGGCCAAAATTAAATTTTCTTGTCCGCCATATTGGATCCACCATATTGAATTTTTTTTAAATAATTTTAGATTCGTTGGTTACAACCCCGAAGATTTCCCCATACCAATTTTAAAGAAAATCCGTCAGAATTAATTTTTTTGGCCTCTTTATTGTCAGCGCCATCTTGGATTTTACTGCACTAATTTCGTCCAAAAAAATATGGGACCACCGTAACAACTTCCTGAACATAACGCAAAAAATTTTATTCAAATCGGTGCCGCCGTTCCGGAGTAATCGGTGTACATACATAAAAAAAACATACATACTCGACGAATTAAGAACCTTCTTCTTTTAGAAGTCCGTTAAAAAACAAAACTTAACATTTCGTTTCAACGAAAAAATGACTGTGAATCTCTACTAAGCTGGAGAGATAATAATAGTAATCCATGATTTCAAATATTCTATTTTTGCATCACATTTATACTCATTAAAAAATGGACGTAACCTAGAATTTAAATAACCTGGTAAAAATTAAACATGGTATTCACAAGATGTAAAAAATAGACAACACTAAAAAAATGACGACAAAATCTAATAACCCATATGAAACAGAAAAAAATAATTTAAAAACATTCAAAATGACCGAAAAACGATTGAGAATTATTTAATCTATATATAACTTAATTTACCCTATAGGATCTCAGCTCTCGGACTATTAATCGGTCTTTTCAAACATCCAGAAGACAAACGCTATGCCGAGATGCGATGATTAAATATGTTCTCCTAATTACTTTTTACGGTAGTTTTACCATGTGAACGCTCCATTACACCGCCATATTAAGGAAATGGCTAAAGAATAGTCGAGAGGGTTTTTATGTATTTTTTTTATGACTGTGAGCGGACGTTTTAAAATAAGTCCGTACGTGCTTTCTTAGATATTGCCTTACCCACAGTTTATGTGTAGGTGTAAAAGACATGTTTTTAATAAAATTATTCGTGGCAATTTTTTATACATGCTTCGCCAAAATTTACCTCTATAAATCAGCATGAGTTTTGAGGCATTATCAAAAAATTATATTTTCAAAATAATATTATTTTATCATTCGAAAAATGTTCCCTAAACAATTGATATTAACGTTTAAACATGCGTAGATGTCAAATTATGTAGTCACTTAACGTAAAACATCAAGTAATTTATTTTTTTAAAATGTGACAAGGCAATTAGAAAATATTAATAATGAAATTATTTTCAAGTTTTCTTAACTTCGCTTACTTTATTTAAAGTTACAAATGATACTTTAAGTAACTGCTCAGACTTCAACTGTTATACTTCATGCTTCGTTAACTTTAATTTAAATATTTTAGTCGACAAAATTAGAAAATACTTAGATGGTATTTTGTGCTGTCTGGGACTTGTAGAACAAATTATCTTTAAACAATAAACTATGCATACATTCGATTAAATAAACAAAAGTTACCAGTTGTAAAGTTTAAAAAAATATAAGAACTTATTTAAGTGGACCAAAGTTCATACAAGTAACCATTCGCAGTAAACATTATTGTGATAACTCGTTCCAGTTTCAGCAGGTGAAGCTTTCTTTGCTCAACCTTTCTTACCAATAGAGAGGAATGTTTGTTGACTAATAAATAACCAAGAAAGAGTATATATAATAAAAATACAGGAATTTAAGATATAATAACTCTGTTAATTTACAATGCAGTTTTCGTACTGGAAGGTCAACAATAGACCAGATATTTACGATCAGACAAATATTGGAAAAAAACTGGGAATTTAACCGAGATGTCCACCAAATCTTTGTGGATTTCCAGCAAGCATATGACTCCGTAAAAAGAAGCAGACTATGGCTAGCTATGCTAGAAATGGGCGTACCAAGAAAATTAGTCGATCTAACACAAATGTGCGTGACAAACACATATGCACAGGTAAGGGTAGGAAATAGAACAACAGAACCATTCAGTGTGACATCAGGACTCAGACAAGGTGACCCTCTGTCACCGTTGCTTTTCAATTTTGCCTTGGAACATGCAATGAGCAGGGTTGCGGCGGGGCTGACGGAGGGTTTTGCAAACCAAGGTTCAAGACTTGTGCTGGCCTTTGCTGATGATATCGATACAGTGGCTCATTCAATAAGAGATGTGCGAGAGATATTTTCACAACTCGGGGAAGAAGCAGGTAATATGGGTCTCCGAATAAATGAAGAAAAAACTAAATACATGGTAGTAACCAAGAATCCAAGACCTCGAATCGGGCAGAATATGTCACTGAATGAACACAACTTCGAAGTGGTTAAGGAATTCAAGTACCTAGGAGCGGTAATCACAGACGACAATCGAGTTGAAAAAAACGGTTCAACGAGAATAGCGAGATGATAGAAGATCAATAGGCCGTCCCAGGAAAAGATGAAAAGATGCCGTCGAAGCTGATTTGTATAGGATTGGAGTCCAGCAGTGGGAAATGGGAGCACAGGACCGTAAGAGATGGAGGGCGATAGTGGATGCGGCTAAGACTCACCCAGCGTTGTAAAACTAGGAAAGAAGAAGAAGTTAATTTGCAATAAGAGATCTGAAATTTTTTCCTCCCCTTACTAAATAAAAAAGTTTTAAGTTCAATCTGGTTACCATGAAAACTGGACCTTCCGATTGGTTAGTTTGATTCTACTTACGATATTTTTTTAATTTGTATTAGATGGGATAACAAACAGTCATATAAGAAAATTAGGGATAGAAACCTAGAGATAAAGCGTTGGAATCAGCTAGAGAAACTTTCAGTAACTAAATAAAATTTCAATTTTTGTAAATTTTGTAGTAAAAAAAAAGATTTTTTTAGCCCATTAACGTCCAGCGTCATCGATTAAGGACAGTAAATCTATAAGGCGATAGCAGTGTCTAGGGAGCCTGATAGACGTCGTACTTCAACACTCTTACTCAGACCTGTTCAGGCAAATCTTTAGACAAGCTATTTGGCAAGTTTTCGATTTTTAGTGGATTATCTTGTACTTTTGGTTGCAGCTATTTTGTTTGATTGCTTTTTAGTTGAGATATAGTGAAACACATTTGAATATCTTGTGTAAGATTGTTTCCACATTTAAAGGTAAGAAAAGTATTTCGATCTTGTTTTTATCTACACATATGCATGGTTGAAATTAAATTAGTTTCTAGGCATCAGTTGTACTTGGCCTATAACAATCTGGCAAATTTGACTGTTGTTTTTTAGGCAAAGTCAATGTTCTCCAACTATAATTACTTATATTCTAATGACATAGATCTGATATTTTGGCATGATGATGATCTAGGCGTTACCGTAGTGAAAGATATTCCAAGAGAAACAGAAATTTTTATAGACACTGAAGTGTAAGATTATTTAGAAGTCATTGAAAATAGGATTCAATTTGATGAAGAAGATAATCGCCCACTTTCTTCTTTTGCCAAAAGAAGACAGACAGAAAAGAATAAAGTTTGGACACCCAAATGGAGTCAACGAACTTTATTTTATGCTGATTACTCAGGAGCTGAAAATTGTGAAGACAGATTGGAAGAGATGAAAAAAAAAACATGTAATGCCAGTCCGTTAGAAATATTTGAGCAGTTTTTTGACGACGAGCTATTTGTCCTTCTGGTAAGATATGAAACCAAACAAAGAAACAAACATAATTTTTTACTTACACCCTAGGACTTGAAAATTTTTGTTGGTTTTTTGATATTAACGGAATATCATTCATTGGCTAGCGAACTAGATTATTGGTTCGAAAGAGAGAACTTGGGAATTTCGGTAGTACAAACTCCTTTAACACAAATACCTACACTAAAAATCTTTAATAAATTTTGTATACAAATCGGAAGCCCAAAATAATAAGGATGATAGAACATTCAAAAATAAAGCCTTTAATTGAAGTGTTAAATAATCGTTTTCAGAAATGGGGCAATTTTCATAAGTACTTATCAGTGGATAAAATGATTTTGAAATATTATGGTCACCACGGACTAAAACAATATATAAAAGAAAAGCCTATCCGATTTGATCTCAAATTGTGGGCCTTGTGTGGAAGTAACGAATATTATAATTTTTTTTATATTGTGGAAGGGAAGCAAAAAAATATTCAAAATGTCCTAGCGCCTTTGGGAACAAGGGTCATATTAGATAGGCTACGTATATTGAAAAACCTTAAAAGTCATGTTGCATTTTTTCACAATCTTTTCACCAGCTACAACCTACTGTGCCAGCTGAAAGAACAATGTTTTCGCACCACAGGAACCATGAGAGAAAATATAACCTCTAAATACACTACCAAAGTTTCCAAACAAATGAAAAAGAAAGGTCGAGGTTCATATGGTTGGTAGTTTGACAAAATGTAGGATTCTTCTGTGTAAGCAGAATGACAACAAATGTGTTTATCTGGGAACGAATTACGATAGTGTGCTTCTAACTACATTTGTCCAAAGATGGTATAAAACAGAGCGTCAAAAAGTTTCTGTAGCACAACCATCTTTAATTACAACAAGCATATGGGTGCTAGAAAAATCATATTGCAGTACGAGAAATAAAGTAGTACTGGTGTCTTTTTAAATTTATGACTGATATGGCTATTGTTTTGTAATTTACAATTTGATACCAGGACGTGAAGAAAATATTCATAAGGAATTCTGAATGGATATGGCCTATCCTTAACTAAACAGAGGGCATGGTATGAGTGTTGGTCGAAGACGACCGTGTAGTTTACCATCCACATCAAGCAGTAATTTTTCAAAGGGTGTAAAATATGGTGGCATGAATCATGGAATCAATTGCATGTATATCCTCATGTTTTAACAAATTTCATAGGAAAACGTAAAAATTTAAAATGTTGCAATATTGAAATATATTTTTGAGTTCTTAAATGAAGACAGCAACTTTCTCAAAAACAAAAAAACAAAATCCAAAAAAATTTGGTTTTATTTACGGCAAAATAAACATACATATCAAAAATTATCTAAAGATTTTAAAAACTAATAATTTGGACGTTAATGAGTTAAAATATTGACTTTCAGTTCAAAAATACCTCTAAAATGAACTCTTTACTTTGCTAAATGTCTGAATATATTTCCTTTTAGGGGAAAATGCTGCTCAACTAAATATTGTCGATGCATCATTACACAGGTTTATTAAAGAAATGTCTAGAACAACACGGTTTTTGTGTTTACAAGCAGATTCTGCTTATAATGGTTTGTTTGTTAACGTACTCTGTTCACATACATTCGTATAATAACTTTTACGTGAGCTTAAATGTGTAAAATAAAGGAAGCGATGGACGCCCTGAAGTAGGAGTAATGATTATCTCCTATTTGCATGTTTAACATCTCATTTAATAATAATAATAATAATAATAAAATGGTTTTATTGTAACAATGAAAATAATTATTATAACAAGCGAAGTTGGGACGGTGCCTCCTCATTTAACCCGAAAAATTCTCAATATCATAAAGATCACCAAACCAGCATAAATTAAAAAGATTTTCGCAATAAACATACAATTTATCAGGTCTAAAATGGTTAAAATTATGTAAAACTACTCATAATCTTCCTTACCATCCTTTTACATTTAATACCTGAATAAGACTTAAATGTAATAGGAACTTTATTATAAAGCTGCTACATAAAAACTAAATGATCTTTCAAAATAAGTAGTTCTATTTGCTGGTGGAGTGATGGTAAATTTGTGACGTGTGTCCACATTGTGTATATTATTGTGAAATTTAATTTTTTCATATAAATATTTGGGACGTCGTTTAGCTAGGAATTTATTAAAAAACATAAGAAAATGCAACACTGTTCTTTCATTTATTTGTCAACCATCCAATATCTTGTAGCTTCGCATGAATCCTGCTTTCTCTTTTTTATATGCTTCTAATCAAGCGAACACAGCAGTTCTGAAAAAGTAAATCTGAGTATCGTTAGGATAAAAATGAGCATGAGAAAGTTTCAAGTAAGTTATCATTTGTGATGTATACAGAAGAAGAGAACATACACCAAAATGGAGACATGAGGAATGCCGTGTAACAAATCATTCGGTTTTGACAACCATCCGTTCAACAAAACCCTTTGACTTCTACCTTTTAAGCATTCTTTAATTAAATCACAGAAATCTTTCGTAAAACCCAGATACTTCAAAATAGCCACTAAAACATGTGATTTATTTTACTGAAAGCCTTTGAATGACTCAACAGAACCAGCCCTGAAAGTTCACCTCGCTCAGTAGCCTGGAAAATATCGTCTGTAACATTTAACAATGCTGTATTACAGCTAGGATACTGCCGAAATCCAGTCTATGTTTTTGGTAAAATACTATAACCGTAGTTGTTAATTTGAGTATCCAGAATTTTTTCAATTATTTTAGATAATACAGATAAGATATTCACGGGAAGCTAGTCTTTTAATTCGTTAGGTTGATTAACTTTTGGTAAGAAAATGACGTACGACTTATCCACATATTGGAAACAAGAATCATTTGTTCAGATGGAGGAAAAGGAATCACAAAAATTCCAAATTCGTCAGGGTGTTTGGCAGGGTCGTGTATTATCCCCACTACTCTTTAACATCTATTTCGGGAAGCTTTTGAAGAGGTAAAAGACGGTATCTCTCTATATGGGGTTTTGATCTGAGATATGCAGATGATATTGTCCTTGCAGACACAGCTGAAGGACTTCAAAGACTGATAGATAGAATAGGTGACATTTGTGAAAAATACAACATGCGATTCAATATAAGCAAAACAAAGCTATGATAATAAGCAAAAACATACCACAAAATGTACAATTTAGCATCAGTGGTTCTCTTATTGAAACATCCATCAAATATCTGGGCGCCCAATTACACGATAAGTGGGAGCAAATAAAAGAAATAAAAATAAGTATCGAGCAACCCGGGTCTGTTTCAATTGCATGAAAACACTATTGGGTAATATGAAACTTAATCTACAACTAAGAACTCTCTTATTATAATGCTCTCTATACTGATGTATGGTGTGGAATCTTGGACATAAGAATCAACCATAAGACTCCATACATCTTGGCTTAAATGTACGCATTTTTACGGCATTTCAATTAAGTTGTATTTCTAATCATTATAAAGAATAAACTTATATAGGGACTGTGTCCATTGAAACGCAGAGTTTCGCTTCACTGAAAATACCTCGATGATTTGATGTTACAAAGTAGTGGTTGCTAAAGATTAGGTATCTCAAAACTGGGTTTACTGAAGGTTTTTTGAATGTAAGCTGCTTCTATAAATTTTCTTTTTTTCATGTTGGGTTCCATATATATTGCCGCAGCTTCAGCCATTTTATATGATGTTGCTTATCCCAGGCGTGTTTTACAATACGTGATCTCGACATTTCCCCTTTTTGTGTATGAGTCTTCTGTTCCTTAATTCTGACTTCTCGTGATCGCTTGGTTTCTCCAATATTCATATTACCACACTCACATGGAACTTTGTAAACATATTCTTTCTTATTAGTAGTTTTTGGTTTTGTCTTTGTTAAATGAACTCTAAGTATATTTCTTGCTTTAAAGACCCTTTTTATATTATAACTGCTGCCAATTCGTCTTATTTTCTCCAAGGTTCCCTTAAGGTACGGAAATATGAAGGAAGAATATGATTTTTGCTGTCCAGTGGTTGTTGTTTTAAAGTTATTTATAACATCGTCAATTACATACATCTTGATCAGTCACGAAAACAATTAGGCATTCACAGTGGTATTGTAAACTTAGTTTAATATACCAAGTCTTTCAACATAACGAATAGCTATTATTTTATTGTTCTGCCCATCGCGACGGAAGGAAACAATAGAACACTACAGAAATGTCACTATTTCTTGTCATTTGACAATTATTAATAAAAAGCATGCCGACACAATTAAATTACACTCAAGAAAATTATTTAAACTTGGTTATTATTTATGAGGAATGTAACAAAGTTTTACTGTCACGGAACGGTGGTAAACGAATATTGGAAAATTTCAAAAACCTATTCTCAATGACGAAATTGCAATTCTGGGATATTTTTCCTCATATCCTATGACATCTATAAGACAAGTGGCTCTACAAATAGGAATCTCAAAGAGCTCAATATGTAGAATTCTGTTGAAACATAACTTACATCCATATTTAATATCTTTGGTTCGACATCTAAGAAATACTGACTTGCCGAAAAGAGTGCAACGATGATACAAGACGATTCTCGAATTCCCATTTTTGGAGTGATTCAAACCCTTATGCAATGAAATTGTGGAATTTTCAAGAAACCTGTCAATTTCACTTAGTTTGTGCTGTAAGAAATGATGGAATAGTAAAACTACATTTTTACGAACGTCCCCATTTTAAATTATGTATTAACTTTAGTAGGAAAAATATATTTTAATATATGTCAAAAACAGTTAGACTTAGGTATGTCTATAATTTTGCGTAGAATCTAAAAATGAAATAACATATTTTAGCCGAATTGCTCTCATCGACTTTAAACTCACAAATTTAAAAAAATTTCCAATATCTATTTTCCCAGAAATCGATCACGGCAGTTCCTCGTGGCACACCTTGTATGTTAATAAAAGTCACAGATTGGCCGATAAAGATGCTATAGACTTAACCCCACGTGAGATATAAAATGTTATATACAAGCCACGGAACTTGACGCTGTTTTTTACAGGTATGTTTTTGATGAAATATACATATATAATTTTTGTTTAAGAAATCCTTTTATGAAAAATTGAAAAATTTTATATATCGTAGGTTTTCATGGATGGTAGAATGAATGGTTTGGTTATTCCGAGTTTCAATCCGTTCGTTCAAAAAATTGTTTTCACGACGTTTAGCCAAAATCTCATTTGGCATTTTCAAATGCGGTTCGTCTCGTTACTCGCGGAGAACTGATAGTGGTCTCTGATGAATTTCGAGTTTTGTTTAGCTCGCTCGCCTGCTGATTGGATGAGCGGCTTCGTAGGCTCCTCCCCTCTGCCGAGTGCGATATCTTTTGTTCTTGTATGCTGGTCTCTCGTGTACTACTGTTGTTTTCTTTCTTGATTTTTTATTAATGTTTTCCATGTAGTTGGAAAATTTATAGCATCGTCTCGTTTATTTAGCTGTCCCGTTTTTTCGATTTCTAGGGCCTCTCTTATGACGCGTACCTTGTAGTTCTGTAATGGTGCTATTTCTTTTGCTTTTTCGATATCGATGGTATGTCCGGTTGTTTGGTGATGTTGAAATAGGATTAAGGTTGTCTGTTTGTTTTTGAGGCTATTTTTATGTTCTTGGATTATTGCTGATATGCGCCTGTTTGTTTGTCCTATATAAATTTGATGGCAATCTGCACATGGAATGCTGTAAACGCCATGATTTTCAAGGTTGGTCTTATCTTTGGGATTTCCCAGGATTTGGCTATTGTTTTTTGTGGTTTAAATATGGGCTGTATGTTGTGTTTTCTTAAGATTCTTCCGATTCTGTCTGTTATTCCTTTTATGTATGGTATTATGGCTTTGTTCCTTGTTCGATCTTGGTCTTTGGTCTTTGTTGTAGCCTTCTCTTGTCTTTTCATGGCTTTCTTTATATCAAATTGTGAGAAACCATTCCGTTCTAGAGCTATTGAAATGTGTATTATTTCATCTTGTTTTGTGTCAAGTTCTGTTAGGCGGGGAGACTTGATACTATTATATATAGAAAAAAACTACGAAAGCCAAGATTAAAGCCTCAAAATTAGACCCAGAAACTGAAAAATCTATAATACCAAGAGAAAAACCATGCAGATGTCCAAAACTGTATGGCTTACCAAACATACACAAAACAAATGCACCACTCAGACCAATAGCGAACGCCGTGGGATCTCCTATCCAAAAACTGGAAAAATATCTAACAAGTATCATGCAACCAAGAGTCGAACTGGTCGATTGCTTCGTGAAAAACTCCGAACATCTCACTAAAATGATCAAAAACATTCACCTCGAAGGAACTGACATCTTAGCAAGCCTTGACATACGCTATATTATATATATTATATATTATATATATATATATATATATATATATATATATATATATATATATATATATATATATATATATATAAGCTTTGAGCACATTGTATATAATGTTTTTTTTTTATTTTCAATCAATAAAAATCAGGCCACCCTTTAGCTTTTATGATCCAATTTTATGAGGTACAAAAGCCATCTATATTACCTCTTAAACACATCCTATATCCAGCATGTTTCATAAAAAGGCATAAAAATTGATAATTTAAAATAGGGTGTTTAAATTTACATAGTATTGTGATTTACTGAGGCGAATATATTTTTTGAAGCGGACTTGATTTACATTTATGTATGTGGAATCACATTATTCCATAAGATTGCAGGTCGAGTAATCAGAAAACAATGTTTGAATATCTATATACTTTCCGTCAAAGGTTTGGCATAATGAGAATTTTTTTTATTTGCATTCTATATTTACTACTACAACGAGAAAATGTGAGAAAATGTTTTGTTGATAACACAGAAAACTACCAGTGAGCACTTCCTATAATATTTGAATTATTAACTAATTGCTTTTGACCCCGTTAATAGGGAAACGATTAAAACTTATATGGAAATTCAGATCTCAAATCCTGATTTTGAGTGGGAGAGTTGTAAACGCTACCGATGCTTCTTAGAGAGGCGTTTTGCTTATAGATCTTTGGAAGTCCGTAGAATTTTGGGCATCTGTTGGATCTTTCCCATGGTCTCAATTTTTGTTTGATATCTGGTTCTTATGGGTGAGTCCATGATTTTGGTCTCAGTTGTTTTTTCAAGATATGTTGTAGAGTCCCTCGACACAGGTTTGTAAGCACGTTCTTTCAAGATATCTGCTGGTAATATTATGATGCTATCATTTTTGGTCAGATCTTTTATAGCTGTAGATTTTGTTCGATTCAATTTCAATGCTGTGATAATTCTCATGGTTGTCTTTAGAATAAAGAGACAATTCGATATGTGCAACTATTTTCTCCGTAGGAATCTCTTTTACCGCGATTCCATAGTTGAAACCTTTACTTAAGACTGATTTTTCGGTAGCAAACGGTATATGTTATAAGATATTTTGTTGTTATAGTTGTTGTTTGTTTGTTCTCTTGTTTGAGGTGGTAATTCATGATATTTTCACCTTTTTGTTTCTGTGGCTTTCGTGATTTCTGTTCATCAGATGCAGACAGTTTTTGGACGGTTCCATAAGACAAGGCATTAGGCTACTCACAGAGAGATGAAGTTGGCAGAGTGCGTGTTCCGTTGTGCTTAGATGTTTCATTTTCTGTCGTATTTCTTCTCTAAGGATGTTTTGGGATTTCTTCAGTATTGAAATTGTTCTTCTTATTATGGTGTGGTAGGTTATTCTTATAAAAGCTGGTTGCATGTTATTGTCTATGCATCTTATTAAGAAGGCGAACTTGCGTAGGAGGATGCACACTTTCTCTCTTAATTTTTAATATATTTTGGTTTGTTTGAATATCTCCTCCCCGTAGAGGAGTGCAATGTTCTAACGTAGTATTTCACCAATTTGAACATGTGATCAGTATCAATCCGTTTATTTGGTTTCTTGTAGAAATTTTCATTTTATTTGGTATCTTCTGTGCTTGGTTGGTTATAGATCAACTGAAGCAATTCAATATGCTATATACGCGATCGTAGATCATACTGGTTGATTGAAGTTAGCTCATCCTATTTTCGAGCGCCATTAGTGGTGTTTTTCTAGGCTCAAGCCCCATTGGTGGTGTCAAACTAGGCTCTAGCGCCATGCCAGTAAAATGATCCCGCTTAATGTGATTTTTCCTAGGGAAGGAAGATTAAGTGCATCGCGTATTTTATTCAGAATGCCGTTCTTTTCAATTTCGATGGAGTTCCTAATCAATCTTGACTTGTAGTGTTCTATGTTAGCGATTTACTGGCAGTTGTCAAAATCAACTTTATGTTGTGTTTCGAGCTTATGTTGAAAAAGGCCGATGTTGTCTGCATGTTTTTTAGTCTGAGTTTATGTTTTTGTAGCCTTGCTGATATTCTCCGTTTGGTCTGGCTTTTGCATGTTTTACTACAGGAGTCGTAAGCGATATGATATACGCCTTGATTTTCTAGATATATTATATCCTTTGGGTCTCTTAGAGATGAGCCTATTGTTTTATGTGATTTGTAGATTGCAAATAGATGTAGCGACATCTAAGTTTGGGTTTCGAAATGGGTCATGAATAGATTTGCCACAGCTGGAAATGGCGATGAGCCCGTAGGAGCGCTATTTATATGTCTATACATCTGATCATAAAAGGAATATGCTTTCTTGAGGCAATATCTGTGGAGGTTCATAACGTGAATTGGAAACTTATCTCCTTGGGTTATTTGATCCAGTGTTTCATCCATCAGTATGCTCGGATAGAGAGACTTTGCGTCAAACCTTGCAATGACGCCATCCTTTTGAATTCTTAGTGAGTGAAGTATTGCGAAGAACTGTTCCGACTTTTTTACGTAAGATATCGCCTTCTTCACAGGTGGTTGCATGAGACCAGCAAGGTTCTTTTCTAATTTTTGAGTAGGAGAGTTGTAAGTGGAAACAATAGGTCTTAGGCCTTTTGCTTATGGATTTTTAGAAATTCGTAGAATTTTGGGCACTTGCTCAATTTTTCAGGTGGTATCAATTTTTGTTTTTCAAGATATGTGATCCCTTGTCACAGGGTTGTAAGCAATTTTTAAAATGACATTCAATTTTTCTTAGGAAGAACGTTTCATATGCTGGGATATTATATCGGAAATGAAAGAAATGCGATCAGAGCTATTTATAATAATTTTGACATGTACCCAAGCGACGGCTACCAAGAAGAACTTATTATTTCTAAATTGGTTAGAACTTACTTGAGTTTGGTTGTTTCAAAAGATCTCATCGCCAAAAATTGTCTGAAAAAAACGAGATTCGTAAAAAAAAATATTTTTAAATATCTTAATGACAATCCGACATCGTATACAAGAATTGCTGCTACCGAGCTTAACATTCATGCTGTTTTAAAAGTTACTAAATACAATCCTTATAAAACAACAATTGTACAAGGACTTGAAAAAGGTAATTTTGATAGGAGAGTAGTTTTTTGTAATCGGCATATTGGTAAATGTCTAAAAAATCTCGCCGTTTCCGATAAGGCTTTAGGGATAGGTGAAACATATTTCACAAACTGCCGAGTTTTTAATAAAAATAATTACCAGGAGTTCAGTTAAAAGCTAGTTCCTCACGACATTGCGGAAGATTTCTGTATTCAGCCTATCTTCAGATGCAGTGGCGCCCTGAATAACCTACCCCTACTCTCCGGCATAGGGGTTATCTTACCATTTTTGCTCGATAGCCTTCAACTGAACTCTGGTATTTTTGCCTTAGTTGTTATTATTTAATTATTAAATTTCTTCTCACTTAATTGTGAGTTTATGGCACAAAATACCAGCGTAGCAAGTGAAATTAAATTTGTTAAACCTGGGATGGATAATTATATGGAAAGTATAATTTTTTATATTCCACGTCGTAAACCACGTAAAAATTATAAGTTGAAGCAAAGCCACATTTTTGGTTTTGGTTAAAATTTATATACTTTTCGTCATCGTGATCCCAACAAAAACATTAATTAAAAGAGGTGCCAAATAACTTGCTGTTCCAGTTTTTCTTAATGATAAAAGGATTAAAATCTTAACGGTTGTCAAGTTCTTTAAAAAAACTTTTAAAGTTTTTCAATTTGAACTCTTAAGTGCCTACAATTTGATTAATCTGGACTGTTAATCAGGTTAGTTCTAAAGATTATAAATTGAAGGTTTCTGTTTTGTATTGAATCTGTTACTTGGCAAGTGTTACGTTTTTGTACTTTTTAAATGATACCAAATGGGACAAATTTTCACTTTTTTCTGGCAGTTTCTTGTAATCTGAAGTAGTGCTTTTGATTTCTAACTTAAACAAAGCATGTATGTCTTTATAAAGCTTTTTCAGTTCAATGTACGTAAATATGCATTTGTTTACTATATTCTTGTTTTAATTAACATGCTAGCTAGTTAGATTGCATGTAACAAAATTTGATCGTGGTATCAAGAGACGGAATATTTTGGTATCATACGGCTGTTTTACGCTCGATTTCCTTCTGTCCCATATTAGTTAGTAGTTATACTATAAATTTATAAATAAATCTAACTGTGACAAGAACACTCTGGAAGTCTAGTCGATCTTCTTAGGTTCTTGTAGTTTTAATGCTAAACAACTACAGATTATTGGAGCTTACTAATAGCAAACTCAACATCAAGACTCAGAAAAAACTGTTATCTAGCTGATCAGATTAGTCCTCTTATTTTAGAGATCTTATATTAGGGCGTCCTCGGGCTAAGTCCAATCAAGTTTTCATAAAATTAAACAAAACAAGTTACCTAAAATAATCAAATCTATTAACAAAAATAAATAACAACGAAATTATTTAAAACGAGAAACTTAAAAAATCTCGATCAACAATTCTGAAATAACTAAAATAATTACTTTTGTCGGCCGTTATTTTAACCCGGACCGTAAAATAAAAATCTTATGTTGAAATAGTTTGCTAAAGATTAATCAAGGAAAAGAATAAAAAAACGAAAAATAACCGTTTAAATTATTTAAACCAAATATTACTAATTACTCCCTTTAAGATAAATTTAAAATAATAACCTTTTGATTATACGCATAACTTTCTCAAACAATTTTCAAAATGAATCACTTCTAACGAATTTCAAACCGTAACATGGACGCTACACCAGGATATTTTCACTCTTGAAAGTTTTTAGTTTTCCTCCATTCCCGATCTGGCTCGAGCATCTTAGACTAATAATTTTCATGCAGAAAGAAGTTAAACAGACCATTCTACGTCTTCTTATTAATAACAGTTTCCGATCTTAGACTATGGAAGAAAAACCTTATTCCCACTTCCATTTTTTCTCCCATTTCACTTGCCTTATTTTCTGGCAAATAGCTAAAAAAAAGGCCAAAAGGAGAAGGCTATGTATATTTTAGGAAACTTCCAGATTTTGGTTTATAAACATTATATTTTAGTAATTTGCCTAGAGTATTTTAGTTTTGTATGCAATCTTGAATTCTTTTTTGGTTAAATGTTTGGCTATATGTTTCATAAGTTTTCTGGTATATGTAAGAGTTCTATAAACTATGCTAGTTTTGACTTCTGTTCTGGATACCCTAATTTAATTGCTTTATTGTATTGCTTTTTATTGATGATTTGGTCAATCATATTAATCTGATATTCATTGTTTATTCCAATTTTTTAAATTATATTTAGTTCTTTGTTATAATTTTCTTGTGACTTAGGAACATTAACTAGTTTACGAATGGATGAATTTTATGCTAAAATTTTGTGGGTATGAGGGTGTTTGGAGATATGGTGTAATCTGTCAGTACCCACGAAACAAGCAAAAATGTCGTTAACATATAGATTCCAATAAAGAAATTTTTATTTAGATCATTTTGGTAAATTTTGTTTTCTAGGTTATCCATAAATATTTCGGCAAGAAGAGGAGTCAAAAGAACATAAATTTCGTTATTGAGTTCAAAATAGTTTTGGTCTAAGCATACAGAAAGTTAATCTAAAATATCTTGTTAGATATACTTTTTGTATGCTTAGACCAAAATTACTCTAAATTCAGTAACGACATTTGTATATCTAAGGAAGGGTTAATAATGGGAAATCCCTTGAGTCCTCTCCTTGCCGAAATATTTATGGAGAACCTAGGAACCAAAATTCAACGAAAAAAAAATCAAGGTACCTTACACCTACGACACGCTCCAATAACAGCCAACTATCGGAAGGGTTTTCTTAAAGAAAATCTTATACTACTAGACATGAAGTTAATCGAATAACAAGATTTAAGACAGCAGTAAAATGGTACATCCTATCTCAATTTCCTTGCTACTGGAATTTGACAGAGAATGTTATGTCTTGTAGGTATGAGCGGTCAACCCAGGAGGTTATGCACGTCAAGCGTTATCCGATGTGACACCGACTTCAGCTCAACAAACAATTCGTGACGTCAGGAGATTCCAATCAACGTTAGAAGTAAAGCGTACTACATCATCAACGTAAATGATACCCACCCCTTCCCACCCACCGTACAAGGCGACACGACAACATCCACCAGATTTACTTAACAAATGATTTAGTGGGGAAATTCGAAAAACTTGTTAAACTCATTTTTGTATAATTCAGTTGATTTTTTTTCCCAGTTTAGTAAACAAAAGAGTCATGAGAGGAAAAAAGTAGAATTTTCGGTTGCTATTCAGTCATATTTTTACAATTTTTACTTTATTTCTATTCATCGCTGGGGTTAAGCTCTCTAAGACCGATGGATGTATCAAATATCGAAAAATGTGGAAACAATAATTATGAAGTACCGGGAAAAACTAGGTTAAAAAAGAAAACCTCTTCGATTTTGAAATAAAAGTTATTAAGTCACTGACGCTGGTTTGTATTATTTCCTCAAAACCCCGCCGCCTTCATTGATTACGTTAACGTTTCCCAGTTGCCCCTGAACCCACTGCCGCCCTCCTAAAAGACTTCAGCATCTACAAGGAAGGCGTTCCACCCTCTTTGGGATTTTATAGTCTAGAATTTCTTTATAAGCTTGGCATTTTGCTTAGTGTGTCTATCCATTGGAAACGCCCCTGTTTAATTTTATGATATACTATAATAAATGATCAATACAAGTCTTTGTTTGTTATTTTTGTATATATTTAACTTCTAAATAAATTAAATATTTAATTAATCAAAAAATAAAACGAAAAACATTCAGTGTAGCATGTTTTCTTTTTGTGAAAACAAGACTCAATTCATTTTTTTTAAATTGCCCAACAGAAAGTTTAATTCTAAATAAGTTGAACATAATCAATCATTCAAGAAAAAATATTTACCTTTTTAAGTTATTTTTGTAAAGCTGAAAGACTAATTAATCAAGTTTTCGCATTTTTTGAGCAAATTGAAATTTACTTTTTAAATTTTCCTTTAAATTTCAGAAATATTTTTTTCATTTTGCTACATTAATAACAAAAAATTGTTTAAAATGAAAGTATAGGTGAAGTTAATTAAAGAGAAAATATTTTCAGCATATTTTACCTTAAAATTTTGTAACAAATACAAGATATATCTTTAAGAAATTTTAACTTCACAAATTTGTTTAAAATAATTAAAAAAAAAACAACCCTAGTTTTATAACGGGTTTCTCTTTGCTTATTTTTCTTTAATTAAAAAAAATATATTGTGAGTAATCAATAGCTATAAAAAAAGTCTTAAGTAACTACAGTGTGTCCCACAACGAACTGTCGCTATTTATTTCTCGGGAAATAGACTTTGGAAAATTTCTAGAATTCGGCCGTTAAATAAATTCGATGGGGGCAATTCGGCTAAAATATTTTCAAGATGGTGAAACTTCCGGTTATAGTTGTTGACGCCTATGCTTGCTTATGTCAAATGTAAAACCCTGTATGTTATTTTATTTTTATATTCTACGCATAATTATATTATAAATGATATTCTTTTCCTTCTAAAGGGGATCTCCTATAGTGAAATGTGTTGATATTTTGATAATAAAAAAATACATGGTGATCAAAAACTAACATTAAATATTAACTTGAAAAAATCGTTAAAAGTCTTTTTTTTTAAATATAAACCCCCTATTTTTATAATGTTATCTTATTTAACATTACAACTAAGAGTGATTTTATATAAGGTTATCTAATCCAAAAATTTACAGTTTTTAAAATATTGACAATTAAACATCTTTGTATTGTCAAAACACTAAATGATTTACCTACACAGAAAAACCACTTATTTTAATAAATGTTCAAAATTTACACCCTGAACTTCCAAACATTTTTCGGATATCCGAGTTAGTTTGTCGCTGCTCTATTTGAATCTGGAGGTAAACTTTCGAACGCGTCTCTTACCGTTGCCATACAGCCATTGTAGTCTCAGATAGTTAAATCAGGGGAACAAAGAGGCCACAGAAAAGGCCCATTGTTGGGATTCACTTGTCATAAAATATTGTTTGTAAGAAGGTGGTAACTGGAACAGTTCTGTCTAGTGGGGCGCTATCGTCTTCTTCTTTTTCCTCTTCTTCTTTCTTTAGTTTGGGCATAAAATGTCCTTCATCTCCCACTTATTCGGGCCTTAAATGATAGTTGTATCATTTTCGAGGTCACTCCACACTTCTGCGACCTAAGGATGATTTGTCCCGTGCCACCCTAACTACTCTCGAGTCGTCCATGTGACTGATGTTGTTATTCCATTCCATCTTTCTCTTCAAGATCCAGTCATTTGCTTATCTACTTCATAGAGTTCTTTGATGTTCTCGCTTCGCTCTATATTCATTAGAGTTTTTCCAGCAATCTTTCGTAGTACTTTCATTTCCATTTTTCCATCATCTGTTGAGTTTTTGTTTTGTCAGGTCGTCTTTCTGCATTATATGTCATTATTGACTGGTCTTCGTTTCCGCTCTGATATGTTTATTTTTTCAAATAGTGTTATTTATGCTTGCTGCTATCCTAGCTGCTCTATTAGTTTGTTCTAGAACCTCCGCTTCGACGTCTCCGTATATTTAAATTTCATCTTCTATTGAATGATTTTCCCATCGACCACAAGCTTACATCTTATCGGTGACTTTAAGGTGGTCTTGCATTTTATCTTGGAAACAAATAAGACCATATTAAGAGATTTTGATATTCGGTTAAATGCTTGTAGTAGTCTTTGTAGGTCGTTTTCATTTTTGCCACCAGTAGAACGAAATCGGCATAACATAGGATCTTAGTCTCGTGGTCACCCATTCTGTATCCTCTCAATTTGCGTATTCTAAATATTATCTGATCCGTGATGACATTAAAGAGTAGTGGTCTTAAGGAATTCCTTTCTCTAATTCTTCTACCAAATGGAATCGGATCTGCAAGTTCTCCGTTGATTCTGGCTTGAACTCAGTTAACAGAATATATATTTTCGATAATTTTAATTAAATTGTGTGGGAATTGTCTATCATAAAAAAGTTGTAATATATATCTAAGCTAGAAGCAATCGAAGGATTTTCCATGTCTATAAAACATATATATGCTGGCTTGCATTTGACTAATTTCTCCATTATTTGTCTTAACACGAAAACCACATCGGAAAAAAAGGTACTGCAAAAGACACCTTTGAAACAACATCCACCATAGAGCACAGTTCATGCTAGATATCGAGCAAGATACAAAAATCGCGTTTTTTGGATCTGCTACTAACCAAAAAAGCCAACGATACCCTGAGTTTCAGCATATATTGGATACCCACACACACTGACCGATATTTCAATGCAGAATCACATCACCACCCTTCACAAATACGGGCACTATTCAACACATTAATATCGAGATCGCTCCGCCTGACAGAACTGGACACAAAACAAGACGAAATAAAACTCAACTCAACAGCTCTAGAATAGAATGGTTTCTCGCGATCAGACATAAAGGAAGCTATAAAAAGACAAGAGAAGAGAACAACGAAAACTAGAGATCTAGATCACATGACGCACAAAGCCATCATCCCATACATAAAAGGAATCACGGACAGAATTGGAAGAATCTTAAGAAAATCTAATATACGACCTATCTTCACCCCACAAAAAATAATAGCCATCATCTTGGGAAATCCACATATAAAACCAACTTTGAAAATCTTGGTGTTTGTAGCATTCCATGTGCAGATTGTCAATACAATTTCGGCTTTATTTCAACACCGTCAAACGACCTGACATAGCATTAATTTCGAAAAAGCAAAAACTAAAAAGTACTCGCCATAAAAGAGGTCCTAGAAATCGAAATGGCGGGACAACTGAATAAACGGGATGATACTTTAAATATTATAATTACACGGAAAATAGTAATAAGAAATCAAAAAAACAAAACAACAAAAAACACCAAATACACGAGAGAATAGCACACAGGAAACAAATATATCGCATCTTGCAGAGGGGATAAGTTTGCGAAGCCGCTCAATCTATATTTAGAAATTAAAGTTCACAATAATAGTAATATATGATGCAGAGTTACAAGAGTAATAAACAAGAAAATAGAATTAGGACGATTGGTCAAACATTAACCAAAGGCCACGACCGATGGTACGTTTGTAATAGACATCGGTTGATATAAGATATAAGACAAGTTAGATAAAACTTGTTGTTTAAAGGTACTTTGTGCTAAGACATTTTAAGATAATCCGTCTTCTGCAAAAACACAATAAGATATAAAAGATAGTTGACCTCGTTGAACTTGGGAGAGACTAGCAGGGGGAGTTAAAATTCTGCAAATAAGCTTAAAATAAATCCACCATCAAAGACAAAAACTCAAGACTTCCCTGTAGTACTCCTGATGAGGTAGGTTAGAACTCAATTATCCTTCCACTTATGTTTTGGCCTCAATGTGCACTGGACAGATTGTTACAGTGGAGAAATCGCAAGCCAGGGGTCAATAGCACATATTAGTTACTGACTGCTGGCTGTGAAATGTAAAAAATGAGAATTACATAATGAAACAAACGGTTTTGAAACATCCTCTATCCTGTATTCCATACTACCTACAACCTAAGATGGACAACAAAACGGTCTGGATAGCAAGAGTATGTGTACTGTTCACGTTACCTTGTACTTGTCGAGAGGGCACGGTACGATAGTCGGTAACTTGGTGATATCATTACGACGTTATTCATGTAGCCTCATTCTAAAATTCGCTACGCCTCTTACTTAAAATCCGCGACGCTGTTCACGGCGCCTCGTACTAATAATTCTACCGCCGATGGTAAGTTATATATCCGGGCATCGATCTGCGAGAGGCGATGCCTTCTGTACGTGGTGGTTCTCTGCGCGTCGATGTAACGTCAAAGGGGTAACCCTGACCGGACGGACGGCGACAGTTGTTATGCGTCCTTAATGACGGACAACGGTGGGCATCTGATGGTAAAACGGAAACAACAAAACAAAACCGACGTCTTACAATGCGTGTATGCATAGGTAACAATAGGATGGGAAGTAACCAACCGACGCTGCCCGTACTTATAAGGGTCCTCGACAGCGTCGGTAGGATGGAACGACATTGCCCGTACTTATAAGGATCCTTAAAAATATAGACCACGAACGTAAGAAAAGCAGCGGATGGTGAAACACTATATACACACAAGCCTTGCCTCACCTACGTTGCTAGACCAGATAGGCACGGTCCGGCAAATGACTCGGGTAGTCAGTTTAAACTCTGCATCCGGGAGGAGAACGTACAAAAAAATGGTCAGGTCGGCCTTAAATTTCTTCCTTAATCCCACTATGCCGGTTATGGCGTGGGAGAATCGCCTATACAGTACTACTGTATATCACTCGGTATTACCATATAAGAACGCTCCGAGAGTCATCGAAAAATCTTATTTCGCCCTATGGTGCGGTAAAACTAATTAAAGAACGGTAATATTAAAGCTTCAAATAATCTTTTTCCGCAAGAACTACATTTTTCGGATATAGAATAACTAATACATTCCGGTAAACATACTCATGCCCAAAAATTAGTAACTCTGTTACTAGCACAGACCCAGAGTTCAGGATTCGGGTCCCATATTATAGAAAAAACCTTCATGTTTATAGGAATGCTGCTCGGCCTTGATAAATGCCGCATTTTAAACACAACTAAAGGAAAGATACAACCAGAGGCATTTGAGCTGCAAAACGGTCAAACCACTGGAAGCAGAACAGACCTATAAATTCCTGGGCATGAAACAAGCACAAAGAATTAACCAACGAACTACGAAGGTCAGCTTAATCAATAACATAAGATGAACGAAGCATGTACTGCGAATCAGTCGAGACAATAAAAATCTGTTAAAGGAATTCAATACCTATGCATGCTCTGCACCCAGTTACTTTTTGGAATTATGACATGAAGTAGGACGGACATAGGAAGACTGAAGAGGAAAGTATGAACTTTTCCTACAAAGACACACAAACATCACCCTCGTAGTGCTACTGAGCGGATAATTCTACCCAGAAACCACGAAGGAAGAAGACTGTTAGATATTGGTAAGCAGTTGGGTCAACAGTTAACAAACCCATGCTCTTATTTCCACAGGCTGGTAGAGAGCTTCTGTGCTACCAACCAGACGAAGAAAAGTTGCAAGCAATAGAAGCCCTCTCATGGACGATATCCAAATGAGGACAACAAGGAAATATCCACAAATTAGCGTCGAACTACTGGTTGCCATCACGGCAAAAGTTCCCTGAATCCGTAGGTTTTTTACTAGTTGTCCAAGATTAGGTCAGCCCAACGAGAAACTATCTGAAATACACCATCAGGGATCTCTCGATCCAGATCGATGAATGTCGAGATGGATGTCGAACATCAGAGACAATACAGCAAATAACACGAAGATGCCAGGCATTGGCCGCATCGGTATATAAGGAGAGACACGATTCAGCCACCAAGATCATCCACTAAAAGTTGGCAGAGAAATTGCAACTGTTGCAGGTAGAGAAAGTGTCGTACTATGAATATAGCCTGGAGCTTATACTAGAGAACAACGAGTTCAAGCTGTACCTGAATCGAACTATGCTTATGGATCATACAGTTCCACATAACAGACCAGACCTCATTTTAGTAGATATATGCAATATTACCATCCCTAACAACAACAAAACAACAATCTGAGGGAGAACATAATAAGAAAATCACCAAATGGAGAGAATTGGAAGTACAAATAAGCAGACGGTGGGGAATGAATGACGTCCATACAATCCCCATAGTTTTATAAACAAACGGCATAATGTTGAAGAGTATTTTGCTTAATATCAAGGAATATGGCTTCAGCGAATACCTGCTTAAGGCTGGGCAAAAGAAAATGTTATTTAAAACCGCTCGAACTTTCCAGCGGTTTATAAGAAATGCAACTCTAACACCATGCAATATAGAAAGGGCGCCCACAGAGCTGTGCCCTTTTGATATTGGAGTATATCTGAGATGAATGAATGTTCCTTTGAAAGGAGTACGAAATCCGTTTATGTGAGTATAACAATACTAACAATAAAATAAAAAAATCACCAAATACGGAGACCTAGAGGTACAAATACGCAGACAGTAGGGAAGGAATAGCTTCCGAGCGATCACCATAATTCTACCAACCACCGACATAGTACCGAAGAGTTTTCTACTTAATATGGATGGATTGGCCTTAGCGAACACCTGCATAAGTTTATGCAAAAAACGGAAATTTATAAATGTTCAGTAAGTTCTACTGATTCCTTGGCAAAGAGATACAAATAGACCTCTTAGTGTATGTCTCTATGTAACTGCAATTTTTCTTAAGAATTACATCTTTTATCGACTTGAAATTTAGCACAGTTTTACAACTTGCTTACAGTTTATTCATAGGATAGGCACTAAACTCACGGTCTGCTTCATTACTGTATTGAAGAGCTCTACGAGAAAACCAAAATACACATTAGCATTTATTTTTCTCTAAATCCTTTAGTGTATGAGATTAGAACATCTTGTATATCTAAAATCAAGACTTCCAAATTTATTCGTGCTTGACTAAACCCAATTACAATTTTTAATCAGACTTTTTAACTGAATTTGTTACAGAATATAATTTGATCATGAAGCCGTCAACTTCGTTTTTTTAGGTTTGTTTGGTTTTCGTTATGGCAGTCAATTTGATTCCCTGGAATCTTGAAGTAAATTGATGCTTTAAGAAGTGTTTGACAAATCGTAGGAACGAAATTAAAAGTCCACAATCTCTTTCTTTTCCTCATATTTTCAATTATTTTTAATTTAGGTTAATTTTGTATTAGTATATTAGTTTCAATTCAGAATATAAATATTCTGGCTTGAAACAAAACAATTGATTTAAATTTTTCTTTTTACATGTTAGTAAGTGGTCTATTAATCAGTCAATCAATCACGCATTGGCGACTAGTGCATTAAAAAAGTAGGAGTTGCATTTCCAGTAGTACATTAAAAACATAGATATGTATAAAACCTGCAGAATGAAAAATAAAAATCTTTAAAAATTGAGCTTATATGAAACAAAGCCGTATATTTTAAATAACTTAATATAAAGAAAGTAGTAAATTTTAATAATTTAGCAGTCAGAACAAAATGCAGTTATAACTTACAGTCTGAAATATTTATAAAGAAAATTAATACGCCGGACTTCGGCATTAGCAAACGTATCAATAACCCGCTAATTGAAATCAGGTATGCTTTCGATGAGATCCCTTTCTTTAGAAAGCATTGTCAAAGCAGAAATTCTTTCTTGGTTCATAGTATTCCGTAAAATGTTTTTATCCGTTTGAGGATAGAAAAGCACCGTTCTGCTTCAGCCAATGCCATCGGAATAGTAAATAAAATTTTTAAAGTTTTAGAACTTCACTAAATGTCTCACTTAGCTCGATATTTTGCGAAAGATAGTCATAAAGTACACGAAGTTGATCTAAATTCTTCAGTTCCATATATGACGGTCAGTTCTGTACGGAGTTTTTGTTCGACAAAAAAGGGGTAAATTTTAATCGTATCCTAAAATTTTTGTTCCGGAAAACATGTGCTACATTCAACATAGTGTACCCAGAAAAACAAGACTGGCTGCTATCAAGTGACCTATAAAGCTAAATTGTTCTTTTGCTTGACAAATAATTATATCACAAACTTCTTTTGCTTCCCGAGAAAACTCTGCGGAATCATCGAGCTTACGTCGTATTGAAGTAGATGGAGACGGCTCAACATTGTGTGAGGTAATACTATTTCCAATTTCTGTCAATTTTGATGCATATGGTAATATATCTTTATTTGCGATAACATCCTCAATTTGTCTTCTATTTCCAAAGCTCTGTCCAACATTTCACTACACTAACTAAACTTGCTTATATGCAACATAAGCTGTATGTCCTGACCTTTGATCCCCTCAATAAAATACTGGATTGCAAGCTCTTTCGGAAACTCCTCTATAGCTCCTTGATAAGCCAGATGAACAAGGTGTCGGACATCTGTTTTGTATTCTTGCAAACTTTCTCCAATTTTTTAATGTCTTGACTTGAGCGGTGACTGATATCACTGGCGTCGATGTTGATCTCCGAATCTTAGTTCCAATACAGCATTAGGGATTTCATAATGTCTTTATTCAGTTATAGGAAGGGTTTGCAATAACTCCAGTATTGGTCTGCAAAGGGCAATTACTAACGCAGTAGCCATTTCTTCGAAATTTCAGTTATTTGTAGTATAGCGGCAGCTTTAAATTGCCCTTAGTACATTTTTCAAGATATTTGACCATCGTTGAAGGTTTAACGTTCTATCTTGTGGTTATTACTTTATCAGAAGGGCCATGTTTCTTTATTTTATTGACTTGTATCTTCAGACTCTTTATTTTAGATTCTATTCCGTCTACTACTTCTTTAATTTCTTGTTGCATTTCTTCTATGTCTTGTCCTCGTTTGTCCCCGAACAATTTGATCAAATCTTTTTCTGTTCTTGTACAGTGACCTCTTGTATCCATTTGCAAAATTTATCTTCACCTTTAATGTGACGTTCTGCTTCTTCTTGTTTTTCTTTAACGCGACGTTTTTTTTCTTCTTGTTTGTTTTTAAAGCGACGTTCTTCTTCTGGTTGTTTCTCTTTTTGAAAACAACCACCTTCTTTGTTATATATGTAATTCTCCTTTCAGGCAGAGAATATGAAAAATGTATGTACAAACAGTTTATTTCCTGCAAATATCGCTCTGGTCCTCTCTCCATACGCGTTTCGATCACCTCATGATCTCGTCAGTGGAGCTGTATCGGACCGAGAGCAACATTAGCAGGAAATAACTGATATATGATCCATACATTTCAAGGTATGTCGGTAGGATATTACACCTGCCGTCCACCAACTTCGATGTCAAACTGAAAAATATCACCAGTCGAACGACATCTATGAATCAACGGAGTAAAGTGAAATTTTTAAACAATCAAAATTTCAGTAAGAAATAAAGAAATCTTTCTGCCGTATTTAAATAGTTTGTTATATATGTAATTTTCCTTTCAGGCAGAGAATATGAAAAATATATGTACAAACAGTTTATATAATAAACTGAGCTTGTTTTTTAATAAGAATTTAGATGAGGTCAGTTTTTCGCTATCTCTTCTAGTTTTCAAATAGAATGTTCTAGAACTTTATTGAAAATTAATTTTACTTTCTTACTTGATAACAAATCCAACAGTGTAATCCGTTTTTCTCTATCTCTTTTAATTTCCAATAGAGTTTTCTGGAAACCCAGTGATAATCCTCATTTCTGACACCAATTGTTATGATTCTATCTTTTTAAAATCGCTCACTGGGTCGGCAGAATAAAACACAACACTTCCAATACAATATTCACTACTTCTTAACATAGCTAAATCATAATTTCCTAATTATTACTTCTTAATATCATTACTATTCAAATACAACTTAAAAGCTATCTTAAAACTCTTATCCTATCCCTATATATACCTATAGATCCTCGTAGAAATAACAGGAAATATAGCAGCATAAAAGTTGACAACTATCTAAAAATATAATTACTCATCGATATATTTCTTTCGGCACATTATAATAAAGATAATTTATTGCATCGGAATATTATTCTTCTACAAGGATATATCAATAACTTCTCTAAGTTCTTCGTAATAATATGATCTACAAGAATATCGAAAATAACACATTTACGAGACTTTAACTACAAAATGTCCAAAAATATATGTACCAATCTTAAGATTAGCTATCAACCTGAAGAACTTTGAAATAAGTATAAGGTTTCAATAACCAAAATGTTAAAGTTATAAAAACTCCATTGTTCAACCATTAATGGGTATGTTGTCAGGAGACAAAAACATTTGTAAAAAAATCAGGAGCCCCGAATTGGAAATGAATACAGACCATATGAACTCGAGCTACCGTTATAATATACCGTTTGAAGTCACAATAGAGGATCGAATGGCAAGTAAAAGAGAAAAACCGGAAACATTCCCGGGTGCAAGTATCTGGTACACTGACGGTTCAAAAACTAGTGGCTACAACCCAGGAAAGAATTCTCTTCCTTTGGAAAATCCCAACAGTATTTCAGAAATATACGCAATATTATGGTGCGCAGACAAGATAAACAGGAGAGCTTACAAATGGAAGCAAATCTACATTTACTCTGACAGCCAAGCAGCCCTAAAAGCCCTCAAGGGCCAAAAGGTATCATCGAGGTTGGTTTGGGAATGTCAGAGTGAGCTGAAAATTCTGGCAAAATACAACAGAGTTATGTTAAAGTGGATACCAGGACACGAAGGCATACATGGAAATGAAAAAGCTGACGAGCTAGCTAGAGTAGGATCAGCATCTCAATGCATAGGTCCAACACCAGCGTTTGGAGTGCCGCGGTGCGCGGCCCGCGAAGCAGTCAAAGAATGGATGACCAGACAGGGTTTAAACCAGAGCAAGCTATTTATTGGGAATCCTTGCCCGAAACTGGCAAGGAAATTACTCCAAATGAGTAGGAACCAATTAAGGATTGTTACGGGTATAATGACGGGACACATGGCCGTCAAAGTACATCTGAATAGAATGAATCTATATAACGGAAACCTCGGCTGCAGACTGTGTGGACTGTGAGTCACTGGAGAGATTTAGACAACAAACATTCGGGTTAGTAAGTTTGGAACCGGGAGAAATACTCACTCACTCCTTAGTAGGACTGTACAGATTGAGCCAGGGGGCTAAGTTGACAGAGTGGCTGTAATGTCTGGGGTGAGCACAATGGCCTACTCTGGCCGCAGTGCGTCCGGCTTTAGGACGGACCCGGGAATAAAAAAAAATGGGTATGTTGTAGCCATTTCGGTTGGAGTCTAGGTGTAATCAATGTCTCAAAAGATAATTATATCGTCTGCAAACAGTATAAAATTTCTCTACTTCGACAAGTTCCAAATCATTTATATAAATTAGGAAAAAATTTACCATGACAAACTCCTGAGGAGCATCGAACCATTCCCTCTATATTGATAATTTTTTGGTGACAATATTCGCTGCCAAATTTATTCGATAAATCACAGACGACTGCCGCAAAATCACTGCCTTTACTTGTTCCCTCATGAGCACTCTCCAGGAAGCCGAACATTATAATACCGCTATTATTATAAAAGCCAAAGTGATTGTGGTTCAAAAATCTGTGTTCAAGAAACAGGATTATGTTTTTTCTAATCTTACAATTATCTAAGAAAGGGCCTAAAATGGCTAAATCGACCCTTAATTTTTATAAATTATCTTAGTAGCCCTCCATATAAAGAGGAATGACCCAATGCACCAACATTTCAATGTTATCTGTTGAATCTAAATACTAATGTTTACTAATATACAGTATGTCGTAATAACGAAATACGTCGGTTGTAGCTCGGAAACTGTTTATGTGGAGTTTTAAAGCAAAAATTATTAATTGATAGAGATAAGACACAGTTCAGAACATTTTATATTTTTGTCTTTGTTCCTAGAAGATAAAGTAAAATGAGAATTTGTACAATTTTGACCACTCATCACCCTATCCCTTCAAATCTGAAAGCGATAATATTTTTATAAAAAAATTGAACGAGTGTCTAAAGATGCTAAAAAGAGAAAAAAATAATATAAATTTTTATATGTAACTGAAATTTTTGAAGTCTACGCCAAACTAATACCTGACAAAATGCGATTTACATAAAAAGATTGAGACATAATTTATTTGTAATTACTTTTTTACCTTAGCTGCTATGAATGTCATGTTGGTAGTTATTTGTTCCATTTAGTAATAGTCTGGCGAGTAATTAAAAAATTTTAATTTTATTTAAAAATTTTAATTGTTATTTTTCAGTTTTTAATGTTTTTTTTTAGAAATTGGTGCAATTTTTTCAAAATAATTTCGTAATTTATTATATGTAATGTAAACTTTTTAATCAACCAGATTTGTTATGTACGATCCCGAAAACCTCCCATCATGCCAATTTTGTACAAAGTCGAACAAAATTAATTTTGTATTGAGTTTGTCGATACTTGGTGGAACTCCATATCATAAAAGATAACGTAGTAAAACTAGATTTTCACTTAAATTCCACTTTAATTGAAACTTGAATAACAATCAACATGTTTCGCTACACAGTAGCTTTATCCAGAATGAATACAATTTCTTATGTATAGGTAAGATAAACCATTATTGGAATTTCCCATAATAAACAGGTAATTGAAATAGGTTAGGTCATTAAAATGGGTTCAATAAAGGAGAATTATTCAGCTCTAATTGACAATTTAATAAAGTATCAGTGTTTTTAAATTTATTTATTTCTAGGGATTCCAATAAATTTAATTTAGTGCCTTTATTTTCTATATGTAAAATTTGAAAATTTTGATCAAAATTATGATTAGATGTGTGTTTTGCATAATGAGAATCTGTTTTTTCTTTAATAAAACTACTAAAGTGTTCCTTAATTCTTGTTGAAAAACTTCTGCCTGACTGTCCTATATAAAACTTAGGGCAATCTTTACATTTTATTTTATGTACACCCGATTTATTTTCTTTTTTTGTTTTTCTTTTGTTATTTTTTATAATATTACCAGTTGAATTATTGGTTTTAAAAGCCACATTAATATTGAACTTTTTTAGAAATTTTGCGATGCAATTACTTGCTTGATCAAAATATGTAATCGTTAAAAAAATTTTTGTATTATTTTTCATTAAGGAAAATACCATGTATAATTTTTTATTTAGAATTTTGTTTATTATTTGTGGCGTGTATCCATTTTTAACAGCAATTTGTTTAATAATGTTTAGGTCTTTTTTAAAATTTACTTTGTTTAAAGGACCGGTAATAAGTCTATGTAACATACTATGGAACGTTGACATTTTATGTTGTGTTGAGTGACAAGAAGAATTGTGTATGGTTGTGTCTGTATGCGTGGGTTTATCAAAGATTGAGAAGACATATAAATTATTTTCCCGTGATGCTGTTAAATCTAGAAAGTTTATTTTGTTATCCATTTCTTTTTCTATTGTAAATGTAATATTGGGGTGAATGTTATTAATAAAGTTGAGAAAATGTGTCAGTTGTCTGTCTGTACCAGTAAAGCAAATTAAGACATCATCGACATATCTATGTCAGTAACGAAATTTCTCAAAAATAGTGTGTTTGCTTATGAGATCTTCTAAATAATCCATGAATATTTCAGCTAGTAAGGGACTAAGAGGATTCCCCATTATCAAGCCTTCTTCACTAGAATATACAGTTCCATTAAGTTCAAAGTAATTTTGTTCCAGACATGTTTTTAATGATTTTATTATTTCTTGTTTTTTAATTATGTTGATATTTTTTAGAGAGAGAAGTTTTTCAACTAACAAAATTGTCTCTTGGATAGGAGTACTAGGAAATAAATTACTGACATCAAATGAAATCAATCTGGCGTTGTTGGGAAAGTTTATATTTTTTATTTTGTTGATTAGTTCTGATGAATTTTTTATTTGAAATTTTGCCAAAAGTTTGTGTAGATGTTTAAAATTTCAATTAGTTTTTTGGATAATATATAAGAAGGTGCTGAGAAAAACGATACTATTGGTCTGATAGGATAACCATCTTTATGTAGTTTAATCAAAGAGTAGAGTTTTGGGGGCTGTGGGTTCATCAAAGTTAATCCATTGAAATCCCTATCATTAAACAAACTTTCACAATTATGTAATACAGATTTGATGTTTTTTTTTTGAAATATATGTGTAGGATCTTTATTTAATATTTTATATTTAGTTGGGGTTAAGAAATTTATTGTTTTCTGAATATAATCATTTTGAGAAATAGCTACCACAGTATTACCTTTATCCGCTTTAGTAAAAATAACATTTTCTTGAAAGGACTTATTTTTGATTGCTTTTAATGTTTGTTTATCTTTAGAAAAGCGAGAAGTTTTTAGAAATTCTTTTTTAATAATTTTTGAGGCTTCGTATTTTAAATTTATTGAGGATTGAGAAATGCTGTTGAAAGCTAATTCTGTTTCTACTCCTAATATTTCAAAATTTTTTGATGACATATTATTTGGACTATTGTTCTGTTTAAAACCTTTTTCTATTACCTTTATTTCTTTGTCACA
Organism: Diaprepes abbreviatus; assembly: GCA_034092305.1. NCBI lineage: Eukaryota > Metazoa > Arthropoda > Insecta > Coleoptera > Curculionidae > Diaprepes > Diaprepes abbreviatus. The sequence continues at coordinate 17,593,109 of JASJET010000103.1, forward strand.
AAATTCTGTGGAACTTAAATTAATGAATTTATCAAAAAACTTATGGTCTGAAAATTTGTTTGTACTAGATTTTTTCTTGTAAGGTTGTGAATACTGGATAAGATGATTTTCTTTTTTTGAGTTTGGTATTTTTTCTGAATTATTTTACCTATTTTGTCCCTCGTATTAGCATCTAAAGACGTAAACTCAATATAATGTAATTTATGTAGCAGTTCAGTGTGGACAACTTTATCTTTTATGATATGAAGTATCGGCAAACTCAACAGAATTGTTAAAAGAAGCTTCGATAAGTTTCCTTGCCACCTGGTATTTTAAGTTAATGTTAAAGTGTATTTCCCAAATACATGAAGTTGAAGACCAGCAACACCAACGAATCAGTTAAGAAGGGGTCACAGACAGGTTTGAAGAAATGGCTTCTAGAAGATATGAAAACCCAGTAGAGAAAACGAGGTATTTTCAACATCTACCTAAAAGTTGTTCACACTGAACTGCTACATAAATTACATTATATTGAGTTTACGTCTTTTGATGTTAATACGAGGGACAATAGGTAAAATAATTCAGAAAAAATACCAAACTCAAAAAAAAGAAAATCAATCATCTTATCCAGTATTCACAACCTTACAAGAAAAAATCTAGTACAAACAAATTTTCAGACCACAAGTTTTTTGATAAATTCATTAATTAAAGTTCTACAGAATTTTGTGACAAAGAAATAAAGGTAATAGAAAAAGGTTTTAAACATAACAATAACCCAAATAATATGTCACCAAAAAATTTTGAAATATTAGGGGTAGAAACAGAATTAGCTATAAACAGTATTTCTCAATCCCCAAAAAATTTAAAATACGAAGCCTCAAAAATTATTAAAAAAGAATTTCTAAAAACTTCTTGCTTTTCTAAAGATAAACATACATTAAAAGCAATCAAAAACAAGTCCATTCAAGAAAATGTTATTTTTACTAAAGCGGATGAAGGTAATACTGTGGTAGCTATTTCTCAAAATGATTATATTCAGAAAACAATAAATTTCTTAACCCCAACTAAATATAAAATATTAAATAAAGATCCTACACATATATTTAAAAAAAACATCAAATCTGCATTACATAATTGTAAAAGTTTGTTTAATGATAGGGATTTCAATAGATTAACTTTGATGAACCCACAGCCCCCAAAACTCTACTCTTTGATTAAACTACATAAAGATGGTTATCTTATCAGACCAATAGTATCATTTTTCTCAGCACCTTCTTATAAATTATCCAAAAAACTAATTGAAATTTTAAACATCTACACAAACTTTTTGGCAAAATTTCAAATAAAAAATTCGTCAGAACTAATTATCAAAATAAAAAATATAAACCTCCTAACAACGCCAGATTAATTTCATTTGATGTCAGTAATTTATTTCCTAGTACCCCTATCCCAGAGACAATTTTGTTAGTTGTAAAACTTCTCTCTCTAAAAAATATCAACATAATTAAAAAACAAGAAATATTAAAATCATTAAAAACATGTCTGGAACAAAATTACTTTGAACTTAATGGAACTGCATATTCTAGTGAAGAAGGTTTGATAATGGATAATCCTCTTAGTCCCTTACTAGCTGAAATATTCATGGATTATTTAGAAGATCTCATAAGCAAACACACTATTTTTGAGAAATTTCTTTCCTGGCATAGATATGTCGATGATGTCTTAACTTGCTTTACTGGTACAAAACAGACAACTGACACATTTTCTCAACTTTATTAATAACATTCATCCCAATATTACATTTACAATAGAAAAAGGAATAGATAACAAAATAAACTTTCTAGATTTAACAATATCACGGGAAAATAATTTACATGTCTTCTCAATCTTTCATAAACCCAGGCATACAGACACAACCATACACAATTCTTCTTGTCACCCAACACAACATAAAATATCAACGTTCCATAGTATGTTACACAGACTTATTACAGTTCCTTTAAACAAAGTAAATTTTGAAAAAGAACTAAACATTATTAAACAAATTGCTGTTAACAATGGATACACCCCACAAATAATAAACAAAATTCTAAATTAAAAATTATACATGAAAGCGCTAAATCAGGTATTTCCCGTAATGAAAAATAATACAAAAAAATTTTTTACGATTACATATTTTGGTCAAGCAAGTAATTGCATCGCAAAATTTCTAAAAAATTTCAATATTAATGTGGCTTTTAAAACCAATAATTCAACTGGTAATATTATAAAAAATAACAAAACAAAAACAAAAAAAGAAAACAAATCGGGTGTATATAAAATAAAATGTAAAGATTGCCCTAAGTTTTATATAGGACAGTCAGGCAGAAGTTTTTCTACAAGAATTAAAGAACATTAAAGAACATTTTAGTAGTTTTATTAAAGAAAAAACAGATTCTCATTATTCAAACCTCTTAAGAGAATCTAATCATACTTTTGATCAAAATTTTCAAATTTTACATACAGAAAATAAAGGCACTAAAATAAATTTATTGGAATCCCTAGAAATAAATAAATTTAAAAACACTGATGCTTTATTAAATTGTTAATTAGACCTGAAAAATTTTCCTTTATTGAACCTATTTTAATGACCTATTTCGATTACCTGTTTATTATGGGAAAATTCAAAAATGGTTTACCTTACCTAGACATAAGAAATTGTATTCATTCTTGATAAAGCTACTGTGTAGCGAAACATGTTGAATGTTATTCAAGTTTCAATTAAAGTGGAATTTAAGTGAAAATCTAGTTTTACTACGTTATCTTTTAAAATTAATTTTTTTGGCTGCGATATTACAAGTGTCATTTTGGATTTTACTGGACCAATTTCGGCCAAAATGATATGGAACTACCGCAGCTACTTCCTTAACATAAAGCAAAAAATTTATATAAATTGGTTCAGCTGATTCAGAATAATCGATTTATGTACAGAAAAAATACATACCCGTTAAATTTAGAAACTTCTTATTTTAGAATTCGGTTAAAAAGAAAGGAATTTCTACAAAAATTAATTCATTCAAGTTAATTTCCAATTATTTCAATCAGAAGAGTCAATATGTCTTTTCCTACATAACTAATTATTTGCGGTGCTATGTTATTAAATAAACAATCGCTTAAAAGTGTTTGGTAAAAGCAATAAAAATATGTGATATCTCACATATACATACATTCATATCAATTCCCTTTGTATCAAAAAACATACACGGTCGAACGAATCACAATACTATGTAAATTTAAACAGCCCATTTTGAAACATCAGTCTTTTTATTCACTTTTTATGGAACAACTTGCGTATGGGGTGTGTTTAAGAGGTGATATGGAGGGACTTTTTGTGCCCCAAAATGGGTTATAAAAGCTGAAAGGGAAGAGTGATTTTTATTGAAATATAAAAAGCCTAATATTCGCTTTAATGTATGGAGTTACATGCATCGCGTGAGGGCTATAATGTAGCTCAATAACGAATTTTAAAAAGGTAATTATGTCAAATATGGTGCGCACCCTTCACTGATCGCTTTATTTATTTTTTTTTTCATTTATTCAGCTTTAGTATATAAAAAAAAACTAATAAGAAAACCAGGGATTTATGGTTTTAGAAAGTGTATTTTAAAGGAAAATATTAGACTTATTAAAATTAAAAACTCCTACAATCGATATTAGTTAAGTTTTCAAAATTATGATACCAAACATTCAGGGTATAAATTAAATTAATACTTGTCAGATTATTTTTATTATGGATTTATACTGTTTCAATTTTCACTTTTTAAAAATCCACTTGTAATTTAATTTTTGTGTAATAAATAAATTTTATTCGTGCTTTTATAGACACTAGATTTAGATTCGATAATATTATAGTTACGTAAGAGTTTAAAATTGAATTTTGGTAATAACAGAAGTACAGACTACTATTTAAATTGCTCTTTTATTTATAAAACAAATCTATTTTGGTATATTTAATAATTAATTTGAAAATAATATAGAATAATAATAAATCAAATTAAAATTTGCAGAATAAAACACAACTCATTTCACTAGTACTTCCAATACTTATTATTACTACTACTTAATGTCTTCACTATTTAAATATGACTATACAACTAACTAATCTAGGCTTATCCTATTTTTACTTATATGTCTATGGAAATTCCTAAATAAATCTAGAACATAAAAGTTGAGATCTATCTAGAAATAATAATCATCGATATAATATTCCTTTTGGATGACTCATCGTGTCGGAATATTTGTATACGAGAGCATATCAATAAGTTTCTTCTAGTCGTCCGTAACACTATAAAAAAAATAATAATTCAATAACCCGTTTTGAAGTTAGGCCAAATAAAACCTATAAAATAAAATCTGAAGAAATGATAGTACCCTTGATAATTTGAGCAATCTCAAAGTAGCATACTTTACTACAATAAAATTAGTACTTTTGAATATTCCATATCTGCACAGAAGCTGTGTAGAAGCTTCTATAAAAGATTACCGGGCTAAATAAGTAGCGTTTTATACCTTGCCAGGCGCGGATCCAAGGGGGGTGGGGGAGCGGGGGGGGGGTAATCCCCCCCCCAAGAGCTTTGGTAATATCAAGTGGTTATGTAACCTTCACTTGAGTTTTCAAGGCTTGGTATTTCACAAATAAAAATTTAAGGTTGGTTACGATACCATTGATTCAATTTTATTTGTTAATGCTAGTATGTGAATTTCATAGAAATGGGTTCGATGCTGTAATTAAAAAAATAAATAAAGAAGAAATGTTGTCTTTTATAACAAACATCTATTATTTCGACGCTAACTTTAAAAAATAAATTCTCGAAATTTATTTTCTTATAAAGTTTTTATATTAATTATGTTGTAGCAGGCTTCTTCTTACTTTTACGCCTGTTCTATTTAAATTGGGAATTTTGCAAGAGATCGTATGCCTCTCGCCATCTATTGGCATTGGTTTTAACCGGACTCGCGATTTCGCCAGATTTATATGTCGATATCGTTTGTCGATTCTGTTACAGTCTTGAGTGAATAATATTGAATTTTGGGGATACGCAAGGTCGAATATTTTACCAATAATTAGGACATGGATTTAAAAATCTCCTGAAGTAGGCGTTTTGATAGGACTAGTATTGCCATTTTGAGACGAATCCTATTATTTTCTTTGTAAATGGTATTGCGAGAAGAAGTGTTTTATTATTTTATTTGATAAATCGACACCAAAATCAGGTAACTATATTTTATTTTTCATTACAATCATCGAGTTCAATGAAATAAATTATTTCCCTTCACTTTATGTCCGTCATAACCACATAAACTAAACCGGTTATTTTTCTTTCAGGGGCCGGGTTTTTAAAGCAATTTGAAGTTTTGTCCACCATTTAAGCTCTAAAATCATTTATCAAGTTTTACTTAAGTTTCTGCAAGCTATTTTCCTAGTTTGTGAAGCTTGATGGCTGTTTTTTGTTCCTTGTTTTTATACAAGGATTAACCCGTGTTCCTGAAGCTCTGCCATCTTAAACAGAAACAATACATACACCAACTACTCCAGCTGGCGAATGTGTTGTGTTTGATTTCCTTTTAGCCACAAATGACAAACTACTCTCAAGAGAAAATTAAAATATCCGAGAGGAGTCCAGTTTCCAAGTATTCAACTAGACGAGATCATCTTTTAGTGACTACAGCTCGATAATAAGTACTCACAAACAGATAAGTAGCTATATTGTTTGCATCGGTAAGAAAAGAAAACATTGAAATTGCAATTTTCGTTGACAAACTATATCATTTATTCCTTATTGTTTAAAGTTAACATATCTACGTCATTTTTGCTCTATAATTTTTAGCTGTAGCTAATAAGTATCCTTATTAAAGTAAATTTCACAATTTAATACAAGTAGCTTGAGTTTTATTTGGATGATCTGAAGAGTCTATCTGTAGAGACTAAGTCTTCCTGCAGTTACCATTTTCTCAGTTTTAAGCTACAGATAGCGTCTCAAATTTGAACTTTCAGTAAAAGTAACTTCAGGAAGTGCTGTTATTGTATCTTGTAGCAAGTGAATCATATAAACCCCGTCCATATATGATTGCCACGACAATAAGGGCTAGCTGACTCAAGCACTGTGGATTTTTCGATGAATGGAACTTAACATCATTACCTAATCTACTTAAATCACTTATATACTATTCAATGAGTAATTAATTAAGTAAATTGTAGTAATAGAATAAGTAAAAAAAGTGCTGTTAACGTCTCTAAGGAAGCTGAAACTCTTGTTTTACTCTCGTAGTCACAGCGCTAAGCAATACATCATAGGTATTATGTCCTGATCGATTTCTCTTACAATTAATAACTTCTCAGACATTCCTGGCTTTGTTTTAGAAATTATCCGGAATATTACCAAATATAACTTTACGTTTATATACTTATTCATAAATCTATACAAATCCCCGAATGCTGTGTTCACATTTTCAATCACTGATTTCGCACTGTCACCGGACATGTTAATCAAATCTGAATAATTTTCACAGTAGCTGCTCTACTAGTCCCCCAAAGACTTTTCAGGTAATATGTGAACTAGAATCTCAAACACCTCGCTTTTTTTCGTTTATTAAACTCAAAAATTGAAACACCACTGTCAAAGTCGACCATACGGACATAAATATTTCTTATTGTTATCACTTTATTAACTGAATCTTGACCTAATGTAACTGGTGTAACAAAAGTTCCTAACATAACTGCCCCAAATCCCATAAAATTTATTCAGTGGTAAAAACCCCATTTCGCGTATAAAACACTTCAGTGTGAAACATATAAACGACCAAATTAGGGTCCATATAAAGTTATTAACTTGCCGCAGACCCTTTTCTAACCCTGTAACCCTTTTAAAAAGGGCCCCATGACCTCGAGATATATTACATGTGCAATTTTCTGGAACAGTGTAAGAACGCCAGGTATGTGTTAAAGCAGAAAAAGACTTAAGAGTTTATTTATGGGAATTTTGTCGGACGTTAATTTTAAGAGGATTAAGGTGAATTTACTAGTGAGATTAAAAGGTTTTTCATGTGTCTAGGTGGGGCTTGCGTTAATCTCAAGTTAGGATGAGTTTATTAAAAATAAAAAATTAATAGTCCCAACATCATGCATGCATGATACACAAAGGACTGTCTTATAACCACAAATTTGGTAATATTAGATGAGAAACATTCTACTTAAGCTTATTAAAGCAACCTGATGCTAAAATTATATCAAAGTATATGTATATCAACGAAGGAGGTGAGACGACAGAGAAAATTAAATTATTAATGTATTGTTTTTGTCTACTTGTTTGGTGGAAATTGTGAGAAATTTACTCACACATTAACGTTGATACCATCGACCTGACATTGCCTAATATCTAACAAGTGTTTAAAATCCAGACAGATGATAAACAGAACTAATTTACAGGGTGTTCTAAATATTTTTCCGAATTACTAGAACATGTTTTTTGGCAATTTTTTGATAAAATTTTTCAATATATTAAAGTGTCACCCCAGATCTACTCCTTATAGCACGTACACCTAAAGTTCATAATTTCTGTCAGTGACACATTTAATTGTGGGCACCAAAGCGACGAAGCAGTGGAATAAATACGTCATGCTATAAATAATTTAAAACTTCGCCGCTGTATTAACAGGGCAGGGACTAAAAGTTTAAAACGCATTATTGTCATATTTCGCGAACCAAAAATAGCAATCAGCTGATCATATTTAAAATAGCACGGTGATGCCGACGAACACATATTTGGTTTCTTATTGCGCAGATAATGGATGTGGCAACACACATACACGGAATGTCCATCTTGAATAGACTTGAAAATAAGCGTCCTGAGAAAATTTTTGCATTGTTTGAATATATTATTGATTTTTTATTGACTCGTGGATATATTATGTCAGTTCACATTCTAATAGCTACACGTTCGTTGTATATAGATATGGTGTTGTGTAAAAATAATTTATTTTTATATATACAGGGTGTAACCTAAAAGTTGGGAATAAACAGTAGATTCCTTAGTAAAATTTTTTTTCATATGTAGTTTCGCTCTTCGAATATTTGTTTCTAAATTACAGGATGTTAAAATATTTCTAAAAAAATTCGTTTTAGTGTAATAACTTTCTAACGCTAAAAGATAATGGACCGAAATTTTAGCCAGAGCTTAATTTGATACTGCTCTAGTGACAGGAAAAAATGAATGAAATTTACTCAATGTCGTGCGTACGGATATTACCGTAGGGTTTAAAAAAATGTAGTACGCCTCTGGTAAAAGTTTTTTTATTTCCCCAAATTTGATTTTCTGTTTTAAACAAAATTTTCCTTTTGCGTTTTCTTTGTATCTCTCTTAATTTTTTGGTAATTCAGTTTTTTTTAAATACCATTTTTTCCGTTGCATACACAGAAAAATATAGAAAACACAAACATTATCCAGTATGCTATGACCATGATGTTTATTTTTGTTTTCAGGTAAAATGTTATTGTCAGTTAAGATAAGTTTTAATTGCTTGTTTTTAATTTGGTTAATTTATAAAAATGATGTATTCCAAATTTTCAGGAATTCACTGTGACTGCACAATGAATACTCCATTATAATGTGTTATCCATCTGCAAAGGATGCAGGCACTTTTTACCGAGAATTATACTCCACGTCTCAGATTTTGTAACTGGTTTTTAAATAAGATCAATTTGAATTTTTGTTTTACTCACCCATCTTATTTATTGACGAAAGTGGATTTACAAAGAATGGTATAATTAATTTCCATAACAGTCATCTATGGGCTGATGGAAATCCACATGGAGTAATATAATCCCGGCACCAGCCACGATTTTCTATAGACGTTTGGGCAGAAATCATTGGCAACTTTTTAACTGATCCCGTAGTACTATGGAATCGAATAGACGGCTTAGCATATTTGGATATCCTTCAAAATAGTTTGCAACCTTTATTAGGAGAAACTCACTTGAAACACTCCAGCGGATGTCGTTTATACATGACGGCGCTCCAGCTCACTTTAGACGAAAGGTGAGGAAATACCTTATCGAAATGTTCATGAATAAACGGATAAGTCAGGGAGGGCCAAGAACATGGCCTCCTCGTACCCCTGACCTTAATCCTCTGGTTTATTAGTTTTGGGAGCACTTAAAAAACGTAGTTTATTCCAATGAAATTTCTGACGTGCAGACTCTTCATTAAAGAATTGAAATGGGATATCGGCAAATTCGAAAGATGCCTGGTATTTTTGCACGAGAAAGAGAATCTATGAAGAAACGAATTGGAAAATGTATTGCAGCTTGGAAACAACAGTTTCAGAATCTTTTGTGATATTTCATTTGTTTGAATAATTTTTGTTAATTAGTAATTATTTAAATTTCTAAGTTAATAGTATATGTATTGTTGTTAATTAATTAGTAGTATTTTATTTCAGATATCTAAGAGTCTTTTTAAAATGCCTATGTGACTAGTTTTTAAAAATGAGTCAAAATATATCGGATAATTTTTGTGTTTTTTACATTTTTGTTCATGTTTCTACATCTTTCTGGGTATGCAATAGAAAAATTGGTATTTACAAAAGGCTTAATTAAGGAGATACAATAATAACGCAAGAGAAAAATTTTGTTTTAAAAAAAAAATCAAATTTGAGGAAATGATTAAAAAAAAGTACCACTTTTTTTTAAACCGACGGTTACATCCGTACGCACGCCACTGAGTAAACTACGAAGTCATTTTTTTTACTGCGACTAGTGAAGTATCAAATTAAGCTCTGGCTAAAATTTCGTTCCATTATCTTCTAGCGTTCGAAAGTTATTATATTAAAACGGATTTTTTTGCATTTTTAACATCCTGTAACTTAGAGACAAATATCCGTAGAGCAAAACGACATATGAAAAAAAAATAGTTTTTACTAAGGAATTCCCTGTTTAATTTATTCCCAACCTTTATGTTACACCCTGTATGTGGCGCATATATTTGTGGATATTAACGAACCTTCAACTAGTGGTGCGCCTACAAAAAAAATAGTCGTTTGACTTTAAAAAACAAATAATGATTATAAATGTTTACCATAGTATTTGGGAAAGAAACCCGGAAGTGACCACTTTGGATGCTGCATCGTACGTGTAACGAAAATTCCTTTGTATACGGTGTTCAGGATTTTAAATGATAAAACAACCAAAAAAGACCTAAGCAGAGAAAAAGACGAAAAAAAATAATTTTGGACGATGACACAAAATATGCCATTCGTCGCAGAGTCCATGGTTTCCGTTTAAAAAATGACTACCATCATTAAAAAAAAATTAAGACAAAAATTAATTACGACACATATTTACCTAAAATATCATTAAAAATTTTGAAACGAAAGAAATGAATTTTAGATATCCTAAACGTAACCGAAAAAACTTAGTAATTGCGAAGAATGAAATTGTTTTATGGGAGTTTCGAGAAAAAGAGAAAAAACTGTATTACTCTGACGAAACATAGCTTACTGGAGGGCATACTGTTGGGAAGGTGTGGCCAAATCTGAACATTAAAAGTTGGAAGCAGGCATTTATGAAAGGATTTTCGCAAGGACTAAGCAATCCTAGTAAAAATTATCGTCGTCTTATAACTCATATTGGAAGTGTGTCTGGTTTCTTAGATAGCGGTCTTAACTTTTTCGAATCTCGAAAAACATGGGACTACATGAACACCAATGTTTTTGAGCGTTGATGTTCTTCGATTTTAAACCTTGTGACATTCAGTAATTTTAATGGAAATATGCCAATGGCTCCTTTCAAAAAACCTTGAATTTGAGGAAACAATGCTTAAAATGCAGTTGCTAGAATTATTAATTGTAAATAAACAAACTATATCGAATATGCTATTGATAAAATGGCTCGGGCAAAAACACGACAGTGTTGAGACTGCCACCGTACTAATGTTAACCCAACCGAAGTAGTATGAGAGCAAATAAAGAAGTAGCACCGAAGAACGAAACATTCAAATTAGCAGATGTCAAAATATTATTGGGCGAGGCAATTACTAAAATGACGTACAGTGCTGGGAAAAGGTATGTCGATTATGGTAAAAACAGAAGGCATTGGTTGAACCATTAAATATCACCCCTGATACTGCTAATTCCTGAGATTCAGCAATTCTGCCCATGAATCAGTGTGAGTTAAGTGACCTACATTACCTATGTCACACTCCTGAGGATAACCTAGTTGGTCCGGCGAAAGAACAAATCTCGTCCTCAGCTTTGCCCATCTCTTTGAAATGGTATTTTAAAGGACACTGTCCTGTGAAGAGATTGGGTATTACTTGAATATTCATTTTTGGGAGATCCAGAATTCTTGTTTTTTGGCGATGGATTTAAAAATTTTTTCGTTTGTCTCAGACTAGATATAATATTCCATTTCATCGAATTTTGTCCATAGGTTCATAGCTCCTCTATTATGTGGCTTCTTGGTAATCCACATAAAAGTTCCAATCAAGAAAAGGAATTTTTGCCCTTTATTTGTCGAAGCTTCTTGCTTCTTTATTTCCTTTAATTTTCTTGTGCTTGGCACCCATATTAGGGTTCTCACGTTATTTTTGGCTATTTGCTCTAGGTTGCCTATAGTTTCAAATAAATTTAGACTCCTAGGTGTTTGACCTGAGAGCCATTCAAATGGTAGCAATCAGTTACTACTTTATAGTTCAAGTTAAAGTCATACCTTTTAAACATATAGTCTATCGGTTTTAATATTGATTGAATTGTATCTAAAATCATGATATGGCCAAAAAAATTTTCAGGTTTAAGATTTTCTGTTTGAAACAGCTTATGGGTATTTATTGCTGCAACCCTAATTACAGTTATGTGCATAAGATGGAGGTTTAGCATTGCCTTTATTGCCTGCATTAGGTATGATGGTATAGCCTCCGTGACTACTTTGCAGACTTACCTCTGTATTTTTTGCAGCTTTCTTTCAGCTGCTGCTTTCTGTGTCTTTGACTACCATACTAAGGAAGTATATGCAACCATGGATTTGATGATCATTTTATTTTACTTTAAGATCATTTTCGATCTCAAACCTAAGGCTTTTCCAAAGATTCCCCAATGTTCAGCTTCCTGCTATTGCTTTTTCGAGAATCTCTTCAATGTGGTTATTCCAGGTCACTTTTTGATCTATTATTAATCCCAGATATTTAAACTCTTTAGAAAACCTTAACCAATGGCTGTTACTTCATATATTTCCAATATCTTTAAACCAAATTTTTACAATAATAAATAAATGTGAAAAAATAGGAATAATTTATTTAGTTATTTTTCGGTAAAAAAAAATCAGAAATATGATAAGTGCAATTTATTATAATATCTCCTTAACAACAAGCAATTTGTGAAATAAAATTCAGCATCAAAATAAAGACACCAAGTTATTTTTATAATCCCTCCGGGTGACAATGTAAACATATGTTCCCTAATTTTGTTCATACTAAAAATAAAAATTCCATTTTTGAGATTAAGTTAAGGTTAAAAAACACATTTTTTTGTTGAGATTCACATCCGCATATCTTTTTAATTTTTCATATTTTTTTTTTTAAATTGTACAATAGTATTATGTATATGTGTAACATAAAAATTTATTAAATACCCAATGACTGCGTCTAAACATTGATATTATTATACTCATTGTGCCGAGCATCAGAGCAATGTAACAGGTTAATAAAACAAATAATCTACATAAGCGATACATATGGAAATATAGAAAGTTTAAAAACTACATTATTCTATTAAATGAAGAATTGTCTCCCCCTCCGTGATCTCAGCGAAATTTAATTCTTCCAACATTATCTCTTAAGAAATTTTCTTAATTATTTCTTGATATACTTTGTGTTGCTTGCTGTATTCTACTTTGAAGATTTTTGCGAGTTGAAACTAGTGTCATGTGAACGTTCTCTTTTAGGATGATATAAATGAAAAAGTCTATAAAAATCTAAGGCAAACATTGCTCTCCAATTCTTTAATTTAAATAATTTGTCACGCTATGTGAGTTGTGGTTGTTGAAATATGATATTGTTTTCTGTAAAATACATTCAAATAATTACCCAAATAAAAAAACTTCTTTGGAAATCTGCATGCTCTTTGCGCTGGTAAATATCTTACTTGGCTTCCGGTCTGTTGGTAATGATTCCAGAAAAAAGCTTGCAGAAATGATTCAGCAGCCTAATGTTTCCTTAGTTTTCCAAGTCTCTTGGGCGTGTATTATTCCATGTAGTAGGTATTTCGCTGTAGGTAGGTATAGCATAATTTGAATAGCATTTTTATTTTCTTTCAAAGTGGACCTCGATTTTTATATCCTCAATAACTATATCATTTTTACTCGGCACTAACCTGAACTAACCTGAATCATTTTATCTAATATTTTATTCATTCTCTGTACATTTTTATCTCGTCTACTCCTATGTAATTCATAATTAACGATTAATTCTTTATTATTTGATTTGTTTATTACCTCTTTACCGCTTGCTATTTTTTTTCTAAATACTTTTAGACTTATTTTCCTCAATAGTAAATTTTATATCTTAGCCTTGGTATGTTGTGAGGTTAGTTCTAATAGCTTTAAATATGCTTTTATTTAGATTCTTCAGTTCATGTGGTTTTATATCTTTGTTGCTTCTTATATTTCTTCTTTCTTTAATTAATGCATTTGTACTAGGTGACTAATTTTTTCGTCTTTTATTTTTTTTGTGCAGTTTATTTTTTTACTTTCCATAGAGCGTTGGAAATGACATCATTTATATAGCATATCGTTGGTTAGCGCCTATTTATTTTCCAAGCTGGCGCTAATATGCCCTTAAAAAACTTATCTGTACTTCTAGAGTTGGTCCAAAAATGTTTAGATTTCTTCTCGGTCAGTTGGCATCTCTCATTCCCGAGATCTATTTCTACAAATATTCTCACCGTTCTATAGCCGCACCCTGTTGTTAACCTGTTTGGAACCATAAAATCTTTTAAAATCTGAAACAAAGTAATATACTGAAAATAGATAAATTGTTGATAAGCTCAGATTTGTTCACAAACTTAAACCTAGAGATACCAAAGAGCATTTCCAATTCTGTGTTTGGTTGAAGAAAATGTGATTAAAGAACTCACCTTCAAAAGCATTTAATGCACAAAAGCATTTAATGCACAAAGAATTGCAGGAAAATAGACCTAAGTTTGCCTTTTATACTATAGTTTATTCCAAAACTAGAGAGAGTAATAAATCATTTTGTACCCTTTTTTTTTCTTCGCAAACTACTTGTGTTCCGGTGTCTTTGGCAAAATCTGTTAGACACATATATTTTTCATAAGAATGGGTTAGAAATTTTATAATCAAAGATACTTGTCTGTAATAATGGACTATTTGCGTTGGATAACAATAGATATTTGGATGTGTGAAGCAGGCGCGGATCCAAGGGGGGGGGGGGCGATCGCCCCCCCCCCCCCAAGAGCTTTGAGTTTAGGAAAATGGACCCAATTTTTCCTGTTATACTACAGTTTATTTAAGAACTAGATAGAGTAATAAATCATTTTTTACCCTATTTCTTTTCGCAAACTACTTGTGTTCTTTAGTCCGGTGTCTTTAGCAAAATCTGTTAAACACATATATTTTTTATAGGAATGGGTTAGAAATTTTATAATCAAAATTACCGGTCTATAATAATAGATTAAAACGTAGCCTTATTCTTACAAAAAATTCGAAGTTATAATTTAAATACTTACAAAATATCCATTGTCAAAAATACAAAAAGGTAAACATATATAAAAAAATAAATTCTTCCATATATTATTAAAATATTTTTGGGGCTATCGGTCATTTTATTATTAATTAAAAACATTTTTAGGGTATTTGACGTTTCGGTTTATTTATTTCTTAAACCATCTGCAGAATTACAATTAAACACTAAAAAGAAATGCAAATGTAATTACTTTTTTTATGTTGTAATTAATATTAGACCTACTTATTTTTATTTCTATTGTACTGATATCTTAATTTAATTTACTTTATTATATGGAAATACGATAGCCCCAAAAAAATAAGATAAACATGTTAATTCTATACGCTTAAGAAAAAGACAAATACAATAATAGAATAATAAAAAACTTACAGATAATTAGAATTAAAGATATATAAAATTAAAGAGTGGGACACACTAAAATAAAAATATATAAAAAAACATATAAACAACATTACACAATAAAATACAACAAAAACAAAAATTTAAATAATAAATTGTGTTTACACTAGTAAACATTACGTTTCTAATTCCTAATCAAAGTCAGTGAAACTATCTTCGCTCAAATTAATTATAATTGGTCTCTCTATCTCACCGATCATGAAATCGAGTTCTCACATTTTGTTTTATTCTTTTATTATATGGATTTTCCCCAATTTTTCACAGTAACTTTATTCAAAAAAATCTTTTAAAAGTTTAGTTAAACTACTAATTTTGTTAATTGTTTTATTTCTAGCAACTCTACCTTTTACTTGAGAGAGATATTTACTTCTCCAACGGACAGTTTCCGAACGATCTATAGGAACAGATTTTCTATCTGGTTTTCCCCAGCAAAAATTAAGTTCTCTGACCAATTTCCAGAGATCAGTTCTTTTAATTTCAGGTAAATCGCGATCTTCATTGATTTTAGTTAGAATTTTGTAGACGGTTGGGATCTGCTTCTCATAATAAAATGTATATACAACCCCTGTAATTGCAGTTTTCATTTCTTGTTCCAACGAGGTTTTTCATCTGCCTGTGATCGAATGTGGCTTGGGAGTACTAACAATTCCAGTCGTTTTTTTTCCTTCAGTATTCGGTACATAGTAGATTTTCCAACTCCTGTCATGTTGGAACACATCTCAACAGAGCTTTTAACAATATTATCTAGATATTGATATCTTAAGGCATCATAAACATTCATCTTAATAAGTTTTTCGTTGAGGAAAAATGCCCTGGTTCAACGATTTTGGAATAAATATAGAGGTGAAAGCCATATCTTTTGGGTATCTCACTAATCTCAAATAATATATAAAAACAAGCGCAAACAAGATAAATCACTTAGAACAAACTGTAAGGTGCACTTTACTCACTGACAGAAATTAAATTAAACTATCAGAATTTTTATGTTGCAGTAAATTTATAAAATATATTTAAATATAATGAAATATAATTAGATTTACGGCAGTTGTCAGTTACCAGCGGCACTGGAGCAGGTACGTTGGAGGTTTCGGTAACAGTTTTATTGCTCTCTCTAGTTCTTGAATAGAGTATAGGAATGTGTATATTTGCGATCGCCCCCCCCCCTCTCAAGAGCTTTGAGTTCAGGAAAATAGAACACATTCTGCCTTTTATATTAGAAATGTATATGCTGCTTGCAACCCTCCCCCCCCCCCCCGTTGACAACTTGCATATTGTACTCTTGCGATATCACCGCCCCCCCCCAAAGAGAGAGGCTGGATCCGCCCCTGGTGTGAAGTGTTAAAATGGATTTTAATCCTTGTCATAGGCATCGGAAGGAGATTTATTTTATCACACATAGTATTTATGGCATAGAATATTATTTCGGTAATAAACTTAAATTAAAAAGATTTTATAATATTATTTTATTTCTTATGATTTATTAATAATTCACATACGTTAGAAAATATAAATAATTTTGATATATTTAACACAAATCCCAACTGTATTTTTATAATTTTTTATTTTGGCAGAGATACCGTTTTAGGCACATTCAGACTAAAACGTAGCCCTTTTCTCTCAAAAAATTCTAAGTCATAATTGAAATACTTACAAAATACCCATTGTAAAAAATACAAGAAATTAAACATATATAAAAAAATAAATTCATCCCTATAATATTAAAATTTTATTATTAATTAAAAACATTTTTAGGACATTTGGCGTTTCAGTCTTTTTATTTCTTAAATCATCTGCAGAGTTACAATGAAACACTAAAAAGGGATTCAAATGTAATTAATTTTTATATGTTACAGAATCGAATTCGTAATTAAAGTCAGTGAAACTCTCTTTGCTCAAATTAATTATAATTGGTTCCTCTATCTCACCGATTATGAGATCGAGTTTCCACATTTCTTTGATTCTTTTATTATATGAATTTTTCCCAATTTTCTGCAGTAACTTTATTCAAAAAAATCTTTTAAAAGTTCAGTTAAATTACAAATTTTGTCGGTTGTGTTTCTAGCAACTCTACCTTTTACTTGAGAGAGATATTTCCTTCTCCAACGGACATTTTCCGGACGATCTATAAGAACAGATTTCCTATCAGGTTTTTCCCAGCAAAAATTAAGTTCTCTGAGCAATTTCCAGAGCTCAGTTTTTTAAATTTAGGTAAATCCCAATCTTCATTGATTTTAGTTAGAATTTTGTTGACGGTTGGGATCTGCTTCTCATAATAAAATGTTTGTACAACTCCTTTTATTTCAGTTTACATATTTTCGTCCACCGAGGGTTTTCGTCTGCCTGTGATCGAATGTGGCTTGGGAGTACTAATCATTCCAGTCGTTTTTTTTTTCCTTCAGTATTCGGTACATAATAGATTTTCCAACTTCTGTCATGTTGGAACAAATCTTAACAGAGCTTTTAACATTATTATCTAAATATTGATATCTTAAGGCATCATAAACATTCATCTTAATAAGTTTTTCGTTGAGGAAAAATGCCCTAGTTTAACGATTTTGGAATAAATATAGATGTGGAAGCCATATTTTTGGATATCTCATTCTTCTCAAATAATTTATAAAAACAAGTACAAACCAGACAAATCACTAAGGACACACTGTAAGGTGTACTTTGCTTACTGACAGAAATTAAATTGAACTATCAGAAATTTTATTGTTGCAGTAAATTTATAAAAGCTTACAATATTTAAATATAATTAGATTTTCGGCAGTCCTCAGTTACCTGCGGCACTGGAGCAGGTACGTTGAAGGTTTGGGTAACAGTTTTATTACTCTCTCTATTTCTTGGATAGAGTATAGGAATTTGTATGGTTGCGATCGCTTTTCCCCTTCCCAAGAGCTTTGAGTTCAGGTAGATAAAACCCATTCTGCCTTTTATATTAGGAATGTATATGCTGCTGGCACTTTTCCCCGTTGACAACTTATTTTTCTTACTATAGCCCCCCCCCCCAAAAGCTTCAGGAAAATTTACCCGATTCTATCTCTTATACTAGGAATGGGTATGCTGCTCGCATCCTTCCCCTCTCTCGGCAACTTATTTTTTCTTGGAATGGCCCTTCTCCCTCTCCACGAGCTTCAAATTCAGAAAAATAGACCCGATTCTGCCTTTTACACTAGAAATGGGAATGTCGCTGGTGTCCTCCTCCCCCCGTCAACTACTTGCTCTTGCTTGCAATATTGTATTTTGTGATATCACCCCCCTCTCCAAAAGAGAGGGGCTGGATCCGCCCCTGTATATATATATATATATATATATATATATATATATATATATATATATATATATATATATATTTAACTTTAACCTATTTACCTATTTATATACACCTAAATAATATACTCGGTTAAAAGGCTAGAATTCAACGAGGGACATGAATAATAATAATGATTCATCGTATTAATTTTCACAGTTTATCTTCATCTTTAATACAACATTCTTCTTCTTGCTGTGATTTGTGCTCTTACATGACGGTAGTATATTTCTTCAAACGAAATTTCAAATATCATTGTTGGATTAATTCACACTCTAATTTCTGGGCGTGTTCTAAATAAAATTTTGAAATGTCAGTGTTACTTTTTCATAAAACATGTTACATTTACTGTTAAAATTTACTTTTAGAGAAAGTTCCTGTATGTTTTTAATTTTACTGAATTATTTATGTACACTGATAGGATGTACCCAATTAAAAAGCTAGAATTCAACTAGAAACATGAATAATAATAATACATGACGGTAGTTTTATTCTTCAAATGAAATTTCAAATAGCATTGTAGGATTCATCCACACTTTAATTTTTATGCCCGTCCTAAATAAAATTTTCGAAATCTCATTTTATTTTTTCAAAAAACATGTTACATTTACTGTTAAAATTCACTTTAAGATAGTTATTCTATGTTCTTAATTTTAATGAAATATTTATATACACCTATAGAATATACTCAATTAAAAGGCTAGAATTCAACTAAAAACATGAATAATACTAATAAATCATCGTATCTGTTTGCCAAGCTTATCTTCATCTTTAACACGTTTTTCTTCTCGCTGTGCTTCATGCTCTTACATGACGGTAATATAGTTCTTTAAATGAAATTTCGAATATACTGTGTAGGATTAATTCACACTTTAATTTTTGGGCCTTTTTTAAATTAAATTTTCGAAATTTCAGTATTTTTTTTAAACATTACATCTACTGTCAAAATTCACGTTTAAATAAATTTTTCTATATTTTTAATTTTACTAATATTACTTTTACTTTTTAAAGCTCCATCAATCCTCTAAAAGTGATATTAAAAAAGTTTTTTATGTAATAATATTTCTATAAAAAAATTGACCGACTTCTAGAAGTGGCCAAAAAGTGAAAAATAACTATAAATTTTTATATTAAATTGAAATTTTTGAAGTCGGCACCAAACTAATATCTCACAAAATGTGATTCGGATCAACAGATTAAAAATACTTTATTTGTAATTGCTTTTTTACCGTAATTTGTATATATAAGTAGTTATTTGTTTCATTTAGAAATAATTTGGCGCCGATTTCAAAAATTTCAATTTCATATAAAAATTTTTAGTTATTTTTCACTTTTTGGCGCACTTTTAGAAGTTGGTCAATTTTTTTGATAAAAATTTAATTTTTCGATGTAATTTTTTTGGCCGCCATTTGTCAACGCCATCTTGGATTTTACTTCACCAATTTCATTCAAAAAACATGAAAGCACCGCAGCAACTTCCTCAATATAACGTAAGAAATTTCGTTCAAATCGGTGCTGCCGTTCCTGAGTAATCGGTGTACATACATAAAAAAAACATACATTGACGAATTGAGAAGCTCCTTCTTTTAGAAGTCGGTTGAAAAAAGAAACTTAGCGATATAAAATAAAAAAAAAAACATTATTCGATGCGTTTTTCACTAGCTTCCAAACGACATCGTTGTATTGATTACACCTGCCAAAACAAAAAGTATTGAAATAAATAAACTTTAACTTTTAAGTAAAATGCCCTCTGGTGAGAATTTAAGGAAACAGTTTTATCTATGAACCAATTTATTCACTAGCCTTTTTTCTTATGCTAAATATCAACTTGATCCCTCCAGAAATTAATTATATATGAATATAGAACCAACTAAATTACCCGTAGCTGTAAAATCATTGAAAAATCACCTCGATATTTCAGATGTTGTTCCGGACACACTTCATATTTTACAAAATAATCTTCCCTAATTATTATGTAATTCATGTTATTCTGCCATCCAACGAAATTAAAGTAGGACAAAATTATGTATGTCCCTCTTGAAACGAAAAATTTAATAACATGCAATATACCCTAAAGTGTGTTACAACATCTTTACAACGTCTGATTTTTAAGCGTTTTACCATATGTGGTGTCCTCACGCTGCATTACAATAAGGAATGGGAAGTTCATCTGTACATATCTTTGGATGTGAGATGAATTTTCAAGTGGTATTTTCTTATACAGTTCATAATATATAGTTATTTATGTAACTATTGGGAAAAATAAACTTTTCACACTTGATATTTTTTTTCCTGTTTTAAATTTATTTCTTTACATCGCCCACGGTGTTAGAAATATAAATTATTTGGGAAACGAACACTTTTAACTAGCAAATTTTTTAACATTAAAAAAAATATAATGAGTTTTCTTTCATACATAGCTATAATTAACTGCCTTGCAAATCTAGTCAGGGTGTTGTTCTTAAATAAAATGTTCATTTAGTTGGCTAATAATAAACATTAAAATACTTTAGTTTTGGTTTGGATATAATATATGCACTGTAAAAAGGAAATGTATCAAATTTAACGTAAATGTACTGGAACAAATTTCACAAACGTTTAATAAATGCATTTAAGGAAATGCATTAAATTTAATAATTTACATTAATCTAAATTAAAAATATTCTAATAAATCTAAAGTAATTATACATTAAATTTAAAGTTTGATCATTACTTTTTAAGGTGGCTATATACATTAAATATACAACCAGTGCTCATTCATTGAATTTGATACTGTTATTACATATTTAATGCACCAACATTAATATGAGTTCAAAAACACTACCAGGAAAAGGTGTACATTTTTCTGATAGGTAGTATATCGCCATCTGTAGACTGGTTTCCAACTCATTTGTTGCCGTCAGTACGGGGCAGAAATGTACACCTCAGCATAAAAAAATTAAGTCCTTTAAGCAACTTATATCATACTAAGCAAAAAGTGCAGTACAAGTTGCACTCCGAAATCTCATGCAATGTACGTTATCGAATATTGAATAATAATGTAAATTCCTTTAGTGTTAGGGTATATGTGAATTAGTTTTAATGTACAGAAGTTCAAATATCTATTCAGTTACTTTATTGAAATTTAAGATACCATTTATTCAAATTTAATGTACAACGAACTAATATTTGAAAAAAATTGCTTTAAATTCAAAGTAGATGTAAATTATTTACAATTTTTGGTACAAAATGATTAAATTTAATGTAGAATGGACATTAAATTGTCGGATTTTCAAATATTAAAGTGTTCAAGAAATATAGTATTGTTTAATACAATGCAAAACATGATAAACCGAAAAAAAAGTTTAGTTTTGTTTTAAACTATGTACCCACATGATAAAAATAATCCGCCTTAAACACAGTCTAAATGTACATTTCATAGGTTCAGTGTAGTGTTGGAGTACTGATCAATTCACTCCCCTCAAACACACAAACTGGAGCAAACATACTTTTTACAGCGTTGTCACACCAGAACCTGTTTCTCAAACCATATTCCCCGTAAAAAGAAATTAAATTGCGAATTTAAAATAATTTGGTAATAATTTATTATGGTGAATCCAATATGGAATCCTAAAAATTTCACATCCCTTGATTTTATCCAAAATTACCATCATGTGGTTTTGAATTTAAAATTATTTTAAAATAATTCAATATTTGAGATTCAATATCACGTCCTAAAAATTTAACATCTCTTGATTTTGTACAAAAGTAATGAATACAAACTTAAAAAAAATTCAACATGGCGAATTCAATATGGCGTATTAAAAATTTTACACCTCTTGAGTTTGGCCAAAATTTGGTTTGGGGGATTTTTGAGGGTATAAATTACAAATTTACATTTAAACAATTCAATATGGCTAATCCAAGATGGTGGGTTAAAAACTTTGCGCATTATTCATCTTTTTCCAAAATTAGACTTAGGAAGTTTTCAGGATCGTAGGTTGAGATTCTGAAGTTATTTCTTTAAAATTAAATATGGTGACCTAAAAATTTTAGACTTTTCGGATTTTGTCCTAAATTGATACTCGGTAGGGGGGTTCTTGGGGCGAATATTAGGCATTTTAAATTAGTTTCTTCAAATTCTATATGCGGGATAAAATATATCGGTTTAAAAAATTTTCATGTCTAAAGTTCTATCAATATCGGTTTTGAGAGGTTCTTGTAGATCTACATTACGATTCTAAAATTAATATCTTAAAATTAAAGATAGCGGATTCACTACGTCAAATTAAATATTTGTTTGGTACAATTGCCTCCACAATTGGTATTGGAAGAATTCTCCCAATCTAAGAAATTTTTGTTGTTAAATTTGGTATGATTTAAAACTTTAGATTAAATGTGTACTTTCTTGACACCTTGAGAACATTGTAATGTATATTACAAATCTCGATGAGTACTTAGTTTAAATAATTTATGGAATTATATCAAAACTCAAAGTGGAAAAATAAAATTTTTATAAAAAAATGAACCGACTTCTAAAAAGACATTAAAAAGAGAAAAATAAGAATATAAATTTTTATAAGAAATTAAAGTTTTTGAAGTCGGCACCAAATTATTACTAAATGAAACAAATAACTACTAACATGACATATAGACAAGTTACTTAAGAAAACAATCACAAATAAAGTATTTTTTAATATTTTTATGACATCATATTTTGAGGAGTAATAATTTAACGCCAATTTATAAAACTTCATGTTTATATATATTATAAAATTCATATTTTTATTTTTCGCTTTTTAGTTCTTTTTTAGAAGTCTGAATAAATTCACATTGAATAAATTTAGATGAGAATGCTGGGAGATAGCGCTACTTATATTAACCTTCATATTTTGTCTAATATAAATTCCTTAAGGGATTTGTTTCTCCTATGTTCGGGTGCGCTTGCTTATCCGATACTAACGAGGCCCAGTGAGAGGTTTCTACCCTTTTTTTTTGGTATTTCCTTTCAATTTGCATCTAACTGTGTTAGAACAAAGTACGTTTGCCCTTATAATTAAGGTCGTGTCAGTTCGCTGAGAATTGAAACAGTTAATGTAATACTATATTTTTAATTTCTAACCACTTTTTAAGGCAATCCTATGTGTGAAATGTCATACTTTGTTGTGACGCATAAGATGTTATGGTTTGTCCCTCACGTATTCATAGTTATTTAGTCTTTATTTTAATTTAAAATCTCGTTGGTGAAAAATAATTAAAACATGACGAAATAAATGGTAAATAGATACATACATTCACATTATCTTTGATCTTTACCATAATACTTGCAAAGCAATTTATTCCATCTTTCCAGTGAGTGTCGTTAGCCTCGAAAGTTGTTTTAAAACTTTTTTAGTTCGATAGTACATTCTGTGGTTTTTGATTGTTGCATCTATATTAACTTTAGCCTTGTAAATAATACAAGGCTTAAATTACCCAATTGCAAAATTTGGGCGTTCTGATGATATATTCACCAAGAAAACCCAGATGTTTTGGATATCATACGTCTAGGTTTTCAGCGAAGAATTTTGCATAGTTTGGATTATTTTAATGATATGAAAATTTAAATTTTATCAGATATGTTATTTAAGAAAACCCATAATTTTTAATCTGTTAAATAACGTAGGAATCCAGTTACCAGACAGTGGCGTGTGAGCATATAGAGTGGATGCTGGGTAGAATTGAGTGTGCACAATGTGAGGACCCCATTTTATCAACGGTTTGTAGTTCAGAAACGCTTACAGATTATCATTCTTGATGTTGAAAAAACTTTATTGGTCCATTGTTTTTTATACCTCCTCCCCTTAGGAATAAAATAAATTAATTGAGCAAATACTTTCGAGCCATTTTCACAATTGTTTTAGTGTCAATATCTATTTTTTTCTTATGATTAAAAGTAATAATAGGTAGTTAAAGTTTTAAAAATTGAACCCGATCTAGTTGCCATGAAATATAAATCTTGTAGTCGGCCAGTTTTGTTTTGCTTGTGATATTGTCATGATTTATATTACAGGTGTCACCAAATAATCGCTTATGTAGCAAGATTAAGGACAAAAGCCCTGCGATAAAGTCTTTAGTTATCTAAGAAAAATAGTTATATCCTGAAAATAAGTAAAATTCTCCATTTTTGCCGGTTCAGTAAAAAAATTAAACGATTTTCTTGTGTTTGTATTTCTAGGGTTTGCTTGACTTTTTGTTACTCTTGTCAGTTTAGGCCCTCTGCTATCAATTTAGAATAGTTTTAATATTAAGCCATGTTAGTGAATCTGGCTATTAATGTTTATGAACAACAGAGATATGATTTTAAAAAAAGTCTATATTATCTCTTTTTGGTCGTAGAACGTTTTTTTTTTCTAAAATGCAGGGCTTTCAAAAACATTTACAGTCCACCTAATAACAAGCCTGTATCATAAAAAATAACAAAGTTATTCTAATTGTTTATATGCAAAAAACTCTATTCTTTAACTTACTTTTTGAACAACAATTTTGGAAGAGATATATTATTTTTTAACTTTCCTGTAGTTTGGCCTTTCAGGAATCGATTACACTTTTAAAAATATCTCTAGAAGCATAATCTTCTGAGCAACAATTGTAAAATTTTTAATGTTTTTAACAACAACATATTGAAATTTTATTAAAATCGGAGCCGGACACTTCCAGTATCTTCCTTGTAAGAAAACCTATAATATTTTATTCGCATATAATGGCTATTATTCATTTCTAACAGAAACTCATCCTCATAAGTAAAGGCCAACATCGAATAATTGTCTGTGTTTCAATTTTCAAATCTATTAAATTGAGTATTTATAAGCAATAACTTCTTTAGATTAAACGTATTTTTATTAGTCCTCATTTTTCATGTTTTTTTTTGATAGGTCGTCTTGTTTATTTGCATAACCTACATACTAACCTACCATGTTTGCCTACGTAAAACACATTTCTGAGTGTTTAACAAACATATATCTCGAAATTTTCAAACCCCTCGTTAACTGTCTTCAATCGAGGGAGCGATGTTGTCTTTTAAAATATATGGAGACAGAAACACACATTTGTTCTGTTTGCTCAAGTAATTAGATATTACAAAAACATGAAATGTAATCTGGCTTTTCTGTTTACCCCCTAGGAAGCAATATAAGACCTTTACGTCGGGAACTTAATTCCTAATTTAGCTGTCTCGTTATTGTTTCTGACTTTTAAGTTATCTGAAGTGGGTTTTATTCTTTTATTAAAATAATATCATTTTACTATTCTGGTGTAACTGTTCTTTTGTATCACTTACTTCCATACACGTAGTGACAGCGCCACTTCCATCATACAGGTGGTCCAGTGGGAGAATACCCATGCGCAATCAATAACATTCGTCTGAACTATATCGAAATTAATTAGGTAATACAACGTTTATATTCATAAAGACGTATCTGTTGCATCGACGAACAAAACTAAATAGTATATTGAAAATTTTACTATATTTTCGGATTCGCTATCAGTAAAAAAGAAAAATTACAACTTACATTATAGTCAGAGATCATGGTCTTACTTCCTTAGATAAGTAAAAATACCTATATATATATATATATATATATATATATATATATATATATATATATATATATAGGTAGGTAGGTGACACAGCTTTGGTGGCTGCAATAAATAATTCCAAGTATTTAGGACGTAAAAATATAAGTTTTTGATATTTGGTTCAGGTTTTTTTTTATTCTAACAATAATTTGGCTAATTATCGCATATTTCGAGAGCAAACATGTATCAAGTGCTTGACTATGACTTTTTAGATATTTTGCACTAAATTTGCAAATCAAAAGGTCTTTTTTAGCTACCAAAGATATTTTATCTGCCATCATCCTCGGAAAAACTGTTTCTCTCAGTTGAAAGTCGACAGGAAAGTTCTTCGTTAGAACATCTTGCGAGTAGGATAAATGGGAAAATTTTGTTCGTTGACCTTTATTTTCAGGACATGTCTTCAAAGCTGCCTTCACCTATAATAACCAAAATAACACTTACAGGGAACACATTCAGAATTTTCCCTTCCTGGAACATGAGTTTTTTTACCAGTTTAAGGCAGATATCTTCATCTTTCTTAAGGACGAGATCAGTTTCTGCCTATGTGTGCTTTTTGGTGAAAAAGAAAAAATTTTTTGAACTTCGGTTGCTAAGAAGTGGTTTATTGACATATGTCTTGCGAAGTTTAGCACATCTGTCTCACAAAAATAACAGAAGTCTGGTACTCGAGTAACTTTAACCTATTTTTTCTTTTTGAATTTTGCCGTTGATGCTGAAGATGATGAGCTGAGAGAAAATTTTTCTGATATGTATAAAAATTGGAGACATGATTCGTTCCTAACGGAAGAGCTTAGAGATGAAATTTTCTTCAAAAGGGGATTTACTTTCTTATTTGACCAGTCGAATACACCATGATCTATAGATAGATCATTTCGACTTGAGGATACCACTGAAGTATTTGTTGATTCGTTGTCTTGCTTATCTTGAAAAGATCCTGCAAACAAAAGTATTTAAATTATTAAAAGCAACTGATAAACACTAGGTAAAACAAAATAACTAAACTAAAATCAAACGATATATTTTTTATTATTAACTTCCTCACCTGAAAAAGTGCAGCAGCTATTTTCAACACTTTGTGGTGCATTCATTTTTAAATTAGTCAGATCTGAAATATTCTATTGGTTAGTCAGAAAAGGAAATAATTATAATTTCAACTAAGAGATACAAGTATAAATTTTTACAGCCGGATTCATTAACATGATTTAAATTTGAAATCATCCTAAATTGACAGCAGAGGGCTTAAACTTACAAGAGCAACAATAAGTCAAGCAAGTCTTACACTCAAAAAATACTAGCGTAAAAAAATCATTTTGTTTTATTATTGAGCTTGCAAAAATGATAAACTTTATTTATTTTCGGGATGCAACTATCTTTTACATATTTTAAGGCTTTGTCGCAAAGTTCTTATCCTTAATATCCCTATATAAGCGTTTATTTGTTGACATATGTAATATAAATTATGACAATATCATAAGCAAAACAAAACTGGCCGAGTATAAGATTTAAATTTCATGGTAACTAGATTGGGTTTAAATCTTAATAAATTTTGCTTTTAATATTTAGAACTAAATATAGGCATATATTGTAAAAGTATATTTAATAGATTAGCCAGAGATATCCGTTTTTCTCAACTTTAAATTTTCAATTAAATAAAAAAAAATTACAAAAGTGAAGGTCTTAGAATTAAAGTAATATAGTTATATCTCTTGAATTAGAGAATCTAATTTAATATAAAATGAATTTAAATATTTTCATGTGTTTCAATTATTTTAAATAAATATAACAATTGAATTCATTTGCTAACATGTAGTTAAAGTTTGTGTAATGGTATTTATTGTTATCTTCTCAAATCACTTATTGACTTATATCTCTCGAATTTTGTTGTAATTCGACAATAAAAATCATATATACACTGTTAAAAATTTCACATTAATTTTAAGGTAATGTGCTTGAAGCGAATTTCGTAAACCGTTTATTAAATGCACTTGATACTAATGCCTTAAAATTAATAATTTTTACATTAAATCGAATGTAATTATACATTAAATTTGGTATGTTTTCAGTTACTTTATGAAATTTACGGTAACATTCAATTAAATTTAATGTACAAAACTTTAATTTCGAAGTACGTTTAACTTATTCACGATTTACGGTACAAAGTCATTAAATTTGATTAAGGAACGTACATAAAATTAAAGGTTATTTAGAAAAGTGTACTACTGACACGGAATTAAAGCCACAGTAATAATAACACCAGATGATGAATATTTGACTTCAAAATACAGGTCTGTGATTTCAAAAATTAAGTAGATTTTTATAACTCGAAGACTAAATTTCTTTTAAAAAATTTAACATGGCCAGTAAAAGAAAAATGCGACATTTTCTTAGCAAATATTTTTCTCCAATAAGATATTTATCAAAATAATTTTTGTCTATTTTTAAATTTTCTCTAATAATTCCAAAAGTACAAAAAATTAGACAATCCTATCTAAGTTTTTCTAATGCACTCAAAAAATGGCAGTTTCTACTGTTTTGTAAATAACAATAGTGGCACCATTTATTTTGAACACCCTGTAAAAAAAATTTCAATTTTTCTGTTTTTTTTATCTAAAATAAAGTTTCGTGATTTTACAATTAATTGGTATTCTATTACGTAAAATAATCGTAAGAGTAAACTCTGAAATATGTCAAACAGCTGACCTGTGTCAATATGGGCGTCTTAAGATTATATTCGAAGAGACCTTTACAAAATTTACTGCACCTAGTGTGTTCTAAATAATAAAGCATTATCAAGATTACCATACATGTTACAAAGTAGTATGTGATCATACCCAAAATAAGGTATAATTAAAACTATTAATCTCCTTTAGTGAAATCGATTAAAAAATGTGTTTTGGATATTTTTAAAGGCTGTCTGGAAAACCGTAAAATATTTTAAAAATTTGATAAAGTCATTCCAAACTTTTTTTTAAAACAATTATAATGGCGAAAACAAATTACGGCTATCACGATCGAATTTTTCCATTTTCTAAAACGTCCTATATTTTATTTATCAAAGCAACTACGATAAAACTAATAAGACATTCTTAAGGTACTTTCCAGTGGCGTAGTCAGATTTTTGATTTTAGTTTTAATTACGGAGATAAAATATCAAGTTTTAATTTTTTAAATGGAACACCCTGAATTTTGCATTTTCTTTAGGAATGTATATATCGTCAATATAAATTGACAACAAATAGGCTAAAAACATATTTTTTATTTTTTTTATTAAGCTGACAGTCTAGTTCATAAGAGTTGGCGGCTCAGAGGAGCCAAGTTGTGCACGTCTATGTTAACACATTTTGAAAGACTAATAAGTTGTTAAAATACACAAATGAAAAATACACTTAAACGAAACTCAAAAAGGCAAAATTATCAGTGAAAAATTAAATTAATTACATTAAGATCTAACAAAAGCATTCGATCACATAAAGCTAAATGACGTAATCCACCTGTTATATAAGAGAAATATTCCTATATATATATATATATATATATATATATATATATATATATATATATATATATATATATATATATATCTATATATATAATTCAGACCATCGAAAACATATACGCAAACAATAAAGTTCAGATTCGCACTAACGGTAAATTATCAACACCCATACCAGTCAACAGCGGTATTAGTCTTTTGTTGTTTAACATGATAATGGACGAAATAATAAAGGAGGTGCGACTTGGTAGAGGATATAAAATGGGTGATACAGAAATAAAAATTCTCTGTTACGCTGATGACGCTGTGATATGTGCCGAAAATGAAGACTACCTCCAGAGATTGTTAAATACCTTTAATCTTACGGGAAGAAAATATAATATTATTATCTCAGCCGAAAAAACTAAATGTATGACAACCTCAAAAGAACCCCTCCGATGCAAACTGGAACTAGACGGTCCAATAATACAACAAGAAATGAGTTTCAAATATCTAGGAATCGACGTAACTAGTTAAGGTAACATCGAAGATGAAGTAAGAGGGCAGGTCGTCAAAGCAAACAAAGTGGCGGGTTGCCTCAACAATGTGATCTGGCGAAACAAACACTTACAACAGGAAACAAAGGTTCGGATCTACAAAACCACAATTAGACCTATTATGACATACCCCTCAGAAACACGGCCAGAGATGACAAAAACGAAACAACTATTGGAGACTACAGAAATGAGAATACTTCGACGAATAACAGGAAAAACGCTACTAGACAGAGAAAGAAGCGATAACATCAGGCAATCATGCAACACAGACTGCATTAATGAGTGAGTCCTACAACGTAAGACACAATGGAACAAACACATAAGCCGAATGACAGAGGATAGACTGGTACGGATCGCACGAGATAAATTGCCTAGTGGTACATGCGGTAGAGGTCGACCACGGAAAAGGTGGAGCGATAATTTAAGTCCAGAATGAGGAAAATCGAAGAAGGAACAGGTCAAGGACCTATTATAGAAGGTAGAAGAAGAAGAAGACATTAAATGTTCAAACTGTTGCCCATTGCTATCCAGACACAGTTGGCAAAGTCTTTGCACTCCTCAACTGCGTTATAAATAAAATATTAGTAATAATTCGCATAGCTGTCACAAAATTTTCTTGTAATTCTTCTGGAGTTCTATTTATATTTAGATAAATTTTTTTTCATATACCAAAAAAAATCAAAGGGGGTAAGATCAGGTGACCTAGATGTTCACCTAACTGGTCCATTGTTTGCTATCCATTTCTGTGTTAAATTAGCGTTAAGAAATTCGACAACAATTCCCGCGTTATGGGCCGGGGCTCCATCGTGTTGAAAATACAATCTGTTACTTTCCGCTAAAGGCAAATTATCCATAAATGGGACAATATGTCTAACTAAACTGTCTAGGTAGGCTTCAGCAATTTAAATTCCCTTCATATATCTCCTAGACCATTATTCTATTACCAAACAAAGCAACCCACACATTAAACCCAAATCGTCCTCGTGTTACCCTATTTATTGTTGGTGAAGATTCTGACATGGTGATTATTATGGCGATTAAATTTACCATCACTAGTTATTCTTGACTTATCCGTCTATATCATATTATTATTGAAAAAATCATTATTTCGTAACATATCCATGTACCAATTACCAACGTTGTTTTCGCTCAGGGTCACCAGTTTTCCTTGCCTTGTAACATTTAAACTTATTTTCCAATAAATTTTTTTATGAGAAACCCCAACATCCATTTCAATAGTTCTGCTCGACGTTGAAGGATCTGCCGTAACACATGCAATTATATTTATAATTTGATTTTCTTTACCTTCTTTTTCATACGTCTTTGGCCGTGGCTTTTTAAAGGATCTAAAATTGATTAAGTTTTCCTCTAGTCTTTTAAAAATTGCCGGGTTGGATTGCTTGTGCTCCTGATACCGTTCAAAATATAAATCAAAAGCTTTCTGCTTGTGTTTATTATAGTCAATATAAAATTCTACCATATTATACTTTTCGAAATTATTCCATTTTGAGTTTTTAAACAGACAAATTACAAGTTGGCAAGCTAATAAAGCTCAAACTGCTTTAGTCGCATAAGTCATTCTTTTGTTTAGTCATTGTAACAGCCTACTATTTTAAAACATAATATCGAGCCTAAAAAAAAGTGTGTTTAGTAGTGACGTGTGGAAATGATTTAAATATTTAGATATTCGTTTTAATCGAGATCAGTTAGAATATTTATAATACTATAGACTATAAGTTAAGAAACTGTGATTAAAAATGTGGACTAAATGATTTTATATTATATCAATATAGCGCCGTTAATAGACATTTCCCATTTTAAAAAGAATACAATTTTAATAATTTAATATTTTTAGCCTATTAATTGTCAATCTATATTGACAATATATTATATTCTACTACGCCACTGGATTGTACAGAAGAGGCACCTTAAGAATGCCTTATTAGTTTGATCGTAGTTGCTTTGATAAATAAAATATAGGACATTTTAGAATATAGTAATATTCGAAAATCGCCCTGTAATTCCGAAACCGCTCTCCATAGCCATAATTTATTTTCGCCATTATAATTTTCTCAAAAAAAAGAGCTCAGGACTATTATATCAAATTTTTAAAATCTTTTACGGTTTTCCAGATAGCCAATAAAATATCCAAAACGTTCCATCCTGTACATACATAAATTTTCAATATTAATTAGCCAAATTGTTTCTTAATATATAAACTTTAGCAGTGGTTTACTTTCGCACAGTTTCAACTTTTCGTGCTACCACTAGACTCGAGAAAATAGGTCAATGCATATATATTAAACCACTAAATATGGCCGTATTGTATACATAGCTAAGTGGCGGCATAATTAGGGATCTATCGCAACCAAGGATAGTGTCAAAATTAGACTTTATCACGTAATTTTAAAGACGTTTACCGTAGGATTATTCCCTAATTTTCACTAAATCAAAATAATATTGTTTAAGGTAATACATTTGACATCTTTTCCATTTTCCTTTAATTCGCTAAAGGTCTATATAAGTAAATTATGTGTCAAATTTCTGACAAATTTCATATAAATCGTTATTCTCATGATTCACCATCATAGTTTAACTATTAAACGTGCAATAAAACGGTAATAATATTATGTGTGTGTCGAACATCGGAGACAATTCTGCACATAACTGGAGGATGCCAAGCGTTTGCCGCAACCGAGTATAAGGAAAGACACGACTCAGCCGCTAAGATACTCCACCAAGAGTTAGCAGAAAAGTTAAACCTATTACAGGTAGGAAAAGTGCCTTATTACAAGTACAATCCGGAGCCTATTCTTGAGAACAACCAGTTCAAGTTATATTGGGACCGAACGGTTCTGACGGATCAAACAGTAGCTCATAATAGACCAGACATAATACTAATAGATAAAATTTCTAGGCGAACTACACTAATCGATATTGCTGTACCTAACAACAACAACCTAAGGCCAAAATACAACGAGAAGATCGCCAAATACAGAGATCTGGAGATTCAAATTCGAAGACAATGGGAAATGAACAGCGTCCAAACGATTCCCATAATACTGTCAACAACTGGAGTGATACCAGGGAACCTCCTGCAGAACATCAAGGGACTGGGCCTTAGTGAGCATCTGTATAAGCCGATGCAGAAAGCAATTCTCCTAGCAACCGCGCGAACCGTCTGAAAGTTCGTAGGAAATACAGCAGACAACGTCACCTAGGACCCGATAACATGGAAAGGGTTCCCACAGAGCTTTATACTTTTGGTGTCTTTGTATGCCTGGTATGAGTGAATAATCCCTGAAGGGAGTGCGAAGCCGTTTGGCTTGTAAATCATAATTATATGTGGATAAACAAAACCATCGTGGTGTTAGTGAGCAGACAGTCCTACCAAGGTACCATGGAGAAAAGGCGATTGATGGATGTTGATAAACAAGTGGATCAACAACTAACAAATATGCGCTCATATTTTCACAATCTGGAAGAGTCTTCTGTGCTACACGGGGAGATTTGCGAGGTAAATGATTCAATACCGCTGCGACTGAGAAACCAGACCAAGGGAAGCTTCAAGCCTGACTGTAGAAACTCCTTCGTAAACCACACCCAAAAGAGTTCAACTAGAAAAATGTCGACAAATTGGCGTCGAACTACTATTTGACGTTAGGGAAAATCTTTCCTGAAACCGAAGGATTTCTACTAACTACCCAAGATCACGTCATTTCAAGGATAAATTATCTGAAACACTTAATCAGAGACCCCTCGATCCAGAACAATCAGTGCAGATATTGATTTCGAATATCAGAGACAATCCAGAACCTAACTGGCGGATGTCAAGCATTTGCCGCATCGGAGTACAAGGAGAGACACGATTCAGCCACCTAGATCATCCATTGAGAGTTGGCAGAGAAATCGTTATCGGTAGAGAAAGTATCGTACTGGAGAACAACGAGTTCCATCTGAACTGGAATCGAACTGTGCACAGTTGCACATAATAGACCAGACTTCATTTTAGTAGGTAAAACAGTAGCCAGCACCACTAATAAAAGTCGTCATCCTTACTAAAAACAATCTAAGGGATAAGCATAATGAGAAGATCGCCAAATATAGAGACTTGGAGATACTAATACACAGACAGTAGGGAATAGATAGCATCTGGTGATCCCCATAATTTTATCATTACCCGACGCAGTACCGAGGAGTCTTCTACTTAATATCAAAGGATTGAGTCTTAGTGAATACCTGTATAAGGCTATGCAAAACTCAGTGTATATATCATCACTTCAACTGTTTGGAAGTTTATAGGAAATGCAGAGGGCCATAACATCACCTAGAGTCCGACAACGTGGAAAGGGTCCTCAAAGAACTTTATTCTATTAATGTCCGACTATATCTGGGATAACTGAATGTTCCTCTGAAAGTAGTACGAAGGTCATTTTGCTGAGTCTATGGGATGCCAACTTTTGAAGCTTAGCTTCTTTCTATCTGGCTAAAAACAAATGTTTTTAATTTCGGGAAAACATTATTTTTCTTACTATTTCCAGTGCCTTGCGTAATGTATTCTGTAGCCACAATTTTTCGAAATAATGATTTAATTGATAAATTAAAAAATTATTATTACTTTAAGACAAACCTTTCTAGTGAAACAATTTGTATATGTCTCAATTCGATTGTTCACAAGCTACTTAAATCAAAATTATTTCATTATGAAATTATTAAATTTATATTAATTTAAGTAAAAAAATTTAACCTCAATTTTGTGTTTACAAACACGGTACTAAACGCCATTTTTACTTCTTTCTTTATAGTTGGTATCTGTTATATTATTGTCCTACATAACTGCCAAGTTCCTTTATGTAATTTTACTTAAAGAGATTTTAAAATGGAAGTGTTAATCCCAATAATAATGCTGCAACTCACTGCACTAAAACGACATTTTAAGCGACGTTCTAAACTGCTAATCGCTAACACTCTCTAATACAAAGATATACCAAGCAGAAATGGACTATAATAACTCATACGCTAAAATGGCTCGTTTCGCCGACTGATGTACGACCCATTCAAATGTCACTTCAAGTGATGCGAGATTTATTTATTGTTTATGTTAATATTTGTATTTTCATACACACAATTAAGCAAACACTCTTTCTACTGCCAATTTTTAAGTAGTACAGCGATTCCTAAACTATTGGGACGCCCCCCTCCTACAGAGAGCCGCTGAGGTATATCGGAAACAAAAAAAAAAATAGTAAAACAAATTTAATTAGGAATCGAAAAAATATTTGAAATGCGGGCGCTACTAAGTAGTAAGGCCACTCTGGCACTCGAAAAATAGCTACAGTTTTTTTTGCATATTGCATATATAAAATAATTTTAATTTTTCACATATACATTGTAATTGTATGCGTATGTGCTATTCAACAGGATCCTTTTCTGAAAACACAAATTTGATAATTAACAATCTGTCATTTATAGCAAAATACAGGATCTATATTCGCTATAGGTATATTTTGTAAGGCTGTAATTTTTAAGCTCATCTCATATTATTATATATATTCAACCTTTCTCTAAAAACCTATATAATTTCCAAATTATAGACCAAATTTAAAGCTTTTAATTTTCCGCTATGCCAGACAAGTTTATAGCTTGGAAGATCATGACAATATTAACATTAAATGGAGAGCAGAGACATCATTCGACGCAAATATGAATACTAGAATCGTTGTGTTTGATGGTTTAGAGTCGGTAATCGAGATTCCAGGTTTCAACCTTAATTAAAACCTTGACATTCGAAAAGG
Organism: Diaprepes abbreviatus; assembly: GCA_034092305.1. NCBI lineage: Eukaryota > Metazoa > Arthropoda > Insecta > Coleoptera > Curculionidae > Diaprepes > Diaprepes abbreviatus. Next base: position 17,629,009 of record JASJET010000103.1, read on the forward strand.
CCGTACTGTTACAATCTCAGCCTTTATTCTTTCAATTATACGAAGAGAAAACAATTAACAAACCCTTGTCTACAAGAGAATGATTTCAAATTTTACAATCGACATTTAATTTTTTCGTTTATTATGATGAGATATTTTAATACAAACTATATATATATATATATATATATATATATATATATATATATATATATATATATATATATATATATATATATCTTCTCTCCATCATATCCTTTCTGTGTTAAATGTTAATGTGGATATATCCACTGCTATTGCATCTCACACGGAGGAATCCGTGAAATCCGCATAAACATATATATATATATATATATATATATATATATATATATATATATATATATATATATATATATATATGAAATGGTTAGAAAGTCATTCCATAGAAACTGCAGTAGTGCAACCGAAAGTCTAGTTGAGATATGGCGATGATATCTTCATCGTATGGAAGGGCAATGATCAAGAACTTAATGATATCTTGAAATATCTAAACTCCATTCGACCTACAATTAAGTTTACCATGGAAAAACAGGTAAATTGTCAATTGATCTTCCTAGATATCATGATGAACCGTTCAAACGAAGCTATTAAAACTTCAGTATACAGGAAGCGAACACATACTGGACAATATCTTAACCATAGTTCTAATCATTCGGTTGTAACAAAACTAGGAATTATATGCAACCTTTATAATCGCGCTATATTATAGCAATAATGTCGATTCATTGAAAAATGAGGTAGCAAACATTAAATTCGATTTACAACAGAATGGTTATCGTTTAAAATTACTTGACAACGTTATAAATAGCTTTAGAACAACGACCACTGGACAACAAGAAACACATTCCTTCTTCACAGTTCCGTACGGTAAGGGAACCTCGAAGAAAATAAGATGAATTGCCAGCAATTATAATATAACAACAGCCTTTAAAACAGGAAGTACACTTAGGGATCATTTAACAAAAACAAAACCAAAAACTACCGATAAGAAAGAATGTGTTTACACAAAGGTCCATGTGAGTGTGGTGAAGTGTTTATTGGAGAAACCAAGCGATCATTAGAAGTTAAAATTAAAGAACATTAAAATTTATTCATAAAAAGGTGAAACGTCGAGATCAGATTATAGAACACGCCTGGGATAAACAACACCATATAAAATAATGTGAAGCTGCGGCAATATATATGGAAACTAACACAAAAAAAACAGAAACTTTATTGAAGCAGCTTACATTAAAAATAATAATAAAATCTTTAGTACACCCAGTGTTGAAATACCTAATTTTTGGGAAGCACTTTTTGTAATATCAAATCATTGAGTTGTGTACAGTAAAGCGAAACTCTGCGCATCAATCGACACAGTCCCTATATAAGCTCGTAGCCTTAAGAAAAAACATTCAGTTTATATTTGATAATGATTAGAGATACAACCTAATCGAAATTTTGTAAATATAAATAAAAATAAAGATAACGCAAGTCCGACAACCACATTTTATTCAACTAGTTTTTATCGCAGTTTTCTAAAAGTACTTAATCCCAAATATGATCATGTATTATATTTCATATAAATGAATAATAAAATAATAAGAGATAGGTTTTTATGTATTTTGCTTAATTTAATTAAAAATTTGCATTTTATACTTAGAGATCTACTTATCTACGAGCCCTACAGTTGACAATATTTTGTGTCAACTCTAATAATTCAAGGCAATAGATTCTTTGAGAAAACAACAAAATGTGGTTAATTGGCTCCTAAGCATAACTTTACCACCGCAATTACTTGGTTGGGTCTTTATTCAAAATACTATTTATTTCTTATGGAAGCAAGTAGTCAGGAAAATGTGCCATTATCTCATTACGTATTATATGTGTTTGTAGACAAAACTGCTTCGATTTCGGTTGAACATAGTGATTGTCTATTGTGACGCGTTTTACGTAAGGGAGGAACAGGTCGTGCTCTACGGATCTACTTTGCTTACGACAGCGGAACATCGGTCAGTGGATATTTCCCGTGCAGACAGTCCTCGGTCAAATGCTCAGCGCAGGGGTATCCGTTTGACGATATCTACTTATAATCGGGATATTTCTGCTTTCCGAACGGTTCATTGGTTTGACTGCCTGAAGGTCAAAACATTCACTCGGTGGTCGGTTCTCGGGCGCCACCCTCGGGATTCATGTGGTCGAGGGCCCACTTATGCATCGGGCAGCTTGTTACAGTAGAGAAACGGCAAGCCAGGGGTCAATTGTGCGTATTAGTGCCGGCTGCCAGTTGTTATATGTAATGTTAAAAATGGGATTAGGTAATAAAACAAACGGTTATAAAACATCTTGTTTCCTGTATGCCATACTTTTTTATATAAAGATATGGCCTAAAACTAACTTACAATCTAAGATGGACAATAAGGTAAACAAATAAATGGTCTGGAGGGCAAGAGTATGTTTTTAGAGCTGTTCATGGTAGCTCGTACTGGTCGGTTACGCTGAAGACGGTAACCCGGTGGTATCATTCATGACGCTATCTACGTTACCTCGTACTACACGGTTGCGACGCTGTTCACGACGGCTTGTACTCAAATTATCGCGCTTCGTGTCTAAAATCCGCGGACACTGTTCACGGCGCTTCGTACTAAAATTCGACCAATGGCGGTATACGTGATATATAACAATAACCCGGATCGGAGATAGGCGGCGTCTCTACACGGCGGCGATCTCTTCACGCGGCGACGGCGATAGGCCTCGGGGCGACAGTTGTTAAGCGCCCTTATTAACGGACATCGGAGGGCACCTGGCGGGAAAACAGATTCCTGGTCAACAGAGAAATAAGACTCAAATGACTGCATCAGTGTGTGTGTGTATAGGTGGCGGTAGGAAGAAAAGAAAGGAACTGACGCTGCCCGTTCTTATAAGGGTCTTCGGCAATGTCGACCAATAGCGGTAGGAAATTAGGAAAGGAACCCACACTGCCCGTTCTTATAAGGTTCCTCGGCAGTGACTGTAGGATGACACACATTGCCCGTTCTTACAAGGGTCCTCGGCAGTGCTGACCATTAGCAGGGTAGGACGTAAGGAAGGTAGTGTATGGTGAAACACCATATACACACAAGCCTAGCCTCACCTACATAGCTAGATCAGGAAGGCGCGGTCCGGCAGGCAACCCAGTCCAGTCCGTTTGGACTGTTGACCCGGGTGGAGAACGTGCAGTTCTCAGCTAAATAATGGTCTGCTCGAGCTTAAGTAGACGCCCCGAGCCCCACTACGCTGACAAATGACGGCGTATGGTGATCGCGCATACAATACTGTTGTATACGGCGCGCGATTACTATGGTCGGACGCTCTGAAGATCATCGGAAAATCGTATTTTCCGGCATGGCGCGGCAAATCTAATTATATACCGGTAATATTGAAACTTTTAGCATTCTTTTCCCGCAAGAGATTTTTCGTATGTAAAATAAGTAAATTAAATCCCGGCGAACATACTCATGCCCAAAAATTAGTAACTTCGTTACACTATTTGTAACATAACTTTCTGATTAAAAGTATCTAATATCTTTAATATTAATTCGATCATAAAAAAAATACCATGTCACTTAAACGTATTCATTCTCCGAACAAATTCTGATACATTTGTGGTGCCATATGTTTTCCTACTCAAAACAATCAATAAAATAAATTATAAAAACTGCAAAGTTACAATATTTCAGTATAAAAGTTGTAAATTAAGATAAGCTCTTGAGTGACATATAAATCAACGAGAGGATTTTCGTTTATCCTCGAATTGGTAAGCTACTAAATGATGAACATATAAATAGATGGATGATGATAGATGGATATGAGAAAGAAGCATTTAAAAATAATATGTATTGATTTTTAGATAACCAAGACGAAAATTATATTAAAATCAGAAATACTATAAATTAGACTGCAAACTAACTTTGAAATTACTTTTCCTTTATCTCATCTTGATTTGTCTCCTCAAAAATGTGATGCAAAATTTGATGAACACCGTAAGTGACTTCATTGAAACGTTTCAGCAATGAGACCTTACCATGCATGAACATGAACATGAATCCTCCGAAAAAATATTGAGTTATATTAAACAGAATTCGGAGTTGCAAATCTCAAGCCTTCTCACTGCAACCTCCATTATCTCTGTGATCCTCCATATTTTTATGGAATCTTGTTAACTTGGATTTATTAATGAACCTCCAAAGCGTTGACAAGGTTTCTTTGGTATAGCTAATCGCTTCTGTTGTGGTTGTGTGAATTACTTCGCCATATACCATAGAAAAGGATGTGTATTGGGAAAAATGTGCCGTTTCTTTTTCTTCTCAACAGAACCTGCATGTGGTTTGATCTGTCAAACCACAGTGTGCTTTTAGAAAGCTAATTATTAATTTGATTGACTTGCTGTTGTATTTATATAGAGTAGTTTCTAGTTACGGTCCCGCTATATCGTATAACTATTGTTGGGAAACGTCCTCAACTCATAATTAACAAGCAACGTATTATTATAAATATGTACTTGATCTTCTCCATTACAGGATATATTTGTTTTTACTATTTATACTAACTGTATGCTCACTGGTATAATTCCCTTTGAAATGTTGTATTTCTTGGACTTATTTTGATTAAAATATATTACTTTTTTCCATTCCTTCTAGTCATGTTTAATAAAAAAAAAGTTTAGTAAAGTAAAAAGTAAAGGCAACAAGAGAAAATTATTGATATATTCATTTTTTTTTGACCTCAACTTTAATCAAACTTCAACCGATTTTATAATTCATTTAGCGTACAAATATGATAATAATAAACCAATCCAAAATCCCCTTTATCCATCAAAAAGGCATAACAAATATAAAAATAATGATGTTTTAAATCCCTTTTTTGGTTTTCGTGTTCCCAATTGCATTCTCAAATTACCCTATTATCTTTTAATCTCGCATACCGTTCCAAATATCGAACATTTTTCACTAAGTATTGTGTTTGATCTCTCGAGATTTCTCAAAGACCCTCTATGGAGTTTGGTGGGATAAAACGTATTAAGTGGTCAATGTTAGGGGATTTTGGGATAAGATGAACATTCCTTTTTAGGGCCTTTTTCAATTTATTCTTTTTCATTTATTATTATTAGGCTATATTAAAGTTTATGTGTGCGATTCTTAGAAGTAGAGATCATGCCACAGGAGGTTATAAAGATATTATGGCAGACATGATTGATAGTTGATTGAGAAATATAAAGGTGAAGTATATAGAAACATCCTTTAGAACTTTAGAAAATAAGAATTTATAGTTTAATATGTCAAATATAATTTTTCTTTCTCATATTCCTTCCTCTAGTCATCTGTTCTGCGTCGAATCTTTAATTTCTTTATAGTTACATCTAACTATTTTCCACTGTTCAAAAATTTCAACCATAGTCTACATTTTTCCTTTTGTCATGTACTATTCCATCCACGATTAATTATATGAGACCTATCTCAGAATTTGTCCAAGCATATTTTGTCTTCTTTTTTTCTGAGTATTAGAAATGGTCCTATCTACTTTAACTCGATTAAACAATTCTTCATTTGAGATTTTGTTTACCTAACTAATTTGCAGTATTCTTCTATAGAAATTCATCTGAAATGTCTTGGGAAATTTGCAGTATTATTCTATAGAAACTCATCTGAAATGTCTTGGGAAATGTATATCATCTGACAAAACTCCAAACGCGTTTAAGGAAATAATGAACTTAAGTTTTGGAAGTATATTTTGTAAATTTAACATATGCTATACGAATTAAGTGATATTAGACTCGGATCTACAAAATGAGTACTTTTAAAATAGTAATTTATTCGTTACACTCAGAGTAACAATGTGAACTTCAACTACTATTTCTACTTTAGTTTCTGAATTATCTCTGTTTTCGCCTACCAACTTCTTTAATCTTTTTGCCCTCATTCTGTATTTATATTTATTTTTTCTGCTTGCAACTGGGGCTTTAATTTTACACTTCTTCTATTTTATTTCTACTTCTTGCTAATATCGCATAGTTTTAGCTTTCTACCATCTTTCTGACTGTCATTTAAAACAAAGTGCCAAACGTACTTAAATAAAAATTAATTTTTTTGTAAGGAAATTAAACTGACTTCTACAAAAGTCATAAAAACAAAAAATTAGAATATTAATTTTTAAAACAAATTGAAATTTTTTGAAGTCTACGTCAAATTAATATTTGTTCAAATGACATGTCATGAAAGAATTAAGAATTAATTACTGCTTGTAGCTTGTTTGTATCTCATTGCTATCTTTTGAGTTACTTGTAAATTCTTTATCTGAGAAGAAAAATGATAACAAAATATTTACAGTTTATTATTATAGTATAAATAAGAAGAAAAAGTAAATTCCATTCATAACTGAAAATTCTAAACAGCAATCGTAAATTGTAGTATATCGCATTACAATATGACTCAGCATGCCGTTTACACCTCTTGTGGCTAAAATCTTCATCCCAGAAGTGAAGAACCCACTCAGCTAGTTAAACTGAAATCTATAGTATACGTATCTATCAGTAGACGTGAGTGAATGATCCTTAGCATATTTCTATTAAAAATACAATTTTATATCCCTCTTGAAAATGTTGATTTAGCCAGAGACAATAATTTACGTTTCGAAAATCAGCTAAAACAAAAATCATTTAGCAAGCTTTGAACACTCTATTGAAACAAAGATATTTTAGATATGGCAATTAAGTTAAAATTAACTAGCTAGTTTTGTCTAATATATCTTACTGGAGGACAGTTACTGGCTAGCCCTTTTGCAAAAAGACAGAATTTGTCTTCAATATCTTCAAAATATCTGTCTTAGATTGTCTCTAGAAATTTGACTATATTTCTGGAACTTTTAGGCAATCCAGTTGGCTAAATTTAGAAGAATGTATCCAATTATATATTCTAGTATTAGTTTGCAAGATTATCTCTGTTAGAGAAAAAAACTTAATCGAGGCTCGGATATTCATACTTTGAATTCACATTAATGTAGGCTTTTTGTTGTTCCTTTACGCAATTTAAATATCACTTTATTTATCACGCGATTAAAACAATACGCCTTACTACCATAAAAGTGTCCATTTTCCTTTAAACAGGGAGTGAAATTGCAATTATATTGAAGCAGAGTCCGAACATAAATCGCAAATCGGCTGTATATTTGTTATTTACTTTTCATTTCTTCGACGAACAACTACCTATATTACTTCATGCCTTATGTTGCAATAAATATTCTTTAACAGTTTATTAATACTAAAAATATTAAATTTTTACTAACTAGTTTTTCCAGGGTATATTATAAGAGCAACAAAGTTGGATACCACCGTCTTTCTTCATATATTTCCTAGGGACTTAATCCAACTACTTTTATAATCCCTCCAGGATACATTTGCTCATTCTTGATAGATTCAGATATTAAAATTATCGAGCTCTGTGGGGGCTCTTTCCATGTTGGCAGAACCTAGGTGACGTCACGGTTCTCTCAATTACTCATAAACTTCCTAACAGTTCGACCGGCCAGAAGTTGCACTGCCTTTTGCGAAAATACAGGTGTTCACTAAGGCCCAATCCTTTAATACTGATGAAAAAATCTTTGGAATTACGCCAGTTGTTAATCGAATTATAGGGATCGTCTGGACGCTAATCGTTTCCTACTGTCTTCATATTGGTATCTCCAGATTCTTCTATCTGGTGATCCTCTCATAATGCTTGTCCCTTAGATTGTTATTATTTAAAATGGCGACTTCTGTTAATATTGCTCGCTTGGATGTTTTATCTATTAAAATGAAGTCTTGTCAATTATGAGCAACCTTATCGTTTGTAAGCACAGTTCAATCTCTACAGCTTGAGCTCGTTTTCAAACATAAGTTTCTAGCTGTATTTTACATAAAAAATTATTAAGTTATACCCTGTAATTAAAGGTAATTATAATCAACTACATTGATACTCTAAAGCGGACATCTAATATTACGTTCAGTATTAAAGGAACACACCAATACTGACCTCTATGACAGTCAATTAATGAGTTAAAGTAAAATACTATTTAAAATATATGTTAAGATATTAAATATCCTGAAAAGCAAGTATTTGAGCTTAATAAACATTTGTAGCTATTTATATGAATGTACTAGTACTTTTAAGTGAATTTTACCAGTAGCATATTTACATACATTACTCATCAAAGTTATCATTAAATGTAGTCTATACGATTTAGTAATATTACTACATAAAAAAAACACTTATGACAGTTTTTATAACGTGAATATGCTTGACAAATATTCGATATAAAAAAAAATTATCTTCTACGCATGTGAGAATCCGTGTAGGTCCTAAGACTTATCACAGTAAATTATGAGTCTTTAGTTTATATAAAATGACACAAAGCGTTTAAACCTGAAGTTATGGTAGAGGATGAATCTTAAAGTAACAGCGCCTTCGGTTAGTAAAGTATCGTAAAAAAAATCCTTCATAAGAGGCAGATACTCTCAGTACCTGAATCTAGCAAAAAAAATTGTAGAGGATAAGGCCTAAAACAAAAGAGGCTTAAAAAGTCCATTTTTGCCCGAAGAATGAGGTAGTACATTAAATTGATTGATTGATTATATGAGGCTGAAAAGCCCTTACACTGCAGCCTTTAGACTTATTGTATTTCCTGCCATATCCGTTCTAGGCTAACAGGTCGTTTGCCTTGATCAGGTTTAACAGCCTGCTCACTAGTTTGTCCTCTAGGTATAAGCCTTCCAGATAGATTCATCCCTGAAGGTGTTTCTAGTAGGCGAAAGCTTCGCACTCGAAGATGATATGTGAGGCGGTCTCGCCCTCTACATCACAGTCTACACATTAGATCTTCGATAAAGATGACCATTGTATGTAGGTGTTTTCTCAAGTTACAGTGGCTAGTTATAAGTCGTATCACCAGCCTGATTTGCTGTCTGCTTGGACGCAGAATTTCACGGCTTAGCTGGATGATCTGCTCCGCAATAGCTTGCTGTGCCTGTGACCCGCAAGGTGGTTCCAGTGGTCAGGTGTTTTTGATCTATGGCCACCCACGAATAGCAGCCTTGGTAATACCAAATGCTGGCTCTCGTCCAATAAATGGAGTGGCAGACCATTGTCTTGCAAGTTGGTCCGCTTTTTCATTGCCCGAGACCTCCTTGTCTCCTAGCACCCACGCAAGGGTATATATTTAGTTCTTTTTCTAAATATGCTAATAACAGAAATGAAGACTTACCAAGGGTGTTGTACGACCTTCGTATGGTAATAAAGAGCATGAAAAGTATAATTCCAAACTTAATCAATTAAATAACTGCACCAAGCTAGTTAGGTGCAAAAACAAGTTTGTCATCTAAAACTTGTTTCAGATTCCGAATTTCTCTAGAAACTAGAAAAAATGCCAAATCAGCTATCTTTCATGCAGAAATATCGTTCTAATCAGTTTAAAACATGCCGTCTAGTATATGCCATGGAAATAACAGCAATCTTTATTCCATTAATACTGATATGATATTTCACAGAAATAAAAATATTGAATATTTCAAATACTTCTGTAATTATACGAATCATTAATTAAATTGAGGCATGTTCTAAAATATATATTGTTCAAAAGGGCCTTTATTGAGATAAAATTTTCTTATAAGAAATATTGGGTTAGTTCTAACCGTAAAGTTAGTTATTGTTCTGTTGTTATCTGGTAATACAACATTTCGTGTATTTGGCATGGCTTTCATCAAAACTATTGTGAAATTAAAGTTACAGCAGGATAGTAAAAATGCCTAAAAGTATTAAGGTCCAAAGGGTTTAAGAGGAATTTCACTCAAAATCCGCCCGGAGCGAAACCAAACACTTTTCTGTGAAGAGATAGGTGCTATTAATTTGACTTAATTTATTTATTGAATTGGGAAAAATAAAGATGTGGCATAGTGTGGCACTTCCTCAGCCTTCAAGATTTTAACTTCTCTGCTAACAGTTATGGGACGATCTTGGCAGCTGAATCCCATATCTTTGTCCTCCAATGCGGCAAAACCTTTTCGTTATGTGCTGATGTTCGTTCGATATTTATATTAATTCTATTCTAATTTATCGAAATTTTTCTCGTTAACCGCATTTGGGTATCTGCCAGACTTGACGCTTCTCTTGGCCAGTTCAGGTTCCCTCAGTAGCAGAAGTGTGGAGTTACCTGTCTTACATATTGCCCGGTGTCATCGATCGATTGAATGATATAGCAAGTTAGGGTTGAAAAGCATAGTGATAGATTGTGTCGCCTGTTACATATATTCTAATTCTCATGTGGGTACCGGGATATACCGGTATAGAGGGGAATGAAATATTAGACAGGTTCGCGAGGAAAGGGGCTGAGACTCCATTTCTGGGGCCTGAGTCTTTCTGTGGAATTACTAGTAGCGTAAAGCTGGAAGAACTAAAGATAGAAAAAGAAAGCAGGAGATCCAATTATTGGACGAAGCTGCAAGGATTAAGACAAGCCAAGATACTTCTTAGAAACTACGAGCAGAAGAGATTGAAAGAATGCATAAGTGTATGTAAAAACTAACTCAGAGTTCTGACAGGGGTCCTGACGGAGCATTGTCACCTGAAAGGATACCTCAAGAAGCTAGGACTGGTAGAAGGAGAAGAGTGCAGATTTTGTGAGAAGGAGGACGAAACCTCTATTCATACCGGTTCAGGGTGCAGCGCTCTAGAAACCCTAGGATGCGGTTCTTGGGAACACATCAAATCGAAAAGGCGGAACTATCCACCTTGAAGCCGTCCAACATGCTAAGATTCCTGAGAGAAATAGAACTGGAGGACCTGCTCTAGCGGAAAAGGTAACTCTTACGACTTGGCAGCAGTAGGAAGGCACAATAGATCTACCAGATCGCAGTGTACAGACTCCATTTCAACACACATACATACATTCATGCATATGTTCTATGTGAACAGGTTGGCTGTCTTAACCAGGTCTAGAGCTAGAAAATAAATATCTAAGCCGCATATATCTTCAATATTATTTTCATTAAAATTTACTTTATCGCATAATATATATCAGCAATATTCCTTTTAACTGTACCAGTCCACTAATAATAATTCATTTAAGCAGTTATTAAAAGAATAATTTCTATTTTGAAGAGCAATAAAAACTACTACGAAAGGTGAAGATATCATAGAGATCAGTTTATTATTTGAAAGTAATGACTGACAACGAAAAAATCTGTATGGAATCTGTACCAATGCAGCACCAGTCATGCTTGGATCGAGGTCGGCCTTTCAGTCAAAAATTAAGGAGTTTGCAAAAAGCGCTTGACTCTGTAGAGTCAATTGTCAATTATATAAAACTTAGTGCTCTCAATTCTCGTTTGTTCAAGGAATTATAAGAAAACATGAACTCTGATCACAAAGTTTTTCTTTTTTACAGTGTTGTCCATTGGTGTCAAAAGAGAATGTTGTTGTCTTAGTTCTTAAATTAAAAAACGAAGAAAATAGTTCTTAGAAATGGAAAGGAAACGTGAGTTTATGAAACACTAATGATAAGGCCTAGACATAAAGAGTGGGTTATATATCCAAAGTCTTATATCAGACAAACAAACTAAATTTAAAACTGCAAGGTAAAGAAACGCACATTATTCACAACAGAGATAATATCCAGAATTCGTATAAAAATTGCTAAGCCGGCGCCGTAAAGTAAATCTTGGAAACTTTGCCCTGCTTCAACACCTTCGTAATAAATTCGAAGAATCGGAGGAATTGTAGATAATTTCAGAGGGGAAGTTAATAACAACTTTCAAGCCCTTGAATTTGATCTTCAACGTTATTTCCAGGAGTTCTCTGAACAGGAATCTGCAATAGTACGAAACTCATTTTGCCGACATTCGCGATGAAGTCCACAATGAATTTTTGGAGTTGTAAAATGACTTCTCAGCGCATGATATATTTCAGAAAAATCTTTACCTCAGTTTTGGTAGGCTATACGTCATTTATAACCTAACGTTTTCATGTTTTATTTTGAAATATTATTGCCATTTACTTCTACTAACCACTGCGAAAGTAAATTTTTAAAACTCTTCTGCAGATCAAGACAAAAGCTATGAAAAGTTGGATGTTCAAAATAACATGAAACTGACCTTGAGAAAAACTCAATCAAAAATTATAATACTCGTTAAGAAGATACAGATTCATTCATCAAATTAATCATTAAACACTAATCATATGACTAAAATGTGATGGTCGGACTTGCACTGTTTGTACGATATTTTGATTAGGTTGACTGTTTTTTCGTAAGGCTACGAGCTTCAATAGAGACTGTGCCCATCGAAGTGCGAAGGTACGCTTCGTTGTATACACCTTAATGGTTTGATGTTGCAAAGTAATAGTTGCCAAAGATGAGGTATTTCAGCATTGGGTTGACTGAAGATTCCGTTATTAATTTTAATATAAGCAGCTTCTATAAATTTTCTTTTTTTTATGCTGGGTTCTGTATATATTAACTCAATTCAGATCATTTTATATGGTGTTGTTTATCCCAGGCGTGTTCTGCAATACCAGATCTTTACGTTTCACCTTTTTGTGTATGAGTTTTTTGTAACTTAATTCTAACTTCTAGTGGACGCTTTATTTCTCTAATATGCATTTCACCACATTCACATGGAACTTTGTAAACATATTCTTTCTTTTTGTATTGTAACTGCTGGCAATTCATCTTGTTTTCTTCGAGGTTCTTTTAATATTCGGAATTGTAAAGAAGAAATGTGTTTCTTGCAGTCCAGTGTTCTTTGTTCTAAGGTTATTTATAAACATTATCAATTCATTTTATAGGATAACCATTCTGATGTAAATCAGATTTAATGTTTGCTACCTCTTTTTCAAATAAATCGGCGTTACTGCATATCAATACAGCGCGATTATAGAGGTTGCGTATAGTTTCTTGCTTTGTTACAACAGAATGATTAGAACCATGATTAAGATATTGTCCAATATGTGTTGACATTCTGTATACTGAAGTTTTAGCGATTTGATGTGAACGGTTAACTATGACGGAACGGAACGGCAATTGATCATTTACCTCTTTTTCCATGGTAAACTTAATTGAAGGTCGAATGGTGTTTAGATGTTTCAAGAAATCTTTAAGTTCTTGGTCATTACCCTTCCATACGATAAAGGTGTGATTGACATATATCAACCAGACTGTCGGTTTCACTGTTGATGTTTCTATGGCATGAGTTTCGAACAATTCCATATATTTCGGTTCGATATCATAATGTTGCATCATTTAAAAGTCTAGTTTTGATTATGTTTGGTGAATCCACTAATCCCACATTAGTATACAGACTTTCCACATCAAAACTTATTAGTCTGTCGTCTGGCTTTAGATTAATGTTACATATTACTTTCACGAAATGTGTGGAATTTTTAACATATATGTTCATCTTACCTTCTAAAGGTTGTATGCTTTTTAGAAGAAACTTCACCAGTGCATTTGTTGGCTATCCTATGGAGTTGGTTGTTTTTCTCAATGGTACGTTGGTATTGTCAATTTTCGGTAGTCCGTAAAGATGTGGTGGCTTATTGTAATCTGATGTGAGCGTTGATCGTAAGTTGTCTGGTATATGGTCTTTGTGTTCCTTTAGGGTTCCGTATATTATTGACTCAATAGCATTTGGTTGGGTCACGAGCTAGCTGTCTATATTTTCCTTTTTCCAGAATATCCCCGACTTTTTGATCATATGTTACGATGTTCATGGCTACCGTTGCATTTCTCTTTTCTACTGGTAGAATCTTTATAGATTCATCCTTATGAACTTTTAAGTTGAGTGTTTCTATCTTGGAGAGTTTTTCTTGTCTTCCAAGGTTGATTTTATTTTCCACCTAAACTCGTCGGAATGGTCTTCATCGACTTGATTCTACGGAGCTTTTAATATCTAAAACAGATTTACTTTTAGGTGTTACTTGCTCAATAGTTTTTCTTCTGCAGTTGTCAGTATCCTTGAAAGTAAGTTTATGATGGTTTCTCTTGGAGTTGTTTCAGGTAGAGTCGGTTGTTATTATGATTTTAGTTTTTTCAGTTAATTTTGGTGTTTCCACGCCATATTTTCTTTCAATTTGTTGCATTTATTGTCTATTTTTGTGAAAATTGGCTCATGGTCATCTGGATTTCGGCTAAATATATTTTTTCAAATTCTTCATTTTATGTTTTATCGATCAAATACGGTGGATCGGAATTGAGGTTTCCTAACATTATTAAAAAATCGAAAAAGTGTCAAGATTGATAAAAGGTTGGGAACAACTGCTCTAAATTTAACTGTGAGATGTTGAAATGTGAACAAGCAATATACATTTAATAAAAAACAGTTATAATTATAATGGAGACGATTCCCAACCTTTTTCAAATTCCTATTTGAAGTGTACCGCGCCTAAATTATTTATGTATTTATACACCAGAAAGGAAATAATAATAAAATTAACGCAAAAATAAAAGTTACCAACATATTAGTAGCTTTGATTTTATACTTACTTCTAGAAATCTAAACGACCTTATTTTCTCACTCGCTTTAATATACAGTTTACTGTTATTCGAAAAACTTTTTTTTAAAACTACGTTTTCATCAAGAACAAGAAAAAAAGTTATTACCTAGTTGGCAATAACAAAAAAAAGCCGATTACTTTCTTATATTCAATTCCCAATTTTAAAATCTACTTTTTTCCTTTTTATTCTTCCAATCGTGCTTTTACATTACTACTCCTATTAAAGCCGTTATACGTCGAATTCTGGACCAAATCTTGGACATTCGCGGTGAACTATTGTCCCTGATCCCTTGAGAGTTTAAAGGGACTTTTTCTGAAGTTTTCTAGAATTTAAAGGTACAATACATGTCGAGTGGTTTACATTTGAGGTTTTGAGATGGGGAATTATTGCTTTAAAAGGAATAAGGTGTGGTAAAAATAAGCAGTATTTTTAAAGTTCGGTTGTATTTATTTCAATGTTATCTTGAATTTATTTTTAAAACTTTGGATTGATATATAAACTTTTACTTTAATAAAAATTTACGGTTACAGATAGAGCTGGGAAAATCATAAACCTAAGTTTTTACAACAACGTGGAAAGTACAAGTTACGCTCTAATAAGAAGCTCTAAAATTTTAGTACCAGAAAAACATATTTTTCTAGATAGCGGTAGAATGTTTCACTACAATAAATTGATAATATGTGGTAAGGGGAAATTTTCATCAAATTGTCAAGTGGCACAGTAATATTTTCAACCCTACACATTTTGAGTGATTTGCGGTATGCGAATAAAGCCAATTACCATTTACCTAACAGAGAATATAGTAATTTGACTTATTATCTCCTAGTTATCCTATATTTCTTGAAGAAATCTTTGACAGCTTTTTTCAATACATCGAATGTGCAATTGTACTGAAAATCTTTTTTTTTTCAATATTTTTTAAGCGTCTAACCTTACTTATTTATTGCAATTGCACTTTCAAAACTCGGAATTTTGGTGAAATACATACCACACGCAGCAACAAATCAGTCATCACTTGGATTACATAATTAGACAGCCTTTGTTGTGGTCACCACAATTGCAGAAATTTTAATTAGGTAATCCTAAATGATAATAGGAAATATATCTGATCAGTTCATATTGATTATGTTGGATTTAACCCGAGGAATAATTAAAGGAAAATTTGTTAAATTGTTTTTGAATTAAAAGCCAAGTGTTAACAAAATTTCATTGTGTTAAATTGATGAACAAACAGAAAAGGAGTATTAAACAGTTGCTTTTCTATATTGCCTAAATATTATAAGTTCGATTTATAATTAAAATTTATGAGGATTTAAGTTATTGGTTTCATACATTTTTTTATTATGCACTTATAAAACAGTGTGGGATAGAAAAGCTTCCTTGGCAAATAACAACAAGGCTAATATATCTAGGTGAAAGGCTAGTAAACTGGTGAGTTTAAGGAATTATGCTTGTGTTCGTTCAGTTTTTTGTAGATAGGAAAAAGTAATTTATACTTATATTCATAGCATTTATACATTTAGTACCAACGTACCTTATTTGGATACTTCATTATAAATTTTCGTAAATAGGTTAAGTTCTGTGATTTTTTATTTTTCTATTGATTAATCTAGGTACACCATAATGTGCTACCTAAGTTAGGGAAAAAACGTATAGGCGCATGCTGAGTGCGTCTATTTACAAGAATAATTTCAAGTAATATGTTTGAACCCCCTACCGTTTTTTCTGTTAAGTTTTATATAAAAATTATTAATTAACGTCTACATATACCTGTAAAAATTGCATGCTTAAATCTCTACATCTCTCTGAAATATAATATTCTTTGTTGTAAGGTGTTAGTAGTGATTTACTGCTTTCCAGTCCTACCACTTTAAGTGACGTTCACAACAGGTCGTGCTGAATTTTGGGTGCTCTTTAACTCTAAGGCATCGGAAGTGCAAGTGGATGGATCAATTCTGGAACATTATTGTTTATTATTTTTTTAATGATCTACACAGAACAATTTTCGATCGTTCTGTTCTTATTGTGTATTATGCAAACAATAGATGTATTCTCCTTAAAATTCCAGATTATTCTGAGATGAACATACTCGCTAACAGCTAGTATCCGTGTATTTTGAATTGGATATTTACGAGTAAATTAATCATTTGTGACGTGAAGACAGCAACAATGACTTTTACGACGGCTCGAGTTACTCGTGATGTTTAATTTATCACTATTAATGGTGGATCAACACAATATTCGAAATTTATAAAATTGTTCAAATTCGCTTGGGCGGATCTGTATATACTGATAAATCTATGCAAAAAGATATCTTCTGCGTGTTATGACCTAAAATCTTTTACATAACAGTATAGCAAATATGTGTAAAGATCATGTTTTTTTCTTTTCATTGTCAGTTTAACGTGGGTTCCAAACCACAGTCCTCGATCCTCAACTAACCCCGAGTTTTCACTCTTTGTCAGTTTGGTGTGAC
Source organism: Diaprepes abbreviatus (assembly GCA_034092305.1). Lineage (NCBI taxonomy): Eukaryota > Metazoa > Arthropoda > Insecta > Coleoptera > Curculionidae > Diaprepes > Diaprepes abbreviatus. The sequence goes on from JASJET010000103.1 coordinate 17,646,041, forward strand.
AACTCTTTTAAATAAGTTTCCGCGTATGAGGCTCGAACTCACGCTGGTCTTGGCCATCCCTATCAGTTCTACCGAATTAAACAGGTAGGCTAATCCCACGCCATTCACTGGGAGAGTTCGAAAGATTTTAACAAACTTTTATACTACAAAATTATGCCATAATGTTCGGCCTTACGAGAAAACAAAACTACCTAAGTATAATTATAAAAGCTTTTTGTATTACTACACTACCGTATATATACACAGGGTGTTTTCAAATAAGTGCAAAACAAATTTGAAGTTATTCCTGAGCTAATTTTAAGTATCGGACGTGTACTTACGATATACGAACTTTTATGCTTAAAATTAGCTGAAGAATAACTCTAAAATTTTTCGTACATTATCTCAGTAATTTTTCAAAATAATGACAATATTTCCGAATTGTAGCTGATTGATTTTTGTGGTAATGTCAGATTTATTTAAAGCGCACCCTAACAAGGATAGCGCATTTTTATATGCACATCAGAAGGTTTCTATTGTAATATGGTAAATTTGCGAGTTTAGTTGCGGACATGGCTATCAACTGTTTTGCTTGTGTCCGTCTATATCGTACTACCATTCCTGAGACTAGTCGTCAACCCTCTTTTAATGGCTGATTTAACTATCGGTCTGGTCACAAAAGGATTTTAGTCCTGCGAAGGACCATGATGCTCCCTCTCAAGTCAGGTTGTCAGCTCTTCATTACCTTACTGTCTCTGAAACCCAGGCATTTTTATATTCTACGCCTTTTAGCGCCCTTTATATCCCTCTACAAACTTAGGAGTTATATGGAAGCTAAATATTTTTATAGCCGCAGGGCTGCTAGAGTGGTATAATTTATTTTCTTCTCACTAATTCTCTTCTTTTTTATTTTCTTGGCACAGTCCTTGATGGTTGTAATTTTAATATGGAATACTGTGGGAAGTATTCCATAGTTGTCAATGTGTTTTTTTGTTCCTGATTTTGGGTATAATATTCTTGCTCCTGCTCTTGAAGCTGTCCGCATACCATGTTATTTGTGACCTTGTTGGTGGACCCTCTACCTATTAGTTTCGGCTTAGTATGTTTGTTTTGAATTTATTTTCAAACATGTACAGAGAAGTAGAATAAGCTACAGACATGCACAGAATTTTATCCTCCTTAATATTTTTCTGAAGCTTGAGGTGTTCCTTCCTAAACTTTTAATTATTAGTAAAGCGACCGTGAGCATTGCGTTCGTGACTCCAGTTAGTTAGAGTTATGCTAGCCTCAAAGTCATAAGTCCTGGTTATCACCTTCCTCTATCTTATTTTTTTCACTGTACTGTTATTAGTAGATTATCGTGAGTGTGTAGCCTTACAATCATTTTCATGTTCATATCCGAGTTCTTTCCGCACATTCTTCTATACCTTCCCATAACTGTTGAGTGTTTCAAGTGAGTTTCAAGTTAAATTATAAGCCTCATTCAGGGGTGGATCTAGCCTCTCTCTTTGGGGGGGGGGGGGCGGTGATATTACAAAAGTACAGTATCGCAAACGAAAGCAAGTTGTTGACGAGTGGGGGAGACACCGGAAAAATTTCCATTTCTGGTGTAAAAGGCAAAGTCGGGTCTATTTTTCTGAATTTGAAGCTCTTGGAGAGGGAGGGATACCAGCACCATACACATTCCTAGTATAAGAGGCAGAATCGGGTCTATTTTCCTGAACTCAAAGCTTTTGGGGGGCGGCTATCGCAAGAAAAACAAGTTGTCAACGGGAGGGAGTGCCAGCAGCATACACATAATAATAAAAAAGGCAGAATCGGTTCTATTTTCCTGAACTGAAAGCTCTTGGGAGGGGAGGGGGAGATCGCAAGCATACACATTCCTATACTCTATTCAAGAACTAGAGAAAGTAATATAACTGTTACCGAAAACTCCAACGTACTTGCTCCAGTGCCGCAGGTAACTAAAGACTGCCGTAAATCTAATTATATTAAATTATCTTTAAATATTATAAGCTTTTATAAATTTACTGCAACAATAAAATTTCTGATAGTTCAATTTAATTTCTGTCAGTGAGCAAAGTACACCTTAGTGATTTATCTTGTTTGCGCTTGTTTTTATATATTATTTGAGATTAGTGAGATACCCAAAAGTTATTGCTTCCACCTCTGTATTTATTCCAAAATCGTTAAACCAGGGCATTTTTTCCTCAACGAAAAACTTATTACCATGAATGTTTATGATGCCTTAAGATATCAATATCTAGATAATAATGTTAAAAAGCTCTGTTGAGATGTGTTCCAACATGACAGGAGTTGAAAAATCCACTATGTACCGAATACTGAAGGAGAAAACATACGACTGGAATTATTAGTACTCCCAAGCCACATTCGATCACAGGCAAACTTCGTTGGAAGAAGAGATTAAAACTGCAATAAAAGGAGTTGTTCATACATTTTATTATGAGAAGCAGATCCCAACCGTCGACAAAATTCTAACTAAAATCAATGAAGATCGGGATTTACCTGAAATTAAAAGAACTGAGCTCTGAAAATTGCTTAGGCAACTTAATTTTTGCTGGGAAAAAACCAGATAGAAAATCTGTTATAATCGTCTGGAAACTGTCCGTTGGAGAAGGAAATATCTTTCTCAAGTAAAAGGTAGACTTGCTAGAAAAACCACAATATACAAAATTAGTCATTTAACTGAATTTTTGAAAGATTTTTTGAATAAAGTTACTGCAGAAAATTGGGAAAAATCCATATAATAAAAGAATAAAGCAAAATGTGGAAACTCGATCTCATGATTGGTGAGATAGAGGAACGAATTATAATTAATTTGAGCGAAGATAGCTTCACTTATTTTGATTACGAATTAGATACGTAATGTTTACCAGTGTAAGCACAATTTATTATTTAAATTTTTGTTTTTATTGTATTTTATTGTTTAATGTTGTTTATATATATATATATATATATATATATATATATATATATATATATAAATATATATATATATATATATATATATATATATATATATATATATGTATATATATATATATATATATATATATATATATATATATATATATATATATATATATTGAATAGGAATCGACACAAGATGACCTAATGACCATATTATAAATACTCGACGAGTCTAAACAATTTCAATTAAAATATCTAAGATACAACATAAATTTATTATTTAGATAGTAATAAGTAGTTAGTAGATATATTAATTAATTAGAGTCATTAATATTTACAAATAATATGGACCAAAGCATAATTAAAAGCTTACATGATTGAAAAAATCATATATAATGCTAAATTCATAATGAATTTTTAGACATAATTGTAAAATAAACAATATATAAATATTAATACAATAAGATCATATTATAAATTGATCATAAGAATAATAAGGTACAAACATTAGATGTGATAGTGAAGGTAAAGTGATAATAAAGAGTGCAAATCTTCAAGTGAAATAAAAAAACATAACGATCGGTTTTTGCAACAATAATGTTTTAAAAAGGAACAAAAGGTGAACATAGTGTGAAACCAGTTACGAAAAGTACTTTTAAATAATATATAAGGTTCATTAAATTGTTTTTAATATAAATTAGACAGTTAACAGTAGTATTAAGAAAATAATTTTAATTAAAACACATAAAAACATAGAATAAATTTAAGAAAATTTGTGATATTGACATTAAAATTAAATATTATAAATTAATTTTAAATAATGGAGTAAAATAAATTATATTAGAATATAAGGAAAATTCTAATATTTAATATTTTAATATTAAGAAAACATAATTTAGCATCTTCAAACAATAATTTTCAATAATTAGTTAATTATATATTTCAATATTTTCATGTCAAGCCATTTTGTTTTATAATTTTTAATATTAAAAATTGTTTTAGGAAGGCTAAAATAGGTATAATTAGATAGGTAAAATCATAGAGTTTAATTTTATAATATTTATTGTCATGCATATTATTGGATAAATCCAGGAAATGGTAAAATTGGAAAAATTTTATCAATTTTAAAATTCTTTACAGCCATTTTTGTTTGACAAGAACGCCAAGAAAAGGGTGATTTTTCATCAAGTAACCCGATGCCTTCAACTGCTGAGCCAATCAGAATGATTAATTAAGTCAGCTGGTGGCATACGATAGAAAGAAAAATCACAAAAATTCGAGACAGTTGCAAAAAAGTATTGTTACAGAGAGGTGTAAAAGAAAAGTTTCTCCTCAAAACATAACCTTAAAATTTTCACGACAAAATCATAAAGCCACGTGCGAGATCTTTTGTTTTGATAAGTAAATATTTTTTAAAGGTTATGAAAGTAAATAAATCTTAAATAAAGTTTGATTAATCAATATTTTAAAAAAAAATAATTTAAATTAAATTGAATGTCATTAAGAAGTAGCAACTCCAACTAACATCAAGAAAATTTAGTAAAACCCGATTGTGTCAAATAAAAGTTCAAGAAATTATACCTGGCTGGTGTAAATACCAACATTTCCTAGAAGTAGACAATTCCTGGACATTTCCAAAATAACCAAGACAGTGTTTAATAAAGAATATCTACTTACTTGATAGTAGATATTTTTAAACAATTATCCCAATCCAATTTGATGGTAAAAGAAGACAAGAAAACACAAATATACCTTTTTAATTGTTTATACGTAAACAAACACTTAAGGATCAAGGTATTTTAAAATATAATATTACCACATTTATATTAGACATTATAAAATCATTAGAACTAATTTATAATCACTTGTTAAAATTAATAATCCGCACTTTGCACAATTTTTTTTAATTTTTAAAATAAATAAAAGTAATACATTTCAACTGAACACGAGACCTTCATATTTGTCAAACAACTCTTGACAGTTCAGTGGAGTGACATTATAATCAACAGTAGAGATAAGGTGCAATTGATTTTTAATTTTAATAAAGATGATCTAGATAATAAGTGTTTCAAAATAATTTTATAATCAGTAATAATATCATTTTGTTTTATAATAAATTTATGTTGATTGTTAATACAATTCAGTGGTTTTAATTGACAGTAGATAAAAAGTAATTTCAAATTATGAGAATCTGAACTCACTTGGGATAGTCTCAGGGGAAGCGAGCTAGTTATATTAAGGGGATATTAAAAAGAGAAAATAGATTTATTAAAATTTTGTTAATAACAATATATGTATTTTTAAGTTAATCCAAAGAATAAATACAGTGCTGTTATCTTATCTTAGATAGGATACAGTAACTGGGCGCTCAAGGAAAAATTAAAAATACATATCGTGGTTTAGAATATTTTTATTAGAGCAAGAAAACTTATTTCATTCACATTCACTAATTTTCAAATTTTATAAAAAAAAACGAAATATTTAAAATATTAATATTCTAATTCCTCTTCGGGCAGTTGCTTGAAGCGTGTGTGGGCGACGAATAAAGACCTCTGACGATAGACGTTAGGTCCCGCATCACGTTTTTCAACGCAATTGGCGCCCAACGTGGGGCATCTTTTATTTTTGAGGCATAAATATTTTCAGGACATAAATATTATCAGGGCATAAATATTTTCAGGGATCACTAAATATTTTCAGGGCAATTAACATTTCAGGGATTACTAAAATATTTTCAGGGTATATAAGTCTACTGTCAATAAAAATAATTAATAGGAACTTGTAACATATAAAAAACGAGTATTATTGCACATCAGTTATTTAAAATTAATTACAACAAAATTGATAACAGTAGTATTAAACAAAAGTTTAATACATAAATATTATAAAATTTTTGAATTGCATAAAACTTGAATAAATAAAATACCATGGCTGAACAAAATATAACCTTAAGATCAGGAAAACAAATTAATCAAGAAATTGGAGTACGAAAAACAAAAGAAGATACAGCTAGTACATCCACTTCTTCTACCGATCGAGAGAGTGAAGTATTTCAGCAGACTAAGCTAGAAGAGGTAGGGGAAATAACAACCCCTGAGCAAAAAGAACCAGAAAAGACAGAACAGAGTAGTAATCAAGATATAATAAAATTTTTGCAGAGTATGCAAAATACTCTGGAAAATAAAATAGAAATGGGCCAAAAAGATCTGGAAAATAAAATTGAAATGGGCCAAAAAGATCTGGAAAATAAAATTGAAATGGGCCAAAAAGATCTGGAAAATAAAATGGAAAAAGGCCAAAAAGATCTGGAAAAAGGCCAAAAAGATCTGGAAAAAGGGCTTAACGATCTGGATACGAAAGTTACAAAAGGTCAGAAGGAGCTAGAAAAAAGACAGCAAGACCTAGAACATAAGATTGAACAGGGTCAAAAAGAATTAAAAAAGGAAATGACTAAAGGCCAAAAAGAATTAAATGATATTAAACAGGGGCAAATAAGATTAGAAAAACAAGTGGATGAGAAAATATTAGAAATTGAAAACAGAATGTCAAAAGAGCTGTCAACATGCATTGAAGAAATGCATGAAAAGGTAACTAAAAATAACCAAGAAATATTAAATATGCTAGAAATAGAGAAAGGTGACAGGAACACAGAAATAGAGCGTCTTAATGACAAACTAGATGCGACCATGCATGACATTACCTCAGAATTAGATAAGCATGGTAATGAAATAGATAAAATTGATAGGAAATGTTACAGAACTTTCCAGGAATACGATCAGATTATAGAAGAAAAACTAAAATCCACAACTGAACTAGTTACTTGTACTGTGGATAAGAAATTGGAGACTGTAACTAGAAATAATATGGGCAATGGAAATATTTGTTCCAGTACTAATGACATGGGTCTAAAGTTTAATGGCAACATTCGTATGTTACACCCGGTAGCTTTTATTAACAGTATCAAGAATAGGTTAAATAATGTAAATAATCTACAAGTAATAAAAGACTTTATTCGAGTTAATTTGATTGATCATGCAAGTATTTGGTATGGTAATATAGAATCAACGATAAATAATTTTTATGAGTTTGAAAGGGAATTTTTGGAATATTTTTGGGGAGAAATTAAACAAGCAGAGTTTAGGGAACAATTATACTTTGGGAAATTTAATTATAATAAAAATGGAGATTTAGTTAATTATGCTTTAAAGCTAAGTACAGTAGCAAAGTATTTAAATCCACCAATGAGAGAAGACGAAATTATTCTGAACATTGCTCGTCATTATCAAGATAATATAGTACAAACAATTACAATTCAAAATATAAAAACAATGGGTCAATTTATTAATTTCTTAACAAGAGTACAAAGAGGTAATTTTAATGGGCACAATCAAAATAATAGAAAAAATAGTTATGATCAAAACTTTAAAAACCTAAATAACAATATACGTCCACAGCCGAATCAATTTAGACAGAATCAAACTAATTATACAAATCATATTCCTAACAATTTTAATAGAAATAATAATAACTATAATCGTAATAATGACTTTTACCAGAAAACAAATAGAAATTTTAATAACAATAATTTTAATAATAATAATACACGATACAGACAAACAGACAATGGTACAAATAATTATAATTTAAATAATAATAATTCACAATATAGACAACAATATAACGCGAGACAAAATAATATAAACTTAAATAGAGGCGCAAATAACAATGATCGACAAATTGATAGGAACGTTCAGAACAATGAAAGACAAAATTTTAGGAATCGAACTTTTTACAATGGAAATGACAGGGAATATAGACAAACTAATAATATTAGACGAAATAGAAGTGATACAGACTTACGAGTAGACAATGAACAGACAAATAACCACATGACAGGGAGACGGAGCTACAGCCTGGAGAGAAATCGAAGGGAGGTATCTTCGGATCCTAGAAACAGACGAACAAATTTTTAAATAACAGCCTTGGATCTGAAATTAAGACGAATTTTATACATTACGAACATCCACGAGAATTAATAGACTTAAATGACAATTTATACAATGAAAAATATGAAAATAATTTAGATTTAATTTATGTAAAAGGTAAAATTGATAATGCAGAAGTAAAAATATTAATAGATAGTGGTTCTGAAGCATCATTAATTGATGAAAATAAATTAGAAAATATATTGTTATTTAATAATAAAGTAATCATAAATAAAATACCAAAATTAAAATTAGTGGGGGCAGATAATAAAAAGATTTGTGAAGTAAATCGGCAATGTATGTTAAAAATAGTGCTTGGTAATAAAATTATAGAAGCATCATTAATAGTAGTGAATAATATGAATATCGATATAATTATGGGGAATGATATTTTAAGTAAATATGGGGCTAAAATAAATTACGAAGATATGATCTTGATAATTGATGAACATAGAATAAAGTTCATAAATAATTTGGTTTTTAATCATTCGAGTGAGGATTTATCATGTATAGAAATGTTAAGTGAAGAAGTTATAAGTAAAGAAAGCGCAAATAATATAATAGAAATACATAATCTTGAAAGTATTATAGATAATTGTAAGAAGGAGAATAATGCGGTAAATAATAAGGTTTTGTTAGCTAAAAGGAGCACAAAACCAAAATTTTTAGGAGATATTAGTATTGACAAAGTCAATGATAATTTTAGTAGGAGAAGTTTTTGTGATTATAATAAGTATAATAATGATGTGATTATGAATGAAAAGGAAATTATATGCGATTCAAATTTTAAAAAAGATATAGTGTACATGTTAAATTCTTTTAAAAACTTAATTTCAAACGAAAACAGAGTAGCACGAGACTATATTCATTATATTAAAGTACAAAACATTGAAAATTTTAAAGCCAAAACTTACCCCATACAATATAAGTATCAAGCACAAATAAAAGATGAAATTGAAGAAATGGTTCAAAACAATATAATAGAAAGAGCCGATACTACATATATAAATCCAATAGTTGTGGTGAAGAAAAGGAAAAGTTTATGATTAAAAGGGATATTTTGTGAAACAATAAATTTCTAATAAGCTGTAAAATATATAAGGATATAAATTTTATTATCAACTAAAAGTTGTAATTAATATAAATAATAAGTACAAATAAGAATTAAAATATTCATATTTAATATTTTATTTATAATAAAATATTAAATATTCAATTTGGGGCAATTGAATAGGAATCGACACAAGATGACCTAATGACCATATTATAAATACTCGACGAGTCTAAACAATTTCAATTAAAATATCTAAGATACAACATAAATTTATTATTTAGATAGTAATAAGTAGTTAGTAGATATATTAATTAATTAGAGTCATTAATATTTACAAATAATATGGACCAAAGCATAATTAAAAGCTTACATGATTGAAAAAATCATATATAATGCTAAATTCATAATGAATTTTTAGACATAATTGTAAAATAAACAATATATAAATATTAATACAATAAGATCATATTATAAATTGATCATAAGAATAATAAGGTACAAACATTAGATGTGATAGTGAAGGTAAAGTGATAATAAAGAGTGCAAATCTTCAAGTGAAATAAAAAAACATAACGATCGGTTTTTGCAACAATAATGTTTTAAAAAGGAACAAAAGGTGAACATAGTGTGAAACCAGTTACGAAAAGTACTTTTAAATAATATATAAGGTTCATTAAATTGTTTTTAATATAAATTAGACAGTTAACAGTAGTATTAAGAAAATAATTTTAATTAAAACACATAAAAACATAGAATAAATTTAAGAAAATTTGTGATATTGACATTAAAATTAAATATTATAAATTAATTTTAAATAATGGAGTAAAATAAATTATATTAGAATATAAGGAAAATTCTAATATTTAATATTTTAATATTAAGAAAACATAATTTAGCATCTTCAAACAATAATTTTCAATAATTAGTTAATTATATATTTCAATATTTTCATGTCAAGCCATTTTGTTTTATAATTTTTAATATTAAAAATTGTTTTAGGAAGGCTAAAATAGGTATAATTAGATAGGTAAAATCATAGAGTTTAATTTTATAATATTTATTGTCATGCATATTATTGGATAAATCCAGGAAATGGTAAAATTGGAAAAATTTTATCAATTTTAAAATTCTTGACAGCCATTTTTGTTTGACAAGAACGCCAAGAAAAGGGTGATTTTTCATCAAGTAACCCGATGCCTTCAACTGCTGAGCCAATCAGAATGATTAATTAAGTCAGCTGGTGGCATACGATAGAAAGAAAAATCACAAAAATTCGAGACAGTTGCAAAAAAGTATTGTTACAGAGAGGTGTAAAAGAAAAGTTTCTCCTCAAAACATAACCTTAAAATTTTCACGACAAAATCATAAAGCCACGTGCGAGATCTTTTGTTTTGATAAGTAAATATTTTTTAAAGGTTATGAAAGTAAATAAATCTTAAATAAAGTTTGATTAATCAATATTTTAAAAAAAAATAATTTAAATTAAATTGAATGTCATTAAGAAGTAGCAACTCCAACTAACATCAAGAAAATTTAGTAAAACCCGATTGTGTCAAATAAAAGTTCAAGAAATTATACCTGGCTGGTGTAAATACCAACATTTCCTAGAAGTAGACAATTCCTGGACATTTCCAAAATAACCAAGACAGTGTTTAATAAAGAATATCTACTTACTTGATAGTAGATATTTTTAAACAATTATCCCAATCCAATTTGATGGTAAAAGAAGACAAGAAAACACAAATATACCTTTTTAATTGTTTATACGTAAACAAACACTTAAGGATCAAGGTATTTTAAAATATAATATTACCACATTTATATTAGACATTATAAAATCATTAGAACTAATTTATAATCACTTGTTAAAATTAATAATCCGCACTTTGCACAATTTTTTTTAATTTTTAAAATAAATAAAAGTAATACATTTCAACTGAACACGAGACCTTCATATTTGTCAAACAACTCTTGACAGTTCAGTGGAGTGACATTATAATCAACAGTAGAGATAAGGTGCAATTGATTTTTAATTTTAATAAAGATGATCTAGATAATAAGTGTTTCAAAATAATTTTATAATCAGTAATAATATCATTTTGTTTTATAATAAATTTATGTTGATTGTTAATACAATTCAGTGGTTTTAATTGACAGTAGATAAAAAGTAATTTCAAATTATGAGAATCTGAACTCACTTGGGATAGTCTCAGGGGAAGCGAGCTAGTTATATTAAGGGGAGATTAAAAAGAGAAAATAGATTTATTAAAATTTTGTTAATAACAATATATGTATTTTTAAGTTAATCCAAAGAATAAATACAGTGCTGTTATCTTATCTTAGATAGGATACAGTAACTGGGCGCTCAAGGAAAAATTAAAAATACATATCGTGGTTTAGAATATTTTTATTAGAGCAAGAAAACTTATTTCATTCACATTCACTAATTTTCAAATTTTATAAAAAAAAACGAAATATTTAAAATATTAATATTCTAATTCCTCTTCGGGCAGTTGCTTGAAGCGTGTGTGGGCGACGAATAAAGACCTCTGACGATAGACGTTAGGTCCCGCATCACGTTTTTCAACGCAATATATATGTATATATGTATATATATATATATATATATATGTATATATATATATATATATATATATATATATATATATATATATATATACACATATATTTATATATTTCTATTTTTAATGTAGTGTGTCCCACTCTTTAATTTTATATATATTTAATTCCAATTAGCCGTAATTTTTTTATTATATTACTGTTGTATTTGTATCTTTTTCTTAAGCGTGTAGAATTAATACGTTTATTTTATTTTTTTGGGGCTATCGGATTTCCATATAAAAAAGTAAATTAAATTAAGATGTCAGTGCAATAGATATAAAAATAAGTAGGTCTAATTTTAACTGTAACATATAAAAATTAATTACATTTGAATCCCTTTTTAGTGTTTAATTGTAATTCTGCAGATGGTTTAAGAAATAAATAAACTGAAACGTCAAATGTCTTAAAAATGTTTTTAATTAATAATAAACTGACCGATACTCCCAAAAAAAATTTTAATATTACATGGACGAATTTATTTTTTATATAAGTTTAATTTCTTGTATTTTTGACAACGGATATTTTGTATAAGTATTTAAATTATAATTTTTTGAGAAAATAAGGCTACGTTTTAGTCTGAATGTACCTAAAACGTTTTCTATGCCAAAATTAAAAATAATAAAAATACAGTTGTGATTTGTGTTAAATTTGTCAAAATTTTTATTTTAAGTTTATTACCGAAATAATATTCTATGACATAAATACTTAGTGATAAAATAAACCTCCTTCCGACGCCTATGACAAGGATTATAATCCATTTTAATACTTGATATTTCCAAATATCTATTGTTATACACCCAAATAGTCTATTATTATAGACCGGTATTTTTGATTATAAAATTTCTAACCCATTCCTATGAAAAATATATGTATCTAACAGATTTTGCCAAAGACACCGGACTAAAGAACACAGGTAGTTTGTGAAGAAAAAAAGCATAAAAAATAATTTATTACTCCCTCTAGTTCTTGAATAACCTATAGTATAAGAGGCAAAATCGGGTCTATTTTCCTGAACTTAAAGCTATTGGGAGGGGGGCGATCGCCCCCCACCGCCCCCCTCCCTTGGATCCGCGCCTGGCCTCAATATTGTGCTTTCTGAGGATTCACTGACAGTTCATCTCCTCGACTTCAGGACTTTGAGACTATGCCATATTTTTATGTCACTGCGATAGGATAGTTACGAACTTTCCTTGTACCACTATTGCCAAATTGTCGGCATATCCTAGCCCGTAGAAAATTTCAGTCTATAGTCTTTTGAATAAGTTATATCCAAGGATAGCCCACACTAGTAGGGATAATATTATTCTCTATAGACATTTTCTGGCTAACTCCAATTTAATAATCGCCTCACCATCAGTTACTATGATGCTTTTAAGGCTGGTTTTTATTCAATAAGTAATTACACTGGGTTTGTTTTTGTCCAGAAAAATAACATTAGCTATTTTTTTTATCCTCCAGAGATTCTGGTTTGGTAAACAAAAAAAGATTAATAATGTTCTAATAATATATATATAGTGAAAAATTTAATTGCACTTGTTTGGAAAAACGCTCGGACCAGTTAAATTTTATTTTCAATTTAAAATTCTTTTTTGCGTTATACCGAAATATAACTCAAGAAGAAACTCAGGCGTAATCAGTATATTTTTTACTTGTAAACCCCATTTTTTATTTCAGAATCAGAAAGGGCAGATTTTTTACACACGAAAAAGTAAATATCAGTACTTTAAAAATTTTGTATGCTATCTAAATTAAATGTTCAAACTGGGTCCTCACTGATGGGAGATATTTGGAATTTCTTCAAAACGACCTAATTTCTGCACTAATAATTTTGTATCCAGACCCACAAGAACCCAATATGTTTCAGGGCGCCCTTTTTTTCAACAAGATGAAGCACTGCTCCACTACGCTGCCTCTGTCTTATTTGGATAAGAATCGTTGTATAGACAGAAAAGGGACAATCGAGTGGCAAGCCAGATCACCAGATTTGACCTCCACTTGTTTATTTCTTGTGGGGATACTTAAACACTAAAGTAAACTTAACCCAACCCTAAAAGTTCAAGTTCAACAAATTTTTTGTCTTTCATATTTTAAAGTTTTACAGTAATTTTTCTTATGTAACTAACATCTATATTTACCTTGTCGTATGTAAAAAAATGTACACTTCCTAATTCTGAAACAAAAAATTTTGTTAACAAATGATAAAAATATCGATGTCATCGAGTTACCCTATATATATATATATATATATATATATATATATATATATATATATATATATATATATATATATATATATATATATATGTTGTTACAAATGACTAGGAGGTAAGTATTGGTACGCCCTGGTATACAAATATTCCGATTCGATAAGTCATCTTTATTATAATAGGCGGAAAAGAATATTATATCGATGAGGCATATTTCTAGATATATCTCAACTTTTATTTTGGTAAGTTCTAGATTTGTATAAGAAATTATGAAGACGTATAAATACGGATAGGATATGCGTTTTAAGTTAATTGTTAGTTGTTTTTGGATAGTGTGATAAGAAGTAATAATAATATAGTTGTGTTTTGGCTGTGTTAAGAAGCAGTTAATATAAGTATTGGAAGTATCTAGGCGACGGATTGGCATCTGGAAAAAAAATTTGTGTTAGTAGACTTCTGACTGCGTACAAACCTTCAATGAGTTCCTACCTAAATAGTCCCATAAATGTTAATAAACAACGCCACAGGAATTTTTTGAAAAAAAAACTCAGCTTCTAGTGGTTGTACAGATTTTTTCTTCAAATTGTGCTCCAAAATTTCAGCTATCACGTCCACTTATCGGCATTTCGATATCAATAATTGTCGAAGAGTTACTCTATTCGTTTATAAAGGAAAAACGAATCCCAACTTTGTTTATCTAATAATAAAAAGTCAAAAAAACTATTATTTCACATCTTAATTATTAAATAAAAAATTTTCCCCAAAAAAGAAAATGAGATATAAGATACTACATAATAATTATTATCATTCTGAAAGTTTCTGCGTAGACAAAAGTTTACTAAAACTATATTTCCAGATCACCTCATTTTGAGGTTAACTCCGCCGGCCTAATAAGTGACAGGTAGTATGTTATTCTGCGAACCTAGTGAGCGATTTAAAAAAAAATATTGTTCCAAGTCGAGCAGCCGTCAAGGAGGCATCACTTGAAAATGCCAGCTGAGATGTTGGCGAAACGTCGTGAAGATTTTTCTATTAACGACGGATTGAAAACTGGAAAAACACCAGTGCACATTCCACCATCCGTGAAAACTTTCGATATATATATATATATATATATATATATATATATATATATATATATATATATATATATATATATATATATATATTGTTTCTTTACCTAACTACACATCCGTTTACAATTCAGATTAATCGCACGTTTTTTAATTAAAATAAAGTAATTAAATTGTTCATATCACATGCAAATTTTCTGTTCTATGCACTAAAACTTCTAATGTTATTTCGCTTAAAACTTTTGTCCGGCATAATTAAAATTTATGCGCGTTTTAGTCTAGTTTTTAAAAATGAATGTAAAATCTACGTAAATTTAATGAATACAATTGTAATTATCTAATTTAAAGAACAATAAATCTTGTGGGTTTATTAAAGACTAGCTTAGCAGGATTATGAGGTTTTCGTACGTATATAGAACCTTATATTTCTTTCAATTTTAATTTTTTAATCATTCTTTTATTATGTTATTTACAGTCGGTCACATTATAAATCCGTTTAGGGGATAATCGTTGCCCTCCACTATGCCGCATTGATCAATCAATCCGTGCATATAACGTATTTCCCCTACTTTTTATATTTGTACCTTTGCATTATAAGTCCGGTCCTTAAATCTATGCAAAATCGAATTATATCACACAAATTTAACTTAACAAAGTGTAAGTATAACGTTTTTATTAATGTTGTATCAATTAATTGGATTTGGATCTAAATATATGAAATTTTTGTGTGGCCAATAAAACATTTTAAAATAGACGAAAAATAAATGACTTATGTGTCATTTATTAAAAACTAATGCTGAATGAATGAATATATATTTACAATTATTGTTTGTTAAAAAAGTGTAACTTAAAAGTATTCATTGCCTAGTCAAATTGTTGTCAATAATTTTTTTCATTCATTCATAACTATTGCACGATTATTACTAAATTTTGTAATATATTGTATAACAAATTAGTTGTTAAAACTATTTCAACTATATCATTCATATGCTATTTGTAGACTTGCAGAAAGCATAGGGCAGCATACACTTAAAAAGTTATGTGTGGCTCTCCGAAAAAGCAACGTCAGTGTAGGACTTGTAAAAGCTATGAAGTCATTATGGGAAAATTCCACGTCAAAAATCAGAGTCAGAAATAAACTTACAAGTGGATTTCAGGTCAATAAAGGCAGGAATGTTGCCTCTCCGAAACCCTTTTTAAAATCCCTTTAGATCAAACATTACACACATTGAAAAAATAAATGCCATGGAATGGGTATCCCACTTAAAAATACTACGATGTATACGCTATGCTTCGAGGATGATCAGATCGTACTGGCGCAAGATTACTAGGACTTGAGATACATGACAAGGAAATTAATACAAAAATACCAGAAATGGGGGCTCAATGTAAACATAACCAAAACTGAGTACATGTGCATAGGCGAAGAGACCAGAGAGCTTCTTCAGGAAGACGGTCAGTGCATCAAACACTGTACGAATTAGAAGTACTTAGGGATGAAGTTCACACAAAATGGAACAGCTGATTAAGCCGTAAAAGAACGAAACACGCAGGGCAGAAAAGCAATTACGCTTCTAAACCCTATTCTATGGGACCTAAATATATCTCAGCAAAACAAAACCTTCATTTCTAATACTATTATTAAAAGCATAATCACACAGCTCTGAAGTCTGGCAGCTAAAAGAAACCTCCGAGGAGACAATGTTAGCCACTGAAATGGAATTCTGGAGACGATCGGCTAGAAACTCCAGAGATAGGCAAGCCAATGATCGTATCAGAGAAATAATAGGAGTCATTCATACAATAGTAGATGATATAAAAACAAAACAATTGATATGGTATCGTCACGTGAAGAGAATGGTAGAGAAACGTCTACCTAAACAAGTACTAAACTGGATACCGCAAGGGAGAAAAAAACGAGGGAAATCAAGGGAAAGCTGGCGAGAAGTTATCGATGGAGAAATGAGAAATAAAGGTCTAGAGGATGATCAGTGGATGGACTGAGATTGTTGGCGTTTGGGTATGGGAAGACGGCGTAGAATGTAGTAAACCAATCTATATATATATATATATATATATATATATATATATATATATATATACATATATATATATATATATATATATATATATATATATATATATATATATATATATATATATATACATATATATATATATATATATATATATATATATATATATATATATATATATATATATATATATATTTATTTTCGTGATTCTAGATTATATCATTTTTCTTTATTTTGTCTTTTCTTGGGTTTAGGTTCTATATTTAATAAAAAACACAAGACAATTGACGTTTCGCCCTTTATTTAAGGCATTTTCAAAACTTTTTCCTGCTTGACATTTTGTTATTCTATTACTAAAAAAAACATTTAATATATATTATATCGATCAAAAACAAATAATACATAGTCTGAGAGAATTCCTTGAAAAATTATTATATTTTACAAAATTTTTCCTGTAGATGTCAATAAGATGTTTTAAGGTGTTCTCTAAAATGAAAGTACTTCAACCTTAGAAATATAGTCGAAACTTTGCACAAGGATAGTTTTGATTATATTGAATTAACACATAAAAGGATTTAAAGCCTTTCATATTTACGGTATCCCGAATACTCTAATAGCAATTTTCCAAATGATAACGATATCATTAGCAGCATTAACCTGACCAACTAGACGACCTAACTATCAACTTCGAAAATGAACGAATAAATATAGATGTTAATTTTAGAATGGACTTATAAAAACTATTAGATTCATAAACTCAGCCAAATGGCTTTAGTACTCCCTTCAGGAGAACATTCATTCATCCCAGATATGTTCGGATATCAAAAGTATGGAGCTCTGTGGGGGAACTCATCATGTTGTTGTGCCCTAGATAATGTTACGGTCCTGTTCATATCCTAAAACTGTTTTATCTATTAAAATAAGGTTCGGTTTGTTACGTAAGTTCGATCTCAGTACAGCTTGCACTCATTGTTTTCCAATATAGGCTCTGGGTTTTATTTGTAGTACAGCATTTTGTCTACCTGCAACAGTGCCAATTTCTCTGCTGACTCTTGATGGATGACCTAAGCGGCTGAATCGTGTCTGTCCATGTACTCTGATGTGGCTTATGCTTGACATCCTCCTGTTACGTGCTGGATTATCTGTGAAGTTCGACATCCATATCTGCATAGATCGTTCGAGATTGAGGGGTCTCTGATTATGTGTTTGAAATAGTTTCTCATTCGGATGACCCGATCTTGGATATCTAGTAGAAAGCCTTCAGTTTCGGTAGTTCGATACTAATATGTCGTCATTTTCCTGATTGTCCTCATTTGGGTGCAGTCCACGTAGAAGTTTCTGTAGCCAAACTTACAGCTTTCCTTGGTCTGATCTACCTCACGTATTGTCCAGCGTGGCGCATACGACCCTGCAAGCCTGTGAATATACGAGCATAAGTGTGAAGTGTGTTAATTATTGATCTAATTACTTACCTATATTCACAAATCTTCTTCCTCTATGGTAGCATTGTCTGCTCAGTAGTACTAACAGAGTGATGGTTGTGTGCCTTTGCCAGGAGTGTTCTGCCTTTCTTCTGCAGACTTTCTACATATGTCCGTTTTACTGCATTTCATAATTCCAAAAAAGAACTCTGTGTAGAGCAAGCACAGGCGGTGAGTGCCTTATACATATTTTTACTATTAAAATGGGTTCGCAGTATCTTCTTTACCCGTCTTATGAACACGTTGGTTAATTAGGTCTTCATAATTCGTTGGTTAAATTTTTTGTGTCTATTTCATACCCAAATAATTATAGGTCTGTTGTGCGTCTCAAATGCTCCCTGTTGCATCTTTCCTTTAGTTCTGTTTAAAATGCGGAATTTATGAAAGCCGAACAGCATTCCTATATCCTTGGAGAACTCCTCCACAATTTCGAGCATTTCTTTCAATTGATTTCTAGTGGCAGCCATCAATTTAAGATTATCCATGTACAGAAGATGATTTATTTTTACCACATCTATCGTACTGGGATTGTGTTTATTCCGATATTGTTGCCTGAAGGTACTAGTTAGATCTTAGTTCTCCAAGTTCAGATGACGTATTTTAAAACAGGAACAATATGTACATATATATATATATATATATATATATATATATATATATATATATATATATATATATATATAGCCAATTAAACTGAGAGGTTTAAGGCATTTTTGGGGGCCTGCAGTCAGAAGGATGGTTGGCCAGAAAAGAAAACTCATTTTTTTAGTCTAGCTTACGAGAAATTTTATTCCCTTCATCAGGACTTCTACAAGAAAGAAAATAACCTTTCCCAATTCTATTCTCATAAAATAAGAAAAAAGGCCTACCAAAGTGAGTACGTATGAAATGCCAGGTTTTGTTCAACAAATATGGTCATTAGCACAATAAGATCGCATAACATGAAAAGAATATTTTAAAAGGCAAAATTTATCTAATTAATTAGGAAACTAATTTTTAACACCTGGACGTCGTTGAAACGCCATTTTAATTGAAGATTGAGTTCGACATTTGACAGTTAACGTTAAAAGCCCGTTTTAATCGGTAAAGTTTACACTACCCAAGAAAAGATAATCGTACTTGCAGCGGAGAAATTCTTTCTTGAAAAGTATTATGTTATTAAGCGTAAAAGCGACGAAAAATGAAAATTATGACTCAAATCGGTAGCAACAATTAAAGCGAAATGAAATTTAGATATCAAGAAAACACCCAGTTAGACAAGTCTGATAATAACATTCAGAACAGTGGATAAAACGTATCTGACTGAGAAAATTAAACAGCGGGGGAGCGATTTTCATTGATTTCTAGTTGTAATAAGTAATTGTATATTATGCTGGGTGTAGGTCGCCGCCTTTTTTGATACCTAAATCGCATTTCGCTTTGATTGTTTTTACCGATTTAAGTCATAATTTTCATTTTTCATTGCTTTTCCGCTTAATAACATAATATTCTTCAAGAATGGTTACCTCCGCTCCCAGAACGATTATCTGTTCTTGGACAGTCTAAACTTTACCGATTAAAACGGGCTTTTAACGTCAACTGTCAAATGTTCAATTCATTCTTCAATTAAAATGGCGTTTCGACGACATACACGAGTTAAAAATTAGTGTCTTAATTAATTAGATAAGTTTTGCCTTCTTAAACATTCCTTTTATGTTGTGTGATCTTAGTGTTAAGTGCTAATGATTGTATCTTTTTGTTATACAAATAGAATTAAGGAATGTAGAAGTCCTGATGAAGAGAATAAAATTTCTCGAAAGCTAGACTAACAAAAAAGAATTTTCTTTTCTGCCCAACCATCCATCTGACTGCAGCCCCACAAAAGTGACGTAAACCTCGCCGTAGGTTCATTCGTTTGGTATAGGCCTGTTTTCAGATGACCAAATCAATAACAAGTTGTTTCTTACAACCCATTTTGTTCCTGGCACATCCTTTTCGCTGAAGTGCAATGATGTTGTTTTACTCGCAGTGTGTAGCAAAGACATTATTTCAAAAATTAAGAAATTCGCTTAGCAGGATTTTCAATATTATGTCAGAAGCCTTAAGAACTATCTTCGATGAAGCAATTGTTCCTAAATTTACTTCCTGTGCAGCCATTTGTGACGATAAGATTTCGCATAGCAGAACTTTAAATAAACTGAATTCAGTAAGACGGTTGATTACAAAGATTATTCGTTTGTCATATGTTAGGACTTCCACAGAGGCTGCGGCCGTATTAGGTGGAATATGAAACTTTGGATCAGTTGATTGTCTAGAGACTAGATATTAATAAATATTTTAATTGGCAGGATAATCAACGTGGTGATTTTGAATTGCCAGCGATTCTTAGAATTAGTAAGAGCTCATTAAAGAAGATGTTAAGATCCCAAACACTAGGTATTTGGCAATCCAGGTGGGCAGAAGATGCAACTAATAGATACACATTCAGTTTTATTCCCTATGTCATAAGTCGTCAAGAGATGATTCTTAAACTTGAAAGAAAAATTTCTCAGATGTTGACGAGTCATGGTCAATTTTTATTGCAATACAAAAGGCTGGGAAAAATCAACACGTTAATTATCTGCATTGTGGGAACAACGTTGACGTATAGGATGACCCAATGCATCGCATATTAGTATGCGTATATTTTATTCAACAAAGAAGGATATTTATTGAGAAAATCGATATAGCTCTTTTGCATCATAAGGGTCGTCACTTCAATAAGAATGATTTTGATAATATAGAACCTTTTGGGTTATTTTCTATTTTGGCTAACTTGAATTTGTTGACCCCATTGCATGACTTTGCTTCTGAGTGAATTTTGGTTCCGTAAAGAAGTTATCTTTTTGGGCTACATTTTGTCATTGGCTCCCTTCGTCAGACATTTCTCGTTGTAAAGTCGAAGGACATTTTTGTTTTCCATTTTTGGGATATAGTTGAGACCAATAAAAAGACTATGTAGTACAAGAATATTAGTTTTAAATTGTTATGGGAGCAAAGACACTGAGTGAAGTTTTTAATTTTTTTTTTTTCATATTTAGAATATCTATGTTACGTTAGAATTAAAAAAATAATACAGTTGCATAAAGGGAGGGTTTATTTTATTGTTTATTGCCCTCAATTAGAAGAGTCATCTCCTCATGTTCTGGTGACTTTTCGGTTATAAGATTTGTATATTTAACAAATAATGAGAAAATAAAAATAAATAGTAAGAAATCAGGAAGAAGGGCAAAATAATATATTTGTTCGTTAAGATGCAAAGTTACGGGGGCACTATCGTTTCTCCTTTATAGGGCGGCGGTGGATGAGGGTGATGAGTTTCCCCCTTATTATTTCTTCTCCTTGTTACTCGCAGTGTGCAGGGATATAGTTTATTATGCAGGATGTGATTACCATGTACAGCGTGTAAAGGTAGATGCCTGATATTTGATTGGATCTGATGTATTATGCTGATCTTTTGGTAACAGATACATGACTTATTTTGTTCGAAATAATGAGATTTTCTGTGGATCAAGCAAAATATCTTATCAGAACAGTCACTTGTTGATACATACTCCAAAACTTTATAAGTCAGGAGTTCTAGACATGATCAGGACACGAACTTTCTAATTATGAAGTCTCCTGATGATTCTAGTGATTTCCTCGGTGGTAAAAGGCTCCAGTTGCATGTGACTGTAATCCTGATAGATTTGGTATTCTTTATTGATCTAATTATCGCTGATATTACAGTTGGTAGTTATATTTAGTTGACTTCTCTAGAACTCCTCTACTTGTTCTTTATTCGAGTACCCATTATCTGCCATGTTTGGTTAAAAGTTTAATTTTCGACGAAATATCCTTTCTGATTGCTCAACAGGGCATTGTCCAGTTTTCGGCTATTACTTTCTTTATATCCTTTAATCGCCCTGCAGTCACGGAAAGTTTTTGATCTACTGCGTTGAGGCATTGTTGAGCAGTACTTTTAATTGGATCATATTGCGACTAATATTGGATTCGATTCGTTTGTGCAGTTTTCTTGTTCTATTACCTCCAATATACTCTGTCAACTACCCTATGTCATCCCGAAGACTTTCTCCCTTTTTGTTAAATCTTTTTTCCCATTATGGGATCCTAGGTTGTGGGCTTGGGTGATCTTATCGCTGCCTCGTGGCGATCCAAATCTCCATAGTTCTAGCTAGTGCAGTTGCGGCACAATATATCAGCATATATAAATATTCTAGTGTGTGCGCCTCGGAAAAATTATTAATTATTATTATTACTTAGTTATTCTCTAAACTTCAAGTTGTTAAAACATGGGAGTTTTTGGAATACGTAAATGTAATCTATCTTAATCGTGACAATAACACTTTTTTTTCCAATACGTTGAGGATTTAATTCATTTCAGATTCAAAATTGAAATAAAAGTATATAGCCAAATAGTCGTATTCAATTTAAATTATTTTAAATTGAAATATCTGGAATCAACGAGCAATATTTGAATATTTAATTGTTTTATACTGTATACAATTTAATAGAGTTGTTATTTTTGACTAATGGTTTATTGTTTTTCCATTTTTTTTTCAGTAATTAAATTATTTTCCATTGCTGCATTTTTCACTGTTTTTTTAAAACTAGTTTGCATACGTTTTTAATCCGAAAAATATTCGTGTATTTGTCAATATTCAGTTTTTATATTTAAACGAGTTTAATGATCAACTATTAAAGCAATTTTAGAGGACGGAACTTGTGCATTCCGAAAGATTTTTCGTAATATTTTGTGGGCTTCAGAACGGGTTTAAAACTTGAATTAAATAGAGATCACTTTTAAAAATCCAATTGTAGAATAAACATGTTGATAATTTTATTTTGAAATAAAATAAGTTATTCTGTCTTATACTAAACTAAAAAATGAGTAATTTGTCATACACGACGAAGACAAAGAATTATAAAAAATATTTATAATAATGCCTTTTAAATTTATAAAAATATGCTCAAATACATTTCTTTAGCGACATATTTTTTCTTCAGAACGCTGAACCACGTTTTAGTAACGGGTATGTCTCTCTCGATGTGGCATATTGTTGAATAAATGCTGAATTATTTCCGTTGCCTCCTTACTTATTTTAACAAAGTCAGTATAACAACTGACAATCGCTCAGTGTAGTTACTCTTATGGGTTGCGAAGAACGCAACAAATGTGCTCGACAGCTTAAGAACGAGATGGGGGAGTTCACAATATTTAAAAAAATAATTAATAGATTACAAGATTAGTACTTACCAATCACCCAAAGCGCCACTGATTTACTCTACCGCCAACCTAAACCAGAAGGTCATCCGATGTTCTGAAGTCCATAGACACTCACCTAGTCTAGCATTACAAAGGATAGAGGCAAGGTAAATAGACGTAATCTGTATATATATATATATATATATATATATATATATATATATATATATATATATATATATATATATTTATGTATATAACATCAGTTTATATCGTTCTACGCGGTCTTCTGATATCCAGTCTCCATTGATCTCGGTTTGTCCATAGGTTTTCATCCATTCTTCTTGTTCTTATATCTTTATCCACTCCTTCTCTCCAACTTAGTCTGGGTCTTCCTCTCTTTCTTCTTCCCTGTGGTGCCCAATTTAAAACTTTTTTTGGAAGTCTAGTATCGTCTATTCGTTGAACATGTCCGTACCATCTAAGTTGGTTGATTTTAATATCTTCTGTTATCTTGTGCTTAACGCCCATAATATATTGGATTCTTTCATTTCTGACTCTGTCCATTCTGGATTTTCCAGTCGCTCTTCTCCAATAATCCATTTCTGTAGCTTCCAGTGTTCCAGTTCTTTCTTTCAATGAGCATACTTCACTTCAATAGGTGACAATGCTTTTAACAATACTATTAAAGATTTTGTGTTTGTTTTCTTTGGATATTGTTTTATCCCACAATATGTTGTTCAACTGTCTAATAGCTTGTCGTCCCTGGTTGTTTCTATGCTTGATTTCTTCGTCAAGTTAGCCGTCGTTGTTTATATGCATTCCGAGATACTTGTATTTCTCACAGTGATTTATTTCATGCTGCCGTTGTTCCAGAATCAAGTTTTGTTGCTGTCCCCTAATACACATGTATTCTGTTTTTTTGATGTTAACTTCTAGCCCCCATTTTTGATATTCTTCTATTAGCTTACGGGCCATGTGTTCTAGATCTTCGTAGTCTTGTGACAGAACTATTTGGTCGTCTGCGAAACACAATGTGTATAGTATGGAATCGTTTAGTGTAATGCCCATATTTTCGCACTTTCTTTTCCATGTTTTTAACCCTTATTCCAAGTAAATATTAAATAAGGTTGGAGACAAACAGCATCCCTGCTTGAGCCCTTTGCTAACCGTGAATCCTTTTGAAATATTATGCCCTTTCTTTATTTTGCTGGTATTATTTGAATAGAGCTCTTGAACAGCCTTGATAAGTATTATATTTATATTTGTTTTTTCTAGGGCTTCCCAAAGTTTTTGTTGTGGTACGCTGTCATAGGCTTTTTTGAGATCCACGTAGAGCAGGTGTATTTCTTGGTTACCTGCTGATTTTTTCCCAATGAACTGGGTTATTGTAAAGAGATGGTCAACAGTAGATCTACCTGCTCCAAATCCAGCCTGTTCTTCGGCCTCCATATCTGAGTATTCGCTCTCAATCCTCTTTTTGACTAGTTTCCCATACACTCTCGAGATTGTGCAGAAAACCCCAATTCCTTGATAGTTATCACAGACGTCTTTACTTCCTTGTGTATAGTGGTAATATAGGATGTTTTCCACTCTTCGGGTATCTTTTCTCCGTTTATACATTTTTGGTAGAGGTTTGTCAATTGTCTGTATAACTTCTCTGTGCCGTATTTAAGTAGCTCAGGCGGGATATTTCCGGGACCTGGTGATTTTCGGTTTTTTTAATATTTGGCATATTTGCTTGACTTCTTTGCAATCTATCCTTAGTGGAGATGCTATGGTGTGTACGTGCACGCCGGAATCAGCTTGTACTGTTTATTGATATTCTGCTCTTTCTTCTGCTAGCAGTATTGAAAAGCATTCATCCCATTGAGATAAACCAATCGGTGAAATGATATCTTTAGATTTTTTTTGTCGAAGAGATCTCAGTATTTTCTAGCTTTCGGTACTTTTGCTACCCCCAAAATGTGCGTTTATTCTGGTACAGGTTCTTTCCCAGGTTTTGTTTTTCTTTTGGGTTATTGCGTTTCGCGCTGCTCTTTGGGCCGTTTTGTATTCACTTCTACTTTCATCCGTCTTTAAGCTTAAATATATACTGTATCTTTCTCGTCTAGTATTTATCATATCTTCGATTTCTTCACCCCACCAGTATGGTCTTCTTTTGTTAGGCTTTTCGCACTTTCCCAAGGCTTCTTCTGCTGCACTTCTTAGGCACTCTTTAACGTAAGTGTATTGTTGCTCTACACTATCAAAGTTTTCCCGTACCAGTTTATCATCCAGTCGCTTTTTGTATAGTTTTTTAACGCTTTCGTGATTGAAGCTATCTAAGTTGTACTTGATTTCAGGATTTTTTTGTTTCTGTTCTTCAGTACCTTCTTTACTTTTAGCTAGGCGGAAGGTCAGTATTTTGGCTTTAATCAGGTGGTGATCACTTCTACACGCGATTCCCCTATAGGCTCGCATATCTTGAATTTTAAGCCTTGTATCCTGACGCGCTATTACATAATCTATGACGAATTTAAAATTTCTTGTTTGTTGTACCCAGGTAAACTTATGTATTTCGCGGTGTTGGTAAAAGCCATTTAGGATGCGAAGTCCATTTTGGTTGCACGTATTAATTAGTCTGTCGCCATTGTCGTTCAATATATCTTCTCCGAATCGTCCTACTATTTTGTTGTTCAGTTTTTTTCCAGTTCTTGCATTTAGGTCTCCTAATAAAAGTAGCTCTCTGGAGGTCCCTATTTTTGAGATTTCATATGATAGTTGTTCGAAAAACTCTTCTTTCTCCCTTACTAAAGCGTCCTCGTTTACACCGTATACTCCCATAATAGTGACTTTATTTCCGTGCAAGTTTAGATTTACTTTTATGGTGCGTTGGTTTATTGGTTCCCAAGATGTTATGCTTCGTCGTAGACTTTTTCAGATAAGTATAGACACTCCTTGTTGGGCTCTTTTATCCTTTGGTATTCCGGAAAAGAGATGATTATATTCGCCTAAGTTTTCTGACCCTTGCCTTTTCTTTTTTGTCTCAGTTAATACTAGGATGTCTAGGTTGGCCTTTTTTGTTTCTGGAATTATGTCGTTAATTTTTTGGGATAGGCCTTGGACGTTCCAAGTGCCATATTCATAGTCCGTTTTCTAAGCGTAAGTCTTCTTCGTTTCTTCATCCGATTCCGAGGCTGGTTACTGAAAGTTTTAACCTTTCTTGTCTTTCACGAGTGCCGAGGGGTTAGCCCGATGCTTCAAACCCCAACCTGGAGGACCAGAGCTTTGATCCTAGACGGGTTGCCTTCTCTACGGCTTTAGGAGACCTGTCTTCCCTCTTCGACCGTCATCCTGGCCAAGGAGCCCTAACAGGGTGCTATTATCCGGGCCAGCTGAACCCTGGTTTTTTTACGAGGTTGTTACTCCTCCCCCTCCTGGATGGGACCCCAGGCTTGGGACTAGTGTAGCGGAGTTAGGTCACTATCAAATATATATATATATATATATATATATATATATATATATATATATATATATATATATATATATATATATATAATAAAAGAGTATTAATATATTTAAAGAAAGTACCCGTTCACCCTTCGTGCGAGTCAGTATGCGAATGAAACTTTTATTATTTTATTAATTAATCATCGCGCAAGAGCTATCACGCTCATCGTGTACAGTAGGGTATAAATCAGGAACTGAAGTTAGGTGCGCATTATCAACTGGATGAATCACAAATTTGGACTTTACGGTTTATAAATTAACTGAATGTCGGTTTAAGTGTAATGTATTATAAAATAAATCTAGACAAGATGTTAACAAATTAATTACACTATACAGTAACATAAAGTAACATAAAAACCTGAGGTCCAGGCGTCGTATTACCCCTTGATCTACGAGTAGGTCACTGTGTTGTCCAAGGACGCTGTACCCCAAAACCAAAACAGAGTCTTATTTTCCAAAGTTCTACACAGAGGAACACGATCCAAACCAGGAACAAGAAGCAGATACAAAAGCCAGGAATAAACCATACAAAATCCAGAAAGCAAAACCAGAAACTAAAATATGGTTAAAAAACTGGATAACAAAAACTCGATCCAAGAGGGAAATTCGTACAAAAAAAAAACTCAAGGGAAATTAAATCATCAGGACCCTTCTATACTGTGTACGATCTATAGTTGACAGATAATTTGGACTCGGTAACTAAAATCCCATCACTATTTTTCCAAAAAAGTAGTTAAAATCCCAAAACCCAAATAATAAATCATTAATAAGCCTTAATTATTAACATTGAGACAGCAAAAGAATAAAAAAAATAACTAAATTAACTTGAAATTTTATAAATCCTTTCACAGTAAACCCTGATGGTTTGTAAAAAATTACAAGAAAACTGTAAATTCAGTTGAGCAAGAATTATTTGATTTTCACTTTATTAATATAAATTTAGAAATACTTCGGTTTATTGATTATTTCCAAAAATTAAGCAATTGATCAATATGAGACTCGACTAAAATAATAATAATACCGAACTGTACCCAGAAATAAAATATTAAATATTCAAATACCACAGTTCCCACAAAAAGAATTATACAACTCTTATTCAAAGGTAAAATTACAATCAAGTTTCACCCCAAAAATCACTTCGTTAGGAAAACTATTTACTGAATATTAAAGCATATCATTCAAGTACCCAGTACATGATACGCTACTGATTTACAATAATTTAAAGACATAAAAAAAGAAATGACCCAATGAAAAAATTATCAGTATTACCCCATCTATAATTTTTACCCATCCTTCCCCTTTTTTATGGGAATGTGCAGACCAAAATAAATGAACTATTTACTTCTTAGCTGGAGGATTTGTCGTTATTCCACGGCAACGTGCTTATTCATAAAATGACCAACCAAACGACGTGAATGATCCCCACAAATGGGTTAATAACCCTAGTTTCCACTGTAGCTAGCCCAAATCCAACCATACTAAACTGCCTAAAAACCCACAAACTACTAGAGAATATTACAGGGCTAAACGATACACTTAATCCCTTTTTCAGGTGGAATAAAAATAAAGTGTCTTGATGGTTCATACGCCGAGACTTTTCCAACGGTCACTTTAGAAAAAGAATGATTTTCAGTCGAAAATCAAATTTAAACAAAATGCATAACCCAAAAAAATGACAGGATTTCGCACATGTCTGAAAGATAACTATTGGGACTAATATTAACGATATATACCCGCCAACAGTATGCAACTAATCATACACTACAGCTGACCAATTTTATACATTTCTTGAACTAAAAAATAGTGCAGAACAATACACTATGCAGAATAACTAACATTTCCACCACCCAACACCCTGTTACTTTCCTCTTCCTACGGCAATTCTTTAAAGAAGCAATATTCGACCTATGACGCCGGACGGATTGACAACAAATATAACCCTTAGCCTATGACAGTTCTAACGTCACGAAAAATGTCATAACAAAACCGGAAAATAATTCACATTTCCTCTGAAAAAGAATAAATATTGCAAGCAGGCCCCAGGAGAGTATGGAAAAAAAAAAGACATTGACGATATCTAAAGTATAACCTAACTTTCATTCCACATCAGTTTGTTTACATCTTTTATGTTTAATGTTTTCACTCTTTTAATGCTTTAAGGGGAGCAAGCATTAAAAATACCTAAAATGATATAAATATACCGAATGCCCATAATACTGTCACACTTCCCTGATACCAAGAAAAGGTTCAGAGCTATAAAATCCCTCGAGAGAAGTCTTCATGCAAACAACAGTATTTATAAGGTATACCACGCTTTTAAAACCATATAACTTTTATAGAATAACATCAGTTATCAGTAACTAGGGGCTAAATGATAAGGTAAGCCCAAATATTTAGATTATAAATACTAGCGATAACTTTGGTTGCATGTTTAGAACGGAATCTAAATGTAACATTTCTTGATGCATTTTTTCCCTTTTTGAGATAAAGCATTGGCCAGTTGTAGCTTATTTGCCATATCTACCTACCACACAGGTCTCTCTACCTAGTCTTACAAATGTTCTATAAAATTCAAGTAAGGTCTATTGGCTGGCCAATCTATAACCGAAATATGATTTTTTCAAAAACGTTCGAAATTTCTACCCTAAATTAAAATAAATAACAATTCTTTCATTAGAATTAATGTCCCCCGCACCATTATCAATCTTTTACTGCATCTCGTGAATTAATAAACTAATGAATGAAGAAAAAGTGGCGATAATTAATCTTCGACGCCTTTTTGCAGTCTACCATGACTGAAATTTATTCGAGACCCATTTTGCAAATCCAAGCAGCCTCGTTAACTAAACTTGTCTTACGGCGGTGATAATTTTATATTTCCGAAAAATCTCTGCCTCAGTGCGTTAAATACGGGACACTCTCTGAGGTCTTATCAACAGTTTTGTTATCCTTAAAACACCTTCTTTACTTAAGGTCATACACCATACCAATTTTATGAAGATAGTCTTAGAGATGACAATGCCCTATCAGTAATCCCGCAATGATTCGCATTGCTTTCCTCTCCAGAGAGAGAAGCTCCTTAGTAAGGAGCGATTGAGGTCTAGTTGTATATTCCTTAGCACACCTTACTCCATGGGCAATTTTGCCAAATGATCTACTTTCTCGTTTTCGTGTACACCCGAGTGATTCGGGACCCAGACAAACCTGATGATGCAACCTTTCTTTGTTAAATATCCAGTACATTCTTACACTCAGACACCAGTCGTTAAGGTATCACATTGGACTTTGGTGCAGATATTGTAAATATTGTAGCCTTACTTTCTGAGCATATGTTTATTGTCTTATTCCTGTTTATGTTATTCTCCAACATTGCCGAAGGGCATAAACTTCTACTTGAAAGACATTTGCATGTTTTTCGAGAAAGTGAAACTCTCTAAGTCCCGTGTTCTCATGAACACTTCAACTCCAGCACTTTTATCTCGAAACCACCAAAATCCATTTCTAGGAAAAGTTTGCTCTTCATCCCTCTCCTCCGCTAGGCAAAATTGTCTCAAGATGGTATCAAAGCCAGTGTCATATAGTCTGTTTGCATTGGGAGTAGTGGGCATTTCTCCACCACGCTTCCCAAGCTACACTGATAGTCGGCAGTTTCAGATCCAAGATTCCCCTATTCAATTCAGGCGATAATCAATCTTCAACGCCTCGTTCTTTATGTATATGTGAAAAGGAAATAGGTCCATTTGAAACTTCTGTGCCTAGTGAGGACAGGCCTCATCAAACCTATTATTTCAACACATGTAATTTTTTGAATTTTGACAAGTTAAATACGTTGTTTGTTCTTGGTTGTACTAGAACAATGCAATAGTGCCGTATGTAATCATAAGGCGGATCATCATAGCACTACTGGCTCCGTAAGTGACAACAGCTCCAACTAATGAATAAACGAAGCGATATTTACATATATTGACAGTATAATATAATGGAAATTTGCAATTAAAAATTATATTTTTTAGTTCTGATAAAAGTATATAGGTTTCTAAAACGGGCGAAAACATTAATTTATTATGATTATATATAGTAGGAAGTATAATTAATAAAGAAACCATCGAAACTCATTGAAATTAAAGTTAAATAATGCCAAAATTAAAAAAAAAAACTACCAATTCATAATAACGTGAAATAAAGAATATTATATATGAACTTACCCTGGATGGCCGCTAAAACAAAGAGAACAAATAAATTATGTATTTTATTACTTATAATACTATTTTACACCGTAACTTCCAACACGTGATATTTATTTATTTCTTTGATCTATTTCCATTTTGCTACTGGAAATTTATAAAATTTATCCTATTTTTTGCTAGTAATTTTACAATTTACAACACAGCAACTCCGCTTGTTCATTACATTGTTTTTAATTATTTAAAAAGAAAAATTGACTCCTAAAATTTGATACGTAAAGAGTACAAAAAATCGCTCTAAAGTATTGAATTATCCGTGGCTCACGCTAGTACCACTCTTCTATGACTTCACACTGAGAGAATGACACTTTATGTGTCAGCCTCCATATACAAGCCCAAGAAGGATATATGGTCTTCTTGATTCGAGCTTCAACAAAATCACTCCAACTCAGTCGTGAGTCCAGAATTACTCTCAGGTATTTTGTTGTCCTCACGTCTTCTATAAACTCGAATAAATGAAACCTATCTCCGTGTTTGAATAGTTGCCTATATGCTATTCTACTTTCAGGCAGAGAAAAAAAAAGGAAAGAATGTATAGAAACAATTAATTTTCTGCAAATACAACTCTGGTAATTTCTCCATACGTGTTTCGACCACCTCATGGTGTCGTCAGTGGAGCTATATTTAACCGAGAGCAACCTTCACAGGAAACAACTGCTATATAAGATCTTAATTTCGAGGCATGTCGGCTGATTATTAAAAACCTGTCGACTGTCAAACTGGAAAATATCGCCAGTTGAAACTACACCTATGCATGCACTGGGGTATTGCGAAATTTTAAAAAATCAAAATTTTGAAATAGAGAAATAAATGAAATCCATTTACCGTGTTTAAATATCCTGTCGACATGCCGTTGAATTTATATTTTATATTGCAGTTGTTTCTGCGAATGTTGCTCTCGGTTCGATACAGCTTCACTAATGATACCATAAGTTAGTCGAAACTCGTATGGAAAGAAGGCCAGAGTTATATTTGCAGAAAATAAACTGTTTCTATAAATTTTTTCCTCTTTTTTCTG
The DNA here is from genome assembly GCA_034092305.1 of Diaprepes abbreviatus. NCBI lineage: Eukaryota > Metazoa > Arthropoda > Insecta > Coleoptera > Curculionidae > Diaprepes > Diaprepes abbreviatus. The sequence continues at coordinate 17,678,390 of JASJET010000103.1, forward strand.
CTTGAGGAAGGAAAATAACATATAGGCAACTATTTAAACACGGCAGATAGATTTCATTGATTTCTTAATGAAATTTTGATTTTTTAAAATTTCGCACTACTCCGGTGGATGCACAGATGTTGTCTCGACTGGCGATATTTTTCAGTCTGACATCGAAGTCGGCACGTATTTAATATCCTGCCCACATGCATCGGCATTTATATTTAATTAGGCTATTGTTTCCTACGAATGTTGCTATCGGTTCGATACAGCTCCACTGACGAGACCATGAGGTAGTCGAAATGCGTATGGAGAGAGGACCAGAGTTGAATTTACAGGAAATAATCTGTTTCTATATATTATTTTCTTTCTTTTTTCTCATGAACAGAGAAGTAAAACGTGGATTTTGAATGACATTTATTAATAAAATACAGTCTTTCTATGCGGTTGTAATAATATAGAATCCATATGGCCTTTTTCTTATATCACCTGTATCCAAAAATTTAGACCACGTTCTTCAAATAACAGATCGATTGACATAAATTTCGTCGGGAAACACCATTTGTGACAAGGATAATTAACACAGACTGTGCGTGAAGTGTTGAGATACTCCTCCTTTCTTGATTCAAACATTTAAAAATTTCTTATCGTAGTTTAGGCATGAATATAAAAACAACGCTGAGTATATAAATTATACAAAATTGGTCATTTATTTATTTTGGCAATAAAATAGCCTGAGCTAAACATTTTTATTACATTTATCAGTAGTAAATTTCTTTTCATAAGCACTGGTTTTGGTTTCTGCTGGTTCTGTGTATCTAAAGTTGTTTAATAGTGGAAAATATTGGTTGTTTTTCATTGTTAACAGCACAGTATTAGAGAGTTTAAAACCTGTGTAGCTGTCTAGTTACGGTTTATAATGATTTCTACAATTTCATCTCAAGATTTCGTCTTTAGGGGGTTATAAGAAGTCCTAAAGTCATTAAAAAAATCTGTGTTACCTGAGTTGTTTTCAAAATTACAAAAAATGTACCCGTTATACTCACTTTCTCAACGATGCTGCTGTCATAAACCGGGTCTTATGTAAATTTTAGCATAATAGAGTTGCGACGTTTCATTTAAAAGTTATATCCAGACAAAATTAAATTTGTCTCATGGTTATGGTTTTAAAAGTTGGAAAGTTGAGGGAACTAAATAATTTATTTACCAGGCTGGTAATTTACTAAGTTAAAAGTTTTATTGCTAGGAGGATACACAAAGTTAACATACCTTACATAAAAAGGTATAAAAGTTTATAGATAAATATTGTATTATTATGATAAGACCCTTTTGAGAGCGATCCAAAATTTAAATTAATTATGTAGGATTATATGCCTTCAAAGTAAGTATGAATGAACGCATTAAAGAATACTATTGAAAAATGTTTTAGTAGACGGTAGAGTTTTTTTTTGGAAGTTTTTAAGCTAAATTCATGTTTCAAATATCATTTTTTGCTTTGGTTATACTGTTATCAATTTTAAGTCTCCTGGAGGTTGAACAATACAGTAACTTCACATTGTATCTTTCCCGGAAATTACTGCTGGTGGAGGCGATAAAAGAAAGAACCATTATGAAAGAAATAGAACGAGTGCTCACGGCGACCGTGGAGAGCCAGACGAGAATGATTGTGATCGTGAAAGGGATTACGGAAGAAGAACGTTCTACAGGTGATCCACGAGAGAGTACGTCGAGAGGGACCGCGACCGCTAAAGAGACTGCGGAAGAAGAAACAGGTCATCCTTGGAAAGGTACAAAGACGATAAAGCCACGTACAAAGCGACAGAATCAAGACTCACTATAACCTGAAAGTCAATACTGGTGGATTCATGGTTGGTGAAAAATTGTCGTATATACAGGGTGTCCAAGATAAGGATCCTAAGCATGGGGATCTCGGAAACAGTTGGAGATACGAGGTCGGTTAAATTAGAGAAAAGTTGCGCAATTTAGTGCTAAATTAAACGCAATTTAAAAATTTTAAAAATTCAAAATACTTCCGGAGATTTCCGGAAAAAACCGAATTTTGGCAAAATCGTTTTTAATTTTTGTAGGCTTTATTTAAAGAGATATCAAAAAATAAAAGGTAGATTCTTCTTGCCACTTTTTATTTTTTATAATTTGGTCTAAACAAAATTTAAATCCGACGTTTCGTTTATGAGATACCATCATGAACTTTCATTTTTTATATGGAACAAAAAAAAGTATCCCATGTATTTGATAGCATTTTTTATTACAAATTCAACGGTGTATCACACTTGCATATCAAGTGTGTAGTTCATTGGCTTTTATAAAACTGATATACCTTTTTCTCTCGCTCTCATGGAGCTCTTATGGAAAGTACTTGAACTACGTATTCGATATGCAAGGGTGATACATCGTTGAATTTGTAATAAAAAATGCTATCAAATACATGGGTTACTTTTTTTTGTTCCATATAAAAAATGAAAGTTCATGATGGTATCTCAGAAACGAAACGTCGGATTTAAATTTTGTTTAGACCATATTATAAAAAATAAAAAGTGGCAATGAGAATCTACCTTTTATTTTCTGATATCTCTTTAAATGAAGCCTGCAAAAATTAAAAACGATTTTGCCAAATTTCGTTTTTTTCCGGAAATCTCCGGAAGTGTTTGAAATTTTTAAATTTTTTTAACTGCGTTTAATTTAGCACTAAATTGCGCAACTTTTCTCTAATTTAACCGACCTCGTATCTCCAACTGTTTCCGAGATCCCCATGCTTAGGATCCTTATCTTGGACACCCTGTATATATATATATATATATATATATATATATATATATATATATATACATATATATATATATATATATATATATATATATATATATATATATATATATATATATATATATATACATATATGTATGTTTATGCGGCTTTCACGGATTCCTCCGTGTGAGATGCAATAGCAGTGGATATATCCACATTATGCCGTTGTAGTGCTGAAATCACATTCAGCAAACGTACAGCTATATGCAGCTCTGTATATGAATGAAGTAAAATGCGAACAGTAAATGCAAACTTCGTTCCAACCATATCTTTTCGATGTTAGAGTTTGCACAGTGGGAACAAATTGCTAAGGAACACAATTTATCCTATTCCACCACCATCGAGATGATGGCCTACCTGTACCACCATACCGAGAAGAAAGTCGAAACTTACACTCCCCGAAACAGTGATACGGTAGAGGTACACGTTTCGTCGCTACTAGTCTCATCAGGGTACCAACATGCACCTGGCTGTGCGATGGTGATGGAATAGGATAAATTGTGTTCCTTAGCAATTTGTTCCAACTGTGCAACCTCTAACACGGAAAGGATATAGAGGTTGCACAGTTGGAACAAATTGCTAAGGAACACAATTTATATATATATATATATATATATATATATATATATATATATATATATATATATATATATATATATATATATAAAACTGACCGCTCACAGACGCCGTACAATGAACTTTGAAAATGGTGAGTGAGATTTCACCGAAACGTCAGCTTCTCTTCAGTCCTGAGGTGGATTCAACACACATACGGGATACTCGAAAAGATTCGATTGCATATACGATAATCTTAATTTCCTCAGCGTTCATTATTTTTGTTTTGCTCAGGTTTATTCCGAAGTCCAATTTGTGACAATGCGTTCTAGAGTTCTGCCAACATAGTTGTTATTTCGTTGCTTGTGATACTGATTAGAACGAACAATTTCGGTAAACTCATGTCTTTCTAACATGTTCCTTAGTTCTTGAAATTGCATTTCTTCTGTTATTCATATCTGAATGTAGAGATTATCATAAATATATTTAACAAGACTCAAATATCTGCTATCCACCCTGGCATTATCTAGCGCTTTCAAGACCGGCCATTCTTGTAGTCTACGAATACCAAATGCAAGGTTCTGTTATATTTTGTGGTATTCTTGCTGAACGGACGTAGTGTCTGTAAGTGATCTGTTGTACTGAATCTATTTCGAAATCCAGCTTGTTCTGGAGGTTGATATATGTAAGTCCATTTTATGTGGTAATCTATTGATAATTATCTTTGTAATTTGTAATTGTTTTCATTTGCTGACGAGGTGTTCTTGACTCGTGATTGTCTATTTCAGAGATATCTTCTGAATCTACATTTAATATTGTCGCGTTGTAGTTTTTCAATGTGCGACTAGTCGCATTCTAGTTTTCAGATTGCGACTCATCGGGATCTTATTGGTAAGGGGGTAAAAATAATAAAAAAACTTAATTGAATTTCGTAACAAATTGGGGTGTATTCAAAAGAAAACAAGAATAAATTTAATTACAGAATAAAGACATTAGCCGAAACATTAGAACAGTTTACATTATATTAAATTTAAGAATTGAAGATCATTACTTACATAAATTTTAGGAACAGCTTCTTGATTTGGGGGAACACTCTTTAAGCTCAGGATGTCATTGTTAGGAGAGACTCAACTAGACTGATCTTTGATTATTTTCCAATCAATTACCATGTATAATAGTGTATAGTCAGCAAAAACAAACCATACGGTTAACTATTATACAGGGTGTTGGACAATTAAAGTTTTATCAATCCTTGCTCGTGACATATTCCCCCGGCTTCGAAAAGCTGGACCCCAGCGAAAAGGAAGATACAATATATTATAAGCATTTCATAAATTACACAAAGTTCAAAATTTATAATTTTCATAAGAGAAAGTTTTCTAATTCTTTTTCTAGGTCACCAACTTGGAAAAAATTAAATATGAGATATTTGAACATATTAATGCAATTTTAATAAAATGATACATAACAACCAATGAATTTTACACTGCAATGCGCTGCACCAAATTTGTATTAAGGGAATTTCTTATTTTCTTTTCTTTGGCCTTCAAAAACTTTGTTGTTAATTGTTGGTGACACCAAGTTTCATTTGTGAAGTCGAGAATGAAGAGCGTCTAGGTTACGTGAATGCTTGTTCCTCTAGCCCTGACAGACTGATTGGCTGTAGACTTCCTTCACTACCATAGCTGTTGCTGTGTCCTAGCCCAATAATTTCTCGAAGATTACTGTCGATAATTGTGACTGGATCTTAAGTTACCAAACGACTTCAGTTTGCTTGTTCGAAAGCTGTGGTGTATGGATGGATGCATCCTTGGTCAGGTATTATGTCTCCATAGGCGGTATTCCGTTTTTCTAGTGAGTTTGCAGTGTTTATTTTCTAATAGTTGTTTTGTACATGTAAACCAAGAAAAAGAATTTGCACTTTGAACATAAGAACAAATTTAATTTTTTATTTGTATACATTTATGTAGTTTTGTAACAAAATTTATTTACATGAAATTTGGACACATGTATTTATTTTTAATTAAGAGAACAATCAGAATTTCTAAAAGCAAGGCAGAGCTGTAAAAATGTTTCAAATTTATATTTACAATATTTAATATTTCGTAAGTTTCACTAACAATTGTTCCATAGCAAATAGTATACTTTCTTTTAAAATAATATTTATTGACATAAAATATTTAAGTTTCAATGTATGTTCCTACTTAGTGATATAGCAAGGAAAGCCATTTACAAAACTAATTTTAGGCGCCATATTAGCGTTGCAATGAGTTTTAATGCAATATCTTGTAAGTTGATAAGTTGTCGAAGAAACCCTCATAAATTTCCGTTTGTTTTTTCGTGAAAATTTAATTATTTTATTTATATATATGACTTGGAATAAAAATACATAATTTTTAGCGAAGAGTGTGCGCACATTAGCCCGAAGTTGGTAATATTCAAAATATTTTATTATGCTTTTATTTACTCTATTTATGCTGATACAGTTTTAGTACCCCAGTACCTACGAATATCAGGATTACATAAATTTCATAGGTATCCTTTAAAAGGAATAACATCTTTAAATAAGAAGTGTTATCTGACCTGATTCATAAATAAAATATTCAATTCAATATATTGTTATTATTTGTAACATGTCTTTTTTTTTTCTTTATTCATGCTGGCACAGTTTAGAACCTCAGTATCTACGAAGATCAGGATCACGCACATTTCGTAGATATCCTTAAACAGGAATAACATCTTTTAACAAGAAGTGTTATCTGACCTGATGCATAAATGGAACGTTCATTTTCAATCTATTTTTATATACATATATTCTTTTGATTCATGCTGGCACAGTTTAGTACCCCAGTATCTACAAAGATCAGGATCACGCACATTTCGTAGATATCCTTCGAGAGGAACAATATCTTTTACAAGAAGTATTGCCTGGCCTGATGCATAAAAATAACTTCCTTTTTCAATTAATCTAAAACATAAATTATTAGTACAAATAGTGGCACATAATGTCTTCATAAAAACAGAGCAATTCTATAAATTTACTCATTTTAAATACAGGGTTTAACTTTCCATTTCTTCTTTCCATGAGTGATGTCTATCTTTTATACTTTGCTGGAAAGTAATTCACACATAGTAATTGTAGAAATTAGTTAGTTACTGTTACTCAAAGGTGAAATATTAAGTTTATTTGCTGCAAAAAATAATAAATTATTTAAAAGAAATCTTTTTTCTAATTTTCGGCCTTGCTGGAATGGAATCTCCAATCCTAAAACATTAAATATTTTGAATTTTGATAGACGGTGATTATATTTCAATTTAACAAATTAATTTAAAAATTGCAGAATATTTGAAGATGTTTGATAAAAATATAAAGGAATGTTCTTGTTTTCTTTTTTTTTTCTTCTGTTGTAAGTATATCACATGGTTTTTTTTTGATTTGGAAAAAAAATACTATAAGTCTTCATAAATTTTTTGTAGCCAAAATAATTTAATTTATTATGATAAATTAAAACCAATCCTAATATGACTTGTTTTTCCTAATGATAACTATTTAAAAATTCTCTAAATAGTTAGTATTAGCAATATATTTTATAAAATATTATTTTTTCAGTAACTATTTATAACATGCTTCCATGGCTCAAAATTCAATTAATCAAATAGTAAAAAAGGAATGTATATCTCTGAATATATTAACTCCAAAGCAAAGATAATTTCAATTTTTCTTCATGCATATTTAAACAAGATGAAAAGTGTAAAGTAAAATATTTTTCTCTTAAGTCACAAATTATTGTTTATTTATTAATTAGTGTTTATATTAAAAGTAAGCAGTATTTAAATGTTTTTATTATTAAAAATTAAAGTGGGACATCTTATTTAAAAACAAAACATATTTTAACTATTATTTTTTTTTTAATATTTACTTTATCGTAATAATTGTATTGACTATTATGCAAAATATAGGGTTGTTTATTTTTGCGATATATTTCAACAATATAAAATGACCTTAATTAATTGAGTGTGATCTGGTTTATTAGGTCAAAATTTTAAACATTATTATGTAATTATTTATAATAGTCTAACTAAAATAACATATTAAAAGTTTTTATAGTTTTTTAATAAACTGACCAAGAGATCTATTCTTATAAATAGAAATGGGTTTATTAAAATTTGTGGTGATATCAATAAATATTTTATTTTTCTCCAAATAAGGTGCCCTGATTAAAATGAGATTTAACTTTTTGAATAGAGCTGTATTTATTAGAAATGTTTCTTTTTGAAGTAATTCAAAATATTCGATAAAATTTTCATCAGACATATTAGGATTAATCAAATTACATAAATATATTAGGTCGTAATTTTAATTCTTAATTGTTTCTGAGTCTAGTTGTTTTTTTGTATGTAGTTGTGTTTCATATTCACCCCGAAGTTTTTTTTAAAAAATCTTTGGCTACTTGTTTCCATGTGATATTTTATTATTTTTATTCAAATAATTTTCATATTAAATATAAGCTGCTCCTATTAATGAATGTAAAATGCTCTAATTTTCTTTTTAAATCACATTTCTTGTATTAACGTACCGCTAAAAATTATTATAGATTACTGTAGACTACAAAAAATACAGTGTTTGTACAATTTTTTAAATGTAGTGCCTGTAGGATTTTTACATAGTCACCTCCACTATGTGTCGTGGTGAATGGAGTTTAGAAAAAATGATTAGAGTAAATAAGTTACGTTACTTCAATTACTTTAGTTTAAAAAAAAAAAGTTACATAAAATTGTAAAAAGATAGGCACAAATTTTTTATACACGGCACAAATTTTTAAAGACAACGGCGCAAATTTTTAAAGACACGGCACAAATTTTTACAGAAACGGCGCAAATTTTAAAGACACGGCGCAAATTTTTAAAGAAACGGCACAAATTTTTTATTTATTTAAGACACGGCGCAAATTTTTAAAGACACGGCGCAAATTTTTTTAGAAACGGCGCAAATTTTTAAAGAAACGGCACAAATTTTTAAAGAAACGGCGCCTCCACCATATGTCGCGTTGTAGTTTTTCAATGTGCGACTAGTCGCATTCTAGTTTTCAGATTGCGACTCATCGGGATCTTATTGGTAAGGGGGTAAAAATAATAAAAAAACTTAATTGAATTTCGTAACAAATTGGGGTGTATTCAAAAGAAAACAAGAATAAATTTAATTACAGAATTAAGACATTAGCCGAAACATTAGAACAGTTTACATTATATTAAATTTAAGAATTGAAGATCATTACTTACATAAATTTTAGGAACAGCTTCTTGATTTGGGGGAACACTCTTTAAGCTCAGGATGTCATTGTTAGGAGAGACTCAACTAGACTGATCTTTGATTATTTTCCAATCAATTACCATGTATAATAGTGTATAGTCAGCAAAAACAAACCATACGGTTAACTATTATACAGGGTGTTGGACAATTAAAGTTTTATCAATCCTTGCTCGTGACATATGGTGGAGGCGACAATATTTTAGATCTATTGGGATGATAATGTTGAAATCTGGAGTTATATAATTGTTCATTGTTCAACTCTTGCACCGTTGTTACGATCTAATCTTTATTATGTTTTTTTTTTCAGTTTAACTATTTTCGTCCTTCTTTTCGATAATTTTGTGCTTAAAATCTATTCTTACCATTTGTATTGTTATGTCGTAAATGCTTTGTGTTCTTCAATATATCGATTTATTTATCTTATTCTTTTATTAATCCTCTCGTATTTTTATTAATTTTGTTACCTTCTTTCTAAAGTATTACTTATGTGTTTTGCAAGTTCATCTATTTTTATTCGTCCTTGTTCTTCCTTGATTTACCATTTGCTATCAATTTTGTCCTGAAATATATTTTTTTCTAAGATCTCACTGCAAACCAGAATAATAAAGTGTTGTAACTGCAAAAAGAAAAATGTTTTTCATATTCTAGATAGACCTAGTTTTTTTACTTGAGATAAGTCCTTATTCAATTCCCTTAAAATTTTATGTTCAATTATTTATAAATAATCTCTTTATTTCGAAGATGGGTGGAGTAGGCTAGTCTTATCCTTTTACTATGCCTATGTTTGTGACATATTAGAGTCATCTAGGGCCGCTATCCTCGAAAGTGTGATGTGAAAGATGATGCGAATGGCGATGGGAATGGCGATGTGAACTTTTTGACAGTAAAAGCCGTATTCTTGAAAAGCCAATGTTACCAGATATGAACGTGCTAAAACCCCAGAATTTTAAAAAATAAAATGGATGACAGATTGAATTGAGCTGTCAGACCGAAAATGTCCGTAGTATATTTTGTTGCCATTTTAGGCAAAAAGTAGTTTTGGTACTTTTAATTAATCGTCAAAAAAAAAAAAATAGCGTTGTTGTTGTTATTTTTGTGAAGTTATTAATTGCCATTACAATATTTGTACTTTGCCTGGATTAAATTTATCTTAAATTGACACTCTAGAACTGTTAAACAAAAATACATTCAAAGAGCCAAGTACTTTAGATTCTAATATATAACGAAAAAGGGATATCAAGAAAAACAGCAATCATATATACAAAGTAATATACTGACAGTAATTGCAGAAAACCAGCACTGATAAACCTTGAAACTGTGGAAATTACAACTCTACGTAGTATGACTAAGAGCCATCATCCCAATCCACTACGGAAACTATCCAATCAGTTATTTATTGTATGAATTCACAAAATGTCCAGCCTCTTACTGCAAGATGTTCTGTCCTGACAACTAAATTTGAAAGAAAACCTGAAACTTGAACAATGATAGAGAAACTGTTTATGGCCAAGGACCGAAACCAAAGGCCAGACAGAAGACGTCCATTAAAGATACTAGCGGATCTCACATTCAACTTTTAATATATATATATATATATATATTTATTTATTTTATAAAGATTTGTAGAGACTTGAAGATCAAATGTACCATAAATAAGGTTTTTATGCTCAAGGACCTCATTCGTTGGTCTGTAGGGTTCATATTTATATGTCCCGATAAATTATAATCATTATATTTATTTAATTGTAGTGTCGTATAGTGTTTAATACAGTGTGCTGTAGTTAACATAATTTAAATACAAAATTTGTTACTTATTTAAATAAAAGTTTCAGATAGCTTACAAATTGTGATTTCTCAAATTTATTATAAGTTGCGTGGTGAAAAGAATTAGGTTAGATTTAGCTGTTTAAAACTAAGAAACTTGGGTGTTATGGACACAAGTATTTATGTTAAATCCATAAGCAGAACTGGCCCTAGAAAAACATTTTTAAATAGCACGCGCATATAATTGAGTTATGAACAGAATCTCCTGTAATAATTTTGTATATCTGTAATCTCAAATTTACTTAATATTTGCGAGAGAGAATTTTCTAGGATATTTTATTAAAATTTGAAAATATTACAAATATCGGGGTACCACCTAATTAACGTTTCAACTCTTTATTCAAAAAATAAAACGTCTTAAAGAAACGGTTCGTAACATATTATTTGTTTTAATGACGAGTTATTTTGAGAAACCAAAAATAAAATAAAAATTTTTAATACTATTTTATTTTTTGAAATCCGTGCGTTAAATATGTCATTTAGCGGCTGACATTTCATTTGCGCATGTTTTACCGTTCGCTTCACTTCCACCGGACGAACGAGAATATGAATGATGAACATTTCAAGAATACGCGTCCGCCACCTTTTCACCGTTCGCTTCACGTTCCCCAGTTCGAGGATAGGGCCCCAGGTCTTGTTGAAAATAAATACTTTTGATTTAAAATAGTATTTTTATACATGTATTCTTCAATTTTCATTGAACATAACCATTGTGAGATCTTAATTGAATGGTGGAAAATTTGTCAGTCGTACACCAAATATGCACCAACAATTGCACAAGTGTTAAATTTAGATTACATATGCTTCAAAAATATTTTATTAAAAAAAAATCACTCAGCTTTGGGCTTCTAATTTGACCCCTTTTCAGTAACATACAAGTCAGTTGTTCCTGTTAAAATTACAAAGCGGTATTAAAAAGTTACTGACAAGTTGAGAAACTCTTTCAATTAGCAGCAAATTGTAAATGACCGCTTCTTTCTACAGGAAAGCCGAAACGCCGTTTCCCCGAACAGCTTATAAATTTCGGAGAGACAGGCGTTAAAACTTGCAGTGGTGTATCACGCTGACTAAATATTGTAAGTTAAATTTTATTATATTTAGGAAAAGTAGGTTTTATATTTTGCATGATTTTATGAACTATGCTTCATATAGATTCTATAAATATATATTTGTTCTTGTTCAAGAAAAGATTTTTTAAACGATTTTCTTTAACTAACTATCTCCATAATAGGCATGATGACTGATTTTGGAAAAATACTCCACGATGTTTTTACGCATCTACTTTATACAAAATAAATTTTAATTCCGCAAAAAATGTATGTTTTGTAGGAAAAATTGACCATTTTAAAATACAATTTAAATTTCGCACCAAAACGCTAGAATAATAATGGCGTCCGTCTGTGACGTCACCCTTTCGTAAACACTTGACAAGTTGTATCTTATTGCTTGTTTTGATTCATATTTTCCATTATTTTGTGCGATAATCATGAATTCTAATGTGTATCGATGGTATGTAGTTCCTCCATGTAATAATACATCGATAAAAACTCCAAATAAGTTATTTATTAACGTGCCAATGAAGAAAAATATCAGAAATAGATGGCTAAATCTTGCAAGGCGAGACCCAGCTTCTGTATCTATCAATTCGGTGATTTATTTCTGCGAAGATCATTTTGATGTAAGTATTTATTTTATATAAATAAGTGGCGAAGCTCGCATACAAAATATATGTAAGGTAAATATTTGTCAATAACACTGTCGATTCCATTTGAGGTTAGGTTTCATTTTTTTTTACTGTATTATTTTTAAAGTTTCTAATTAAAAGTTTTTTATTTTTCCAGCTACCAAATGATATGGAAAATTATATACAGTACCATGTAATGGGTTCAGTTTTACATGTGTATTTACATCGCATAAAGTCAGGGTGTGTACCCACAAAATTTGAATGTTAACCAGGCAGAAGCAAACGAACTTCTGACACCGCTGAGAGTCCCTATGTTCTCAAAAAACAAAGAAGGTGTCTAATTGAAGAAAATGACAAAGATGTAACACAAACAAAACCACCTACAGAATATTTAGAACTCACAGGCACTTCATCAGAAAGTTCAGGTACGTACCCATTGCTTTTTTATACCGGTAACCTGTTTTAGTGAATTTATTCATTCTGTTAGCTGGTTTAATCATAATATTATAGGTAGTTATGATTTCAAACAATCTTTGTGGTACCTATTATTATTATTATTATAATATTATTATAGCCTGTTTCAAAAATTATAGTACATAATAATGTGTAAATAGTTACAGTTTGTTCTCAAGTACTTATTTTTATTTTTTAGCTTTACACACAATTGAAGATCTAGAAGCACCTACCACCTTTCCAAAATCAGCTGATACATCAATACAAGTATATATATTATACAAATTCAGAAGTAAAGCTGTCCAGATTGAAAAAACAGTGCACCAGTTAACCTCTTGGCAAATTTGAGCTATTGGCCTTGACAAATCCTTGTTCCATGACATTGTACTTTTGATAGCAGGAAACTGACACACTTGATAGTTTTATCCACAAAATATCTGATTAACAATGCAAATAAAGACAAATTCAAGGTAAAGGTGATAAACAATTATGACTGATGTGATGTTTACGAAAGTGTGACGTCACGCGCTTCTGATTGGTATTCGATCTAATATGGCCGATTTCCATATTTTGTGTTTTTATTTTTACTAAAATAAATATAATCTCACTTGTAATCTAACAATAAATGTGTTTTTTAGAATCTGTCTATCCTATATAATTACTTCAAGTCATAATTTCAGTGATTCTTCGTTACAGTCATCATGCCTATTATGAACTAATATCGGTCAATTGCGTAATCGGTCTTCTGTTTAGACTGTTATGTTTAAATACACACTCGTATATCGAACCTATGGGATGAATAGGATCTAATAATTATTAAAACATGGTAGCGTTGAAGGCAAGGCTACAGTGTCCAAGTCAAGATTGGTATTACCCCAAAATCTCTCTGGCACTAGGTTAAAAATGTTGCGTAGAAAGCTTTACACCATCGAAACTCCGAACATCGAAAACTTTGCTCTTACATAGGCCTCTGGAGGGGGTGAGTTAACTATCTAATTGTCTAATGATTTTGGAAATAAATACGAGTTGTCAAAACTAAAGAAAAATACTACGTAGGAAATAAATAAGACACTATAAAAAGCAAGACAAAAAGACCAAGAAAAAGGCGCTTCAGAAGATGAACAATTAAAGAACAAATTGGGATGTTGACTGTTTTTGGAAAAGTCTTTAAACCATACATAAGTACCTAATGTAACTGAAAATATTTAAAAAAAATTTTTGATTCACCGATGTAATGTCACGCTGGTAAACTGACATATATAATTTTTTTTGTAATTTTTGTGATATAAAACGAGTTCTAAGTTATTTTAGATGTTGTGCGGTACCTCAGTGTACAAGTACTACGAGTAAAACACCTGAAAGTTATTTATTCACATTCAACTTTCGGAAAATAAAGAGATAATGTGGCTTCAGCTAGCACGGCACTACTCGTTTTATTTTAGTTTTGAGCTTATAAACACCATTACTATTATGTATTCATTATCAGTTGCGAAAATAAAAATTCTTGATAAATGACTTACATGGAGGTCTTCATATTTCTAAATTCACCAGAGCGAAGAAATTGGTCGCCATAAAACAATCAATTGTCGGCTTTTGCTTTAGTAAATCCCTTTTCCTTCATAAGAAAATTTCTTAGAATGGAAGGGAAAAATAACCAAATTTCCAAGAAATTACATGAAAATTACTATAAAATATGAACTTGGCAACGTAGTCCTTGACAGCGTTCACGAACGTGACATAAAACCAAAAAATTTATGTCAACTTCGTGATAGCAATGACGTTGGCTGTATTCTTTAGAGTAATTATCAAATAATTAATTTGAATATACATTTACTTGTTATTAGGTCGAAATGATCATGATTACTTCAAGTGATAGAACTGAAAGTAATAATGACTCAAAAGAATAACCGTATCAGGACGGAGTGCCAGCGATGACGTTGGTATGGAGTGACATCATTCACTTTGATTGGTATTCGTTGTCACGTGACTGGAAGGAGATTAAATTGTATCTTTATTATTAAATAAAAATTAAATTCCTTAAAAATAAAGAAAAATATTGTATTTTTTAGGATTTCTATTGTGGAAAGTACCGTTTCGCGGCAAAATTATATTTTTATTTAAATACGGTCAATATCCCAATTGCGTGAACTTTGATGCGACCACTGTACAAGATGTCTGGTAAGTATCTTCTAATTTCTCGGGAGCATACAGAGGGATGTTAAAATAACCCTAATTTGTCATAGAAAAAAAAATCCCAAAGAGCCCCTTAACGGAGATACAGAGCCCTAAATGGTTACCCAGTAAGTTATTTTGACGGCTCTAAGTTTTGAAGCAACTTGTATAATTTAGTGAAATTTTTATATTTTATAAAGGCCCTAAGGACTTTTTAAACCATACCACAGTAAGTATTTTAGATCATCAGAAAAGTCAGGAATGGACTTGCAGCCAAACTCGTTGGGCCTAATTTTTGACAGGTGTCGTTTTACAGAGCTGAAAACTAATTTTTTAAATATTCTGGTCATTTCTCTTCAAAAAAGGTACTCTTAATTTATTTCGATAAAACTGCCGGTTTTCGAGATAAATCGGTTTATATGAGAAAAACTCAAAAGATACCAATGCTAAACACAAACAGGAACAAAAACGCAAGGTGTGCTTTAATTCACAGGAAGGCGCTGTCTAAATTTTCGAAGGAAAGAAGATGTTAAGCTGAAAGATTTCCAGCTCAGACATTGTCAAGTCCAGCAAACTTTCAAAGGGTTAATCGGGGCTCAATTAATTTACAATGTTATTAAAATGCAAAAATATTGAAAACGTTTAAATGTTATTCTTGCAAATATCCTATATGCGCTCCACGTACTTCAATACATTTTCTTATTCTCCGAATATTTTCCCGCTGCACTGCAAATACCATTCCTGCATTACTACGGACTTCGTTAGAATACTGTGCTATTCTCGCTAGTAGTTCTTCTCTATTTACTGGTGTTGAATAAACTAGTTCTTTTAGATGTTGCAGAAGTAGAAGTCTAAAGGATTTAGGTTTGCAGATCTTGGTGGCCATAAAACAGGCCCAAAGTGGAGCACCATTATGTATGTACCACATTTGCATTCTTCTATCAAGAGGTATGTCTTCCAATAAATTATTTAAATTTTGCTGCAAAAATTGTAAATAAATCTCGCTATTAAGTCTTCCAAAACAAATTAACCTATAAAGTTATTTCCAGTGGTGCCAGCCTACACATTTACAATAAAGTTTTGTTGGTGTTTGTTTTGAGTTGTAGCGTGCGGGTTTTCATCAGTCCAAAAATGTAAATTTTGTAAGTTTATTATGTCGTCTCTTGTGAAACCAACCCCATCTGTAATTAGTTTATGTTGCTCTATATACCAGTTGGAGTATTGAAGTATTGCGGGATAATCATCCGGAGACATAGCGTGTACTTTTTCAACCTGGTACGAGTGAATTAACTGTTCTGTTAGAAGGGTTGTCAGCAATATCTTGCAAAATTTGTTTTTCTACACGAGGGTCTCATGCTCTCCTGGAAGGTTCCTCACTACTATGTCACGGCAAAAATAGTCTTGAATAAAATATGTAAACGATTAATTCGCTATCTCTAATAATTATTTTCTAATTATATTTTACCTATTTCCCTTAGCTTTCGATCAACCTTTTGCAAGGTTTTTGGACTTGGCGATGTTCCAGCTGGAAATCTTTCGGCTTAACATCTAGTTGCCTTTAAAGAATTTGAGAGCACTTCATCATAAATTAAATGCATTTCAGCATAATCTACGTAAGAATGTTCTTCCATTTTCTAAAATTACTTTTAATTGGCGGTGGTTTTGACAAGTTCCGTCAATAGTAATTCATTAAGTAGGTATTAACAATAACAACTTGATTTTTACCTATTTATGTTTAGCATTAGTAACTTTTGAGTGTATCGCATAAAAACCGATTTATCTCAAAAACCGTCAGTTTTATCGAAATAAGTAAAAAGTATCTTTTTGAAGAGGAATGACTAAAGTATTTAAAAAATCGATTTTCAGTTTTGTAAAATGACACCAAAAATTAGAACTAACGAGTGTGGCTGCAAGTCTGTTCCTGACTTCTCTGATAATGTAAAATAGCCACTATAATATGGTTTAGTGAATCTTTATAACCTCTATAAAATATTAAAATTTCATTAGATTTTACAAGTCGGTTCAAAACTAAGAGCCGATAAGGTAAATTGCTGGGTATCTCTTTAGGGCTCTTTTTCTTTGCACTTTATTAATTTTTTTCCTATGACAAAGTAGAGTTATTTTGAGCACTCCTGCATGCCCTCGACATATTAGGAGGTACTTACCGGATACCCTGTATATAGAAAGCAGAAATGTATACTAGGCAATGCCGTGGTATATTTAAGATCAAGGCTGTTTAAACAAGGACAATTATATATAGCATTAAATCGTTTAGTGTATTTGATTTAAATCAACAAGATGTGAACCGTATTGCAGCGATTCTGCACACAAACGAAGGAGTAAGTGTCCCAGCTTCGATTCCTAGTCAGTAATACTTTATATATAATATCTCTATGCGAGTGACATGAGTACAAATATTGTTGTCGATGGCTGGTGACGCGCATTATAGGAAAGTAGAGAAAAAATTATTAAAAGTGCTAAAAAACCCGTGATAAACATTAGAATCTTAGCGTGCTCGACGACTATTCACTGACTAATTTGGAATTCTAATTCAGAACGGTACAATCTATTACTGAAGAGGTCAAATATATCTAACTCGTATATTTTCGTTACAAATCTTGAGTAACGGTTATTCCAATATCCCCTCGGGGTATGAGTATTATGATTAGAGACTGGCTGAAAGTCGAAAATATTTTTTTGATATAACTAATTTGCTGGCTGGTACAGTACCGATAGAGAATGCACTTAGTCCTTGGATTAATAAAATAACGAGTCTCTTCAGAGAGTTGGAATCGACTACGAATAGTAACATTTTTTATTCAACATATATACTACACGGCACAATTATGTAGAAGGCCATGAGAAACCGGTGTATAGGACACAATTCCCGCGTATGATGAATTATGAGTTGGTATTTTCAACGCCTGAATCGGTTATGGTAACTAACCTGAACCAAGCTGACGAAGAAGAAGAATAATAATCCTTTAATTCGTAACAGCAAAAAAAAAGTGGCTTTGATATGTAACAATGTCCTCAATTCTTATTTGAAAGTAACATTTATTTGAATTGATATGCCTTCTGTTATTTTCATTTTACGATATGTTATTTTGAACCAAAACACAATAAAACTACATGCTATTCATACTTATATCCCTACATAAAATATCTGATCTTTACATTGTCTGCCATTACTTATTTGCGCCGAAACCGCAAAGGAGGGTAATATCTTACAAGGGGAAAAAAATTAGGTTTAGAATTTCGAAAAATGGAAATGGAAGTCTGAAAAAATTAAAAACTCCTCGAATATGGTTTCAAATTAATCAACTCAAAAAGACATAAATGCATAATACACATTAAATAGCTTTAAATTCAATTCTATTATTAAAAACTAATTTTAACACCTATTAAAGGTTTTAATTATGAAGTATTACGAAACATAAATTTTGTACTAAATTAAAACAGCACATCACAAATTGGATTACTGATTTAACATAAATTCAGTTTTAATTTTTCCTAAAAATACGCCAACAGATTATTCAAATAATCGGTAATTTACTTTTGCTTGTTTATTCACATTTGAATGAATATTTTGGCGTATATTCTAAATTAGACCTTTTTCAATTTTGATTTCGACTGTGCCATTTTACTTAAGACAATAATTAAAGTTATTGCCGTCCATAGTAATGAAAGTACGTGCTAAAAAGATTTATTTGGAGCCGGGCTGCATCCACTTAAATTGTTCCAGAAAGAATTGCTCAAATGACTGCCAGATTAAATTTATGTGTTTTGATTCCAGATAACAAGGTCCATTGGCGTGGAAAAATTGGAGGCTGGCTTGTAAAGTTTTTAGTCGTTTTTCTTTATTAGCTCTTTAAAGATAATTTAAAAAAAGGTAATAAAAAGTAATTCATCCCGCTGATGAAAAAAAAAACAGTGCTATATTGGATATACACTATGATGATCCATTCTAGGATTTCGTACCTCGCTATTGCATGGCGACATAATATATTTTAGCGCAGATAATGTCTGGTTTGGGAATAATGAGTGCGATGAGGATTGCTCCTACTGAGGAACTGGAGGTTTCACTGAACCTACCTCCTCTACATCTGTAAACTAAGGACGAGGCCTTGAAGATTTTGTGTAGATCAGCTTAGTTGCTTAGGATATCTTGGATCTGCAACTGCAAGATACACCTGTGAATGGAGAAGAGAGAATCCTCACTACTCTTTTGAGAGAGAAGGAGCAAATTCTTTCGAGAAATTGATCCTGATAGTTTACAGATGGATATCGATATGTTGAAAGAAATAGAGCTGGAATGTTCGTGAGAGAGAAGAAGCAAATTCTTTCAAGAAATTTATCCTGATAGTTTACAGATGGATATCGATACGTTGAAAGAAATAGAGCTGGAATGTTCGATATGACCACGGCCGCCAGAAAGTTTTTTACTCTCTTGCTCAACAGCGGTCTTTTAGAAAGAAATTTATGCTAATTTACAATGTTGCCGTCTTTGTGAGCGGGTTATAAACAAAAATAAAACAGTAAGCATATGCTCAGAGAGTAGGACTGCAATATTGGTACTGAAGTTTAGTACCGTAGCTTCATGACTGGTATTCGAATGTGAGGATTTACTGGATAGTCTTATAAAAAACGGCAACATAATCAGACTTGTATGGGTTTCGGGTCATTTCAGAATACACGCGTACGAGAAAATAGGTCATCAGGCAAAGATTAGATCAATTCAGACCCAACCAATTCTATCTTTTCCAAATACCGTTGGAAAGAAGGAATTCAAACTATTGCTATAAAGCAAATTTATTGAATCCCAGAGGAAGCCCCTGGAATGAGGGGCTAGGAGCCATATAGGGGAAGTCTAATACCGTAGCTTTATGACTAATATCTGAATGTAAGGACGTACTGGATAGTCTGACAATGCACGGTTACATTATCAGACTTCTGTGGGTCTCGGATCACTCCAGTATACACAAGTACGAGGAAATTGGTCATCAAGCAAAGATAGGGTCAATTCGGATCCAACCAATTCTACCTTTTCCAAACACCGTTGGCAAGAATTAAAACTATTGCTATAAAGCAAATTTATTGAATCACAGAGAAAGCCCCTGAAATGAGGTGTGCTAAGAGACATGTAGGGGAAGTTGTCCCAGTACGGACAACTAATCTGTATCTCATTTTATTAAAAATGATAGAAGTTATAAAAAAGTAAAAACTAAAAGTGATAGGGAATAAAATATATAACAAATTGGTAAAAGTACTAGCCCATTCTTTGCATTGGGAGCATTGAACCCAGTCTTCCCAAAACTTTCTCCACAAATTATGCTATCAGTAGTACTTTTTAGTTTTTTGTCTTGGCTCTTATCTGCCAGTTTTCTCGTAGCACAGAAGAACTTTTTGGATTTAGCACGGACTTGGGATTTCATATTTTTTATTTCGATCTGTTTTGTCCGTTTCTTTTCTTTCATCTTTTCTTGATGCTCTATTGTCTCTTGTTTTTAACTCTGCATGCTATTTAAACTCCACTCTCTCTTTCAGCATTTTTATATGGTATAGAAGTCAGAGATTCGCTTCTTTCGCTGTTTCGTTTTCTTGTAATTATTTTCCTCTCTAGGTTTTCGGCAACAGACAAAATATAATTGATGGCATACTGGAAGGCTTCAGATATGGAAGGTGCTGACTTCTGTAATAAAAGGGGACATCCATTGGTTTTCTGGTAGACATGTAGAGAATTGTCTTGTTGGGAGGGGAAGCCTTCGTTGATTTGTCCGGGATTAGAGAGCTTATGCTAGGATTTAAAAGAAGTAGAGGTATTACTAGAGGCTGGTTAATTCCACAATGCTAAATATTCTTTTACTGTTACTGTAGCGTTTAATGCGGGAAAAAATCAAGACCTATAAAAATATTTCTGTTAAGAGGTTAAGTCACTGTACATTGAAACTCATAGAGTGACAATTCCAATCTACAAATTTTAGCAATACACTTTCAACTCTTCAGCCCTTGTCTGTGCCTATCGAAACCTGACATGCTGCATTATAGGCAGGTTTCATAATAGCTCGATTCAGAGGTTGGAGCTTATCGGTAGTGTGGAGAAGCAAACTCCGCATTTGGATTTAGTGTTCTTTTACAAAGATCTTTATGAGTGATGTGACCATCCAAAATAAAAGGAACTGGATTTTGACCCAATGAATTAATTCGCTCAATAAAGGCTCTCAGCTATTTTAAAAATCCAGGATCGGTTATCCAGTTACTCAGATGAACATTGAATGTGCTCCCGACTGATGCGTCTTTTGTAAGGTTCATACCCATTCGTTCTCGTGGGAATACAAAAAGGTAGAATAAATTAATCTGTAGTAGCATTGATGCAGAATGATGCTTTTTTCTCGTTCACCAAACTAACCTGATTTTTGCCTTTAATGACCAAACTTTTAGAGCATTAGCATGGGCCTCAGAAATGCCGGTTTCATCGCAGGTAAAAATCCTGCTTGATGTAAACGAATGTTTCTCCATGAGCTCCTCCAGTTTGATGAAAAAGACATTAACTCCTTGCTTATTGAATCTTTGAACTCTCTGAAGGCTAGAATTCGGCCAAACGCAAGAAAAAATCCTGGATGTCGCTTGGTGAAAAGACAATGAAATTTATTTCCTGCATTAAACGGATGAGACAATTTTAAATGTTCACCAAGGTCATATGCCTAATTTAAAAATTCTTTTACTGGTAAAAAACAAGAATCCAAATGTTTAAGTTCATCTCCTAACTCGGCATTAAAAGTGTTCTACCTAATTCAAGTTTCATTTGAACATTTCCGTGCCCAAGAGCATTAACGCAGTTCGAAGCTGACTCTCCGGTACTAAATTTTCCTGACAGTACATTTTTAATGGCGTTTTGCAAGCTTAGTTCATCCCGTCGTCCTTTTTTTCTATTATCAGCTCTGATTAATATTTCTGGAGCAGAAAATAATAATATTTCGTAGTGATAACATACTTATCACAAACTATTATTTTCTCGATACTTGGGCAATGCAATGAATTAGAAAAACAATTATTATTGTTTTCCTTCTTAATGATGGAAGCCTGTCAACAATCAAATAAGCTTACCTTTAGCTACTCAAATATTGATGTGAAGGTATGCGATGCAGTGGAAAACACCGATTATCACACAGAAATGCAAATTACTTCTGATTAACAATGGCTATTATCAAATAGCGCGAGACACATGATACATGAATAATATTTTACCGCATTTCTAGAGAGAGGTGCAGTCATTTAGCATGAAAGCCCCTAAACTACAATTGTCCAGTACTAGGAGCTATCCTGTAGTGGAGCAACTTCCTCTAGTTGGGGAGCTTCTCTTCCTGGATAAGTCATTGCCACCGTTTTATAAGATTGGCGTCATGAGTAACCCGATATACAGACAGTATCTGAAGGAACGTAAAATTGTTGACTATGTCCTTAAAGAGTGTTCAACACTTAAAGGACTGATGTAGAAACATTTCGGAAATACAATTTTATTGATAGATAGCTATTTTAAGTCAAAACACAATGTGCTTACATACTCATATTAATTCTAAGTTCAAATACAAAAACAATTGAAATACAAGAAATTGACAAATTTAAAATATCCTAAAGTGTAAAATTGAACGTCTTTAGAATTAAACAATGAATTTTTAATTAAAATATCTGTGATGGTTAAAAAAACCTAAAGCGATCGACAATTCTACAGCGAGTTTTCGGCTCTTGTGACGAATCGACTTAGCGCCGTGTTTTCGGATTTTCCTACCTGATAGGATAATTTTAAAGGATCTAAGGGACAATTCACCATTACTCCTTCTTTAACGTTCTAATCGATCCACCAACCTTTACAGTGTCTTTAATAAGAAACTGGTCAGGCTGATAGGGTGCAAATACTTAAAGTTCATCTGGTCTATCCTTCCTACCTTGAGAATAAAGACTACTTTTCTTTCCCTCCACGCCATCGGTATGGACCCTAAGAGCCGAATAATTTTACCAGGTGGCTTAACATCGAAGAAATTTTTTAGTAAGGCTGGCAATATCCAATCCTTGAAACTTGAAGGTGGCAAAGGTTTCCATCGACCATTTCAGCCTTTTATATGTCACTATCGCTTTAACTAACTTGTAGTCTTGATGTGCTAATAGGAACTTCTATTGTTCTTCAAATTCGTCCTCATATTGATTTGAACCTGAAAAGTACACATTAAGTAGCTCCCCTAGAGTTCCGATTCTGTCGTGGTTTCATCTCTTTAAGAAAGAGTCGCTACTTCAATTCTGGCACCAGAATCAATAGATAGTATTTTGCAAAGGTGAGATACCGAAGGCATATTTTCTCCACCCTCGAAATATTTCTTCCACACATTCCTACATGAATCCCTTATTAGTTCTTTTTATTCTCCTTGAGCAGTTTTATATTATTCCCAGTTTATTTCAGTTCGGTGTTTTAGAACTTTTTTTATAGAGCTTCTGAAAATTTTTCCGGTGGTTCTCAATTTGAGAGTTCCACCATGATATCACTGCACCATGGTCGTCAAATAGTACAATTACCTAATAATTCCGACTTTATTATTAGTCAAAGTATATCAAAAATCTTTATAATCTTATAGAATATCTCTGCATAAGTATCTTAAATTTCACTAGATCATACTAGTCATAAAATCTGAAAATAATTCTGGAACTAATGGAAAATTTTTATTCGATTTTTTGAGATTTCTTAAAAAAGAATCTTTGGAGTTATTAAAGTTAGACACCGATCTGTTTTCACATCGTTATATTGTATATTAATTTCAATGAATTTTCCGTTTAAAAAATTGTGATACATATGTAAGAACTTTTTTCTTTTATATTAGTTTTGTGACATGGAATACGAATATTTCGTTACAGCAGTTGTATATGTAGTTTATATATTTTCTTTATCTCTTATATTCACCAATTTCGATGAACAAATACAATAACTGTTTTTTGTGAGTATTTTTTGTGTTTGGTTTCATACGTGTTTAAATTGATAATTGTTTGCTTGAAGCCCAAAGCTAAAAAACATTATTTTGGGGTTTTCGGTTTTCATTTACTCATATTTGCCAAAAAGAAATCAATTTTCAAGGTAAGTTTGTTTCTTATTTAATTGAAGTTGAAAGATTTTAAATTATTGTCCCTATGTTTATCGAAAAAGGTATTTCGTCGGAATACTGCAAATACCAAATTTTTCGCTAAGGCCTATCTGATGGTGCAGACATTTAAAATACAAGAAACCACTACTAAGATGATCTTGAGATCTCTTTAGACGGTAGTAGTTTTGTGATAACTCCTGTCTGTCTATTGTCATACTAATTGAGATCACCATGAGATAAGTAAAGATTAAAATTTTTCTTAACATACATCAAACACTTCCTGATATAAACGCTAGGTAGTGTCAAGATCTTCCAACTCACGAAAGCCTCCCGACAGTCATTCTGGTATCCCAAACCATACAGCAAACGTCCTGCCTTTTTCGCAATCTAAATATTCTCTGCGACTGAGGAGCATGTCTCCAAACAAGAATAGCATAGGTAAGCTTACTGGTAAATAAAGCAAAATATGCAGATCGCATTGCCTAATACGATGTACAATTCGACAGTTTACTCAACAAGAACAAACAGCTTCTAAGATCGTTTAAAACGGAATCAATGTGTGCGTCCCAGAGCAACGTAGAATCCATATAAAAATTTAACGCCATTCACATTTTCTACGTTCCTTTCTGGAAAAGACAATTCGTTTGGACGTGTCACCATTAAGATGGAGCCTGTTAATGGCAATCGAGTACTCGGACTTCCTCTGTAGCCTAGCTAACTCCTTCACAACCTCCTCAATAGTCCCAGTAACGAACGATATTGTGGTGTCATCCGCAAAAAGGATAAATTTTGCTGTAGGTTCCAGTGTTGGCAAATCGTTTATATAAATCAGGAATAATATCAGGCCAAATATAGAACCATATGAAACTTCGATAGTCACCTCACTCTTTGCTAATACTACATGTTCAACGCGAACCGACTATGTTCTATTTGTCAAGTAAGATGTTAAAAGATTGACAGCATTAGAGGCAAAGTAGTAAGTCTTAAGCTTGCGTAGAGAGACCTGTGATTCTTGAAGTAGTCCAGAATACAAGGGACGAGGCAAATACGTCAAGAGTAGAATTTTTTCCCTTCTAAATCCAAATTGGCAGTTTGAGAAATAGTTATTGTTGTTAAAAAAAACAATTACACGTTTCCAATATTTTTGAAAACAGTGATATAGCTCACTAATTCTCGCATAATTCAGGATTATTTTGCTTTAATGTTTATTTTATCAACTAAAGCCGTCAGGCAAGTTGAGTTAACGAGACAGTTGGAATTCGCAAAGGCGATCGACCTCGAATGCATGATGCGATGTAAAGGACCCAACGACGTTTAGGTATCGAGATATATTATCAACATTTTATTCATACATTCAATCTTTTCCTTGCGAATTCATTAAAAAGCATAACAAAATTCTAAACCTTCATACAAATTATCTACTTCTGCACCTCCTACCATTTCTAATGTACACGTATATAAAATAAATTTATAGCACCCTATAGGTATTCGGAAATCATATCACTTTTCAAGCATTCATAGAAATTTGATGAAAATGTTTTTCAAAAAACGATCTCTTGGTTTAAATTTTCTATTTTACGCAGGACGCTCCCATGAAACCTGAATTTTGAAATACTCGTTATTCAAGCGAAACCGGATCGGTATTTTCTTTATTTGTTTTCCTATTGTTTCATACTGTATGCTAAAAATGCAAATGCTGCCAGTTTTTCCTGGCCGCTATATTTATCAAAGTAAACATAAAAACACATATGGGCTAAAGCCGATTTTTACTTAGATGACAAAGAACGTAAATGGCACAAATATAAAGCTTCCGTTTCAAATAAAATATCTTTAGTGTTAACCATTTAGTAAGTTTTAAATTTTTGAATAGGAAAAAGCTTGAATACGCTATCCACGGTGCTGTAAAAAAGCTAATATTTGAAATCACGTACTTTTTAGAGAATAGCAATAATTTATGAGGCTGCAATATTCTTTATGATATGATTAAAAAAAAACTGTCCAAAAAAACTTGTCAAAAACGCATTATCTTAGAATTTCTCAGCAGTGATTGACGTCGGTTAACACTGGTGATTAAATTTTAAACATTTCATTTTCAATATTCTGAAATTGTGACCTAATCGTACTGATTTTTATTAATAATATTTGTCAAGTGCTGATATGACGAATTTTTTCAGATTTTTAAAATCTGCTGTGGGAAAACTAAAGGCGAGCAGAAATAAAATTTCAGATTTTTGTCAAAATAAAATAGAATTCAATATAAATATTCTAAAGTTTAAATATCAACCAATGTTAAGGTTGTGAAAAATATTAAATTGACAATACGATAACAAAATATTGTTAGCAACTGGGTTAAAAAGGGAAAAGAATTATCAAGCAATCAAACGTCATGGAGGTACGAGAACAAACCTGTTGAAAATCCGCGCTTTCAGGAGCCCAATACGATCTGCATTCTTCATAATATAAAATTAACCTTCCCTGCGCATACACCAAAAGCCGCAATTTTAAAATAGGGCGATAACTGTAAGGAACTACAGAGGCTATTATTTCAGAAATGAGATAACTAATTAAAAAATATTGTCGATTTGACAAACTCAAAAGACAAAATTAAATTTTTTTGTCTCATAAATTAGCAACATACCTTACCTATAACAATTTCTATTGAATATATTTGGTAAGAGCTATTATACTATATTTTTTCAGATTTTAAAATTTACCGTGAGAGGATTTGAGAGGTTATACCACCTTAGTTCGTGGAGAGGAACTCCTGGAATGAGATGTGCCAAGAAACATATAACTGGACCTAGCGCATGGCTTACTAGGGAACTTTTCTCGTTATGACGGAAAGAGATACAAATTTTAGTGGAACTGCTGACAGAACATTGTCACCCGAGGAGTAATCTTCATAAGATTGGTGGCGTAGATGAACCGATCTGCAGATGGTGCCTGGAGGAGGATAAAATTATTGACCATATCCTCAGAAAGAGCCAAGCACTCAACGGATTGCAAATTCAAAGAGGCTGCTTGGATTTGCAAAGGCGATCGGCTTCGAATGACCTGCAGCTATGGTGGGATGTAAAAGGCGCAACGGGGCTTAGGCATCGATGATCAAGTATCACCACATTTTGTCCATTCATTCATTCATTCATTGACCATCTTGGCGGTCGGAAAAATGCATATATATATATATATATATATATATATATATATATATATATATATATATATATATATATATATATATATATATATATATATATATATATGTATATATATATATAATATATATATATATAGATATATATATATATATATATATATATATATATATATATATATATATATATATATATATATATAAATATATATATAACAATATTCAGAACTAGGGTTATTGGGGATGCAGTCTGGTCAAATTTGTAGGCCTTGAAAAGGAAAAACCTTGTTTGATTCTGTCAAACTTTCGAGAATTTATTTTCCTCTTCTTCAGGACATCTCTACAATATTAATTTTAAGGTTAGAATTTATGCTAACCTATAATTATTAAGAAACTCATCGATGTGGTTTGAATATAAAATAAGTAGATAAATGAAAAACAGGGAAACGAACCCACCATTAAACTTTTTAATTATATTTAAAGGAATAATATGATAGGATTGTTTAGTATGAATAGAAAGAATTTGATTATTTTTAAAAATCTACAACGGTTAACATCTCACTTTCTCGATTTTGTAGTGATAGATGTCCGGTGTCAACTGGGAACAGTGGCGTGGATTGCTTAAGTAGAAATAAAATTTCGTAAACAGTGGCATAGCCAAGTGTGAGGTGATCATTATCAAAGACATGTTTAGCCAGAGCACAAGAGGATACACCTACGATATCAAGTGAGTCTGCCTTTGAGGTTTCTGGAAGTCTGGCCTATATAATCTAACTGACAGTTGGCATTTGGAATTTTGTAGACAACACAGAACGTCCCACTCAGCTGTAAAGGTGTTTTAGTTTCAGAATAAATTTTAGAAAGATTTAATATTTGTCTTTAGCTATTTTAATATCTGTATGTTTAAAAATATTCATCAATTTATCAGTGAGACCTTCTATGAGAGGTAATGTACGGAAAATGGAACTTGTTCTATTGTATTTGAAATAGTGTTTGTTAAACTTAAAGATTGAGTATTAAAAAGAGGAAGTTGAGAAGGAATTTCACAAATGTTTACAGAAATATGATATTTGGTATTATAGAGAAATTTTTTTATCAATGTTGTCTGGGTAAAAATTCTCCATTAGTATCATTAAGCTGGTACAATGTCTTTGCTCTAAAATTTGGATGTACAGGTCTGACAGCTCTAGTTTTCATGCTTAAGATGAGATTTATTTTAGATTTCATAGGATGGTTCGAACGGTAATCATCTTTTTGCCCAAAATTCAGCGATATCATTTGTACACGAGAACGCACCGGCCAGTTATGAACCTTTACTACACATCCAATAAGTGAATTTTAAAACGGATCAAAAATTGAACGCATCTTCATTTAAGATGTGTAAATATAAATTATTTTTTTCTCTTCTCAAATTGAACAGACACCCACAAAAGCATATTTTCTAGTACACTATACTCCTCCATTTCCACAGAATTAAATGCGCTAAATCTAAATCTCGGGTTTAAATAACTTAATCAGTTTAGAGTTTTTGTAAATTCTCGAAAATTATCCATAATTGCCAAAATTAACCATTTCTCAGATTGAATGGTAATTTTGGCAACTCAAATTACTGCTGCAGGCCTAAGCCAACCTACATTTGACAAGCGTCGCTAACAAATACTGCTAACGAAGGCCGCTGACTTGTGCCAGTGATGAGCGTAGCTGGCAAGTGCCGCTTACGAGCACCGCTTACGAGCTCCGCTTAAGCGCGCCGCTTACGAGCGCTTCTGAGGATTCCCACTGATAGGCGGCGTGTTGTTTGTAAGTGATTGAAATGTATAAAGCTGCTTTGTTCTGAATTCGGTAGAATTTTTTACACCAGTGAATTTTTACAAAACGGAATTTGACAAGTCAAAATCTATTTTGATAGATTTGAAATGTGTGAAGATATGCTCACTCTCCGATCACAATAATCGGGTCTCCGCATTTGGCTACAATTTGCCATATCTGGGAGTACTGTGAGCGCGATATATGTCCATCTGCAATGGTCTGAAACAAAAAAGTAAAATTTGGATGATTTGTTAATTGTTAACCAAAATACTTCTGCTGATCCTAAATTATTATTAAAAAACAGTAAGATGTTTAGAACAAAGTACGATTTGTTCAAAAAAAATACAATTTCAAAACGTTATTTGGTTCCAAAATATTATTCTACTTCTTGATTTAGGCGAATTTTTTTAGGCGACCAAAAAAGGAACTCAGATAAAAACTTTTAAACTTATTTATTCTTTAAGTTTTAAAGAAGTGGGATTGAGAAACACGCATTTATCCCAGAATTCACTAACATGATATAACCGTTCTTAATTGACATGAAATAGTTTAAACTGACAAGAGCAACAATAAGTTAAGAAAGTTTTAAACTCTAAAAATTAAAGCATAAAAAATCATATTCTTCCATTAGTAAATGTGCAAAAATGGAGAATTTTGTTTATTTTCGGAATACAACTCTTTCTCTTACATATTTCAAGGTTTTACCGTTAGGTTTTTATCCTTAATATCCAAATATAAACCTTTAGTTCTTGACATATGTAATAAAAAATATGGCAGTGTCCTAAGCAAAAGAATATTTGCGGACTAGAAAATTTAACTTCCATGACGATTATATCGGGTTTAAGTCTTAAACCTTCTTAGTAAATATGGCTGTTAAAGTTTACGATAAACAGAAATGACTACTTTTAAATTTTTGGCTATTCCAGGGCCATAGATATAATAGCTTTCCTTATGTAGGTTCAAATGTTTCTTCCAATTTTTATGATCTTTTGTGAGGTGTAATTTTGCTACACAAGGTCTATTACGTTTCAAGGCCAAAGTAGAACACTTTTACGTAAAATATCATATATCTTGATTTGGAACTCTGTAAGTATATTCTCGGGTTGTTTGTCAATCATTTTCTGCAAAAATATGTCTCCTAAATTTTAACTGCGCTCAAATTTATTTAGGGAATATGTATATATGCCCAATATTTACTTGTTTGATCCTATTTATTAATATCCACCCTGTATATAAGATACTATTTTTTTTCCACTATTCATTACTATTGTATCATTTACAATGAGAGCTTATTAAATCATTTTCCCAAATAACTCGTGTAAATTGAAACTAGTTTAGAACATCAGACAGACTAAAACGAGAAGTTTGTTGTTAAAACTTTCGCAATATTTTAGGATTTAATAATGAAAGTTTGCTCTCCTTATTGTTTGTCGTCGACTAATTCCGAAACAGACTAAACTAATTAAAATTTAAGGCAATGAAAATTGAAATATTGTACGACAAAATGGAGTTTGAGGAAAAACTTCCAAGGTTAGATTTTTTTACGTCATTAAATTAATTTATTAGTAATAAAGAGAAACTTTGCTGAAGAATTTTTTTTAGCTACGACAAAATAATTCACTTGGAATGTAAAACATTTATGAAAAACGATTCTACAAATTTTAGAATATTTTTCAGCAGAAATGTTTCGAATTTGAAATAAAATTGTTAGATAAAAGCACATTTTCAAATTATTGTTAATTGTTGCAAATAAATTGGATTTGTTGGGAAATTGCAACTTTTTTGCAATTTCAGTTCAACATTCAAACCGATAATTTTAGGTAATAAGGGATGATATTAACTCTTGTACCACTTAAAACTTCGATTGTACCCTGTAAATTTAAACAACAATAAATTTGTTTATATTGGAAGGCTGTTTTTGGTCGGTGGAGGGGGGGAGGTTTTTTTGATGTTTGTCAGATATAAACATATTTATTTATATATATTTTTTTTCAGTTTAATTGGGATGTTGACTATTTTTTGGGAAAGTGTTTAAAACCATATATAAGTACCTAATGTAGCCGAAAATATATATATTTTTTAATAAACTAGTACGTTAAAAATCACAAATTTTAAATTCTATTTAAAATTTCCCGCCAAAACGTCAATACTTGTTACTTGACCGATGTGACGTCACACTGACAAACTGTTAAGGATATATATATATATATATATATATATATATATATATATATATATATATATATATCGTAATTTTTGTGAACATATGATGAGATTTAAGTTATTTTAAGAGTTGCGCGACTCCGTGTACTAGTACAACAATTAAAACGCCTGAAAGTTATTTATTCACATTCCACGTTCGGAAAATAATAGGAAAATATGACTTTCGCTAGCCCGGTACTACTCGTTTTATTTTAGTTTTGAGCTTATAAGTAGGGATTATTACTATTATGTGTTCATCATCGGTTGCGGAAATAACAAGTCATGATAAATTACTTACATGAAGGACCTCATATTTCTAAATTCAGCAAAGCAAAAGTTACCGTTTGTTGTGAAGAGATTGGCCACCACAAAACAATCAATTCTAAGCAAATTCGAACTATTTGCCTTAATAAATCCACTCTCCTTCATGAGAAAATTTTTTAGAATCGTTTTCAAAGAGAAAACTAAGTCCATTTCAAAGAAATTACATGAAAATGACTATAAAATATGGACTAGGCAATGTAGCCATAAACAGCAATCACAAATGTGACATAAAACCAAAGAATGTATATGTCAAGTTCGTGACAGCGATGACGTTGGCTGTATTCTTTAGAATAATTATCAAATGATCAAAGAGATAAAATGAAACTGATAACCATGTTCTTTTGAATATGCATTTACTTGTCATTCGGTCGAAGTGAACATGATTACTTCAAGTGATAGAACTGAAAGTAATAATGACTCAAAAGAATAACCGTGTCAGGACGATGTGCCAACGATGATGTTAGTGTGGAATGGCATTCACTTTGATTGGTATTCGTTGTCACGTGACTCGAAGGAGATTTAATTACTTTTTTATTATTAAAGAAAAATGAAATTCCTTAAAATAAAGACAAATATTGAGATTTTTAGAATTTCTATTGTGGAAACTACCGTTTCACAGCAATTATATTTTTATTTGAATCCAGTTAATTGATTGTTCTTGACACTTTTCAATGTTTTTAAATGTTAGAAATTACTATAAATGCGAAGTTTACAATTAATATTAACAAAAAGAGATTTTAAAACTTATTTTTATTGGTAAATATTGTTAGATATTGTTTATATATTGAAAATAACAATAATAGTAATTTAGGCAACCATAAATTCATACTTTTATGAATTCTAGAATTGACGTACCGATTATCATATGATACTCGTTTAAATAATGCAATTAGAAAATGATAGCATAAAATCGATATGTGTATACCAAGAAATGAAATATCTACCATTTATCTACACTTTTTCAAATAGAAATAAAAATATTATTACGTTATTCAGCGTTCAAACAACCGGGCCCTAGTTCTAACTTTATGTTAATTCTACAGGGGTTTGTTCGAAGATTTAAAAGTATCGGAAATGGAACATATACATTGTGTATTATATATCAAAACCTTCATCGGAAAATGGTCTAACTAATGGTGAAACCCATATCAGTAAAATATAATTGTTGATTGAAAAAACCAATATTCTCACAACCAACCATATCATATTAATATAGTCAAAATACTGAATAAATTTAGAACTGATATATGATATTAATAACTAACCTGAGTAGTTCCATTTCATATAACTTTGTTCAGTTGGTATCACGTTGATATGAAATCGGGACCGGACTTAAGATTTCTGTCACATTTTTTAAAATTATTCCAATTAAAAACACTGAACACATTGCGTAAAAGATTAAAATATGACAAAAGCCCAGTTTTTTTATTCATTTGAGCAAAAAATTATTAACTAGTTCAAAGGACTACAATAAAACAATAATTTGAGCTCATTGGGATAGTGCGAAACACAATAATAATTTATTAATCAAACGAAAATTCGAACTTCCTGTTTCATATTATCGATGTCAATTTTACGCCATTTGTCTGTCAAATCGATAAGTTCCCTTGACACTTGGAGCATAGAAGCATTATTCTTATAGAAAGAGATAACATCAAATAGGTTTAGGAAAAATAGAAACCACAGCCTAATGACAACCTTTATTTATAAAGACAAAGGGTCACAATCAAAATTCTTAATTTTGATCTAAAAAGTTGCATTATTTCCTCAAGAAAGGTAGGGACAGGAAATTCTAGTCAGTACTTATTAGTAAAGCTATTTTGAAATAACAGAATGGTTTATAAAAAATTTGTTGTAATTCACCATCTGTCGGTAAGAACGGCCATTTTTATGTCAAATGATGTAGTGGAAAAGTTCAATCTTTACATTGAATAAATAGTCTATTTTTACTATTAAAAATCGTAATAAAGCATTTCCACTGGTAAATATATCCATATAATATAAAAATTGAAATAACTTCAGGATTTTGTGATTGTTCTGGTCCATATACTTTCGTCTCTCCTAAAAATAAAATATTTTTATTTAATTTAAAAAAATGCTTTTTAGGCATGTTTCTCCAATAATTTTAGAAAGCAGATAATTTTTAAAAACTGTGTGATTCTACCTCTGTTATCTGGAACAGCTTGGACTGAGCGAGACATACTTAAAATTAAATGATTCAACTCGTGTTGATACAAGGGATCCCATAAATCTAGCAACATGTTGAGATTTGGAGAGAATGGAAATAAAGAAGAATGATTAAACTCAATTAATAGCAGGTATTCTAGAAGTACCTTCATTCTGTATGGGCGAGCGTTATCATCCAGAAATCTAAAATTTGGCGGTAAATTACTCACTATATTGTTAGCGATGCCATGGGCATATATTTCACCTGTCATTGCGTATTCACAAATATTCAACTTTCAATATTTATAAAAATTTTCACTACATACAATCATATCTCTATCTCATAACCAATGCACCTTTTGAATTTGTCGATATCTAGACACAAACGCTACGTCTATCAGTAAGAAGACAAAGGTAGCTCTCGTTGTTAGACTTTACGATATCCTACTCATCACCCCAGTTTAGCCGTTCATTACACCAAAGCGAACGTTGAGTTCTGTGATTTGCAGTTAACTTCTTTCAGTAAAATATTTAAAACAGATCATGAAGGAATACGAATTCTACTGGCAGCTCCTTGAAGACTGCTTTCACTATTAATCTGTCTTCTCTGACTTTCATTGCCCTTGGCCTCTCTTCTCTTTCATTCTCTCAAATAGTTCCAGTCACATTAAATCAGCTATTCAGAAGAAAAATTACACACGAATTTTGTTTTTACTGAGAATTCTGTTTGGGTTCAATTTTAAATGTGCATAAACAATTTTCTATCCCGAAACAAGTGAACAGAGAATACCTATATTATCATAAAAAAATTTGCGCCGTGTGAACACAATATCCTTAACTAGGGGCGGATCCAGCCTCTTTCTTGGGGGGGGGGGGGGTGATATCACAAAAGTACAGTATGACAAGCGCAAGCGAAAGTAAGTTGCCGACGGGGGGAGGGGGGATGGGAGACACCAGAAACATTCCAGTTTCTAGTGTAAAAGGCAGGGTCGGGTCTATTTTTCTGAATTTGAAGCTCTTGGAGAGGGAGGGGTGCCAGCAGAATCGGGTCTATTTTCCTGAACTCAAATCTCTTCGAAGGGAGGGGGGGGGGCTATCGCAAGCATACACATTTCTATACTTTATTCAAGAACTAAAGAGAGTAATAAAACTGTTACCGAAACCAACGTACCAGCTCCAATGCCACAGGTAACTGAGGACTGCTGTAAATCTAATTATATTTAAATATTATAAGCTTTTACAAATTTACTGCAACCATAAAATTTCTGATAATTTAATTTAATTTCTGCTAGTGAGCAAAGTACACCTTACAGTGTGTCCTTAGTGATTTATCTCGTTTGCGTTTGTTTTTATATATTATTTGAGATTAGTGAGATACCCAAAAGATATCTCTTCCACCTTTATATTTATTCCAAAATCACTAAACCAAGGCATTTTTTCCTCAACGAAAAACTTATTAAGGTGAATGTTTGTGTTACATCAAGATATCAATATCTAGATAATAATATTAAAAGCTCTATTGAGATGTGTTCCAACAAGACAGGAGATGGAAAATCTACTATGTACCGAATACTGAAGGGGAAAAAAACGACTGGAATTGTTAGTAGTCCCAAGCCAAATTCGATCATAGGCAGACGAAAAACCTCGTTGGAAGAAGAGATGAAAACTGCAATAAAAGAAGTTGTAGATACATTTTATTATGAGAAGCAGATCCCAACCGTCGTCATAATTCTAACTAAAATCAAAGAAGATCGGGATTTACTTGAAATTAAAAGAACTGAGCTCTGTAAATTGCTCAGAGAATTTAATTTTTGGTGGGAAAAACCAGATAGGAAATCTGTTCTTATAGATCGTCCGGAAGCTGTCCGTTGGAGAAAGAAATATCTCTCTCAAGTAAAAGGTAGAGTTGCTAGAAATAACACAAAATTAGTAATTTAACTGAGGTTTTGAAAGATTTTTTTGAATAAAGTTACTGCGGAAAATTGGAAAAAATCCATATAAGAAAAGAATCAAACAAAATGTGAAAACTCGATCTCATAATCGGTGATATCGAGGAACCAATTATAATTAATTTAAGTGAAGACAGCTTCACTGACTTTGATTACGAATTTGATACGTCACATTTACCACAATTTATTATTTAAGTTTTTGTTTTTGTTGTATTTAATTGTTTAATGTTGTTTACATATTTTTTTTATATATTTTTATTTTAGTGTGTTCACTCTTGAATTTTATATATTTAATTCCATTTAGTCGTAATTTTTTATTATTTTATTATTGCATTTGTGTCTTTTTCTTTAGCGTGTAAATTAACATGTTTATTTTTTTTTTTGGGGCTATCGGATTTCCATATAATGAAGTAAATTAAATTAAGATGTTAGTGCAATAGAAATAAAAAAAGTAGGTCTAATTTTAACTGTAACATATAAAAATTAATTACATTTGAATCCCTTTTTAGTGCTTAATTGTAATTCTGCAGATGGTTTAAGAAATAAATAAACTGAAACGTCAAGTGTCCTAAAAATGTTTTTAATTAATAATAAAATGACCGATAGCCCCAAAAAAAATTTAATATTATATGGACGAATTAATTTCTTTATATATGTTGTATTTTTGATAATGGGTATTTTGTAAGTATTTAAATTATTAAATTATAACTTAGAATTTTTGACAGAAAAAGGTCACGTTTTAGTCTGAATGTGCCTAAACGGTTTCTATGCCAAAATTAAAAATACTAAAAATTCAGTTATGATTTGTGTTAAATATGTCAAAATTATCTATTTTTTCTAATGTATGTAAATTATTAAGAAATCATAAGAAATAAAATAATATTATAAGAACTTTTTATTTTACGTGTATTACCGAAATGATATTATTCCATGCCATAAATTCTTAGTCATAAATTTAACCTCCTCTCGACGCCTATGACAACGATTAAAATACTTTTTAACACTTCACATATCCAAATATCTATTGTTATCCAACCCAAATAATCCGTTATTATAGACCGGTATTTTTGATTATAAAATTTTTAACCCATTCCTATAAAAAATATATGCTTCTAACAGATTTTGCCAAAGACACCGAACTAAAGAACATAGGTAGTTTGCGAAGAAAATAAAGGGTAAAAAATGATTTATTACTCTCTCTAGTTCTTGAATAAATTATAGCATAAGAGGCAAAATCGGATCTATTTTCCTGAACTCAAAGCTCTTGGGGGGAGGGGGGGGGCGGGCGATCGCGCGGTTTGGATCCGCGCCTGTCCTTAACCCACCGTAAACGTAACACCGTTTTGGACTACGAACTTTTATGTTATTGAATTATGTTCTTAGTATTCACAAAACCCTTTATTGTAAGGAATATTCGGCCTATATTGTTTATTTGCTATCAGTTTTTTTGCTATTTTTGTGTTGTTCGGAATTCGTATCTATAAAAAGTTCCAGGTTACCAGCTCTGCGCAGTTAATACAACTTTTCTGAAAAGGCCGGCAATTTAACCTTGTCATTATTTTCCACCAACACTTCGGAAAACAGATTTTTTATTTAATAATGTGAAACCAACATTACAAATACTTGCATGTGGCCCATATTTTGCGTTTAATATTCTATTACTCAAGCAAAAGTCGCTTTTGAACATAAATGTCCGTATGGACCATATGTTTCTTTGATAAATATAGTGAACGGCAAAAAGGCAATATTCGTATTTATCATTTTCCAAACGGAACAATGAAACAAAACAAATAAAGAAAATGCCGATCTCATTCCATTTTAATTACGAATATTTCAAGTTTAATATTCACAAAAAGCTTCAAATTCAGACTACAAAGTTATTTTCCGAAAATATTTTCATCAACTTTTTATAAAAGAGTGAAAAGTGATTCGATTTTTGTAAACAAATGTTCTCATTTTCGGACTTAAATTAATACTGAAAATTTGTTCGTACGTCGTGTGCTTATCTACTACGGTAACTTAATACATAGACGACCTGCGCTGGACCTTGTAGGTTTGAACCTGAAATAATTGATAAAAATAAATGTAAAAGTTTTATTTTTTAATAGCACCCTTTCCCATAATGATGGTGACGATGTATTTTTGTTGCACTTTCTCAGATCTACAGCCGCATTTTAATGGGTGTCTTAAGGAATTAAATTAGGTTAGTTATAATTGGTAATTTTTAATTAAATATACATTTAAGAAAATACTCGAGAATGGAAGTTTTCACGGCTCTAGTCAAGTTGGAAATCATGGTTCTTGGGTTTCTCTAATTTTACTTTAAAAAAAAAACAGTTCTTTTACATTGAAAGTGTAACCTTAGCTATACTGGTCTTCAGTTACTGCAAATTATATTAACGGCTTTCTATTCTTCTGGAGTGAGACTAGATGCGTTAATTAGTGATATGAGCTTTCTTTCGATTTTATTTGATACGTTCGAATCACTTTGTAAGTATCGTCGTCCAAAAGCTGGTTCCATTTTTCAGTATATTTGTCATTATCCATGACAACAGTTGCATTTCCTTTGTCAGCTGGAAGGACTACACTCAAGTAAAAAGAATGCGTCAACAAGTCACTATGAAGCAAAAAAGAAAATTTAAAAGGCTTTTGAACAACAATAAACCAGTAAGCACACCAATGAACACAGACTTCAATTTTTCAAGTATACATATTACCGAAGCAGAGAAAACTATCTTATCCAAAGGACAGAACCTTGCCATCAGTCCAAGGAGCATAGCAGTGGAAAAAATAGTTTCTAGTATCGAAGTTTCATTATAAAATTGCCTTCAGAGCAAGTAGACATGATTCGATACGAAACAGCGAAGATTATAAAACACTCACTGCCACATAAATCAAATATTACATCAGCAGAAAGGAAGGTTCTAAAAAACGGGACGAGAACAACACAATCTTAGTTCTCCCAGCTGACAAAGGGATACAACTGTTGTCATGGATAAGG
The DNA here is from genome assembly GCA_034092305.1 of Diaprepes abbreviatus. NCBI lineage: Eukaryota > Metazoa > Arthropoda > Insecta > Coleoptera > Curculionidae > Diaprepes > Diaprepes abbreviatus. The sequence goes on from JASJET010000103.1 coordinate 17,716,927, forward strand.
ACAAATATACTGAAAAAATAAGCAAGATCTTGGACGACAATACTTACAAAGTCATTCGAACGGATCCAAAAATTGAAAGAAACCTTACATCTCTAATTAACGCATCTAGTTTCACTTTAGAAGAGAGGAAAGCAATTAAACAAAGCAGCTCCATTCGTAATTCCTCGCCTCTACGGACAGCCTAAAATACATAAAAAAAATGTACCTCTAAGTCCAATCGTTCACACTCACAACACACACAATCACACTTACCAACCTACAAAATAGATAAATGTCTAGCCAAACTTTTACAGCTGTTTACAAGGAAAACTGAATCCGTTGTTAAAAACTGGACACTTTGTCCATCCAATTAGAGACCGGAGACCTATGGGTCAGTTTTATGTAAAATCCCTGTATACAAATATTATAAATGATTCAGTTTCCATAATTTTGGATATATTACGAAATAAAAACATAGACTTTACTTCACTAGAATTAATTAAAGCATGTCTGATTTCCACTTATTTTACTTTTCAAGAAACTTTCTACGAAACTTTATGTAAGCTTTCGAAGAAAACGCCTTGTCATCTGATCCTCCAAAACCTAAATTTTGGTGCAGATATGTAGATGATACGTTCGCAGTTTCCCTACGGAAACTGAATCAGGGAGTGCCCTTGCCCTTTTTGACGTACTAGTACAAAGGAAAAATAATGGCAAATTAGGACATTCGGTGTAAAGGAAACCAACACATACAAATCGATATCTCAATGCAACGTTACACCATCATCTTTCTCAAAAATAATCCGTCATAAACTCTTTTGTATATAGAGCCCTTTCAATATGTGATGAACAATAACTGAAATCAGAAATAGAAAAACTGGCTAATGCTCTGAGAAGCAACGGATATTGCGCTGAAGATATAAGACGTTCTATTATTAAATATAAAAACTCAACTCCTCAACAAAACGTCATAAATGTACCTCCTATTGACAGTGTTTTCTTACCTTACATACACAGAACCACCGGATTGCCCGGAAAATTAAATAGTGGGATAAATTTCAATACATGTAAGAAAGTTGGACAATGTTTGAAGTCACGAAAGGACGCAATACCATTTCAAACAGAAGGCGTTTACAAGATAACTTGTTCTTGTGGTAAAGTGAATGTAGGTGAAACATGATGGTTTATGTCCACTAGACTTAAGCAACATGAAAGATGTATAAAAAATTAATAAATTGTATAATCTGCAGATCACACTTTTAATGTAAATGAAACTAAGGTGCTCATCAGTGTCTGGTTCTTTTAAACGTAAAATTAGAGAATCAATCGGAAATTGTAAATATCCAAATAATATTAAAAGAGATGCAGGTTACAGTCTACATCACAATTGGAAATCGATTGTAGCGCTGGATCACGGTTCCCTGAGCACCAGTCGGGTATAAATACCGGACTGTTGGTCCTCAATAGTTAGTTCAGTGTAATCTCGTAGAGCAAAGATCCTGAAGATGTCTCGTGCAATCATACGCGAAATGTCGGATAATAATTCCAATTTGACACGATATAAACCCAAGTACCAATATTTTCAATGAAGAAAATTTATTAGTAGCGAAAGTCCATCAGTTGCAGAATAACCAAAATGCTCTACTGCAACATGAATTTTGAGAAAAGGTCCATCTAACGCAAGAACTGCAGTCTTCTGGCTCTTGGAGCAACTGTATATTTCGTAATTTCTTTTTCCATTAAGAAGAGATCTTCAAAACGCACCCATTTAGACCATTAGGCCATCTTTTTTTGCTTTCTGCTTGGTAAAAAGCCACGCTTGTGCTCCAAACATTAGACTACTTCTTATCAGCAATGATCAACTGCAAACTGGACAGTATATAGAATTGTCTGTTAATTCTATTTCCATTATATGACATTTCCTTCTCCATTTTTTTCAGGCCTTGGCCACATATATTTTAAAGAGGATAGATCATATGCAGCGTCACGGGCACTGATGACTAAAATTTTTTTTTATAATGTATTCTTTATTTTAATTTGAGATTTCGACTAATCAAGTAAATTGGCAACCGCTCTTATTATTGTATTTAGTTGGTCGTAGACTTTAAGCAAGTCAATAAATATTAGATATATTTCGACCAGAATCGCTTTGTCCTTCTTCTTCTTTGATTTGTTTTAACTTCTCCTAGAAAACAAATTATTAGGATTAGAAACACTCAACATAGTATATTGAAAATTCGGTAGGGAGTTCCATTGAAATGCTATTATAATAGACCTAGGCGTTTCAATTTTTTTGGAAGTTCTGACATACCAATAATAAAAATTTGTTTCCAACAATTCTTGGCAATCTATTAATTCCCAACTTTTAAATGCAATAATTAAATCATCCATATTTTCCAAAAAAAATGTATTTCTTAAAGTATGTAAGAGCCCAATTGCGACTTTGTGTCTCTAAGCTAAGAAGCTTGTATTTCTTTTACCAAAACCAAGAAATATAAGCTAAACTAAATCCAACTAAGGACCAAATATTTAAATTTTACGATTATTTTATATTTGTTGTTGTAATTTTCTGTTTTTTCCAGAGAATCTATAACAAATGTTTATTAATCGTGTATTTGGATCTCAAAGATGCAAATTTGCTAAAAATACCGTTATTTAGATGGGTCTCTTTGAAAAAAGCATATAGATCTTTCAAACTTAATAATAATAAACATTTACGTTTTTCTTCTCTTTTGCCTTCTTCATTTTTTACGGAAACAGCATCTTTCATTGATGGCATCATTCAATTACTCATATCATTATTATAAAACTCAAACAGTTACCTGTGGCCAATTTTTCCCACTTTTCGCAATAGTTTCATCTAACCCTCCATTCATTGACTTGAGTTTTTTGAGCCAAATACCTTGATGTATTGAACTTCTTAGCAATTTTTGGTGCACTTCAAGATGAAGGAGCTACAGTAAGAATTTTAAGTTTCAAAGAATCATTATCCTTTAAACCTGAAAATTAATTTTAGCCCATTCAATATTTCTTCTAAATATGTTTCTCTTTGAGAACGATGTTTTATTTCGGGTGAAGCACCAGAATAAAGACTTTTTGTGAAAATAACGGTTTCGCTTGTACCAAAGATTATTATAGCTGTAACTATTATAATCATTGTTAGTACCGAGTCGAGAGCCTTCCCAGGTAGCGGATAGCGTCACGTCATGAAAAAAGAAGGTACAAAAGTCTCGGGGCGAACGAAAAGAGCTAATGCAATAACCGATATTCCAATAACTTATCTTAGAGTCAAAATTCAGACTAATTTACAAAATGTGACCTCCATATTGGATCAACCATTTCTTCTTCATTTTAAATCTGACTTCAAAATCGTAATCAGCGATCCAAAGAATCCCTGTATACCAAATTTGGCATTTATATATTTATTTTTCGAAAATTTCGTTCACATATTAAATCACCCATCTAGAATTATGCAAATTTGACTTCGAATTCGATCTCGAAAACTTCCATATACAAAACTTGCTTAAATAGCTTAATTCTATGCATTTTTTAAGTCTTCGTTTTCTAAGGCTTTTTTTAGGGTTGGGAAAAAATTAGGCTCGCTATCTTAATTCTTACGGTGGATTCAGATTCAGCGAGCCGAAATACCATAGAGTATGTTGTTCTGGCCAGAAGAATATTTTTTTCTTTTTTTAATTATTTGTGAAAATAACATATTTTTTTGTGAGGTGTCTTGATAGAACTGCCATTTTGAGGTAATGTTTGATGATTTTTGTAAAACACCAGAAAACTAGAATTCAAAACGAAAATTTTGATACCTGGCAAAGTTTTTTTTTTCGTAAAAATAAAATGGGCAGATCGGGTGACTGATTTGAAAAAGAAGATTACCCCATATATATATATATATATATATATATATATATATATATATATATATATATATATATATATATATATATATATATATATATATATATATATATATATATATACAGGGTGATTCAAAAATCGATCACGAAACTTAAGGGGGTGATTCTACTTGATAAAATAAGGGTAGAGCTTCATATAATTTTTTTTCAAAATGTCATTCGTTTTCGAGTTACAAGCCGTCCAAGTTCAAGTTTTTATTTTTTGTTTTTTGAATTACTCGCTTACAGGAAAACCGATTTGATTAATATTTGAAAGATAGGCTAAGTCTTCTGCGCTTCATCATTTTAGTAACAATTCACATTGATTTTTTGCCGCTAGAGGGCACTTTACCTACATTGAAAATTGTTTTTTTGTCATAATTTTTTAGTGTTGACAGATAGAGTAGTTTTTGGCATAATTTCTGAAAGACTGATACCAGGCCTTTAAAAAAGGTGCTCTTCATTTACATCGCTAAACCCAACGGTTTAGACGTAAATCACCCTTAAAAATTAAGTGGTAAATTTACTTTTCTCATTTCATTACCACCAGCTACCAGGTAAATAGCTATCAAAGTATACTAGAGCTGTCAGTTTAACATCAAATAAATTCGCTTTTTAAACTATTTAATTTATAATCTTAAAATAACTAATAATGGCTAATCAGTAAATATTCATATTATGGATTATTGCGATATACATTTAATTGATAAAAATTAATGAAACAGTACTAAACAAACTAAAAAAGATTCTCAAAATGTCCCCCATTTTCTTCCATACATTTCCTAACACTCTTCAAAAAATGTCGCCTAACTCGATGAAAAATTTCTGGCGTTTCTTTAATAATTTGGCACTTTTCGATTATCCTGAAGCGAAGATCCTCGACGTTGATTACTGGAATATCGTACACCAATTGTTTCAAATGACCCCAAAAGAAAAAATCCATAGGATTAAGGTCTGGTGACCTCGCTGCCCATGCCAATGGTCCACTTCGTCCTATCCATCGCTCAGGATACGTTGCATTCAAATACTGTCGGACACGTATACTAAAGTGGGGCGGAGCTCCGTCTTGGAGGATCCACATGTTGGCCCTTACTTCCAATGGCACATCTTCCAGATACAATGGGAGACGATTTTGGATAAAATCTAAGTATACGTCACCAGTTAATGGGCCATCAAAGAAATGAGGACCAATAAGGTAATCTCCTATTATCCCTGCCCACACATTTAGTGAAAATCTACGCTGATGTTTCGTTTCTACCACATTGTTTGGGTTCTCGTAAGCATATGTGTGGATGTTGTGTAGATTTGTTATGCCATCACGAGTAAAACCAGCTTCGTCAGTGAATAATATGACGCCCATTAATCGATTATCGTGTTCATACTTAGCTAGAATCTGATTGCACATTTCCAACCGTCTCGGCCGATCATCGTCATAAAGAGCCTGCACCTTTTTTGAATGAAACGGGTAGAGTTGTTCTTCTCTTAGTATCCTCCATGAACTAGCCTGACAGAGCCGCACTTCATTCCCAATGTTTCTAGTACTAATACCTGGATTATCTTCAATAATTTCAAGCACTCTTTCTTCTTGTTGCACGTTTCTAGAAGTTCTAGGTCTTCCCCTATTTCCATTATAACTTTTAAAGGAACCACATTCCGCAAGCCTCCTGTGCACACTGGAAAATGTTTGAGCATGAGGGATATTTCTTTCCGGATAACTCTCCATATAATATCTTCTTGCCAACTCTGCATTACCATTTGCTTTTCCATAACAAAAATGGATATCACAATATTCGATATTTGAATATTGGTGATTAGCCATTATTAGTTATTTTAAGATTATAAATTAAATAGTTTAAAAAGCGAATTTATTTGATGTTAAACTGACAGCTCTAGTATACTTTGATAGCTATTTACCTGGTAGCTGGTGGTAATGAAATGAGAAAAGTAAATTTACCACTTAATTTTTAAGGGTGATTTACGTCTAAACCGTTGGGTTTAGCGATTTAAATGAAGAGCACCTTTTTTAAAGGCCTGGTATCAGTCTTTCAGAAATTATATATATATATATATATATATATATATATATATATATATATATATATATATATATATATATATATATATATATATATATATATATTATATATATATATATTTATATATATATATATATATTTATATATATATATATATATTTATATATATATATATATATATATATATATATATATATATATATATATATATATATATATATATATATATATATTTAAGTAATAAGTAACCGAAACGTGTTTTGAAAGATTACCTCATATATATATATATATATTAAGTAATAAGTAACCGAAACGTGTTTTGAAAGATTACCTCATATATATATATATATATATATATATATATATATATATATATATATATATATATATATATATATATATATATATATATATATATATATATATATATATAAATATATATATATAGATATATATATTTAGATGAGGTAATCTTTCAAAATACGTTTCGGTTACTTATGGCGTCTTAACCATATTATAAAACAATTTAGCAATGTAGTAGATTAGCCAGGAATATACTGGCAAATGCGACTAAACAAATAATAATATACCTCACAAAAAATAAGCCGGTATTAATATTTCGCCATTTTCATTTACCTTATTCATTGATCTCCATTCGCAAAGGAAAATATGTTTTTTTTTGTAATACTTCCTTAGAATTTTGAGATAACAAACAGTAGAGCTTCAGAATATTTTCTTAAATACAACAAAATGTTTATAACATCGACTTTAAAGCTAGGAAGGTATTTTACAATCCGAAAAATTAGAAATGTTAGTTTTTAATTGAGAAAGGTATATTTTGGAGTTTTTTGTACTATAACTCTCTGCTACTGTTTCGCTTTTAAGTCTTTCATCTTACATATTTCAAACATTGCGAGAATAACACCTGCTTTCGCCAAACAATAGCTAAGGAACAGCGTCAGCAGAATTTAGTATAAGGCTTAAAATTTGTTAGTTTTAGAAATTCTTCAAAGCTGAAAATATCTCAAATTACTTAACATCAATTGAGAGAGTTTTTCTCTAAGACAGGATCAAAATAAACTCATAATTATGGCAACTTTCACACCTTCAAGTGCTTTCTTAAGAATTTCTTAATCTCATTATGCGAAAACACTCCGATGCTCTCAGGAAATTTTCTTTAATACTCTTTAGAGAATAAACAAATATTAATAATGTCTTTTAATAAGAATAAGCCAGTATTAATATTTCGTTATTTCCTTTTACCTTTTTCATTGATCTCCGTTTGCCAAAGAAAATGGCTTTCTTTTCATGCTTTCCTTTAGAATTTTAAGGCATCAAATCAGAGACCGTTTAGAAAACCTTCGTAAATATTTTGTATACAATAAAAGAATGTTTAGAAACAACTTTTAATATTAAGAAAATATAATATAAGTTTTTATTTAATTGATACTGTAATGTTATATCCATTTGAACAATTAAAAATATTAATTTCCAATTGAGAATGATCTATTTTCGATTGTTTTATTTTATGATTTGGTATACAGTGATAACGTAAAGTCTGGAATAAATTCTTTCGTATATGTCGACTTTGTTTTTCTAATTTTAGACATTTAAGTGGATTTAAAGCAGAAGGTTATTGCATATAAAAGTTAGTTATTATTGTTTTATAGTTTATTGCTGGTAAGTATATATCGTTTTTATTAAAAACCTATATCTAAACACATAAACATTTTTAACCTTCAAATCTGTCTCTGTTGTTTAAATATCCGACATTTGATACGTAATTTTAAAACGTTTCGTACTATGTTGACCAACTGTAATATACAGGCATTAAAAATTAGAACAAAGTTATGAAATTTCATTTGTGCTTCTAGACAATTACAATCAAGAAAATACCGTATTTAATATATATATATATATATATATATATATATATATATATATATATATATATATATATATATATATATATATATATATTGTCGTATTAACGGATGGCGTGTTTTTTTTTCCAATTTAATTTTATTTTAATTTTGAATTTACCGAATTTCAGTTAATTCTAACGTGACGTCACTGCACCTTGCCATTATTCGGTATCTTTATACCCATCTCCGAGAATATGGACCTATTTACTCATATACCTGGATTTATTGGATTAATTTTATCCTTCAGGAAACGTGGAAGTTCGTTTCCGTCGGGATTAATTTGTTCAAAAAATTTTTTTTGCATTGTCAATAATTTGTGTAAAACCTAACTTTTAAAACAAATCAGAGGTTTTTGGTGAAGTCCCGCCAAACCTCCCGACTAGAATAATAACTCTAGCCGACTCACCTTTCTTCTCGCTCACCAGGATAGAAGGGGAATGAGTGAAGCTCAGAGTTAACGAAGATTAATTAAATTCTATTTTATCAAAGGAACACTTCTAAGGAATGAGCCAATTAGAAAGAAGTTATCAGGTAACACTCGTCCTTGACTTTTAGTTAACTTTTTATTCACTGTTTCTTTTTTTTTAATTCAGTACTGTTTTCCGCAATATCAGGTTTTCTCTGCTTTGGTACGTTCTAGTAATAATGTTTAAAAGTCAGGACGCGTCGGTTTAGTACATGCACGATCTTTATTTTCTGTAGTATGTTATATTGTCAAAGACAACCTACTTTAAGAACCACGAGCTGCCTAAAAAACAGAACAGTCGACGTGGCCCCCAAGAGTTAAGCTGGATTGGAAAAAGGACAAGTCGACTCTAAGAGAACAACCCATAATGTCCTTAATTACGCCGCTGCCTTCTCGCTTTTATAGCAGTGGTGCCGTCGCATTCTGAACTCGGGGAAGCACTGAATCAAACCGCCACCGTGCCGTTTATTCTCTAGGTTTCCCCGCAATCGAAGAATTGTAGTTTTAGTATAGAATGGCGTATTAATTATATTATTTTGTTTAGGAAGTTTTGGGGCAATATTAAATCTGAAATTTAATATTTTGTCGTAAAATAAGCGTGTATTCACAACAATATATATATATATATATATATATATATATATATATATATATATATATATATATATATATATATATATATATATATATATATATAGTGAGAGACGAAACATGTATTTCTGCCGTATCACTGTGGCGGGGAGGGTAAGCTTTGACTTTCTTCTCGGTGTGGTGGTACAGGTGGGCCACCATCTCGATGGTGGTGGAATAGGATGAACACAGAAAGGATATAATGGAGCGAAGTTTGCATTCACTAATTCGCATTTTATTTCACTTACATACGGAGTTGCATATAGTTGTGCGTTTGCTGAATGTGATTTCAGCACTACAACAGCATAATGTGGATATAACCACTGCTAATGCATCTCACACGGAGGAATCCGTAAAAGCCGTATAAACATATATATATATATATATATATATATATATATATATATATATATATATATATATATATATGTTGCAGCGTAGTACTTCACGGATAGGAACATGTGATTCAGTATTGATCTGGGAATACATTCATTTGTTCGTTTAGTTTCTTGTAGAAATTTCCAGACGTTTTACCAAACTCCCATTTGGCATCTTCTATACTTGCTGGTTGTAACTTAATTGAAAGAAATTCAATGTGCAGCGACCTTTGTACACGGTCGTAGGTCATACCGGTTGATTGGCGTTGTCCCCCTTTTCAAGCGCCGTTATTGATATCAGTCTAGGCTCGGGTGCAGTGCCGGTACAATGGTCCCGCTTGAAGAGAGTTTTTCGGGTGGTAGGAAGATTATATGCATCGTCACTTTTATTCAGATTGCCATTCTTTTTAATTTCGGTGGATTCTCAAATGACTCTTGCCTTGTAGTGGTCTGTCTTAGCCATTTGCTGGCAGTTGTCAAAATCAATTTTGTGCCCTGTCTCGAGCTAATATTCGAAAAGGTCCGATGTTTTCTGTTTATGTCTTATTCTGAGCTTATGTTCTTCTAGCCGTGCCGACATTCTTCTGTTGGTATGGGCTATTTATATTTTACTGCATATGCCGCATGCGATCTTATACACGCTTTGATTTTCTAGTTTGATTTGTTCCTTTGGTTTTCTTCGAAAATTAGAAGACGTACACGGAATGCTGACCAAACTGAAAAATAGAAAAGCTCCGGGAACCGACGATATTTCCAATGAAATGCTTAAATATGGGGGCCTTGAACTAGAAAAAGCAATAACAATACTATTCGACAAAATTCTATCAACCTGCAGTATTCCAGAACAGTGGAGGAACAGCCTGCCTATATCCATCTTCAAAAAGGGAAATAAGAATGACCCCAACAATTATAGAACAATAACACTACTATACAGTACAAGCAAATTATTAACAAAAATCATGACTTCAAAACTAACGAGTAAAATTGCAATAAGTGGAGAACAACACGGGTTTAGACAAAACAGATCGACAGTTGATGCGATTTTCATTATCCGATAGACAATTGAAAAATCGAGTTCGACTTAAAGACGTCTTGCAAATACTTCAGGAAAATGGCGTTAACCACAACTATATTACGGTAATTGAAGAGCTAAATAAAAACAATAAGACACGCATAAAGACACAACAAGGAGTAACAGAGAAAATGCCTATCATGACGGGAATACGACAAGACGACAGTATGAGTCCATTTCTCTTTAATTTAATTATGGACAAGATAATTCAAAATGTACAAGAAGTCAATGGAGGATACAACATGGGATGAAAATCCTTAAAAATCTCATGTTTTGCCGACGACGCCTTACTGTTAGCAGAAAATGAAGACGATCTGCAACGACTACTATACCGATTCCAGACCACATCAAAAAATTTCAATATGGAAATATCTACAGAAATGACCGAAACGATGGTAATTTCAAAATATCCTGTCAGATGCAAATTGGTGGTGAAGAATCATCCTATATAAGTCCACAGAGAGCAAAGTACGCATCTATAGAACTGTGATAAGACCAGTACTAACTTATGCATCGGAAACTCGAGCCGAAACATCTAAAACAAAAAGTATGCTACGAATGGCTGAAATGAAAACGTTAAGAACAATCAAAGGAGTAACCCTAAGAGATCAAATAAGAAGTTCCGAAATAAGGGAAGAGCTCAAGGTGCCTGATGTGGTACGGTTCATAAGGTCAAGGCATTGGAGGGACCATGTGTACAGAATGGGCGACGATCGATGGGCAAAATGGGCTAAGAACGAGATACCAAACACTAGAAGACCCACTGGTCGACCTCCAAAACGATGGCACGAATGTTGGACATCAACATCACAGGAGGCTTAATATGGCAGATAAACAAGACGTATAAAAGAGGAAGGAGAAGAAGAAGGTTTTCTTAGGGATGAGCCTATTGTTTTGTGTGATTGTAGGCTGTAGATATATTATGTTTTTGAAGCAATCTGCCGGTGATTTGTCTATTTTCTGCAGATCGTTTTATTTCTTGGGTGGGTTTTTGCTTTATTTATGGTTGGTTTTTTGTAGCTATTTTGTTTAAGGGCCTTTTTATTTATGACAGTTCCTTTTCTTTTTTTTTGATTGTGGATGAGTCGAAGGGATCTTGATACTAGGATGTTGGCTACGCCCTCTATTTGTGAGGGATGATGGTGAGAATCAGTATTGAGGTATCTCTCCGTGTGAGGTGGTTTTCTATATACTATATATTGCAAATGCCCATCTAATGCCTTGACCACAAGGACGTTTAGAAACGGAAGCTGATTGTTTTCCTAAAACTCCAAAGTAAATTATATCTTCGGGTGGACAGAATTAAGATAGTCATGGAAGCAGTTGAGCTGTTGTTTACCATGGGGCCATATCATAAATACATCGTCCACATAGCGACACCAGAGTTTGGGTGTGAGGTGGAAATCTTCAAGAGCTTTGGTTTTGAATATGCCATAAATAAATTTGCCACAGCTGGAAATGGTGATGAGCCCGTGGCAGCGCAAAAAATACATTTTTTTTTGTTCCACGTAATTCTTTTAAATATTTTTAATGGCAAGATACAAAAAAAAAGTTATTTTAAAGTGTTTTCCTTTTAACTACATAAATTTTAAAATAATTTTTTTGAGACCGAAATTTATTAATAATTTACCAGAAAATATTATGGATTTAATAAGATCATACTAAATTCTATTTTATATAAATAACATTCATCTTCGTTTAAATGGAAAAGAGACAAAGAAGAAAGCAAAAAAAAAAACAAAAGAGAAAGTCTGTAAAATCTCATTTGAGAAAAATCTCGACAATTTTTTAATATTCTACCTGGACAATGCTTCACAAAGAACGATTTTATTCAACTCCCAATATGTTCCTAATATAAGAATTATTAAATCTTCTGAAAGGAATCTGCGAAAATATTTAGAGGGAAAATAAAATGAATTAATTTCAAGCAATTTCATTTTGTTCTATTGTCTACAGCTTCAGGCTGCTTAGTTTAATTTTAATGTTACGTTGAGATCCTTTTAAATAAAATGCGTTGTATCTGGTTTCCATTAAACTAGAAAGTTTTTTGGTATTTATTTATTTCATAGTATTTTTAACAATAGAAATTTGTAAATGTTTTCGAACAATATTAAATTAGAATTTCAGAAATTATTGATAAATCAGTATGTGTACCTATTGTCTGTAGTCAGAGAAAAGTTTATTTTGAAGAATTTTAATAAGCTTGAGATAACAACCATAGAATTGCGTCTAATATTCCTCAATAGGGTTGTCACGATTCCTCATTTAAAATGCAGAATAGTCATTTTAGTTATGTATTTTAAATACTTCACTCTAAATATATTTTATTTTAATTTTTATTTCAATGGTTTTTAAAAACTGTGAATAACTTGTAAATATATTTTTGGAAAAAATAAGGTCTGAATTTAAAGATATTGTGCTAAAAAGTGCATTTATGATCGTGTTATTGCCGTATTTTCTATCAGGATCGAGCTATCTATCTTTTTTTATAAAAAAATCCAATATTAGAATTGGAAGGAACTCTAGAAAAGATTTGTTCCTAACAACATAGCACAAGACATTTTTGATAATGTTATTATTCAATCTTTTTAAAATTTCACACACTTGCGCCACCTATCTCGCTACAACTCAATTAGAAATAAATGCTACTTATGTTTCAAAATAGACATTATTATCCTCTTTCAATGAGTTATGATCTACGAATGAGGCGTTCTAGGATGCTAAAGGAAAATAAGTCTGACGAAACCAAATCTGGATTATACGGCTGGTGGTCAGCCCAAAAAGTTACACACTTACTTTAGTTGCACGCGCATTTTTGTAAATAAGAGGCACATTCTTATGCCACAAGTCAGGAAACTTTAAATTAATAGCTACAGGTAATTTTTTAATGTATTCCAGAAAATTTATATTCATGTAGTGCTTCATCCACTATTTTTCCCTTTTAACTGAAAAGGTAATCATTTTTTTTACTAAAATAATGAATATTGGTTTTTTTCCACTTTTGAAACTTTTTAGCGAATGACGCTGAATTTTATGCCATACCTTGCATGAACTGATCAGTTCTCAGCGAGTAACGAGACGAACCGCACTTGAATATGCCAAATGAAATTTTGGCACACGTCGTGAGAACGATTTTTTGAACGAACAGATTGAAATCCGGAATAATCAAATCATATATATATATATATATATATATATATATATATATATATATATATATATATAGATATAGATATATCATCCTATTGATTGACGTTGGCTTCGCCCCCTTTTCGAGTGTCGTTGGTGATATCAACCGCCGAGTCGCTTCAATGATCCCACTTGAAGACCTAGGAGTCATATTTTGGGTACAAAGTTGGCGATCAAGATAAAACTTGGACTCCCAAAATTTGCTGCTACACTTGCTCAAGAACCTTAACAGGATGGTTACTAGGTACTCACAAGTCTATGAAGTTGGGAGTGTCAATGATTTGGCGGAAACCTCAAAATCATGTTGGTGATTACTACTTTTGCTTAATAGCAAATGACTTATTTTTATTATACTGACAGGGTATTTCTGGTTCAATCAACAAACTTGGCCTTTTCTATAAATCTACCGAGTGGCGACTGTTTATTGACTCTTCAAAGGCAAGTCTAAAGACAGATTTATTGTTTAATGGAAATGAACAACCATCTGTAATCATGAATCATGCTGTAAATATGAAAGAAACGTACGAAACATGCGTATATTACTTCAAAATATAAAACACGAAGATCATAAATGGAATATATGTGACGATCTAAAAGCTATTGCACTACTTACAGGCCTTCGCGTGGCTACACCAAATATTCTTTTTTATTCGAACGGGACAGCAGAGCCCAAAACTAACATCATGTCGTTAAAGAATGGCCGTTACGTGAAAATAGTGTGCCTGGTCTGGAAAACATCTTCAATGAACTCTTGGTAGAGCAGTAGAAAAGTTATTTCCCTCCTGTGCACATAAAACTAGGGCTCGTAAAAAATTTTGTTAAAGTATTAATCAGGGAAGGAAATGCTTTTTTTCATTTGCGACGATATTTCGCGCGTGTAAGTCAGACAAAATTTAAAAAAGGAATGTTCGTTGGGCTTTAAATGCGAAAACTTTTTAAAGACGAAAATTTTGAAATTATACTTTCGAGAAAAGAAAATAGGGCATGGATTGTCTGCAGAAATGCATATGACAATTTCCTAAGTAACAAAAAATCGGAAAACCACAAAGATCTAGTTGAAGAACTTGTCTAATCTTACAAGACATTGGGTTGCATTAAGCTACATTTTCTTCACTCTCATTTGGATTTATTTCCTGATAATTAAGTTGCAGTTTCAGACCAAAACGTTGAAAGATTTCGCCTGCAAATTATTCAAATAATGAAGCGGTAGAGTGGAAAATGGACCCCAAACCTGTTAGGGGACTACTGCTAGACCCTCAAATGTGAAACCGATCCCCGTGAATACAAGCCAAAAAACACAACAAAATAATTTATATGATTTTATTATACTTTGTACAACACAAAAAAAAATATATTTTGTAAAAAAGTCATTTTTTTATCTTTTAAAATTGACTTCTTCCCTTGTCTAAAAACTCATGGGGGATAGAGAAACACCAACCTCATATTTGAATTTAGCACACTACAGTAGACAAAAAAAACTGAAAAAAATAACAGCGAGCAACAAACAATTTCCAAATTAAGAACAGTGTAATTACTTCAAGGAGCATTCAAGCTTGTTTCCTACGAATCCAACTTTGATTCACTCTTCATAGACGTTTCGATCATCATCTAGTATTTTATTGAAATTTTAATTTTTCAGGCTATTACTACTACTACTACTACCGTGTATTCAAAGATGTCGTTTTATTATTGATATTTTACAGTCTGGCATAAAACATGTCTGATTCGTAATTTGAAATAAAAAAAAGTAGTTCTAAGGAATACAACGCCTTGATAACATACTGCTATTTCTAAGCGACTTTTTGAGGATGTCTTGCTCACATATTATATATTGCAGACTAGCCTACAATAGTGTTATTTGGGGTCAATCTGAGACAATAAAAAAGTTTTGCTACTCAAAAACCTTTTCTGAGAATTATTTTGGCTTTTCACCTACAATATTATGCAGGGAAACTTTTCACTCACAGTTAATTAAATTTATTTAATTAAATTACAAACATTGATTCAAAAATTACCGGAGTTCATTAATAAAATTTAAAATGCAAGTTTATTCATCAAAATTGATATTGTCGGCTTCAAAGTACCCCTCATCGATTGCAACGCACTTATGCTAGTGCTTGATCCAACTCTCAAAATATTTCTGGCTCTCGATATTCAGTATGACCATTGAAGCTGTCCTCGATTTTTTAATTACTTTCTTCGAACCGAAAAAAGTCACAGTGAACCATATCACATGAATTTCGATGGCTGTTGGATGGTAATCGTTTCGTTCTTGGTCAAAAATTTACGGATAATAATGACATTGTGCGACGGTGAGTTATTTTGGTGCAAAATACACGAATTGTTTGCTCACAAATATTTTTTTTTGGCGAATTACATCACGTAAACGTCTTATAACGCCCAAATAATACTGTTTATTAACGATCTGATCTTCTGGTAAAAATTCCTGATGAAAAATGCCGTTGTAATCCATGAAAACTGTGTACATCGCTTTCTTTTTTTGACTGAAAATGACGAGGTGTTTTTGGTCTTGGCTCATTCAGAGCTCTGCATTCACTAGCTTGACATCTGGATTGGACGTCGTTCTCATAAACCCACGTTTCATCTACAGTAATGATGCGTTTGATGGATATTCGGTCGGATTCAGACTTTGAAATAAAATCTTCGGTCAGGTCCTTCGGGACGAATGTTGCAGCAATACGGCGGAAACAAAATATCTTCTTCTTCAAGTGCCTTTTCCATTGCGGAGGTTGGCAATCATAATAGCTATTTTAATTTTTGAGGCCGTTGCTCTAAATAGTTGTTTTGAACTGCATCCAAATCATTCCCTTAGGTTTTTTAGCCATGAAATTCGTCGTCGTCCTACGCCTCTTCTGCCACTTTATTTGCCTTGAATTATTAGTCGTAAGATACTGTACTTTTCTCCCCGCATAATGTGTCCGAAATATTGCAATTTTCTCTGTTTTACTGTTATATCGACTTCCTTTTCTTTCCCTATTCTTCTCAACACCTCGGCGTTCGTAACTCGATCCACCCACGAAATCCTCTGAATTCTTCTATAGGTCCACATTTCAAAAGAGTTAAGTATTTTCATTGCCTCTCGATTTAGTGTCCATGTTTCCATTCCATAATATAGAACACTGTATACGTAACATTTAGTCAGTCGTATTTTCAGGGCTAACGTTAGATCTTTGCTGCAGATAAGCTTTTTCATTCTAATAAAGTTGGCACGTACTTTCTCGATTCTGGTTTTTATTTCAACGGTATAGTCATTATTTTCTGTTATTAGGGTTCCCAAGTAAGTGTACTTCTTAACTCTTTCTATGTGCTGGCCTCCTACCATTAGGGTTTCATTACTATTGGTGTTGTTTTTACTAATTATCATGAACTTGGTCTTTTCCGTGTTGAGAGAGAGTCCATATTCTCCACTAATTCTTAATATTTTATTCATTGCTTTTTCTAGGTCTTTCAAACTATCAGCTATTATTATGGTGTCATCTGAATACCTAATATTGTTGATTAAAGCTCGGTTTACTTTTATCCCTGCTGTTTCAGATTCAAGACTTTCCAATATGACTTTTTCAGAATAAGCGTTAAATAGTAAAGGTGACAATATACCCTGTCTGACTCCCTTTTGTATTTCCACATCTCCGGATATTTCCTGTCCAATTTTTACTGCCACTCGCTGATTGTAATACAGATTTAATATCAACCTTAAATCTCTTTCATCCAAATTTTTACTTCTGAAAATCTCAGTTTGTCATGTTTGACCCTATTAAAAATTTTGTTGTAATCTATGAAGCAGGCTTAGAGGTCCTGATTGACATTTAAGCATCCTTGAGTAAGCACATTAAAAGCAAATAATGCTTCTCTTGTACCCACCCTGTTCCGGAAGCCAAACTGTGTGTCACTAATATCCAGCTCCAATTTGGAATGTATTCTAGCGTGTACAATTTTTAAAAGGGTTTTCAAAGTATGTGACATGAGACTGATTGTTCGATAGTCACTGCATTCTTTTAAATTTGCTTTCTTTGGTAAACATATGAATGTTGATGTTAACATTTCTCGGGGTATAGTTCCTGTCGTGTAAATTGTATTAAATAATCTCACCAATAAATTAAAATTTTTGTCATTGATCAGCTTCAACAACTCACCTGACATTTCATCTGGACCAACAGCTTTATTAGTTGTTATCGACCTTAATGCATAAGTGACCTCTGCTTTAGTAATTTTAGGCCCTATGTCACCGCTTAGACTGTTTATAGAAGAATTTTCGTGTCTTTGATCTTCAAATAGTTTTTCTATGTATTCTTTCCCCTGCATAATTTTTGTTGTGTTTCCATAATAATGTTTCCCTCTTTGTCTAGCAATACGTTTGAGGTTTTTTCTTTTCTATTCTCTATTTCTTTGCATTTTCCAGAAAGGTACTCTTCTTTTGCTGCTCTTATTTTTCTTCTTATTTGAATTTGCAACCATTGATATCGGGTTTTTGTTGGTCTTGTGTTTCCTTCTTTCATCCATCAACTCCAAAATATCATCCGTCATCCAATCTTCTTTCTTGTATCTTGATGTTGTAAGTACTTTCTTGCTTGGATCCATAATTGACGTTTTGAAAAACTGCCCCTGTTGTTCAACGTTGTCATCGTTTAACCCAGGCTTGCCTTATCTTCTTTCTAAGTTTGTGTTGATGTCTTGTCTCAGCTTTTCTTTCGTTTCTTCTGATTTTAATTTGTTTATATTTAATTTTTTGATGTTATGATTTGTTTGTATCCTTTTTAATTTAAGTTGGAATTTAGCGATAAGGGGATTGTGGTCCGAAAATACGTCCGCACCTGGGTACGCCTTTACTGAATGTATTGCGTTTCGATATCTGTATTTTATCAAGACGTAATCAGTCTGGTTTCTAACTATATTATTGTCAGCTGGTGACTTCCATGTATAGAGACGACGTTGAGGTAGCTTAAAAAAGGTATTTGTTACTACTAAATTATGCTCTTTACAGAATTCTATAAGACGAAAATATAATAAAGTACAATGTCCTAAATGGATCCATAAGCAATGTTTAAGTCCTTTACCAGCGTTCTGATGATTAATTTGAGGTTACTGACCAACATTTTTCTGATTTTATTGATATTTTCTTCGTTTTTCGATGTCGATGGTCTGCCGCTGCAATCATCCTCCTTGACGAACTCACGATCACTTCTGAAGCGTTCATCCCACTAGTAAACGACTGTTTTCTTTAGAGTGTTATTACCGAAATAGTTTCCCAACATTTCCAAGCTTTTCGTGCCTTTGAATTCATTTTTAATGCAAAATTTAATACAAACTTGTCATTTTAGAAACTGGAAAAATCGTAAAATCCTGCAGAGGTAGACGATAAAATTTGGTGGGAATGTCAGTCAAGAATGTGGCAACCTAACCAAAAAAAAAGAACTCAAATTACAATGATACTAAAAATCAATGTAATATTTTATATCAATCACAATTTAGAGTTGAATAAACAATTTCTTTGGCACACGAGCAGTCGAATTTTCAATCCTTGCCAATAAAGATATCCGAAAAAAAAGGTTTATTTTGGTTTGGGATATTTTGGGTATATTTGCCATGGAATCCTCAAAAAGTAATGTATATTTTACTTTTTTTTTAAATTTTTTAATTTTTGTTTTTTCATCGTAGCGACCGGCCTAGGTCACAGAAAGCCTAGCAATTTCATAAATGAATTTTTGTGACGATAACGTACATGCTCTCTTGGTTGTACGTCACTACACTTATTTGATTGCAAAATTCACATTCGTTCAATTTCTCATATTTTTGCTATTAAGACTTACCAGGTTTCTCAAACAATATACTATTAAAAATGTATAATTTGGTGCCTTTACCATTTACCTAACAACAACCTAAGCTAAACTTTTCTTTTAAAAGTTTTAAAACTTAAAAGTAAAAAACGAGTTCCGACATTTTTCTTTTAAGAAGTGTAAAGTCTTCATGAAAACCTAGAAAGATTATTAATTTTAAACACAATTTACTTCTACTTTTAGCAACAGAAAACTTTTGCAATATTTCGACAACGTTCTTAAAACACTAATTTTGTAATTTCCATTTTTGCTTCTGCTTTATGGTATATACAAGTTAGTTTTCCTAAAGAAAAATAAAATAGAATGGAAGTTAACCAGCTAAACTTTTAAGTTGTGTAATATTTCTTGCAGATCGTCAAGTTCCTTGTAAAACTAAAACTATAGAGAAAAGAAACGAAATATTACTGAGTTGAATTTATATTAAGCTTGTAACATGTTTGTAATATTGAGTATTTATTTACTGTATGGAAAAGAGGAGGCTTCAATTCGAGACGTATATTTATTTTTTTAATAATTGCTTACTAACAGATATTTTTGATATTGCTATTTTATGAGCCTATCTCAAGCAAATTATATAAATATATTTCCAAGGGAAAAATGAAAGTCAACTTTCTTAAGTACAACTTTTGATAGAAGTGTGATATTTTGATACAATTTTCGGTATATTATAAGACGAGCTCCAAAGGGAATCCTGTACAAATATTTTAGCGGTTTACCGAAAAAGGCTAAAAACTAAAAAGACTATAAAAAAGTGGATGAGTGAGTTTTTTTCACATAACCTATGACAGGAGTGAGGCATTTTAAAGTGATCTTTGTAGTCAAGTCAATTGTAGGAGATATAAAATTAAAAATTAAAAAAAAAATAGAAAAGACAATAGAAATTACACCAATAAACTAATAAAAGACCACAATAAGTGAAAACTGCAACATGAAAGTACTAAAAACAATAACTCAAGAGGCAAAACAAGAATAATAAAAATAAAAAACGCGAAAAACGTGACCGTCCAGGACGAAAAGGAAATAAGCAGAGCCATAGAAGAATTCTACACCAAGCTATATTCGCCACACGCACAACAAGAGCAACAACGAACAACAAGAACCACACTTCACATAGGCTCAAAAGGAAATTCCAGAAGTAACAAACTCAAAGATAAGAATGGCACTAAATAAATTAAAGAACAATAAATGTGCAGGAGAGGACAAAATTACAGTAGAGATGCTGAAAATTGGCGGCAGAAAAATAGAACAAATATTGAAGATTCTATTTAATAAAATAATTGAAGAGGGAAAAATTCCACAGGATTGGTATAACTCCGAAGTAATCTTAATATTCAAAAAAGAGGACAATACAAATATTGAAAACTACCGACCAATATCCCTTCTATCACACACCTTCAAGTTGTTAACCAAAATCATAACCAACCGCATAACAAACAAACTCGATTTTTACCAACCTGTCGAAAAGGCTGGATTCAGAAAACACTTTAGCACCACAGATCACCTACACACCATAAGAATACTAATTGAGAAGTGCATCGAATATAACATACCGCTCCATATGGCTTTTGTAGATTTCCAGAAGGCATTCGACTCCGTCAAAATATTGGCAGTATTACAATCCTTAGAAAACGCAAGAATCGATTCAAGATACATAAACATCATAAAGAACATATACGAAAATGCAACCATTCAAATAAAAATAGACGATAAGACGAAAACGAACCCCATAAAACTACAAAGGGGAGTAAGACAAGGGGACACTATCTCGCCAAAACTGTTCACCCTAGTCCTGGAGGACATTTTTAAGGAATTTCAATGGGACATCAAAGGTATAAACATCCACGGAATATACTTGAACCATCTCAGATTTGCTGATGACATAATTTTAATAACAAGTAATCTCCAAGAATTGAACGAAATGTTACAACAGCTAAATGACGTATCCGCATCTGTAGGCCTTAAAATGAACTACAACAAAACAAAAATAATGAGCCACGAACAGTCAAACATAACAATACAGAACCAGAGGATAGAAAACGTGGAACACTATGTATACTTGGGTCATGACATCAGAACAGGGAAATCAAATCAGGATGCTGAAATAAAAAGAAGAACACAGCTGACATGGGCCGCTTTCGGTAAACTTCCATACATTCTGAAAAATAATTCAATTTCCATAAATTTAAAAAGAAAAGTATACGACACATGCATATTACCGGTGTGTACGTATGGACCATGTCCCTTACCAAAAAGTCCGCTAAAAAATTAGTTCAAAGAGCGATGGAAAGAAACATGCTTGGAATATCATTAAGAGACAGGATTAGAAACACCGAGATAAGACGCAGAACGAAAGTCAAAGACATCGTGAAGGAGATTGCAAAGATGAAGTGGCAATGGGCTGGTCACATAGCCCGATATGAGAACAACAGATGGACACGAAGAATCCTGGAATAGATACCGAGGAAGACAACAAGAAGCACGGGAAGACCTCAAAAAGATGGGTAGACGACATAAGGACAGTGGCGGGCAAATAGTGGATGAGATTGGCGAAGAATAGAGAAAGATGGAAACAATTGAGAGAGACCTACATCCAGTAGTGGATGGATAGAGGTTGACAAAGAGAGAGAGAGAGAGGTGATATTCGCTAGGCAGTCCGTAAAAATATTTTCATGATTGGTTTGTTACAAGCAGATTAGAAACTACAAAAATTTTTAAAAAGTCATTTGGCGTCGTCTTTTTTATCTTATCGTAATGAAATTTTTTCTCTTTTTTAAATATTTTTTACGTATTTGTAAATTAATATTATTACCGTTTTAAAAACTTGCATAAATGCCGAGAGGAAACTAAAAAAATAAATAATGTGAACATAAAAAATTGCACATAAAAGTTAAAGATAAATTACAACTATTTTTATTTTGCACTTAATTAAATAATTGTAGATTTGCTTTCTTCTTAGCATTTTTTTAAAGTCGGCACCAAATGAAAAAATTACAGAAAACTACTAAAACAAAAACTACATAAAGGCAATTTTAACTAGCTAGATAATAAACTTCTTTGAAAAAGCATGAAGAAGAAGTAATAAATATCTCTAAAAGAACCCCAATAGTCTGTAAAAATATAGCGGGTAAAAACTGTGTCACTAACCCAAATGCTTTGCAGTGCACACTGCAATAGTGTGACCAATCGTTATACAGGATGTTTCATTATGGTTGGCCGGATACCATAACTCAGGAAGTCACAGTCCAGAAACCTTGGGAAAATATCCCAGGAAAGTGACCAAAAGAAATTGCTAGAAATAATTTTTAAGTTCCTAACTCTATCGCTAGGGGGACTAATTGCTATGGTCATGTAAAAAAATACATTTTTCTGGAAAATATCCCTATATAAACTATTGAAAAAATATTAAACTGATAATTTTACTACAATTCTGCATCTTTTTGTTTTAATATCTTTTGCTGTAAGATGGAAGGTTGGGGCAGGAGAAGAGGGGAAAAGTCTACTGATAAAACTTACCGTAAGTTTGGTTTGGCTGAACTGCATTTGATAAATTTGGTCTCATTTAAGAAAGGAAAGTTTGATAATTAAAACGACATAATAGCTACATTAGAATGATTTCCACAGACTTCTCTAAAGAACATTATTTAGAACCGTTTTTTTTTAAAATTTATTCCGACATTTTAAATAGAAAGATATAGTTTTTATATCATATTCGAAAAGCAGAATAAATTTGCAAGAGAAAATGTAAAAAAATAAATTCGATACCTTTCTTTGTTTCAGAATTATAGCCAAAAGAATAATTGATATCACGTTGATGAGAAAACACAATTGTTTTTAAATGTTCTGGTCAAGCGTTCCATAAAAATAATAAAAATATTTTTAAACTTTTTGTTATTTTTTTTTTTCAACTTATTTTATTACTTTGCGGTCACAATTAATGTGTATTTGTTGTTTTGTTTTTGTATACCTTCCTTCACACTTTATCCAGGCATAGAACTGGTACAAACCATGTGGGATGCAATATTTGAAGCGTGTTTAAAGGCCAAAAGGATAAAACAACAATAAAAACAACAAAAACCTTAACATCATTAATGAAATCAAAACAAACTTGTTCAACAAATAAACTTTATAAATGTTCAAAATGACCACCGTTGTGTAAAATGCAACTATTACATTTTTTCTAGTGCTGAAAACGGCATTTTCAATTTCAGCTTGTGAAATCATATTTATGGCACTGTTAATTATCTCAATCTGTTCCCCCGTTAGTTGTTCGTATTTGATAAACAATCTCTATCAGTCTTCCCAACAAGTAAAACTCTAACACGGTTAAATTCGGGGACCTGGGAGGCCACGGAAACAAACTCTTCCTTCTAATTCAACGATTTGAGTAACTACCGACTAAAAAATTACGGACTCTTTCAGAGATAGCACAGAGATCTTATTTCAAGCGCCACGTCTTCTAAAAGGATAGGCAGGTTATTTCGTAAAAAGTCTAAGTACGAGTCACCATTTAGATGGTTATTAAAGATAAACGGTCCGATAATTCCGTACCACAGGTTGACATTCCACCTGTTTTGATGATCCACTTCCTGCATCCGATGGGGATTTGTTTCTAACCAGTAGTGCAATTTATGCAAATTAACTCTCCCACAACTAGTAAAAGTTGCTCCATCAGTCCTTAATATCTGGGAGAGGAGTTGGCGATTTTCGTTTCACATAGCTCTGAACGAATAACAATAGTCCAGCTGCCTGTCAAAATCACTCTCTGAAAGAAACTGGTTGAAAACTACATGATAGGGATGCTCTTTAAAATGCCTTAAAATTCTGTACACTCTAGTGCAATTTATACCTAAGTCTAAAGAAATGTTTCTGGCATTCAACTGCGGATCTGCTTGCACGTTAGCAAGAACGTTTATAATGTTGTCTTTATTTCTTGACGGACATTTCCTGAAAGGCACTGGAGAGAGACGTACACTACCCATTTCCCTGAGATGTATTGCCAATCGCCAAACACTCTTCTGTTATAGGGTCTTCGTTCAGGATACCAGACAGAATATTCACTTACCTCAATATTAGTATTTTCAAAACACTCAAAATATACACCAAGCATATCGTAAGCTTCGACATTGGTATAAGATATTTTTGAAAGATGCAACGAATAAAGAATACTAAATGAAATTTTGACGAGATACTTGTCTAATCAAA
Organism: Diaprepes abbreviatus; assembly: GCA_034092305.1. Classification (NCBI taxonomy): domain Eukaryota; kingdom Metazoa; phylum Arthropoda; class Insecta; order Coleoptera; family Curculionidae; genus Diaprepes; species Diaprepes abbreviatus. The sequence goes on from JASJET010000103.1 coordinate 17,741,566, forward strand.
ATTTCAATCAAGTGACATATCAATTCGTTTTACTTACTGGAAATCTGTCGATTTTGTTTCATACCTTAGTAGATAAGTTTGTAATAATAGTAAAACTAAGTAAATTAAAGGCAATAGTGATGGAATAAAAAGTGAAAAAACGCACTCTTATGAAAAGTTTGAAAAGATTTTTATTATTTTTAAGGCACGTTTGACCACGGACCTTTTAACACAATTGCCTGTCCTGTTAAAGTGATATCAATTATTCTTTTGGCTATAATTCCGAAACAAATAAAGATATCGAACTAATTTTTCCACATTTGCTCTGCCAAATTTAATCAACTTTCCGAATATGATATACAAAACTATGTCTTCTAATTTAAAATTTTGGAGTAAAGTTTAAAAAAGGTTTCCAAAAACTCCCACTAATGAGGGTTGCGAAGAGCATGCTAATATAGCTATTATTTCGTTTTAATTGCCAAACCTTCCTTTCTTAAACGAGACCAAGTTTACCAAATTCCGTTCAGCCAAACCAAACTTATGGTAATTTTTATCAGTAGAATTTCCCTCTCTTCTCATGCCTAACTTTACATCTTATAGGAAAAAGTGTAGAATTGTAGAAAAATTATCAGTGTAATACTTTTTTGATAGCTTATATAGAGATATTTTCCAGAAAAATGTCTTTGTTTTTACAAAATCATAGCAAGTACTGCCCTTAGCGACAGAGTTAGGAAATTAAAAATTATTTCCAACAGTTTCTCTTGGCTACTTTCCTTTACGGGATTTTTCTCAAAATTCCTGGACTGTCATTTTTTTACATATAGTTCCCGGCCACACATAAGGAAACACCCTATATATGGGGCAGTGATCTGGAATCAAAAGGACCAGTCTAGCGAATACGAGCGCTAATCTCCGAAAGTTAAAATACTTGCCTGTGCATGTATAACGGGAGCAATGAATTGATGTCCAACGGCCAATTAATTTTAAACTCCACACCTCTTCACATATCGGTGAAGAATATGTCGAAGAAGACAATATATAGAATGATGAGGGATGGAGTTATTAGACAAAAGTCTCGTCTCTCATCTAGAAATCAGCAAACTTGGGCCCGCTCCAAAATGAAATGACAAAGGAGTTAAACTTCGTAAAGGACAAGGTTTAGTAGTAAAAGTGACAGAAGCATTGAGAAACTTAACAAAAGTTGTAATAAATGGTATACAAGTGGTTCCAAAACAACGGAGGTAACTTTTAATGTAAAATAAACTAAGGTGCTAGTATCAGTGTCTGGTTTCTCTGAACGTAAAATTAAAGAATCAATCGAGATTTGTAAATATCTAAATAATATTAATAGAGATGTAAGTTACAATCTACATCATACATGTAAATCGATTGTAATGCTAGATCACGTTTCACTGAGTACAGTCGGCTAAAAACACCAGACTGTTGCTACTCGATAGTCATTCAGTGTTCTAATCTCGTAAAGTAAAGATCCCTGAAGACGCCTCGTGCAATCGTAGGCAAACATGGGATAATAATTCCAAACAAGTACATATATGAACCCGGAATGAGATATTTCGAAAGCTTGAGGAATTCGCCAAGTATTTTTCAAGCACAAATTCATGCTTCTAGGAAATTCATTTAGTTCAATAAAGAAAAATTTTATCACAGAAAATAGATCATCATTATTTCAGCACCAATGCGTTGAGTTCTCATCTAACCATTGAGATAATCTGGGATTAATTAGAGGAACTAAACATTGCGAGCAGTGCAAGCAAGGGCATCGAATTAGAAGAAAGTGAACTAATAGACAAACTCGCAAAATAGGGTGCTGAAACATTATTTCTGGAGCCAGACCTATTTGCGGGATTAGCAACAGCTCAATACTGGAAGAATCAAAAAGAGAAGAAATGGGACAAGAGAAGATACTTCTTGGCAATCATAACTAAAATGAAATGAATAGATATATTAGCCTAAGAAAAAACTATCTTAGAATCCTAACAAGGAACGGTCACCTGAGGGATACTTTAAGAAATGGACTACCAGAGAGAAGAATGTAGATTTTGCGACAAAGAGGGCGAAACCTCTATATCTATTCTTTCAAAATGCATCGCCTTGCAAAATTCAAGGATGGAATACCTGGTAGCATATTGAACATAACAGGGAGATCTACCCAATCTGAAGCCATCTCACATTCTGAGTTTCCTAAGAGAAACAGGACACCCACAGCCACTTAGCAGCAAAAAGGAGGTACAATATATATTTAAGGTCTCAGTGCACCTATCTCCATGTCTGTATACATCTATATACACGATGGATGCAAAAAAATTTAAGGTAAATCAAGAGCTATTTAAGATATATAATAATGATGGGGGACAATATCAATACAGTTAAAAATAATTCCTTCAATTACTGGTATTTCGAATCTAAAAAATTTCAAAAAAATATACGATACTTAGATTTATTATATTATAAAATTTTTGTACATTTTTTACTTTGTAGTGCAATTATTTCAAGTCGGTTAAATTTTTAAAAATATTCAGAGTTAGGCGTATTATTTTCAGCCTACAGAACTACAATTCTTTATTTAATTCGTAGAATAAAAACATATTATTATGCTTGTGATGATAGAATAAGAGGATAGACGTGTACTTTTCCAACAAACACAACTACCGGTTTTGGTCTGACTATAATCTTTATTGAACGAAGGAACACCATACTGAATATCCCCAAATATTAAATATTTGCACAGGCATCATTGGAAATCACATTATAGGTCGTTTTATATTAGAGTAACCATTTTAGTTTTCAACCAATTGAAAAACTTTATACAATAAGAGCAGGCGTACTCTGTTCTAAGTCAAAGGCAGTGAACTATCTCAGGTTACAAAAAGATATTGAGAAAGAATGGTTGCTTCTCTCATGGTAGTGCACTGCCACCTGCAGACCCCTTTCAAACCCATTTATTCTTGTCGTTATGGGATAGGCAAACGCACTTCAGTATAAGACAAGCGAATCCTTTATGCAACTTATTTCAGACCAACTATAAAGTCTAATACAAGCAGTGCCATCTACACAATCCGAATATTTAATTTCGTAGTGATCTATATACCAATCAACTCAAAAAACATTATACTATAAGGGCAGATTTACTCTGTTTTAACACAATTAGAGGCAAAGTACCATCTCAGATTGCAAAAAAGTACAAGAAAAGGGTGGAAGCCTTTCCCATGGCAATGCACCGCCTCCTGCAGACCGGTTTCGAACTCACTGGTTCTCGTTAATATAGAGTAGGCAAACATAAGAAAAGCAAATCCTTCGCAACAGTTTAATTTACTCAAAGGATATGACAGTTATTGATTGACGTCACTGGCATATGGATTACAGATATAAATAGAAGAATTGTAAATGTATAGGTTGAAGAAATCCCGGATTCGCTAACACTTTCCTTTCGATTTTAATTAAACTGTTTTGGGAATATTTTTTCAACCCTATATACTTACGATATTTAATTATAATTGTTAAATTTTAAACAGTTTAAGTTACGGATTGAAAGTAGCAGACTAAATAATTTTTACCTTAAATTTTCATGGACATTAATTGACATTGTTATGCATATTTACAAAGCGTGGAGCAATAATAAGTTTTTTGTTTCAGAACTTAAATCCATGTCGCCCACATTTTCCGAAGATTCGGGAAAACCATCAAGTACTTGTCAGGAAAACCGTCAAGGTCTTTTCACTACTACAGTCCACATACGGAAAAGGGCTGAAGAATCTTTGGGAATTATTTTATCTCCAGGTAAGATTTTTATTAGTAAAGTAGAACAAATTTTTAGGATTCCATAGCTACTAGGAATCCTTAAAATTCGACATAGCCATCCATCGGTCTTTCTTATTTTGTCATTTCTTTTTAATTAACCGGGAAACACGCGTAAAGGGAAATTTCAACAACTTCCAATATTCAAACCCTACTTCTAATAAAAGTAAAATTATTGGATTAAGAAATAAGTCATAATCAAGTAATATTTTATATGTATAAGTCAAAAAAGTCTCGCTGTTGTGTAAAATTTCACGGAAAAAATCATTAAATTTAAGAAGTTAAGTGATGAAATGGCTTTTTCTTTAATTATTTCTCTGTTTCGTATCTATATTATTTTTATTTTGTTAATTTGAAACATTTTAAGCCATATTTAAGTTTATATCTTCAAATAATACATCCATATATTGAGATTTTCTGCCAGAGATGGATGGTTCGAAATTTATTTTCTTATCTGAATATACATATTTCATAGATATTCTATATTTCTTGTTTCGAAAAATTGGACGGGAATCTAAATAATAAATAAAAAGGAAAACAAATTTAGAAAATCTAACTTTCAGTAAAAGTATTTCGAACATTTGATTAAGGTAACAGGTTTACATATAACTTTTATTATTTTTTTATGGGAATATAATTTTATATGTTTTTTTTGAGGTTGTTTATCTTTTACAGTACCAATTTATATAGGTAGAAGAGATTATAAAAGAATACGAATAAGGAATGAAAAATACCTCGGCAACGAGATAAGACGCAGAGTATAAAGTATATTTATTATACATCGCTAATAAAAAAAAGGGATAAGCTATATTTTTTACTTATTTTACATTTTCTCGGAAATCAAAAGTAAGTGTAAAATTAATAAGGACACTTTTTTAGTAAGTTTTCTTATAGACTATACAAGGTTTTAATTTTCATTCTACTCGTAATAATATATACTTATATGTGAAATGAAGATGACAAACTCAGTTATTTAGCCATATTCCCAATTATTTTACCTATTTTTCCATAATAATGAATTCGTCTACCTTGCTGAGAAACCTAGTAATTGAACAACTGAGCGAATCTAATCAAAAAATCATTTGTAATACTGATTTGATTTGTTTCACTGGAAATAGAGCGCACTTTCATGTAAGGTGTGGGCATCATGCGTATTTATTTACTTTTCGTTATCAAATCGTTGCATAACGGACATGATTTTCAAGGGATATTGTTTTCACAAACTTTAAACAAACCTAAATTAATGTAAAAAAATCCTTCATATCTTATATAAAATCTTAAGTAGCACTAAAATGCTTCTAAATACTAAAAATTCTCAAAAATACTTTCTTTCAGTTTCAACGACACAAAAAATAAAAATTAAAATAATTGTAAGCGTCAATGACTTAACTAAGGTAACGAACCAACACATTATACAGGGTGTTCGGGAAAATGTGGGAAATCTCTCGGATATGAAAAAAACATGTGAAAAGAATACTACAAGTTCATCTACACTTTTTTCGTATAGGTCTCCCCTTCGAAGATATGTGATCCTAAAGAGCTGTAGTGAAATTAAGCTTTTTACACCTAATTATTGAACCACCAGGTATATTTTAATTTTTTTTAATATGATGTATATCAAGTGAGACCTTTCAAATTGCTATCCAAGAGAGTGTTGTGAATTACTCACAGCTGCAGGGACGGACTAGCTGTGACACTCATGATCCTATTTTTTTGACGCCCTTTGAACAATGTTTTTTATATACCTTTAACTATTGACTAAAAATTAACATGTGTTCATTCATGTCACGTCATTCTATTTACACTGTTGGTCCCCTAACTTCTGTCGGGTTCAATATGAAAAAGAGGAATTTTCCTCTGTCACCATAGTTTCAATAACAAGTTAAAATAACTGCTTAGTTAAAAACTTCGTAAAAGGGTTCAACATGGGCTCCGTGAAGTTTGATCCACTTGCGGCTACGACGAATTGAGAACTGCTGTACCCGCCACATTAGCTCAGCATTGTTTCTTATTTGATCACAATGAAATGTGATTGTCCGTAGAAGTTCCTCCCTACTATTGACCAAAGTAGAATACACCAAGGTTTTGAGGTATTCCCACAGGTAAAAATCCAACAGCGTTAGATCGGGAGATCAAGGAAACCAGGCTATAAGTCCACCTCTACCTATCCAACGGTTTGGATAGACGTTATTCAGGGCTCTCGCACAGCAACGCTGAAATGAGGTGGAGCCTCATCGTGCATATAGGACATGTTTCGGCAAGTTTCAAGTGGTAGATACTCTACTAAATCATGAAAAGCGTTCTGAACTTCAAATAAAGTTCTCCCTTCAGTCGTGTCGGCAATATCAATACTCCAATCAAAAAAATTGCTAGTGATTTCTGCCCAGACATTAATTGATTGGAACTGATATTGATGATGCAAAACAATAGTTACATGAGAACTGTCATCAGCCCATACATGTGAGTTGTGTAAATTTATGAATCATTTTTAGTAAGCTCTGCTTCATCTATGAAGAGAATTGTGCTAATGAAGTTTACATTATTTCGTTGCTGATCCAATAGCCAAACTGCATTCTACGGGAAAAATCTTCAGGAATCAGTTTTTTCAAATATGGACATAACAGTTGTTCTTGAAGAACTTCATGTACTATTGTTTTCGACGTATTAAATTTCGCTGGTTATTTTCGACTGCTCGTTGAGGGAGTGTCATCTATAGCATTTAAAATATTTGTCTCTAATACGTCTTTTCCCAAAATTTCCCAAAATTAATAAGAAATTTAATATTACCTTATTAGGAATCGCCTACCAATCTCCCTTAGAGGTTAGTCAACTCGTTGACATATTTTCTGATCTGGATTAGCATATCTGTCGTGATATAACCTCCTAGCTTCCAAAGAATTGCAAGATGCAAAACCATAGAGTAGATACATATTTGCATACTCAGTAAATCAGTATTCCATATTACCAATTATTTCACAATTAATTTCACCATAAAATACAAAAATCAATAAATTCATATCCAAGTAAAGAATCAACGTGTCAGCGACGTGAAAGTTGACGAGCTCTAAAATGCAGGATATTTATTTCTTTCGTACCTAGCAACGTTTACAACAACGATACTTTGTTTTTAGTGCCGATAAAATAAAACACACATTTTTTGCGAATCTTGGTCGAACTGCAATTCACAGAATTAAACGTTTCTAACTAAAGAGGTAAACTCTAATTTTGGATCGATTTTTTATCATAAAGTTGAAGGTTGATCATTTGATAGGAACAAAGATGAATTTTTATCGAAATAAACCAAATAAATGAAACAATTAGAATTAGCGACATGACTGAAGAGAACTTAATTTTTAGTCAATGACTAAAGGTATATAAAAAACGTTGTCCAAAGTTCTTAATATACAGAGCGAAAAAAAAAATGGGGCTATGAATGTCAGCTTTCAACAACAGCTGGAATGCTTCCCTGAACTAGGACTCAATAGTAGGGATCTGGTGGTGGTAAGAATCTTTCTTAAATCTGGTGAAAGTTATGTTGTGGCACCAGCATACTTTTCCACGGAACGAGAAAGTCCTCTGGTGGTGGACTTGGTAACATATTGCGAGGAGGAACACTTACCACTTCTGTGAGGATGCGATTCCTATGCATATCACATTTTATAGGGGTGCAAGGATATCAATCCCATGGGAAAAGATTTATTGGACTTCCTCAGTATCAACAACCTGGAATTTATTAACAGAAGGAACACGCCTACTTTTATTACAAGAAGAGGATAGTCTGCCCTAGGTCTAACCATTTGTTCTTCAAATATGCAGAACTTGGTGAAGCAATGGGAAGTTGGTTAGGAGATCTCGTGGTCAGATCACCGACAAATCCTATTAAAAATTGACATTGGACAAGACTCAGCAGTAGCGGAATACCGAAACCCTAAAACTACAAACTGGAACCTCTTTCAGGAGGAACTGGGGAGCAGAGTCATAGGGTTCTTATCGAGATATCGTGATGAAGCTGATTTCGAAATCGCTACCGAAAAAATCAATGATGCACTTCGGAGTTCGTTTGAGGGTAGGGGAAGGGGGCCCAAAGCAGGTCACTTAAGGTTTATTTTAAAATAAATGCCACATTTTTATATCTAAACTGGTTTTATTTGAATAGTCTTCATACTTATTTAACAAACTTGGAAAGTAACACCATAAATCACGCAACTTTTAACAATTTTCTTAGTTATAACGAAAAATAACCGTGTGTCGTTTGACCTGCTTTGCCCGGAAGGTATGCCCAAAGCAGGTATGGCATCTGGGCAAAGCGGGTGAAGACAAATCAGATAAAAATATTATCTTATACTAATAAATCGTCAGTCCGTTGTCCGTACAGGTAGCTACAGTACCTGGTGGTGCTCCATCTAGTAATCGATCATTCATACGTTTAAGTCCATATATCATAAACGGTGGTATAAAAGAGCCAACAGCATTGCAGCAATATATGACCGTCGTCAGTTTTCCTCTTTCGGTGCTGGAAATTACACCAACTTGTTTTTTTCCTGTTTTAGTGAGCACTTTAGGAGGTCTGTTGCTGGTCGTCAGAACACCTGTTTCATCTACATTATAGATCCTTGTGCAATCAATTTGGTGCTTATCGATTTGCTCCTCTAGGAGATCGACGAACCTTTCTATTGGGGTCTATTAAAACCACGGGCACGAGCCACTGAAGTCGGTTCTGGTTGTCTCAAAGTAAGCTCAGGGTGTCTTTTTCTAAAAGATTTGAAGCAGTCATCGCCTGCAGAATTATTTTTAAATGGATGTGAAATGTTGTTGGCTTCTGCAAACTGATAAACCAGAGCGCAAAATTCCTGTCTGGTCAGACCAAAAAAGAGATTGTCCATGTGAAACAAATACTCAAGTAATTCAGTTTCTTGACTGGCTGAAAATACGCTGCGAAATCTTCCAAGTTTCTTTTCCGCTGAACCTTTTTTAATGTGCCTTTGCAAAGTTGATAAATTTATACCATATTTTGGCTGCACTTCTGATGGATGTTCGATTTGCTTCTTCCATGGCGAGCTTCATAGTTCCTTCTCCCCAAGATGCTTGTTGAGCTTTTCTTTTATATTTTTGTACCATCTGTAAAATTAATAGAAGTCAATCAGTCACAACACAAACCTTAGATCTAAGAACGTAAAAAAAGTACCATTCTATTTGTAGTTACCAGGGTAAAGCAGGGCAAACGGGTACCTGCTTTACCCGTACCTCCTTTGCCCAAAGGCTCATTTTTTAAAAATGTGTAAAATATAACCTCAATGTATGAGTGAAAAATGTAAACGTTGTTTGCGAATTCCAAGCTAGATTCATGCTTAATGACAGACATATATTAAAGGAAGCATGACTCTAACCATCTTCGAATAATTCAAATTCTTTTACCTTGATATTTTTTAATAAATTCCACCAAAAAGAACATTTATCGTTCTTGCCAAAACCACGCGACTCCGACGCCTTGATTTGACTGATTCATGTCGGAGCGTGTTCAGATGTTTCCGTCGCACTCACACATATGTGCTATTTCATTGCACAGATACGTATTTACGCCGACCTGCTTTGGACGGGGTACCTGCTTTGGCCCCCTTCCCCTAGCTGCCAAATAAGACGAAGGCCCGTAAACTCCAAAATGTCCTGGTGGAACTCTCAAATCGAGAACCACCGGAAAAATGTTAGAAGAATTTTGAAAAAAGCGCTAAAATACCGAACTTAAATATGCTGGGAAGAATATAAAGCTGCCCAGAGAAAATACAAGAAGCAAATTAGGGACTCACAGAGGAACGTGTGGAAGAAATATTGCGAGAATATAGAAAGCATGCCCTCATCGTCTAGCCTCTGCAAAATACTATCTAGAAATCCTGGTGCACGAATTGTAGCACTAGCTCTTCCCGAAGGATGTCAAACCACGATAGAAGAGGGAACCCTAGGGGAGCTACTAAGAGTGCACTTTCCAGACTCAAAGCGATACCTCATATCGATCTAATCGAATCTAAAGAACGAAGACTCCCCTTAGCACATCATGACTACAAGTTAATTAAAACAATAGTGACATATGAAAGGGTGAAATGGTTGATGGAAACTTTTGCCCCTTTCAAGTCACCTAGTAAAAATAGTATATTTCCAGCTTTTCTATAAAATTCCTCCGATATTATAATAAGCCCCTTGGTCATGTTTGAGCTTGGGGTACATACCGATGGCGTGAAGTCTTTATTCCCAAGGTAGGAAGAACAGTGTGTGAACAGTGAGTTTTTCCGCCCTATCAGCCTGACCAGTTTCTTATTAAAGACACTGGAAATGTTGATGGATCGACAGATTAAGAAAGGAATAATGGTGCAATATCCCTTACATCCTTTTCAATTTGCTTATCAGGCAGAAAAATCCACAGATGCGGCGTTACACTGACTCGTCACAAGAGTCGAAATCGCGCTGTTAGGTGGATGATCTGCCTTAGGTACCTTTATCTATATCGAGGGGGCATTCGACAACTATATGCAATGCTCTACAAAGACGAGGCTCTGAACGGACAGTAGTCGCATGAATCACAGCAATGTTAACTCAGGGAATAATATATGCTGAGCTTAATAATGTAACTGTTAAAACACTGTCAAGAAGGGCTGTCCACAGGGAGGAGTACTATCGTCTTTGCTGTAGAACCTTGTGGCGGACCGCTTGTTAAGTGAACCGAATGATCTCGGTTTGTATACACAGGCCTATGGTGATGACTTGGTCATTTTATGCCCTGGTCGTGATGCCCGGAACCTGATTGGGGTCTCCGGATCGCGGAACGATGGTACCACAGGGAAGGGCTCGGAATAAACCCGGACAAGGCCGAGCTGGTACTTTTTACAACAAAGTCGAAAATTGCACCATTACATTGGTGGGAAGGACTCTTCAATTTAAGGGGACAGTTAAATACCTGGGAGTAATTCTGGACTCACAACTGAGCTGGAATGATCATACTGAGGTTCGAACCAAGAAAGCCATATGTGCTTGCTGGACTTGTAAACGAGTCTTTGGGTGTACATGGGGACTGACACCTAAAGTGCTATTTTGGATATACATTATGATAATCCGTCCCATGATAACGTAAGCCGCTATTGTATGGTGGCGTAGTACAACAAAGCACAAACACATTCTTTGACTTGATAAAGTTCAGAGAAGGGCTTGTGTGAGTGCCATGAGGACTGCTCCCACCAGGGCTCTGGAAGTCCCGGTGAATCTGCCTCCTCTTCACTTATGCATAGGGAACGAGGCCCTGAAGGCTGTTTATCATCTTAGTAGGCCTGGGACAACTTGAAATTGGAACGAGCGGCTACTTATGTATCTGGGAAAGCGCGGTGTAGAGGTGTCCATCACTCTCTATGTGGACAGATGACATGACGCCGCTGTTAAAACCTAACCTCTCCTTGGAGATATTTATGTCAAGGGGAGAGGATTGGGAGGGAGAACAAAATCTTCCGAGAAATGGATCCTGGTGGTATACTAATAGATCTCGACGAGACGAAAGAGCGGGAGCCGGAGTATTCGGTAGGTGCACAGGAGTTAGAGAATACTACCCTCTCAAACAATGTGCGACAATTTTCACAGGGGAAATTTATGCTATTCTGCAGTGTGCCCATCTCTATGAGAGGAGCATAGACAAGAATAGAGTAATAAATGTTCAGACAGGAAGGCTGCAATATTGGCACTGAAGTCCAGTATCGTCACTTCGCGACTGATATCTGAGTGCAAGGATGTACTAAATGGTATGACAAGGAACGGTTGCACAGTTAGACTCGTATGGGTCCCAGGCAAAGTTGGGTTCGGCAACTGAACCGCGTGGACTCCAACCAATACTACCTGTCCCAGTTGCTATTAGCAAAAGGGAATTAAAATCGTTGCTGGAAAGAAAATTTATTGAATCGTGGAGGGGAGCTCCTGGAATGAGATGTGCTAAAGAACATATAACTGGGCCTAGCGCACGGCGTACTAAGGAGCTTCTCTCCTTGGTAAGGAAAGAGCTGCGCATTTTGGTGGGATTGTTGACAGGACATTGTCACCTCAGGGGCCATCTTCACAGAATCGGTGTCGAAGACGACCTAACGTGCAGATGGTGTTTGGAGGAGGATGAAACTGTTGACCATATCTTCAGAGACTGACCAGTACTCAACGAACTGAGACAGAGATATTTCGGAGATACAATTTTATTACCGGAAGCATTTAGGCAAGTTCAACTAACGAGGCTGCTTGGATTCGCAAAGGCGATCGGCTCTAGGCATCGATGATCTAGTATCATCATCTCTTTTTCACTCATTTATTCATTCAGTGTCACAGCTAGTCTGTTTCTGCAGCTGTGAACAACTCACAGCACTTTCTTCGATAGTAATTTGAAGGGTCGTACATTTTATATATCATATTAAAAAAAATTAAATATACCTGGTGATTCAATAATTATGTGTAAAAAACTGGATTAAATTGCAGCTCTTTGGGAGCTTATATCTCCGAAGAGGAGGCCTATATGAAAAACTTGTAGTATTCCTTTTCGTGTTTTTTTTTTCATATCTGGAAGTAAATGACGAACAGTGGACTTGCAGCTGGTATACATAAATAAACAAATACATATTTAAAAGAAACCAACTGAAAAAGCCACATATTATAAGGACAGACGTGTTTTATTCTAGTTAGGAATTAAAAGCACATTATAAATACTACCCCGGAACTCTACCGCATCTACAAAGCCTGATCTGGTTTTCTGCTTAGCGTATTTTCATACTCACGCAATTTAAATAACAAATTTGCTATGAAATTTCTTTATACATAGAGTCCATGTAGGCTCTGTATCAATTTGTGACATTAATTTTTTGCATGTAAAGATAAAGTTCTGTGTGGCATAAACTGCCACACCCTCCAACTTCGTTAGTTGCAGGATACTCACAACTCATGTATATTTGGGCCTTCAAAAATCTTAATCCGCCTCTGATTGCAACCGATTATATTTATCGAATTGTACATTACGTACAAAAATTATTTCTGTACGTCATTGATTTTAAAAACCAGTGTTAAAAATAAGTTACGCTTAAAACTCAAGTTATGAACTGACATATTTGATATTAACAACAGGCATTTAAGACATACTCTTAGCAACGTTGGCGAAACAAATATATCTTTTCATGCTTTCCTAGTAAGTCTCTTCCTTCCTTTTTTTATGGAACTGAAAAACCTGGATACCGAGACACACCAGTAGGCACCGGATGTATTTGTAATGCTTTTGTGACATCGGCAGGACGTCTACGACGTCGTTACGCGCCATCTTTTAGCGTTTATAAATAGATAGTTTAGTGATCAACGAGCGAATAAAGGTATGAAACGTCGCCGTCGACCAGTTGTAACATTTCGTAATAATTTGATGGATATCTTTAATAGAACATATAAGAGGAATGTCTTTTTTTATTTAGTAATTAGCAATGAATGAAATTCCTAAAATAATATTCTATAGAGTGTCCAAAATAAGATTTTTTTTCATGACTACCTAATAATACTATTTTAACTTATGTATTGTTTTAGATTAGAAACATTGCGATAGTCCACTAATCAAGGCACAAGCATTGAAAATAGCAATTTTATAATTTCGAAATTTTAAGGACGGAGGATTTCTATTTTTAAGATGGTGGATTCAAAATGGCATATCAAAATCTGGCCAAAGCCATATTGTTTCTAAAAACTTACTAATCTGTACTTAAAATGACCGTAACTTTGCAAGGAAAAATCGTAGCTGACCACTAAATGGCTTATTTTGAAGGGTAAGGGTGGTATTAAAGAATGCAAATTTTTTTCGAGTACATAACCTGAAACATCTCAAACGCCTAACGTGATGGGCCATTTCTGACTTCGAATTCAAATTCTACACAACGAATTATTTCGGAAATGATCTCCAGCTACTGAAAAAGAATCATAACCTCATTTATGTATACCTGTGTAATTGTATAGAACAACAATGCGCCTACGGGATTTGTACTTCATATAAAAAACCATTATCCGTTTCTATCCCCGTAAAAGTTATAGCGCATACTTTGAAATCTGGCATTATTAAAGATAAAAGTAAATATATAGTATCAGCTTAAAAATAAATAAATCACCTATGGATATGTAGTACTAGATACAGAGTGTTGCATTTAAAAAAATTGCATAAAATGAAGTTGAATATTTCAACGTTGAATTAATAATTTTGAAAATAAAAGAAAAGTTGTGCCATTGTAAAAAAAAATAATTTCAACTGAGATTTCTGACAGATTTTTACAAAATAGTAAAGAGTTGTGGTGTACGTACTAATATTTAAGTAAAATATTGATTTCGGTCAAAAAATATTTAAAAATTGAATAATTTTGCAACATGGCATTTTAAGGACAAAAAAAAATAAGTTTAAAGAGAGGGCTTAATAAAACTCTGTTACTATTTTGTTTCTTTAAAATCGTTTACTGGGTTTGCCGAATAAAACACAACGCCCTTCTCTAATACTCACAATACTTATATTAACTACTTATTAACACAGCCAAAACATAATATTATTACTACTTCTTAATCTTCACTATTCAAATACAACTATACAACTAACTACTACGCTTATCCTATCCCTATTAATATTCCTATGCTAGAATATAAAAGCTGAGGTCTATCTAGAAATATGAATCATCGATATAATATTCCTTTTAGTACATTATAATAAAGATGATTCATCACGTCGGAATATTTGTATATGAGGGCGTATCAATAAGTTTTTTCTAGTCGTTCGTAACACTGGCCCCTTTCTAATTCTGATCATCCCGATCAGCTTTGATATCTCCGTGGTATAGTTTCAACATTGAATACTATAAACAAGGTCATTGATTCTTTTCACAACAACAGTATATTGTCCTTCCCATGATGGCATCAACTTAGGCGATTTTCCTTTCTTTCTCTGTGGAGTCCATAATCATAATCGCTTTGCTGGAACCCCGTCGAGATTGCCTGGATGTCATACCTTGTCTTCATTCTATATGTGACCAGATCCATGGGTTCTTTAAGTACGTCATGAACTTCTCGCAAGTTCTCTTGTAAAGCATTCGCACACCCAATCTTCATTCTCCATACTTTCTTCAGCTGAGGAACCGAACGTTATATCTCAAGGCAATCTAAGTTACTTTCCAAATAAAACCTTGACTGGTGGAATTCCGGAAGTTTCATGAACTGCGGATCGATAGGCCATTAAAAAGATCGGCAAATATTTGTCCCATTCTTTTTGATGTCTGTTCACAACCTTTGAGAGGTGCTTTTCAATGGTCCTATTAAATCGTTCAATCATCTAACTCAGGATGTAAAGCTGTTATCCTGGTTTTAAGGATGTTAAATAGTTCGTAGAACTTTTAAAAAAGTTTGGAACCAAAGTTCCGTCCTTGGACAGAATGTAGCTTCAAAGGAACTCCAGGTCGGCGGAACATATTGTTGACTAAGACTTCAGCTACTATTGAGGTCTCCTGCTTAGGGATGGCAAATATCTCAGGCCATTTACTGAAGTAGTCAATAGCAACCAAGATGTATTTCTTGCCTTTATCTGTTTCTGGGAATGATCCAGCTATATCAATAGCCATTCGTTCAAAAGGTATTCCAACATTGCACTTCTTTATTTTTCCCTTAGATCTGGTAGTGGTACCTTGGCTAGCTACACATTTAGGGCACTGTCTACACCATGATTTTACATCTTGACAGTAGTTAACCCGGTAAAATTTTTCTAAGAGTTTTGTTAATTCCTAAATGAGTACCAGACTTCTCATTATTGATTTTTTCTAAAACCACTTAAAGTTTCTTTCTAGGTATCACTTGTGAGTTTTTATTTCCTTGCCATCGGCACTTTCGCAGGATCTCTTTAGTAACCGGTCTTCAATCAAGTCCAAAGTGCCTTGACTTTAGAAAAAAGGCAGTAAACATGAGTTGAAGAACTACTTTACAATTTTCTTTCAAATATGTCAAGTGGAATTTGTGACAATAGTCCAAAAAATTAACGATATTATAGAAATGTATCTATCAAATGAATTCCTTAAAAGATTCAGTACCGCGGACCACCTAATGAATATGAAGGTCCTCGTGAAAAAGTAAACGAATATTATTTACTGTTAGACATAACCCAAAAAGAATTTGACTCTGTTGAGACGCGATACAACAATCTATATGAGTATTCTGAGTATCAACAGATATAAGAGAATGAAGCACACTTTTAAAATGGACCAACAGATGACAGGTTACTTAGACTGCATGGATCTTCGTGTAAAATCTCTGGTTAGGCAAATGTGCAAAAGGTAGACCCCAGATAAAGTGGATAGATTATGTAAAACGTCACGTTGAACTTGCATGGAAAGGGAGACATCAAAATGTAGGAAAGATGAGAAGGCCTACGCCTATCAGTGCATAGTAGGTACAAGACAAAAGCAATGAGTAAATAGGTAGATACAAATATAACATAATTTTTTCCGGTTATCGAAATATAGCCAGCATGCGGACACTCTGTAGAATTCAATCTTATAATAGTTCTTCTTCTGAAACAACCTAATAAATTACAATTATAACACAAAGGAAATAATGTAATAAAATAACTTGTTAAAATAGCAATGTCTATTTAACATCATTTTTACTTTCTGTTCTACAAATAATATAACCAGGAAATTATTTTCCAGTTTATTTATTTTGAAAGCTAAATGTTTTCATTGGTGCATAATACGGTGTAATGTTTGGTGAAATAACTTTATGCAACTTTATGTGTATTTTTATGTTTCAGATTTGTTTTCTCGAAATGTCTTTTAAGGTTAGAATGCGGAAGATTCAATATATTCTTAGAATTGAGGGAAGCTCTCCGTGTGCATAATGTGGGAATACAATGAATTGTGTAGAAATGATGTACGGCTCGATTTCAATTTATGCATTTTCAACCTATTCTCCTTTCAAGCAGAGGGAAAGGAAATAATAAATATAAACAGTTTATTTCCTGCAAATTCAACTCTAGTCCTCCTTCCATAAGCGTTTCGATCACCTCACGTTTTCATTTTTTCGAACAGCAACATGAATGAAGAGTACTTAATTTTTGGTGAAAACGGTGCCCAAAGTTCCGGGAGATTTCCCACATTTTCCCGAATACCCTGTATATTCTTTCTTCTTCCTTTGCTTGTAAGAAGAATAACATATGGGTAGTTATTTGAGCACGGTAGATAGATTGATTTTATTTGCTTGCTGAAGTTTCGATATTTTAAAATTTCGCACTAATCAGATGAATGTCGTTTAGGCTGGCGACACATCGAAGTCGTCAGGTTTTTAGTATCCTCCCAACATATCTATTAAATTTTATATAACGGTTGTTTCCTGCGAATGTTGCTCTAGGTTCGATATAACTCCACTGACAAGACCGTGAGGTATTCGAAACGCGTATAGAGAGAGGACCAGAGTTGTATTTGCAGTAATAAACTGCTTATATATATATATATATATATATATATATATATATATATATATATATATATATATATATATATATATATATATATTCTTTCCTTTTCCTCTGCTTGACAGGAGAATAACATATGGGTAGTTCATTTAGCACAACAGATAGATTAATTTTAATTCTAGCTGAAATTTTTATTTTTTGGGTAATACCTAATTCGATGCGTACATATATTGTTTATTAAAAATATAAAAAAAATATGATAAACATATTGTGTCCGATGTAACAAACTTAAACAAATTCGACCTGGGTAGTGATCACAGACTCGTTCGGGCAAAAATAAACATCAACATTAAAAAAGAAAGAAACAAACTTATTAAACTCAAACGTTTTCCGACATCAGAGAAATTAAAACAAAATAAAGATACATGTGAGGTGTGTATCAAGAAAAAAATTACACCATTGGATCAATTTAATAAATTGACGATAAACGAACGGAAAAATAAAATCCAAAAAGATATCCAAACTGCAGGATAGAATATCTGCACTGTTAGAAGATAAACAAACAGTAGATTATCGCAACAAACCATTATCCTGATAAATAAACGAAGACACATGAAAAAAGGCACAGCAGACTACGTACAACTAAACAATCAAATCAGAAAAAAAATTAGACACGATATCAAGAAGCATAAAATGGAATGTATTAGAACAACCATAGAAAACAACAAAAATATGAAGGTATTAAAATCCAGAAACTCAATTGGTAAACGCAATATAAAGCAACTTAAAGATAAAGAAGGAGAAACAAAAAATGGAGTTTTATTTGAATTTGTACACTTCAAATAACCGAAAACAAGACATCGAGCTCCCCAATGTTACAAATGTTGGTTCAGAAGAAATACCTGACATCACAATCGAAGAGTTGAAACATGCTTTGCCACAAATGAAATCTGGTCATACCCCAGGTGAAGATGGCATATCTAAAGAACTCGGAGAGTCTACAAAGTTACATTCAATGAGTATTCTTTTGAATAAATGTCTTCCAAATGGTAAAATCCCTGATAACTGGCAAACCACCCTAGTCATTATTCTGTAGAAAAAAAGGCGACAAATTAAACATCGAAAATTATCTTCCAATAAGTCTTCTACCATATCCGTACAAATTGCTTACGAAGATTATAACTAATAGACTAACAAACAAATTTGACTCATATCAACCTCCAGAACAAGTTGACTTATGAAAGAGCTTTAGTACATCAGAGCATATACAGAACATCAAATTACTATTTGAAAATGCACCGAATATAATATTCAAATCCTCCTAGCATTTGTTGATTATAGCAAGGCTTTTGACTCTATCGAACTCTGGGCCATATTTCAAGGAATGTACAACACAAGGAATGACTTCAGATAGAGAAATATATTTACGATAAGGCCACAAGTAAAGATACCAGAGGCTCTAGGAACACAGAAGATAAATATTAGTCGAGGGGTGCGACAAGAAGAAGATTTCCCTTAAACTCTTTACTTTAACACTGGAAGATATCTTTAAGCAACTAAATAGGAAATGCTCTCTGAGTTGAAAAATGCTTCAGAGAAAGTTGGATTAAGCATGAACTTAGCAAAAATCAAAATAATGTCTCCAGAAGATACGCCACTTTATGTAGGAAACAACGATACAAAGATTCGAGAAATATGTGTATTTAGGCGATCTAATTAGACTTGGCAAAGAAAACCAAGAAGCGGAAATAAATAGAAGATTTAGAATATCATGGGTAGCCGTTGGAAGATTGGAATATGCTCCTAAAAAAACTCGATACTCCCAGTAATTTCGAAAAGGAGAGTAATTGACTCGTGCGTTCTCTCAATAATGATCTATGGAATGGAGACAACCACATTAACAGTTAAAGCAGCCAATAAACTGCAAGCAATAGAAATAATCATGCTGGAAATATCACTACGTGACTGAATAAGGAACGAAGAAGTAAGAAGATACATGGAAGTGGAGGATGTGATAAAACGCGTTGCTACCTTGAAACGGACCTGTGTGAGACACGTCGCTAGGCAAGACTATACAAGATGAACCAGACATATGTTGCAATGGAGACTTAGATCGTCAAAAAGAAGTATCGGAGGACCAATAAAAAGATGGATAGACGACATAAAAAGGAAAGCAGGTAGAAACTGGCACCGGATTGCAGAAAATAGGTTGGAATGAAGAGACTATATCCAGGAGTGGTCCAAATTAGGCTGCTAGAGAGAAAGAGAGAGAGGGAGAGATTTTATAAGTTTCTTCACACATTACTGTTAATAGAAGTGAGATTTTTCATGGATTGTTAGCATATTGGGAGGTTCTACAGTTTGTTATGCAGGATATTCTTGAGGCGACCAGTCAAAGTACCTTCACTTTAACTTTATATAAGAAGACCAAAAAATTAAAATATATGTGAACGAATTTTTTTACTCATAATTATCCATAAGAACGAGATATTTTGATTCGATTTTAAACATGCTTGCAAGGGACCCCTAGAAATGTTCAGATTTATTGCAAGGAGGTTAAAAACTTAAAAATAAATTATTTGAGAACTTTATCGCCGTTTTCATCTTATTCCAGCAATAGTTTTTTTCCTTCTCACTTTTCTGAATTTGTCTCTCATGCATACGTTTAACATCGTCATTCAACCTAATCATTTTGAAGACTCTAAAACTAAAAAGATTAACATATATTATTATTTCTTTAATTAAACCGACTCTATTTATGAATAAATTCCATACACACTTACTAACGAATACTAGATCTAAGATTCAAATCTATTTGAAAACTATCAGAACGGTTTGCGGATTATCTTGAAACTATTCATATGTCGCTTGCATATTGCGGTTTCCTTTAGTGCAACATACCCTGTAGCTCTTTAGAACTGATAGACTTGTTAGATATTTGTTTTTCTATTGAATTAAAGCATATGCAAAACCGGTATTAGCAAAATTTTAGTCTATTAGGTAGATTTATACTTATTTTAATTAGGTTATATTACAATTTACGACCTTAGCTATTCAAACCTCAGACATAAATTGATCAGGAAGCCAATTATATTTACAAACCATTGAAAATCGGTTTGTGATTTAGAATTGAAACAAATCCTATATAAAATACGTGCAAACTACCCTATTAACCAAGAAAAAAGAATGAAAGGCAGGATTTCAAGTAATAAAGGCATAGAAAAAATATCAATTCGCCTAGAGTTAAATATAACATAAATAAAGAAATGAACACAAGGTGATGACCCTTTACATCACATCATAGCTGCAGGTCATTCGAGGCCGATCGCCTTTGCGAATTCAAGCAGCCTCGTTAATGCAACTTGCGTAATTGTTTCCAATAACAAAACTGTATCTCCGAAATGTCTCTGTCTCAGTTCGCTGAGTGCTGGATACTCTCTGGGGGCACAGTCAACCGTTTCATCCTCCTCTATCCACACCATCTGCACGTCGGGTCGTCTACGACCCTCAAGTGACAATATTCTGTTAACTATCTCACCATTATTCGCAGCTCTTTCCTTCCTAAGAAGAGATGCTCCCTAGTAAGCCGTGCGCTAGGTCCAGTTTTATGTTCCTTGACACATCCCATTCAAGGAGGTGATCTCCACGATTCATTTAATTTGCAGCAACCATTTTAATTCTTTTTGACCAACAGCAGTTGGGACAAGTAGCATTAGTTGAGGTTCATATGGTTCAATTGCGGATCCGATTTTCGCCAGACTGTCTGTATCCTCATTTTTGCGTATGCTCGAGTGAGTTTATTATTTAGAGCCCACAAAAATCTGATTGTGCAGCCTTTCCTTATCAGACTGTTCAGTACAGCGTTGTATTCTGACACCAGTCGCGAAGTTACGGCGCTGGATTTCAGTGCAATTATTGCAGTTTTACTGTCTGAGCATATGTTTAATACCCTATTCCTTTTTATGTCCTCATAGAGATACCTCACTGCAGAATAGCATAAATTTCCGGTGTAAATGTCGTCGTACGTTGTCTGAGAGAGTAGAACTCCCTGAATCCTGTGCTCCTGCCGAACGCTGTAGCTGCAGCTCTTTCATCTTATTAAGATCTATCTGTATACTCCCAAGATTCATTTCGCGAAAGATTTTGATGTTCCCCCCAATCTTTTCTACTTGGCAGAAATATCTTAAGAGAGTCTGAGTCGGGAGTGGTAGACAACTCTCCACCAGGCTTCCTCCGTGTAACCGCTCATTCCAGTTCCAACATGTCCTAGGCGACTGAGACGATAAACAGTTTTCAGGACCTCGTGGACTAGTATAAGTGGAGTGGAAACAGGTTCACCAGGACTTCCATGGTCCTGGTGGGGGCAGTTCTCTTGGAACCCAATATTTCCACACAAATCATTCTTTGAAATTTGTCAAGTTGAAAACAGTGTTTGCACTTTGCTGTTCTAGACCACCATACAACAGCGGCGAACGTTATCGAGGGGCGGATCCCCATAGTGTATATCCAAAATAGCGCTCTCAGTGTCTGCCCCCATAGGTATTAAGAGGCTGGTTTACAAGCCCAGAAAGCGCATATGACCTTCTTGGTTCGAGCCTCGATATGATCATTCCAACTCAGTCGTGGGTCTAGAATTACTCCCAGATATTTAATTGTTCCCTGGTATTAAAGAGTCCTTCCCGACATGGTAACTGTAGGAAGTCTCCCTATTTCCTCTGCCTCGGCCTTGTCCGGTTTTATTCCGAGCCTTTCTCTGTGGTACTTTTGCTCCACGATCCAGAGGGTTTGCATCATTGGTCCCTCCAGGACTCGGATATTGCGACAAGGTCTTAAAATGACCAGATCATCAGTGTAGGCCTGTATACAAACCAACATCATTTAATTCACTTTCCACCATAAAGCTCCATAACAAAGGCGGACAGCCCCTACTTGACAGTGCTTTAGCAGTTACATTATTAAGCTCAGCATATATTAGTCCTTTAGTTAACATTGCTGTGATCAATGCTATTATTGTTGTTTCAGAGCCTCGTCGTTGTAAAGCATTACATATCGAATCGTGAGATGTATTGTCAAACGCCCCCTCCATATCAATAAGGGTACCTAAGGTGGATCCACCATTCGGCAGCGCGTTTTCGACTCTTGTGATGCAACGCCTTGTCTGTGGATTGTTATATAACATATAACAAATACTGTGGTACCGACTTAACAAAAAATGCTACATCTACTATAAGTAGTGTTTATTCATTTGGCAACTTTTAGAGTGATTTTTAAAGTCGACCTAAATAGTTTATTATTCTTTATTGTCAATTACAAACTTCTTAAAGCGTGTTATATACTAGGGATCTACAAACTACGGCCCGCGGGCCAACATCGACCCGCGAGCACCACTAAGTGAACCAACTGAACATTTGAACTATAATTGATGATATCAGATTTATCCTAAAAACTTACAATAGGTAATTCACATAATGAAATTAACCATTATGATTAATAAGACATAAGTAGGTGTAACTTTTCACTGAAAATTATTTGCCGTTATGGATCCTGTTTACTAGTGGAAATTATCAGCAGTGACTTCAAATGCTCATCAGTTAATTTGGACCTGTAAATAACTAGTGCCAAAAGTGAAAAAAAAAGACACAAGCAAATTTATGTTACTGATCAGACTGTGTGAGTAGAACAGTCTTATAAAATTGTAGCAATGATGACTTCAAACATTTTTCTTTGAAAATATCGCTACACTGCAAATCAATTATTTCTATTTAAGGCTCTGTGGCAAGAGTTTCTATTTCGGCGTTAAAGAATTTTGAGATTTCTTTATATCGTACCGAATTGCATCCAAATCTGGAAAAAAAGACTCAAGATTTATTTTTAAAGTACCCACACCTTCAATTCTGAAATCTATCGGAAATGAAGTCTAAGTTTTCTGACTGAATGTTTGACGTGTGTTAAAATGCGTCAATTATTTTTTGTTCAATTGAAAATGAACCAAAAACAACTTTTCGTCAGTAGGACTAAATAAGAATGTATAAATCAGACAGGAGCTGGTTTTCTCCTAATGATTTTAAATTGAAGTCGTTCATATGTTTAATTAAATCTGTTTAGAAATAGATAACTTCCATAACCACTTAACTAGAGGATGATTCACTTCTTTTAAGAAAATATCGATCATTACTCGGAGCTCGAGAACACTAAATAGAACTTTTCCGTGACCAAGCCAGCGTACTACAGTATATTACATTAAGTCATTTTCTCGAATATTGTCGATAAACTCGCGTTTGTCAATGTCAAAGGGTAATAACTGAGCAGTATCCGAAATACCTATTGACTCATCCAAGACTAAAGAAAACCACCCTAAATGTCGATTTTTGTTACACAATTCAGTTAATATATTTCCGCCAGCCACAGAGTTTGCTGATAAACTGATGTTTTTAAATAAATGAGCTGATTTTGGGTACATTGTCACTGCTGCTGCAATCATGCAATTTTTATGTTTCGTTATTGAGTGAGCCACGCATTTACTTTCTTAAACAACACTTGCTGTGATTTCAATCCAGATTTCAAATATTCATATTTTTCTAACCGTAGGCTTCTTGTAAATTTGGAGTAATTCTGACGATGTTCAATCTCATGATGACGCTTTATATTATTTAAGTACTGACTTATTTTCTTTTAACTGTACATTTGGAACTGTTCAGCTCTAGGCTGTCTCCCGTATTTGTACTATGCATTCTCGATGCGTAGAACATATTCAAAAATTCTCGAGCGTACTCAAATATTCCAGGCAAGAGATCGCGTAGTAGAACTTTTCCAGAACATACTCTAACTCTGCTACTCGTTACAAGATGTCATTGTATACTTTAGCTAATCAAGCATAATTGACGGTTTTGTGCAATTCCGCCGCTCCCCACCAAATAGTCCTATACTACTATAGCTTGGTTAGGTCCTGCACTTAACTTCTTTACTCTCCATAAGATATCACTATTATACATTTAGCATAGTCGTAACAATACATAACGCATAGTACGTGCATCGGCTATCCCCGCCGCAATGAAATGTCCCTGACACTTGCCTGTAAGTAACAACCGAAATTGCAAACGGAGCATAATCTATCCCTGTGCTCTGTGCCAGAGATATCTCACTCGCCGGCTAGCCCCAATAGAAAAATTGGCCTGTATTTCAAAACTACAGAATATTTGTGTGATGGGCTAGTCCTTGGGATTTAGTGGAGGAGTCAGTGTAGCCCTTACGTGAAAAAGTTTGGATACCCCAAGCTTCGTTTCTCTAATGTACATATGAGCCCCAATCAAATTGAACAGATAATATGGATGTTTCTGATTTACTGAGTCTCATCAGAAAATTCCCCCCATCTTTAAGGCCGAAAGCTATGCTACTAACATAACGGCTTCAAACATGTAACTTATTATAAATTTCCGGACAGTAAAGTAACTTTAAAAGCTTTAACTTTATGCAGAAAGGGCGTAGGAATACATATGGTTACTCGAGCATCTGGTGAAACGGAGTTACTCTCGTATTACTGCCGGGGCAATTACTGAATTAAGGTAATAAAATTACAAACTAATCTGCCAAGAAAGGGTCACAAGTTTATGGTCTTTCTATCGTGCCAATGAAGACCATTTCCAAGTATTAAACGTAGGTAGTAGCGGTAAGAGCTCTATAAAAATTAATCAAATAAAGGCACCGAAATTCTTATGGAATATGACCCTCAAATATATTATTTAATAGATGAATGGGTTGAAATTGCATGCTCCCACTCATAAATATTGCTCACTTTGCTCTCTATTACAACTTTAATTAGGTAGAATTCATGCTTACACACTTTGCCGAAGTCTTTGGGTAGTAAGAAACAATAATTAGCGTAGGATATGTACAAAAGGTCTCTGCTACTATTACTACTATTTCTGCCCTCAAAAAAGTGTTCTTTTTAGCCCTTATTTAGAGTCGGAGATATTCTCTAGAAAATAACACAATCTTCAGTGTGAAGTGATACGGAGGGTTTTATTTTTCGAAAAAAATTCTCTCTCATTTTTCAGAGCCACGTATGAGGCTAGTCGGCCATTTAAGTTTATAATACCCAGTATCCTGTTAAGGCTATCAATTGGTCATTGAGGTTTCGGAAAAAAATATACTGAAGTAAAATGGCCAAGATGAATTAAGATAAAATATTTGCAAGGCTTAAGAAGGCGTATCTTATATAAAATAGAGAAACAAGGATTTCTAAAAAAGAATTAATTATAATGGTGGCTACTGTTTATTATTTTTATATCTACTAATTTATATTTTAAAACTGCTGTGTTTAACTTTTATCTCTAACTTTAAATATAAAGGGAAGGGAAAGTAAAAAATATTGTTATTTAAAAAATACTATAATTCTGGATTGCCTTATCCCATTTTAATTAAATTGATCATATTTAGGTAATTTTTAGACAAGTAAATATAATTAAATAAAATATTTTTAAATTTCTAAATAGGTTGGAAAAGATCGTATTTGATAACATGAAATTAAAAAACTATAATTTCTCAAAAAAAAAAGATCTACTAATTGTGTTTTAAAACTTTCAGATTTATTATTGTTATTCAAAAAATACTGTTTGCTTTGTTCGATTTTAATGAACGCTACCTAATTTAAGAGATAATTCTTATATAGTAAAAGAACTTTAAATTTTTATAATATTTTATTAATCAATTGTCAGATGGCGTTGTATTTTCCAATTTTTTAAATGAAAAGCCGTGATTCCAAATAATCTACTTCATAATATTTAAAACGAGGAAGCAAAGCCACAAACTAAATTTGTTATTAGAAAATAAATTATAGATCAAAATCAATTTACTGTTAATGTCTGGTATGATATTTTAAGAGAAAAAAAATATTATACATATATTTGACAAACATTTAAATGGAGTAATTTATTGAACCAATTACCTGTTCTTGTAGAAGATGTGGCACTGGAGATATGCAGAAGCTTGTGGTTTCAACATGCTGTCCACTAAATTATTATCACAACGTTAAGGAGTATTTAAACATCCAGTTTCCGAATGGTGGTATAATTTATTGGCCAGCAAGATCACTGATTTGTCAGTTTAAGATTTTTACCTATAGGGAGCATAAAAGATAGAGTTTATCAAACTCGACTGACAACCCGTAGGCTATTGATTAGGTCATAAGAAGCAGGGCAATAAGGAACTAAGACGTTCAAAGGTTCTTATTGCATAAATCGTTCATTTGATACAGGAAAACCGCGGAGTGCTATTATATTAGAGGATGCAATTTGGAAATAGGGATGAAAATGCAACTCTATCAGTTTTTTAAATATAACTCGAAAACAAAGAAAAAATCGGATATAGTTAATAGGAAACTTTTTGTAGAGAATCAAATTCTTCATCGAAATGATATATTAGGAAAATAGAAAACGACTTTTACCAGATCAATATTAAAAAATTTTGAATAAAAAAGAACAAAAAATACAATTTTTTCTTTTTTTTTTCTCATTTGTTTGTAATTTTTTTTTGGGCAGAAATAGGTATAGCACAGGAAAAAAAGTAAACTGAAAAAGTAATTTTTATTAAAATTGACTGAGATATAGTCGTTCAAATTAAGGCATTTTTTGATATTGTTTTAATTCTTATTTTTTACCACAAACTTAATTTTTACCTAATAATAAAATGTATTCCAAGTGTATTTCTTAGCGTTGAATAAGAATTTCAACAAATCTATTAAATTGTGATGGGTTTTTAAATAACGAGATGCTTAATTCCACTAAAAGATTATTTTTTCTATCTGAAATATGAAGATTTGTATAAATATATTTGAAATGAAAGTAATTCATTCTCATTCATTATTTCTTAAGTTTATAAGGTGATCTTTTACCATTACCAAAGATGATTAGAGAGACGCGCGACGTCTATATAAGCCGTCACAATAAATTTTGATCGAGTCAAATTAAAAAAACTCTTTATGCTTCTCTCTCTTCTCTTTGTCAACCTCTGTCCATCCACTCCTGAATGTAGGTCTCTCTCAATTGTTTCCATCTTTCTCTATTCTTCGCCCATCTCATCCACTGTTTGCCCGCCAGTGTCCTTATGTCATCTACCCATCTTTTTTGAGGTCTTCCCGTTCTTGTTGTCTCCCTCGGTCTCCATTCCAGGATTCTCCGTGTCCATCTGTTGTCCCCATATCGCGCTATGTGACCAGTCCATCGCCACTTCATATTTGCAACCTCCTTCACGATGTCTTTGACTTTCGTTCTGCGTCTTATCTCGATGTTTCTAATCCTGTCTCTTAATGATATTCCATGCATGTTTCTTTCCATCGCTCTTTGGACTGTTTCAAATTTTTTAGCAGACTTTTTGGTGAGGGACATGGTCTCTAATCCATACGTACACACCAGTAATATACATGTGTCGTACACTTTTCTTTTTAGATTTATGAGAATTGAATTATTTTTCAGTATGTATGCAAGTTTACCGAAAGCGGCCCATGTCAGCTGTGTTCTGCTTTTTATTTCAGCATCCTGGTTTGATTTCCCTAGTCTGATGTCATGACCCAAGTATACATAGTGTTCGACGTTTTCTATCCTCTAGTTCTGTATTGTTATGTTTGCCTGTTCGTGGCTTATTATTTTTGTTTTGTTGTAGTACATTTTAAGGCCTACAGATGCGGATACGTCATTTAGCTGTTGTAGCATTTCGTTCAATTCTTGGAGATTACTTGCTATTAAGAGTGTCATCAGCAAATCTGAGATGGTATATTCCGTCGATATTTATACCTTTGATGTCCCATTTAAGTTCCTTAAAAATGTCCTTTAGGACTAGACTGAACAGTTTTGGCGAAATAGTGTCCCCTTGTCTCACTCCCCTTTGTAGTTTTATGGGGTTCGTTTTCGTCTTGTCGTCTATTTTTATTTGAATGGTTGCATTTTCGTATATGTTATTTATGATGTTTATGTATCTTGAATCGATTCTTGCGTTTTCTAAGGAATGTAATACTGCCCATATTTCGATGGAGTTGAATGCCTTCTGGAAATCTACAAAAGCCATATGGAGCGGTACGTTATATTCGGTGCACTTCTCAATTAGTATTCTTATGGGGTGTAGGGGATCTGTGGTGCTAAAGTGTTTTCTGAATCCAGCTTGTTCGACAGGTTGGTAAAAATCAAGTTTGTTTGTTATGCGGTTGGTTATGATTTTGGTTAACAACTTGTAGATGTGTGATAGTAGGGATATTGGTCGGTAGTTTTCAATATTTGTATTCTCCCCTTTTTTGACTATTAAGATTACTTCGAAGTTATACCAATCCTGTGAAATTTTTCCCTCTTCCATTATTTTTTAAATAGAATCTTCAATATTTGTTCTATTTTTCTGCCGCCAATTTTCAGCATCTCTACTGTAATTTTGTCTTCCCCTATACATTTATTGTTCCTTAATTTATTTAGTGCCATTCTTATCTCTGAGTTTGTTACTTCAGGAATTTCCTCTGAGCCTATGTGAAGTGTGGTTCTTGTTGTTCGTTGTTGCTCTTGTTGTGCGTGTGGCGAATATAGCTTGGTGTGGAATTCTTTTATGGCTCTGCTTATTCTCTTTTCATCCTGGACGGTCACGTTTTTCGCGTTTTTTATTTTTATTATTCTTGTTTTGCCTCTTGAGTTTTTGTTTTTAGGACTTTCATGTTGCAGTTTTCACTTATTGTGTCTTTTATTAGTTTATTGGAGTCATTTCTATTGTCTTTTCAAATTTATTTTTTCACTTCCTTGTTTAGAGTTTTGAAACTGTCTGTTGTTCGATCTGTGCTTTCTCGTCTTTCTTTGAGAAGTCTCGAAGTATTTGGTTGTAGTTTGGAGGTCTTTGTTATTTTTGATTTTGAGCAGACCTTTTTTACCGTTGTGTTTATGGTTTCTTTTATTTTTGTGGCTACTTCGTTTGTTTGCATTTGCTTTATTGTCTCTATTGGTGTTAGTCTTTTTTCTAATTCATTTTGATAGTTGATTTGTTCTTGTGTCAGGGTTTCCGTGGTTGGGTAGCGTTCTTGTTTGATGAGCTTGTTGCGTTCTATTCTCATGGGTATCTTGATCTTCGCTCGTACTAATGTGTGGTCGCTTCCGGTATAAAACTCATTCAGTATTGTCACGTCGGTAAATATGTTTTTCCTATTAGAGAGAATTTAGTCTATTTCGTTTTTAGTTTTTTTGTCTGGGCTGGTCCAGGTCCACTTACGTTGTTTGGGTTTTTTATAAAAGGTATTCAGGCAAAATAGGTTTTCGTTGTTCAGGTTGTTGTATAACATCTCCCCTATCTCGTTTCTATCACCCAGCCCGAAGTGGCCAATATAGTATGTGTCTCCCTGCTCCTTCTTTCCGATTTCTGCGTTAAAATCTCTCCGTAATAATTACAGGAGATTGATGCTTCTAGCTACCATAATCCCTTAGTTCTCTAACCGCCCTGTCATAAAAGCCATGCTGCCGAGTTAACTCAAAAAACTGTATTTCAACTTTTTGGAGATCTGCCAGTGAGAAGAGAGTGCGAGCACCTTTAACTATTTATTTTCTCTCTCCTTCTCCCTCTCTCGGCCCCTACGCATTGCACGCTACACGGACTCACTCTAGTCATCTCTGCCGTTACTCATAATACTGGAACATCTGCTCCGAAGTAAGAGAGAGTAGAGAAGAAGAGTAGGGGGCAGCATCAGCTGTCTCAATATTCTGGAGTTTAAAGTCATTTACATACTGTAAAAAAACTTCACGTTAATTTTAATAAAATGTTCTTGAAGCAAATTTCATAAACCGTTAATTTAATAATTTTTACATTAAATCTAAAGTAATTATATATTAAAATTGGTATGTTTTCAGTTACTTTATTCAAATTTAAGGTAACATTCAATTGAATTTAATATACAAAGCTTTAATTTCCAAGTACATGAAACTCATTCAGGATTTAAGGTACAAAATCATTAAATTTAATTAAAGAACATATATTAAATTTGATTATTTTTAATAGTGCAGTACGTGTCAGTATATTTTTCATTATGGTAGAGCTCAAGTCCATATTACTGATACATCAAGTATATATTTTATATGGAAAAGTATTTTTTCTGATAAAAATATATCGACTGAAGCAAATAGAGTGCTAAAAACACAGAGTATTGCAACTGTTATTGTTGCTAATGTAAAACGAAATAATGAAAAACACACAATATCAAGTGGTGTTCAATGTTTTCAAACGCACATTTCATGTTTTAAAGCATACATTTCTGAGATAAATGTTGTTGCATCAAACAAAAGGAAATTATTAAATTTTTATTTAATTATTTATTAGGTACACCTCACCAGGGGCGGATCCAGCCTCTCTCTTTGGGGGGGGGGGGCGGTGATATGACAAGCGAAAATAAGTTGTCAACGGGGGGGGAGGGGGTAGACACTAGCAACAGTCCTATTTTTAGTGTAAAAAACATAATCGGGTCTATTTTTCTATATTTGAAGCTCTTGGAGAGGGGGGGGGGGCGACCACAAGTAAAAAAAAGTTGCCGACAAGGGGGATACCAGCAGCATAAGTATAAGAGCAGAATCGGGTCTATTTTCCTGAACAAAAAGCTTTTGGAGGAGGTTATCGCAAGAAAAACAAGTTGTCAACGATAGGGAGTACCAGCAGCATACAAATTCCTAATATAAAAGGCAGAATCGGTTCTATTTTCCTAAACTCAAAGCTCTTGGGAAGGGGAGGGGCGATCACAAGCATACACATTCTTATACTCTATTCAAGAACTAGAGAGACAAATAAAACTGTTACCGAAACCTCCAACGTACCTGCTCCAGTGCCGCAGATAACTGAGGACTGCCGTAAACCTAATTATATTTAATTATAAGCTTTTATAAATTTACTGCAACAATAAAATTTCTCATAGTTTAATTTAATTTCTGTCAGTGAGCAAAGTACACCTTACAGTGTGTCCTTAGTGATTTTTCTTATTTGCGCTTGTTTTTATATATTATTTGAGATTAGTGAGATACCCAAAAGATAGGGTTTCCACCTCAATATTTATTCCAAAATCGTTAAACTTATTCCGACGAATAATAATGTTAAAAGCTCTTTTGAGATGTGTTCTAACATGACAACTAAAGGAGAAAAATACTGGAATTGTTAGTACTCCCAAGCCACATTCGATCACAGGCAGGAGAAAAACCTCAATGGAAGAAGAGATGAAAACTGCAATAAAAGGAGTTGTACATACATTTTATTATGAGAAGCAGAACCCAACCGTCAACAAAATTCAAACTAAAATCAATGAAGATCGCGATTTACCTGAAATTAAAAGAACTGTACTCTGGAAATTGCTCAGAGAACTTAATTTTTGCTGGGAAAAACCAGATAGAAAATCTGTGCTTATAGATCGTCCGGAAACTGTTCGTTGGAAAAGGAAATATTTCTCTCATGTAAAAGGTAAAGTTACTATAAATAACACAACTTACAAAATTAGTAATTTAACTGAACTTTTGAAAGATTTTTTTGAATAAAGTTAGTGCGGAAAATTGGGAAAAATTCATATAATAAAAGAATAAAACAAAATGTGGAAACTTAATCTCATGATCTGTGACATAGAGGAACCAATTATAATTAATTTGAGCGAAGATAGCTTCACTGACTTTGATTAGGAATTAGATACGTAATATTTACGAGTGTAAACACAACTTATTATTTAAATTTTTGGTTTTGTTGTATTTTATTGTTTAATGCTGTTTATATATTTTTTTATTTTTTATATATTTTTCTTTAATTTGATATATATTTAATTCCAATTAGCCGTAAGTTTTTTATTATTTTATTATTGTATTTGTGTCTTTTTCTTAAGCGTGTAGAATTAGCATTTTTTTTTGGGGGGCTACCGGATTTCCATATAATAAAGTAAAGTAAATTAAGATATCAGTACAATAGAAATAAAAATAAGTCGGTCTATTTTTAACTGTAACATATAAAAACTAATTATATTCGAATCTCTTTTTGGTGTTTAATTGTAATTCTGCAAATGGTTTAAGAGATAAATAAACCGAAACGTCAAATGTCCTAAAAATATTTTTAATTAATAATAAACGCCGACCAAAGCCTCAAAAAAATTTTGATATTATTTGGACTAATTTATTTTTTTATATATGCTTAATTTTTTGTATTTTTGACAATGGTTATTTTGTAAATATTTAAATTATAACTTAGAATTTTTTGAGAGAATAAGGCTACGTTTTTGTCTGAAGGTGCCAAAAACGGTTTCTATGACAAAATTAAAAATAATAAAAATACAATTGTGTTTTGTGTGTGTGTGTGTGTGTGAAATAGTAAGAAATAAAAAAATATTATAAAAGCTTTTTATTTTAACTTTATTACCGAAATACTATTCTATGCCATAAATACTTAAGGATAAAATAAACCTCCTTCCGACGGTTTGACAAGGATTAAAATTCATTTTAACACTTCACACTTCCAAATATCTATTGTTATCCAACCCAAATAGTCCATTATTATAGACAAGTATTTTTGATTATAAAATTTCAAACCCATTTCTACGAAAAATATATGTGTCTAACAGATTTTGCCAAAGACACCGGACTAAAGAACACAGCGTGCAAAGAAAAAAATGGTTAAAAACGATTTATTGCTTTCTCTAGTTCTTGAATAAACTATAGTATAAGAGGCAAAATCGGGTCTATTTTCCTGAACTCAGAGCTCTTGGGGGGGGGCGATCGCCCCCACTGCCCCCCCCCCTTGGATCCGCGCCTGCACCTCACAAACATAACAGTAATTACATGTAATGGAAAAACAACAAAAAAAATATTATAAAAGTAAGGAATACTAAACTAGTTACAAACTACATAGCAAATAAACTCTCACACACATATACATACATACATATACATATACATACATACATACACATATACATACATACATACACATATACATACATACATATATACACGCAAAAAGCAACAGCTAAAGCAAAATATCACCCAATATAGTATCACATATATTTAAATTAAGACTTTATATATATTCTTAATTTTGCTAATTGATGTATTAAATATATCAATGTCTTCCCCCGCCAATAATAACCAATTACAAGCTGATGATATTCTATTTAGAGGAGAGCAACTTCTAGGATTAGTTGTAAATAAATTATGCTGCCTCGACCTTAAGTTAATTTTAGGGACATTAAATTTAATGAAGTTAATTAAAAAGGAAATTTGTACTTTATGCTGTTCAAAATAAAATATATAAATAATGCAGACTGTATTGATCTCCGTGTATGCAAATATTGCATAGTGAAAGTCTTCAACATGCTCTTCTATGATATTAACAAAGGAAAGTTTGGAAAACATTGAATTTTTTGAAATAGAGATATCTCAAGAATCGTTTTTGAACTTTCTCTATGGAATCAGTGCTGCTTTCCGCTGTTGGTGACCAGATTATTGAAGCATACTCTAGGTGCGATCTTACTAGAGTATTACATAGTGTTTTTAATGTAGTGATATTCTTAAATTCCTTGGTATTTCTAATTAAGAAACCTAACATCTTGTATGCTTTCTTTACAATATAGTCATAGTGCAGATTAAAGCTAAAACTAGACTATATTCAAAATCAAGTGCATTTTGACGTCTAGAAAAAGTTACTGTAAAACACTTGTCAATATTTAAAAACATTCTACTCCTCGAAAACCGCTGTTAAGATTCTTCTGTAGTTTCACACAGTCCAAGACAGAAGAAACCACTCTGAAGATCTTAAAGTCATCCGCAAACAATAAACATTCAGAGCCTTCACCCAAACAATTAGGCAGATCATTTATAAACATTAAGAAAAATAATGGTGAAATATTACTTCCTTGCAGAATTCCAGAAGTTGCCAAATATCTCACTAAAACTTCCCCTCCTACACAAACAGCACATGGCCTTGAAGAAAGGTAAACTCTCATTATCGCTAGGAAAAGCCAAAGTTGACATCTACGATGATCCAAATATTACGAGACCAAGTAGAACGAAGCAAAATGTCAGTATTAATTACACTGAACTTTGTGTTATTTGTGATGAAAACGCGGGAGATTCTTAATTTAATTGTTATTCGTATTTATTATATGCCAACAATTTGTAAAATTATTGAGTATACACCCCAAATACACAGTTGTATGGTATTTTATAATTTAATTATTTTTTACTACCCTCGAAGATCTTTTAAAAATGTCTATTTTCAATTAATTCTTTATGAATTTTCTTCAGTATTTATATATTATAAAAACAATCTGTTTTGTGGCAATGTAATTTTTCAATATGTATCAATGTATTTTTACACTTGTAGGCGTAGTAATCGTAATATTTTTATTATTTACTTAAATAAACATTATTTACAGCTAAAGTCTACGTAATACATAATTCAGAATTGATCGATATTATTGTTGATTTAGCTACTAAAAAAGAAGATGTCAAAAGTCAAAACGTATTAGATCGAATTAAATACGTTAAAAATGTATCTACTCTAAAAGTTAAGTATCATAAAAATTCTTCAATTAATTGTCGCATTATTTAATAACACATCACAGTTTAATAGATTTGTTGAAATTCTCATTTATTATTAACAAATTATCTTGAATACATTTTTTTATTAAGTAAAAATCAATTTTATTGTTAAAAATAAGAAAGAAAACGATATCAAGGCTAACGCGATAAAAATTGAAAAAAAATGGCTTACTTTGGATGATTATCTCACTCAATTTTAATCCAAATTACTTTTCCAATCCACCGTTCTAAACGAAATTTCATCTATTTTTTTTTCTATCTCTGCTCAAAAAAAAGTTACCGTCAAATGAGTAAAAAAGCAAAAAATATAATTTTTTTATTTATTGTTTTTTTTTAATCTTTATCTGGTAAAATATGCTTTTTCATTTTCTTAATAGGTCACGGGAAACTTGACAATCTACAAAAAATTTCATTTTCGAATTATATTTAAAAAACTGAAAGGGTTGCATTTTCACCCCTATGTCCAAACAGAACCCTCTAATTTAATAGCACTCCACTGTTTTCTCATCTAAAATGACCAATTGCATGGTTTGTGCAGAAAGAACCCTGGAACGCCTTAGTTCCATTCTATATGACATAATCAATAGCCTACCGAGACAATATGATTTGTTCTATAAGACATGCTACAGTCTGTTTTTCTAGCAGAAGTTGAAACTGCTATATTTTCTAGCCGTCAAATACTCGACAGTTGGATACATAGCAATGGATGCAATTTTAAACATTTACTGTATATTGTATTACTTCGTTTTTTTTTAATTTAAATAAGTCAATTTTTCAATTTCATTTTTTCTTTCTTTTTTTTATGCTGCATTTAGTTTTAGTATACAATTATTAAGAAGTGGTTTCCACACTTCTCTTATATCTAAAGATGGTTTACAAAAACAACTTGGGTTCTGATGTATAACCGCGGCTTCTTTGAATTTCCGTTTTCTGCAGTGTTGTTCTCGGTGTAGTATTTTAGCTTCAGAAAATTTTATGTGGTGTCCATAAGTCCAGGCATGGTTGGCGGCACCAGATTTTTCTGTTTCTCCTCGAGATGTGCATTTTTGGTGTTCTTTGATCCTTACATCAAGAGGTCTCTTTGTTTCGCCAACGTAGGAATGGCCACATTCACATGGTATTTGATATATACAGTTCTTCATGTCCCTTTGAGTTGTTGGTTTGACCCTAGTAAACTGACTTCTCAGAGAGTTATTTAAATTGAAAACAACGTTGATTTTATATCGTTTTCCTATCCTTCTAACTTTTTCTGAAATGCCTTTAACATAGGGGAAGTTCAAAACTGGTTTTCGTTCTTTATTAGTTATCGATATTGTCCTGTGTGTGTGGCTTTTCTGTAAACCGAAGTTTGAATTTGTCTGCCATTTCTTTCAACCAAACCATCGAAGAATCTTAATTTATTTTCTACTTTTTTCTCCATGGTGAGTTTAATAGTTGGGCTGATATTGTTGAGATGAAAAAGGAAGTTTCGAAGTTCTTCGTCGTTTCCACTCCAAATAATAAAAGTATCGTCTACTTATCTAAGCCATAACCTTGGTTTCTTAGTTGTGGTTTCAATTGCAAACGTCTCGAACCATTCCATGAAAATATTTGCGACCACCGATGATAGTGAAGATCCCATCGGTAGTCCATCATCCTGGATGTAGAATTTTTCCTTTTCTTGAAAATAGGAATTAGGCAAACAACTTTCCAATAAGTCCATAATGGCGTGCGGTGGTAAAGATGTTCTTTCAGCTAAGATCTGATCTTTTTCAAGTTTCTTTTTTATAATTTTTAGTGACTCCTTAACTGGAACGTTGGTGTATAGACTTTCCACGTCAACGCTAATAAAATGGTCTTCCGGTTGTACTTCTATTTCACGTATAATTTCTACGAAATTTTGCGAGTTCTTAATCCAGGACGATGTATTTCCTTGTAATGGTCTTAGAATTGGAAGGAGAAATTTCGCAAGTTCAAAAGTCGGAGAGTTCCGAGAACTCGTGATAGGTCGTAAGGGCATGTCTTGCTTATGTATTTTCAGGAGACAATAAAGATGTGGGGTTTTGCTATGGTGTGGCGTCACCTGAGTCCGGATCCTCTCAGGAATATACCGTTCATGTTTCTTAAGAACGCGATGAATTCTTCCTTCAATTGTAGATGTAGGATCTTTAGCAAGAGATGTATAATTTCCTTTCCTTAAAACTTCGTCAATTTTTTGATTGTAAGTCTCAGCATTCATTACGACTGTAGCATTTCCTTTATCCGCTGATAGAATTTTAATACTAGAGTCCTTCTGTAGGTTAGCTAAGGCAGTTTTCTCGTCTTTACTGATATTCGGTTCGGTTTTTCTAGATTCTTGTAGAGTTTCTCTTATTTTCCACCTGAACTCATCTGCAAAAGGGTCTTCGATGTTCGCTGAGCCTGTGGCGCTAATTATACCGAGAATGGGAACCTCTTTTGGAGCAACCGTAAAGTTCAAACCTTCGGCTAGTAGTGAGTTTTCCGCTGAGGTTAATTCCTTGGCAGATATATTAACAATTGTCCTCTAGCTTTGAGATGGCTGTTGTCGTTCTTGTCTGCTCTGATATTTGGAAAATTTCTTTTGGTGTATGATTTCTTGTTTTGTTCTCACTTTGTTACAAGTAGCGTCAATTTTTCTTGGGATAGGGGCGTAGTCTTCTTCTAATGTATACTCTTTAATTTCTTCGAAATGTTGGCGAATGTCCTCTAGTAGTGTTGCCTTCTTGAAACGGTGATAGTTTATCTGTGAACGTATTAGTGCTATGCTAGTATTTTCCAATATCCTGTTTGCTCGTTGTCCTGGAACTGGAGATTTTATACGGAAACCATCTGGTATTATTCCCTGATCACGTGCTTGTCGTAGAAACTGGATGTGCGTTTCCTCTTTTGTAAGCTTAATCTTGGATTTCTCGTAGCCTCGAAATTTATCACTTATACCGGGTCCATACCGGGATTCTAGTGTTTATTTGAAGGTCATAGACAACGATATTTCTTGCGAAATAGTAGATATCTGTTGGACTTCCATTGTCTTTATTTTTTTTGTTGAATATCACCACGTTTCGGCTAGTAATTATCTATAGCCGTTTTCAAGTGAAACTAAATAAATCCCTTAGCTACATGACTATTTATACTAAAAGTAAATGCAGTGGAGTGTGACTGAGATGGGTGCAGTGATGCCTGCTATGGCAAAATCTCATTTTTAACAATATTTTTTTACGACATTATTTCTTGCTCTCCAGCCCCTATATTTTAAAAGCTAGAGCAGTATATATTAAACATGTAAAATTACACCTACATTTTTATTCGATTTTTTTTTTAAATTACGGTTTTTCTATTTTATTTTATCAAATACGCCCTCTTGTGCCATATTTAGAAACGTAAAAATATATTATTAATTTATATTTATTCCTCCAAATATAATCAAGTTCATTAAAATCCGATGAGGCAATCCAGGGTTATATTATTTTTAGAATAACATCATTTCTAACTTCCTCTTCCCTTTATTTTAAAAGTTAGAGCGAAAAATTAAATACAATAGTTTTAAATCATAAATAGCAAATATTAACAATATGAGAGATCACCTAGTAATATATTTGATTTTTCTGAGAAATTGTTTTAGCCTGTTAAGAAAAATATTCTTTCTTCATTCATCTTGGTTACTTTACTCAAGAATTTTTCTTCCGAAAGTCCAATGACATATCACCCCAGATATAGCCGATCGATAGTCTTAACAGGGCACCCTGTATGTCTGAAAATAGATGATCGCATCCACCTTAGATGACGCCTCCTAGCAAATTCTAACAATGTTAGTAAGTTAATGTAAATAGGTGAGCCGAAACGATCGAACTCCCAAAAAAAGTTTAAGAAGAACATTAATCTGAAAATTGAACAAAATTATTTAAAAAATAAAATTCATTTGTTTAGTTTCAGGAAATTTTCATCAATTTAATTAT
Source organism: Diaprepes abbreviatus (assembly GCA_034092305.1). NCBI lineage: Eukaryota > Metazoa > Arthropoda > Insecta > Coleoptera > Curculionidae > Diaprepes > Diaprepes abbreviatus. The sequence continues at coordinate 17,780,355 of JASJET010000103.1, forward strand.
TTTATTAAATTTCAAATAACTTTAAGATCTTCCTCTTTTAATTTCAATTTAACAACATTTCACTATAAAAGTTTTAACTCGAAACTATGCTGCTTGTTTCGCGTAAACTTCAGACAATACATAACAGAAGTTACCAAATATTTTTACAACTTCTATAAACACTGATTAGAAGTTGGAAAAGTGACTGTAATTAAATTATGAAACATTTCCTCTTTCCTGTTATTCTTGCTAAAATTTCTCGTATGGCTAATTTGGCGTTTCGTAAAACATTAATTTTTATTTCTCTAATAGTAAATTATGTAATTGCACTTACAGGCTGTCTGGTAAGTACAGTGTGTCTAGAAAACTGTGGGAAATCTCCCCAACATGAAAAAATACATGAATGGAATATTACAAGTTCATATAAGCTTTTTTCGTTCAGGCCTCCTTTTCGGAGATATGGGCTCTCAAAGAGATATATACCAGGTAAGATCTTTCAAACTATTACCCAAGAAAGTATTGTGAATTACTCACAGCTACAAGGACGGACTAGCAGTGACTTTCATGACCCCATTTTTTTACATCCTGTATCATAAGAACTTTGGACAACGTTTTTACATACCTTTAACTATTGACTAAAAATTAAGTACCCTTCATTCATGTCGCTAACCCTAACCCTTTTCAAAAAATCGTCATTTTATTTACACTGTTACTCTCCTAACTTCTGTCGGGTTGAATATAAAAAAGAGGAATTTTCCCGTCACCGTATTGTCAATAAAAAGTTAAACTGACTACTTAGTTATAAACTTCTTAAGAGAGTTCAACATGGGCTCCATAAAGTCTGATACACTCGCGGGCACGACGAATTGAGGACTGCTGTACCCGCCACATTAACTCAGCATTGTTCCTTATTTGATTACAATGAAACGTAATTCTCCGTAGAAGTTCCTCTCTAGTATCGACCGGAGTGGAATACGCCAAGGTTTTGAGGTGCCCCCACAGGTAAAAATCCAACAGGTTTAGGTCGGGAGATCGAGAAGTCCAGGCAATAGGTCCTCCTCTAACTATCTAATAGTTTGGATGGACGTTATTCAGGTGCTCCTGCACAGCAACGATGAAATAAAGTGATGCCCCATCATACATTTAGTACATCTGTCGGTAGATTTCAAGTTCTCTGCTAAATCATGAAAAGCGTTCTGAAGGAACTCCATCTAACGTTCTCCATTCAGTCGTGTTTCCAATACGAACGGTCCAATCAAAAAACTGCCAATGATTCCTGAACAGACATTAATTGATTGGAACTAATTTTGATGATGAGAAACAATAGTTGCATAAGGATTTTCATCAGCCCATACATGTGAGTTGTGTAAATTTATGATAGTATTTTTGGTAAACTCTGCTTCATTCGTGAAGAGAAAAGTGCTAATGAGGTTTACATTATTTCATTGCTGATCCAATAGCCAATTTGCAAATTGCGTTCTACGGAGAATATCTTCAGGAATCAAAGCATGCACTTTTTCAAATGATACGTATATAATAGTTGTTCTTGAAGAACTTCATGTACTATTGTTTTCGACGTATTAAACTGCGCTGATAATTTTTGACTGCTAGTTAAAAGAGCATCTATAGCATTTAAAATATCTTCCTCTGATTGCGGCTTATGTACTGCTCTTTCCCGACCAGCATCAGTACTTCTTTTTTGTTTCACCACGAAATCCAAAAATCAGTAAACCTATATCAAAGTAAAGAATCAATGTGTAAGCGATGTGAAAATTTATTTATTTCGTAATTAGCAACGTTTGCAACAACAATACTCTGTTTTTGGTGCCGATAAAATAAAACGCACATTTTTTGCGAACGTAGATTGAATTGCAATTCACAGAATTAGACGTTTTCAACTAAAGAGGTAAACTCTAATCTTGGATCAAATTTTTTTTATCTTAAGGTTGAAGGTTGGGCATTTGATAGGAACAAAGATCCAAGTTTTATCCAAATGCAAGAAATTGACGGATTTTGTATTTCAGTGTATATTTGAAATTATTACAATTGGCCAAGCACTTTCGGTCTCTCTATCGGACCATCCTCAGGGCTTAGACCTCAACCCTGCCAGTTTCAGAAAACTCGCAAGCAGAGATTTCGGTATTTGTCTACCTGGTTCACCATAACGTGAAAATGAATAAGTTATTAACAGGTTGTACACCGAAGAAATCAAGAAATTGACGGATTTTGTATTTCAGTGTATATTTGAAATTATTACAGTCGGTACTTATTCAGTGTATATTTGAAATTATTACCGATTGAAATAATTTCAAATATACACTGAAATACAAAATCCGTCAATTTCTTGATTTCTTCGGTGTACAGCCTGTTAATAACTTTTTTATCCAAATGCGCCAAATACATGATGTAAATAAAATGACTTTTTTTTTTAAATCGGTTAAGATAGCGACATGAATCAAGAGATCTTAATTGTTAGTCAATAGTGAAAGGCATGTAAAAAACGTTGCCCAAAGTTCTTATCATACAGAACGTAAAAAAATGGGATCATGAGTGTCACAGTTAGTCCGTCCTTACAGCTGTGAATAATTCACGATATTTTCTTGGATAGTAATTTGAAGGGTCTTACCTGGCATATAACATATTAAAAAAAATTGAAATATACCTGGTGTTTCATACAATATTTTCCTAAAGTGCCGTATAAAGAAGATATGGTATCCAAAAGAGTTACCTTTTGGATTGTAGCTTTTGAGCAGAATGTTATTTTTTAATAAAGTTCGAAAGGCAGACTTGAAGTTAAAAAAAAATGAAAGTATGGCAATTTTTTTTTCGTTTATTTAGCCATTTTAGTCACAAAATGTGATTCTCTAAAGTTTCTTATAAAATATTCCCCCTTATAATTTTAACAGGATTAATTTTAAAAATCGAGAAAATTTAAATAATCACCTCGTTCTAGTCTTCATGCGTCCAGAATTGGACATAGGCCTTCTTCTTCGATTTCCATTTGTTAGTGTCATGGGCTTTCCTTATCCAGTTTAATTATATAATCCTTAGTTCAACGTGCAAGCTAGCTGGCTGTCTTCCTAGAGTTGTTTTTCAGAATAAGGATCTCAATTTAGTAATTTTTGTACTCCATCTGTTATCTTCTTGTCTCGCTATATGACCAGCAAACTTTCACTTTAGATTTGTTGTTGTATCCGTTATATCTCTTACTTTCGTCTACATGACCCGTTCCGTTACACTTTATGTTACTTTAAGTTTCAATATAACTTCCCTAGTTAATATCTAAGTATGGGCTTAGTATATGAGTATCAGGGGAATGCTTTGTTCATAAACCCTAGTTCGCTGGTGCCATGCTATTTTTTTGTGGTACATAATGGTACTTTGAAAACAGATTTTATGAAAATTACTGCTGTTAACGTTACGTTCACTAAATTATGAAAAATAAAGCAAATCTGTTTAAATTTTAATTAAACTTTTTCGTTTATCCCATTGAGCGGGGTACCTTTGAACCGGTCTTCAAAAATCCAATATGCCATGTAAAATTTTTCATTAAGTTGTCTCAATCACGAAATGTAAAACTCTAGAATTACTTAAAATTTTAGCCCTATTTTAAGAATGTGACTTTTGGAGAACGCGCCTGGCAGTGGAGCTCCTTGATATGAAAGTGCTGAGTTTAAATTGAATTATTTCTGTATTTCTAGGAGATGGTTTTAAGGTCGTCTAATAATTTACGGGAGTCGATATTTAAATTTTATTTTACTCCTTATTACTCATTTGTCATTACTGTTTTGATTGCGCAGTAATTACACTAATCAACTAATACAAAAAAATTTGCGACTGACGTTATAATGTCTGTCAGTGGGAGTTTAAAGCATCCTGATTGCGAATACAACAACGAAAATTTTCCGCCACGTACAGATTTTGAATTATAGAATGTATCAGTTATTTTTATTTAATTCAAACATTTTTATATAATATATATATATATATATATATATATATATATATATATATATATATATATACATAAGTTCGAAACAATAAAAAAAACAAAATATTTTCAGGATAACAGAATTTATTTACAAAAATACACATGAAAATACATTTATAGTAAGTCTTTTGTATATAAGTTTTCGCAAATGTTGACTTTCGTTTATATTCCTGATCGCTTCCTCTCATAAGACACCGACAATAATGCCCCATCATTGCTGGACCCATCTGTCTTGGTAGCGTTGCTCCATTGTTAATAGGTCTTGGTGAAACCTTTCTCCTTGCTCGTCACTAACCGCACCCAAATTTTCTGCGAAAAAATTTAAATGGGAATGCAAGAAGTGCATTTTAAGAGACATGCGACATCTCATATTGCAGTAGCTTTCAAGTAGTTCTTCTACAAGTTTTTCGTAGTTTTCTATTTTTTGTTTCCTAAAAATTCCGAAACAATTATTTTAAAAGAACTCCAAGCTAATTCAACATCACTTAATTTTTGATCAAGTTGTTCATCCCCAAGTATTTTTTTAATTTGAGATTCAGCAAATATTTCTTCCATAAGCTTGGCATTACTTAGTTTAGGAAAAATTTGTTTAAGGTATTTAAACGCATCTGCTATTTTATCTTATGCTTTAACGAATTTTTTAATCAATTTCAGTTTAATGTCTAATAGAAATAATAGTACTTTTTTGTGATCAATAAGAGGTATATCCTTTATGTTAGCTTGACCTGGAGTATACTGATCTCTCGGATGCCATCATTTTACTTGGTAATGGCTTTATGTTGCTCTACTGTCCCAAAACCAAGGAAAACAGTAATATATCGTAAATTCACGCTGAAGCCCTAGTAATAGTCCTATGACTTTTAGGTTACCATATATTTGCCACTTATACGTATCATAGCTTACTGCATTTAGCGTAAGTGACACACTTTCGTACGTTTTCTTCATGTCAACTGCATACGCAAGAGGAATATTGGGTCTTTTGTTGTCATTATAGAGCAGAACTGCTTTTAAATTTATTTTAGAAGAATCCGGATTATGTGCAAATCCTAAATTTTCCATAACATTATTTGGATTAACACAAAAACGCATTTTATCCTGCAGAGTATATAACAAGGATAACTCCTGGTTCCTAAATATTGTAGTAGCTAGTAAATTTATTTGGTAATCTAGACCCTAATACTTCAGCAAGCTCTTTGGACGAGTGGAAGTCCCGAACTAGATCATCTAGTTCAGGTTGTTTGATTAAATAAGGTGCTTTTCCTTCACTTTCGAGAAAATAAGAATCGTCCTTTTTCTGACATATTATCGGGTTCTGCCTTATCATCACACATTTCTAAATCTTCCTCCCATTTTGCCGGGAGCGCTGGAACTGGTAAACCTTCTTCATGAAGAATTGGTTTTATGGCTGAGGAAATATCCGGATATTCAATATTATGTTTGCTCTTTCTTGAAAAACCAGACACTTTTGTCATGTAAAAGTATCAGTCGTTAAAAGGATTTGTTGGAACTGCATTAAAGGAATAGAAGAGCGTTTGCCATTTAACCAGTTACTTAGATTTGCTGCACAGGTTCCGTAACATATGTGGGGAGCCCAGTCCCGAACGTGATCGCTACTAAGACATCCAAAATGAATGATAAGCTACTTTAGTCATTTTGTTAATTATCCTTTCTGCGATTTAGGGGAAACTGGCCATGTATGTAACAAAAATTCTCCGCGGGGCTAACACAGCCACGTTTCTATACATTAGACGTTTTTGTACTGTCGCGTATGTCGATTCAAAGATGTAATATCATGTTTACAGGCATCAACTAACTTTATTTAACACAAATTTAACACTAATACAAGGCTCCTACTATTGGCATGTTCGCGTACTTCGCTTCTCTATCTAATACTGACCACCACTCGTGCTAAACCAGTACTGATGATACGACTGCCAGCCAGCTGCTTTTATAGCCGTTGCATACCTTTGATATTTTCTATAAACATTGGGTATCGGAAGTTCGAAAATCGACTGCGTCCTTCTCGTATACAGGGGCCTTCTATAAGTAGATTCGGCTAACGGATATAGTGAAATTAAGAATTATATGGGTTTAAATGGGTACACACACTTCGTGGTTGACTTGTCATCCCTAGACACCCCCACGTGGTTTTGCCAGATTGTGCATAATATCCCTAACATGGAAAACATAAATTTGGCAACATCGCGCTCCGGTATATTACAAATTACTTTTTAAAATAATGTGATTAAAATACCCATTCATTCTTGCTGAAAAAAATCATAACTCAAAAATCTTACGTGTTAGGAAATTTTTACCATCATTGCCGCATTTAGAGACCAACAATTAACCAAAAACTGCCTTTTACATTACAGTAGCAAATTGGTAAAGTAGTGGTATATGCCCATTCTTTCGAACATTTTGTATTTGATTTTTTAGTTTAATGTTTAAGGCAAATTTTAGATATCTGCTCTCCTTTAGTTTTCCACCGGCAGTTTTTAAAAATCTAAAAAATCCGATACTCCGGTACTTAGTAAATCCTTCAAATGAAAATTGGTGCAATTAAGTTACGTATTAATTTGTGATATACAAAAACTCTTTAAAATTTATTCTCCGGTATTTTAATATGCTTTGCCATAAAACCTTTTATGATCAATTTTAGCACTACTTAAACACAAACAAAAAAAAACTAAAAACTTTAATAACTGCTATGAAATTCAAATATTATTCCTGTTCTACACGCACATAGTTAGCTTTTAATAAATAGGTCGTTAATATAGACCACCCAAATCGTTTTTACCTGTCTTTTTAATAGCACAGACTTAAGTCCGTTTAACTACTATATCACTTGTAATGTTCTACGGCATATGCGTACGTCTAGCTAACATGTAATATTTGTGCTATTTTGGATAGGTATTTATAGATTAAACGTGACTGTAAATCTCAAAGTCTTAGAAGTACATCAGCAGTTAACAAATAAGGGGATTTTCTTTGCCAGACTTTATTCTTAATCTAGATTAATATTTAATTCGATGATAGAATGGGGAAAATAGTTCATTATCGGATGAAGGGTAATCCAGCGTTACTCTTCATGATAAAACGAAATGATCCAAAGACAACATCTGTAAATTAAGTAAGAAATAACAATAGCCGTGAACTGAATGTCATACTTTTAAATATCTAATAAAATAGAACATGCTTACCTCAAATTTAAAAAAAAAAACAGATACTAGTTTTCGAACATTTTCTGAGAATGTCAAATTGTCAAAATACTCAAGTACCTTCGAAATAAATGCTACGTGCTTGCCAAATTTCGACGTTCTAGGCTTGTAGTTGCTAATATATTTTTATTCAGACAGAGAACGCAGGATACAATCTGGTGATATTACTGCCCTGCCCTGTTTTTGTTTATGGGCTCTTTTTGGTTACAATTTTTCAAGAGAAAAATTTTTTTAGTCATTTTTTTAATAGAAAGGAAAGAGATATCATTTTATAATTTTGCACATGTATTTATTCGTACTTTAACTATACAAAAATATTTTTTTTTTGGATTTTTTTATGGATTTTTTTACCCATAATAGTTTTAAAAAAAATCAAAAAATGACGGCGGACGTGATTCCAGGTGACTGAATCATCTCAAAAAAAAAAAAATACCAAATTAATCCTTGTTCAAGTACCCATGGTCGGTACCGGAATGATTTTTTTTCATCAAAAACTAACAAAATGTCGGCCATTTGAAAAAAAAATCCATTTTGAGGGTGAAAAATCGGGTAAAAATCGGAAAATTTGTTACCGATCAAAGTGATTCCGGTACCGACCATGGGCACTTGAATAAGGGTTAATTTGGTATTTTCTTTTTTTTTTCAGACGATTCAGTCACCTGGAATCACGGCCCCCGTCATTTTTTGATGTTTTTTTTAAAAAAATTGTTATGGGTAAAAAAAACTATAAAAAATCAAAAAAAAAATTTTATATACTTAAAGTACAAATAAATATATATGCAAAATTATGAAATGATATCTCTTTTCTTTCTATTAAAAAAAAACATTAATAAAAAAATTTTATTTTTGAAAAGATGTTACCTAAAAGACCCATTAAAATAATTTTATATTTAATTTGAAGCATTTTGAAAAATTCCTCATAAGACAAATTATTTCTTTTTCCGATACTTCGTTTTACCTCCAATCATTAGGTTAATTTGGTTGCAAGATATGTATGCGATTGTTGCGACTTGCTTTTAAAGCAAGCTAATTTAAGAGGAAAAAATAAAATGCCATTTTATATCAAAAATAACCGAAATTTCCTATTCGTATTAATATAATACAGAGGTTGTTTTTTAATTTACTTGAAATAATCTCGGGAACTACCAAACCGATTTGAAAATTCTTTACTGTTGGAAAAATAACATTTTCCTTTAAAACATGGGCTACATTTTATTCGGTTTTATAAAAAAAGAAGTGGCTCTGGGCTTCTAATAATATTTAAGTAGAAATTTGACATAATCAAGGACCTAAAATACGAAATTCTCCACTTTCAATCTTAGGCGTGATTTTGGAAGTCAAATGAATTAGTTTTTTTTTTATTCGTCGGGGGAATCAAATGGAAATCTTATAATATACTTTGTTTAAGTACATGAGTGAAAATGTCTAAATTTTTTTGACAGTTGCTAGATAATATATGCGTTTGAAATTGAACCAAGCTTTTGTACTTCTGAGCTATTATTGACCTATCTTGGTGACCATGTGAGTAAGTCAAAGAGGAAAATGATCGAATTCTTAACTTGCAATCTTAAATGAATCACATTTTTTTTGGTCAAATCTAAATACCTTAGAAATATAAAGATAAGGGCAAAAATAGCCAAATTTAATGATAATAGAAAAATAATTTTTCATGCTTTTTAGAAAATTATATTTTTAAAAATCCATTTTATTTAAAGTGTTTTGTTTCTTTCGCATTTTTGAATCATTTTTAAGAATATTATTTATTTTGTTTTTTTTTGCCAGTAGGATAACTATTTCGTATGGATGAAAATTTATAGGAAATAGATATCTTATGATATTGTAATTTTTGTGTGCATATTTTCATTTGCGGACAAAAGAGAGCGATACTGTCAAAAGATGTACAAATACTGCTAATATAAACCTACTAAATTCACGATATCGCATTTAAATACACTGATTAGCACAAACTTTTAAATAGAGGATACTGATTCTTCAAACGTAAAGCATGACTTTGTTTATGTATTTAGTCTACCTACCTTACAAACTAAATAAGTTACGTTAAAAAAAAAATCACCTTTCTTCTTTTCACTAAAACACTCTTTGAAAACAAAATACTGACAAATATAAAAAAGTGGTTCATCGAACTACTGTTATTTGTTATCAATAAATCACTAAGTGTACTATATCAGCTAATTATGACAAAACGAATGAAATAGTTATAAACCTGTACGAAGATGTTAAAAAATAGACTAACGGAATTACAAAAATTCCATAACGCTACATTAGCGCTTGTAGGTTAGAATTGTGATTTTGAAGCCTATGCTGTTTTACATGTATATAACTATATGAACAAGCTATTCAAAAAGTATCGGACCCCCTCTATCTTCGAAAATACGCAAGCTAGAAAAAATAATTTTTCCATAAGTTGTAGGATTTTGCCCAGACAATCTCACAATGATCTCAAATTTGACCTTAGGCTTGACCTTCAAGGTCATTGTAAGGTCAAGTTTTTTAAATAGAAACCTTAATTTTTTATTACAGAAATGATTTCTGATTGCTTGTGCCTTAGCTTGTCGTGCCTCTGACTGATTAGAATATTTCCAGGAATAAAAAAATCTGTTCTAACCTTGTTACGGGATTCACTTCAACCTCAAGGTCTAAGTCAAAGTAATATCCGATTGTTAAATTCACTATTCCGTTTATTTGCCGTTAAATAGTAGGATGTCCTGCTTCGAATTCTTGGGGACACCTTTTAATGTCAAGTATTTTTAAGATTAAATCTTACACCTTTTCTAAAAACATTTCTTTCTGTACGGCCAGTATTTTCGAAAATAGAAACTATTTTGACCTTGCCTTGACCCTCACTTTGACCTTAAATTCTAGATCAAGAAAATATATGGATGTAAAATTCACTGCTTTTTCTTATTTGTGGTGCCAAAAAAAATAGGTTTTATTCGCAAATCTGAAGTTGACATTTAAATAACCTTGAGGGTAGGTCGAGGTCAAACTTTAGGTCATCATAAGATTGCCCAGATGAAATCCTACAACTTTTGTACGAGTCATTCTTTCCAAAACTTTTATGATCTGGCCTTGACCTCACTGTCAAAGTCTAGGTCATATGTATATGTAAAAGTCACTGACTATTCTACCTGTGGATTCAAAAATAGGAGGTATCATTTAAAATTCTTAATTTGACCTTCAAATCATCTTGGAGGTCAAAATTAAGGTCCAATTTAAAGTCATTTCAAGACGCATCGTTCGATACCCTGAATTTTTTGTAGGAAAAGTTTTTCTTCATCACTCTTAGTTGTGGAGTCATTAAATTTACACCAATCTGCGCCGTATGGCGTATATATGTTTATGCGGCTTTCACGGATTCCTCCGTGTGAGATGCAATATCAGTGGATATATCCACATTCAATGTTGGATAATTCCTTCCGATCTGTCCTGTGCACAAACAGGTGCATGTCGGTACCCTGATGAGTCTAGTAAGAAACGAAACATGTACCTCAGCCGATCACTGTACGGGGAGGGTAACTTTTGACTTTCTTCTCGATATGGTGGTACAGATAAGCCATCATCTCGATGATGGTGGAGTTGGATGAATTGTGTTTTATCGCAATTTATCCAAACTTTGCAGTTCAGGTTTAAGAAAGATAGAAGCACAGTTCTTGATTACAACGTCGGTGGACGGAGGATTTGGTTTGTAACTGTGTCTTAATTACCGATATATCTACTGAGGTTTTTTTTTTGATCCTGGCGTTTTAATTTTTCCAGAAATGCAGAAAATTAGTTTATAAGACATGTGGATGGTCACGATTATCTTATCTGCACTGGAGAGAGCCTGATAGCTACCTGCTGCAGGATGAGTAGGTGGCAAGTCAGAGAGGGAGAATAACTATTAGATATTTAATAAACTGCTTGTTCGTACTAGAAGGCTTAATTACAAAGATTTGAAAATGTTTTAAAACTATTCCTAAAGAAAAATATTTTTTATACTGTACGATAATTTTGTAACTGCCTTTTGGTGTAGCAGTTTTATTTTATATTAGCAGCAGTAAATGTAATTATAATATGTATCATGTTGTTTTCTAGAAACAAAACTGTCTGTCTGTATTTTTTATACCTTTTTTGACATGTGCAACTTTTCTTTTGGCATTAATAAACCATTCCAATTTGATTCGATCTGACTCGATTTTGGAAGCAACAAAATAGGCCAGGCATAAATGAATAAATGGTCATAAAATCAAATTCAAGGCATGCTGGCTTTTAAATATAACTTTAACAGAACAACAAATTTCCCTATAAACAATTTTTCTATAATGAAAAATGAGAGTATTTGACAGATCTTATTTCAAACTACATTATTAAATTTAACCGTATATTTTCTTTAGAATTTATTTTCCTCTTCAAACATTTTCAATACAGAAACTGTATTAAGTCTTCCGAATTAAATCATGTCCATTAAACTGCGGGAGTTAGTAATAAATTAGATTCATAATCCGGAGGTATCCATTTTAAAATGTTCGGATTAAGTTAATTAATACAACGGGGCCTGTGCGAGTTTATCTGAAATTAAATCACAGCCTCCTACGAAAACACCTGAGAAAGGTGAAGACTAAAAATGATGCGAGTTTCATTTGCATAAATATGAATTTTGAAACATATGACTCACTCCACTGTCCGACTTTGCCGAGTCCATAAAGTTTATTAAGGCGTACATCAGAAATAATATAGAGTTATAAACGTTGGTACGTATGAAAGTTATTTTCTGCATTAGGTAGGAAAAAAATGGTTAAAAGTTTATACTTCGTTCTACGTTTATGGAAGACTAGCGCCTACACGTGCGATCATTTAAATTTTTACTAATGCTTTTAACGATAGCGATTTATAAAATATACACTATACAAAACCTAAACAAACTACTAGTTTACTTTTTGATTGTCAAAATAGTAATTGTCAATTTTTAAGCCTCTCATTCAAACATGTAATGAGATAAAAATTCTAATAACTTAGAAAAAAATTGAACTGACTTCTAAAAGTTAAAAATAGTAATATTGGTTTTTATATGAAATTAAAGTTTTTGAAGTCAGCGTCAAATTAATAGATGACAAAATGTGTTTATTTACATAATAATAATGACAAACATTTTATTTGTAATTGCTTTCTTTTCGTATTTTTTTAGAAGTCGGTTCAATTTTTGTATTGAAATTTTATGTTTCGATTTATAAAATCTGAAATGAGTTAAGTTTTAAGGGTCGCAAAATAGTGCCCAATTTATCCAAAGTTCTAAAAATTCTCCTTGCAACAATTTTGAATGTAATTGTACCAAACAAATGTTTAGCCTGCTATAGTAAATCAGCTATCTTGAACTTTAGGAAATTAGTTTTATATTCGTAAACTGAGCCGTGAAACACTCCCCCTTACTGATATGGAAAGACCTTGACTTGACTTTCTAATACGACATATTTTATCCTGCGTATTGAGAAATCAACTGCAATATGCTACTGGCACTTTCTGTCCTCTTTGTTGTCAACTTGTTTTTCTTGCGATAGCCATCTCCCAAGAGCTTTGAATTCAGGAAAATGGACCCGATTCTGCCTCTTATACTAAGATTGTGTATGCTTCTCGCATCCTCCAACCCTGTTGACAACTTGTTTTTCTTGTGATCGCCCCCCCCCCCTCTACAAGAGATTCAAATTCAGAAAGATAGACCCGACCGTGCCTTTTACACTAGAAATGGGAATGTTGCTGGTATCTCGCCACTCCCCCCCCCTCCCCCGTCGACAACTTGCTTTCGCTTGCCATATTGTACTTTTGTGAGATCACCGCCCCGCCCCCCCCCCCAAGAGAGAGGCTGGACTCGCCCCTGCTTGTACCGGGCAGCTTGTTATTGATAATTTTATATCTAAAATTATTAATTACTTCTTGAGTTGATAAATGTAGGAAAACTTAATTAATTGGTAATTTTAGAATTCAAATTATCAAGTAGTCCATTGTACCCGATACTAAATAAATTTATATCTGGTTTTTTGTACCGATGGTGCAAGGAAGAAGACATCTCTGTGAAAAAAAAATGTCAAGGGTCCAGGGCGGAGAATTTAACCTCCAGTCTAGATATCAGGCTTGTTAACTCGCCTTAATGTCTAAATTTAATTTATTTAAACGATATGTTTTAAACTGTGACTATAACTCTACACTATATATATATATATATATATATATATATATATATATATATATATATATATATATATATATATACCGGGTGTCCACGAATCTATTAGACAAGTCATAATTTCTAGAGTATTATGTGTATCAAAATGAGAATTGGTACAGGTAAATTTTATGTGAAGAGGAGAGTTTTCGCATATTTTCCACTTTCCGGTCACTTCCGATATCACCGGAAAGGGCCCCGGTTTTGAATTCTTAAATAGAACACCCCGTATATTTTAACATCTTTGGATTTCTGAGACAATTCTAGATCAGAATGTGACATTTTAAAAACTTTTTACGTCTACTTCATTTTTTCAGAGCCACTTTTAAAATTACATCTAGGTGGCCATGATCGGACGCAAACTAATCTAACGGCCTTAGGTGATGTCAAAAAAATACAATCGCAAAGTTTTAGTGACTAGTATGAAAGACAGGAATTGGATTAAAAATTTAACAAAATTAACAAAAAACTAACAAAATAAACTAATAACTTAGACGACGCACTTAAAATATTTGAAAGTACAGTAGCAAAATTTGTTAAAAAGTTTAGTGTAGTAAATGTTCAAAGTGCATTCCTTCTTTTTCACGACACATTTCAGCTCGTTCAATTGTTTCTCTCAACACGTTTTGTAGCATTTGGGGCGTTATACTTTTAAATGCCCGTAAAATTCTCTCTTCTAATATTTCAAGAGTAGCTGGGGCTGCTCCATAGTAAACCCTTTCTTTAACATATCCCCAGACCAAGAAATCGAGCACAGTAAGATCCGGTGAGCGGGCTGGCCACCGTACCGGACCATTGGTTGCAATAATTCGATTATTAAAATACTCTATTAAATAATTAAGAACTTCTCTAGTATTGTGAGGCGGTGCTCCATCTTGTTGAAAGTAAATTCGCCGTAAAACTGCTAAAGGTATATCATTGAGATGATTTTCGATTTCATTTTGAAGAAAACCTAAGTATCTAACCCCTGTTAACTGACCTTGAAACAATATTGGCCCAATTATTCTGTTTCCAACGATACCAGCCCAGACATTGACGCCAAATCTTTCTTGAAAATTGTCCTCTCTCATTTCATGTTGATTTTGTTGGGCCCAGTATCAAGTATTTTGCTTATTGAACATACCATTATTTGTAAATCGGGATTCGTCGGAAAATAGAATAAAATCGATAAAATTTGGGTTAACTCTATGATTTTGAAGCAGCCAATCACAAAACACTACCCGTCTATCGCCATCCTCAGTATACAAATGTTGATGTAACTGATATTTAAATGCTCGATATCCATGCTTTTTCAGTATTTTTCTTGCTGATTCATAACTTATCTGCAGTTCTTGACTAATTTTTCTTAACGAAACTGTTTTATCAACCTCAACCATAGCAAGTACGTTAATCTCAGTCTCTTCATTTCTGTTCCACCTCTTGATTTCCTATTTGCCTAAAACGAGTCTCGACATACGGAAAATACTGATGGGCTGGACGTTGCCGATTCGGATATCTATGAGCATACAACTCGGCAGCATTCCTTGAATTTCTATGACACTCCAAATATATCCACTTTTTCACTTTGAGTATACTTAATGAAAATTAAGAAACTTTTACGTCTGTTCTTAGAGCGTATGTCACTGTCATTATCTACTTAAGTGAGTGCTTTATTTTCCAAAGAAGACTTGATAAAAACAGTTGCAAATTATTATGCATCATGGCTGTCCATGGCGCACTTGTCATAAGTAAATAAATTATCCAGTATTTTGCTTAATAATATTTAATATCTGTTCTTATGTCTAATCCAATCGCAAATAAATTAGTATCGTTAGATTCGTCAAAGAATGCTTTTTTCGAAAAGTAGTTGTCAAAAAGGGGTCGCCGTTTGAAAATTAATAGTTAGAAATGAATACGTAATTTTATCAACTTGTCTTATTCCTGTCTTTCATACTAGTAACTAAAACTTTGCGACTGTATTTTTTTGACATCACCTAATGCCCTTAGATTAGTTTGCGTCCGATCATGGCCACCTAGATGCAATTTTAAAAGTGGCTCTAAAAAAATTAAGTAGACGTAAAAAGTTTTTAAAATGTCACATTCTGATCTAGAATTGTGTCAGAAATCCAAAAATGTTAAAATATACAGGGTGTTCTATTTAAAAATTCAAAACCGGGGCCATTTCCGGTGAAACCGGAAGTGACCGGAAACTGGAAAATATGCAAAAACTCTCCTCTTCACATAACATTTACCTGTACCAATTCTCATTTTGATACCCATAATACTCTAGAAATTATGACTTGTCTAATAGATTCGTTGACACCCGGTATATATATATATATATATATATATATATATATATATATATATATATATATATATATATATATATATATATATATATATATAAATAATATAAATAAATTTTTTATTTTTTGGAGCTAAATGATAAAACAGTTCAATCGGTATGTATTACATACATAGGAAGATCCAAAAAAAATCGGCTTATATTTTATATTGAACTCCTTCTATTTAGAGGGATATTGGATTTTTGTACAGAATTTGAGGAGACATTGTGATTTATTGACTAAATGGGATAATCATTTGTGCTTGGGGAATTTTATTATTAATTTGCTGAACCTGGATTGTCAGTGATCATAACTGCTTTGTTGGTTTAATTAGGAGCATACAGGGAATATAAAAATGCGTTCCTGCTAAGCTACGAGTTATTGGATTATTTCAAATAAGTATGAGACGAGTATTGAAGTTTCCTGAGGTTTTGTTTTTTTTATAAAATTATGGTTAGGCAACGTTTCAATATTTATATGAAAAAATTAAATTCTGCAATGATATATACAATGTGTAATTAAGTCGTAAATTTACTATCGCTTCACCAGCATACTTAACTGTTAATTTTGAAAGATCGTTTAGCTTTAACGTAGCAAAGTTCTGTAATAAAGTTTCTATAAGGTTTAGGTTTTATTCAGGTATTAAATTTAAAAGGGTAATAAGGAAGATTATAAATAGTTTTAATATAATTTTAACTATTTTAGCTTTGATAAATTGTATGTTTATTATAAAAATCTTTTTAATTTGTATTGGTGCTGTGCATTATTTTACATTTAGTGTTTTTCAGATTGAATGAGGAGATTACTGCTTCAACTTCGCCTTTTATAATAATTTTTTTCCGTTATTATAACAAAGTCATTTTATTATTACTATAATTATCCATAGACCTAGTTATATGGTTTTTGCGCTCCTTTTAGGAAACATTCACTGATCACAGATATACTTAGATACAGGCGCTGATCCGGGGGGGGGGGGAGGGGGTCGCTCCCCCTCTTTCCAAGAGCTTCGAATTCACAAAAATGGTCTCTCCCCTGCCTGCTACATTAGAAAGTTGTTGTCGCTGACCCCCTTCCCGGTTGACAACTCATTTTCGCTTGTCATAGTGTACTCTTATTATATCGCTGCTCCCCTCCAAAGAGAGTGGTTGGATCCGCTCGTGTTCAGATACCATAAGGATGGAATTCTGTGGACGCTCAATGCATTTTGTTGGGCCTTAGGTGACATTATGGTCCTCTCCATTTTCAACTAATTTCTGGACAGTTCAAGTGATCTTATAGACGTATTCGCTAAGACCTAATCCATTGATATTAAGCAGAAAATTCTTCAGTACTGAATCGGTTGCTGATAGAATTATGAAGATTGTTCTGATGCTACACATTCCCTGCTGTTTATCCAATAAAATAATCTATTATGTGCAACAGTGTGATCTTTAAGCACAGTTCGATCCTAGTACAGTTTGAACTCGCTGTTTTCCAATATAGGCTCTTGGCTGTATTTGTAGTATGGCACTTTGTCTATCTGCAACAGTTTGAATTACTTTGCCAACTCTTGATGGATAATCTTGGTGGCTGAATAGTCTCTCTCTTTGTATGGGCTATATTATGTCTGATGTTCGATATCTATATCAGCATTGATCGTCCTTGATTGACGACTCTCTGGCTACGCATTTCAGATAGTTTCTGGTTGGGATGACCTGATCTTGAATAGCTTATAAAAAGCCTTCAATTTCAGAAAACATTTGACCTGACATCAACCAGTAGTTCGACGTTTATTTGTCGACATTTTCTCCGTTGACCTCATTTGGGTGTCGTCCTGAAGGAGTGTAGCATAAAAGACTGTTAGCCTGTGAAAATATAAGCGTGGATTTGTTAGTTATTGATCCAGTGGCTTACCAATATCCCTCAATCTTCTTGTTCCGTATTACCTTGGTAGCATTTCTCGTTCAGTAGCACTATGAGTATGATGTTTGTATAACTTTCTCAAGAGTATTTTCACTGTCCTCTGCAGACTTTCTGTATCTGTCCTGTTTCATTTCACAATTCTAAACGGGTAACTAAATGTTCGCGTTCGACAATTCAGAGTTTCATAATTCGTTGGTCAATTTTTTGTACCTGTTTCATGCCCAGGTATTTATAGGACTGTTCTGCGTCAATTACTGCAATGGTTGGACCGTTTTCAATATCAAAAGCTCACGGTTGCATCTTTCCACTAGTTGTGTTTAAAATGCGGTGTTTATCAATTCCGAACAACGTTCTTATATGCTCGGAGAATTCTTCCATAATATTAAGTATTTATCCAGCTGATTTATGGTAACAGGCATCAATTTAAGATTATCCATAGACAGAAGATGAGTTGTTCTTAATATTGAAACGGCATCTGGTGGAATTAAACCAGCGTGATAGTGGGTTCATGGAAAAGCAGAACCATAATTGGCCTAATGAATCTCCTTTAAATATTCCCCTTCGTATTGGGATTGTGTCTATCTTGATGTTGTTGCTTAAAGTTGTTTACATTTGGATTCTAATTTTCCAAGTTGACATAAAGTGTTCTAAAAAGAACAATTTGGCTTCGCACTCCCTCCAGGGATTAATGGCTCATACCAGATATACACAGACACAACAAACTTTCGGGGACCCCCTCCATATTATCGGGTCCTAGGTGGCGTGGAGTACTTCCTACGAAGGTCGAACGATCCGCGCGGTTGCAAGGAGAACTGCTTTCTGAATTGGTTTATACAGATGCTCACTAAGGCCCAGTCCCTTGATGTTCTGCAGGAGGTTCTTTGGTATCACTCCAGTTGTTGATAGCATTATGGGAATCGTGTAGACGCTTTTCATTCCTCACTGTCTGCGGTTTGCACCTCCAGTTCTCTGTATTTGCGATCTTCTCATTGTATTTTGGATTTAAGTCGTTGTTATTAGGTACACCAATGTCAATCAGTGTTAGTATAATGTCTGGCCTATTATGAGCAACTGTATGATCTGTTAGAACTGTTCGGCCCTCCAGTTATGTGCTGGATTGTCTCTGATGGTCGACAGCCATATCTACATTAGTCATTTTCTATTGAGGGATCTCTAATGATGAACTTCCGATCGTTCTTCGTCGGAATAACCTGGTCTCGGATAGCTAACAAGAAGCTCTCCGTTTCCGAAGACATCTGTCCTAAAATCAACCAGTAGTTCGACGCTGAGTTGTTGACATTGTCCTGACCGACCTCCTGTTAGGAGTGTCCTTATTTTTCTTTACAGGTTTTGTATGTCTATCCTGCTCCATTTTACAATTCCAAAAGAGAAGCTTAGCGCAGAGCAAGCATACGTGTTGAGCGCCTTTAACAAATTTCTACTACTTAAGTTAGTTCGTAATACCCGCCTTACCCTCCTGACAAATTCGGTTGTCAATTCGGCTTAAATAGTGCCATGGTCCATTCTTTTAGCCTGTTTCATACCTAGATATTTGTATGTTTGGTCTGCTTCCATTGCAGCTATAGTTTCACCGTTCTGCATTTCAAAAGCTCCAATTTGTATCTTCCCTTTAACGATGTTCAAAATACGGCACTTGTCAAGTCCAAATTGCATTCCAATATCCCCGGAGAACTTCTCTACAATTTTAAGTATTTGTTCCAGCTGATTTCTGGTAGCAGCCATCAGTTTAAGATCATCCATGTATAGAAGATGATTCACTCTGACTACCTCTTCGTTATTATTTCTAACACTAAAGCCGTATCTGGTGGAGTTCAAACGGCGTGATAGTGGGTTCATTGCAAGCAATTCGGCCTTATTATCATTATTATTTTTATTCTAAGTAAGTTAAAAATTGATTTCAAGTTTTTACTGAAACTCGAAGAAAACAGAATTTCTGCGTTAATTATGATCATTTTAAAATGGCCGACCTTAACGTCATTATAAGTTATATGCTTTAAAAAGCTATTTTAATCCAAAAGAGGAATTTGATTTTCTATGTTGCCTTGTCTCTCCCTTTTTTATTGTCTTCTTAAAACGATTCTTAACCTTTTGAATAGTCAAATTCTTGAGCCGTCTTATAATAAACAGGCAAACCGTAAATTACCTCCAACTAAAACCAGAAATATCCTAATTTCTCTTTCCTTTATGAAAATTTAATTATACTTACGATTTTGTAAGAAAAATACTTTAATGAGTTTGAATAACACCAACAACATCACTCGAGCCACTCTGCTTTTGGCTTGCACCGTCCATTAATAACTTAAATTGCACGGTATAGCACAGGCTGTTTACACTGTACAAACTTGACTGTGCCTATTATAGTGACGTGTCGGATTTGCCACGCAAGAAAGCCGCTATGTTAACAAATTCGTCCTTTTTGAACACTCTATAGTTTTAGCTAATAAGGGAAAAGGAGACATAGAGGATGAAATCTTACTTACAGAAATATTTGTTACGCAACAAAATAATATATGCTTTATATTTTTGTTTTCTGCTTTAACTTGAGCCTGGTATTACGTCAAGTCTAGCAAACCCTACGTACCATTGAGTATCCTAAACCTTTGCATTGGAAGAGAGTTTAAATTTGAAACTGTCGTTGTCAAAAGGACTTAGCAAACAGGACTTAACCTTCAAATTTCATGTTTCTTTATTTTCCAGTTTCGATTTTCTTATAAAGTCATAAATTTTATTTCCATAAAAATTGAGATTCTTCTATCAATGATTGATGTTGCCTAATTACTTTCATGCCTTTCATGCATACATTTTAGTTACCAATGATTAAAGGATTCTGGCCAATATCCAATCTTGAGTATCACTGTTAACCATAGACATTATACAGGAAGGGTACGTGTGAACAAAGTTAGGCAATTTAGAAGTTTCAGCATCAATTGACGGCTTCAAACAGCCGACACGTAAAACGATCGTGCGAACACTGCAGCGAACAACATTTTTACAACTCCGGCCCACAAATTTACCAATATAAATCCCACAGACTTCCAGTGTTGAAACAGCAACAGAAAGGTACAAAGTTAAGAGTTAATATAAGCAAAATAGAAATAAAACTAAAATACGTGTGTACACGCTGAAAATCTACACTAAACTGGTGGCTAACAGGAAATATTTTATTAATAGGTGAATTAGTTGCTGGACGGGTAGCGCAAGGACGTTGAAAGTATAGAAAATTATGACCAAAAATAAAATTATCAAAAAATCGTAATCATTTGTCTTATTGTTAGGTAAAAACCTTTCTTAGTGCATCTCTTATTGAGTCTGATAATTTCGTGTAAAATATATGTATCTTTAGTTAAATATTATTAAATGACTTTTACGGGAGACAAGAACGTGACAGTAACTACTTTCAATCACCGATGTAACGGCTAAATGCAATAAGTTTTGAGAAATAATTTTGTATATGGTATTGAAGAAAAATATTATTTACCTAGTTCACGATTAGGTCTTTCAATATACACAACAACTGTCATATTATTGTCCTGCGTTGAGAAACTTGGCTCTGAAGGCTAAAATGAAATTTCTCGATGATGTCATCGCCCGACGTCCTTTAATTTTGTAGGAACTCCGATAATATGGTCTTGGAGCAAGTCCCATAATAGATATACAGTTAGACTGTTAATAAAAATTTCGATTGGATTTCCTATATAGCAAAAAAAAATGCCATGTAGGGGAAGGTGGGGTAATTGCGAACACTTAAGGAAGAACTGAAATACAGTAAAATCAAATGAAGTTACAAGGCTTATTTATTACTTAATATTTACTTAAACT
Source organism: Diaprepes abbreviatus (assembly GCA_034092305.1). NCBI lineage: Eukaryota > Metazoa > Arthropoda > Insecta > Coleoptera > Curculionidae > Diaprepes > Diaprepes abbreviatus. Next base: position 17,801,829 of record JASJET010000103.1, read on the forward strand.
AATCATTCTTATGTTCTCATAATCAACTTAGATAAATTTTCAAAAATAAAATCAAATTTCAACAAAAAACAAAACCTCTGGTGTCCGGGATTACCCCACAGCTTGGGGGGTAATTACGGATGGTGTATGGGGCAATCACGGACATAATCTAATTGGAACAGAAATCACAGATAAATCCCCTTGATGTGCTTGCACCAGTCGTGCAATTTTCGTGGGCCCACAATTTACATTTGATGCACATTATCCAATCTTTTTTGATTGATTCTTCATACTTTTCATTACAAATAAGACAATAATACCCTTCATCAACCTTTGTAGCACTTTTGTGGACTTTCTTTTTCCTGCGCTGTACGTTCCTCTCTTTAGCCTTCATATCATCTTCAAATGCTTTAAGATTCTTCATACCTTTCTTTCTTTCAGTGGTTCGTACAGACTTATCATTTTCTTTTGCCTCTTCTTTATTTTTCTTCCTTTATTCCCTTTCTTCTTTCATAGGGGTACTAGTGATTATAATTGAATGTTTCTTTCTGGAGCATTGCCTACTTTTCTGTTGTGGCAGTTGGGGAACATTAACAACATCTTGAAGTGGAATTGATTTGTCCAACACAGGTAAAGGGGTTACTGATCGCTGCTGCATAACTGATAATGGAACTACTTGTGCATTAGGTGACACTGCTCTCTGCATAGATAGTGTCGGTGAAATCTGGGTATCAGGTGTTACTGCTCGTTGCACAGATGGTGTCGGTACTATCTGGGCATCAGGTGTTACTGCTCTTTACATATTTGATGTCGATGCTGTCTGCACATCAGGCGATGTCGAATCAAAGAAATGTTCATCAAATTTTGTTGTATCTAATGGCCAAATACCAGCTGCCCGAAAACCATTTGCAGCTTTTTCTATATTGCTGATTCCATTGAAAGCTTTCGCAAAAAGCTCAACAACTTCATACTGTGTAATTTTTCGGCCTATATTTGAAGCCATTTATGAGTCACATTCACTGTTGTATGCAGTTTTGAGCAGTCCAAAATATGTTAAGTCCAGCGGTTGCATACGATGTGACGTATGTGGTGGAAGAGATAACAGTATTATTCCATTCTGGCGACAAAGCAGGTAGCAAGCCAAGCTAATATGACTTTCATGGTTGTCTAAAATAAGAAGAATAGGTTCTTCAACAGTTGGTTTAGCGTAGGAGATAAAATGATGTAACCAATCTATGAATAGGTTTTCATTAATCCAACCCGAATCGCTCACGGCTGCAATCATATCAACATTGCCTCCATGCAATAGATGAGCATTCATTCGCTTCCTCTTGAAAATAAGAAATGGAGGGACATACTTTCCTGAAGCACTGAATGCGCAAACAATTGTTTTTGTTGTGCCTTTTTCACCACTTGTAGTCATGCCGACTTGTTTCTGGCCTTTCGGAGAGATATTTCCTTTGTAAGGCTTCCAAGTTTTCGAAAAAGATTCTCACTTCTGTTTCACTAAACGCTGTAATTCTATTAATAGAAGTGGATTGAGGTTTGCGGAGAGAAATGTTGTGATGCCTTTTTCGAAATCCATAAAACCAGTGCTTTCCCGTCATTTGCGATGTTTGGTCAAAATTATGCTTTAACTGATTTACTTCAGCAAATTTGAAAGCTATTTTCCTCACCATCTCTATAGTTAAGCCATAAAATAGTTTACTGCACTTTAAAATTTGTTCTTCTAATTCTCTTTCTTGGTCTTCAGAAAATATAGCCATTCTTCCACTTTTTGGGGTCTTTATAATTTCTTTATTAAGACGGTCGTGTATAGTGCTTTTTGGTATAGAGAAATGAAAGTTTTTTGTTATTGACGTCCTGAATAGCTTTTTGTAAATCTTCTAATTTGTATTTGGTCTCCGTCTTTCTTTGGTAATTTCGAGGCATTTGAAATATAAAAAGGTTTAGGTAGATTTATAAAAAATTATTTGAGTAGGTTTATTAAAAGTCTATATAACTGGATATTCGACCTATAATAACCAATATAGGGGTAATTACGGATGTCTGTGATTACCCCACACAAATCATTCGCCATTACCCGACTCACAAAAAAACGAAAAACTATATATTTATTTGAGGTTAGAATATCGTAATGCACTTGGCGATTACTTACAAACGTTGCTTAATTAGACGTTAGTTCACTTTAAAAAAAAACGTGAATCGTGTGTTTAGCTTGAAATAATATACACGTATTCAATTTTACTAAAAAATAAGATGAAAATGTTGAAAAATAATCGCCTTAACTTACCTTGTAGGGCGAACGCGACCTCACCACACCATTCACTATTCGGCACTGCGTTGGGCGCGACTCGCGATTGTGGCGGTTAAAATATCTACTATCTTTTTCTAACATAGCTATACTGGCGTGTCCGCCATTATCCGCCGTCCGGGATTCCTCCACTCTCCCCTATCAACTATATTTTAAAAAAAAAAATCAATCCAAAAATAAGTTATTTATTGAATAAATCGAAATTATATTATTTTACCACACAAAATGTCAATCTTATACCTTAAATAAATTCCGATAAAAGAGTTTAAATAATTGACTAGAAAAATAGTAGCTTATTTTAAAAAATATCGACGCTAATATTTACATTTTTCAATCGATATATCGTCCTAAAAGTAGTAATCATAAATATTCATATTTTCAAATTATAATACCCATATTGCAGTATATCGATAATTTATAAACAGTCTTATCAGATCTACAATTCTTTTTTGTTTTTCACCTTTTCGATCCTGGTTTAAACCTATTGATTTTTTTTGTATTTATTTATACTTTACACAAGTTTAAACAGAGTTTACATACTTTTAAAAAGATGAAGAATAGATATTATGTACCTAGTTGTAATGGAACTTAATCAAATGATCGGACGGTAAGAGTAGGTGGAAATAGCGAAAATTAATTCATCCTGAAAGTTTTGTGCTCGCTGTTAACCTCACAGTTAGTGACTGTAATCAAACTTTTGTACTCTCGGAGTGTAATAAATAAAGAATATTTTGTCTGACAAATATTCTAACAGGACTCCAAAACGGATAAAATTATTTCTTTGAAATTAAATATGTCAACATAAATAAACACAGCTTTCCAAGCAAATTTTCCTGTATTCTAAAACACTTATCCATCTAGCTTGAGAACAATGAAAATTTTAATTTGTTTGTGATAAAGCGCGTACAAAATTTTGCCTGAATTATGACCATTAGGGCAGTACTGAAGACTATTCTCATGAAATTGAGGAAACACTAAAAAATACGCATTTTTCAAATTAGGTATCAGGAGACGTCGACTTCAAAAATTTCAGTCTCACATAAAAATTTACGTTGTTTTTGATTTTCACTTTTTCACGCATTTTTAGAAGATGGTTCAATTTTTTTTTAATTTTATTGTTTATTGTTTTTTTGCTTGTACCGAAATATACAAGGAGTCTCAAGAAGGGACTATGATGCCATTATTTTTTTTTTAATTGGAAACCCCATTTTTTATTTCAGAATCAGAAAGGGCACACTTTTCTTACATTCGACAAGGTAAATATCTATGTTGGTTATATAAGAAACTTGTCAAGAAAAATTATTGTAAAACTTTAAAACATAAAAAAATGGTTCCTTCTAAATTAAATATTCAAACTGGACCATGTTAACAATCTGACAATAGCCAAATCAATTAATTATTTTTGAACTTCTTGGCGTATTTGAATTTTTAGGACTTCTAATTTGTCGGGCTGGGCCAAGTATACTTTAGTTTTTAAATATCCTCACAAGAAATAATCAACGTGGGTCAAATTGGGTGATCCGGAGGTTCACTCACTTGTCCCTCTTCTACTTATCCAACGATTCGGACAGGGGCAGCGTAGTGGGGCGGCGCCACATCTTGTCGGGTTCTTATGAGTCTGGATACAAAGTTATTACTGCAGGAACGAGCTCGTTTTGAAGAAACTCCAAATATCTCGCATTAGTGAGGCCCCAGTTTGAACATTTAATTTAGACGGTATCAATTTTTTTTTATATCATTACAATAATTTTTCTTGACAATTTCCCTATATAACCAACATCAATATTAACCTTGTGGCATCAATGACGTCTTAGCTCCTTCTGGAGTTACCCTGTATATTTTGGTACCACTCCAAAAGATTCTAAACTAAAAATAAAATTCGACAAACCCAAGCGCATTTCGAAACAGGTACCCATTTGTTTTATACTGAATTTATCCGCTACTTTAAGATATCACTGTATAATTCGCCATGGAAAACAATTGGAAGCTGTTTGAATGATTTAGAGAATTTTAAATAATGGTAGTAATTTAAATAATTTGTAAAGCTGTTATGGCATCTTTTAAAATAATAATTATGAATACTTTTACATCAGATCAGGAAACGAATTTTTGTTCTTTTACGAAACCTGGATCAGCTTATAATAAAAAAGGAATTAAGGAGGAAGATATAAACGTTTTAAGGGAATTTTAATTATAACTATTGCGAAAAACATAGTGCATCGATTCTTACAAAATTATAAATACAAATCCTATAAAGAAAAAGGGAGACATATTTTACACAAAGATGATGAACAAAGATGATTTGACTTTTGTTTGGAATATTTAGGATGTATAAATACAGATCCAAGGTAGGTATAATCAGAACAAGATTTTACTATGATATTACCTACCTTAGAATAAAGATCAATCAAAATGGACGAACTGAAGAAGATATATTAGAGCAAATAAATAAAGGGAAAAAAGCTATCGGATGCCTAAACTCACTATTATGGTCAACAAACATCTCCAAGGAAAGAAAACATCTTTTATACAATGCAATATTTAAAAGCGTTGTATTGTATGGATGTGAAACATGGCAGATAAATAAAACTTTAGAACGCAAACTGCTGGTTCTTGAAATGGACTTTTGGCGAAGATCTGCCGGAAAGTCAAAGATCGAACGGATAACCAACGAAAAAATTAGAGAAATTATGGGGGTAAAGAAAACTATTCTCGATGAAATCAAACAACGTCAGCTGGTATGGTAAGGACATGTGGAGAGAATGACGGACGAACGTTACCAAAGCAGATCCTAAAATGGACCACCTGGATTAAGGGCATTAACCGAGACATGTCAGACAGAAACTTACTTTCAGGGGATTGGAAAGACCGAAAACAATGGAGACTAGGAACCGGAAGGCGTAGAACGCTAAGAAACCAGATATATATATATATATATATATATACAGATCCTCAGTTTCCATAAAGAATTTTTTGGACAGATGAATGGAAATTTACTAATGAGAGTGCTCCCAATATTTGCTTACTTTATTGTAAAATTGTTTTTTTTTCGTATATTTTTCTCTACTGAAACATAAAATTAGTATTAAATTGAATTGAATATTAATTTTAGGAATGTCTAATCGACATAATTATATACAGTAGGCAAAAGATAATCCACACTAGTTTAGAAGTGTTAACAAACAGCAAAAAATTTCCATAAATGTCTAGTGCGGTGGTGATTGTATTGTGGGACATCATCTATACGAAGATAATTTAACGGCGGAAAATGTTCGTAATTTTCTAAGAAATGGAATTTACGATTATTTAAATGACATTTTCTTAGCAAATCTCTAGCTGTTTACTATTTTTCAACTCGATGAAGCAAGTGCACATACAGCCAGAATGGTAGAGAATTATCTGGATGAGCGGTACCAATGATGAATAGGTACAAATCGGCCAAGTTATGACTACCTCGTAGTCCCAATCTTACGCCTCTTTTTTTTATGGGATGATATGAACGACTATGTGGATAATGTTGAAATTACAGATCAAGAAAACTAATAGATATTTTGGTTTTTATTTTTGTATTTTTTTTTCTTTCTGACATTATACCAAGGATACCTCGTGTCATCTATACATGATTACTACACTGCGTAACTTTTTTACATTTTTCTTAGCTTGTTTCTATCATTCTTGTTTTAATGTTTATCCATTTTGTGTCAATGTCGGTCTGATTAAAATTTACTGTTTGAGTTGTTGGCAATCTTGCATTAATTTTATCATTATCTATACTTTTTATTAGAGAATTGTTTTTAAAGAATTGAATATTGATTTTATTTAATCTGAGTTATAGGACTATGGCTTAATCCCATAACTTGCACCCGGATTTATTTTAGTCGATACAGAGGCGTTCCTGTATATTTTGTTAATAAATTCATTAACTTAGCCTAATTTTCCTAGTTGAATTTTAATTTCTCTTTAGCACAATGTCAGTAAACGAATTACTTCCTCGTCGTGGAAAGTTTGAACTCTGGACTCCATTTGAGCTTTTCCCTTGTTTGTTTACAGTATACAAACTACATTCTATGCTTATTATTCCGACGTGTCAGGTTTTCCATGCAAGAGAGCCGCCATGTTGATAAATTGGCCCTTTTTGAACACTCTATAGTTTACGCTTTCCTCCGGGCTCAAATTTAAATAAAAGATGTGTTTGTATGCCGGTGAAATTAATTGGTATAGTGTGAATACGGCCTTAAATTAGAATTTAGGTAACAACAAAGGGTTACTTTCGGTAAAGGAAAATTAAAATAATATATAGGGAGTGATAAAAAGGGGTTAATGGAACGCACAATAGAAATTTTTAGGTGTTTGATACGTTACAACTGAAAATATATTCTATAGTCAGTTCAGGTCATTTATAATTTTTTATATAATATATATATATATATATATATATATATATATATATATATATATATATATAAACTAGTTAATATTGAGGTGTGCAGCAAGTGAAAGAGTACTCTTTAAAGTTAATCCAAGCTTTCGAAAATCTTTATTGTCATTTTCATCTTCAGGGAGACTACAATAATCACAAATGGGGAAATTAGTGAGATAAATTTTCCCTAATAGTATTGATAACTTTCATCTTTATTTGAGGATGTTCACTAAGATGTTAAATGGTTTTATGACAAAGTACATTGGTAAAAGAGACTAAAAAACTACGGTCACAGACCAATTTACAACAATTTATTACATCAAACTGATTTTAAAATTTAAATTAAAAAATAAAAATTATTTTAAAATAGGAAGAACCATTTTGTTCCTTCCCGAGTCACATGTAACTGTAAAATGAATTTGAAAATTATGAGGTTCGGAAATTTGTCAGCTGACGGTAGGGCTGCCAACCTTATCCCATGAATATCAATTTTAGTTCAGATGAACTGCATTTAAGGTTTACTATACAGTAAATGGTCAGTCATGCTGAAGTTATTAGGATAGACAAATGAAAATTATTATTCTTTTCCAAAAAATATGAAAAAATATCAAAAATTACTGAAAAAAATTACTTTTATATTAGAAGTCAGCAGGGCTATACACTATTAATGCATTTTGTTAGGTTGAGGTTGCAATTAAAGATAATTATGTAATGTTTTGCCAGCCGTACTGAATTATTAAATCGTTAATATCTAAGGAGAACTATGATCATTGTTGTTAGCAATATTTATAGAGCTTGATAAAGATTTATCCAAAAATAAAAGATAAGAATACATTTCACTCAAATGTTTAATATCAGTTTTTTTTATTTAAACTATTCGGTTCTTGTGAGATAAAGGCGATCTCTAAGAAAAACCTCTTGGCAATGATTGACTGAGTTGAAAGTATACTCACTGACCCATAATCCATATTATGTAAATGATTGTTTGCATGTTCAGCAAGTACACATCTTTCAGGATGTTGTATGCAATCACTTCGGTGTAATGTAATTCTATTTTTTAGTGATTGTGAAGTTTGACCGATATACACTTTGTCACAATCCGCACAAGAAATACTGTAAACAACATTGGATTGAAAACCAATTGGTATTTTGTCTTTTAGTTTTGAATACACAGAACTTATTGTAAGTATAGATTTATTAACAATTTTAATATTATCAATATTTGTGAAAATTCTTGAAAGTTTGGGTGTTATCTCCCTAATATATAACAACGAGGTGAATTTAACCGTGGTTGTTAAAAGTTCTTCTGCTATAGATTGGTGATCATTGTTAGATACATTTATGTTATCATTCATGTTAATAGTATGAATTGTTGTATCACCATTAATCGTTTCTGCCAGTGATGACGACGTGCTAAACAAGTCTTTTAATTAAAGCTGGGGGATAGGAATTGTCTGTGAAAAGCTGTAAGAGGATATTTAAGTTTTTATTATGGAAGGATGTATCAGAGATTTTTAGGGCCCTGTTTTTCATTTGTATCATTAGATTCATTTTTATTGACTGTTTGTGGTACGAATTGTAGTTCAGAAATCTACCTGAACTGCATAGTTTTCTGTACTAGTCGATTAAAATTGTGTTGTCAGGGGAACGTATGAGTTTAGTATCTAAAAAGGGTACTGAGTGATTCTCATCACACTCACTCTCAGATGAGAATCACTCAGTACCTTTTTTTAAATACTAAACTCATACGTTCCCCCGACAATACTTTCAACTGAGTCAATCATTGCCAAGAGGCTTTTCTTAGAGATGGCCTTTATCTCACAAGAACCGAATAAATAAAAAAACTGATATTAAACATTTGAGTGAAATTTATTCTTATCTTTTATTTTTGGATAACTCTTTATCAAGCTTTATAAATATTACTAACAACAATGATCATAGTTTTCCTTAGATACTAACGATTTAATAATTCAGTATGGCTCACCAAACATTGCATAATTACCTTTAATTGCAACCTCAACCTAACAAAATGCATTAATAGTGTATAGCCCTGCTGACTTCTAATATAAAATTAATATTTTTCAGTTATTTTTAATATTTTTTCATATTTTTTGGAAAAGAATAATAATTTTCATTTGTCTATCCTAATAACTTCGGCATGACTGGCCATTTACTGTAGTTAACCTTAAATGCAGTTCATCCGAACTAAACTTGATATTCATTGGATAAGGTTGGCAGCCCTACTGATAGCTGACAAATTTGCTAACTTCATAATTATCAAATTCATTTTACAGTTACATGTGACTCGGGAAGGAACAAAATGGTTCCTCCTGTTTTAAAAAAATTTTTATTTTTTAATTTAAATTTTAAAATCAATTTGATGTAATAATTTGTTGTAAATTGGTCTGTGACCCTAGTTTTTTAGTCTCTTTTACCAATGTACTTTGTCATAAAACTATTTAACATCTTAGTGAACATCCTCAAATAAAGATGTAAGGTATCAATGCTATTAGGGAGAATTTATCTCACTAACTTCCCTTTTAGTAATTATTGTAGTCTCCCTGAAGATGAAAATGACAATAAAGATTTTCGAAAGCTTGGATTAACTTTAAAGAGTACTCTTTCACTTGCTGCACACCCCAATATTAACTAGTTTATCCTAACTAGTCGACAACGACTACCCTTTCTATGTATAAATATATATATATATATATATATATATATATATATATATATATATATATTATATATATATATATATATATATATATATATATATATATATATATATATATATACATATATTAAATAATCTTGTTTTATTTTATAATATAGACTGTGTGTACAAAATTTTTTTCATGGAGAAATGTCCATGGTCTTAATGGTATTAATAAAGCAGACGTTCTTCCACGACACGATTTTTAAACCGCAAATTACACTACGATTATCAAAAAGCACATAATTATCCTTTAATATATTAAATATCACTGTCCTAGACAGTACGCTTTTTCGAGATTTTAATTTTGGACATAACAGCGGAGATTAAAGATAAAAAGTTTTGTTTTCGATGAAAAATAGCTCGTATTTTATTATTACCAAAAAAATGAGTCTTTCCAGATGAAGTGGAATAGGCGCAAAAGTCCTCACGCGTAGGAATTCGCACGTACTAAGCTTCAATAAGCCGTCTACATGCAACGCGAATTAAAAATTCGCGTGCATTGGTAGGAGAGTAGTTTTCGAAATGGTATTTAACAAATCTAAAGTTGCTATTAAAAAATTTGATATGGTAGATCCAATCTATGGCGGATTAAAAAATTTACTCTCGATGTTGTTCTGTTGGTACTGGGGAGTCTCTGAGAAGAGAATCGAATCAACTACAGAGTAAAACAACACTTCAGGGAAGTATCACGTATCAAGGCAGGATACCAGCCCAGGACAGGAATCTTCTTAGAACGAGAGAACGGAGACCTTATCGCCAATGAGAAGGAAATACTAGAAACCTGGAAAAAATACTTTAGCCAACTGTTGAACGAAAAATCTGACAGCACTCTGCCAAACATAGAGATCCATACAGCCGAAACAGAAAACACATGTCCTTCATACGAAGAGGTGATGCGCGCTATCAAGAAACTGAGAAACAATAAAGCCGCAGGCAGTAATAATATACCAGCGGAATGTCTAAAGCACGGAGGAGATGCACTCCACAGATCCATCCATACACTAATACAAAGAGTCTAGCAGGAAGAAATCCTTCCAGATGAATGGAAGGAGGGAGTCATTGTGCCAATCCACAGGAAAGGCGACAAGAAACAACGCAGCAATTACCGGGGAATAACCCTACTGAACACAACCTATAAAGTCCTATCGAACATTCTGCTGGAAAGAACCAAAACATATACAGAAGAAATCGTAGGGGATTACCAATACGGATTTAGACCTAATCGCTCAACCGTTGACCAGATATTTACCATAAAACAGATAATGGAGAAAAGCTGGGAACTCGATAGTGAACTACATCAGATATTTATTGATTTTAAACAGGCATTTGATAGAGTTTTCAGAACGAGACTATGGACTGCAATGCAGGAGTTTGGCTTTCCCAAAAAACTGGTCAGCCTAATAAGGATATGTATGGAGGGGCTGAAGTGCAAAGTGAAAGTGGGACAGTACTATTCTGAAATATTTGAAATAAACAACGGTCTTAAGCACGGAGATGCGCTCTCACTACAACTTTTTAACATAGCGCTGGAATATATAATCAGAAATTCGAAAATTGAAGCACCCACATCTATATTCCATCAAAATGGACCAAATCTACTGTTGGCATTTGCAGATGATGTCGATATGATTGATAATAGTAGAACAAAAATGAAAGAAACACTAATACGGTTCGAAAGGGAAGCAAAGAAGATGGGACTTCAAATCAACGAAGACAAAACTAAATACATGTTCATGAGTCGGAATAGCTGAAATAGAGACAGAATAGGTCAAAATATCACCATCGATGAATATAACTTTGAACGAGTCAAAGAATTTAAATGCCTAGGAACAACAATATGCGAAGATAACAACGGATCACAGAAAATAAACAATGGAATATAAGCAGGAAATAGATGCCTGTACGCACTGCAAGATCTGATGAAATCGAAACACCTCACAAGACGAACAAAGGTGGACCTATACAAAATAGTTATAAGATCGATAGTTATATATGGTTGCGAAACATGAACGCTAACGGTAGCGAACGAAGAAAGACTACGAGTCTTTGAAAGAAAAATCTTGAGGAAAATCTCGGGACAAACGATAGATGAAACGACAAGACAATACAGAACAAGAACTAACAAGGAACTAGACGAACTATTCTCAGATACAGATCTAGTAAAAGAAATAAAGGCCAGAAGACTCCAGTGAGCCGGACATTTCAGAAGGCTTCCTGACGACAGAATAATAAGACTAGCTTGGGAGGAAGCACCAAGTGGGAGAAGGCCACTGGGACGACCCCGACTCCGGTGGAGAGATAATATAACAAAAGATCTCAAAATTATGGGCATCGAACACTGGATGGAGGTTGCGAGAGATCGAAATGAATGGAGGCATGTCGTAAAGTCGGCTAAAACCCACCCAGGGTTGTAACGCCACGGAGTAAGTAAGTAACTAAGTCTCTGGGAATGTAAATAACGAATTTATAATTAAAAAAGTCATTATGGCAGGTGCAATATGGCGGTCTAAAAATTTTATATTCCCAGATTATATCCAGAATTGGTACTGGGGGATTTACGAAGCTGTAACCTTCACACTCCCACCAAACTGACCGCATGATCTTTCTGGGGATGTGGGTTGTGCTGGTTCATCACACTTGAATTTTTAATGATTTCCGAATGATGTTACTGTAGATGACCCATTTTTTATCACCAGGGATGGTTCTTTTCAAATATGGATCAGTTTAATTACACATATGGCAAATACTGATTCGTTGTGGTAAGACAATTTAAGTAATTTTCAATTATTGTATGCGATACATTTAACCTATATGCAATCTTTCGAATAGTTGTATGAGGATTTTCTCCAATTTTGGCTTTGATTTGTTTATCATCAATTTCAAGAGGTAGAGTAAAACATTAGTCATCTTTCAATGAAAAATCTCAAAAACGAAATTTTTTAAACCAATTCTGACGCATGCATTCTGTTATGCTATCAACACTATAAACTTTACATATGTGAACCTCAACAACTTTCTTTCCTTTACGAAAATAAAAAAGATAATTTTACCAGAAATGATCGTTTCTGCACTATATGTTAAAATTGACTCTAAATTAACAGGTACAAACAAAATTACGCACAAGTTGCTTCTAGAACAACCTAAATGTAAGTGATATTAAATGCCAGAAGAAAAAAAACATAACACTGACAAAACAATTACAACGCTCTCGATGTGTGACAATCAAAAATACTTTCTTGTCGATTCAATATTTAGTAAATTATTTAATATTTGCAAGAAGGGCATTCAGTAAATTAAATTCATTTATATTACTTGATGACCATCGTTCTTTAGTTGACCCGGTTTATTCACACATGAATTTATTACATCTGAACCGCCAGCATGATATATGCAGCATTTAACGAATCAAATGTTACGTTTTCTATAAAAAGAACTTCAGCAGTAGCGACTTTTTTTGGTGGCATCACTGTTTTTGTGAAACACATATTTTTCCAGTGCCTTATTAGGTTTTGATACTTTACAACTTTGGAATTTATTGATTACGAGGAATTACGAGCACATCAGTACACAATGACATCCTTCTGGTGGCAATTTTTTTTTTCTATACGCTTTTATAGTGAACAGGCAATGTATTGATATGTGCCTTATAGTGTTCAATAAAGTAATATCATTTGTAATGTTTGACTTTAGTTTTAAATAATACCTTGGAAGTTTTAAATATTTTTTTGAATTATGTTAGTAGTCTTCTCTTGACCTTCAATAGCACATAGGTGAGTGTATTTACAGTCTTTACTGTATAGTGCTTAGTGATTTTCATAACATTTTATTGAAGAATTAATACATCTCAGTGTTTTTGGGGTAACTTAAAACCAATACACAGTTTGAACTAGAATTCTTCTTAATCTAAAATTATGAGTCCAAGTACTCTTCAATAAAATAATTTCTCAACATAATGTTGAATTGAATTAAAATCACTTGTTCTGATATTTCATCCGTCATCTGTACACATTTTAAAATTTTTACTTCATATTCTTAAATAAAAGCCCCAAAAATCCTTCGAGTACAGGTTTGTACAGGGTGAGTCAACGATTGGATGAAGTAGGTTTGTGCCTTTTCGGTGAAATTAACAAAGAAACTATATTTATTGTTTGATACAGTTTATTTTTACGCAGATTTTAAAATTATTTAGGACTCTACAGGGTGAGCCAAAAAACTAGGACAGCATAAAGTTGTATTTTTTTTAAATAGAACACTCTATATACGAATCGTATTTTCGATTTAGCTTATAATTTTAAATCTTTTTTATTAAGAGTTTACTATAACAAAACTTTATAGTTTCTGAGATAATTAAGTTTAAAGAAAAAAAATCACATTTTCAAGCATCAATTCAATCCTAAATAACGTTTTCAATTTTGTGACAAATATATTCAAATTTGGAATTTAGCAAGGCCAAGGATAAGTTAACATAATTTTTATCTAATATTTGCAATAAAAGCTACAGGGTGTTGAACACATCGGCTCAAATTTGAACAAGTTTAAATGAATAAATATCTTACACCCTGTATATTTTCATGTTATTTAATAGAGTAATAAAAACCCTAAAAGTTTTGTTCAATATATCCTATACCTATTTATAATAGTTTTTGAGATATTTCAGTTTTTCTTATTTTCCATACTTTTTTACAGAAACTACAGAAACAAACAGAATGTGGTTAAATATGATGAAATACATTATTCGTTATATTACAACGGCAATAGTTTAATTAAACATAATGTGAAAAAATTAACACAACAATAACGACAAGGCAAATACATATTTACTTTTATACTAAATTGAAACAAAAAAATTACCTATTAAATACTGAGATTAATTATTTCTTTTTAATAAGTGTTCGAATAAACGACCCTCTTGTGCAATGCACAAATTTAGTCTTTTTTGCAGATTTTCACGGACCCTGGACAAAATTAGTGGCGTTATTGTTCTACAGGTATCCCTAATCCTGTTTCGCATATCTTCCACTGTTGTTGGTGGATTAACATACACCTTATTTTTAATATAACCTCATAGGAAGAAATCTAATGGGGTGATGTCGCAAGACCTTGGTGCCCACTCAATGAAACCCCCACGTCCAATCCATTTTTGCGGATATCGTTGGTCCAAAAACGCACGAACTTCACGATGGTAATGCGGAGGCGCATCATCGTGCTGGAACCACATACTGTCGAGCTCATCCCTATCGAGACCTTGAAGCAGTTGGGGTAGTTCTTCTTTTAGAAAGTTCAGGTAACTATGGCCATTTAGTGGTTCGTTAAAAAAGTGGGGTCCAATAATTCGATTATGATGAATACCACACCAAACGTTTAATGACCAGTGGTTTTGATGTTGCACCTCTCTAATCCAAAATGGGTTTTCTGTGGCATAATAATGCATGTTGCGTCTATTTACGGCACCGTTACTTCTAAAAGTAGCTTCATCACTAAACATTACCTTGCATAATAAATTTGGATTTAATTGAATCTCCGCATTTATTGTACGACAAAAGTTTACACGACTTTCAAAATCCTGTCCATGCAATTCTTGGTGTAATTCCATGTGATATGGATGATACCTATATTTCTTGGTAGTACGATTAGCGGTGGATTGTGATGTTTCACATAATGCTGCTAACTGACGGCTACCAATATAAGGATTTTCCTGAACATCTAACAATATTTGTAGTTCTTTTTCTTCATTAGTTACTGGTTTGTTGACCACTTTACGTTTTGGATAATCAACAGTACCAGAAGAATCAAATCTTTGCATTAAGTTTTGAAAAGTATGAGTATTAGGCTGGCGTCGATCAGGATACTTCATTTTGTAAATTCTTTGAGCAAGAAGGCAATTTTTTTGAGCCTCTCCTATTGTATAAATCATATCTATTAACTCATTCTTTGGAAAATTCATTTTACAATATAAGATGAATGGAAAAAAAACCAAACTACACTACATAAAAACCAAAAGAAGCGATTGCGGTTATAAATTTGACACACAGAAAAATGTTCTTTTACATTGTTTTTGCCATGGCTACTATGATAATGAAGACTATTTCTGTAAAAAAGAATGGAAAATAAGAAAAACTGAAATATCTAAAAACTATTATAAATAGGTATAGGATATATTGAACAAAACTTTTAGGGTTTTTATTACTCTATTAAATAACATGAAAATATACAGGGTGTACCATTTAAAAAAAAGATATTTATTCATTTAAACTTGTTCAAATTTGAGCCGATGTGTTCAACACCCTGTAGCTTTTATTGCAAATATTAGGTAAAAATTATGTTAAGTTGTCCTTGGCCTTGCTAAATTCCAAATTTGAATATATTTGTCACAGAATTGAAAACGTTATTTAGGATTGAATTGAGGCTTGAAAATGTGACTTTTTTTCTTTAAACTTAATTATCTCAGAAACTATAAAGTTTTGTTATAGTAAACCCTTAATAAAAAAGATTTAAAATTATAAGCTAAATCGAAAATACGATTCGTATATAGGGTGTTCTATTTTAAAAAATGCAACTTTATGCTGTCCTAGTTTTTTGGCTCACCCTGTAGAGTCCTAAATATTTTCAAAATCTGCGTAAAAATAAACTGTATCAAATAATAAATATAGTTTCTTTGTAAATTTCACCGAAAAGGCACAAACCTACTTCATCCAATCGTTGACTCACCCTGTATGTGAAATTACCGAAACAAAATCGCCACAATATTGTTATTTAAAATAGTTCTATTCAACACTACATCTGAAGTAACCTATTTTAGTCATATTTTCTCGTATACAAAACTTCACGTTTTCCTGACAAAAATTAAACTGGAATTATCGAAAAAATTATTGAGTTTATTCGTTGTTATAAAAATATGCCCCATTTTGTTTTTTGAAGTTAGTTTCACATTTAAAACAACTTATTTTGGTCAAGTATTCAAGATTTCAGACTTGCCTGAAAAAGTAGTGTATCAACCCCATTTTTTGCTACAACTAATCCTACTACTAATTTTGTATTCCTCAAAAACTTTTGATATTTGAGTAATTTGACTGTACTGAAAAAAAAAATATTTGTGGATATTATAAAATGTTTGTAAAATTTCATTTTAGTTAAGTTGAAGTCTTTTTGCCGAAGCCTTTTTAGCATAAAAATCCTTTTTGATTGGGTTTCTTAATCTATTTGAGTAAAATTTACTTAAATAAAAGTTTTATAAGGCGTATAGACTGTGTGGGAAGGTTTATTTTTGGCAAAAGAAAATTAGAAAGGAGCATATAAAAAATAAGTTGGATAGTGGGTGTTTATATATTTTTACCCATATCAGAAAATGATATAGTATGCATCCTTTGATGAAGCATATCTGTAATGATGATGTATGTTACCTGTCACATGAGAATTTTTTTGTAACCAAAAGTTGTCTTTTATTTTATTAAAAAAATTAATATAGTAGAAAAAAAAATGAAAAACACTTCATTGACTTAGCCTATAAATAAAGAATTTTATGACTTAAGCAACGCGAGTAGTTTAGACACAGTTTTACTACTCCAAGTATTAAATTGATTAGCGCAAACGGTTGATTCCATAATCAAGAAAACTTCATCATAGCTTGATTTGGGGGTACAGTAGTCCCCGGCTAGTCGAGCAAACATTATATAGCAACCATTTCTGAAATCTGGTATATTCCTTCTTCTCACACACCTATATTATTTATCGATACACTATAAAAAAAAATTTAACCTCATCAAAAACATATCCCTAAAAAACGAGCTAAATGTGTTTGGTCATACATTGCTAGACTAGAATATGACCACTACCATTCACGTTCAACGAGGTCACGGCTAAGTCACATTAAATTCTAAGGCGTTATTTAAGTCTATTGATTATTTTTAAAAAGTTGGGAAGTCTGGAACAATTGCGTTAAGTTTTTTGTTATTTTATTCTTTATTGATCACTCACACAAAAGTAGTATATTTTGCCGACGGGTAATTTTTTAGTTTTTTGAATAAAGCTCAAAAACTCAGCGAAATTGAAAAAATTATAACAGTACTTTTTTGGAGAAAATTTTCCATCGGAATAATCTATTTAAAAGATAAAAACAATCTTTTATACAATAATCAAGGAAAAACAAACCCCAAAATATGCTGTCATTCAGAACCTTTTTCTGGGCAAAGATGGATATATCATTTGCTTCATAGAAAAAAGATTGAACTCATAGCCGTTCTATAAATTTCTACAATCCAATCAAAGCTTTTTTTTTGGTATTTACTGCTTTCACTTATATTTATTTTGCAATTAAAACTCTTTTTAAATAACTTGTAAAAGAAGAAATTCTAAATTCGATTGCTATGTTTTTCTTGTATGTTTTGTTCTTCTTCTTCCCCTTTTATTTAAGACGACGTCTTGTTTTTCTGCTATATTAAGTCTCCTGTGATGTTGATGTCTAACGTTCGTGCCATCGTTTTGGAGGTCGACCATTCGGTCTTCTAGTGTTTGGTATCTCGTTCTTAGCCCATTTTGCCCGTCGATCGTCGCCCATTCTGTCTACATGGTCCCTCCAATATCTGCGCCTTGACCTTATGAACCGTACCACATCAGGCACCTTGAGGTCTTCCCTTATTTCGGAACTTCTTATTTGATCTCTTAGGGTTACTCCTTTGATTGTTCTTAACGTTCTCATTTCAACCGTTCGTAGCATATTTTTTGTTATAGATGTTTCGGCTCGAGTTTCCGATGCATAAGTTAATACTGGTCTTATCACAGTTCTGTAGATGCGTACTTCACTCTCTGTGGACATATACTTATTTTTCCAGATTATGTCCCTCAGGCATCCTGATATCCTTGAGGCCTTGTTAGCCAGTGCTCTGACTTCCTGGTATAGATTTTTATTGCTTGATATATCAACTCCCAAGTATCTGCAAGACATGCTTTGTCTGATAGGATGGTTCTTCACCACCAATTTGCATCTGACAGGATCTTTTGAAATTACCACCTTGTATGTGTGTGTACGATAGTACCGACTTAAATGAAATTTTTTGTGTTATGTTTGAGAAGTGCTACGATGGTTTCATATCATTTTGGTCGAAATTGGTTGAGTAAAATCTAAGATGGCGCCGATAATATGGCGGACAAAAAAAATTTGTTTTGTTCGATTTTCTACAAAATTGATGTTGAGGAGTTCTTGAGGTCGCAACGAATCTAATATTTTTTTAAAAAAATTCTAAATGGCGCACCAAATATGGCGAATTAAAAACATTAAATCTCTCGATGTTGTCGAAATTCGGTATAACGATGTTTTTGAAGATGTAAATTACGAATTTGAAATAGTTTTTGAAAAATTTTATATCTCTCCATATTATTTAAAATCGTTACTTGGTAGTATCTGAAGGTATAAGTTAAAATTATCATTAAAAAATTCAATATAGCCGATGCAATATAACCATTTAATTTAACATTCCTAGATTATGTCCAAAATTGGTAGTACTAGGGTGTTTTTGAGGTGTAGATTCAGATTAGGTTAAGAGATTAAAATAATTTATTTGGAGAATACAATATAGAGAGTTGAAATTTTTACGTGATTCACATTTTTTCATAATTGGTGTTAGTGGTCTTCGGGGTAGTAGGTTACGAATCTGAATATTATTTTAATATGGCAAATAGAATACGGGGGAATAAAAATTTTAAATTTTTCGATTTTGTCCAATATTCAATATTCACGAGATTAGAACACCGAATTTCATGGAGGAAAGATCCCTGAAGGTGCCTCATGCAATCGTAGGCGGAACGCCAGATATTAATTCCAATTTGACACGGTCTAAACCCAAGAATCATGACTTTTCAACTTGATAAAAACTTTCGTTCTTTATTAACTTATCCAATCTTACAAAACGTTAGGTTGATACATTTTCTTCACTCCCATTCGGAATTCTTTCGTGACAATTTTATATAAAAATTTATATTGTTATTTTTCACTTTTTAGCGCAATTTAAGAAGTCGTTTCAATTTCTTTATAAAAATTTTATAACCGAGTATAACGCAATTTTAGGATTATAAAATTATAACTAATATGCATTTTTAACTTGTAAAATTTAGTTGATGGAGAATCGACAAATGTAGGTATAGTTGAATAAGAAATGGATCTTCTTCTTCTATTGTCACTGCTACCAGAACAATATAAAAATATGTTCTTATTAAAACCATGTATTGGTAAAGTAAATAAAAAATTGTACAACTACAATAGCCTTTAATATCCACGATATCAGAATTTGCTAGGTTTTTTCCACAATTGAAATGGATGTGATACGACATCTGCGGTCTTCAGTATTGGCGACAAAATGTTCATGACATTTATAATAAAAATATTTTACTTTAAAGAAAAACATATAAGTTTTTTGCGTGAAAATGTAAGTGACGAAGAAAGAATTATCGTATCCAAACCCGATATAATAAAAAATCGAATGACGGGTGCATCAAACATACTCATAAATGTAGTGGCAAGAAATCATTTTAATCTCTCTTCAAGGGAGTTGGAACGCAACCAAAAATTGATTGATGCCAAATCAAAAAACAGAGCCTCTTGCACTCCATAGTCTTTGCTCGTGCAGACATCTTATTGATGTTTAAAAGGCTGTCATGGAACTATGGGTGGAGAAAGTAGGTTATTAAATAAATGTTCCATTTTTTACAAAAAATTCACAGCGGTCAACAGAGAAAATTCAAATATTCAAGGCATATCTAAAGAGGGTGTTGATGAAGAAATTGATATACAAATCGACAATTGTAATTTTGTTCAAGAGGCATCAGCTTAAAAAATATATATTATCTCATCAGTTTTTCAACTTAAAAGAAAATATGTTAATTATAATTTAGTAATATTAAAATTGTATTGTACTTAATAAAAATAAAGTTTTTCATTGCACATTACAAGTAAAGTGGTAAAAAATGAAAAATAATGTGGATTCTCGTCGGCAATATTTCAGTATAGGAATTTTGATCGTATAAACTTCTCATGTAAACGGCTGTAATCTCAACTTTTTTTTTCCTAAGGAAAAAATTAAATTCTATGTCAAAAAATAAAAATATATTTTTTTGATTTTGTTTTTTCCTGAAGTTTGTACTTTAAATAGATCATTCCGATGGGAAATTTAATATTCTACAAAAAATGTTGCTCTTGCGATTTTTTCAAATTTCGCTTAACTTTTGAATCATATTGAAAAAACTTAAAAATAAACTTTTTCCCTTCTTCTCAAGAATACGTCGCTAAATTTAATGGCACTTCATGATTTTATCAATTTTTGGTGAATAATAAACAAATGATACAATAAGTACCCTTTAACGCATTTGTTCCTTACTATTACTGGAGATAATTATTATTGACTTAGTTTAACATACCAAAGTTACGTCTTTCAATATAACAAGCAGCTACTATATTCTTGTCCTCCGGAACCACTAAGTCGCTTAATCGTATTTAACTTAAGATGTAGAGAGTTACGAGGATTTGTAACTGAAAATGTCAGACCTAATAATAAGGATGCTATAGACTTACTTCCACATGAGATTTTACTAAATTTACTGGCCAGGCAGTAACCATTACAGTTTTGATGGGATTATTTATCAAATTCTATATCGATAAAAACAAATTAGGACTATATTTGCAATGTCTTATACAAGTCGAATAAATATAAATAACAATTCCATATTTAAATAAAATAGGGAAGCATCGATATTGCCGACATTCACGCAACTACGAGAATCACAGAAAATAGTGTGCATCATACAAGAAAATACAATCTCATTGGATTTAGTTTCTGCTGAGGCATTGCTAACTACTTTAAAATAGGTCTGGTAATTTAGTTAAAAATCAGAATTTTAGTAACTATTATAGTCAAATAACCGGTTGTACAAATATACTTTAATCATATATCATAGTATGTATATCCATAGAAAATATCGTTCTGCATTTTCTTGAAATTTCCCTTAATTCTCCAAAATATTTAAGACCGTAATACCCTGCCTTGAATAAATTACACACTTCCATTTTTAATAAAATCTCATAGGTATTTATGTATTTGCCTCAAGGTACCCCGGTATTCTAGAATATTCTTATATGTTAATAAAATGGTACAGATGATACCGATAAAAAAAACTAGAGCTGAAATATAGCGGGCAGTTACCGATAGTCTGGACAGGTACCTTGTGGTTAATAATTTAAAAATTTATCTTTATTATGTACTCATATCTAACCTTGGATGGTAACGGATTGACTAATTACTAGTCTATATATAACATACGTTAAAAAAAACTTCCCTCTAAGAGATATGCAACCGCATGTAACTTAAATAACATACGATCATATACATTGAAACAAGGAAATGGTTGAATTTACCAACATTATTTCTGTTAAATATAAACAATAGTTTTTAGGCTTTCAACAAAACAACAAAAAATGTTCAATTATACTATTTGAATTAAATGTAGAAAATATTGTTTTAACCATAAAGATCATGTCAAATCAAACAAAAATGTGTGTAATTTAATATCACAAAAGGTAGTAAAATGTTAAGTTCTATTACTTGTATGAACTCTCAGATATATTACTTGAACCGCACATATAGAGTTCAAGAAAGATATCTGAATGGTCAGTCAATATTCTTTGTGGGTTAAAATAAACGATATATGATTTAAAAGAATCACCAATAGCATATTACTTTAAGAAAATAAAATAATGAATTGTAAACATTGAATGCAACAACTTTTAATTTTGAATCCATGATAAAGAATATTTGGCTTAATAACCATTTTTTTATTTTAATAACCAAAGATGTTGACACAATACTAAAACACGCTTTTTTAACACACTATGTCGACAATAAAAAATATTCAAATAAAATAATATTTAAAAAATAATTTTTCGAAATTAGGATTTCCTTGATGTACAATGTTAAATTAAAAATGTATTACGTCGGAGAAAATAAGACGAATTGCCAGCAGTTATAATATAAAAACAGCCTTTAAATCAGGAAATACACTTAGAGCTCATTTAACAAAAACAAAATCTAAAACTATCGATAAGAAAGAATGTGTTTACAAAGTTCCATGTGAGAGTGGTGAAACGTATATTGAAGAAACCAAACGACCACTAGAAGTTAGAATTAAGGAACATAAAACTCATACACAAGAAGGGGAAACGTCGAGATCAGGTATTGCAGAATACTCTTGGGATAAACAACACCATATAAAATGGTCTTAGGCTGCGGCAATATATATGGAACCCAATATGAAAAAAAGAAAATTTATAGAAGCAGCATACATTAAAAACAATAATGAAATCTTAAGTAAACCGAGTGTTGAGATACCTAATCTTTGACAACCACTACTTTGTAACATCAAATCTTTGAGGTGTGTACAGTGAAGCGAAACTTTGCGCTTCAATGGACACTGTCCCTATATAAGCTCGTAGTCTTAAGACAAAACATTCAGTTTATACTTGATAACGATTAGAGATACAATCTAATCGAAACGTCGTAAAAAAAATAAAAATAAAGACAATGCAAGTCTAATCACATTTTAGTCAGCAACTATTTTGTTGTCAAATCGTTTATTTACAATTGTCTGTGATTGATTTATGTGCTATGTTATACTTATTGTACTGTCTAGATCATATATGTAATTTTAAAATTTATGTAGTCTGTTCTTTTTCCTGCCTAATAATAGGGACCATGGCCCTGTAGGGCAGCGTAAATAAATAAATAAATAAATAAATAAAATAACATCATAAAAGGATCTATTTTTCGTCCACAGACTGGAGTAAATCGTTATGGTAGAATTGTTAGTTAAATTTTCTAATGTATTTTATCAGTTTCGTAATCTAACACAAGAAGATTTTGTTAACCAATTAAAAGTGTTGTTTTACATCTCCGATTTAGGTTACATGATTAACTACATGAAGACCTGTACTAAAAAATAATAATGCATTCACATTATAAGACCATAACGTCTTCAAAATAATATGACGACCAAACCTCCTTATAGTACCATATAATGAGACACATGACAACAATATCCATATAATACACATGTAAATCTGCGTGAAAAATTTCAACTTCCATTAAATCTCATTAATGGCAAAAGTAAGTAATCAAAATATCATAAAATTCAAAATTTTACGAAATTTACTACTTGAAAGCTAATAATATTGCCCAGAAGCAAAGTCACAACTTGTCTTCATTACATCGAAAGATTTATCGACCCTCTTGTTAGTTAATAAATTGTGTCTAAATTTAAATTTTAATTAATGAAAAACTATTTTTGTCTGGTAGTGAGTGTGTAGTAGCCGTAAGTGTATTTACAAATAACTATGGAGTAAAAATGTTGGAGCTATGGCCAGTACGCAACAGAAATTTTTATTGAATAGTATATAAAAGGTGAACCATCTGTGGTTTTTTTAAAGTTAGAATTAAACATATATTTTACTAATTAAATTCGTGAATATTTACTGAAAATGAGAGGTGTATCTGTGGCAATTATGTATGAAAAATTCCTGTGGCAGGCCTGCTTCCGAACAGCAAAACTTTCGACGACTTTTTCTACTAATAAGAGTTCAATGGTCTTTATTAGATGTTGAATGTTGCGTTAGAGATTTTGAATTGTTCATGGGGCATTGGAACAAACGTTTCTGTTCGAAAAACCCTCATTACTAGAATTACGGGAAACTAAATGTTCGCTGAATTTGGATCTCAATGAACCCATTGTTTCACATGTTGCGTGTGATGTTGAGCCGTCTTGTTGAAACCAAGGATCATTGACATTAAATTCATCTAATTTTGGCCAAAAATAGTCAGTCAGCATGTTTCGATAACGCTCAGAATTCTCTCTAACGGTCTTTTCACTTTCATCTTTGAAAAAAAGGGTGCAATGATCCGGCAGTCCATAATCCGCTCCAAGCAGTAACCTTTTTGGCATGAAGTGATTCTTCATGAATCATGTGAGAATTTTCCGAGCCCCAAACGTGACAGTTTTGTTTATGAACATGTCCATTGAAATAGAAATGTGTTTCATCGGAGAAAATGATCTTTGATAAAAAAAAAACCTCTTCTCTCCCCAGCATCCAATTGATAAAAGTTCGGCGTTGGTGATGGTCTTGTAGCTTCAATTTTTGAGTCAATTGGATCTTGCATACATGCAAATGAATATCAACGTGCGAATGCGACGTAAAGTGGTTTGAGGAATGTTTAATTCTTGTAAACGATGTGTGGTTGATGTTGATGCCATTTCACGAACACTTTCACTTACAGCGGCTATGTTTTGACGAGTACGATCTAGCCCAGAATGTTGGTATGCTCTACGAACTTCTACCGAGCAAGTTTCCTTGAAATGTTGAACAATTTTGCTGATTCCGGGTTCTGTAGGACGTCTATGTTGACTGAAATGTTCACGAAATTTACGAAATATTACTCTCACAGATCGTCATATGTCATAATAAGTTTCGATTATTAAAATCCGCTCTTGTGTTGTTAAGAAATCCATTACTATTTGCCGTATCTTTCACTTGACGCATGTCACAAAATAACATCATGAAGTTTGTTACTTGATATCGAAATTAATATTTAAAAAAGAAACCAACAGATGGCTCAATCATTATATATTACTTTTTTTAAAGTTTCGGTTACATTACGATAACATAATTTATTTATCTATTTTCTTTTTTGATTGCAGGTACGTCCTAAATTACAATACTTATTGAAAGCCTTTCGGATGAGGTAAGTCTTTAATCCTTTTTGAAACACGTCAAAAGTCATGGATTTCAGTCATATTTTAAATACCGTAGGAAGAATCTTCACTTTGCAATAGTATAATTAAACGTAATCAATCTTATCATTAGCAATTATTTGTATAAAATCCATAATATATATGATATAGTTAGTTCAAGTTATATGGTATTGTTTATATATGACATTTTTAATAATTAAACACTGAAACAAAGTTTAATTTTCTATGCGAAATTTGCGTATGAGCTTTAAGCGCTCTCTAAATGTTTGTTTATCTTTTATTTTGATGCTGAGAGAAATGTTTACGCTAGGTAAACCCATTGAACTACAACTTAAACTTCACTACAACTAATTGAATATTGTCGTTTTAGAACTGACATATAAGATTTCAATTATAACTATATACTGAATATCTTAAATTTACTAAAATATAAACATCAGTAAAATTTTGTCTTTAAACATAGCTACTCTTTATCTTGGGAATTATGGCTTAAAATGTTATAAAACTTAAATTAACGCTATCATATTTTATATAAATTACGCAAGGTGTGCAAAAATGGTCCAACCAAATTAGATATTGAAGTTGCTATGTTCTGATGTAATATTATTATTTCCTGGATAAATCACTTTGGAGTGATAATTGTCCTTATCGCAACAATTTTGACAAATTTTTCTTTCTTTCTAAATGATATGTCTCTGTAAATACCAATGCTAGAAAAAAAAAATAGAATTTAATTTGTTCATCGGACGATTTCCTTTCGATCTATGCTATTCCAAAAATACTATTACAAGGCAAAATGAAAAATGCGTGAACGAAAAAGAAGTTTATACTCAGTCAATGCTTTGGGCTTCTAAACACGTAAAATTTCACTTTTTAACAAATAAGTTATCCTAGTCCAACTCCGATGGGTGAAATAGTTTTGGGCACGATAATTTGTTAATCTAGCTCGATGCGCAAACAGAGAGTAGTAAACAATTGCTCAAAATATATTTTATTAGGATGTTTTTTTTTTATTTGTAAAGGAATCGTTTTCTCAAGAACTTGGCTCATAATTTATAACATAGTTAAAAAAAAGCAAAATATTTAATTTGTTTATAAGCAAAAAACGCGCTTGCTTGTAAACAATCCCTCCTAATTATCCAATCTTAAAAAATCAAAAAAGTTTTGACAGCTTGTTGTAGTCTAGTATATGTAACAAAATCAGCACCCTCAATAAATCGTAATTAAACATGTTTTGAACAATTGTTTGCCACTCTCTGTTTGCGCGCTGATTAACAAATTATTTTGCCAAAACTATTTCACCCATCGGGACTGGACTAGGTGGAATTTACTTGTTAAAAAGTAAAATTGTATGGTTTCATGTATTTAAACGTCAAAAACATTGGGTTTAAACCTCTTTATCGTTCAATTCTAGAAAGGTCGTTAAATATTGTTTCTACGCATGTTTTCATTTTGCAATGTAGCTATTAAGATAAGGTTGTGGGAAGCTGTGGAAGAATTTGGAATCCCGCACAAGCTGATTAGACTGTGTAGAACGTGGCTGGAGGGGGCAAAAAGCTGTGTCAAAATTGAAGGAGAATGTAGCCAAACATTTTCTATCAACGGAGGATTAAAACAGGGAGATGCTTTGTCGCCAGTACTGTTTAACCTTGCATTGGAGAAAGCCGTACGAACAGTATCAGTTAACGCGGAGGTTTTTGGGCCAAGTTGCCCTAAACTTATTTTGGCTACGTGGATGATATGGGCGCGATAGGAGAAAGCACAGTCAGTGTGAAGGAAAACTTCATAAAGATAGAAAAAGAAGCTCAGAGAATAGGGCTCCAAATAAATGAAGGAAAGACCAAATACATGCATGTCTCCCGCAACCCCGTCCGAGACAGAATCAGCCAGAACGTCACCATGGATGACTATAATTTTGAGCATGTGCGAGTTTTCAAGTACCTGGGCGCAGTGATAACGGCAAACAATAATATTGCATTAAGAGGTTAAACAACGCATCACACAAGCAAATAAATGTACATTTGCGATACAAACCTTGCTTAAGTCAAAATTTATCACTAGAAAGGTAAAAACCGAAATTTATCGAACAATAATACGACCAGTAGTAATCTACGCCAGTGAGACATGGACCCTGACAGTCCACGATACGGAGCTGCTAAGAAGGTTTGAGAGAAAAATCCTGCTCATAATATATCGCCCATACCGAGACCTTGAAACAGGCCGTCACAGAATGAGAAGCAACATAGAGCTTGAGCATATATATCATACCCCTGACATCATTCAAGAAATAAAGTCCAGAAGACTACGATGGGCAGGTCATATACAAAGGAGTCAAAACGATCGATTAATAAAACGGGTATGGGAGGAAGCACCACCAGGAAAAAGACCACTGGGAAGACCTAGGCTTAGATGGAGAGATAACATCCACAAGGATCTAGCTATCCTTGAAGTTGACCAGCGAGAATGGAGGGAGCTGGCACAAGAGCGTTCTAGGTGGAGGCAGATAGTCGAGGCAGCCAAGACCCACCCTGGGTTGTAGTGCTACGGAGTCAGTCAGTCAGTCAATGTAGCTAGCTATCTAATAATAATGTTTTTATATGCGCGAAAGTATGAGAACTGACGTGTGAGCATACAAAATTTATCTGAAGTTGTGGAAGTTGATCTTTATTTACCTATCTTTAAACAACAAATTCTTAGATGATCAACATATTGACTTCAAGGGCATTTATAAGAAAACGCTAGGACTTCTGTTTCGTCTTCAATTTAATTTAAAATCATCTTCGTTGGTTTTTAGGCGTTATACAGGGTACTTCGACTACTTGACATTATACAGGGTTCTCATTTTAATCAATACTCACAAATATCTTAACATGTAAGTAAGTTAACTGAAAATATTTTCCACAAAAGTTAAGTTGAATCTCAAGGTCATTTTAAGGTCAAACAGCCATTTCGATCTCACTATTATTTCGCTAATAGAAATCCCAACTAAATAATTAATTTAAAATCAGTAGTACATAAATTTTCACTCATAACGTGCTGCAAAAAAAAAAAAATGTTTTAACCTAAAACATTTTTTTTTGCAGCTGCCATTGCCAAATCGGAGGTTCATATTTTAAAAGTAAATTTAATCTCGAGATCACATCTTTTTATGTGCTATCATTAGGCCCCAAGCACTTTTTCCTAGACTGTTGTCTTTGAGGGATTGATGTGTAGTGAGATGGGAATGATCATTTTAATCCCCTTTAGAGTTTTTTGTTTGCTAGAATGATTGTCATTGGCGCCATTTTATTTAAATTTAATTTTAAATGTTTTAAAATACAAATTCAATCACCGAAGTTTTCAAACAATTAAATTCGATTTTAGATAAAATATCCCCAACAACAGCACAGGCAAGAAACAAAA
Organism: Diaprepes abbreviatus; assembly: GCA_034092305.1. Taxonomy (NCBI): domain Eukaryota; kingdom Metazoa; phylum Arthropoda; class Insecta; order Coleoptera; family Curculionidae; genus Diaprepes; species Diaprepes abbreviatus. Next base: position 17,830,446 of record JASJET010000103.1, read on the forward strand.
CCTTCGTAAAGTTTTGTACGTAGCGGGTATGAAAGCGACCGATTTTCTTAATTTGGATTTAAAAAAAAAAAAAGTTGTAATGTTCAAAAGTTTTAAACCAAAGGTAGTTACTATAAAAAATGGATGGTATGTTTGACCGGTTTTGTTTTGCTTAAGATCTTTTTGTTTTTCATCCTTTTATATATAAGAACATAAAAAAAATTATATAGAAATGTAAAAGATGAAAACCTAGAAATTAACCGTTGAAATCAGTAGCAGGAATAAATTTCCTCCCATAAACAACAGTTTCTAGTTTTAGCGTTTTGATAACAAAAGAAAACGATATTTAAAATTCTATATTTTTAGGGTTCAAAAGTGCGTTGACATTTTGTTGCACTTGTCAATTTAAATCCTTTATTTTAACTTAAATCAAAAGCTCGATCTTGATGTTTTCAAAATAGAAGAAGGATATATATATGGAGCGTTCTTTGTCAAGTAGGCAACCCAACTCCCCATTTTTTATTGCTAACAAAACAGCAAATTTTTGGTAAAGACGTTTAGTTTCAATTGCAGTTGGGCCTTTTTGAAAAAAATAATATGGCAGGTCAAATATGACGACGAATATGAAGAACTTATGGATATGATATTTAATTCTTTGCTATAAATACTTTGTCAATTTGTCTAAATACACATATGAAATGATTTATGGGATTTCTCATTACAGTGACAATGTATCATAATACGATTTTCAAAATGGCGGATCCAAGATGGCAGATTTAAGGATTAAATTTTATTATTTTGTTGTGAAAGTATAAGTTACGGCATTTAAATTCCACAAATATAAACTTTCATTTAGTAAAGTAATTTTCAATAATACAAACGAAATTTCCAAAATTTCCAAATTCTTAATCAGCACTGTTAAAACCCCTTTATTTAAATTGCTATTTGAAAGTGGTTAAATTGACAGTATAGTATATATTCGCTATCTTGAATCCGCCATTTTGAAAATTAGGGAACTTCATTGGTATTATTAAAAAGTATTTAACCACATAAAAATTTATATTTGTGTAATTTAAATCCCTTAACGTATAATTTCATGGCAAAATAATAGAATTTAGTTCTTTAGTCCGCCATCTTAAATCCGCCATTTTGAATATCGTATTACAAACTTTATCATTGTAATGAGAAATACTAAAAACAGTTTCATTTGTATTTTCAAACAAATTTATAAAATTGATTAGTATTTATAACAAAGAATTGAAGATTATATCTAGCATTTCTTCATATTCGTCGCCATATTTGATCCCCATATTGTTATTTTCATGAAGTCCTATCTGTAAATAAAATCAGATATTTTTATTAAAAATCTAAGCTTAATATAAGCTATTTTGGATGCGATAAAAAATGGAGAATAGGAGTGGCCCACTTGATAAAAAAAGCTCCATATATATATATATATATATATATATATATATATATATATATATATATATATATATATATATATATATATTTATTTTCTTGATTCTTGAACCATAGATTATATCATTTTTCTTAATTTTGTATTTTCTTGGGTTTAGGTTCTATAATTAATAAAACACAAAACGATTGACGTTTCGCCCTTTATTCAAGGCATTTTTAAAATTTATTCCTAAAAAAATATATAATTAAAATACATCAATATAAAAAACATACTTTACATTTTGGAAAACAAACAAGACACTTAAAAACAGTAGTCAAAAACTTTAAAACATTTTAAAAATATTTAATTTCACCAGTACATACCTTGACATTTTGCTGTTCTGTTTCTAAATAAACTTTAAATTTTCTTCGTTTACTGAGGATACGTGGAATGCGAATGTGTTTTATTTTTTTAAATATTTTTTATATTTTACAATGTATATAAAAAAAACAAATAAGGTATATGTTTGGTTTTATGTTTAAGAGGATATTCTATTTTTGATTCTTATTTGACCGGATCGAATACTTAATAGTTTTGTTTAAATTAGGTTTGCGTAAATGTGGCTCAAATTTCCTATATCTGTTCTGTCGTTAACAGTGTTTTTATCTTTTTTAATTTCAATCATTTCCTTTATCTGTAATTTTTGGTAATTCATATCTTTGTTTTTTATAATGGTACTGTTATAATCAAAAGTATGTTTTTCGTCTTGTGTGTGTTTGTTTAACGCTGTTGAGGCGTTTTTTGTATATTTATGGCCATTTAATCTGTTCTTCAGTAATTGGCTCGTCATGCCTATATATTTTTTGGGACAATTTGTGCAAGGGATCGAATATATTATATTTGATTTATTCATTAGAGGAGTTTTACTTTTTAAATTTGTGAATAATGTATTTAATTTATTATGTGACCTGTGGCATACGATAATATCATGCTTTTTTAAAATGTATTTTATTTTTTCTGACAGCTCAATAGTGTAAGGTAATGCCACATATTTCTGCTGTTTATGTTCTATGTTTTTTGTTTTTACATTGTTATAAAACTTATATGTTCGTTTATCAATTATTTTGGTGATAGTCTTTTCGTTGAAATTATTATTTATTAGTGTCTCTTTTACTTTTTGAAGTATTTTTGGTCGGAATTCTGGAGATGTTAGGGAGATAGCACGATCAGATAGATCGATTATAACGCTGTTTTTTTGAGTTTTTGAATGATTAGAGAAATAGTTTCGATATCTACCTGACCAAGTTGGTTTGGTGTACCATTCAGTTAAAATTTTGTTTTTTCTGCGTATAAGTGTCATATCTAGAAAATTTATTTTATCATTATTCTCTGTTTCGGATGTGAACTGTAATTTTTCGTTGAAACTGTTAAACTCGTGGAGAATTTCATTTATTTTATTTTGTGGTACGGCTGCTATGCAATCATCGACAAAACGTTTGAAAAATATTATATTAAAATGTAATTTTTCTAAGACTTTTTCCTCTAAATATTCCATTACTAGCTGAGCAATGGTAGATGACATTGGTGATCCCATAGCACATCCATCGAGTTGTTTATAAAAGGTATTTTCATACTAAAAATAATTTGTATTAAGAACGAGGTCAACAGCATCCATAAAATTATTTTTTGATAGCGTTGTATGTTTTTTTAAAATTTCCCATTTTTCTGCTAAAATAGTGTGGACGAGTTGATTTGGTATGTTTGTATACAAAGATATAACATCTAGCGAAATGAGTCTGTAATTTTCAGGTAGGTTTACTTTATCAATAAATTTTTTAAAGGCGAATGAATCTTTAATAAAAAAATCGTTTTTGCCTGTAATATTTGAAATGCAATCTGATAAGAATTTTGATAAACTATAGAATGGCGATTGTATACAAGAAACAATAGGTCTTAGTGGTATATTTTGTTTATGTAATTTTGGTAGGCCGTATATTTTTGGTGGAATAGCATTGTGAATGGTTAGCTTTTTTGCATCTTTTTCAGTTAGTTCTTTTACATTGAGCAATTTTTTTATGAAGGTTGTAAGAGAAAAAAATTAAATAAAAAATAATAATAGATAAATAATAAATAAATAAATAATTTCTCTAAATTACCCAAAAAAAAAAGTTGTTATAAAAAAAATTTAAAAGAACCAAAAGAAAGAGATGCGTTTATGTAAACTTGTCAGGTGGCTCTGTAATTGGCCTCTACCTTTTAGGGCTCCCCCCGGCTAGCCTCCAAGGGAACGGAGAGTGGTGTGGGTATATGCGCCACCTGTTTTATGTGCCCTAAAGGTCAAGGCAGAGACCGATCTAACAAAAAAACAGGAAATTTAATTAACCTTAAGAAAAACACCCAAAAGATTTAAAAGAAAACAAGCATCTATATTACGTGCGTTGGTGTAAACGTAACCAGCGCTTCGGACAGTCAGCTGTTTTTGACAATTCGAACTAAATTATCTAACAAAATGAGAAATGAGTGATTTAATATAAATGGCAACTATATATACATAATAATGATAGTATTAAGTGCACTTTACCCGCGTCAATAGGCCTGTTTACCTGAGTTAACAAATGTGCCCCTTTTACATATGTGAGAGATATCAACTGCATATGGTTGCAAGAGTTGATTAATTGTACCATACGAGGAAACACAATAGATCTTACCAAGGTAAGTACACTAATTATTCATTTATTTTATATTTAAAATGAAAAAAAAATACAGCGGCTTTAAATTTTACAGGTGATGCTGAAGGCATTAAAGTCTATGATACCCTGAAAACGACACAGACACATAAAACCTGTTTAACAACGGCTTCTTGATGTGCTGATATTGAAGCTCTGGATCACTCAGTGTGGTGGTACGTAGCATGTAAGGCAGGTGCTGTAGAGGTATTCGCAAGGATGGCCGAGTGGTCTGGTATGTACAGCAGCCAAGGCAGGTACCGTTAAGAAGTCAGCCAGAAGGCCCCGATGATGATTCCAAATGAGAGCAATGAAAGGAGAAAAAAGAAAAAGGGAACAGAAAAAAAGGGAGAGAAAAAGGCCTAAAACAAAAGATGGACTTAGAAAGAACTCAACCTTCTATGTTACGAGTGAGGTAGGTTACTCATTCCTTTTCTTCTTAAACATACCCACAATTATTAATACTTGAAAATTACAACAAAGACTTACCAGTGATGTTATGTGGCCTTTTCGTGGTGGAACAAAAAAAAAACAAAATCTGATGTCAGGTTTGTCCCCCGAATTGACCAAACTAAATCAGCCTACAGCTGTTACCAACACAGGTACTATCAACTTGGTCAGGGACCCGAAACTTTCAATGAAAAAGAAAAAACTAGCAAAATTGCCAAGTGACCTTTCCGGTGCAACTCTGCAAGGAAAGTTCTTATCACTCTAAGATTTTTTTCATGTCCCCCAGAAAAACATCCACGGAAACGGCGGGAAAAGATACAGGGATCTGTATATTGACTGACAACTGACAAGCTTCAAAACAATAAAAAAATAGAAATATGAAATTTTAAAATTATGACACGAAATTTTTATTAGCAATTAACTAAAACAATTGTGGTACGTTCAAGAATTTATATCAGTAAAAAGGCTTTGTTGAAGTGAAACTAAACAAGAAAAGTCGAGTAGATTCTAACCTTAAACTTTATTTACATTTGACACTAAGGTAGTTTTTCCGATTTTAGCTCAATATAATCTCTCATAGTCGCACGATAACTGATACAATGGAAAAATTAAAGTGCTTAGAAGACATATAAGATCCAGCAGTATCCAGGGAGCTTCCACTCAGAAATCTGTTGATTCTGCAGCCAAATGATTATCTGCCCACTCGAGGTCTCTCGATGAAGGTAACAATAACCGTAAAAGACAATTTAAATTAATAATTTCTGACTAAATATTCTATATTGAGCCACTCTGTACAAGACTAATACCCTTTTATATTTTAGGTACAAAGGAGAGAAGCCTTAGGAACTCAACAAAATAACAACAAGGACTATTGAACAATGACCATCAATTATAATACCATAATTGTGAATCAAATTCTAATAAACAAGATATATTGCCAATGTTTTCTTTCATTTGTAAATCTGTTCCCAAAACAAAATAAAATAAAACACATAAATGATGAAAGGTAAGCGTAAAAATTACTATTTTAGATAGGAAATTAGATAGGAAAATTAAAACCGTAACAAGGTATTATTTTTTTTTTTGATATAAGTTCGTTGGATCACTTTTAATCATTATTCTAAGGCCTGATAAAAGCAATAAAACAGTAGTTATGAACAAGGCAGATTACGAGACAAAAATGAAGAACTTACTAAAGGACGAAAATACATATAAAAATATTAAAAGTGATCCAACGAACTTATATCAAAAAAAAATAATACCTTCATAAAAAAATTACTCAATGTAAAAGAACTAACTGAAAAAGATGCAAAAAAGCTAACCATTCACAATGCTATTCCACCAAAAATATACGGCCTACCAAAATTACATAAACAAAATATACCACTAAGACCTATTGTTTCTTGTATACAATCGCCATTCTATAGTTTATCAAAATTCTTATCAGATTGCATTTCAAATATTACAGGCAAAAACGATTTTTTTATTAAAGATTCATTCGCCTTTAAAAAATTTATTGATAAAGTAAACCTACCTGAAAATTACAGACTCATTTCGCTAGATGTTATATCTTTGTATACAAACATACCAAATCAACTCGTCCACACTATTTTAGCAGAAAAATGGGAAATTTTAAAAAAAACATACAACGCTATCAAAAAATAATTTTATGGATGCTGTTGACCTCGTTCTTAATACAAATTATTTTCAGTATGAAAATACCTTTTATAAACAACTCGATGGATGTGCTATGGGATCACCAATTTCATCTACCATTGCTCAGCTAGTAATGGAATATTTAGAGGAAAAAGTCTTAGAAAAATTACATTTTAATATAATATTTTTCAAACGTTTTGTCGATGATTGCATAGCAGCCGTATCAAAAAATAAAATAAATGAAATTCTCCAAGAGTTTAACAGTTTCAACGAAAAATTACAGTTCACATCCGAAACAGAGAATAATGATAAAATAAATTTTCTAGATATGACACTTATACGCAGAAAAAACAAAATTTTAACTGAATGGTACACCAAACCAACTTGGTCAGGTAGATATCGAAACTATTTCTCTAATCATTCAAAAACTCAAAAAAACAGCGTTATAATCGGTCTATCTGATCGCGCTATCTCCCTAACATCTCCAGAATTCCGACCAAAAATACTTCAAAAAGTAAAAGAGACACTAATAAATAATAATTTCAACGAAAAGACTATCACCAAAATAATTGATAAACGAACATATAAGTTTTATAACAATGTAAAAACAAAAAACATAGAACATAAACAGCAGAAATATGTGGCATTACCTTACACTAGTGAGCTGTCAGAAAAAATAAAATACATTTTAAAAAAGCATGATATTATCGTATGCCACAGGTCACATAATAAATTAAATACATTATTCACAAATTTAAAAAGTAAAACTCCTCTAATGAATAAATCAAATATAATATATTCGATCCCTTGCACAAATTGTCCCAAAAAATATATAGGCATGACGAGCCAATTACTGAAGAACAGATTAAATGGCCATAAATATACAAAAAACGCCTCAACAGCGTTAAACAAACACACACAAGACGAAAAACACACTTTTGATTATAACAGTACCATTATAAAAAACAAAGATATGAATTACCAAAAATTACAGATAAAGGAAATGATTGAAATTAAAAAAGATAAAAACACTGTTAACGACAGAACAGATATAGGAAATTTGAGCCACATTTACGCAAACCTAATTTAAACAAAACTATTAAGTATTCGATCCGGTCAAATAAGAATCAAAAATAGAATATCCTCTTAAACATAAAACCAAACATATACCTTATTTGTTTTTTTTATATACATTGTAAAATATAAAAAATATTTAAAAAAATAAAACACATTCGCATTCCACGTATCCTCAGTAAACGATGAAAATTTAAAGTTTATTTAGAAACAGAACAGCAAAATGTCAAGGTATGTACTGGTGAAATTAAATATTTTTAAAATGTTTTAAAGTTTTTGACTACTGTTTTTAAGTGTCTTGTTTGTTTTCCAAAATGTAAAGTATGTTTTTTATATTGATGTATTTTAATTATATATTTTTTTAGGAATAAATTTTGAAAATGCCTTGAATAAAGGGCGAAACGTCAATCGTTTTGTGTTTTATTAATTATAGAACCTAAACCCAAGAAAATACAAAATTAAGAAAAATTATATATATATATATATATATATATATATATATATATATATATATATATACTACCCGTTTAAGCCTCTACTTTTAAAAGGAATCTGTCGCTTTTGCCAAACTAAAGGCAGCGGCGCTGTAGTAGTAGACAAAACTTTTATATATTATAACAATAAACAGAAATTTCCGAATAAGTATATAAAATTGTTATGGATGTAACTGTTTTTTAGTATAATAATGTTTTCAGGGTCGCTGATTACGAATCCTACACTGGTAAAAAATAACTTAAATTTAATGCAAATTTTATGTTTTTCTACATTTAATTTAATGATTTTTTAAAATGGTGAATAATTTACATTTACTTTCAATTTAAAGCGATTCGTTCAAGTTTCAGTTGTACATTAAATTTGATTAAATGGTATCTTAAGTTTCAATAAAGTAACTGAAAAGATATTTCAACACTCTGTGCATTAAAATTTTCAGATATACCCTAACACTGATGGAATTTATTCAATATTCGATAACGTACATTGCATGAGATTCCAGGAGATGGCGCAACTTGTATTGAACTTTTTGTTTAGTATGATATAAGTTGCTTAAATAACTCAATTTTCTTATCATGAGTTGTATATATGTGCCTCGTATTCGGTCCACAGATGGCGATACACACATACCTATGCAAAAAAACCTTTTCCTGGTAGTTTCTTGCAATCTGAAGTAGTACTTGATTCTTAATCAGAACAAAGCACACCTGTCCTTATTAAGCATTTCCTGTTAAAAATTAATTCATATGTACAAGAATACAGAATTTTTTGAACTCATATTAATGTTGTTGCATTAAATATGTGATAACATATATCATATTCAATGAACGTTAGCTGTATATTGAATGCACATAGTCACCTTAAAAAACTTTAAATTTAATGTATTATTACATTAGATTTAATAGAATAAATTAATTTATATGAATGTAAATTATTAAATTTAATGAATTACATTAATAGCATTTAATAAACTTTTATATAATTTGCTTCCAGCATATTTACATTAAATTTAATATATTTCCTTTCTACAGTGTAGATCAGAATTTGTGATTCGTGATGACCGACCTTAAAAACATGATTTTACTAATAAACAGTTATTTACATAACGTTTTCAAATACCTGTTCACAAATTCATATTTATTTTTTTATAGTATAAATGCTTTGTCTACTATTATAGTACAGCTATCTTTAATTTATCACAATCACAATATTGCATTTAGAAGTAGAGTTTTCACGAAAAATCAATTATTTTCCTCAAAAATTCAAACGCACAGGAGATAATTGATTTAACAGAGAATATAAAACAATTTTTCTTCAAACCAAAAAGCAGAACTTAGTTTTGCCTCAGCAAATTTGTCACAAAAAATCATATTTAATAGCTAATAATAATTATAAGAATAAAGTTTCCTAGCTAGAATATTTAAATTTTGCTTCACTAGTGGTCACGATAATAGAATAAGCAGAGAAAATCAAGAATGATAAAAACATTATTCATGTAAATTTGTTGTGTCTAGTATCATAATGGAAGCAGCAACTTCTGGATGACAACAGTTGTACCGGCCATAGTTTTCAATATATTTCTTAATCATGTTTTATGTTCGCTTAAAACACTTCATTAAATTTGTAGTTTCATATTTCGGGACAGCTGTCATATTAGAGCTCATAAAAATAGAAAAATGTTTTGTATTTCCATTCGGATATTTTTATTATTTCCGTTTTGAAAATAGTTCAGTATAAGTTTAGTATACAGAGAAAATAAATAGAAAAAGAGTATTACAGATTGTTCTGTCACTATATTTCTACAAAAAATCGTTATATATTTTTCAAGTTACTTCGAAGGTTTAAGAAAAAGTTATAGAATAGCAGACTTCTTTATATGCATGTAATAATAAATTATTGCCTTTAAAGCAATCGAATTTTACGAAAGCTCATAGCTGTACTTCTGCTCTCGCTGACGTTACAGATGACACAGTATATGCACAAGATGGGGGAAAAGGCAACTATTGTCATTTTAGATTATTCAAGAGCATTTGATAGACGAAATAGTAGATATCTATTGGACTTCCATTGTCTTTATTTTTCTTTGTTAAATATCACGACGTTTCGGCTAGTAGTTATCTCTAGCCGTTTTCAAGTGAAACTAAAAACGGCTAAAGATAACTACTAGCCGAAACGTCGTGATATTCAACAAAAATAAAGACAATGGAAGTCCAACAGATATCTACTATTTCGCAAGAAACAAAATTGTCTATGACCTTCAAACAAACAGCATTTGATAGGTTACACTATGAAATTATAATCGTTATACTACAGCATAATGGCGTTAACAAATCATCATTAACTTTAATTTTCTCACTTTTATTTAATAGAAAGCAATGGGTTATTATTGATGGCAAGTCATCAAAGTTGCTAAAATCATCACAGATATCCACCAGGGCAGCATTTTCGACCCTTTATTATACAATATTTTCAACATCAATTTTTTTAAAGCCCAAAAACACTTGTACGCAGATGCCATTCAACTTTATATAACATTTAATACAATTAAAGCTCGAACAGTAAACCAGCAACTAAATAAAAGTCGTCAAGCAATACATGAAGTTTCAGAAAAACATTTACTAAAACTCAATTCAAGCAAAAGCCTTATTACTCTGTAACGAGAACCAAAAAAATCTAATTTTAATGAGACTAAATTAAAAATTAGTAAATAGTGATGTTATATTTCGAAATTCCTACTGAAATTTAGGTCCGCTCTTAGATACTAAACTTAAAGAGTGACCGTAACATTAGCCTATTTCGTGGACCTTAACCAAAATGTATTCTAATTTAAAGTTTATGATAAAATAGCATTTTAAGAAAAGTTTTGAGATGAGCATGTGTTTCAATTTTGAGAAATTAATTATCAAATTTGAGGAAATTGAGTGGCTTATAGTGTTTCAGTTGAATAAGATTTTAACATTAAAAATCTAATATCTCGAGAATGAAAAAGATAAACATGTTTATCTTATTTCAGATTTAAATTTAGGTCATTTGACATAAAAAAATTGTTAAATTCACCTCTTAGATAAGGTAAAACTACCTACATGCAAGAAAAATGAAAATAAATTATAAAATATGTGAAAAAAAATGAGTCATAAGTTAAGCTGATTATTAGATAGGAATTGCCATATATTTATAGTTCGTCTTTATTGACATTAACCCCTCCATGGGCATAAAAACAACCCCTAACAGCCAAAAATGCCAAAAAATATTTAAAAAAATTTAAAAACAAAATTCTGCATCATATAAATTGCAAGAAATATGGAAAAGATATTTGCATCAAAGATCCAATAAAAATACATCCCATAAAGATAGTATATCTCTGCGATGAACTTGAACTTTTAATCGATTAATGTCATCGAAAACATATATTCGCCAGTGGTCAATTTTGCAAAGGTGGTAAAAATGGTTCCAAAAATATTGCTAAGCATTTACGGCACTTCAGTCAAACTAACGTTAAGTAACCCCTAAAGTGAATTAAAAAGGTGGGGACGGCATGGATTAACTTATTTTTATTATTTGAGTTTAGAATGTTATTTCTTTTTAATTTCAAACCCTGCAGGTTAGAATTGAAATTTTTTTTCTTAAATTATTTAAGTCGATGAAACTTGACCGCAAGAAAAGTTTGACTCTGATCTACAAACAGGAAACCAAATAGAAGAAGAAAAAATCATTGCTAAACTTTTTTTGCGATTAATTATCATCGAAATAAATAATTAAAGAAAAAAAACGTTCAATCTAACCTGAAATAATAAAGATAAGTTACTCCATGCTATCCCCACCCTTTTAATTTGCTGTAAGGGTTGGTTCACCTTAGTTCATCTCAAGTGCTCTAAACGATCAAAAAATATTTTTGCAACCATTTTTTACCAACTTCGCAAACAAAACTGACCACTGGCGAATATTTTTTTTTCGATATAAAATGATTAAAAGTTCAGGTTCATCGCAAAATTATATCCCCGTCATGGATCTATGCAAAAAGGCATATTTAATCTATGCAAATATTTTCTTCATATTTCTTGTAATATGTATGATGAAGAAATAATTTTTTTCAAATTTTTATAAATATTTTTTGTAATTTTTGATTGTTAGGGATTGTTTTTACCCCATGGATGGATGAATCATAAATATGTAGCAATTGCTATTTAATGATCTGGTTAAATTATGACTCATTAACACAATTTTTTTCAAATATTTTATAATTTATTTTCATTTTTCTCGCATAGGGTTAGTTTTACCTTGTCTAAGAGGTGAATTTAACAATTTTTTTATGTCACTGATATTTTTAGGTATTCTACGTAACCTAAGTTTTAAATGAGATAAGATAAACTTGTTCATCTTCTTTCTTTCTCGAGACATTAGATTTTGAATTTAAAATTTTATTCAACTGAAACACAATGCAACTGGATTTCCTTAATTTTAATAATTAATTTCTTAAAATATAGATAGATGTTCATCTTAAAACTCTTTTTAAGATATCATCTTACCATAAACGTTCAATTGGCGCACAAGATTGGTTTGTGGGATTAGGTGCAAACTTTGAATTTCACATAAACTTTAAGTTCGTTAAAATCGTAGAATTCTGAACTCTGTTTTTACTACAAGATTATTAAATTCAAAGTCCCACCATATTTATACAATAGAATTAAATTTCGTACGGATGTTTATAATCTAAATATTCTAACTATACCATCCATTCAAAAGAATTAAAAAAATATTTTCCTATAATAGAGCATCAAAAATTAAAAAATGCAAAATTAAGTTGAGACCATCCGTTCAATTTTTTATACATAAAATAAAGAGTTTGCTATTTTTCCAGCAATCATTATTGTATGATTGTCAGTTGTATCTGCCATGACGTGATCTGTCTGAGCTCTTCTCTATTATTTTACTACCTCTTTCTCTCTCTCTGTAAATAAATATTTTCTTCTTTCTTTCCATCTTTTTAAGCATTTCCTTTCATATCTTTTGTTTAACTGATTACACAGATCTTTAAGGTTTTTTATGAGGTTTTGGAGTGGTTTTCGATATGTTTTTTCACTATGAATCCAAACCTGGCTTTCGCATTGCCGTAGCACGTCAGAAATTCGAGATATTCTAACTTAAAAGGGTACGAAATAGCACTTTTCGTCATATTCGGAGGTTTGGCACAGGAATTCTGTACGACCAACAGCTTCTTTATGAGGTTTTCTCAATAGTAAGTGTATTAGCCTACAAAACCCTTCTCTGTTTGTCCAGATTCGATTTTTCGTTTTCAAGATATGGCTAATTGAAACAAAGCTCATAGTAGAAAATCCAATAAACCTGAAAATACCTAGGTGCATAATCTGAACTCCATGAACCCAAATCCTATAAATTCTAATACTATAAACCCTCACTACATAACCCCAAAATCCACAATTCCAAACCCCGATAGAATATGGAAATTTTTCATTGGTTGATCTAGTAGAAGGGCATGCCTTTGCACAATGGGAATAATTATGCTTTACTTCCAATATTACACTATACGCATTTGAAAACACTGTCCCAGTATGTGGACTACGAGAAGAATAAACGGAAAATCTGTGGAAATTTGAAAGTGATTTGCATGATTTTAGGACAGAAAGCCGACTACATAAAGTTCTGTGTAAGAGGAATAGCAGAGCACAAGAAGAACACTGAACGAAGAAAAAAATAGAGTTAAGAAAATCGCTAGAGCCAAGTTTCCAGAATATTGTTGAAGATCCTCTAGAAGATGAAAAAGTAGTACTGTTACATTCGCTACACATAAAACTAGGATTGATTGAACAGTTTGTGTGTGTTTAAGCATATGGAGATTTCAGTTTTTCTCGGTTGTGCTTGTTTGGTGTGATGGAGTTTTATGTTATGAATTTCAGTGCTATTGGGTTTGGGCTAATGGGTTATAGCTTTCGGGTTGTTGAGTCCGGGATAATAAATATATTGTGTAGAGCTATGGGGTTATGGAATTGTGATTGTCATTTTCAGGTTTATGGAATTAGGGGCTACAGGGTTTGAAATTGTGGGTTTGATGTTATAGGGTTTGGAATTTTTGATTGGGATAATAATATGAGGATTTATAGGAGTAAAGCTTATGTGGTCCGGGTCCTTGAGATTCAGATTAGGCACTGAGATAATTTCAGGCTTTTTAGGTTTTAGACATTGAGTTAAATTTCAATTTGTCATATTTTCAAAACAAAAATCGAATCAAGAAAAACGAAATTTGAAACCTATTAAGAAAACTGTTGGTCGTACGGAATTTCTATGCCAGATTATGACGAAAAATGCCATTTTTCTCCCTTTTAAGTTAGAATATCTGACGTGGAAATGACAATTCTGAGCTCGATTAGGATTCAGCGCGAAAAAATACATTGGAATCTACTATGATGTATTATAAAAAATTAATTTATCTCTCGTTTGTTAGCTTGTCTTATTAAATTTTTCTGTTAAGAATTATTCAGTAATTGCGCCTTTAACTTTGATAAGATATATATATATATATATATATATATATATATATATATATATATATATATATATATATATATATATATATACATATATATATACTATTTTTAAAAATTAGTAAATAAATTTTCTTTTAGTTTTTTGCACGTTAGTAGCACTTTTAATTTCAACCGTAACTATCAATGAAAATCAAACTGTTTACATATACTTCAGAATTTTTTAAAATATGACTTTGTTTACAATGATAAAATACACACTTCAATTACTTATTTTCAATATACCTGTTAACGGTAGCTTAAAGTTCATCTGAAGTTTTTTGGCGAAAAATAGCGAATTTTTTACTATTTACAGTAGGCCCTTCAACTATTATAAATTTTGAAAACATTCTTACTAGTCTGAATATTTTTTATCCTCCAAGTAACATTTTTTTGTTTACAAATACCTTAGAAAATATATGTTCCATTACCTGATAATAAATTACGTAATACACCTGACTCTTTCTTGGCACTAATACAGAAATAAAACTCCCTCTTCTATTTTCCCCTTCCTAATTATCATCTTTATAACGTTAAGAATTCAACAAATTCATAGTTTTGGAGACACTTAAAAGTAGCACAAAACCAACATTTTTAGAATAGAATATATATTGAATTATAAGATGAAAACTATCCTTTTTTTAGATATTAGTTATATAATGCATTTTTAATGCGGAAATGAGAATATGAAGATGAACCGTTTCTGTAAACTGGAAAAATTACATAAAATTAATGGTAGATTCCATCAAGCTGATGTCTAGTTTCACCATACTTCCTATAATCAATATCACTTTTTGGATCGATGGCAAGAAATACTCATCAACTCTTTCAGAAAATGTTCCATTTTTTAATCTGGCAAACCATTATGTTACATTTCCCGGAACATTATTGATAATGTTAATACTCTTGTACTGACAAACTCCAAAGAAATAAAAACTTGAAAAAGAACAACATGATGTGCGAAACGTCGTAAGTAAATATAGGAAAAAAATGAAAATTTGAAATTTATTTTACAACCTACTACCCAAGAAGATATCGAAATAAAATAAAAATATACCAAGTTTGAAGAAAAAATTAATAATAATTATATATATATATATATATATATATATATATATATATATATATATATATATATATTAAATTGTTGGACGCCACTCACAAATAGCTATACCTAAGTATAATCGATTTGTACCAAATTTTTTTTATTTTCAACAAAAATTATTCAATTACATATGTGCTGTATTTCTGAATGTACCCCGTTAAAATTTTGAGGTTATGTCTCGTTAATAAAAAAAAACTAGCGATTTTCACACTCTAACCGATTAATATCCACTCCTTTTACTTTTCAAAATAACAGCTGAAAAAATTGAGGTTATGTTACTTTTATGAACCAGACTAACGATGTTTACTGTATAACTGACGGACCTGTATTCCCTTAAAAAAATGAATTTTGGCTTATATAGTAAGTGGTCACGTGATATAACTTTTTGTTTTAATTTTTTTCTGATTGGTCGGCTATCTAACGGGAACTGGCAACTAGATGAAATTTTAAGCTTTGAAACGCAAAATCAAAATGGATTCCAAATTGTCAATTTATTATAAGATTATGATATTTTATTGATATTATGAAATAAATATTCTATTTAATGATAATAAATTATAATTTATGTAAATTTTGGACTTTTCCTGATATTTTGATATATCTACACTTTACTTTTGGTTATTATTTAGCACATAAAATCGATAAATAAAACTTGATTACATCTAACAAAATTTTACATATACATTTAAATTTTAATTGTAACTTGGTGAAATTGATAATTCTTGTTTTATTAATGTTATAATCATATTAAACAATGTTTTACATAGAATAGGGTACTATTTTATTCTAGTTTCTTATTAAAATTAACTTATAATCTATATTTTCTTATACTATTCATACCCATTTACAATATTTTTAATATAGTTTTAACAAGTACTGTTGTTGTAATAAGTAGAAACTAATATATTATAAATAACTATGGATGAATAGTATCTGTATTTCACTAAATGATTATTACTTGACGCTTATTCTCACTAATATTATCTTTACCCGCACTATTTAAAAAAAAATTCTCATTTTTGTGGATTTCACTATATTGTTTTAAAATTCCATTTTTAGTCACTATTTCTGGTCAATAACACTTCACAATTATTCAAAATATTACTTATTCACTAGTTTATAAGATCACGTCTTTCAGAGTGAAATATGTTTATTATTCTTACTTTATATCCACTAATGCCCAACCTTTCGCATTAATTTTTATAAATTTTATCATGTCATTACACAATTGTAGGTATTTAATGTCCTTTTAAAACATGATTGAAATATAAATTTTTACATACTATTAACTAATATTTATTCTACCATCTGCACTTACCACATAAATGCATAAATTAATATTTATGTCCCTTTTTGTTTGACATTTTCACAATCAAAAACTTATCACGCCTGAGAAAAGGTGATTAACTATACAATATATATATATATATATATATATATATATATATATATATATATATATATATATATATATTTGTGTCTTAAACCTTTTGTTAATATTTTTCTTTGATATTTTCTTAGGTATAGGTTATCTTATTCAAAAATTAAAAAACGACAATTTTTCTGACGTTTCGCTTTACATAGTGAGCTTCTTTAAAGTTATGGTATATTTATCTGTATCCTTCATCCTGAAAGTAGCTTTGAACGTACAAGTAAATGTGTGGGCTGGAATCGTGAGTAACATCTTTGTAGAGCCAATCTTTTTTGATGGAAATTTACCTGACAAGAGATATTTACAGTTCCTAAAAGATTTTTTTCTTGCTCTTTTGATGTTTTTCCTTGAAGAAGAGATTTATTTGAATTGTTTTGGGTCAACCATTACAAATTTTAGTGTCGACGTAATTTATTACATTAAGACAATTATATAACAAATTACTACAGTTGGATGAACTAACAAACAGATACACGAATACAAACTAGTAGACACATAATTTGAAAACATGAAGTAACGTAATTTTTACATATAATGTAAATATAGTGTGAGAATGAAAACGACCATAAGCAAAAAAATTAGTCCTATATCTCAGCAGAGACTTTAAAGTATGCTAATAACTTTTTTGGGTTTGATTATGAGAGAGTCTTTTATCTAGTAATCTGCCAAACAACGGCAGACCTTTTGGCAAGAATCGAATCATATGTATGATATTTTTGTGTATCCGATTTTCAATCCAGTCATCAGTGATGATAAAAATCTAGGGATATTCCTCAGATCGGAATTTGAGAATAATAGCTCTTTAATTTCATATAATTTATTGTCTTCCAATTGAAGATCCCAGTCGAACTGGTGTAGGGTTCTGATATTTGATTCAAAGAATACTTGCAGATCCCTTTGACAAAGAACAAAAATCTCAATTCCACTAAAACCAACGTGGAATCCAAAGTAATGTGACTGTATTTCTCTGAATGCTAATTTTCTCTATTTTGCACTTAATCATTAGGACCAGGGGATAGGTTCGATTAAAGGTCCTTAAGGAATAGACGAAGTTAAGGAAATCCGTTGCTATTACCCAGTGTTCTTTGTTGAATATCATAATATGCTGACTTGACAATTACAAATATTCGGCGGAAAGAATACTTGAGGAAGGGTGCAAAGAGTAAGAAATTCTATGACAAAAGCAGAGACAGGCAGCTCCAACTCTGGTATTGGTTTGACATCCGTCAGTATATAAGTTCATGCTTTTTATATTTAAAATGGATGAGTTCAGTACAATGGGATTTTGCATAAGTGATCAGTAAGAGCAATCGGTCTATAGCTAGAAGGGAAATTTCATGGTTCTTCTAGTTTCTGAATTAGGATGAGAAATAATTCTTTTCAATTAAAGGAAAAAATGGAGAAGAAAAACCACATTTACTCCATCAAAATACTTGGTTTTAATAAGATGGTCCCCGCCACATTACGCAGCAGAAGTTCGCGCGTTTCTTAATGATGTTTTCGCAAACTGGTGTATTGGAAGACGGGGACCTATTGAGTGTTCACCGAGATCCCCAGACCTACACCCATTTAATTTCTTTTTGAAGGGTTACTTTATAGGTACAATTTTTCATACTAAGCCAGTTCACATAGAAGACTTAAAAAATCAGATTACTCAAAAAATGTTCAAAATGAATTTATATATCGTTTAGGATATTGTATATTAACTAACGGGGGAATTTTCAACATTTAATAAAATAATACATTACCTGATGTTTCTACTTTATTTCAAGTTTCAACAGCCGATAAATCGAAAACAGTTACATTTAGATATAGGATATGTAATAGAAAAAAATGTTCAGAATTTCGTTGGGAATCTGAAAGTGTACAAAAAATTGGGCGTCACTATTTAACAAACCAAAACTGATTAAAGCACAGCTTCTTTTGAGTTACCCTGTATGACTTAATATACTAGGAAAAATCCGTACCTAAAAGAAAAAATCGATGTGTTTGAACGACTTTTCAAAAAAAAAAACAGCATTTTTTTAAAAATTAACCTATTCCATACTTTACGTCCTCCTTATACATATTGTTGTAAACCAACTATTTTTATATTATTATATCTTCATATATATTAATATTATACTCAAGTTACGCCTATGGATTAATGGATAATTGTAGCTTAATATCTAATAAAACCTTTGAAAAGTTATATCTTAAGTCAATATATTTATTAATTAGTTTAAACAAAATAAGTCATACTCTTTAAAACTCCAAAATCTTCCTTTTTAAAAAACCATTAGCTTTGTTCATGATACCTTATCGTCCGATAAAATGTACACTTTTCAATTAGTTGTTTAGTTAATAATCTTGTAAGTAAATAGTTATAAGTTATATTTTTGTGTGCGCCTATGGCCGAATAGATATAAGTAAAATATAAATTAGACTAAGGATATTGAAGGAGGGGAAGAAATATTCAAGAAGACATTCAAGAATACATTACATTGTTACCAGTTTCATAACAGATTAAATTGTAAAAGAAAAATTAATGTTATCTCGTGTTAATATATATATTTTAAAAATGAAATATTAAAAGTGATTTTTTTGAAATTTTGTCTTCAATCTTTGAAACCAGTGCTAAGTATAAATCAAGAAGCAGTAAAAATTACATTGCAAATAGCAGAGTTACAACAATATATATATATATATATATATATATATATATATATATATATATATATATATATATATATATATATTCACACATACAGATACCGACATTAAAGCTCCTTGAAAAATTTTTTGCCCCCCTCCCCCCCAAAAATTTTCTCTCTCATCTCTTGGAAATAGAGGTAGAAGTTTTATAATGTTATCCAATTTAATAACCTTACAAAGGTCTGATTTAGATATCAGGTCGTAATTATTAAATTTTTGGTTACAATCAAAATATCTCATTAATCAAAAGATTTCAGGAAACCCTTCGTGTATCCAACAGATTAAAATATACTCAGTTAAAATAATTTGTAACTTTACAGAATAATCTAAAAGCTAAAATTTCATTGGTATCTTTCCAGCATACCGTTGTTTACCTGGCTGAGACGAACTCTGGAAAATTTTAAAATTAAATTTACGGCAGCTGTCTTAACATTTCTATTTTAAACCACTACAGGTGAAGAGTAAGCCAAAAAATGAAGCTTTTTACTGTTTTTGTACCTGAGGATATTTTAGTTGATAATATTGGTATTGTATTCATATATTACACGTGTTGTTATTCTGTATTCATAAGAAAATATTTGTGAGAAAAACAGCTTTTAAAGGATCAATATACATTTGTCGAATATTAATAAATATACATCGATTACTACAAGTATTTGTTCCAGGAAAAGGATACCCACGCCTCATCAATATTATTAGTCTAAACTAAATTTTGATGAAAATTAAATAAAATTATTTTTAATATATATATATATTGAATAATTTATGCCATAACTATATGCCTTAGTACACAAATGCACGGTTGTCGAGTTACAGCACATTTTATAATTTTTTAGTTTTCTGGCAATTGCTGATTGAAAATTTAATTTTTATGATACTAGTATAATTTTTCGATTTGAAATATTTTTTTCTTATTCTTTGGTCCATACACTATAATAACAACAAGAGGACTAAAATTAAAATAACACACAGAAAACTGTGCACTCAAAAATTTTATTCATCTACGAAAATTCAAGTTTCATTCTAACTGCATAAGGCCTTGAAGAAGGTGATCCAATACGGAAAATTCTGTTCTGCCGTTATTTGTCAAATGCCGATATGGAAGATGGACTCTTCTTAAAAAATATTTTATGGTCCGATGAATCGAAATTTTCTCGGGAGGGAATGACCAACTTCCACAATCTGCATTATTGGGCTGATGAGAATCCGCATATGAAAAAAGTAATATCCTTCCAATAGAAATTCAGTGTAAATGTATAGGCAGTAGTAATCCCCAGACTTTTTATTGGGCCATATTTCCTTCATGCACATTTAAATGGAGACAATTACGAGTTTTTACGGAACGAAATACCGAACATCGTGAATGAAATACCACGTAAGAGACAGAATAATTTTCCAGCACATTGTCGGCTTGACGTAAGAGATTTTTTAAATGAAATATTCCCTAATCGTTGGATCGGAAGAAACGGTCCCATATTGTGGCCTGCGAGGTGCCCAGACTTGAGGCCTATAGATTTTCACATCTGGGGACGTATGAAACAACTTGTCTATAAAGTTAAAATAATGGACCGTAATCAACTGATTGAAAGAATTAATGAAGCAGGTGTCACACTTAGGGAAGAAATGAGACTAGGCGTAACCACCACTCAAGTAAGGAAAAGGGCCCGAAAATCTATTAGAAATAATGGCTCACATTTCGAACTTAATTTGTAAAATAATACTTAATGTGATTTTGATAATTTTAGGAAAGTAAAAATAAAGAGAAAAAATTGTTAATTACCTTAATATGATTATCTTCCCTGAATTTAATGAATTTAATATTTTATTGATACAGGTTTCGATAAACAACCGTAAAGGTAATTCAACGAAGTTATTTTGAAATAAATTGAATGCATTTATTTGCCTCACTGTTAGAAAAAACATCACTCAAATCTAAGAATGAAACTTGAATTGTCGTAGATTAATAAAATTTTTGGAGTGCACAGTTTTCTGTGCGTTATTTTAATTTTAGTCCTCTTGTTGTTATTATAGTGCATGAACCAAAGAATAAGAAAAAAATAATTCAAATCGAAAAATTATACCAGTATCATAAAAATAAAATTTTCAATCACCAATTGCTAGAAAACCGAAAAATTATAAAATGTGCTGTAACTCGACAACCGTCCATTTTTGTACTAAGGCATATTCAATTATTCAAAATGACATTCTCTATCACCTCATCCAAATTTTGTATCGATGTACCAAACACCCTATATATATATATATATATATATATATATATATATATATATATATATATATATATATATATATCTAACATCGGTTTTGGTAAATGAAAATATCAATGGAAGATAATAATTGTAAAAAGATAATTTCAAAACGCAAAGAGGCATAATTAGGATTTTTCTCTTAACACAAAAAAACATTGAATATATCACAATAAGTTTTACCTAAAAACACTTATAATAAGCATTTCTTTTACAATAGTGCAAACTGAAAAAATTTATTTCTAGCCTTTCCTATAGCTCTGTAGAGTGTAATATTTTAAAAAATATATTTTTAGATTTGAAAAACAATAATTATAACACAGGTTTGCAAAAAAAAGTGAATGCTTATTTGACCGGACAATTGTATTCTTATGTAGTTAGAGATCCAATAACCTCTATCATGTCAGGTTCAAGGACATTGCAAGGTCAAATGAAGTAAAATTAACTAAATAAATCTGAGAAATCAATATGTAAGTTTTTGAGGGTGCTAAATCCGAATTCGAGATTTTTTCTAATTTCCCAAGGTCAACCAAAATTAATTTCAAGGTTATTTCAAGATCAAATTGAGAAAAATCTACTAAATAGATCTGTACAAGAAGAAATATAGACTTTTGGGACGCTGAATCTGAACTCGTGGTTTACTTAAGATTAACTAGAGCCCATTTCAAAGTCATTTTAAGGTTAACTTTTAAAAAAATACACTAAATAAATCTGTAAAAAAAGAGAACACACTCGCAACAAGACCAATACCGTTACACAGCAGACAGGCAAGCGATTCGAGTTTTTGAGCTGAAACTGAAGGCGAAATCCAAGCTTCTAAATCACATACCCCTCATGCAGGCAGATCGATATCCATTACATAACAGCTAGGCTAGCGAAGTGAGTTTTTATAAGTGTATAACACAAACCCCATACTCTCATGCATGCTATGCCTGGCGTATATGGTTTTAGGAGAGCTTGTATTTTTGTTATACACTTATAAATCCTTGCTTTTCGCCTCAATCTGCTGCGTAACGGGCTTTGATCTCGTTGAGCATGGAGTAGGTGGTTATGAGAGCTTATGTTTTGGCATATTTATTAAAACTTGGTCCGGTCCCCTGTCTGCTGTGTAGTGGCAATCAATCTAGCTGCACGTGGAGTGTGTGATTTAGGGAGTTTAGTTTTCACCTTAAAAACTCGATCCGCTCTCCTGTCTGCTGTGCAAAGGACATCAGCTTAGTTGTGCATGGGCTATGTGAGTTTAGAAACTTGAATTTTGGGTTACTATTTCATAATAACTAACTTCGCTTGTACTCTGCTGTGTAACGGACATCCATCTAGCTGTGCGTTGGATACGAGGTTTTGTTTTGGCTAAAAAACTTGATCCGCTTGCTTGTCTGCTATGGAACGGATATTATTATAACAGACTAATTTAATGGACTTTTTTAATATGACCTTGGTTAACGTTGAGATATTAAACAAATAACGAAATCAGACTCAGTGCCCTCAAAAGATCGCCTATTTTCTTTTACAGATCTGTTTAGTAGATTTTCTCGATTTGACCTTGAAATGACGCTGAAGTGACCTGTGGCTGACCTTGGGAGATTAAACAAACCACGAATTGATTTAGCGACTCAAAAAATCTCCATATCTTCTTTTTCAGATTTATTTAGTGGATTTTTGTCAATTTGGCTTTAAAATTACCCTGAAATGACCTCTGGCAGACCTTGGGGGATTAAACAAACCACAAATCGGATCAGCGACCCCAAAAATCTACATTTTTTTTTTAAGATTTATTTAGTGGATTTTTGTCAATTTGTCCTTGTAATGACCTTAAAATGACCTCTAGTCGGCCTTGGGGGATTAAACAAACCAGGAATTCGGATTCAGCGACCTCAGAAACGTATGAAACTACTTCTTCATATTTATCTAGTAAGTTTTACTCCATTTGACCTTGAAATGACCTTGAACCTGAAGTGATAAAGGTTAGCGGAACTCAGATTTGGGCGTCTAATTACATAAAAATAAAATGGTTTGGTCAAATAGGCATCCACTTTCTTTTTGTAAACCCGTATAATTATTGAAAATTCAAAAAATACGAATTAAACAGTAATCCCTAAAGAAGGCATAAAAGTACCATAAGTTTATTTATTTATTTATTATCTCAGTACATAATAGTCCAGTGTATAAGAAATACATCGGCAATACATCAAAGGAACATTAGATGATAATAAATAAATATATGTCATAAAAATGTTTAAACCTTACACTAGTCAGATTTTGGAAAAGACTCAGGAAAAAAGCAATAGCATATCAGATCAAGAGTAAATAATAACAGATACACGTTTTATTATTATGTCATCTTGTACTCTTAGAAATAAACAGTTTAGGGTAGCCTTGTATGTCACTGGTCCGCAATTATAATTAAAGTCTAGAAAAATAAGTTTCTTATGAAAGGCCATTTCGTCCCAAATCTGTCCGGCCATAACTAAGTGAAAATGCTTAGTCTGGTTAAGCATACTAAGCAACTCTAGGCAGTCAACGGTATTAGTAACTATTTTATGACCTATGGAAAGGATAAGTTTGACTCAACGCTTATAAAGAGAATCCAAATTAAGAACGAGTGAGAGCGACGACTTATGAATATTAAGTTGGAACAACAAAAAATTGACAGACTTTATTTGCATTATCTCAGATTTATTTTCTTGTGTTCTATAGATAGGAGCCTAAAGAAAATATCTCCAAATTTAGAACATTGTCTCATTAGAAACGTCAATATCTTGAAAGCCTTTAAAACTATCCAGTCAACGTGAAAGACAAGCCCTAATTCATTGTTAAATAGAATCCTGAGATCATTTACTATTGTGACATGGACTATCTCCCACCCTCCAATATAACAGTTGAGTAGTACTTGCCCCTTTCTTCTAGTAGAGGAGATGACATTACATTTTATTATATTCAATTGAATATAATTTGCAAATGAGTAATATCAGACTATAAAAGATAGTTCGTGACGAAAAGGAGCTCTTATAGGGACAATGCTAATTTATTAAATTAATGTTCTTCTCTTGTTTTCCTTTTTGTATTTGAATCCCATCCCATCCAAAAGGACAAATCAAATCTTATTGTTTTATTCTGATTTTTAATATCTGATAATTACAACTGATTGACATGGTGCGAAAATCATTTTAAATTTATTAAGTGTATCGGGAATTTAGACACCGGTGGCAGATTTGAAAATTAGAAATGTTTTGCGTATAGATATAGGTTTTTAGTAAAAACAATACATACTTACCGATAATAAATAATAAACAATAATTAATAGTTTTCATATGAAAAAACCTTCTATTTTAAATTTATTTAACTGTCAATAAAGTAATGCCTTGACTGAAGAGTCAAAAGAACGTTTATAATGATACAACCAAATGTTTTTCTATATGTTATTCTTCTTTCAAGCAGGAAAAAAAAGGAGCAATTATTTCCTGCAAATATAACTCTAGTCCTTTCTCCATATGTGTTTTGACCTCCTCATGGTCTCATCAGTGGAGCTGTATCGACTGAGACCAACATTCGCAGAAAACAACTGCTATATAAAATATAAATTCCTAAGTATATCGGCAGCCTATTAAAAATCTGCTGACTTCAATGTCAGACTGAAAAATATCGCCAGTCGAAATGACATCTATTAAAATTTCGTTTTTTCGATGAACCCACAGATGTCATATCGACTGGCGATATTTTTCAATCTGACATCGAGTTCGGCAAATTTTTAATATTTTGCCCATATGCTTCGGAATTTCTATTTTATATAGTAGTTGTTTCCTGAGAATGTTGTTCTCGGTTCGATATAGTTTCACTGACGAGACCATGAGGTGATCGAAATGGTAATGAAGAGGGAACCACAATTGTATTTGTAGGAAATAAAATGTTTCTATATATTCTTTATTTTTTTTCTGCTTGCAAGGAGAATAACGAATTAACAATTAATTAAACAACTCATTTATTTCTTAGTGAAATTTTGATTTTTAAAATATACAACGAAACGTCACTTTTGTCTCGGTTGTCTCTCTCTATCTTGCTCTACCCATAATTTTTTTCCGACGCATGGCTTAAATCTTCTGTTTTCCGTCTTCTTTTTATTTATAGATAAATTGGGATGCACACGTCTTAAAACTGTCTTTGATATGTTCGTAGATTGATGACGTGTGGGTATTCTTTCACTGGACTAACTTTAAGTTTTATCGTACTCGCAGCTAATTTATTTTTTCCTAATATAATTCGTTGCTGATAGTTTTGTGTATGTCAAAACTACGTATTAGAAATATATGTGCAAAACTCCACGCAATCCCTACACATATTTTCAAATATATCAGTTAATTTGACATCCGTTGAAAAACGTCGATACTTCAACTGCTTCTTGTGCTTCTTCCGAAAATAAAAGAAGTCTTAGCACCTTTGACACTTTCGGCACCACCAACTGATTGTTATATGACATTGTTAAATCAGATTAATCACAGATCTTCGTCATCAAGTGAGGTGTTCTTTTTAAAGTACAGTTAACCTCTCACATATATTCTTGTTACGTCTGTACACACATATGTGGAATCACCAGTTTTTCGTGCCTTCCAAAACACATCTGAGAGTTTTTTACTAGGCACAATACTCTACAGTAGTTTACTATTGCTCTCTAAGGAACAAGAGTTTATAAATTTTAATGTTCTAGCCGAGACACGAACTCTTGGCAACAAGCTTACACGCTAACCGCTATACCAGGTTCTCCAGACCATAGGTCACATGATCTAATCTGGTAACTTACACCACCATTCCTAAAATAACCTTAAATTTAAGAGAAAGAGGTAAAAATGGTACGAACTAAAGAGAGGATTATTCAGTGATTCAATTTTTGTTTGCAATAAATATATCCCACTGGATGTGCCGACACGTTATTTTCGCTGTCATTTTCTAGTTAGGGGGTTAATTTTTAAAGGTTTCAATAAGTTTCAGTAGACTTTCTTTTGCTTAAATAGCCAAGATGCTTTTCATTCACCACCGTTATTTTTTTGACTGATGTTGGAGGCTTCTTCATCTTTAAACAACCACACATTACTTTGTAATTTGGTGGAAACGTTGTACTAATAAAGACAGTTTTCTTTTGATAAAATAATAGAATTAACATCACCTGATTGACAGTAATTGTTTTTTTTTAGTATTTCTTTGTTGCACCATTACATTCTGTTCTCCCTTACGATGTCTCTCAGTCATGAAACGAGGTACCAAAAGTAAACAATATTCTGTCTAACTTTTAAAAATACTTTTTTTTTGTCAAAGTAAAAATATTATGAGAGAAATTATATTTGATTTTCAGGTAAAGTATCCTCTAGTGATAAGTTAGGGAAACAGTTTTACATGCTGACAAGGCTTTTCATAAGACTTGATTTATATAAAAAGAAATCTACATGTAACTGTGAAATTATTGAGACTTTGACATTTAATTATCTTAATTTTATTATAAAAACTCATCTTCTGTAGATTTCTTATGTGTCCTGATATCCAGAATATACTATACTAAATTCAAAATTTGGAAATCAAAAGCTTTAAAACTGGTAGAAACATCATCGCCGCCAAGAGACTTTTTCTGACTATGACATAAAACGAGTAAGATACGAACGTCCTTGTAAGTTTCCTTTTTTCATCGCTTGACAAGTAAATCCTTAAAATTAATTATCCAGCAATTTATAGAAAGATAGTATGATAAATTACTTCACGAATATTCATTGCCTAATATCTGTGGGACGTAGACACACACAAAACTAAAATATTGTTGTTTCAAACTTGTTAATAAACCTTAAGGTGGTAAACTTGGCAAATTTGCATTGATTACACGGGTTGGGCATTAAAATTCGCCCGAGGAGTTTGTTCGTGGGATATTAATCAGATATCTAACGCTTCATTAAAATTCAGTAACCCACAGGCTGCATAACGAAGCGGGAATATCTAAGATAGTTTTGGAATATGGAAGATAAAATGCATGATAAAGTTTAGGAAATTTGCTTCAAAGATTAGTTGGTTTTTGATACTCATTTATACACAAAACGGTATTAATGTAAGTGAAGCAATTAAAAAACATAGTACTGAAACAGTCTTGTAGTTAAAAAAATTATGCTGAGACCCAAATTTTTGTCAAATTACGGCCAACGTATTAAACGTCTTATATGATTTGCATGGTTTATATTATTTTATATTGGCTGAAAATACATGACATTAAGTATAGAAGAATAATTTATTAAAGTTTTAAAATCAGCTAAAAAGGTTTTTATTCGCTTCTTCATGTCTCGAATGCCAAAGTCATAGAACCTATTGGATCGCAATCAAACATCCCCATTTTTAGGTTTCGTATCAATATATCCTTTGTTATTACTCACATATAAATCTTACTTGATAGATACGAAAACAGAGAGGCACATTTTGAATTCTTGGTTAAAAAGGTTGTTAAAATTCCGTAAACAAACCGGGCTTCATTCTTTTGACTTTGTTTCTGAGTCTAAGTAAACGGAATGCACACAAAACATGGATCAGTCATTTTTTCATCTCCACACTTCATGCAGGTTGCGTGGTCTGAACTCCTTTCAACCGACTTTTTAAAGAAGGAGATTTTAAATTCGGCGTCTTCGATTTGAAAGCAATTTTTTTGTATTATACCCAGGAAATTCCTGAATTGGTTAAGTAAAATTCAAGATGACCCTGATAATATGGTGGAAAAAAAATTAATTTAGTCCGATTTTCTCCAAAATTGGTATGGCAAATCTAATATGGATTTAAAATTTCCAGATTTTGTATAAAATTGGTATAGAGAGATTTTTGAGGGTGAAGATTATTAATTTAAAATTATTTTTAAAAAATTCAATATGACTGACTAAAGTTTTTGCACTTTTCTTCATTTGATCCTGAAGGTGTGTGTGTGAAGTGAGAAATTTAAAACTGATTAAAAAAAAACAATAAGACAGATTAAAAATTTAACATATCTGGAATTTGTTTAAAATTGGCCACTGTAAGGTTTATGAGAGTATAAAAAGCGAACGTAAAATTGGCAGGTTCAATATAGCGATCTAAAAATTTTATATTTCCGGATTATATCCAAAATTGATATTGGAGGGTGGTTTAAAATTTTACGTTATTACTATATTTTCAAAATTAATAATAGGTGGTTGTCAAAATCATGGGTTACGAATCTAAAGTTAATTTTTTAAAATCTGATATGACAGATAAAATATAGGGACTATAAATTTTATATTTTTCCGATTTTATCCAAATTGATATTGGGAGTTCTTGGGACTTAGGTCACGGATTTTAAGTTAATTCCTTCAAACTCAATATGCAGAATAAAATATATTGGACTAAAAATTTTCCTGTCTGAAGTTTATTCTATACCGAGATTGGAGATTCTGGGGGTTAGGTTGCGAGACTGAAATTAATTTCTTAAAATTCAAGATAGTGGATTTACTGCGGTAGACTAAATATTTGTTCGGTACAATTTGATTCAAAACTGGTATTTGGAAAATTCTCAAAACCAAAGAATTTTTTGTTGTTCAATTTAGTGACGTTTACAACTTTGAATAAAATGGGTACTTTTTTTGCAATCTTAGAAACTCAACTCAATTCAGAACTAAAAATTCAAAAATAAATTTTTAGGAATAAATTGAACTGACATGCAAAAAGAGGTATAAAGCGAAAAATAACAATATAAATTTCTATATGAAATGTTTGAAGTCGGAGCCAATAAATGAAACAATAATTGTTTAACCCAGCTACCCCCAAAACTGAGCTTTGTAAGATGTTCGAAGGAGAAGCAAAGCAGTGTTTATGATGGAATAAATTATTTTTGCATCTTGTTCGGCCACAAGCTCAACTTATTCGTTTTTTGAGTATTAAGGACAGTGGCGGCTGGTACATTAAAAAAGTAGGGGTTGCAAGTCTAATAGAATATCAAAAACATAGATACCTATGTATAAAATCTGTTATAGGATGAAAAAATAAAAGTCTTCAAAAATTGAGTTAGTATGAAACAAAGCAGTGTATTTTAAATAACTAAATATAAAGAAGGTAGTAAATTTTAAAAATATAGCAGTAAAAACAAAATACAAATATAACTTACTGTGTGAATTATTTATAAAGAAAATCCATAGGCCGATCTTTCGCATTAGCAAACTTATTAATAACCCGCTGATTGAAATCAAGTACGCTTTCGATAAGATCTCTTTTTTTAGAAAGCATTGTCAAAGCAGAAAGTCTTTCTTGGCTCATAGCATTTTGTAAAAACATTTTTATCCGTTCATGGGTAAAAAACTGTCGTTATGTTTCAGCCGATGCCATCGGAATATTAGTTAAAATTTTTTTAAGTTTTAGAACTTCACTAAATGTCTCACTTAGTTCGACATTTTGCGAAAGATAGTCAAAAAGTACAAGAAGTATTGTAGGGAGATTTTGTTCGATAAAAAAGGGGTACGTTTTATTCGTATCCTTGATTTTTTGTTCGAGAAAACATGTACTACATTCGATATACTGTTCCGAAAAAAAAGACTGGCTGCTACCAAGTAACTTGTAAAGCTCAATCGTTCTTTTGCTTGACAAATAAATATATCACAAACTTATTTTGCTTCCCGAGAAAACTTTTCGAAATTATCGAGCTTATGTCGCTTAATTTTGATTCATAGTATAATATATTTTTATTTGCGATAACAGTGTCAATTAGTCTTATTTGAAACTTACCAAATTCCAAATCAACTTAAGTGATTATTATGTAAAATAAGTTTAACCATGAAAGGAAACTCTTGCATTTGAAAATTTAGACATACTTAGATGATTGGTTCGTGGTACTAATGTTTCTACTATCATCTAAGATTTTTTCGTTGTCTCTAGAATATTGTCTTTGGATTCGAATAAGGTACAAAAACTCTAGAATTAAAATTGCATCTTGTTGGAATAGAACGAGGTAAGCGTTTGTTAACAATTTGATTGTTATTGTAGTTCTTTAAGGACTATTTGAACATAAAAACAAATCCCTTGTAAATTAGAAAAAAATATGCAAACATTTTTATTGGAGGATGAAGCGTTTAACATTACCAAAATTAATTGATATGCATAACAATGCACGTAAACGGCATATTCATTTTTTTATAATTGCTTGCACCCCTTCGACGTGCCGCTCATGTTTCCTAGAAAATAAACAAGCGCTCAATCGGTTTTACTTGCACATACAGAATGATAGAGAGCAGGAACTACATTATATTTAACTGCTCTTCTAGAATCTCTTACAAGAGATTCTTAGATATGTCTAACACATACACGATGGTTTTTATAAATTTCTTCGTAACTCGGAATCCTTTGAATTCGGACATCGAAATCGGCCACTGTATTTGACAAAGCAATTAATTTTGAATAGTTTTTTTCTTGCCAAACATTTTTATCCCCTTTAAAACGTAACAAAATGTCTTGATCAAAGTAAAAATAGTCACTTTCACAAGAATTATAATACCGACTCAGTAAACATCACGCATAGAAATACCGGCACAGTAGACACTACGGTTGTATTCTAATCTGAACTAAAAGAATGGTTTACTCGTCCAATGGATTGCATAAGAGAAATTTTTCCAATAGAGGGATGTTTTGTGAAGCAAAACACAGGTTTGTAAGTCGACTTGCAACCTACATGAAGCTTATGAGACGAAATTATTCTCCACGCCTTTGATATGCAACTCCATATACGATCCAATGGATTAGCTTGGATTGCATTAAAATTGCACACCAGCAAAGCGATAACGTTTCCAGGCATAATGCTGTAATATAGATAAATTATTAATGATATTTAAGTGAAGTAAGTTAAATTATTTCAATAATTGACTACTGTTCGGATATAATCTAGGTAAAAAATTTGTTTAAATTTAATTAATAAATTATCAGCAGAAATTAAAAAATATTTGTACTTATATTTATTGGTATGTTTTATTTTAAATTACATTTTTTTGGGGGGGTTGCGCAAACCTGCAAACCTAAGAAAAAGTCGCCACCGGTTAAGGATCTGGGCAGCGCGTTGGAACATTCTCAAAAGAAAATTAATTATTGTTCTCGCAGATTCAAGTACTCCCATGTGCGTGTATTAATAATCTCACTACGTACTTTTAGAATAAGTAATAGGTGAGTATCATATCAATACATGTTACTACTTAGATGCAAAGTTTCACTGCTTCCCACAGCTCACCAAAATGAGGAGAATATGAGATATATCGATTAAAGACTTCAACATATTTTTTTTTTGAGAAAATCGTTTTTACCCACCCTTTCACTCAATATCCAAATTTCAAAAATAAATATCATTGACAATTTATCAATTAACTATTATATAATTTGTTTAAAAAAATATATGTTTAAAAATCAGTACAAACCAGTAATAGTCCAATTAAAACATAATCGCTATCACCTAGCGCAACGGATTTTTTTTTTAGTTTAAGGGGTGAAATTGTCAAAAAATTTTCAGTAATAATAATTTAAATATTCTAATATAAAACACTAGCTTTTTAAAGAAAGCCCGCTAACAATGGAACTACTCCAACCCGACCTTACCGATTTTAGACATTTTTGGATATGTTGTAGTATTTGAGAAAATAATAGACAGGTATTTTTTTCGTCGGCTGACATCCACTTTAAAGA
Source organism: Diaprepes abbreviatus (assembly GCA_034092305.1). NCBI lineage: Eukaryota > Metazoa > Arthropoda > Insecta > Coleoptera > Curculionidae > Diaprepes > Diaprepes abbreviatus. The sequence goes on from JASJET010000103.1 coordinate 17,862,945, forward strand.
GGTGAAATTCACCCCCAAAGTCGACTCTTGAAATCCTTTTTTCAAAGTATATCAGCATCTAATGAATATTTTTAAACAAAATCAAGTGGAGGTCGGGTTGGGGTGGATACCTGGCAGGGAACTCTAATCACATTGTCCAAAAATTATTTAATGATGACCGTTTGAAAGTAATAGACAAACTAGAAAACTGACGAGAAATTTCATCGTAGATGTGTTGCTACTACTTCTTATTTCACGACCTGATAGATATAAAAAGCTGTGCAATTACAAAATTACATTAGGGTCTTGACCATAAACGTCATAGTTTATATCCCAACAGTTCGCTTTCTCTTCACCACAAGGCGTGAGTTCACTTTCAACGCTAGTGTGACTTTTTTGACATAAACTACTGACCCTATAGTCCATATTTACTTTCGTCCGACTTTATTTAATTCAGAAATTTGAATAAAAATTTTACAGACGATAACATGATCTTAAAGGAGATTATGATGAGAAATAAAATTCTCAAAAAACTTATAAGTGTTTTGTGGCATTGTGCTCCTCGTATATTCATTGTAAAACTTTTCTGAAAAATATCATGAAAAAGAAAATGGGTATATAAAGGTCAAACAATACATCTACTACTTGAACTTGTTAAAACTCATCTTTCCACAATAAAATTAATAAGAAGTAAATATATTAAACTCGAAGTTAAAGAAAGATTCAGTTTCTTAAAAGAGCTGTTAATGCCCATAGAAGTAAAACGAATAAAAACATCATTATTGTGTTATGGAAAAATGTTTCTCAGGCACGCAAAAATTACAAAGAGCGTTCATGTTAATAATTAAAGAAATACTTTGAGAAACATGCAATTAAAAAAATTCATTGCGCTGTGTGATAGTTCGATTATATTTTAATTGGACTATTACTGATTTGTATTGAAGTGTGCCATAGTAAAAAATAATGTAAATTTAGGGATTTATTTCTTCTGTAAATAGATTAATAGAGCGAAGGCCGGAGATGGTGCAGAAATCTTCTGAACAGAGTTCGCAAAAATCGATTATCAACAGGCTATGCCCAGTTTCCAATAAGCAGTGTCAATACTGTTTTCCAACTTCTCCAACTTTAACTGGGTGTTGTTGACTTTGCTAATTCTACATATACAAAGTCTAAAATAATATTATACCAAAGTGTTGAATGGGAGAGCTATGGTGTGTACGACATGCTTAGTCCCTTGCATGATATAAAATAACATTCATCAATGTAATTGAATAAAATAGCTGTAAATTTAACGATTAACCTTCAACCTGTCCATTAGATATTATTTTTTACCACCCAAGCAAATGGGCATATCTTGCACATTCTTCATTAGCGTACTAATGTTTTAAACTTTGCATATATAGAGTTAGCAAAGTCAACAATTTATACATTTAAAGTTCAACAAAGTTCGTCATTAAATGAAAAATGAAATAATTCGACAACGCCCACCACTTATTCAACAATGTTGACACTGTCCATCGTAAACTAGACACAGCTTGCTTGTAATCAATCAATCGATCTTTGGGAACTTTGTTCAAATTCAGTTCAGTTTCTAGTAGGATATATATTAACAATGTAATTACATTAGCGTCATCTATTTTATATACATATAATAGAAAATTTTGGGCTGTGCGGACATAAATTATTAGTAAATATTACTCTGATAATAAAAAATACCGAGAACTCCAAGATAATGCAGAAGCTCCAGGACCAGAAAATGACGACAGCGCTAATTTGTTCTTACTTGGGACTAATCAGGCCATTGCATCAGGTGCAATCCATTATTTCGCAATCGTGCCCTATCTACTTCTTTTTAAAATAAGAAAAAACACAATATCAAACACGAATAGCGATCTCGACGGATTACTCAATAACTCGCGAATAACATGCACTAACAATGTTGTATATAACCACCATGTAATACCGCAATGTTAAACTAAAATTAGAAATATATCAAACTCGATACATAAACCTTACTACCCAAAGGATAGAGGTCGCATCATTCGGTATCGGCAATCAAACTAACCACGAGTTTTCGCAGTTTAAGCAAGCTTCACACCAACGATCTCCCTATTGGAAAGCTACGTGTTGCGGATTATTTTTAATAATTTCCCATCACTCCGAGGTAGATTTAGATGTTCGCTTGTACTGTTGAAGATAACAGTCCCGCATGAAGTTCTGTGGATAATATCCTGCCGATATTTTACGAAATAGAGATTTTAAGTAGGCAGATGTTTTCTGTGCATTTTGCTCCCGCTTTATTGCAGCTCCACTAATGAGACCATTAGCTAGTCGAAACTAGTATGCGGAGAGAACCAGAATAGATTTCGCAGCAAATATACTGTCTGCCTCCTTTTCAACGGTCGTAATGAGAGTTAAACAACTTTTACAAATACATAAACTTTAAATTATTTATTTTTAAATATATATATATATATATATATATATATATATATATATATATATATATATATATAGTTCTTCTTTATATTATAGACTATAGTCTTTAAATGACCCTAAAGATAGAAATTTAAATAGGTTAGTTTGAGTTATCTAGGAGGCCATTCAACCAAAATGCATCGGTACTCCATCTTATTAAAACCAATTCTCATTTCTTAATATTGTGTCGTTATTTTTAATCATAAAATTAATTAAATAAATCGGATATCATTCTATTTTGTAGCAATTTTAAATTAAAATTAGCTTGAGGGAGGAAAAGTCCTATAATGTGGTTTCCAACGATGCCTGCCTAAACATTTAATTTTTGAGAATATTGCCTGTAATAAGGATTCTAGTCAGACCTATACTGGCAGTTGTACCTGTTAACGAAGTCGACATACAGACTCAAGAATAAATTAGGATATGATTCCATTCATGACACACGAATCAAGTGGTCAATAATGCCAATTATTTCTTGACAGAATTGCATACTTCTATCAGAATCGTAATCTGATCTCTGAGGTAACGTTTTAATGGTTAATTTTATTTTCTTTGGGGATTCTCCTAATGGATCTTTCCCCGATATACAATAGTAAATTTTGGTACCCAATTCTATGATTCCTCTTGCAAGACCAGCATAATATCCCAGGATTTATTGTTATTGGTTTTGGGTAAATTTTTAACATTACTCATGTGTTTAAAATTGTGAAATATACTATTGATAGTTCTTGAAAAATTTGTTTGAAAAAATCGCTTGCTTATTGGAAGGATCTACGTCTTTCCCCGTATATTATCATCATAAGTAGAGAAATATTATTCTTCTGTTAGCCGAACTATAGTTTTTTGTTTTGATAAGTCCTAGTTTATTCAGTAATATGAGAACAGTATAACTGATAAGAAACTAATGTCAGAGAAAATTTAGATTGAATATAAATATTTATTTAGGTAAATACTTACTAACCATAAAAACTGACATTTTTAATTACGATCAAGGACAAAAGTGTAGGATAAGGATAGAATGTATTTGAGTTCGTTGAACTAAGTTATCAATATTTTCGAAACACTTGAATTTACGCATAGATTATGCTATAAAAAAGTATTTTTAATATGTTGGAAGAAGTTCGTTTAGAAAAAATTATAAGGGACATCAATCTTCTTCTTCCTGTGCCCTATCAGTTCCCCTTGACGTTGGCAATTACAATAGCCAGTTGATCACGGTTCTCTGTTGTTCTAAATAACTGTTCAGCACTGTGTATTCCTGTTCATTCTCGGATGTTCCTCAGCCAAGAGATCTGCTTCCTTCTAACACCTCTATGACCCTCGATCTTACCTTTCATTATCAGCTGAAAAATTCTGTACCAATCCCCTCTGGGAAAATGACCAAGATATGCTAGTTTGCTGCATTTTACAGTTGTCAGCAATTCACGAGTGGCATCTGCGCGATCTAAAACCGCTATATTAGTCTACATAGCTAACCAGGGTATTCGAAGAATTCACCTATGCAACCACATCTCAAATGCCTCCAAATCATTGATGGTGGCAACCTTCAGTGTGCACACCTTCGCTTCATATAACAAGACTGACCAGATGTAACATTTGATCATCCTTTGGCGAAATTTTAACTTTAGATTATCATTGCAGACAAGCGATCTCATTTTTAAAAAGTTAGAAGGGCTGATTCAATTCTGCATTTCATTTCTGTATCTTGATCAAGCTGTTCCGTAATATAACATTCACGGTACTTGAAGTGGGAGACTCTTTCAACGATTTGTCCATTTATTAGCAGTGAAGCGTCTGAATATGGTAGACTACTGAAAACCATAAACTTAATTTTAGCAACATTTATATTAAGACACATTTCTTTTCCAACCCTATTTATAGAATTTGGGAGTTGTTCTAGACCCTGAAGTCTATTAATTATGATGGACGTATCATCGGCATACGAATCGCGTTTATTAGCTAGCCATTGATTTTAACCCCAAATACTTTGTTATATATAGCTTCTTTAAAAACTTTGTCCCAATATAAATTAAACAGCAGTGGAGAGAGAATACATCCCTGTCTAACGCCTCGTTGAATTTAGCATTCTTTGATAAGCTTATCATTAACTCCGACCACTGCCCTCTGACGCCAATATAGATTCTCTATAGTTCACACCTCCTTGCTATCCACACCAGCATTCTTCAGTATATCTATGAGCTTCACATTCTGTACCCTATCAAACGCTTTGTCATAATCGATAAAGCATACGAGTATGTCTTTACATTGGTCTCGACACTTGTGGAGAAGTATATTTAGAGGAAATAGCGCTTGTCTAGTACCAAGGGTATTTCTAAACCCAAACTGGGCCACATTTAGGCCGTTCTCACAATTATTCTTTATTTTACAATGAACAATACTCACCAAAACCTTCAAGGTATGCCTCATAAGACGTATCAACCTGTATTCGTTATATCTTTTGGCACGTTTTTTCGTAGCGTTATTAAAACAGATTTCAGCCATTCTTCTGGTATTTCTCCAGTGTTTCACATAATTAAAAAGCTTAACCAGTATATCGATTTTGTATTCATGAATCAATTAAGTTAAACTAGCATGTTGTCTGGGCTGATTGCTTTTCTGGATTTTGCATATCTTATGCCATGAAGAACCTCTGACTTCAGAATTTCCGATCCTTCAGCTCCATGTACATTGTCTAATATATTTGGCCTTCAAATAATTCAGTTATGTTATTTAGGAACTCCAGGCATTGAGGATTTCTTTTTCATCAATGAGAGATTTTCCTATCATGTCTACTAGTATGTATGTGAGATGCAGTAGCAGTGGTTATATCCACATTATGCTGTTGTAGTGCTGAAATCACAGTCAGCAAACGTACAACTATATGCAACTCCGTATGTAAGTGAAATAAAATGCGAAACAGTGAATGCAAACTTCGCTCCATCATATCCTTTCTGTGTTAGAGGTTGTACAGTTAGAATAAATTGTAATAAAACACAATTCATCCTATTCCACCAGCCATCCGACGAGAGGTCGGTGAAGCTGCGTGTTGCATGCTTCCTTCCGATCTATCCTTTGCACAGCCAGGTGCATGTCGGTACCCTGATGAGTCTAGTGAGACACTGTGGCGGGGAGGGTAAGCTTTGACTTTCTTCTCGGTATGGTGGTACAGGTAGGCCACCATCTCGATGGTGGTGGAATAGGATGAATTGTGTTTTATTACAATTTATTCTAACTGTGCAACCTCTAACACAGAAAGTATATGATGGAGCGAAGTTTGCATTCACTGTTTCGCATTTTATTTCACTTACATACGGAGTTGCATATAGTTGTAAGTTTGCTGAATGTGATTTCAGCACTACAACGGCATAATGATGATATATCCACTGCTATGACTCAACAATGTTGGAACCCACTTTTCTCATACCTGGTTTGTATAATTTTCAAAACGCTTTGATATGTTTATTGTTTTAGCAAGGGCAGATACTTTTAAACGATGGTCATTATGTTTTCCTACAAACATCAAGACAGGTTGCATTTAAAAGTCTTCCACTTCTGGAGTCATCTTCAATGAATTCACGATCACAATGAAACTATTTTGACCAATTTTAACTTTCAAAAGTATAATGTAGCCTTCTCTCTCTGTACGACGATCTTCGGTTAGTTAATATTTTCAGGATAATTATCTATCTTTCTTAAAAAATTTGATGACACTGTATTGTTTTAATTTTTCCAATCACATTTTGGTGGTAAAATAATTTAAATCCAAATTTTCGTTAGTAACAAAAGAGTCTCACTATTGAACGGTATCATGGCTAAGTAGATTTTTTTCTAGTATCTCTTATTATTTATAGAAAATTCATATACAAAGTGTTTTATTTACTCATAAGATTACTTCATTGGTACTGTAAGTACTTTCGTTTTTTAAAAAAATACTCCTTTATGCACTTGTTACATAAATTACTATTTTATTAGCTGGTTAACGACACTTCAAGTACACCAATAACTATGCTAACTTTAATTTAACGACGCTTTATGTGTCGGTAAAAACATCCTATTTCAAAATAGCAAAAACGAGCTTGTCTTGAAACTAACTAACCTGAACTAACCAAAAATAGAAATAAAAATAAAACAAATGAAGTAGTAAAACTGCACAGCCAACTTAAGGCAATTTGAGTGACAGTAATGGAAAATGTCTTGCCGTTGCTCTCGCGACGTATCGCAGATCGTTTGTAAAGTTGACTGAACTGTGAAAAATAAAATTGCAGTTTTCGTAGAGACTTTTTTAAAATATTTAATTATATGCATTTATTACGCTATTTTATTGAATTTCACTGTACATTTTACTTTAATATTTATTTTTCGGTTCAGCCGGGTTGATACTATGACGTAAAGTAAAAAATCAGCCTGTTTTATAAAGATCTTGATCTGGAATGTAACGAGGGTTGCCTAGGCTCCACAGCATATAAGCCTTGTTAGACCCGTTGTGCATTCTTCTATAATAGTTTGCTCGGCTCAGCCGTCGCCCAACCTACAGAATTAAAGTAGGCGATGACTTACCAAGCAGCATTGCCGTTATGTTAGCCAAAGTGGCCCAAGACTCACCTAATTGGATCATTTTTTAGTGAAAGAAAGGGACAGTCAAATAGAGCATGTTCTACAGTCTCATATTATGTTTCACAACTCCGACATACAAGGGTATCGCATAATTTCGTATTATATAGATATTTTCTTAGCTGGCAGTGTTCTGTGAGAATTCCAGTAACTAATCGCAGTTTTTCTTTAGACATCGCCAGATACAGGGGCGGATCCAAGAGGGATCGGTGAAGGCGATCACCCTTCCAAAACTTCAAATTTGGAAAAAATAGACTTGCCTGCTTTCTGCATTGAGGACGTGATCCCTCTCCCCTTCTCGTTGATAACTCGCTTTTCACTTGTAATACTCTAGTGTCTCGTATACAAATGGGGTTGGAGTAATTTCGACTTTTTCTTTTCTCTTGTAATATCGCCCTCCTGTCCAGGTCCAATATATCTGGCAAGGTCCGCCCCTGGCCAGATATATTTTGTTTGTTTTTACCTCCAGGTAGTCAAATAATTGCCTGTACAGTTCACAGCTTATAGCTTTATCCCATCTATTTTGAAATGGAGTATTAATTATGCGAATTGAATCAAGTGTAGAATCTGGTGCAGTACTATATCGCTTGTGGAGAGAAATGCTAGATACGATTCCCCTTGTCCAGTTAAAGATGAACTCTATCACACCAAAATTCTTCAACAGACCCTATACTACACTATGCAACTCTCAGGCGCAGTTGGCAGATGAAATTAACATCTACACAGATGGATCAAAAAGAAGGGAACAGGATGTGGAATTTATTCTAAATTCTCCATTGTGATATCAGCTGGGCAATTAATAAATATGCTAGAGTAATTCACTTTTCAAGTCTGTAAAGTTTTATGAAAACCGGTTTAGCCGCTTTGAAGGTTAGCCTGTATAGACAGATAAACATATACTTTAATTTTATTTATATGTATGTATGTATGTATGTATAGACGTATAGATTTATCTCGATCTTGAGTACAATTTTTGGCAACGCTCATTTGACAAGATTGACATTGGTATCTGTTTAAACCGTCAGTGGCTTCAGATCGTTTTATCTAATGGTGCAAAGTCTTTGTAGAAAATATAGAATACAATAATACCTCCATAAATAGAAAGTTAACACATTCTAATTGGATCTAGGTTCACTGGCATCACCATAGCAGCAAACGAAATTACCAATATAAATATTGCAAGAAAGAAAATAAAAATATATACTGCAGACAAGTATTACTAAACCTAAACACGGCTAGCATTTCTTCTAGCATAGTGTTGAAATGTCATAAGGCACTTGCTTTGTCTGTAGATGAAATTATGGTCACTTTGAGCTGGATCAAAGGACACGATTCATCTGATGAAAACCGCATTGCTGTTTCGCTAGCCAAAGAGGCGCATAAGAAAAAGATGCTAAAGCCGGGCCCACAAGCAGCTGTAACTAAATTAACAATGATAAAATTACAGCTCCATTCCACTTTTCTAAAAGTTTTTTTTTTATTTCACTTATAATTTTTAACCGAAAATCCTCTAACTCTGCAATATTTTTTCTTTGACTAACAAATGATAATAGGCAATAATGAAATTGAAAAGGCCAGCATACTTCATCGTTCTCCTCAACACTCTTCGGTATTAACATAGTTCTGGAAAGAATAAATATATTTTTGTGAACCTTTACGGAAAAAATTATCCTAGACAGTCAGAAAACTCGCTTCAAAATCCATGAAATCATTTCGTATGTGACGACGACCGATTGACTGGAATTATTTTCCCATTTTACTAGGCTTTATATTAATCAGATCATTTATTTTCGAAAGACGCCAACCGTTGAAAAATTTAGGGATATATCGTGTATGCTAAGAAAAATGAAGACAAAGGATGGCTATAAACAAAGGAATTCGTTATTAAGAAGATTGTGATTCAATGATTTAACTATATTTATTAGAATAACGTCCATTTTGGAGAAACAACATTAAAATAGATATCAGTTATGAAGTTTATTAATTACCCTTATTTTTTATGGAATAATGTTTTGTGGTGTACCAAGTTCACCGTGTTGCCATATTTACCTATTGATCCATATTCTACTAACAATATGGCACTCACTTTTTAATTATTGTGGAGAGAAAAAACTTTATTTATTTGGTTGATTAAAAATCTTAGATATATGTTGAGTTTTTAACATCTTTATATTCTTCTTCTATGAGTAAATCTAACTTCATTATTTTGTATTTTTGAGTGAATAAATCATTTAAAATCTTCATTCGTTACCTCCACACCTCCTGCAGGTTAAATAATCAGATTTTTTTATTAATACGCTGAATTGTATAATAAATCTTAGTATTTAATTATCAGCCATCCTCAAATTCAGCGTGCTAAGATGATTGGAGAAAAAAAAAGAGAAAGTTTGGTTTTTATTTCTTGTTGATTTTGAACTCGAACAAACGTTGTTGCTAAGAATGTGATCAGTGCCTTTTAATTTTGAGCATTTAAAGTCAGATTGACAGCAATATATAAATATATATATATATATATATATATATATATATATATATATATATATATATATATATATATATATATAATATATATATATATATATATATATATATATATATATATATATATATATATATATATATATATATATATATATATATATATATATACATGCCGTTGGACTTGACCATGAGAGAAACTTTCAAAGTTATTTAAAAACAAGTCTGATTTTTGAACAGAAACATCTTTTTTTAACAGAGGAATAGAAATGGAGAAAGTTTCGCATCCAACGGTATAAATAATGTGGGTGTTTAGGTATTATCTGTAGTCTTTTTTGAACTCCTATACCATTTATATTCAACACTTTTCATAGAAATGCGGTTTGGCATTAAATTTTGGTCGACAGTAAAAATCACATATTTAATCTTGTAATGACTCCTGAAACGCTACGAAATATAAAGCAGAATTATTTCGAACAACGGTACCCGAACATCTTTTCTATTGGAACACCAAACAATTTTTTCTGTTTTCCGTAAACTCCCTCCCGCTCTCCTCCCGTTTTCCTAATATTGAATTTTTGTAAATTTAACAATTTAAGCATATTTTTGACAGCTGAAGCCTTATTCTAGTGATCGAATGCACAACGTAGCATGGAATATGGTTATTTTTCCTGTCAGAAAATTAGTAACTGCGTTGAACCCCGTATGGAGAGAGAAAAGCTCTAATAAACTTTCTTGCAATCATCTCTAATACATATCATCATTCTGACAGCATGTCTTTCACAAGTTGAGTAATTGGAAAAATTTCCCTCTTCAATATTTCGCTTCACAAGATTGATTCTGGGATGAAATGCTTATTAAATTCAGACTGTTACCTTGTAATTGCAAGTTAACCTTATAATATTTGGTAAAGAAAACTTTTAAACAGGCAATGTCTGGTTTCTATTTGATTAAGTTTCCTTTTAAAATGAGATCTTTAGCATCCAAAAACTCTAAAACAGTCTCAAAAACCGAATAAAATTTGGTCAAACATGTCTTTCGACAGCCAGCGTACTTCCATATAACAGAGTAATTGATGAGATTTCTTATCGTTTTCTTCACAAAACTGCAAAAATATTCTAGAATTCAAAGCGTTATTCCGAATTTTGTTTTTTGCAATTATGATAAATTAAAGAGATTGACGCAATCTGTCACTCAGATTTTTAGCAATTAAATGTTGTCCACGGATGACAAAGTAAATTGCTCTTCCAGGAAATAATCGCTCAAAACATTCAACATTGATTCGTTTTTAGTGTCTGTTGTCAAAGTTCTCATAAGGAACGATTCTATGTGGATTTATTTTTTTCACAATAAAACGAACATGTCAATAACGTACCTCATTACCAAGTAAAGTTGACTCATCTAATTTTATGGAGAAATAGGATTCAATTTTGTGGACCCCCTTTTTACATCTCACGAATCTCAAATTTTTTTTCATTAACATTGATCCAGAATGAAAGAAGCACTATATTTGTCAAGATGCTGAACTTAAAGGATTATCTGCAACAGATCAGAAAAGATGACCAGATGGCTACCTGTCAACCTGTCGACGTGATAGTTACCGGTATCCCGTTACAACCTGAAAAATTGCCTGCTAATCTACCTAAAATACTCCAAGACATAGTTAGTACATCAACATATTTTAAGAAGAAATCAGGATGTTTTCTCCTGATCTGATAGCAACTTGGGAAGGATCAATATAGTCGAGGATCGAACAAATACAAGTAGAGCAACTCCAACTAAACAAGCTCCCAGGAGAATACCGTTAGCAAAACGTGACTAGGCGGGAAGATGATCAAAGATATGTAGAATCAAGGCACTATAGAATCTTTCCAAGGTCCATAAACATCCCCAGTTGTATTAGTCTTTCTCGACTCAGAAGACTTAATGATATCACAAAAAAAGACAGTTTTCCTTTACCTCGTAATGACACTTTAACGAGGTTAAAATGGTTTTCCACATTGGACTTAAAAAATGGCTCTTGGCACGTACAGCTTCATCCAGAGGATAAAGAAAAGTCCGCCTTTTCATACTAGAATGGAGTTATGACAATTTAATGTTATGTCATTTGATTTATGCAATGCCCGAGCCACTTTTGAACGTTTAATGGAATGAATCTTACATGCACTTGGAAAACATGTCTAGTATATCTCAATGATATCATAAATCTGGGAAAAACATTTGAGAATCACCTGAAAAATGTGGAATGTGTATTTTAGAAACTGAGAAGCGCACAATTAAAGCTCCGTCCAAAGAAATGACAATTTTTTCAGAAAGAAGAGAAATACCTAGGGCATATATTCACCGAAGCTAGTGTATGAACCGATCTAGAGAAAACGGAAGCCATTCAAGGTTGGTCAGCACTAAAAAACAAGCATAAACTAAGAAGTTTTCTGGGTCTCTGTAGAAGATTCATAAAATAATTCACCGATATTGCAAGACCTTTACATCGACTGACTGAAAATAGCAATAACTATGAGTGGGTCGCAGATTGCAAAACCGCTTTTAAAGAACTAAAGAAGGCACTTTGTGATTCTTCAATATGGTTATATTCTGATCCTGATCAAACGTTTGTTGTGGATACTGACACTAGTAACTCGTCTATAGGTGAGATTTTGTCCCAGATGCAAAATGTCCAAGAGAAAGTGATTGCTTATTTTAGCAATGTAAGCTGAGCGAAATTATTGTGTAACAAGAAAAGAACTACTCGCCATTATAAAGGCATTGGAACACTTTCATAAATACCTTTATGGCAAAAAAGTTTCTAACTTTTACAATTTAAAAATCTTAAAGGTCATATTGCACGATGAATACAACGCTTGCAAAAGTAAGATTTTAAAATTTGACATAGAAATGGCTTGAATCACAAAAATGCAGACGCTTTGTCGAGAAGACCATGTTCAGAAGAATGCAAGCACTGTAACAGACACGAAGAGTGAGACAATCCTGACGATTTCCATTGCCGAAAGACGCAACTGCAATTCTCTTTGGGTGTGGAACCCAAAATCATCTCCAAGGAACAGCAAGAAGATCTAGATCTTAACAATATTATCAAATTAAAAAATAATTAGTTACATCGACCCACTTTTCAAGAAGTCTCATGGAAATCTCCAAAAGTAAAAGGTTACTGGGTCTTATGGGATTCCTAGATTGTGCACGATGGTCTAATAAAAAGAGTTTGGGAGAGCTCTGATGGCAAAAACTATAAATACCAGACTATATTATTCACCAAAAAGGGTCCAGAAGTACTACAAATTTTAGATAATGCTGTACGTGGCGGAGACGGGGTTATGAAAACTCTTAAAAAAGTTCGAGAGAGGTTTTATTGGATGGGGAACCGTGTAGATATAAAAGATGCAAAACTTGTACTAACTATGCTGCCAAAAAAGAACCAAAGACCTGTAACCATGGTAAAATGTTGCTGTACAATTTAGGAGTATCTTTTGAAAGAACTGCTGTAGACGTAGGAGGAACATTTCCTATTAGTAAATCAGGGAATCGCTATATTTTGATAGCTACGAATTACTTCAGCAAATGGTCAGAAGTTTATGCAATACCAAATCAAAAAGCCACCACCGTTGATGAAATATTGTTTGGACAGTGGATCTGTAGATATGGGTTGCCAAGAGAAATACACTCTGAGGCAGAAACTTTAAATCGGAAGTTTTTACGAACTTTTGCAAGCTTCTGAAAATCCACTAAAAATAGAACAACACCCCTGCATTCACAATTCAGATGAAAGTGTATATATATATATATATATATATATATATATATATATATATATATATATATATATATATATATATATATATATATATGCAATTATTTCTTTGGTCCTTTCAATATTTTGCACTTCAGATTTTTTTTTAATCACGTTAAAATTAAAATGCGAACATATTAAAATCTTAAAGAGAAAATACATTGCCAAATATTCAAAATAAATTATTTTAAATGTTAATGCAATTGTCAACGAATAATGTTTACATTTTTGCTTATTTTGCATGGTACAAAATTTTATTGAGTTGTTATTTTTTGCTGATGGTTATTGTTTTTCCATTTTTTTTCCGTAACTAAATTACGTTTCAGTGGTGCATTTTTACTGTATTTTTTAACTTGTTCGCTTAAAATTTAAATTAAAAACAAAATTCCGTGTGTGTGTGATGATTTGTTTAAAACATGAAACAGTTTAATAATCAATTATTTAAAAATCTTTTTAAAGAGAACGCCGCTCACTTTTGACAGAATGTTTTATAATAGGGAATAAATTCCATTTACGATAAGCCAGTGGGCCAAGCAAAAAACAAAATTCCAAAATACTTTGAATTTTACGGGGTATTTTTTGATTACAATTAGATGGTTGGTCATTCCTGACTATAAAATATAATTTTGCCGCGAGACGACAGTTTCCGTAATAGAAATCCTAAAAAACACCATATTTTTCTTTATATTCAAGTAATTTAATTTTTATTTAATAAATATACAGACGTCACTTTGCCCTTACATCATCGCGAACTTGACATATAAAATTGTACGAAAAATATTCTCACCGTGATCCGGGTCATTACGTGCAAATAAATATTCGTTTGGCAACAATGAATTCCCTAAGTTTTTATTATCTTGGTGAAAGTGGATTTTTGACATTGACTAAATACTTTTCATTTTGACAAGGATTTATTTTTGCTTGTTTTATGCATTTTATGTAACGTTTTACCGATAATTTCAAACAGGAATTTCAATTTTCTTTGATATTTCAAAAAAATGCGATTCTTTATCGTAGGGCGTGCAAATAGCTCTTGTGATAAATTCGCATTTTTCTGGAAATAGTTTTTTAAAAGATAAACAAAAAGTTGTTTATGGTATGCTGCCTACAAATAAACTGTCCGAGAATAGCTATAAAGCAATGTTTGATGTAAACATCTTGGAACAACTAAACTTGGACTGGACGTACACTGGCTCTACAAAAAAACTCCTGATTTAGATGTACATTAACTGACAATAATATTGTTTTATCATTTTGTTGATGTTCCATTGACATCTAATACTAGTATCGAATGAGGTATTCTGTTATAATTTATTTTGATTATACATTTAAGAGCCAATATACCATATTAAAGTAGAAATGACTGCATATAATATGAAATGCTTCACTATTTTTGATCATGTCTAGAAATTATATAAATTTTATTGTTATGTATTATAGTAACCTTTTATTTAAATATGTTATTAATTTAAAATAAATTTATATTTAATTTATTACTTATCATTTTATGAAAACAAAACAAAAATTCTTTATTTTAGTAGTAAGGAAATTTGTCTTGAGAATTCCCTGTCAAAGTAGTGAGAAGTTGTGATTGATTGTCACCCCAAAAATTCAACTCAGGAAAGTTTACTCCAAATCCTCAAATAGTTACATAAATGAAAAGTTTGAGCCAGTGTAAAAATTAAAAATTGCTAGTAAATCTTTATGTGTATATTTAGATTAAAAATGATTATATTATGTAAGAATCTCATTCTAAAATTTTCAACCTTTTTTATATTTAAAAAGTCTAAATAAATATTTATGTAGATAGATTACCTGCTCTAACGCTTTTTTCATCAACTTTGGAGTTGACATTTTTTTTCTTTAATAAAAAATGACTTAGTACATGGTATAATTTAAAGCCCTTTAAATAAAACCTACTTTATTATGAAGAAATGATAACTTTATTATGAATTTCGTTTACTGTATATAAATACCGAACATATCAGTCCACCAAGTATCAAGGAAAAAACAATTTCACCGAAGACCTATCTAAAGCAATTTTTAAATAATAAAACTCTATTACTTTCCAAAAGATTATATGGACATTTCGAGCCTTTACATTGAACAATGTTCATGGTTATCAATTCATGATATAAAATTTTCAAAAATAAATACTCTACGTCTACGGAATGTAGATTATACCAGGCGCGGATCCAAGGGGGGGTGGTGGGGGCAATCGCCCCCTCCCCCCCCCAAGAGCTTTAAGTTTAGGAAAACAGACCCGATTTTGCCAATTATACTACAGTCTATTCAAGAATCTAGAGAGAATAATAAATCATTTTTTACCCTTTTTCTCTACGCAAAGTAACTGTGTGCTTTAATCCAGTGTCTTTAGCAAAATCTGTTAGACACATATATTTTTCATAGGAATGGGTTAGAAATTTTATAATTAAAAATACCGGTCTATAATAATGGGCTATTTGGGTTGGATGACAATAGATATTTAGAAGTGTGAAGTGTTAAAAAGAATTTTAATCCTTGTCATAGGCGTCGGAAGGAGGTTTATTTTATCACGAAGTATTTATGGCATAAAATATTATTTCAGTAATAAATAAAATAAAAAGTTTTTATAATATTATTTTATTTCTTACGATTTCTTAATAATTCACGTACATAACAAAATGTAGATAATTTTGACAAATTGAACACAATCAAAACTGTATTTTTATTATTTTTAATTTGTCATAGAAACCGTTTTAGGCACATTCAGACTAAAATGTAGCCTTATTCTCTCAAAAAATTAGAAGTTATAGTTTTAATACTTACAAAATACTCATTGTCAAAAATACAAAAAGATAAACATAAAAAAAATAAATTCGTCCATATACTATTATAATATTTTTGGGGCTATCGGTCATTTTATTTTTAATTAAAAACATTTTTAGGACATTTGACGTTTCAGTTTATTTATTTCTTAAACCACCTGCAGAATTACAATTAAACACTAAAAAGGGATTCAAATGTAATTAGTTATTATATGTTACAGTTAAAATTAGATCTACTTTTTTTTATTTTACTGATATCTTAATTTAATTTACTTTATTATATGGAAATCCGATAGCCCCAAAGAAAAATAAGATAAACATGTTAATTCTACACGCTCAAGAAAAAGACACAAATACAATAATAAAATAATAAAGAACTTACGCCTAATTGGAATTAAATATATATAAAATTAAAGAATGGGATACACTAAAATAAAAATATATAAAAAATTTAAAAAATATATAAACAACATTAAACAATAAATTACAACAAAAACAAAAATTTAAATAATAAATTGTGTTTACACTGGTAAACATTACGTATCTAATTCCTAGTCAAATGCAGTGAAACTATCTTCACTCAAATTAATTATAATTGGTTCCTCTATCTCACCGAGCATGAGATCGAGTTTTCACATTTTGTTTTATTCTTTTATTATATTGATTTTTCCCAATTTTTCGCAGTAACTTTATTCAAAAAAAACTTTCAAAAGTTTAGTTAAATTACTAATTTTGTATGTTGTGTTATTCCTAGCAACTCTACCTTTTACTTGAGAGAGATATTTATTACTCCAAAGGACAGTTTCCGGACGATCTACAAGAACAAATTTTCTATCTGGTTTTTCTTAGCAAAAATTAAGTTCTCTGACGAATTTCCAGAGTTCAGTTCTTTTAATTTCAAGTAAATCGCGATCTTCATTGATTTTAGTTAGAATTTTGTCGACGATTGGGATCTGCTTCTCATAATAAAATGTATGTACAATCCCTTTAATTGCAGTTCTCATCTCTTCTTCCAACGAGGTTTTTCGTCTGCCTGCGATCGAATTTGGTTTGGGAGTATTAACGATTCCAGTCATTTTTTTCTCATTCAGTATTCGCTACATAGTAGATTTTCCAACTCCTGTCATTTTGGAACACATCTCAACAGAGCTTTTAACATTATTATCCAGATATTGATATCTTAAGGTATCATAAACATTCATCGTAGTTTTTCATTGAGGAAAAAATGCCCTGGTTTAACGATTTTGGAGGTGGAAGCCACATCTTTAGGGTATCTCAATAATCTCGAACAATATATAGAAACAAGCGCAAACAAGATATATCACTAAGAACAAACTGTAAGGTGTACTTTGCTCACTAACAGAAATTAAATTGAACTATCAGAAATATTATTGTTGCAGTAAATTTATTAAAGCTTATAATATTTAAATATAATGAAATATAATTGGATTTACGGCAGTCTGCAGTTACCTGCGGCACTGGAGCAGATACGTTGGAGGTTGCGGTAACAGTTTTATTACTCTCTCTAATTCTTGAATAGAGTATAGGAATGTGTATGCTTGCGATCACCCCCCCCCCAAAGAGCTTTGAGTTCAGGAAAATAGAACCGATTCTACCTTTTAGATTAGGAATGTGTAGGCTACTGACACTCCCCCGTTGACAACTTTTTGCTTGCCGTCCTGTACTTTTGTGATATCACCGCCCTCCCCCCAAAGAGAGAGACTGGATCCGCCCCTGGATTATACTAATATTATTTACAAAAATATACACTTGATTTCCACGATCATTTTCAAAATAGATATTTGAAAATCGGGGGGTCTCGATTATTTTTGGGGCATAATTCATATTACAGCTGTTTGACTAAATGACAGTTTTATTGTGAAAAATAAAATATATAAACTATCATAATAATAGAAAAAGCATTCTCATTTATTTCCAAGAACTGACATTCCGTGCATACTATCCACAAATAATAAAATTGGAACATAATTACGCTCTTCCTAAGAAGTTCAAAAAATTAACTGTAAAGGAACTGCGTTGAACAAAAAAATTATAATTTTGAGGAGACTAAAAATTGAGAAATTCAAGTTAAATATAATGTTTTAAAAACATACTTAATTATCTCGACCTTTTTAATTGAATATTCGTAATTAACACACCCAAATAAGAGTGACAGAAAATGTTTTTAGCACATAAAAAATTTCGCATATTTATTTTACACCCTCTTATAGTCGATCAAGGTCAAATGTCCCTAAACAAGCAATTTCGCTATTTACAAAAAAGCTACGGTTTCGATGCAAAATTATATTTTTATTTGAATACAGGCAACATCCCTTCACCTAAAATCAGGAAGAACGATTTTTTATTTTAAATATACTATAGAAAGATAGTTATTGTCTAAACCTATTATTTAGAATAATAGAATTGATATTTATACACGACACATTTAAGCCAATACAAGCAACTAGCAGGAAATTCAATGCTGTCATACAAATATTTGCATGTAATGGCGTGTGGGAGAGGGTTTATATGTCACGTTCGTGATTGCTGCCAACGGCTATTTTGCTTGGTTAATATTTTATAGTCATTTTCAAGTAATTTCTTTGAAATTTGCTTACTATTTTCTTTGAAAATAGTAATTCAAATTCAAAGAAATTTTTTCATGAAGGAAAGTAGATTTATTAGGGCAAATAGTTCGAATTTGCTGAGAATTGATTGTTTTATGGTAGCTAATTTTTTCACAACAAACAGTAAATTCTGCTGTACTGAATTTAGAAATATGAAGACTTCCATGTACGTAATTTACCAGAAATTGTTATTTCCACAACCGATATTGAATACATAATAGTAATCAAAGGTATTTGTAAGCTCAAAACTAAAATAAAACAAGTGTCGGATCCCTGCGGGCCAGCTACAGCCATATTTTCCTATTATTTTCTAAACGTGGAGCCCGAATAAATAATTTTTCAGATGTTTTAGTTGTACTACTTGTACATTGAGGTACCGTACAATACTTAAAATAACCTAGATCTCACCTTGTCACAAAAATTACGAAAAAAACTTTATATCTCCTTGTCACTTTATCAGTGTTTATATCCTAATGATGTCACTGCGGTCAAGGGAATTTAAAATTTATGATTTTTAAAGTATTAGTGGTAAATTTTTTTTTAAGTATTTTGGATTTATGCATAGTTTTAAACACTTTCCCAAAAATAATCAACATCCCAATTGTGCTTCAATCGCTGTCTTGATTCATAGCAATTTGCGAGTAACTTGAAAACAACCGATACCACGACAAAAATGATAGAAAACCAGAGGTAGAATTTATGCTATCTTTTATGTTTGAAATATTTTCTGTAAAATTCATATTTTACGGGTTATCTCCACTTTTACAAATTTCATATGATATGTTAATAATTTATAAAGTAAACAGCTAGATAATTAGAATTATTACGTCCGAGATGAATAATCACAAGTCAGAGGATGATGGTCATTGTGAGTTTTTTTACATGGTGTCCGCAGTAGGCCTAATTTGGCGTGCTATACAGAGCATTTCCAAAAGGTGTATATAAAACTCTAGAGGCTAAAATATGAGTCAAATTTATAATTTTTTAAAACTTTTTTGTAAATTATAGTCTTAATAATAAATTGATTTGCCTAAATTTGATAGTTTGGGGACTTTAAAATGAGAACTGAAGATACAGTTTCAATGTTCATCGCAGAGGGCGCCACCAACAGTACTTTGTCTACGTATAAAGCTTCATACCCTTTTTGTACCTCGGTATATTAAATTTCTAATTAAAAATTCTTATTTCTTAACATCTTTTATCCAAAAAAGTTATCCATTGTAGGTGTCGCTTCGTGCATCCATTTTTAAGATAATCGAATTTAAATAATTTATTGAATACTGAGACATTTTATCCAAGCTTAGAACTGATCCTAGAAATTTGGATCTTGTCTAAAAGCTAACAGATCAACAACAATAAAAGTTTACATAGCTAACAACGATAATATTGTCATAATGAACTGGCAAAGAACAATGAGGATAACACACAAATTTAATAACAAACCAAAACAGAAACATTTCATTTATTTAATTATTTCATTCAACTTTAAGTAAATGTTCAAGATAACCTCCGTTTTCATGTATACAAAGATTAGTTCTACGAAGAAAGTTGAACTGCACCCTTTCCATCATCTCTGGATCTAAGCATAAAATATTTACTGAATTTTGTATTCTTGACCACAATTTTTCTTCTGTGTTTATGTGTCTACTATATTCCATTTGTTTAAGGGTTCCCCATGAAGTATTATTCATAGACGTTAAATTCGGTGAGCATGGTGGGCAATTTGGAGTTGTATCATTTTCTCTGTCGATCCATCGATTTCCTTAAATAATTTCTAACATTTAATGCGAAGTGTGGGGATGTATGTTACAGTTTTGTTATTTTATGAACAAAACTATAAATAATTTTACCAAAATACCAACAATCAAGCCAATACTCATCATAAATTAAACTCTTATTTTCATCAAGTAATCTCTTTAATACATATAAAATAAAAGCTAAAAGTTTTTGTCACTGTCACATCAAAAACCGGTTTTGTAAAAAATCAAGTGTGTCTAGAAATGTATCAAACACTCTACTTTTGCTACTTTCATCAAAGGTGTAGTTAGTTAATCTTTTGTTTTTTTTTTAGCGCTCTTGAGATTTCTAAAAGCGTCAGTAGAGAGATTCTGGGCCAAGCCTTGGTTAAGAAAACTAGCATAAGCTCAGAAAGCAATAATTTGGCTGATTTCTCTAATTATACAGTAATGCGTTTATCCCAGTAAACAGCTAAAACCATATTTAGTGTTTTAGGGCAACATTTACCAGATTTTGCGGTATTGTATTCGTTTACCCTTAAGTAAAGTGTAATGAAAGTTATCACCTCTAATAGGTTAATACCATATTTGTGTCTTTTGGTAATTGTTACACCCGTAAAGACAAACAGGTACATGGCAGAATCAGATTTTATTAAACCGGGATCTTCCTTTTCTATTTAACAACTGGAATTCCACGCCGGAGCCTGGCATACAACACTCCATTGCTCCCAAAGAAGTTGCAGGTTAGTGCTTGCTAAAAGGACTTAGACTCTGTGATAAAACCACACTTCAGGTATTAGAACTATATATATAATAAATTGTGGTATTACCTAACTTATCGTATACTTTCATTTTTCCCCTATGATTGGGAACTAATAAGACTTTCTGCGTGCGATCACAGGACACTTTATATTTAGTTTAAGTTAAACTACCTTGTAAACCGAAGGTATACGTATACACTAAGTAATTTAAAACATTATTTCACCCATTCGAAGTCCAGCACTTTTAATTTAGTTCCTAAATCAGCGTACTAGATAATTTATTACTGCAAAATACAACTGTACATAAAAAGTAAGGTTCTTTAACGCAAATCAGCCGACAGTCTAAAGCTGGACCTACATCTAAACCGACTTGGCGTATGGCGCAGATGACGTTATACTTGTTGTAGTGTTGTTCATTGTTTCTTTGTTTTTTTTGTTGTTCTAATCCATTGAGCAAATAGTCACATTTTTTTTAGTTTAAAATGAAATTCACATAGACTGTAATTCAGAATCCTTTTTTTTTATTGTTAAATATAGATTTTAACTGTTTTTAGAATCGGGGTTTTTATTTTTGGATCTGGTTGTTTCCTTTTTTCGTTAATATCATCGCTTCTTCTTACCGACGGGCCTAAAACAGGTGGCGCTTTGAATTTATATAACCCCCCACCTAATCTCCGGCATGCTAGCCTAGGCACTGCCCTAAACGAAGGAGCGATCAACACCGAAAAAATAACCACCTATACAGCAGCATTCAATATTTAATTTTCATTCATTCATATTCATTTTAATTATCTTTCTCTCTAGTGGCATAGCAAAATAAACTACATATTTTGTCTGGTAGCCAGTGGAAAATCATCATTCAATAAATATGGCAAATTTCCTAGGTGGTCTAGATAATTCAAACATTTTAAACGAGGTGATAAGATGATAGGACCAATTACAAATATGTCAATGGTTCCTGCCCCAACGTTAATTTGAAATGCATTTTGATAATGTACAACTCTTGTTGCATGCGAGTTTACATCACCACAAACATTCATTATGTAAATTTGCCACATTCATCTTCCTGCAAAGCAACATTCATAAGTAAATAGTTTTTTTATGAAAATTTACCCCGTTCATTACTGAATCGACAGAAGCCTATTCTCAATTCGAGGTCGTCTGGAAATGATATGGATACAACAACTGTTATCTTAAAATTATATTTACTCTATCTTTTGAAACTCTAAATTTCATACATATAAGTAATTGTTGCGTTGACTCTGATTTTCTTTAACTCACTCAAAATTTTCTCTTCAAGCTCCAGTATCCTAGTCTGAATATTTCTTCCATTATCAATCCTTGCAGGAGCCAAATTGCCGGTTTCTCGACGACATCTTTCAACAGCAGCAAATATTTGGTGGTTTGGTAAGTGCCTATTTGACAATCACAATTCAAATTAATATAAATGTTATAAAAAAGAAAAAAATAAAAATTATAATAATAAAGTAGAAAATAACACAAACATACTTGACAATTAAAATGCTTAAAATATTTACACACGAACACATTAAGTGTAAATACAGACAGTACAGAAAAAGAGAAAACAAAAACTTTATACATTAAAAACATATATGTAAATGTAATTCTAATATAGAAAATCAATAGTTAATAAAATTACATGGAGCATTCTAAAATAAATATAAGCTGATATTAAAATAGAATTAATTAATAAAGTTCTAAAATATTAAAAAAAAAACATAAATCAAACCGAATAAAGTCTTGTAATTTAAAATCAATAAGGAATAACATTCTTTAGATGCCTATTCAGTGCAATTTATAAAATCTTTAATAGAGTAAAAAATTTTTAATAATAAAAGAGATTTTACTCTTCCAATAAATCTTTCGTCATGTAAAGCTAATAGCTCAGAAAGCAATTTATTATAAAAATTAACACAATTATAAATAGCCGAGTTTTTGAATAATGATGTTTTGTAATGGAGTATCGTTGTAAAGGTTTGTAGATTCTAGTCTATTAAGCAATATTCTGTTACTATTCACGTACAGTAAATATTTAAGTTTAGATATACAGGAAAATGTTAATATATTCTTTAGGATAAAAATATTTTTCCAGCTCTCACGATTACTAAGATTCAAAATAGCTGCAGTATTCTTTCTGTATTATGAAAATACGGATACACTTCGTACCACCAGTTCCCCAGCCAACCACTATATTTCACATCTAACAAGAAGCCAAACTGATGAAAGTTCATTAGTATCGACAATATTTTTTAGAATCAGAATAGTAAGCAGAATTAGAGTTAGAGCAGACATGATATATATGCTCGTCAACTGACCATTGACTTAACCTTACTAGAAAGCGTAATGTTGAGCTTTTCTTCAAAATCATCATTAACTGGCTTCCGATTAAACATATTCATGTACACAGTTTTATCAATATTCACTATTAAACAATTTCTTTCACACCACACTTTTATATTAAAACAAATATTTGACGTAATGATTCGAAGCTCGTAAGAAAGATCAGCTGCGACAACAATCGCTGTGTCATCCTCATACTTAGTAACATGTCCTTGTCTAATAATATAAGGTAGATCGTTAACAATACAAACAAGAAAAGACCGAGTACTGATCCCTGAGGTATACCAAACTTTACTGGTCTTACCCCAGAGAGTGCATCTACACATTTCACCACCTATCACCCAATCCATTTCAAAATGGTCTCTCTTATACCCATGTTAAAAAAACTGTAGATAGATCAAAGAAAATTTTCATTACATGCTTCCCCGATCAACATTGCATCTATAAATTTCTTTATTATCGGAATCGTTCTTTATGTGAACGGGAATAACTCTAGCACTTTTTAATGTTTGGAAAAATGCTATAATTGTGTAAAAGGCAAAAAAATATCATTTATTAGTTTTGAGTATTTTCAGATTTACGTCATCAAGACTTGAAGAATTTTTATTTTTTAAACCTTTAATAGACTTATGATCCTCATCTTCATCAATGAAGTACCATTATATGACAAAGAAATGGTGGGTTCCCACGTGTATTATTACTAGAATAGTTGTGTGGTACCAAAATACATTGCAAATTCGTTGACTACATCGTTATGATCTACAATGAATCTATCATTCAAGCGGACCTTGACGTTATTGGGTTGTCAAAATGGCTACCCCTATTTTTTATGCGAATAACATAATCGCAGTCTAATGGAACATTAGAATCGCAAAAAAAGGGTATTAGCAATATGTGTTAAAAATGTTAGCATTATGAAGCAATATGTGAAAAATCAGAATAACATCGGATATTTATAGTATCCTTGTAATAAATTTCTAATCTTGTCAGAAGAAAAAATACTGATGGATTATTCGTAAGGGTATATCTAATGCTGACTCTCTAAAAAAATATAAGACCTGTTTGCCTTGAAAGATTCGTAATTGAGAAATTTATAGGAAATAATAAAAGGTCTAATTATTAAAATTTTATTCAATCAATACTCAGCAAACTCCCTAAATTTGGCTCAACCATGTGTAAATATTAAATTGCGGTTTATATTTTCTCATCTTAATTTCTTTTCGGAAGACTTGGAAAGATTAGTTAAAAATGGAGAAAGAGGTATAAAAACGTAAGACAACTGCCTGTATTTAATTTCAGAAATTTCTCTCTCTCTCTCTCTCTTCCTTTAAGAGCATAATTTGGTTCACTCCTGGACATATGCCTCAATTAGTCTCTTCCACTTCAACCTATTTTCTGCAATCCAGTACCAATTTCTACCTGCTTTTCTCTTTATATTGCCTATCCATTTTTTTGAGGGTCTTCCGATACTTCTTTTAAACGACCTAGATCTCCATTGTAATATATGTATTGTCCATCTTATATAGTCTTGCCTAGCAACGTGTCCTATCCAGGTCCATTTCAAAGCAGCGATGTGTTTTATCACATCCTATACTTTCATACGTCTTCTTACGTCTTCGTTCCTTATTCGGTTACGTAGTGATATGCCCAGCATGATTATTTCTACTGCTCGCTGAGTGGTATACAGTTTATTGGCTGCTTTAACAGTTAGTGTGGCTGTTTCCATTCCATAGGTCATTACTGGGAGAACGCACAAGTGAAATACTCATCTTTTCAAATTATTGGGAACATCAGGGTTTTTAAGAACTTATCCCAATCTTTCAAAGGCTGCCCATGACATTTTAATTCTACTATTAGTTCCGCTTGTTGATTTTCTTCCCCAAGTCTAATTAGATGGCCTAAATACACATTCCTCGATTCTTTGTATTTCGTTGTTTCCTACATAAAGTGGTGTATTTTCTAAAGAGATTATTTTGGTTTTTGCTAGGTTCATGCTTAATTCAACTCTCTCTGAAGCATTTTTCAATTCAGAGTAATTCCCGTAACGTATCTAGATCTGTACTTATTAATACCAAGTCATCCATGAAACGTAAATGGCTGAGATATCTACGATCGATGCTAATACCTCTATTTTCCCAGTTTAGCTGTTTAACGACTTCTTCTAGTGTTAAAGTATAGAGTTAAGGGGAATCGTATCTCCTTATCGCCCCCTCGACCAATATTTTTCTCTGTGTCTCTAGATCCTCTGTTATCTTGATTTGCAGTGTGCCCTTATTGTAAATATATTTTAGAAGATTTCTGTATCTGGAGTCAATCCATTGCTTGAAATATTGCCCATAGCTCGACAAAATCAAAGTCCTTGCTATAATCAACAAATGCTAAGTGGATTTGAATATTATATTCGGTGCAATTTTCGATTAGTAATGTGATGTTCTATATCTGCTCTGTTGGACTAAAGCCATTTCGAAACGCACTTTGTTCTAAAAGTTGACAGGGGTCAAATTTATTTCTTAGTCTATTAGTTATAATCCTTGTCAGCAATTTGTACGGATGTAGCAGAAGACTTCTTCGGCGACAATCTTCGATGTCCAATTTGTCGCCTTTTTGTACAGAAAGATGACTCGGGCATTTGGACAGTTATCACGGATTTTGCCGTTTTGAAGATGTTTATTCAAAAGAATACTCATTAAATGTAACGTTACAGAACCTCCGAGTTCCAACATTTCTTGATTTACCGTCTTCACCTGGGGTACGATCAGATTTAATTTGTGACGAAGCTGGTTTCAACTCTTCGATTGTGATGTCAAGTATGTTAGCATTATGAACCAACATTTGTAATATTGAGGAGTTTGATATCTGGTTTTGGGTTGACTCAACTGTTTAAATTTGAATAGAACTCTTCTACGATATTAGCCACTTCGCTTCGTCCATTTTTATTTCTCCTTCTTTATTTTTAAGTTGGTTTATATTTCGTTTACCAATTGAGTTTATGGATAGTACTACTTTCATATTTTTGTTAGTCTTTATAATTGTTCAAGTACTTTCCGTCTTACGCTTCCTGATATCGTGTCTAATTTTTTTTTTGATATGTTTTTTTAGTTTTATTTTAGTCTGCTGTGCCTTTTTCCAGGTTTCTTTACTTATTAATCAGGTCTCTGGTCTGTTGTGATAATTCACTCTTTACTACAGTTTGAATATCTTTTTGGATTTTGGAGGGACACTACAATCGCAAAAAAGGGAATTAGCACTATGAAAAATTAGAATAACATCAGATATTTATAGTATCTTTGCAATAAATTCCCAATCTTATCCGAAGAAAAAATACTCATGGACTATTCGCAAGGGTATATCTAATCCTGACTATCTAAAGAAAAATAAGATCGATTTGCCTTGAAAGACTAGTAATTGATAAATTTCTACAAAATCGTAAAAGATCTAATTATGAAAATTTTATTCAATAAATACTCATTAAACTCCCTATATTTAGCTCTAACATGGGTAAATATTAAATTTTAGTTTACATTTTCTCATCTTGATTAATTTTCGGAAGACTTAGGAAATATCAGCTTAAAATAGAGAAAGGGGTATAAAAACTAAAAACAACTGCTTGTGTTTAATTCCGGAAATAAAAACAAAAAAAATTGTTAAAGGCTTCTCAAAAAGACGAGTTTATATTAGATATTATTTTATATAGGGCTACATTTTTAGGTTAAAAATAGTGTCATTTCATTTAAATAGTCAAATACAGCAACAAAAACAATAAAAATGTATGACGTATTTTTTTTTCCTGAAACCTTGACATAATAACAATAAAATAATAATATTCTTAAAAACACCCAATTTTATCTCACAACCAAAAAACGTTTTAATACAATCTACACCACTGTCTTAGTGGCTCTAATTTATAACCATCTAAAATAAAAGTCCTGTAAATATTTGTCGCTACCAATACTAACATAGTAGCTGTAGCTATCAATATCAAAGTGTCAAAATCGGCAAATGAAAGCCATTTGAAAAGACTTTTATTAATATTCGGGACCATTCCGGGTAATAAATCGAAACAAAAATTAAGCCGGTGATCGGGTATATTCGATTCAATTCCATAAATAAATTCGAATTTCTTTCCGAAATTAGTTTAATTCTTTTATTTATTAGTAGTTTGTTTTTTCGTCGGAGGCATCGGAAAAACATCAAAGAGAAGTAAATTTAGGTCAAATATACGGGGTGGTTTTGAAAATAGGCACAAAATGGAAATTAAAACTATAAGTTTATCGATGACATGATTGTTTAATTCTGCATATACATAAATCTAAATAACGCCAACGAGTGGTTTTATTGACGTTAGTTTTTCTGATGTATATAAATAATGAACGCCAATGAAGGTTCCTGCGATGCGAATATGTTTCTCACAGAACAAGAAAGTTACAGAAATATTGCAACAATATATTTGAGTTGACACACAAAGCCATCTCTTGGTGAAGTGGGCAATGTCATTAGCAGAAGTGTGTTGCAACCGACTAATATAACACCTAAAATAGAAACCTATTTTATCGGCTTATATAGTAACACCCTCTCTGATTAATTACGATAATAAGCTATTTCAAGACCGTAATTAATTTAAATATTTTAGCAGCTTCGAAAAAAAAAACATTTAAAAAGAATATTTCATCAAAAAAAAAAAAACAACAAATTTGAAGATTGAATACATAAACTAATTCTTCCAAAAAATGGTCCACATTAAGTGTTAGTTTTTTTTAGAAGTTTTTTTAAACAAATTATTGTATTAAATAGCTTTTTCTCTGAAGATGCTCAAAATATTAAAACGTACAACGAATGTATTGATTTACTGTTTAAAACTAACTAAAATACCTAATTTTTGGGATGATTTGAACAGTAATTATTTCTAAAACAATAATATTTTAGTGCTTCTACAGCTGCAACTATATAACTTCTATAAACAGAAAAAAACAAACTCTTTTAAAAAAATAACAGTAGCGTTTAGAAAATTTTTAATAAATTTTCTATTTGAAATCCATGGATGTTAAAAGATAAGTGTTAAAATAATAAACACGTAAAATACCACCGGTCACTTATTTAATATTACCTAAATAATGACAAGAATTATTAAGTATATTAAAAAGGCATGTTGAATCTAATTAAACATTAAAACCAAGCAGCATTCACTTTATATCCATACTATATATACCTGTTAAAAAACCAAAGTACAATATCCATGAAAAGTAACTCTCTACTCCACTAAGATGCTCTAAATTTAATAATAGTCTGAATAAACGATTAAAGTTTAAATTATCCACCTAGACTCAAACCCAGATCATCCTGCATTCTCAGCAGCCACCTTTCCCATTAGGCAACTCAAGTTCATGAAATTAGTTCCGCTGCCAAAACTCAAATTTAGCCTTGAAAAATCATGCTATTAGGTCTAAAATAAGGTGAATAGTTAAAAAACATGAAAAACATAATTACAGATTATTCTATAAAAGAAACTTTACAATAATTTTTTGGCAGAAATTTATGTCAGCCTTCTACCTAGTGTTCGACATTAAAATTTGAATTCATTAAAACAGTTACTATTTTCTAGGGGTTCTTTATGTAATATTCATATTAAAGATTAATTATTACTGTTACTTGTGCTTAAAAATTATTCCTTTATTATGTGTAGAACTTGAAAAAAACTTTACATTATGACCTTGAGTTCATCTCAGCTTACTACCTTTGGTTATAAGCACAGTAAAATATAAAATAATCAACAATTTCTTTTATGATAAACTTTTGGAGCCAATAGACACAATTATTTCAAAAATTAATATTTGATAAAAGATGCTTATAACAAAGACACGGATTCAGTAACAAATGTAGTCACAATTTTTTGTCTCTAATATAATGGTCATTGAAAGAAGCACCAATTTTTTTATTTTATTTTTAAAATAAACTTTTTTTTTAGACTAAGATAAGCATGAAATTATTGAAAATAATATAATATTTTGAAAAACAAGAGAATTTTATTAAAGAAAGGATGCATTTCCGTAACTTCTATTCATTATAACAAGTCTCAGTATTAAATTGTAACACTCATTTCAAGTAATCTTTTTGTATTGTAAAATAAGACTAAATTACTTTTCTAAAATAGCAACGGAAAAATAGTTCCAGAATTAGTTTCGTAGAAAAGATGAACTCGGGCTCATAATTTTACCACATGCTAGAACCGAATGTACATTTCTGAACAAAAAAGGTTAAAATAGGTGCTAGAGGCAAAATTTAAAACTCCTATAGTAGTTTAAAAACTGCCAACAATAATTTATAAAAACACCAAACAAAGTAAAGAATTCATCGAACCTACTGAAGAGCAGTAGTATCCTCAAAGTCTATATTTTTCAGGTTCGTACCTCATGATTTCAGTAAATTTTTGAAGAAGATTTGTTGCATGATTGATTGTTATGACACAGTATATTTATTACTAGTTAAAAACTAATTTACTTACTTCAACTAACTTTCTTGTTCTGGGCTTATTATACTCGGCTTCTAACCACCACAACGTTGAAATTACATAACCAAGAAATTTGGACCCATCACCAAGCATCTCCTACAATAAAACACAAACTATAAACAGTAGAACGAAATGTTTAGAAAACTATAATGCCATTCTGTATTTTACATTTCAAAACATTGTGAAAAAACCAAAACACCAGATTGGATTGAGCGACCAGACTAAAAATGTCGCCATTTTGGGGAAAAAGTAGTTTTGGCATATTAAATTAACCGTCAAAAAATTAAAAGTCAAAAAAATAGTCTCATTGTTGTTGTTATTGTTGTGAAGTTATTGATTGCCATTAAAATCCCTGTTTTTTCCCTGGTTTAAATCATACCATCAGTCAAATATTTAGGTGTAAATATAGACCACAAAATTATTTTAAGTTGGCACTCTACAACTATCAAACTTAATGAGTTGAATATATAAAAAAAAGTGATATCAAGAAGCACAACAACTCATATATACCAAGCAATTCGTCGTCTATTGGAATACGTGCCCTCTATATACATTAATTGCAAAAAGCCAACATCGATAAACCTTGAAATGGTGGAAACCACAGCTCTACTCAAATCCATCATCCTATCACTTCACTACATAAACGATCCAATCAATTATATGAATTTACCAAACATCCAGTCTAGACTGCAAGACTTCCTGTCCTGACCACTAAATTTTAAAAGATACCTGAAACACACTGAAAAATACAATTTTCGAGGAACTGCTTAAATGGAGACTAAAACCAAAGTCCAGCCAGAAGACATCCACTACCGATACTGCAGATCTCACATTCAACCTTGAATATACTATTTTTTTATCTTATAAGGATTTGTAGAGGCTTAAAGATCAAATGTACCATAAATAAGGTTTTTATGCTGAAGGACCTCGTCCATTGGGTTCATATTTATCCCAATAAATTGTAATCATAACAATATTTGTTTAATAGTATTTTATACAGCCTAATTAAGCGAAATATTGTAGTTAACATTATTTAAATATAAAATTTATTACTTATTTAAATAAACGCTTCAAATATCTTACAAATTGTAATTTATCAAATTTTTTATAAGATATATTGATGTCAACAATTATGTAAAATTTCACTGTTGGAAACTAAGATACTCGACTGTAATGAACATATCTTCTTCTTCTTCTTCCAAGCAATTTTCTTGTTATTCTTCGTCTCTTTGCCTGGTTTCAGTCTATTGCGAGGTTATCACTCCATCGTTTACGGGGTCTTCCAGTACTCCTACGTCCTATTGGTGATTTGTCCCTCGTGATCTATACTATTCTGTCGTCGGTCATGCGGTTGATGTGTTCGTTCCATTCCCTTTTTCTTTGTAATACCCAGTGTTATCGACTTTACATACTCTTCTTATATCCTCGCTCCTATTCCGATCCATAAGTGTCCTGCCAGCTATCCTGCACACCACTCTCATCTCTGTTGTTTCCAGTATATGTTTTGTTTTCGAGGTTTCTGGTCTGGTTTCTGCAGTGTATGTTAGTATGGGTCTTATTGCTGTTTTATAAATTCTGGATTTAACTTCGATTCCTATATGTTTATTGCTCCATATGGTACTGTTAAGACATGCGGCTGTTCTTGCTACTTTCATGGCTTGTTCCCTCACCTCCGTTTCAACAACCCCGTATCCGGATATTTCTATTCCGAGATACTTGAACTTCATTTCCTGCTGTATAATTTTGTTGTCTATTTCTAGTTTGCATCTGAGTGGTGTTCTAGATGTAGTCATGGCTTTAGTTTTTGACGCTGATATATTCATGTTAAACTTTTTCGCTGTTATGTTAAATTGGTGCAGTAGTTTTTGCAAATCGTCTTCGCTTTCAGCTATTAACACTGCATCGTCGGCGTAGCACAGTATTTTGACTTCCCTATCTCCTATTTTATATCCTTTCAATCTATGCACCTGCTTTATCAACTCGTTCATGCTGATGTTAAATAGTAGGGGGCTTAAGAAAGTCACCTTGTCGGGTGCCATTATTTACTTCTATTTTTTCGGTCAATTCACCGTTTATCCTAGCTTGAATCGTATTTGCCTGATATATATTTTCAATCATTTTGATAATGTTTTGAGGTATTTGTCTGTCGTAAAGTAGCTGTGTTACATCCTCCAATTGTATACGATCGAACGCCTTCTCTAGATCGATGAAACACATAAAGGCTGGACGATTATATTCAATTGACTTTTCAGTATTGTTGTGCTAGTCCTCCATTCATCGGGGATTCTGTAATGGTATATGATTTTATTGATGAGAATTTTCAGTTGTTCTGTCAGGCTCTCTCCTTCGTATTTCAGTAGTTCATTGGTAATTCCGTCAGGTCCCGCACTTTTCCTGTTTTTTAGTTTTTTTAAGGCTAGTTCTACGTCTTCCTTCTTTACCAGTATATCGTCGTTAATTATAATTTCGGGTGTGTTAGATTTGATTTCTGTCTGTTGTTTCTTGTATAATGAGCATATATTTAATTAGAACTAGCCGTAGAAAAACATTTTTAAGAAGCATGCTTATACTATTGAGATATGAACAAAATATCCTGTACTAATTTTGTATGTCTGTAATCTAAAATTTACTTGAAATATGCGAGAGACATTCAGCTTTTCAAGGACATTTTCAACTGTTTTTTAAAAAATAAAACGTTTTGAAGAAAAGGTTCACCAACATATTGCTGTTGTTAATGACGATTTGTTTTTAATAGCAAAAATATAAACAAATTTTTTAATCTATTTATTTTTACCACCGACCAATAGTATCGTATATGCGCAGAGATTACAATCAGTTGATACGAATTGGATAAATAGGGTAAGTTTATAAAGTAATAACTTTATTTTGTCTCTTTCTACTATCCGTTTCGTTCATCTAC
The DNA here is from genome assembly GCA_034092305.1 of Diaprepes abbreviatus. NCBI lineage: Eukaryota > Metazoa > Arthropoda > Insecta > Coleoptera > Curculionidae > Diaprepes > Diaprepes abbreviatus. The sequence continues at coordinate 17,896,010 of JASJET010000103.1, forward strand.
TTATGTCGATAAAAATTGGGAAAGCTATGCAAATTGATTTTACCTTACCAGTTAGAAATAACCGATTATATTTAGCCCGTACATTTTCCTATGCTGACAGCATATTTACTGTTGTTATAAGTACACTTTCCCCAAAATGGCACGTATATTCAGTTTATTGTACGATCCGTGCAGTTACATTATATGTGCGTGTATTGCCCTGATGTTTCTCGTCGATATGACTAGCGTTTCCTGACTGTTGGAACTAGAATATCGCATAGGATTGGAGAAATCATCGAAAATAAGGATAATTATAGTACCACCAATGAATACTCGGGATACAATTAGTTATGATTTATACTTATTTCAAATATGAATGATCACGTTTTGTGATTATTTGGTGCCCTTTTGTCTTTAGTAATTTGAAGATGTAAAGAACTATGAAGTATTAAATAGAATTTCATTGAAATATTATAATATATATTAAAAAAGACTAAGACTTTGTATTATTAATAATTAAGTGGGGATATAAATCTTGCATATTTGATAAAATAAAACCAAATTTTTAATTTATTCTGCAAAATGTGCTTAAATCATTTACGTCACTTTGTGGGATGAAGAAAAATAGACCATGGAAAAAACGACAGAGGTCAATACTAAAAGCAAAAATAAGACAGAACGACAATCAACAAATAGTATAAACCACGGAAGGGTACAAATTAAACAATCTCTTTTTGTCCTTTCTGATTACGAAAATTCTTAAGTTAATAATGGTTAACAAATGTACTGAAATGTAATTTTTAAAAGCTTTCCTTCTAAATTAAGCCAAAAACATAGACGCTCCTTGGCATGTATTTATTTAAGAGCACAGTCCGAAACGTCCAAAACATTTCTTCCTTACTTAACGCCAAATTTATTTTTAACTCACCCCGTCTCTCTTGAACTGCCTTTAATTACAAAGAGACCCGTTCAAATTAAATTTGCCCCATGTAAACACATGGTGCGAATTAAGAACTTAATGAAAACTCGTTAATTCGCTGAACAAATTTCCTTAGTCCAATTATCTCCCCTCTGGAAAGTTCTTTTGTCGCCAATTTATCAGCCGCAAAAATATTAAACACAAGCGCGGCCACTAATGCGTTTACGGGGCCAAATGATGTTATTAGATAGTTTTTGCAGCAGTATATTATCACAACGGTAACGATAATATAATAGTATCAGTTGGTATTACGCCAGTTTCTGTATAAACTCTAGAAACAGCAGTACTTTGACGCACCAATTAGGGTATGTTTGAGAATAACGTTCTTATCTTCCAAATTCATTCAAATAATGTCTTAATTAAGGAACTTTACATGTTTTTACCAACAAATCGTTCCAAATATCATATCATCATATAAGGTTCTTTGATTTTTTTGATTAATTTTCTATATTTTTCTCTTAGAAGAGACAACTAATAAGTTTTGAAGTAGCATTTGTAAAATAGAATGCCTCAGTCCATCAACTCTCCGAAGTCTTGAGTGTTTCACTTCTTTGTATAAAATTGGTTACACCGCATTTCCCAATTAGATTTTGTATATATTTCGCTACATTATTAAAATTTTTCGAATATAATTTAAGATCATTCTATGTTCCATGCATGTTCGATATGAGAGTAAATTTATTTATTTCCACTAAAAGATTAATACTTAAGCTGCGACTAGAACATAAAACTTAATTTCTCACACGAGACTTGAGTTCAGTAGTCCGATTTGATATTGGTATTCAAAGAGCCGCCCGTTAGTCCTATTGATGTCACTGCAGGTAACTATCCCCCCCTTGGTTAAGAACTTTTTATATTTATGTTGCTTTCCTGAAGATCATTAAGATTGAACTCTCATCAATTTCCAGGAAAACAATTTAGCAACAGCTGCGTCGAACAAAATTTTGTTATAGGACTGCAAAATATTATAAAGAGATTTTTAGAGCTCGCTATTAATAACACTAGTCAATAAATACAAAAAAAAATGCGACTGATATTATAATGGTTGTCCGTAGGAGTTTAAAACATACTAATTGCGAATTCAAGAACGAAAATTTTCCACCACAAACATTTTTATATAATATTTATACATAAGTTGAAAACAATATAAAAAACAAGATATTTTAAGGATAATAGGATTTATTTACAAAAATACACATGAAAATACATTTACAGCAAATCTTTTGTACATACATTTTTTGCAAATGTTGACTTTCGTTTATATTGCTAATCGCTTTCTCTCATAAAAAACCAGCAATAATCCCCCATGAGTGCTGGATCTCATCTGCCTTGGTAGCGTTGCTTCATTGTTAATATGTGTTGGTGGAACCTTTCTCCTTGTTCGTTACTAACCGCACCCAAATTTTCTGGGAAAAATTTAGATGGAAATGCAAGAAGTGTATTTTAAGAGACATGCGACAGAACATTTTGCAGTAGCTTTCAAGAAGTTCTTCTACAAGGTTTTCGTAGTTTTCTACTTTTTTGTTTGCTATAAACTCGGAAACAATTATTTTAAAAAAACTCCACGCAGCTTATCAATATCACCTAGTTTTTGATCACACTATTGATCCCTAAGTATTTTTCTAATTTGTGGTCCAACAAATATTCCTTCCTTACCTTTAGCATCACTTAGTTGAGGAAAAAATTATTTAAACGCATCCCCTTCATTATCTAATGCTTTAACGAAATTTTTAATCAATCCCAGTTTAATGTATAGTGGAGGTAACAATACTTTTTTGGGATCAACAAGAGGTGTTTCCCTTACGTTAGCTTGACCTGAAATATATTGATCTCTCGGAAGCCATGCTTTTACTTGGCAATAGCTCTATGTAGCTCTACTGTGCCAAAGACAAAGAAAACAGCAATACTTCTTAAATCCACCCTGAAGCCCTAGTAATAGTCCTATGACTTTTAGGGCATCACATATTTGCCACTTATGCATGTCTTAGTTAATTATATTTACAATAAGTGAAATACTTCCGTTTATCAACTGCTTGTGCAAGAGGAATACAAGGTCTTTTGTAGCCATTACGGAGCAGGACTGCTTTAAACTTAGTTTAGAAGAATCTATATATAAGGGCCATTCGTCTGGGTTATGTGCGAATCCTAATTTTTCCATGACACTATTTGGATTACAACAAACACACATTTTCTCCTGCCGCGAAAAAACGAGGATAGCTTCTGGTTGCGGTTCCTAAATATTGGTTCCAGTTGCTAGTAAATTCCATTGTTGTAATCTAGACCCTAATACTTCAGTATGCTTTTTAAACAATCAAAATTTCAGTAAGAAATAAAGAAATCTTTCTGCCGTATTTAAATAGTTTGTTATATATGTAATTCTCCTTTCATGCAGAGAATATGAAAAATATATGTACAAACAGTTTATTTCCTGCAAATATCGCTCTGGTCCTCTTCCATATGCATTTCGATCACCTCATGATCTCGTCAGTGGAGCTGTATCGGACCGAGAGCAGGAAATAACTGATATATGAACCATAAATTTCAAGGTATGTCGGCAGGATATTACACCTACCGTCTACCAACTTCGATGTCAGACTGAAAAATATCGCCAGTCGAACGACATCTATGAATCAACGGAGTAACGTGAAATTTTTAAACAATCAAAATTTCAGTAAGAAATAAAGAAATTTTTCTGCCGTATTTAAATAGTTTGTTATATATGTAATTCTCCTTTCAGGCAGAGAATATGAAAAATATATGTACAAACAGTTTATTTCTTGCAAATATCGTTCTGGTCCTCTGGTTGAGGTGATTGAAACGCGTATGGGGAGAGGACCAGAGCGATATTTGCAGGAAATAAACTGTTTGTACATATATTTTTCATATTCTCTGCCTGAAAGGAGAATTACATATATAAGAAAATACTTCAGTATGCTCTTTGGACAGGTGGAAGTCCCAAACTAGATCATTTAATTCAGATTAGTTCGATTAAACGAGGTGCTTTTTCTTCATTTTCGGGAAAATAGGATTCATCCTTGTTTGATACATTATCGGGTTCTGCCTTATCATCATACATTTCTAAATCTACCTTCCATTTTGCCGGGGGCGCTGGAATTGGTAAACCTTTTCCATGAAAAACCGGTTTTATTGTTGAGAGAATATCCGGAGATTCAGTATATGTTTGCTCTTTCTTGAAAAACTATACAATTTTATTATGCAAAAGTAACAATGGTTAAAATTATTTGTTGATTTTCGCCAAATCATTGGAACTGCAAAAGGCACAGCGTTTCCCATTTAACCAGATACTTAAATTTGTGGCACAGGTTTGGTAATATATTTGAAGAGCCCAGTCCCGATCGTCAACAAGACCTATAAAGTAGTTACGATAAGCTGCTTTTGTCATTTTGTTAATTGTTATTTTCTGCAATTTAGGGGTAAACTAAACTGACCACATACGTAGCAAAAACTATCCGCAGGGTTAACACAGCCACCCTTCTGTAGTTTAGACATTTTGTACGTATGTTGGTTCAGAGATGTATACTACGTTTACAGGCGTCAACTAACTTTATTCAACACAAAGATAACACTAATACAAGGCTCTTACTCTTGGCTTGTTCGCGCACTTCGCTTCTCTATCTAATACTGACCACTACTCGGGCTAAACCAATACTGATGACACGACTGTCGGCCAGCTGTTTTTATAGCCGTTCCGTACTTCTGGTATTTTCTAGAAACATCAAGTATTGGAAGTTCGAAAAGCAACGGCGTACTTCTCGTATACAGGGGCCATTTCTAAGTCGATTCGGCCACGGTGCAAAGTGAAATTTGGAATTATATGGATTTAAATGGGTACTTCCGTTATTTTAAGCCCTAGGGAGTCGAGACTTCGTGGTTGACTTGTCATCCCTAGACACCCCACGTGGTGTTGCCAGATGGTGCTCAATTTCCATAACTTATGGAAAATGTTAATTTGGCAACGTCGCGCTCCGGTATATAACAAATTACTTTTTAAAACAAAGTGATTAAAATATTAATTCTTTTTTGCTGAAAAAACTCATCATTTTTGCATTTAGAGGCCAAAAATTAACCAAAGACTGTCTTTTACACTGCAGAAGAAAATTGGCTGTTAAGTAGTGTTATAGGTCTTCCCTTCAAAAACATTGTAAAATATTTAATAATTAAACACCTTCATATATTAAAAATTATTAGTAAAAATGATATACAAACTAATATTAAAAAAAAAACACATGCTGTGATGGACTACTAAAATGAAAAATGGAAAAACAATAACCACTAGTCAAAAATAAAAACTTTATTAAATTGCTTATGATATAAATCTCACAAAAATTAAAACACTGTTCGTTGATGTCACCACTTTCAATTTAAAATAACTTAACTGAATAAATTTTCAATTTGAATTAGTTAGAGTATCTACTACAACATATTCAAAAAGAAAATGGTTAAACACTGTATTAGTATTTACAACGATTAAGATACATCATACTGATATCATAGATTATGTTACGTTAACCAGATGCATCAGAATGCGTTCCTGCCAAAACAAAATTTTGTGAATTTATCTACTTGCCTCGCCAAACACTATTACACTGGGAAAAAGTGTAGATTTAGAAAGAATACCGATACAGTTTCATTTCAACCAAATGCAGCAAAAGTGGTCGCCACTAAAACCTAATTTCAATGCTGATTTTTTTTGTCAGATCAAACTGAATTTTATTATTTATGTCGTGTTATTTTGTATTTGATATTCCAAGTTAACAAAATTAAATAAATGTTAGATCAGGTCTAATAAAAGTTTTGACTAAATGTGCCTGTGGAACTATCATTGTCTTTATTTTTGTTTTTTTTTTGTACAACGTGTCGATCAGGTTGTATCTTTAGTTGTTATCAAGTATAAAGTGGTTTTATTTGATAAAGATTAGAAATACAACCTAATTGAACTGTCGTACAAACACACAAAAATAAAGACAATACAAATCCAACAAACACATTTTAGTTAATTTTCAACATTATCTACAGCTCTCTAATTAAATTTAATTACACATATTGGTAAATCATGCTTAATGGATTTACTTAGTGTTTCTAAAAATATATTCTATATACAGTTCTTTCATGTTATTCGAAACCTACAGACAAAAAGAAATAGAAAATAACTTAATTGTTATACAACAACGAACAAAGAAATAATAACACATAGTCTTTTACTTTTGTTGTCATGAAAAATTATATCTTATAGCATTTCTTTTTAATTTTAACAAGGTCACGAATACTGGATCTCTCAATATTAAAGACTCCACCAAAGCTACCGCATTTGTAAGACGAAATAATCTGGGGTTATGTATCTAACAAACTCACGTGTTTTTATGACCTACAAATAATATTATAGGAAAATAAATCAGTTTATACTCTGGAAACACTTATCATTATAAATTATTACCGATAAATACAACCCTGGTAAATATGCTAGAGTAAATAGTTAAGATTAAGTCCTTATTTACTAATATGATGTAACTTTAGAACTTATCTATGTTGACAATAACAACGTTTCTCCTTAACGATTTCACTTCTAATTAGTTTCCTATATAAAAGCTTATTTGTTGATAGATATAATACAAATATTTAAGATATAATAAGCAAAACAAAACTGACTAACTAGCTTCTATGACAGATCGAGTTTATAAAACACCCTAATTTATTAACAAGGCTTAATTTTAAAGCTAATCTAAGATGAAAAGTACAACAATAAGCCAACCATGTTTTGAGCCAAAAAAATTCAAGAATAAAAAATTGTGTCCTTTTTTTACAATCTGACAGAAAATTAAATTTTTTTCAGAAAAAAGCTCTTCCTTATTTGTACACTGACCACTGACGGACGGACGGAAAATTTTGGATAATGTTTGGCAACACCATGTAGGCACACACTAAGAAATGATTTTTTCACACTCTACAAGATTGAAAAGGGGTATATTGTCATTTGATAAAGGATCATACACAAAAGTAATGGCATATTGATCTTATTGGATTTGCTTCAAATTTTGGGAACATACTCTCCGAGTGATGCTGATAAATTATTCTTATTGTACGAAGTCAATTTAAAACAATCCTAAAGATCTAGGAATTTCGAAAAGACTACATTTAACGCCTAAAAACTGAATATTAATTTAGCATATTTTTCGTTAGGAAAACGAGGTAGAGAAGAATGTTATGTACAAAAGTTGCAGCATTTCAAGCAAAATATCCGCAGGTGATATTCACCGATGACTTTGTTGTCAAAGTCAAGGTCATTTTAGAGTCAATTCATTTTTTAGATAATAACCAATATTTTTTTAGTGGAAAGTAATATAGCGGAGAATAGTCGACTAAGGCTATGATATTAATTGCAAGGTTAAACAAGGTTATTTTCAAATTTTGTTATGAGCGTGCGCAGAAGGGTGAGGTCAGACAGAGAAACGCACAGTAGCATGTACATGGCAGAGGCATGCTCAGAAAAATCAAGCTAGATATGAATATTTGCAATGGTAATTGGTAAGTAACTTCTAAGATCAGGCAATTCAGAAAGCCGGTTTAAATTAATTCCATACAGAAAGAGGCAAAAATTTACGAAAAGTGACATTTTAAGATGACCATGTTTGACCTTATGGTCAATCTTACAATCTTAGTTGAACATTTTGCGCTATATTGCTTTCGATGCTGAATTTATTACCATTTAAAAAATGAGTAGACCTTCAAATGATGTTGATCATTACAACAAGGTTTACAGTGGAGGTAACCTGCTTGTGCCTCACTTGAAATCCTGCAACTTTTGAATATGACTTTTTTCTTGGCTTTACTTCCCCAATGAAAAAACATGCTCAATTTTTTGGAGTTAAATATCACTTTTCAGGCCTCCTAGATCTTTAAGATCGCTTTAAATCGACTTGGGACAATAAGAACATTTTATCAGCATTACTCAGAAAGTAGATCTCAAAACTTGGAGTGAATTCACCCAGATTAACGTCCCATTAGTTTTGTGTTTTGTTTTTTGTCGATATCTCTTGATCAAAAAGAGCTATGGACTTGATTTTAGTTTCAAAAGATAGCTCGTAACAATACCTAAAAACTAATTTATTGATATTTTGACATTTGCATTTTAAAGTAGTTTTCTGTGCGAAAAATAACAATAAGAAAATTCTTTTCAGCTTATGATTATCTGAAAAGTAGTTTCTGCGTTTTTTGAAACTCCATCTTGTAAAGCTGAAAAAATTAACAAGTGTTTTTATTGTGTTGCCAGATATCGTTAAGACAATCATAAATAGAAGCATAATAATTATCGAATATATTGGCTAAAAGGTAAAACTCGTCTAAAATCAACTGCTTTAACGTTTTTTTATAATATCATTTATAATTTAAAGATTTGTTTTAATAAATTCATGTTCGTCAAATATGTGATTACAGTAAATCCGGGAAAATGCGAGAAATCTCCCGAATATGAAAAAAAAACACATGAAAGAAATACTACAAGTTCATATAAACTGTTTTCGTATAGGCCTCGTCTTCGGAGATATGGGCTTTCAAATAGCTGCAATGAAATCAAGTTTTTTACACATAATTATTGAACCACCAGGTATATTTCAATTTTTTTTAATATGATGTATACCAGGTAAGACCCTTCAAATTATTATCCAAGAAAGTGTTGTGAATTACTCACAGCTGCAGGGAAGGACTAGCTGTGACACTCATGATACCAGATTTTTTACGCCCTATATGATAAAACTTTGGGCAACGTGTTTTACATACTTTTAACTACTAAAAATTAGGTACTCTTCATTCATGTCTTTAATCCTAACCGTCTTTGCAAAAACGTCATTTCATTTACACTGTTAGTCCCCTAATTTCTGTCGGGTTGAAAATGAAAAAAAGGAATTTTCGCCTGTTATAATAGTTTTAATAAAAACTTATCTAACTTCGTAAGAGGGTTCAACATGGGCTCCGTGAAGTCTGATACACTCGCGGGCATGAAGATATGAAGACTGCTGTGCCCGCCATATTAACTCAACATTGTGCCTTCTTTGATCACAATGAAACGTGATCCTCCCTAGATCTTCCCTACTAGCGACCGAAGTGGAATACACCAAGGTTTTGAGGTGTCCCCGCAGGTCAAAAAACTCAACGGCTTTAGGTCAGGAGATCGAAGAGTCCAAGCAATAGGTGCTCCCGCACAGCAACGCTGAAATGAAGTGATGCCCCTTCGTGCATGTAGTGCATATTTCTGCGTATTTCAAGGGGTAAGTGCTCTACTAAAGCGTTATAGAGGAACACAAAATAAAGTTCTCAATTCGGTCGTGCCAGCAATACAAATGGTCCAATCAAAAAATTGCCGATGATACAAGAGTGGCATGAGAACTTTCATCAACCCATACATGTGAGTTGTGTAAATTAATGATACCATTTTTGGTAAATCCTGCTTCATCCGTGAAGAGAATAGTGCTAATGAAGTTTACATTATTTCGTTGCAGATCCCATAGCTAGTTTGTCAACTGCATTCTATGAGGAAATTTTTCAAGTTACAGTTCATGAACTGGTTTCAAATGATATGGATATAACAGCTATCCTTGAAGAACTTCATGTACTATTGTTTTCGACATATTAAACTGCGCTGATAATTTTCGAGTGCTCGTTGAAGGAGTGTCATCTACAACATTTAAATTATTTTCCTCGAAATGCGATGTACATATTGTTCCTTCCCGATCAGCATCAGTACTTCTTTTACCAAAATTTCCTAAAATCAGGATGAATTTTAATAACATTACCTTATTACATAGAATTATCTACCATTCTCCCTTAGACATTGGTCAACTCGTTGAAATATTTTCTGATTTGGAAGAGTATGATTAGGATATATATATATATATATATATATATATATATATATATATATATATATATATATATATATTGTGATATAACCTCCTGACTTCCAAAGCATTGCAAGATACAAGACCATACATCAGATTCATATATACATACTCAATAAAGGTGTATTCCATATTTCGAATTCAAAATATCGCGAAATACAAAAATCAGTAAATTAATATCTAAGTAAAGAATCAATGTGTCAGCGATCTGAAAGTTCACAAGTTCTAAAATGCAGGATATTTATTTCTTTATTACCTAGAAACGTTTGCAACAGCAATACTTTGTTTTTGATGCTGATAAAATAAAACGCACATTTTTTGTGAACCTAGGTCGAACTTCAATTTCCCGAATTAAATGTTTTAACTAAAGAAGAAAACTCTAATTTTGGATCGAATTTGTTTTATCAAGCGTTTGAAGGTTGAACATTTGATACGAACAAAGATGTATCTTTTATCGAAATATGCCAAATACATGATGTAAATTAAGTGAAGTTTTTTTGAAAACTGTTAGAATTAGCGATATGAATGAAGCGTACTTAATTTTTAGTCAGTAGTTAGAGGTATGCAAGAAACGTTGTCCAAAGTTCTTATCATACAGGGTGTAAAAAAATGGGGTCATCAGTGTAGCAAATAGTCCTTCCCTGCAACTGTCAGTAATTCACAACACTTTCTTGGATAGTAATTTGAAGAGTCTTACCTGGTATTTATCATATTTTAAAAAAATGAAATATATCTGGTAAATCAATAATTATGTGTAAAAAACTTGATTCCATTGCATCTCTTTGGGAGCCCATATCTCCGAAGAGAAGGCCTATACGAAAAAAGAAAAGTTTATATCAACTTGTAGTATTCCTTTCACATGCTTTTTCATATCCCGTGGATCTAACACATTTTCACGGACACCCTGTATAAGTATCTCTTAATTAATGATTGACCAAAGATTAGCAGTAACCAGATTATCAGAAGTTTTATCGTACCTGTTCTGTATATTACTCTAGGATAATATTAATTTCTCAAAGTAATTTACGTAATTATTCTCTATTGGATAATGAAGTTACAATGCAATCAAGCCATATTAAGATCTAATCAGAAATTCCGCGGCTTTCTGATATGGCTGGTATTAATTGTCCTACAATTAAAAAATAACTAGCTCCAAGTTAAGTATTAATTTCAAATATTTCCAAAAAAAAACAAATTTTCCAACTTTACTTATCATCAAAGTAACATTAAACACGTTATTGAAAAAATTAATTCATCAAGTAAAAAAAAAATTACCTACCAAAGAACGTCCGATCATAAACTCTAACTCCCACAAAAGCAAAATTCGAATATAAAAGTTCCCGGATAAACTTGAAGATGATATATCGTGCTCCAGTTAGCAATCAGCCCTAAATTGCCAGTAGCTATTGGTTAATATTAGCTTGAATCGATCTTTTTAATAAATTAAGTAAAAAAAGCATTTTAAAAATAAGTTTATGTTTAACATTATATTACTGTAATAAATATCGCAATTTCAAATAAATTAACTTTGTCAAAAAGGTTAGATGTATTTAATTACAGTTGGAGAATGGTTTGATATTATTTTATATTATGTTTAATGCACACTTCGTAAATCTTAGAGATCTGTTACTTTTCGGTGAAAATCAATTAAAAAGGTTGAATGGTAAAAAAGCGTGCCGAGACGCAATGAGTAATAGCGCTGGTCACATGACATGACGTCTCATCATAGTAAACAATGCATCGTTATACGATAGTTTGTTGAATTACTTGACATTGTCATTTGTTTGCTGTTATAAGATTGTTTATAAACAGTGCGTAGTCCCACAAAGTGAATCGACGCCCATAAGTACTCCAGAAAAGGTGTTTGTTTCTGTTTTAATGGATCTCAAAAGGCGAAAACAATAGCTGGAACTAGTTCATAGAAACCCCAGATGCAGTATGCTAATACATTTGTATTTCTGTATTACTACAATATCTAACAGCTGAGCACTGTTCCTTATCTAAAGTTTCATCATATGTTTTCAACATATATAAATTTCAAATTATTTGTTCTAGAACAAAGGCATTATTATTCTCTTATGGATTAGAATGAATGACTAAGTCCTTGCAGATCTATAAAACCAAGGAAATTTGTTTCAATTATGTGCAAACATATTTTGACATAACCTATATCGTGATTGTATACTCAAGTCTTTGGTATAACTCTTGAATGGTTTCTTTAAATAAGTAATACTCGTAATTACATTACGGTTTTCACATTTTTGTGCTTTGCAGCATATATTAAAAGAAAAGTCCAATCATAAGTGCATCTACTGGCGAAGGTTACGGAGGTCGATTTGTCTCCAATGTTGATGTGCATCATCCTCCATCACTGATAACATGGTTCACCAAGGAGGTAATTTGCTTATTAAAAAATAAGAAGTTGCTATGGCGGAAATATAAATGGTCTAAGAGAGACTTTTGACTATTTATCTTTCAAGAATGTTAGAATAGTCATAAAAAGTCTTATCCTAAGTTCTATAGAACTTATTTTGCAAATATTGAAGCGAAATTGAAAAAAAAAAAACTGTTTGTTCTGTCCCTAGATCAATCTTTGGAAGTCTAACAGTACTCTGCCAGCTGCTATGACTTATCAAAATCAGGAAGTAACTAATCTCAGATGTTGAGAAAGCCTGTAAAAAAATTGAAGGCCAAATTCACGGTGGATCCTGATTTCATTTCTTCGTTTGTCGTAAGTGATTTTGCTTGGGCGTTTGCTGAGTCTTTATCTGTAACTAACCTGACCTATGAAAGGAATCAAAGATCTGTACGGTATTTAAAAAGGATGATAGAATCAGGGTCGAAAATAATGGTCCAATAGCGCGAATGTGCAATTTTGCAAAGGTGTTTGAGCGGGGCCTTCAGGAACAAATATCCTAGTTTGTTATATATGTAATTCTTCTTTGAGGCAGAGAATATGAAAAATATATGTACAAACAGTTTATTTCCTGCAAATATCGCTCTGGTCCTCTCTCCATACGCGTTTCGATCACCTCATGATCTCGTCAGTGGAGCTGTATCGAGCCGAGAGCAACATTAGCAGGAAATAACTGATATATGAACCAAAAATTTCAAGGTATGTCGGCAGGATATTACACCTGCCGTCTATCCACTTCGATGTCAGACTGAAAAATATCGCCAGCGGTATTTGCAGGAAATAAACAGTTTGTACATATATTTTTCATATTCTTTGCCTGAATGGAAAATTACATATATAACAAACTATTTAAATACGGCAGAAAGATTTCTTTATTTCTTACTGAAATTTTGATTGTTTAAAAATTTCACGTTACTCCGTTGATTCATAGATGTCGTTCGACTGGCGATATTTTTCAGTCTGACATCGAAGTTGGCAGACGGCAGGTGTAATATCCTGCCGACATACCTTGAAATTTATGGTTGATATATCAGTTATTTCCTGCTAAAGTTGCTTTCGGTCCGATACAGCTCCTCTGACGAGATCATGAAGTGATCGAAACGCGTATGAAGAGAGGACCAGAGCGATATTTGCAGGAAATAAACTGTTTGTACATATATTTTTTATATTCTCTGCCTGAAAGGAGAATTACATATATAACAAACTATTTAAATACGGCAGAAAGATTTCTTTATTTCTTACTGAAATTTTGATTGTTTAACAGATATCCTTTTACATAGCACCTTTTGTAATGAATCAGCAGTAGGGTTTTGCTTCTGGAAAGTCAACGGCGACCAATCTTTGAGCTATTGCGCAGTACATATCGGAGCTTATTGATTCTGGCACACAGGTCTATGTCATTTACACATATTTTTCCAAAGCGTTTGATCGACTTGATTATGGTGTTTTACTTTCCAAATTGTCTGATTTTAGTTTTAGTGACAATCTTCTCAGATTTTTTGAAAGTTACCTATTAAACTGTTCTCATTATGTTGAATACCTTGGTCATAGATTTAGTAATTTTGTAATAATGTCGGGTATTCCTTAAGGGTCTATTTTAGGTCCTTACTTTTTAAAGTTTTTATTAACGATATCACATGTAGCTTATATAACGGCTGTCTACTTTATGCCGACGATTTAAAGACGTTCCGGGACATTCGGAGCTCTAGAAGTTGCTTGAACCTTGAACTGAAGCTCATGAAATTAAAAGCTTATTGTCTAAGTAAACAAGTGTAATTTTATGTCGTTCTAAAGAAATAAAACCCCTATGCTGCATGATTATAGAATCAATGGTGCTTTTTCAAGGCGGATTAACTACATTAAAAACCTGGCAGCTACGTTTGACTACAAATTTAAATTTTTAAAAAATCTAGCATCTCTACTACCATGTACACTCTGAAATATTAGAGAAAATTTAATGTCGTTTCTTAAGATACTTAACCTTTAAATCGGATGGGTTTTATTCATAGGCTACTACATCTCACAAAAGCCTATTTGCAAGATTTGCAGTAACGGAGCTCGTATGCTCTTTTTGTATGAACTAGTTAATAACAAAATTTTGTCAACTGATATGCTCGCGAGAGTTCACATTCATATTCCAGGGATAACTAGATCTCCAGTGTTTTTCTATTCTTGAAACCAAGAACTATTATATTACAATTATCCCCATTATATTCTATGTGTTCCCTTTATGATCATCTGAAAACCCCACTGATATATTTTACTGAAAAGAAATTACTCTGTCGTCAAATTGATTTTTTACAATTATCTGTGATTTAACTATGTTATACTAATTGTGGTGTCTGCATTATGTATGTAATACTGTCCCGTCGGGCAGTATAAAGAAATAAATATGATATTCATAAACAAGTAACATGAAAAATGCCTAAACTTTAAGAAATTTGTAAAAGATATATCAATAATTAGCCCCAAAAAATCGTATAATAACACCTGAAATTGTTAAAAATCGCGTATCAGTAAACTGATAGCCCGTTTGTATACCAGAGTTGCAATGAATCGTAGAGCGTTTTCCATTTTCCATCAGGTATTTCAAAATAAAATTTTTTATTTAATTCATGTTCTTTACGAAGTATAAACATATTTTATTCGGAAAATAAATAAAATATGCTTTTATACAGACTGTTCGGGAAAATGTGAGAAATCTCCTGAATACGAAAAAAAAAACGTGAAAGGAATACCACAAGTTCATATAAACTTTTTTCGTGTAGGCCTCCTCTTCGGAGATATGGGCTCCAGAAGAGCTGCAATGGAATAAAATTTTTTAGGCATAATTACTGAACCACCAGATATATTTAAATTTTTTTTAATATGATGTATGTAAGACCCTTCAAATTACTATCCAAGAAAGTGTTGTGAATTACTCACAGCTGCAGGGACGGACTAACTGTGACCCTTATGACCCCATTTTTTTACGCTCTGTACGATAAGAACTTCAGACGACGTTTTTAACATATCTTTAACTATTGAATAAAAATTAAGTACTCTTTATCGATGTGTTTAGAGTATCTTGATAAAAGATATATCTTTGTTCTTATCAAATAAAAAAATCCGATCCAAAATTAGAATTTTAGCTAAAAACATCTAATTATATATATATATAAAATAATCAGTTTCACGGTCTACTTATTCAGAAAAGTTATTTTATTCTCCTTACGACTGTCAACAAAGGGGACAGCCGGTATATTCACTGCGAATTCCACTCTGGTTCTCTCTCCATATTAGTTTCAACCACCTAATGGTCTCATCAGTGGAGCTGTAACGAACCGAGAGCAGAATGCACAGAAAACAACTATCTACTTAACATCCCCATATCGTAAAATATCAGCAGGATATTACCCACAGAATTTGACCCCGGACTGTTATCCTAAACACTACAAATGAACGTCTAAAATATATCCCGAAGCGGTAGGAAATTATTAAAAATTATTACAATTTCACGGTTTATGTATTTGGAAAAGTGGTAAAGAGAATAATATAACTTTTCGAAATACATAGACCGTGAAATTGATTATTTTTAATAATTTCCTGTCGCTCCTGGGTATATTTCAGATGTTTGTTTGTACTATTTAGGAGAACAGTCCGGCATCAAATTCTGCGTGTAATGTCCTGCCGATATTTTCCGATTTGGGGATTTTAAGTAGACAGTTGTTTCCTATGCATTCTGCTCTCGATTCGTTACAGCTCCACTAATGAGACTATTAGATGGTCGAAACTAGTATGGGGAGAGACCCAAAGTGGAATTCGCAGAGAATATACTGTCTGTCCCATATATATATATATATATATATATATATATATATATATATATATATATATATATATATATATATATATATATATACCATAAAATAGCACAAGGAACTTCAGTTATTATAACTATTTTTGCACGTGTTAGTGCGCTGCTTTAAGTTTTTAATTTAAATACTTTCCATATATTTTCTTTCATACGACATAAACATTCAGGGTGATACTTGATTTTCACAGTTAATAAACTCTCTGGTTAAAAAATTAAGAGAGTTAAGTTTTAAATAGGATCTGTAAAACATCGGGAAGCTGTACATAATTTTGTGCCTATCTGATGTAATTGAAAATTCCCTTTGTGCGATTTTTTATCGCAAATAACGCATTTGTTAGTATTTATCACGTAGTATTATACCGTCTCGTCGATTTTAAACTTTTAAACTACCTCAAGTTTTTTTTATGTGTATTTTTTCTAGCACTCATTGGTCATGTGGTCATATTCAATAATCACATCTTATATTGAATTAATCTTTATTTAAAATGTTTTGAAAATAAATAAAATGTTTGAAGTCTAAAATTATATGCATAAATTTGTTATATGGTAATTTTACCTTCTTTGGATGATATATATATATATATATATATATATATATATATATATATATATATATATATATATATATTAAAATGTGTCTTTAATAATTAATTCAACCACCAGGGAATGCTATAATGGATTATGTTCACTAGGTGGGCGTCTGCAAGTAGATTTCTACTTAACTTCATATACGGCGGCGCGTACGTTATAATTGATGAAACGTTATTTGCTTATAGCGTTAAAAAGCAATAAGAACATAACATTTTGCAATTAATCATTGAAAGTAGTACCTTAAAATCGGCCGAGAAATGCGAAAATATTTTTTATTTTAGAAAAACAATTTTTTTTAATTATTAACACTTTTTTTATTTATAGGAAATTACTTGATGATTTTTCGAGAATCCACTCTCGTAGTCAGGGGGTTAAAATACATATAAAAAACTTTGGTAGAGTTATATCTCTTCATCGCCTACGAAAACCTCCCGTGCTCCCAGAGTATAGAGGGAATCATACTTGTAGAGTACTATGCTTTGTTGTGTTGACCGCTCTTTGCTTACACGTGTATAGCCGAAATGAGCTCTTTGTTTATAGCAGACAAAAAGCACTTAAAACTCTACTTTTTCATATAACTTTTTATTGTAGTTTGTAAATCTTAATTCCAGCTTTCCAGTACTAAAAGCTGAATTGGAAAATATGTATTCGGTAAAAAGTTATTAACGTCCAAAAATCGCAATGAACTATTTTTCCGAATAACTAATATTATTTATCTTGCAAAATAAGCGTCATAAAAAAATATTAGTATGGAATTTGTTCAAATTCACTTAAAGAATAGGCCTCAATAGTTGCAAAAAACATATTTTCTAATATTTATTTCCACTCGTACCAACTTTCACCCTAAAAAATCACGTATAGCCGCTCAACATACATAAAACAAAACTGTGGTGGTCTGATCTATATTAAAGCGACCCCTCAAACTACTATTCTACTTTATTTGCAAATCAAAAAACATTTTTCTGTACATTTGTATACTAAATTCTAAGTCTTGGAATTTGAACAACACAATTTATAAATCTATTTATCATTTATTGATAAATTTTAATTCAATACAGAAAATACTTACTACTTATATTTCATGAAATGAAAATTCAAAATCCCTTCTTTTAAATATCTTGGTTCTTCCTTTACAGGATCCGTTATTTTAAGCACAAAAAGTCTCGATTGTCTCACAAAAACCGTCGATTTTCTAATCCTAATGCTATGAAAATTGTTCGACAAACAAAAACACGGACTCTTCGAGAACCCTCGACTTCCTTTTAATTAAATTACACGGGAAAATCCGGAAGTAATATGGGAAATTTTGGGTAAATTTCAAGAAGGTTTTTCACTCGTGTAAAGGAAATACTTAATAAAATCTGCAGTTAAAATATGGTTGAAAGAGTAATAGAGACATAATAGAGATTTTTGTTGGTGATGGGAATAAAACTGATTTTTTTTAGTAAATTATGAACTAAACTAAGAAAATGACTCACATAATTACCGATAATGTTTTCTAGAAATATTAGAGTACATTTATTATTCAGGAACTTTCTATCTGCACTCTAAAAAATAGGTCACAGTTTGTAAAACATGTTCATTAAACCCTGTTGTAAATCTTCACAGAACTTTTGTAAATTTACAATAGCTTAATGTACATCGGTTTGTTTTTTTAATCGACTTCTAAAAGAAGGAGGTTCTCAATTCGTCGAGTATGTATTTTTTTTTTATGTATGTACACCGATTACTCCGGAACGGCTGCACCGATTTGAATTAAATTTTTTACGTTACGTTCAGGAAGTTGCTGCGGTGGTCCCATATTTTTTTAGATGAAATTGGTGCAGTAAAATCCAAGATGGCGCTTACAATATGGCGGCCAAAAAAATTTATTTTGTCAGATTTTTTCCAAAATTGGTATGGAGGAATTTTCGGGGTTGTACCCAACGAATCTGAAATTATTTTAAAAACATTCAAAATAGCGGATCCAATATGGCGGATGAAAAAATCAATTTTGTCCGATTCTCTCCAAAATTGGTATGAGGGAGTTTTCGAGGTCTCACATAACAAATCTTAAATTATTTTTAAAAAAATTCAATATGACGGATCCAATATGGCGAACAAAAAAATTTAATTTTGTTCGATTTTCTCCAAAATTGGTATGGGAAAGTTTTCGAGGTCGCACATAACGAATTCAAAATATTTTTAAAAAATTCAATATGGCGGATCCAATATGGCTGACAAAATAATCAATTTTGTCCGATTTTCTCCAAAATTGATACGGAGGAGTTTTCGGGATGGCACATGACGAATATAAAATTACTTTTAAAAAATTCAATATGGTGTATCCAATATGGTGGATAAAAAATTAATTTTGTTCGATTTTTTTCAAAATTAATATTGGGGAGTTTTTAGGATAGCACATTACGAATCTGACATTATTTAAAAAAAAATTAAAATGGCGGATCTAAGATGGCGGATTAAATATTCTACATCTATCGATTTTGTCTAAAGTCAGTATTGGGGGATTTTTGTTAGTGCTAATTACGAAATTAAAATAATTTTTGAAAAACTCAATATGGCGGAACCAATATGGTGCCCTAAAGATTTTACATTTTTCGATTTTGTTCAAATGTGGAACTGAATCGTTTTTGAGGATGTAAATAGCGAATATAAAATTATTTTAAGAAAATTTAATATGTCAGATGCAATATGACCGTTTACTAATTTTAAATTTTTGGATTTCATCTAAAATTGGTACTAGGGGGCTTTGAAGGGTTTAGATTTAGATTAGATTAACACGTAAAAATTATTTTTTTGAAATTCAATATCCAATATGGTAGGAAGAAAATTTTACCTTATTTGCATTTTTTCAAATTTGGTATTAGGTGGTTGGCGGGAGGTGTATTACGAATATGAAGTTTATTTTTTACAACTATTAGGTTAATAAGATACAATATGAGGGACTAAAAATTTAACATTTTCCGGTTTTATATAAAATTGATATTGCGGGGTTCTTGGGGCGTATACAATATAAAATATATCGGACTAGGAAATTTACGTCTCAAATTCTTTAAATATCGATATTGGTTAGTTTTGGGGCCTATATTACCAATCTAAAATTAATTTGAAATTTAAGATAGTGGATTTATTAAGACAGACTAAAAACTTGTTTGACACAATTTCATTGGTATTTGGAGAACTCTTAGAATCAAAGAATTTTTAGTGGTTTATTTTAGAATGATTTACAATTCTGGATAAAATGGGTACTTTTTTGCCACCTTGAAGTCATTGCGAGGTACACTGATCTCGATTAGCACTTAGTTCAAATAATTTATAAATATCATGATAAATTCAAAACTAAAAATCGAAAAATAAAATTTTTTTAAAAAAATTGAACCTACTTCTAAAAGTGCGTTCAAAAGTGAAAAATTACTATAAATTTTTATATGAAATTGAAATTTTTTAAGTCAGCGTCAAATTATTTCTAAATGAAATAAATAACTACTAATATATACAACTTATATTAAGAAAGCAATTACAAATAAAGTATTTTTAATTTGTTTAGGCGAATCACGTTTTGTCAGGTATTAATTTGGTGCCGACTTCAAAAATTTCAATTTCATATAAAAATGTCTAGTTATTTTTAACTTTTTAGCGCACTTTTAGAAGTCGGTTCAATTTTTTATATAAAAATTTTTTACTAATAAATTTCCTACGAAAATGTTATTTTACGGTAAAAATACACCAGCAGCATTAATTGTACCATTAAATTACATTTTACTGAGAAAATACTGAAATTTTACAGCATATTTACATCGAGCAGTACGTTATTGCTGTAAATATATTTTTTTTATACGTACACCTATATCACTAAAACATTGTAATTATACATCTATGAAGTATCCATACAGTGGCAAAAGATTATGTTGTCCACGTTGATTGATGTAATTTTACACTATTTGTTTTCAAGGTTCGACTTTAAAAAGGGATTCGACGCATAGTGATGTTTTAATGTTTGTTTCCGCATAACTTTGAATAACATTAAAACACTTCGATGGGGTTTTAAATATATTATAGAGCAGAGACTCCTAAACTTTTTTGTCCCGTATATTACGAGCCAATTTTTCTGTTTTCCGTAGATTCGCACTCTTTCTAATATTGAATTATTACAATTTTGTCAACTTAAACGTTTTTTTTTGGACAGTTGAAGCTTTAGTCTGGTGATCGAACGCAGAACGCGACAATTCGAAATTAGTATGAAAAACATCAACCTAACAACAAACACTGTTGACGTTTTTCGCAATATCTTGGATACAATGTGGCAGAAAGGGCACCGCCACGTGATGCGCTGTATGACCAGACTAAAGTTTGATAAAGAGCTATGCAATTTGGTATGGTTTACTGTAGAGTGGAAAATACTAATAAAAGATACGTTTGAGTTATAACTCATACCTTTATTAATTAAAACGATAGAAAATCAAGTTATGTAAAATCCTTACATCAATTAAATACACAAAAATCAAGCCTTTACTCTACTCGTCAAATTTTATGGCAGATGGGGATAAAGTGTAGGATGCAAAAATTGTTACAGTTTCCATTATTCTTTTAGCATATCATTCCTACCTGTCATAAAATTTAATGGGAGGGATTAGCCTGATGCTTTGATTACAAATTTTCTGAATTTGGTGTCAAATGTTTTTTTTAGAAAAATGGCTTTCTGAAGCCAAAATTCCTTATAACCATTTCTAAACTGCACCTTAAGTTTTAGAGTTAGGATGCTGCGCTGTGCAAGTCAAGTTGTTACCACTTGTTACATATCTTGACACACCAGTGGTGTATCTTACAGGACAAATGATACAATCATTTTATTCCTCAAAATTAAATATCTAAGACCTCAGCTTAATTTGTTAAATTATTATTTATTGAGTTCAAACTAAAGAAAGTGTTTTTTATATATTTTATTTGTTGGCTAAAATGATAATAAAAATGTCTAATGCAATGTTTAATAGAAATAGATTGAAAGGTAAAAAGGATTATGGCAAAATATATACATTGTGATAACTTAAGTTATCTGCCCAATATTTTTACTTGCTAAAGTGGAAAAATATTTTATTATAAAAATAACTGCTATGTTAAGTTCCACATCCAAGAGAGAAACTATAAATATTGTAATTGAAGAAAATTGTGGTGTCTTTTGAATACATTTTGCTAAACAGTTTTCTGGTTATTAGTAACAAAGTTATAATAGTTTAAAATTGTAATATTCATCTATAATTCATAAAGATATTTGTTTATAAGCTTTTTTAGTGATAGCTTTAAGAAATGATAGAGATGACTAGCAAATGTAACTCTACGTTTCAAAAAGAATATTTTAAGCTTTTATAGAACCATTACAATACATGGTTGCCGAGTAATCGTCGTTTTAAGATACCCTGAAGGATAAGAACCCGCATCGTGGTACGCATTCTTCAAAAGCTGGTAATTAGCAACCCTTACATTTGTTCATATATATATATATATATATATATATATATATATATATATATATATATATATATATATATATATATATATATATATATATATATATATATACAGGCTCAAGAGAAATTTTCGATTAATTTATGGCACAATATCCCTTCTTCTTTTATAAAACCAAAGAGTATCGTAGTTTATCATAAAAAATATAAACTTTTGCATCATAAGCAGTAAAAGAGTTAATTTATGCTATGAATATTTATCGGTTTAGGCACGTAGATAAATAGATAATCAGTATATTTCGATACTTTATTCATTTATTGTTTGCTTTTTCATGTAAATAAACAATTTGTTTTTTAAGAAGAGATTTGGATAGGAGTAGATGCTGCTAAAACTATTAGATTTTTACCTTTGCACATGTTTGCTAAAAATATTGGATATTTTTTTATATTCACTGCTACCAGCTTTACATCATGTCACCGATGCCGATTACACCAGTAAATTTTAAACAAAATATGCCCTCTTACATTGTTATCCTGAGAGATTGCTTAAAAAATTTGCTCACCGTAAATATTTTCAATGATTCTCGCGATACTGTAGATTATTACTTGGAATGTTATTATATTATATCAATAATTTACTTTTTTAACAGGTGTAACAGAGGTAAAGTTAGAAAAGTCATATGAAAATGCAGAACAGTATGGGTTACAAATTAAACATAAAACAAGCACAATGTTAACTTTTGTTGAACTTTGTTATCAAGAATACACGCATAATAATTTAGGAATAATGAAACTTTCGCCAACGTCGAATTCAGACAAACTATGTATACTGTATCTTTTAAATGATGCTGTCCCATCAAATCTGCAAGAATTTGGATATAAATACAATGAAAATATTTTAGTACAAAAAAAATTCGCTTTCTAGATTCATCTCTTGATCAATTAGTATCTAATTGCAACTGCATAAAATATGCAACTAAGCATTGTATTTGCTAATCATCAGGAGTGCCTTGTATTTCTTTTTATATTTGCGATAAAATTGATACATATGTAAATCCATTATCTTACTAAACAATTAATAACACTGAACAAAGTCGACAAAATTTTACTATTTTTGGTGTGCGAAAACCGAAACTAAATTTATCTTTTTAATATTAGTTCAACTTTTAGAGATACGTGATGTCATATCTCCCTAGATATTAACATTGTAACCGCAAGAATGCACGTGGTATATTTGTAATGTTATAAGAATAGTGGAGCGCGATGTTTCCAAATATACTTTTTTAAAGTTAAAGAAATTTTGGCAACTTGACAACACCGCATGTGGGATCTCCAGGAATGACCCCCCCATATACGAATTCCCAACACCCCAGAGCTTAAAATAATAAATAATAGAGATAGCCATTTAAACCCATGTAAATCGACTTTTATGTCTGCTTTGTGCTGAACAGCCCTTGTATACAAACAAATGGCAAACGCCACTAGTGCGAATATTATGGAATTGAATAGAAAATTCTCGAATATTCTCTAAAAATCTAGAAGCCGTATTTGGGTACATAAGCAGCTGCAATGCGGAGGGGTTAGTCACTCGAAGTTAGTGAGTCGAATCGAATAGATAAGATTGTAAAATGTCCCGAAAGTATGTAAACAATCCAGATCACTTCTGTTATGCTTCTAGTGACGTGACTTTTGCATTTCAGAAGCGGTCTATTACCCCAATGGTAAATAGGCTTATCATCTTTATTTCGGTTGCAATATTGGGGATCAAGATAAACAGTGGGCACCACATATCTGCTGTAATGCAAGCGTTTCAAGTCTGAGAAACTGGTTCAATAGTAAATACGATCTATGCGGTTTGCCATCCCAATACCTTGGAAAGAGGCTTCAAATCACGTTAATGATCGCTATTTCTGCATCATACTTCGTGTTGGGCAAGGCACAGATATATCCAAGAAAAAAAGGCGATTATCAACTAGGCATATATACCATCTGCCATGAGACCTGTGCCGAATAGTGACGAACTTCCTATTCCAGAACTCCCAGAAACATTCACTACGAATCAGATAATAACAATATAACGATTTCTCAAGAAGGAGATATGCCATCAACATCGAGAAATCTTGATTTCACACCCAACATTATATCTCCAACCACACAAAATAACCCAATCAGAATTAAACGATGTTGTGAGAGACTTGGAACTTTCCAAAAGTAAAGCAGAATTACTGAGATCAATATTGATGATTCTGTATGTGTTTTTCGTAAACGCCATATAGAGTTTAAAAGCAATACTATTGCATATGGGAAATATTTTACTATCTATTCCTGTTGGATATGCAGTTCACATGAAAGAATCATATGACTATATCAAGTACCTATTGACAAATACAAACTAAGATGAGCACCAACAGCAGATCTGTGGTGACTTAAAGGTGATTGAATTTATACTTATGTTGCAGCTAGGCTACATTAAGTTTTGCTGTTTTTTGTGTGAATGGGATAGTCGGGCAAAGGCACTTAATTACAAGAAAAAGATTGGCCCCTTCGACAATGATTAGAGCCAGGTGAAAAGAATATACAACATATACAATTGGTAGATCCTAAAAAGATTTTGTTGCCACCACTTCATATCAAATTAAGCCTAATGAAAAACTTTGTTAAGGCGCTGAATAAAGATGGGCCAGCTTTTTAGTACCTGCGTTAGAAATTCCCAAGACTAAGTAAAGCAAAAATTAAAGGTATTTTTGTTGGGCCACAGATTCGAAATATTGTGACGGTCAAACATTTTAACAGCAATCTATCAGATATTGAAAAAATGTTTGGAATGACTCACGCTTCGTGGTCACTAATTTCTTCGGAAAATGAAAAAGCTGACAATTACGTTGCTTTTGTTGAAAATATGCTGCCATTGTATAAAAAATGTGTTGCAATATGTTTCTAAAGATCCATTTCCTACACTCATATCTGGACTTTTTTCCTGACAACGGCAGAGCTGTAAGTGATGATCACGGTAAACGCTTCCGTCAGGATATATCAACCATGGAAAAAAGTACCCGGGAACGTGGAATGCTTCCATGCTTGCCCACTACTGTTGGATTCTTGTTAGAGACGCTCCAAAAACAATTCGCAAAAGAAGAGCAAAAAGACAGGATATTTAGTGTTTCTACAAATGTAAAAGTATGCATTTTTTGTTATTTCGTTAAGGAATAAAATTTAAAAAAAAAGTGGTCTTGAAAATTGCAAGTAATTTTTTTATTTAATTGTCATTTTTGTGTTCAACGCCCTAAATTAACAAAAAAATGGACTTTTGATACAAGATACAACAAAAAAACTAAAATTTGTTGCATAGTATAATTTAAATCACAACACAAATAGTAAAATTAAGTAATTTCAAAATGCCCCTCGCGTTTTCCATTTCAGTTTTATAATTAAAAAACTTTTTACCCAAAGTAATTGAAAATTTGATATTTTTAGCTAGAAGTTACATGAAGCGAATGCTGGTAAGGTGAGCTAAGTTTTGATTGTTAGTTATAAACGTTAAACTCCTGTACTCCTTAGTTCATATTTTTTTCTAAAAGTATTATATTAAAAAATTTTTATAAAAAAATTGAACCGACTTCTAAAAGTGCTCTAAAAAGTGAAAAATAACCATAAATTTTTATATGAAATTGAACTTTTTGAAGTCGGCGCCAAACTAATACTTGACAAAATGTGATTGGCATAAACATATTTAAAATACTTTTTTTGTAATTGCTTTCTTACCATAATTTGTATATATTAGTAGTTATTTATTTCATTTACAAATAATTTGGCGCCGACTTCAAAAAGTTCAATTTCATATAAAAATTTATGGTTATTTTTCACTTTTTAGAGCACTTTTAGAAGTCGGTTCAATTTTTTTATAAAAATTTTATTTTTCTATTTTTAGTTTTAGAATTCATTATGATATTCATAAATTATTTGAACTAAGAACTAATCGAAATTAGTGTACTTCGCAATGATTCCAAAGTGGCAAAAAAGTTCAAATTTTATCCAAAGTTGTAAACCACTAAAAATATTTAGTCTGTCATAGAAAATCCATTATCTTAAATTTCAAATTAATTTGAGATTGGTAATATAGGCCCCAACACCTTCCAATATCGATATTTAAAGAAAATAAATTAATTTTTTATCCACCATATTAGATACGCCATATTAATTTTTTTAAAAATAATTTTAGATTCGTCAACTGTGACCCCGAAAACTCTCCCGTACCAATTTTGGTTAAAATCGGACAAAATTGATTTTTTTTGTTCGCCATATTGAATCCGCCATATTGAATTCTTTAAAAATAA
The DNA here is from genome assembly GCA_034092305.1 of Diaprepes abbreviatus. Lineage (NCBI taxonomy): Eukaryota > Metazoa > Arthropoda > Insecta > Coleoptera > Curculionidae > Diaprepes > Diaprepes abbreviatus. Next base: position 17,922,539 of record JASJET010000103.1, read on the forward strand.
TTTCTGATTCTTTATGTGAGGCCCCGAAAACTTCCCCATACCAATTTTGGAGAAAATTGGACAAAATTGATTTTTTCGTCCGCCATATTGGATCTTCCATATTGCATTTTTTTTAAATTACTTTAGATTTGTCATATGCGACTCTGAAAACTCCCCCGTACCAATTTTGGAGAAAATCGAACAAAAAAGATTTTTTTTGTCGGCCATATTGGATTCGCCAAATTGAATTTTTTTTAAATTATTTTAGATTCGTCATATGCGACCCCAGAAACTCCCCCGTACCAATTTTGGAGAAAATCGGACAAAATTAATTTTTTTGGCGGCCATATTTGATCCGCCATATTGAATTTTTTTTAAAATTATTTTAGATTCGTCATATGCGACCCTGAAAACTCCCCTGTACTAATTTTGGAGAAAATCGGACAAAATTCATTTTTTCGTCCGCCATATTGGATCCGCCATATTGAATTTTTTAAAAATTATTTTAGATTCGTCATATACGACTCCGAAAATTCCCCCGTACCAATTTTGGTGAAAATCGGACAAAATTGATTTTTTCGTCCGCCATATTGGATCCGCCATATTGAATTTTTTTAAAATAATATTAGAGTCGTTATGTGGCACCTTGAAAACTCCCCCATACCAATTTTGGAGAAAATCGGACTAAATTAAATATTTTTGTCCGCCATATTGGATCCGCCATTTTGAATTTTTGAAAAATAATTTCAGATTCGTTGGGTACAACCCCGAAAATTCCTTCATACCAATTTTGGAGAAAATCGGACAAAATTAATTTTTTTGGCCGCCATATTGTAAGCGCCATCTTGGATTTTACTGCATCAATTTCATCTAAAAAAATATGGGACCACCGCAGCAACTTCCTTTACATAACGTAAAAAATTTCATTCAAATCGGTGCAGCCGTTCCGGAGAAATCGGTGTACATACATAAAAAAAAAATACATAGTCGACGAATTGAGAACCTCCTTCTTTTAGAAGTCGGTTAAAAATGGAAAATTTCTCTTCAGTCTGTATGTGATCAAATATAAGAGTTGCTAACTAACAGCTTTTGAAATCGCGCGAGCGTCCGCGCGAACTAGGTGCACCACGATGTGCACACACTAAAAAAAAGCTTATAAACAGACATCTTTATGAATTTTAGGTGAAAATTACAAATTTAAACTATAGTAACTTTGTTATTACTAACTGGAAAAATATTTGACAAAATTCATTCAAAAGTCACAATAATTTTCTTCAATTTAAGCATTTATAGGCCTCTATTGGACTTTTAGAAGTTGAGTTATGATCGATTTAGTTAGGGTGAAATTCTATTTTACCATGATTTTTGAATAATTTGTGCATAACTTTTCTTATAATCAATATTTTTTAAAACTTAAAAATTCAAGACGTTTCTAATAAAGAGTACAATCGACTTGGCTGGGGAGAGTACTCATAAATAGCCTAGGTAATTGTTTATAGATATTATATTTATAAAACTAACGGGTTTTTGGACTGGTACCCTGGAAAAATCGATTTTCCGGGCCAGATATAAAAACAAATTAATATCTGAGAATCAATTCTTTTGATTCACTTAGTACTGTATGAATCGTTCGGGAACCTGTTTATCTCAATAGCTCCAACTAATGAAATTCTTTAAAAACAGGCTTCAAAAATTCCTAGAAAGCAGGATTTCGAGTACAGAAAAACACTGCTAGTCTTTCTTTAACTTACTTCTATTCAATAATCATTATTTTTAAATAATTTTACAAAGTCAATGACCGGACAATTCAGTGAACATAAAAATTGGACTATTTAACCTTCTATTTTAGTACGAATTTACTGCCAAATTATTTACCTTTTATTTTATTACTATGTCAATTTCAATCAGGTTTATAGTGTTTTCCAATTTAAATTTGAAATATGTACCTAAAAAGTGAATTAGACTTTTACGAAATAGTAATATTTGACATCTGGAAATTTTTTGAAATATATATATTTAATAATTTCTTTATTAATGGTTACTAGTTACTTATTTATATTTACAAAGCAAATATTCCAATGCTACAGTAAATTTACCATAATTAACAAATAACAAATATTTATCAGTTAAACAGTATACATATATTATCCTGGAATTGATCAAATTATGAATTATATTCTGTTGTATTATTTGTTACCATCGACCAGCGGCGGTTTTTCCTTAGGTTTGCAGGTTTGCGTAACCCCGAAAAAAAATTATAAATTAAAATAAAACATACTTATAAATATTAGTACAAATATATATTTTTTAATTTCTAATGATAATTTAATAATTAAATTGAAATCAATTTTTTACCCAGAGTATACGCGAACAGCAGTCAATTATTTAAATAATTTTACAGTATTACGCCTGGAATCGTGTTGCTGGTTTGCAATTTTAATGCACTCCAAGCTAATCCATTGAAGCGTATTTAGAGTTACTTATCTAAGACGTGGACATTAAGTCTGTCGCATAAGCTTCATCTAGGTTACAAGTCGACTGCAAACCTGTATTTAGCTTGCCGTCGATTGCGTGGTGGTAGGTGTTTTAGTTTGTTTAGTGGTACTCCATTGTATTTTTTTACGTTTTACGTTTCTGTGGAGCTTACGAACTCGCGTTACGAGGACATAATAAGTCTTCCTCTAATCCCGGGGTTTTCGAGGTTTAATTGATTTTAGTGCTGAATTAGACCGTGCTCTTAAACAACATTTAGAAAAACTATTTAAAATAAAATTTTACGAGCAATGGCTATTTTATATCCAGAAGAAATCTCTAGAGAAATGAAAGAGGATTATCTCATTTCACCTAACCATCTCCTCTCTTCTACCTTCCCTTTAACGATAAGTTACTATATTTGTCGTTGTTAACCACAAGGCCCCGATATAATGCGTTTTTTCTGTTGTTAGTAACTAAGTATTTAGCTATTCTCGTCAAGACCTTCGCATTAAACACACATGTAAACACAAAGTGTTCTTGGTAAGAACATGTACAGACATATCACAAAGGTTTCTCATTCTAAAAGTATTACTTTTCCTGTAATCCCTTCACATTATTGAGAAGCGTATTGCATATATCATTTCGTGCATGGCCAAAGGGTACCAGTGCGTTAGTTGTGATTACTTAGGAGCTTTTTTTATTTTCAGAAACACCGACTTTGCTTATTCACTTCTAGTCAATATGTTTAATAGGTTGGGAGCCCGCCCACATATAACAGTAATCATTAATATTCTTTTGTAACTTCTTGTGTGGCTTAATTATGAGTAGACCGACAACTTTTTGCTCTGAAAAACTCTTGTAATCGTCTATTCGCTTTCCAGTTTTTTCCGTAACTCGTCGGTTTCCCATCGTAAGAAGATTTATAAATATATTTTTTCCAATTGTAGGCATTAAATTATTGAACAAAAAGCATGGAAAAGAGTTGCCCAAAAAAATTGTGGTTTATAAGGGGTTGTCCACCACTCACAATGTGATGAATTTTGGAGATTTACTGATAAGAAACTAATTTTTTCAGAATTGTTTGATAAAAATATGCAAAATCTACCAGTGATATTATCCGATAAGAGCACGGTATTTTTTTATATTTGTTAGATAAAAAGAATTAAGTTTGTGAGCTATGTCTGATTGAAGTGACTGACCAAAATATCGGTTTAAACACCTCTGTTCGACAAAAAATATTTATTGACTGATGTGCACGATAGCGTACATCAGTCATGTAAGTGATTCTTATATATATATATATATATATATATATATATATATATATATATATATATATATATATATATGAGCTATCATCTTCAGTTTGCATACACGTACTAAGAGATAGTGCCTCGAAACTTTGAAAGCTCTCATGAGCGGTAGAAACGGAAATAATCCGGCAGCCGCTAAAAACGAGCACGCCTAAAAAGCGCTTTCAGAAAAAGATTTTCATGAAATGACAATTATATATAGTTAAATAAAATAATATTCCATTAGTTAAATGATTTTTATGTAAAAAAATAACTTACAGTTGAAACTGTAGGCAATTTTTTTATACAAAAATTGTTTGAATAATGGAATCTTATTTAAATTAATCTAATTATAGATAGTAGAAAATTATGTCATACCTTTACAATTCTTTCTCTGTGTCAATAACTTTTTCTGGACACATTTGATTTCGCGCTTTTAAGGTGTACTTCTCTGAGAGAACAGATGGTAACTAGTTCAATACATATGTGCGCGCGCGTGATATCTCATACATGTTAAACTTATAACATCGATTTTTTTTATTTCAATGAGAAAAGTTAACTTTTTTTTTTGTCGACAACTCATAAATCATGTTCTTTTATCCTTTACAAAACCGAAAAAACAAAAAGAATATTATTAATAAATACCGTGCTGTCATGGGAGCGACGACTTCAATGCGTCCGACTGGAAAATGGGAAAATGTATTTTATCGGACAATATCATTGGTGGCTTCAACATAGTTTTAGCAAATAATTCTGAAGAAATTAGCTTGTTTTCAGTAAATCTTCAAAATCCATCAAATTGTTATGTTGAGAGTAGTGGACAACCCTTTATAAACCACAATTTTTGTCGGACAATTTTTTTTTCACGCTTTTTGTTTAATAATCTAATGCCTACAATTGGAAAAAAATTAAATTTATAAATTTTCTTACTACGGAAAAGCGGCGTGTTATGGAAAAAATTGGAAAGCGAAGAAACCAGTAACAAAAATTTTCGTAGAGGAAAAAGCCGGTATATTCATAATTAAGCAAAAAAACTCCATTAGGATGGAAGACTTGATAGTTCAAATGCAATTAATTGAGGTTATTCCAGTATTGTTGCGTAAAATGTGGGTAAACATGCAGAATCGAGATGCCAAACATTAACAAATTGTTCGGCAAGCTACGTTGATCGATGATTTTTTACATACTTCCTATTTTCGGGTCGTAAAACACGAATATATTGTTTTTTTCGGAGATCATGCGTGGTTTTTCCATGGAATCTAGATAAGTTTAGTTCAGGTTAGTTCAGGTCAGTTCAGGTTAGTTCAGGTTACCATCTGATTATGTTTGGCATCCCGATTTTGCACATTTACCCACATTTTACTCAACAATACTGGAATGACCACAATTTGCATTTGAACTATCAAGTTTCCAGCCTAATGGAATTTAAAATCCACGTCAACGTGGCAACCTCGCATCACTTGTTTGCATTTAAATCGTATGCAAGCAACTATGATGCCTAGAAACAGTATAAAACGACAACACAACAATCTTCTTACGTTTTATGGAAAATTTTTGTTAAAAAAAGTATTAAATATTGTGTAGTGTTTGTGTATTTTACTGTAAATGCCCAAAATTTAAAGGTAGTGATCGGAAAATACAAGTTATATGAGTGAAAATGAATTTTATTTTTCGTATTCTACGACCCAGAAATAGGGGGTATTTAAAAAATCATCGAATAATTCGGAAAATTGTGTGTTTCCATCTTCTCTAAGGATTGCCGTTACAAACGTATATTAATGGGCGGGCTCCCATATTATAAATACGGGTTCCATTTGTTAGTCATTATATACCCTAAATATTTAAAGTTATATACTCTTTCAGTGAGTTTAGTTTCTAGTTGTAGATTGATATGGTGGATGTTCTTCTTCCTAGTATAAATTCGGTTTTCTTCTTGTTGATTTTAAGTCTTTCCTGTCATCATATCTAACTCTTCGATATTATCTGCCTGTAAAATAGTATCATCCCTATGATGGAGTTAATTAAATAGTGTGCTATCAATTTTGATGCCTTTATTGCATTCTTCCCGTACCTCTGGAAAGATTTGTTCAGAGTTCAAGTTGAAGAGTACGTACAACTAAATGCAACCCTATTGTTACTCCTTAAATAATTTAGGTATTTTGACTTATCATGTATAAATATTTGATATGTGCTTTTTGGTTTTATTACGGATTTTTTTATAATGTTCAAACATTTTTGACCTTATACCTGCATTCCAACGAACTCACGGATTCCGGAACCACATCTAAAATTAAACTGAGTGTTGCCTAGACTTGTTCCAATTTCGGTCTTATTCTGGCATATATAATTATCATGAATCCCTTATTAGCATGATTCATTGAGTTTATTAGATGAAATCAACTGCACTTTTTATATTTTTTTTTGGTGAAGTGTTATAACTGTCTACAATTTAAGATTGTATAGGCGGTAGTTACAAGTCTAGCCATGATTGTTAACGACGATTGGTAATATTCAATAATCAACTACAGGCATTTGAAAACATCAAAAGATGTTTTTTAATTGTATATTTGAAGCTGGGTTCTGATTTTAGACAAACCTTGTGCGATGGTGCGATTCATTTTGCTACTGCAAATAATCGAATACACCGTTAAAAATAACGTTTCTTTGTTAATTCAATAGTTATTGAAGAAATAACTTTTTCGTTTTTATGCCTTGAAAAAGAGTATTTTTTGACCTAAACTAAATTGTGTTTTACTCTTAAGACCTCATAATGACATAAAATATTTATTTTTTCCTTATAAATAGAGTTGTAGCTTCAACTATTGCTTTTGCAATATTCATATATTGATATTTCGAAAGCTGGGATTTTCCTGAATATTAAAAAAACTCTCAGTGACTTTTTTTCAATAAATCACTGTGGCTTTGTTTATAAAAATTAAGAAACCGTTCCGGCGGCGTTGAATAGTTGAAAGGTTCTATTTTTCATTATTGTTGATAATATTGTAAAATAAGTATTTAAACACACTAAAAATAATTGCGGCATGCTCGCGCTGTGGTAGAAGTACCCGCATGCTGTCCGAAAATAAAGATGGTCGACAACTTCAAATCCAGACTTTTGAGAAAGCAGCATTATAGTTCTCTTAGTATTAGTGTTTCTCTTTTAGATTTATTAAGTTATATCTATTTGAGAGAAATAATTATACCACGAGATCTTCGATTTTACCAGGTAGACTTAATGTTATTGTTTTTTTTTTTTCGAAAATTTTGCTTCTACAATATTTGACCCAGAATAATTCGACGTTTTGAGAATACTTAAATCGATGATATTTGGTAAAACGCAAAATTTTACAGAATTTTACCAAAAACTGTAAGAAAGCTTTAATTTTTCATTCAATAAAAATTATAATTCTTTTGTATTGGCTATGATTTTCATATGCGATAAAGATTATGAAATAACGAGCTTAATTTTCTTTCCTCACTGAAGTTTGAAAACTGGCTCCAAATCGAGTCATATGTTATTCTTGTGTTCACTGAAGTTGTTTTGCCAATATTGTCATGAATACTATAAAAATTCAATGATCCGAAGTACGGCATTTTTAAATGGGCCAGCGAGCATCTTATTTAAAACAGTTGAATTATTAATATCTAAGGGTTATCTCAAAAAATAGTGGGTTTTTCGAATTTCGATCAATATTTGTATTATCAGATTTACAAACCAAACGGCTTCGCATTCCCTCCTGGGATTACTGACTCATACCAGGTATACAAAGTCACCAAAAGTATGAAGGTCTGTGTAAACACTTTCCATGTTATCGGGTCCTAGGTGACGTGGTCTTCTGTCCTTCGTACAAACTTTCGGACGGTCCGCGCGGTTGCAAGTAGAACTGCTTTCTGAATCGGTTTATACAGATGCTCACTAAAGCCTAGTCCCTTAATATTCTGCAGGAGGTTCTTTGGTACCAATCTAGTTATTGATAGTATTATAGGAATCGTGTGGACGCTGTTCATTGCTCATTGTCTTTTGATTTGCACCTCCAGGTCTCTGTATTTGACGATATTCTCGCTATATTTTGGTCTTAAGTTGTTGTTAGGTACAGCAATGCTAATTAGTGTAGTTCGTCTAGAAATTTTATCTGTTAGTATAATGTCTGTTCTATTATGAGCAACTGCCTGATCTGTTAGAACCTTTCGGTCCCAATATAACTTGAACTCATTGTTTTCAAGAATGGGCTCTGCAAGAATTTTGACTTATCTGCTAACTCTTGGTGGAGTATCTTAGCAGCTGAGTCGTGTCTTTCCTTATACTCGTTTGCGGCAAACGCTTGGAATCATCCAGTTATATGCTGGATTGTCTCTGTTCGACAGCCATATCTACATTGGTCATTTTCTATTGAGGAATCTCTGATGTTGAACTGGATGACTGCACTTGGATGCCGTTCATGAAGTGACTTCTGTAGGCAGGCTTGTAACTTCTCTTGATCTGTTCGGTGGTAAGTAGCTGTATCCCGTTCCCTCAGCCGTAGCGGTGTTGAATTATCTGCCTCGTATATTGCTCGATGTAATGTGGAAGAGTCCGCTAACCTGTGGAAATAAGAACGTAAGTTTATTATTTGTTGATCGAGCTGCTTACCAATATCGACCAGTCCTCTTCCTCCTTGGTGTCTTGGAAGCATTATACGTCCAATAGTACTACGAGGGTGGTGTTTGTGTGCTTTTGTTAGGAGTGTTCTTATTTTTCTTTGCAGGTTTTCGATGTCTATCCTGCTCCATTTTTCAATTCCAGAAGAGTAGCTAAGCGCAGCGCATGCGTACTTGTTGAGCGCCTTAAACAAATTTCTACGATTTAGACTAGTTCGTAACACCCATCTTACCCTCCTGACAAATTCGGTTGTCAATTCGGCTTTCGTAGTGTGATGGTCAGTTCGTTGAGCCTGTTTCATACCTATATATTTATTTATTTGTTCTGCTTCCATTGCAGCTATAATTTCACCGTTCTGCATCTCAAATGCTCCCGGTTATATCTTTCCTTTAACAATGTTCAAAATACGGCACTTGTCAAATCCAAAGTGCATTCGAATATCCTCGGAGAACTCCTCCACAATTTTGAGCATTTTCTCTAGCTGCTTTTTGGTAGCAGGCATCAGTTTAAGATCATTCACGTATAGAAGATGATTCAATCTCACTAACTCTTCGTTGTTATTTCTAATACTAAATCCATATCTGGTGGAGTTCAAACGGCATGACTGTGAGTTCATTGCAAGGCAGAACCACAATGGGCTTAGTGAATCGCCTTGAAATATTCCCCTTCGTATTGGAATTGTATTGGTTTCGATGGTATCGTTGGATGGCACTTGCAATTGGATCCTACTTCTCCAGGTTGACATGATGCATTCTAAAAAGGAAACAAAATGATTATCTACCCTACACATTCTCAATATAGTTTTGAACCATTCATGTGACACTGAGTCGAAGGCCTTCTTATAATCCACGTAGGGAGCAAAGAAGTTCCTTCGGTTGGCACAGGCTTGGTTACATATGACAGAGTCAACAATCAATTGTTCCTTGCATCCCATTGCTCCCCTGGTGCATCCTCTCTGTTGAGTTGAGATGATGTTATTTTTTTCACAATATACACAGTTGCGTTGGGTCAAGCAGGAGGTGATTACCTTATATAGTGTGGGAAGGCAGATAATTGGTCTGTACTATACTATAGTATAATAATCATATTAATATTAACTGTCTGATAAGCATTTTAAGTTTTAAAAAGCATTTGGAACCAATATTGTTCATGCTTGAAAATATTTAAAAACAATTTTCATAGTATTATAACGCTGTTATGAAATATTAAAATGTGTTAAAAGTTAGCGAAAATTTAACCTCATTTAAAAAAACATCATGCTATTTTATTAGTAACATATACAGTGATTGGTCGATTTTTGACAAATATGAATATAATTTCTTTAGAAAGACTCATGTGAGAGAATTATATCAAATTCTGGATTTGAAGTTGCCTTCTTCATATTCTGATAGTTGGCACGCGGTTACTCCATCACGGCGCAGACATGTTGCTGTAGCCCCTCTTTTTTTATTTTTGTTTTTAATATATTTATATGCATATTTTGCAAATTCATCAACAGAATGAGGAATCTTTTTGCTATTCAATTCCACCGAAATAGTTTCCCATATTATAAACACAGCCACATTAATTAAAAAAAAAACAATAATTCTTCTCCTGTTGATCAGAGAAAGTTATATTCTTTTTAAGTCTGCGAAAACTTCCAAATATTGACATTAGAATGTCGCACAGGTAAATAGTTAAGGCCACCATTATATTTGTTTATAGGGAAAAAGTGACCATTTGTTGACATTAAAAAAAGCAGTGTTTTCCCACAATAGGTTAATAAAAAAGAATCTCTGCATAATAACGTATCCCAACAATCAAACAACCTTTATCATTATATAGATATTCTTCTTCTCATTATCATGAGGGATTTCCTTTAAAAAAATAAAACCGACGAAAAAGGCATGTTTGCAATAACTATTGCATAAACAAAAAAAAGCCAATTTTAACAGGTTTTTCACTTATTTACATTAACTAATTAACGAAATGAATCTCCCTCCAGATCAAATTGTAGGTTTTCTAACAACCTACAATCTACTCTTTAAACTTGTTTGTCTATAATCATTTACTAAGCTATTAAAATTTAAAAAAACGCCTTTTGACTCTTTCAAAGGCTTCTAGTTAATTACACTAGTTAACAAATACAAAAAAAAAAGTTGCTGCTGATGTTATAATGGCTGTTCGTGGGAGTTTAAAGCACCTTGATTGCGAATTAAACAACCAAAATTTTCCACCACGTATAGATTTTGAGTTATAAAATGTACCAGTTATTTTTATTTAATACAAAAATATTTATATAATATTTATACATAAGTCAAAACAATAAAAAAGGCAAGTATAACAGGATTTATTTATAAAAATACGAATGAAAATATATTTATGGTAAGTCTTTTGTACACAACTTTTTTACAAATGTTGACTTTCGCTTATATTCCAGATTGCTTTCTCTCATAAGATACCAACAATAATTCTCCATTATTGCCGGATCCCATCTGCTTTGGTAGCGTTGCTTTATTGTTAACACGTCTTGGTGGAACCTTTCTCCTTGCTCGTCACTAACCGTACCCAAATTTTCTGGGAAAAATTTTTAAATAGAAGTTCAAGAAGTGTATTTTAAGAGACATATGATAGCCCATTTTGCAGTCGCTTTCAAGTAGTTCATCTAAAAATTTTTCGTAATCTTCTAATTTTTTTGTTTCCTAAACTGTCCGAAACAATTGTTTTAAAATAACTCTGTGCAGCTAATTTAACATCACTTAATTTCTGATCAAACTGTTTATCCCTTAGTATTTTTTTTAATTTGTAGGCCAACAAATATTCCTTCCTTAAGCTTAGCATCACTTAGTTTTGGAAAAATTTCTATAGGATACTTAAACGCATCTCCTTCTTTATCTAATGTTTTAACAAAATTTTTAATCAATCCCATTTTAATGTATAATGGAGGTAATAGTACTTTTTTGGGATCAGCAAGAAGTATATTCTTTACGTTAGCTTGACGTGGAATATATTGATCTCTGGGAAACCATTGTCATAGCTTATTGCATTTATAATAAGTGACATAATTTCATATGTTTCCTTCTTGTCAACTGCATGTGCAATGGTCTTTTGTTACCATTATAGAGCAGAACTGATTTTAGACTTATTTTAGAAGAATTTATAGATAAACGCCATTCGTCCGGGTTATGTGCAAATCCTAATTTATTCCGTGCGCATTAACACAAACACACATTTTATTCTGCAGAGTAAAAAACGAGGATACCTCCTGGTTACGGTTCCTAAATATTGTAACTTTGGTTCCAGTGGCTAGTAAATTCCATTGTAATATAGACCTTAATACTTCAGCATGCTCTTTGGACAAGTGGAGATCCCGAACTAGATCATTTAATTTAAGTTGATCAATTAAATAGGATGCTTTTCCTTCACTTTCGGGAAAACAAGAATAGTCCTTTTCTGATATATTATCGGGTTCCGCCTTATCATCATACATTCCTGAATCTTCCTCCCATTTTGCCAGGGGCGCTGGAACTGGTTCTTCATGGAGAAAGTTGGTAAACTTTCTCCATGAAGAACCAGTTTTTTTGCTGAGGGAATATCACAGTAACAGTCGTTCAAACAATTTGTTGGTTCTCGCTAGATAATTGAAACGGCAAAAGAGAGTTTGCCATTTAACCAGTTGCTTAGATTTGCTGCAACATATATGAGGAGCCCAGTCCTGATCTTGATCGCCATCAAGACATGCAAAATACTTATGATATTACTTTGGTCATTTTGTTAATCGTCCTTTTCTTCGATTTAGGGGTAAACTGACCACACATGTAACAAAAATTATCCGTGGGGTTAACACAGCCACGTCTCTGTACTTTAGACATTTTTATACTATTGCGTACGTCGGTTCAGAGATATGATACTACGTTTACAGGCCTCAACTAACTTTATTCAATATCGAGGTAACACTAATACAAGACTCTTATTATTGGCTTGTTCGCGCACTTCGCTTCTCTAATAGTGACCACTACTCGTGCTAAACCAATATTGACGATACGAATGCCGGCCGACTTTTATAGTCTTTCCGTCCTGGTATTTTTCAGAAACTTCTGGTATCGGAAGTTCTAAAAGCGACGGCCTGCTTCTCGTAGTAGATTCGGCTATGGGGCAGAATGAAATTTGGAATTACATGGGTTTAAATGGTTACTTCCATTATTTTAAGCCCTAGGGGATTGAGACTTCGTGGTTGACTTGTCATCTCTCGACACTCCATGTGGTGTTGCCAGATGGCACACAATTTCCCTAACTTATAGAAAACGTAAGTTTGACAACGTCGTGTTCTGGTACAGTACAAATTACTTTTTATAATAATCTGATTAAAATACTTACTTATTTTTGCAGAAAAAATCATAACTCAAAAATTTTACGTGTTAGGATGTTTTAACCATTTAGAGACCAAAAATTAACCAAAGAGTGCCTTTAATATTCCAGACGCAAACTGGCTGTAAAGTAGTGTAACTGAACATTAGCAATCGTCGTCAACTACCGTGGCTATATAAATTTACCCCCTTGGCAACCTCCAATAGTTGGTTACCTCTTACCCCCAATTTTCTGAAACACATCAGGTCAAATTCTTGGTGATACTACTATAAAGAGATACAAATAGTATTAGGATTTTTTTAAATAATTTTCAAGAATATGATTGATATTTTATCGCTTCTTGTTCCTCTCCTTTTTTTTATTTATTCAGAGATTTTTGTTAACTCACTCTTCAATGTCTTTGGTTTTTCCAGCCCAACAGTGTTCGTTTCATGATGATACTCAGTAATCAAATTTTTGATATAGGTTTCTCATATTTCTAGTTAATTTTCTTTACGATAAGTTTGTTGATTTCGTCAAACTAAGTTTTCTGATACATTAATTCTTTAACATTCCATTTAGTCTTTTATGTTTCTGTCTTAGTTCTTCTATATATTAATGTATAACCTTTAAATTTTTGCTCTATATGGTATGTTTCCTGTAAGATACAATTAGTTTCAACATCAATTCCTTTTCCCGACTAACACGAGATAGTTTTGAAACTTTTTGGAATGTTATGCAGAGTTTATTCAACAATCGTGTTAAACAGTAAATTGGTGAGGCAGATTAAAAGCCAAATAAAGTTTGTTTTTTATTTTCCTGTTTCACAAATGTATTTTTTTTTTTAATTTAGTTTTTCTCTTCTGTTTCCCGTTGAAATAATCTTTGTTAATTTAAAAACCAGGTGTTATATTAGATTTTGAATATACCTAATTCACAGCTTGAAAATTATAAAAAATAAACATCTGGGTTGCTCTATTTCTAACCGACTTAAAAAAATTCGTATATGTATTTTTTTATAATGTCGATTCATTACTTTTGGTATAAAGTACTGAAAAAGGAATGACATGATATTAGTTACAGTTTTAAGTGCTTTTGTCTATATAACTTTTATCAGATGACAATGGTATAAGATCAGGACCGGACTTTAAATTTCCTTCGCCTATTTATGGAAAATTATTTTCATTAAAGATATAAGACAGAGTAAAAGATTAAAGAACAGGAAAAAAAAAACTTTTTTTGTATATAGTTCAAAGCATTACAATAAAATAATAATTTCAGTGACTGAGGTATGGCACACAATAATAATTTACTAAATACTAATTTTGAACTCCCTATATTACATTATCGATATGTCATTTGTCTATTAAATGGACGAATTGTCTCACTACTTTGAGTCTAGGAGTAATATATTTTATTGAGATTTTTAGCACGTTGTAAGGTTTCTAAGGAGTAGGGTCAAAATATTTCCAAGACATGTTAATTGCAAGGAGGTTAAAAATATTTTTTATATATATATGCGGATTACTTCCGAACGACTTCACCGATTTGAATACAAATTTTTGGTTCAGTAAATCCAATATGGCGGACGAAAAAATTAGTTTTAGCTGTTTTCATACAAAATTGCTATGGGTTAATTTTTGGAGTCGCATATAACGAATCTAAAATTATTTAAAAAATAATAATTGGCGGACAAAAAATTCTATATTTTATAATTTTGTTGAGAGGTTTTTGAGGATGTAAATCATAAATTGGAAATTAGTTTGGAAAAATTCAATATGGCATACTAAACATTTCACATCTGTCGATTTTGTCCAAAATTGGCCCTTCTGAAGGTGTAAATTACGAAGTTAAGGTTATCGTAGAAAAATTCAATCTGACGGTCTAAAAATTCTACATTTCTCGATTTTGTGTACTGAAGGGTTTTTTATAGGGTGTAGACTAAGATTAGATTTAGAGTTAAAAATGACTTTTTTAAAATTAAATTTTTTCAAAATTGATTTAAACTTAATTTCTTTAAATTAATTATGGGAAACTAAAAATTTTACGTTGTTCCATTTTCTTCTAAAATTGATATTAAAGGTTCTTACAACTGTTAGATTTTCCAAATTTTTCCAAAATTGGGATCAGAGGTTTTCAGGGGGATATATTATGAATTTACAATTAATTTTTACAAACTCAGGATAAAGTATTTCGGACTAAAATATATATATGTATATATATATATATATATATATATATATATATATATATATATATATATATATATATATATATATATATATAGGCCGATTAATGGAGAAAAAGTAAGTTATTCTGTAACAAAAATACTATCAGGATACCGACTGTACTATCACTCTAAAAACAATCCGTAGTAATATTTTGTTATATTTTTCCCTTCTTACTATGCTCTATTAATTTGTTATAAATAATTAGAAACAAAAAATTGCGTTTTTTTCGATTCTTTGCTTATGAAATGAAAACTTATGAAGCAATCTCGATGATGTAAATAGATGAATGGTAGAGAATAAAAATACAAACAAATAGTAGCGCTTGCCGTTCGCGAAATAATGCTAATTTATAGTACTTTATACTTACCAAAACCAGGAGCTGTCATTAGTTTTTGAACAATTGCCGTTTGTAGCTTTTAGTGCACTATCCTCCAGCCCGCCTGGGTATACCACATATGGTCCGCTTTTAATTTTGTGAAAAGTGTAGAAGTATCATTCTACGAGCCTATATTTTAATTTTTCATCAAAAGATCCGTGAAATACGTGAAAAATGCCAGTAAAAATCGAGCACGTGAAAGTAGTGGTAGAGGGGGCAGCGCGGCTGTCGAGGGAAGTCGTATTTGTAGAGTGCATCGACAGCAGCTGCCCCCACTACTCTTTTACTTTTAGGCGCTCGACCATTTTCAGTTATATTTGCTACCATTTTACATGTATATCAAAGACTTGTTGATGCAAAATGAAAATATATGCACGCTGAAAGAGAGTGCACTAAAAGTTTCAAATGACAATTGTGCAGTCACTAATAAGATTACAACGCGCGGTTTTAGCGCGCATCAAATAGATATAAATTTCTATTATTTCGTGAAAGGCCAGCACTACAACTTGAAAAATGACGGAGATACAACTTTTTGAAAAATGCTGAATTTTCCGGTTTTTTTCTGTTTTCCTCCGTTAATAATTATCCGATTTTGTTGGTATTTTTAGTCTCTACAATTCATTTGCTCACACCATCTAGATTCCTTCATTAGTTTTAATTTTATAAGCAAATTCATGAATCATAGTTGAGACTGGAAAACATAACAAAATATCACTATGGATTGTTTTTAATTTAATGGCACAGTCAGATCTTGACGGTATTTTTATCACGAAAAAATGTGTATTGATTGGCCTTATAAAGATATCATTAAGGCGGTAGAAACAATTTAATAAGTTACCGTTTTCCTCTCTCTCTCTTTAAGGCCACTAAAAGACAGTTTATTTCCTGCAAATACAACCTAATAGTGGAGCTGCAATGAACCAAGAGCAGCATTCACAAAAAACAATTAATTCCGGGATGTATCGGCAGGATGTTAAACCGACAGACATTTTATCTAAATTTTAATTTTTTAAGCTTCGACAATGACTGTAATTAAAATATTTCAATTTCATAAAAAAATTTATATCGTTATTTTCAGCACTTTTTAGAAGAAGGTTAAATATACTCATTTATTTGGCAATTTTTTTGGAAGTCGATGCCTTAAAAATTTATAGAAAATATTTCCAACCTTCATAAAGAGGCTCTCAGTAAAAGCAAAAAGAGGAATATATATCATTTAAAATTATTAAATATAATAATGATATGGAAAAAATACCAATCCACCTAGAAATAATTTTAAAAAATACCCTGTAACTAGGGCAACGCTGACTTCAAAAAATGAAAAAAAAAATGTCTTTCATAAAATTGGCGAAAACACTAATGAGAATGAAAAAAGAATGAGAAGACCGATAGATGCCAGCTGGGGAGCTGAAATTCGATAAATATATTTCTTAAAAATAAACAAACATTTATCTCCGAATATATACAAATTTAACTCTAATAGGGCCGAGAGGTAAATCATAAAACTAAATGTTACACAGGTACGGCGCTAGTTAAAAAAAAAAAAAGCTATTAACATATCTCTACTTACCAAACATCAGCATAGATACATATTTCGAGACCTTCCCTAAAATCAAAATAAAACCGTCATGTTTTCTTAAGTAACCTAAAAAGCGTGTTTCCCTAGTAGTTGTATGTTATTTTAATGTATGAATATATTTCCCTTTTTGTCTCTGTTATTTCCCCTAACTGCTTTACTGACACTGTTACTGTTATACATCCTGCCTTTCTGTCCCTTTTCACGACTGAGCTAAAAGGGTCGCAGCAGGCCTTGGAGCCATCAAATTTCAATTTTCACGGTCTAGAAGACATATTTATTTTCCCTGATTAATGGCGACAATCTGGAAAGTTCGATATGAGCTCAATATGCCGGAAAGTGTGTGACGAGATTTTTATTTTTGGTAGGCGTAAGAAAAATGTTTCGATATAAAAAAATTGATTTGCCATTTTCTTTTGGGACTGACCCAACTAAAGAGTAAAAGCTTCTTGAAATAAGTTTCACCTTTGACCTCTGGAGGGGTATCTATAGGTTCCTTTTTATTTTCTTTTTTGGTTGGTCGACATCTTTCCATTATTTTCTTTAATTGGACGGTAACTAAAAGAATTTGACAGTGGATTTTCTCCTAATTCTACCTTTGAAAAAAGATGTTATTAATGTGGTCTTTAAGCTCTTTTTTTAATTTATCTCAAGATTTTGAACTTGAAACTTGATACATTTTTCATCAATGTTTAATTTGCTGACATAAACTTCCTATTGACAAGGTATGATATCTCAGTACTTTTTAAATTACTCAAAGGCCACACAACAAACTCCATTAGAAAAGTACTCGTAACTGTAATGATGAAATTTTATAACCATGTATTAATTGTTTGAGTACACGTATTTTAATCCTCATAATCTATTTATTTCCTGCATAGCTTATTATCAATCTAATCAAATTATGCACAGTTTTGTGTTCTTTTATTCTGAATATGAAGTTCTTCCGATTATATTTTAAAATATTTATAAACGATACAAGTTTTGCAAAAATCATATCTTTTTTTAATATTAGATATTTGCTCTGATGAATTTTAATTTACGTCATACCGACAATTTTTATTAATAGTAACATTTTATCAGAGGTATAAGTAACCATTTTCTTAATACCGGTCTCTCTACTAGTTTTAATAAGATACTTGAATATATTTTCTCTGTATAATACCAACATAATAATTAAATTCGTTCAAGTGTACTTTCACAGAATAAAACAAAAATTTTAGGCGCACATGTGTCTGCAAAGGAAAGTATATCGACGCTGGTCGTCTTAGATTCGACGTCGGCGTCTATCCAGCCGGCCAAAAATAAACACACTAACGTCTATGACTGGCCAAACACTTTTGAATCTTCCGTACTTTTAGTTCATCTTTACTATAGTCGTGAAAATTTCGTGTTAAAATGCCGTGAAAAATCGTTAGTATTGATCTGAATAGGATCCAAAAATAAGTGCTAAAAATAATAATATTTTAAAAGACAATAACCGTTAAATTTTTAAGAACATGTGTTTTTAAATAGGATAAAATTAATGAAAATAACGCCTTGAATAAAACTACAAAAAGTCGTGATTTAAGTTTGTGTTTTTAAGTTAAAAATTTTATAAAAAATATTGGTTTTGTTGTGTAATAGAGTGACTTTTAACGTGTGTATTTTAGTTAACAGTGTTTTCTAATGTTTTGTGTGTGTATTTTTCATTATTTTTTATAATCATACCAAAAAGTGTCTACTCCAGTATAATACCTCCAAGTAGGTAATTTGAAATTTCTGAGTATTTCATTACGTACGTCCAATTGGAATTTTTAGGCTAATTAGTTTTAAATTAAACTCTAAAAAACTATAACTTGAATTAACTAGATGTACATGTAATGGTTATTTTAGTGAGTCAGGTTAGTTCAAGTTATGTTTTTCTAGTGTTTAATTAAATCGTAAAGTCCATTTGCCTAAAATGACGATTTGCCTGTAATATATAAGCATTACGATCCATAAATTTTTAGTCTAATCTGAAAAGAAAACCCATACAAAATATTTACTGATTTTCATTATGATTTATCTTTAGTTCAAAACATTTTTCACACTGTTTAATTAAGGTTTATGTGCCGCTGTTTACCAGTCTGAACGAAAAAATAGCTAGGTGAATTTTTCAATTTTATTATAAACTATCTGTTACTCGTGGTTTTGCACGTACTGAGTTTCATTTTATGACCATTTATTTATTTTGACTTTTGTTTTATTTCTATATGCCGATGTCTTTAACTTCCTTAGGATAAAAATATTTATATAAAAAAAATCGAATTTTTCTTTTACTCCTTTGTGTGAGAGTTTTGAGCAAAGCTGCAGCTTCTGCATAATTATTAACACCAAAGATATTAGAAGACGTAGAAAAATTAATATCAACAAAGTTATCAACTCTTAGTGAGAGACACAACGTTGTTGTTACTTTGGCAAGCGGCGTTGTCGCTTTGCACGTATAATAATTATGATATTATTTCGCAACAAATTTAGTTGATGTTACTTCTGGTTAAGATCAAGAATTTCATAAAGTTTAATTTGATAGTTCTAATTAAAAAAACGTGATTCACTTGACTCTCGAAATTACGTCTAACAGTGCAAGAAACGAATTTGGGAATTTCCCTTTCTTATATTTCAATTTAAATATCCATGACAGATCAGCAGTACAGACTTTTTTTCATTTTCAATCTCTCTTTTTATTAAATTGGAAAAAAAGTAGCTTATGTTCAAAAGAAAAATCTGATCTATTCTATAGTAGCAGAATTTTAAAAATAGGTCTCATAACTCCGTAAATTACCTACTGCAAAGAAGAAGCGAAAAACTTTAGTTTTTTACTATATGTACCAGTGGCGTAGCTAAATCTGACGGCGCCGGTTGGCAAGAGTTACTTTGGCGCTTTAAGTTCTAAAAAAAATCTCAATACGGTACAAGTACCTAATTTTTTTACTTAGGTATAAAAAAAATTATACTAACTTGTTTATTTGGTCAATATTTTAATCGTAAAAATTTATAATATAGTAACAAAAAGTCATAATCTTTCAACCTAGGATTTTAATTCTTAACATATTACATATGTTACAGGAAATATACACTCAGGATACTAGTACGTCCCACGGCATATCCGAAATGGGTAATTTATTGGGATGGTAATGCTAGGAGAATGGGTTAGTTTAGTTTGATTAATATAACTGAAAATAAAAAATAACTAGAAAAAAATTAGCCCAAGCGAACCGCGAACCCATAGCAACCCAACACTCATTAAATCACCTATTTTGGTCTAGCGCGTACTAATATGTACTAAAAACTGACATTTCCTAAAACTTAATACATATTAAAAAAGCTTTTTGCGGTTCTTAATGCTTGCAAGAACGTCAATTACTTTATTAAAGTCGATTTCTTTTGCGCATTTATTTTCTATTCTTAGAATAGCCAGACTACTTAAACTTAAACGTTCCTGACTAATACTATTTCTTAAAAAATTCTCAATTAGGTTCAGTTTGGAAAATAAGCGCTCAGCAGAAGCAGAAGTTACAGGAAGAGTTAAAAATATTAATAGTGCGGTACACACGCTGGGAAAATTGGATGAGCTCTTATGAATTTTACATAACAGAAAATCAACTAGGTCATCTACTGTTGATAAATCTTTTAAATTTTCACGAAAAGCTGAGCGAAAACTAGGAATTTAAGTGGCAAAGTTATCAGATAAGTTATCGTCTTATTTATTTTACAAAATTTCAGCCTGCTTGTGTAACTCAGTATCAGTTGCTTATCATAAATGAGGGATCTATCAACAACATTTTGAAAACCAGGGAGTCGATTTTTTAACTGATATGACGTAATATCCGACATATTATTAAGTGCAATTTTTTTTGAATTATCTTCTGCTGTGAATTTTATATCGAAGACAAGTACATCAAAAAATTGTTTGGAATTTTTTTGTCGCTTTTCAGTATAAAGAGCTTTAAATCCCCAATTTGTTACTAAATACGAAACTTCACATCGAATCTGATCATATTTATGACGCAGTTTACAAAGTTCTTCGTAAGCGTTTTTAAATTTGGATTGGAACCTTGCACCATATTACACTTTGTACTTTGAAGAACTTTAGAAACTATGTTTATAGAATGAAGAATTTTGGAAACAAAAATTCAAAATTTTTTAAGTCCGATTGCTTCAGATTTTTTTTCATTATTTTTACTTTTTAACGAAATTTTTATTACAGTTTTTAAAATATTTTAAAAACTAAATTGCAATGCACGCAATGAATCATTCCTAGAAGACCATCTAGTAGGATTCAATCTTTTTAATGTAAGTTTACTTACTGGAGATTCTTTAAGCAACTCCCACCGTTTAATACTATTCGAAATATATATATATATATATATATATATATATATATATATATATATATATATATATATATATATATATATATATATATGTATAGACAACCAACAATATCGAAAAATAAATTGATAACAATTTTTTATACCTTCAGCGTTTTGATAATGTTTTATGGAGTAAAATTCAGTAAACGATTCTTTATATTCTACTTGTATGATTTCGTTATTATCATTTTTATGAAAAAGAATATAGAGCAAAACAACATTGAACAGTCCTATTTTACATATATCTTGTATAGTGTCTCAAATTATTGAATAAAATGGAGCTGCGCGAATTTTGTCAAATGCCATAACGCGATAACAGGTGTGTTATTATTAGAAAATTGCCCTGTTTGGACTCACTATTATCATGTTCAGAATGGCCTCTAAATGGTAGATTACATAGAGGCATTTACAAAGTAACGTCTAAAATTCTTTGTAAAACTTGTCACCAAAAATTATGACCTTCTTTATATTTTTTTCAAAATTTTGATCAAGAATATTTAAATTAAGTTTCCAGTCGTCGTAAGTTACTCAAGCGGCATTGTGTGTACCCCCAGTTTCATGTTTTACAATTTTTGGGCTTAAAGTTTTCTATTTAGATATTCCATTGACCCAACTAAATTTAAAATGTCGACTGCTTCTCTCAGCAAATAGCCAAGAAGGTTCACAATAACAACAGTCTAGCTTAATAAAGTAACACAGCCACTTACGCGGTCAATAATTACGCCGCATTTGGATTTTGACGTGTAATAAACAGCAGAAAATGAATTATTATTAGTTTTTGAAAATAAATGTATTTTGGTCTGCTAGACCCATAACTCAAGATAAATTTTTTTATTGCGTCACTTTAAACAATGTTTCATAATAACTATCTGTGGGATATTTTTGTTTTATTACCGTCTCTAACATTTGGTCTTCATCGGCGGAATCAAAACTTTTTTCATTTTTTGCCGGTTGTGATGACTCTTCAAAAGCTTTTAAATTTACTTATAGTTTACCACAAGTTCATCTAAGTCTAAACTATCTGGAACTGAAACTTCTATTAGCATTAAAATTTCCGAACATGACACTTTTGCTTCCGTTACTCGCAAATCTGCTTTTCAAGACATTGAAAAATAATCAGTAATTTTCGGCACCTTTGCTTTTTTATTTCTTGCTTTCTTTCTTTTTAAATTTGCTCAACCCCTCGATATCTTTATTTTTTTCAATTTAGGCTGATCTAAAACGTGAAACATCTTACAGAAAAAACAAACAGAATTTCCAACTAAACTAATATATTACATATATATTAGTTATATTAAAAAACTTGTAACTACTCTTAACTCTATATATATATATATATATATATATATATATATATATATATATATATATATATATATATATATATATATATATATATATATATATATATATATATATATATATATATGTATTTCCCTTACCTCAATTCAATTTAATTATTATTTTTCTTTAAAAATATACAATCAAATATTTTAACCACCCTTTACTTTAACTTCACAATACGCAAGACAAAACTAAATAGGAAAAAATAATAAAATTATTGCATACCTACCCAATATGTATCGCTTCCAACTTGTTAACACATCGTTTTAAAAATGCGAATCAAAAAAATAGAAAATATTCATAAAAATAATTATCCACTGCCCGCTTTTCGCATCCTGCCTTTATCGGCACTTCTCAAAGAAAATATGCGCTCGCCGCAATGTCGCTACTGTTTGTCGGCAATTTACACATGACACGGCGCCTCGCCGCGCCATTTATTAAAATATAGACAATTTTGGCCTTTAAAAAAAGCCTACTTTTTTCTTTAGCATTAGGATAACTACATAAATTTAAAAAAAAAATAAAATTACTACACACTATATGCATAGAGTGATTATTTTTGATAATTTTAAAACATTTTTTCCTTATTTATTTTCCGTATATTTTTAGAATAATATCTATATTCTAACTTACAAAATTCATTTGCGGCAATAAAATAATAGGAATGGGAAGGCGCGTGTCGGACCTAATGTGACAGCGCGGAGTGGTACTGCCATACCTGCTACCGGAGCTACGCCATTGACATGTATATAGCTATAGATGTTGTTCTAAATACTGCGTGTCTTGGGACGTTCTTACCTCTATATAAAAAATTGACAATTCTATTTTGTTAATTAATGATTATTCATTAATTGATATTTCAATTGTTGAAATTATTATTCCTGATCTCTGATCAATGTTTTTATCAAGATTACACTAGGCAGAATTTTTATCTCATGTAAATGTGCAGGGTAAGATGCATCTAGGGTTGCCATCAGAAATATAAACTAGAAGTCATGAGCAAAAAACCTCGGACATTTCGATTATGAATTTTATGTTTTTAAGCCACCCTGTGTACAATTTTTCCTAACTCAAGGTTATTTTCTCATAAATCATAAATTGAAGAAATACTTTTATCTTTAAAATCGATATTAAAAAGTATTTATTGAAAATGAGAGTAAGATTGGACAGGAGACGATAAAGTGCTTTTAACTTACAACCCAACTGAACTTTCTTCAATATCTTATCAGCAATTTGACATTTAGTTGTCGCAGTAGAACTAGTTGACAACTAGGACTAAAACTAATTGACAACTGTATTTCGCGTTTACAATAATTCATGTACACTTCTACAAGATTAATTGAAGTAACATGTATTTTTAATAAAGTTGTTTCTTGCTCTTGGACATCACCTCAAACTAAAAACTCATAAACGCCCTTCGATGATAAGTATGAAAGTAATTGTAACAGTTTAGCTAATATAATGAACAAACAGACTAAGGAGATCCATCATGAATGAAAGTGGCAAAGATAGGCTTATAGCAATAAGAGGATGCAGAAAGGCTACTTAAGACAGAAAGGGAGAAATAGAAAATAACTATTTTTTTGATGCTTAATATTCTGAATTGGACAGGCATAAACACATTCAAGGTGAGATTTTGAGCTACATTCCCATCCCAAAGAATTTCATACAGAAGGCCCTGTACCACGCTTAATTAAGTAAAGAGCATCTGTATTTAAATATATAAAAATGTAAAAGAAACTCAGACATATCATATTTTTTCGTGTTCCTAATAACCTAAATGGTTTACGATTTATTTTTACGATTACGGTAATAAACTCCTAAAAACTTAACACATCAAAAGTTCTTTGAAAAGTTGCGCCATTTAAAAGTTTGCTAGGGAAAGTTATTTTTAAGCTCATTTGTGGGTCAAAAATAGTTTTACGGGATTTACTATTAGTTTCTTAAAGAGTGTGAATAACGACGGCGTTATAAAGCAATTAAGTATTACTTTGTAATAGAAACGAGCAGTAAGCTTACAAATAAAAAAGGATACTTAAATGCTGCACTTTCTTAATCCATGCAAGGGCGGAAACAACATCAAAAGATCCAGAGAGGTAATTTTATGGGTTAAAATTTCAAGCGTTTACTGTTTATAGGTAATTTATTTCTTTTTAAATTTATATTTAACTTGTTTTTGAACGGACATAATAGATAAGATTAATAAACAGTGTCGTTCACAGGAAAAATTGCTTCCCTAAATTTCTAACAGAGAGTAATTAAAAATAAAAATTTATCTATCATAACTTTGACAACTATAATCAAAATAACTGGAACTGACTTCATATCGCTGGAGAAGTGTGGAAAGATATCCATCATTCTTTATGCAAACAAAATGCATAGCGCCGATTTTGAAACCCAAATACTGATACTTCTAGCAAGCAGAGATGACTAAGAGGAAGAACAAACTCTTCTGAGAAATGGGTCCTGAGATAGCAAAACTAGAGCTGGAGTGTTCGGTAGGAGCACGGGAGGATAAGTAATGGCCTTTCAAGTGGAAATTTATTCTATCCCTTTCGAGAAGGAGATAAACAGGAATAAGACAATACATATATGCTCAGATGCTAGAGCTGCAAAACTCATACTGAAATCTAATGCCGTAGCTTTATGACTGGTGTACAAAAGATGTATTGGATAGCCTGACAAAAATGGTTGCACAGTTAGACATATGTGCGTACTGGAGAGTGGATATGGGAATGTATGGCAAAGATGAGATTAGCAATTGAATCAAGCCGACCACTTGTTCCAATTACTATTGGTATGGAATTAAAATTGCTGGTGGAAAATAAATTTATTCAATTACTGAGGAGGCTCTTGGAATAAAGTGGGCCAAAAAACATATAATTGGAGCTAGTGCACAACTTGCTAAGGAGCCTCTCTCCTCGGAGAGGAGAGCACTGCAAATCGTGTTCGTACTACTGAAAGGACATCTAGCGGATGATGAAAATTCTGCCTATGTCCTCAGTACCCAGCACTCGACGAACTTAGGCAGAGAAATTTCCGAGATATAATATTATTACGTGGGGACTAATTCAGGACTCACGACTGAGCTGGAATGATCATATTGAGACTCGAACCAAGAAAGCCATATGTGCTTTGTGGGCTTGTAAACGAGCCTTTGGGTGTACATGGGGACTGACACCTAAAGTGCTATTTTGGATATACACTATGGTGACCCCGTGATAACGTACGCCGCTACTGTATGGTGGCGTAATACAACAAAGCGCAAACACATTCAGAGAATGGCTTGTGTGGGAATATTGAGTGCGGCGATGACTGCTCCCACCAGGGCTCTGGAAGTCCTGATGAACCTGCCTCCTCTTCACTTATACATGGAGAACGAGGCCCTGAAGACTATTTATCGTCTCAATTGCCTGGGGATTCATTACTCCCTATGCGTACAGATTACATGACGCCGCTTTTAAAACCCAAGCTATCCCTGGAGATATTCCTGCCAAGTAGAAAGGATTGGGATCTCGACAAGATGAAAGAGCTGGAGCCGGAGTATTCGGTAGGAGCACAGGACTCAGAGAGTACTACCCTCTCGGACAATGTGCATCAATTTTAACAGCGGAAATTTATGCTATTCTGCAGTGTGCCCATCTCTGTAAGAGGGACATAGACAGGAATAGAGTAAGAAATATATGCTCAGATAGTAAGGATGTGATATTGGCACTCAAATCCAGTGTCGTAACTTAGCGACTGGTGTCTGAGTGCAAAAATGTACAATAGTATGACAAGGAACGGCTACACAGTCAGACTCGTATTGGTCCCGGGTTACTCGGACATACGCGGGAATGAGGGAGCAGACCGCATAGTTGAATTCGGCAACTGAACCGTATGGGCCCGAACCAATATTACCTGTCGCAATTGCTATTGGCAAAAGTGAATTAAAATCGTTACTCGAAAGTAAATTTATTGAATCATAGAGGGGAGCTCCTACAATGAGGTGTGCTAAGGAATATATAAGTGGGCCTAATACATGGCGTACTAAGGAGGTTCTCTCCTTGGGAAGAAAAGAGCTGCGAATTGTGGTGCGATTGTTGACAGAACATTGCCACCTCAGGGGCCAACTTCATAGAATTGGTGTCTAAGACAACCCGACGTGCAGATGGTGTTTGGAAGAGGATGAAACTGTTGACCATGTCCTCAGAGAGTGCCCAGCACTCAATGGACTGAGACAGATATTTCGGAGATACAATTTTGTTACCGGAAGCAGTTAGGCAAGTTCAACTAATGAGTCTGCTTGGATTCGCAAAGGCGATCGGCCTCGAATAACCGGCAGCTAGGGTGGGATGTAAATGGCCCAATCCAGACCTAGACATCGATAATCTAGTATCACCACCCCTTTTTCATTCATTATCACGTGAAGCCATCATTCAAGTTCAGTTAACAAAGCAGCTTGAATTCTCAAAGGAAGTAGTGAAAAATACATTTAATAATGTACTTTAATATCACATCAATAAATTTGCTCCTTTATATGAAAAAATTTAGTGTCAATCTGGAGCCAAATGGTAAATTTATACATGTGAAATAAGAGTACAATATTGGCTTCAACTCTTTCATCTTTTCATCTTTAAAATACAAGAATTGATCTTTATGCTTCATCTCAGACTTACTTTCAATATTCTGAATTAAATTCTGTTTACCACAAATACACGAAAACGTTGGTAAAATGTATAAACTAAATTGCTAATCCCAACGTATAAACTGATGAGCGCATATTAATATCAAAACAGAACGTGCCGAGTAAAGAGAAGGGATAAAATGCCATCAGAGAAAATATATAACGCCAACTGAACTTGATAAAGACTTGAGGCATAATATGCTGTTTCTCATGACATTGCGAAATGATGGTGCCATGAATTTAAGTCTGGTAGGACTTTCTCTGGAAACGAATATGCAGGTTAACCTCCTGTAGCTGTTACGATTCATTGATAAAGTACATGATATTGTTCTGTAAAATGGACTACTAAGCGCGGGAGACTTACTTGCCGAAACACACTTGTCTAATCAAACTGTCTGTAACATTACAAACAAAAGTTATTTGCAAGATCGGTATCGTAAAGGTTAACGATATTTCAAAAGCGCAATAATTTCAAAGCTACTTAGTTACATTAGAGTAGACAGAATCTATCGGAAGGTTGGTGAGGTGGATCGATCGCTATGACCTTGAAACTAAAAATCGTAGTATGGAATGGAAATATTGTGATTCTCCATCCTCTAAAAAATTCAAAAAACAGGAGTCTGCTGAAAAGGTTTAGCTGTCAATTTTTAAGGTCTTTAAAAAGCATTATTTGCTGATTATTTAAATGACCTTATTATGAAAAACTTACTGCAAAATTACGGGAGGTATATAAGTAAAAGTCATTTCATTCAGATTAAAGCTCCGAGTCACTCATTTTCTATTGCCATTGTTATTACGGAAATAGGATTTGAATTAATTCAACCTCTACCTTGCTTACTCAACCGACGTGGTCCCCGTTAGTATCGACAGTTTCCAAATCAAAAGAAAACATACGTGGCAAAATAGTTGCACTTGTTAAACTAGTCATTTTTTAAATCAGTTATTGGGTAACCTTATTTCAATTCATTAGAAACATTACAGTACATTATACAGTATATAAAGTTTGAAGGCAATTATGAATTAAAATAAGGCACATATTTCATCCAGAGCTTATTCTAAATATGTCAGAGGTAAGGTATAAAGACCAATCCTCGTAGTGACTTCACTTTGATCATATCTGTAAAAATAAGAAAGTTGTTAGAGAAATAAACTCTGATTTCTAAGACTGTTTATTTTTCTTAGTCTTCAAGCTTAATTCGTCCAGATATAAATGAAATCTCAATTAAAAACTAAATAAATTACCTCTACAGATAAAATCATCAAGATTTTTAAAATGACTACTTTAATCTCATTATGTCGAATTACCTCCTTAAGTTTTGGAACGCTGGAAATAATTTTTTGTACCATAACTTCTAAAAATAGTAGACTTTTCTTCAAAAGGTCTACTCAGTAGGTTTTTTTTATTTCTGTTTGCTAAGTAGGATTGAAAGTAATAATATTTATCCATTTAACTTTTTACAACTGTTGAAGACATCTTTCATATATTTTAATTGTAAGAAAAATACTTTTTTATTAATCTTTCAACTATATCTTTCCTAACTATGGAAGGGTAGCTTTAATTAAAATTTAAATATCGATTTGTACAGACTTTTATTTTAAGTGTGCTCTTTACAGAGAATAGGCAACTTCCCCCTCAAAATCTTGCTGTTCTTTGACTATTGTATACAGATTTGAGGTACTACCGATTTTACGGGCCTTCCGAAGCACATTTGAAAGTTTTTAATAACGTAGAATACTGCACAGTAGTCTGCTATTGCATTTTGTGAGTTGATGAGCGTCTATAAAATTTCGATTTCTTAGCCAAGAGATGAACTCGGGTCGTCTGGCTGCAAAGTTAATTTCATTTTACAAGTATATATACAATACAAATTGCGTGCCATTTGTGCCCAAATTTGAAAAAAATTTGCCGTTCTTTCAACTCCATTTCGGATTTACAAAGAGGTTGGAAGAATTTACATAAAGTCATCATCATCATCATCATCATCGTCATCATCAACCACCTTCCAAAGTTCACTGCTGAACATAGGCCTCCCTTGATTTCCTCCATAACCTCCTCTCTTGCGCTGCCAATATCCAGTTGGTGTGGATTTTTTTTAAATCGTCCTCTTGTCGGAGAGCTCCGTTGTGGTCTTAATTCAGTTATCTTTCCGATCCATCTGTCATCTGTGGCTCTCGCGACCAACCCATAATATTTTAGTATAGCTATTTTTTTACAGCATCCACCAACTTTGTTCTTCGTCATATTTCTGTGTTTAGAACTTTATATCTCAGGAACATTATCTTTTCCATTGAACAATGCGTCTTTCTTATCCTGCTAAGGACCCTTTTCATTAAAGTTAGCGTTTCTGAACCATAAATTAGAACGGGCAATATACACTGGTCAAAGACCTTCCTTTTCTGACATATTGGTAGATCTGCTTTAAAGATGTAGTTTAGCTTACCAAAGGCTGCCCACGCTAAACCTATTCTTCTGGTAAGTTCCCAGGTCTGGTTATCTCCACCAACATGAATTTCATGTCCCAAATGTTTGTAGGACGTGATCTCTTCGACTTGCATTCCTTCAAGATACATGCCTTCATCAATTGTTAAATTTGTCATCATTTGATTTTTTGATATATTTATCTTAAGCCCCATTTGTTCTGAGGCAGTTTTTAGTCTATCTCGAATTATCATGGCCTTTTTCATACAGTCAGGTATTAGAACTATATCATTGGCGAATCGTAGATGGCATAGGTTTTCACCAATTATGATTAGACCGAAGATGTTGAAGTCTACTTATTTGCACATATACTGTAGTAGAGTGTTTAACAATTTAGGGTAGATAGTGTCACCCTCACGGAGACCCCTCTCTATTCTGAAGTTATTTGCATCTCATGAAGTGTAACAGCTTTACATTATATATGTGTTGGATTAGAGTGCAGTAACGAGAATCTTTTCGGCAGTCGGTTAAGGTTTCCATCATTTTTTGTTAGTCTATGGAGTCGAAAGTTTTTCGTAATCTACAAATATTAGAATTAGCGGTTTGTTATATTCTACTGACTTTTCTATGAGACATTTAAGGGTTTGTACATGATTGTTGGTGCTGTATCCCGAATTTAACTTGCTCTCTTATTTGGTACAGATCTAACTTCGAGCCTAATCTGTTATTTATGATTTTCGTAAATAATTTGTCCATGGGACAGCAGGTTAATGGGTTTGTAGCTTGCCAGATTTTCATCTCATTTCTTATACGATAATCGCGTTGTTTTATTGCGATGGTGTTGTGCCTCTGAAAATACATTCATTAAAGAGAGTCTTAAGAGATTTCAGAAGTTTTTTTCCCACCTATCGTGATAGCATCAATAGGTATCCCGTCTTCTCCAGGCGACTTGTTTCTCATTTCTCTTATTGTCTTACTGATTTCATCTATCGTAATCTCCGGAATGTACTCCGAACACTGATTCAAGACCCTACGTAAAGTAATTTTCCGCTTATTAAGAAAATTATATTAATTTTTGCAAAATAAAATAAAAAAACGCTAAATTCAAAATCATTTTAATTTTTACCAATCCATTTGATTTTTTATATGGTATAGATGGGTTTTTGGGGTCGTTGATCACGAATTTGGAGACCAACTTGCAAAGTTCTAGATGTCGAGTCCAAAATGGCGGACCTGAAATTTTAATAATTTCTATTTTATGCATAGAACCTACATTTTAAGAGTTTTTGGAAGAGCTGATCACCAATCGTGATTTAGATTTGAAAAGTTCAAGGTGATGAATTTAAAATGCCCCCTACCTACATATAAGAGATTTTCGATTTGCCATCTTGAATTTTACAAATCTGATTCCCGATTTATGATCAGCTACTTTTGTAACCCTTACATTGTAGATTTTATGCATAAACTAAAATTTTTGAAATTCCAGGTTCGCCATTTTGGATCAGCTATCACGGATATTCCAAATCGGTCTCTGGATTCGTGACCAGAGACCCCTAAGACTTATGTATACACACACTCCCAAAAGTAGTCGAAAGAGTGTGTGTGTTTTGTGGCTTTTTATCATCTCTCTCTTTAGCATAAAGCAAAATTTCATCACGTTAAGAACATACAAAAATTTGAACGCCGACCTCATTAACCCGATCAACGGTACTATAAACAAAGAATACCAGCTGGTATTAACTGCAAGACAATGTAAACTTATTTGAGTTTTGATAATTTATACGATATCTTGTTTGCAACATTGATTGGCTTCTTTATGTTTGTTTTGCGAAAAATCTTAAAAGATGTGAGGTATTTATTTGTATTTATGACTGGATTTTATTTTGTTTTATTAAATATTTCTGCGAAAAAGATTAATAAAAAACCTCGACTTCAGAATACAAATTTGTTGTTGTTTTTCTTTAAACAAATAAATACAATAGTCATTTGTGGTTTTTCTCACAAACCACTGAAAAATGCGACCCCATATGCAGCGTTTCCCTTAAACGGTGTTATTTCTTGGAATTAAATCGTTTTCCTAGACACTACCAAAACTTTAAAGAAAAGTTTACTTTAAGTTTCGGGAGTTTCTATTTTAGTTGAACATAGTAAGAACGAGCAACTGACTAAGCTGAAAAAGTTTGAAGATTTTTTGTTGCTTTGTTAGACTTATATTGGATAGAGTTTGTTGTGTGATCGAGTTTACACGTTTCCGCTATCGAAATTATATTTAATATATTACGCTGTTTTATATGTTTATAAAAAACTCTGTCTAAGTAACACTTTCGTGAATAATATATTTATTGAGAAATCATAACCGAGTATGTTCAAAAAATTAATTAAAATCATATGCGTTTTTACTGAAAACAACTCCATCCGATACACTAATCCCTATTTCAATTCTTTATACTAAAACAAAGATTGACAAGAAAGACATGTCAGTTCTTTCTTTAAATATGGCAACGACTGTAAATTATTTCAGGTAGCTCTACCAAGTTATTTTGGAAATAATTTTTTATAGAAAATACTGAATCAACTTCTAGAAATGGGCTAAAAAGTGGAAAATAACAATATGTACGGGGTTTCCCATTTTCGACACTTGGGGGGTATTGGAGTTATTATAAAAGTTATAGTGTTGCGATTTTGACCTTAGTGTCCTACTTATTAACGAAACGAAAGATTTTGAGGCACATTTCATATTTTCGCTACACGTTAATTTATCAAAAAGGCAAAAACTAATTTTT
Source organism: Diaprepes abbreviatus (assembly GCA_034092305.1). Taxonomy (NCBI): domain Eukaryota; kingdom Metazoa; phylum Arthropoda; class Insecta; order Coleoptera; family Curculionidae; genus Diaprepes; species Diaprepes abbreviatus. Next base: position 17,955,039 of record JASJET010000103.1, read on the forward strand.
ATAGAGTTTTTTTTTACTTAGAGTGCAATGACGTAGTCAGTTTGTTTCGAAAAAGTTTAATTTTCGGGATATTAACCAAACTTATGATTTTTTAAGTAGGCCACCCTGTATATTATTTTAGATATTGATTAAGTAATTTGGCTTTTCAAATATATATAATGTGTCTATTTTATTTTGAAAAACATGGTCAGAATCCGATATTTTTAATAAGTTACTTTATTCGTAAGAGTAGGCCTTGACCAATTTATAAGAAACAATGCAAAATTTTGACAATAATAATTATACCAAAGATTAATGTTTTTGTATTTTTTAGTTGTAAACACTTAATTATCATTATATTTTTTTACTTTAAACCGTACTGTAATTATAAAACCAGAATACTGAAATTTGAGTGAAAAGAAACAAGAATAACATTATTTAATAAAATTAATGTAACAAAAACAAAAAGAAACACTGAAATTAAAAACAACCAAGAGTTTTTTAAAGACGGCCGTTTTCTCGAATGCAATGACGGCGCAGTTTTGTTATTCTTCTACTATCATTTAAAAGAATCATAAGTCTATTATGAAGAGTTTGGAAGGCTAAACCAATTGCCTCACGAAGCTCCGCTATAGATTCGTGTTATGTTTTAAACCCTTGATTTTGCATAAAACCCCACAAAAAAATTCTAAAACGGAAAGATCGGGAGATCATGTGGGCCATCTCACTGGCCAATCTTTGAGGAAAGTTATTGTCCAGAAACGGCCTTAGCAGCACAGCGCTGTAGCTCGGGGCATTGTTCTATTGCAGATAAATTTAATTGAAATGGGCAAATGGAACATTATCAAGTAATTCTGGAATATCTTTCTCAAGGATTTCTAGGTATCTACGTGCTGTGAGACCTTCTTCATACATTCTGTAGGCTATGCGTCGACCGAAAATAAAACACGAGAGAGCAACCCCGAAGCACCCTTATTGTGCCCTTTTGAAAATTAAATGGTGGCTTTCCGCAGATCAATGCCTCGTGTTGTGACGATTAAAAAGTTCCGCGCTTGAAAAATACAATCATCAGATCAGATGACAAATCTGCCAAAAGATCCGTTAGTGCGGATTTGTTCTAAATACCATTGACAAAACGTTACTCGGCGCTCATCATTTCCGGGGTGTAAATGTTGCACTATTTTAAAATTATATGGATGTTATTCATACTTTTTCAAATTTTTTTCAGCGTTAGATTTTGCTACACCAACTGCCTCTTCTATTTTTCTACAGGATGATAAATTTCTTGTACTGCGTAAAATAACACATTTGTTCCTTGTCTCTCACTATCTTCTTTGACGTATGCTTTGGGACGCGGCTGAATAAAAGATGTGTGTTCACCTAGATTTCTTTTTCAACGAGCAAATTTGTCTGGAAAGGGTTGTATTCTTTCTGGATACCTAACATGAACAACAACGATTGTCAGATGTGAGAAGTTATCCTAATGATAACGCTTTAAATACATTACGTATTGAAACATAATTTTGAAGCTTCTTGACTTTCATTGCTTTGTATAAAACATACTAACACATCATACTTTTCATAGTTATCATAAATGGCCATTGTAAATGCAAAATAAATAAAAAGTAAAATAAAAAACCTACGTAACAAAAATATTTCATAAATAATAACAATCTGACAAAACTGCGAACTGTTAGACATCTGTCTTTTATTCCTTATAAATTGGCCATGGCCTACTGTTACAAATAAAGTAAATAACTGAAAATATCTAATTCTGATCTTGTTCTTCAAAATAAAATAAAAACATTACCTATTTTTGAAAAGCCTAAATTATACTACACCAATATCTAAAATAATATACAGGGTGTCTATTTAAAAATCGTTGTTCACATATGCATCGTATATTTACTAAAAAATAATATATTAATGTGCATTTTCCAGCTCTAATAGTTCGGTTTGTTTTATTTCAGTGACCTTGTGTCTAACGTAGTTTTCGGATCCAATGCAGTTAGATCTAACCGAAATTTATGTAATAAACGGTTCTGATTAAAGTTTCGGTGGGATGCAACATTTGAACATACATCGGATGGAAAATGTTAAAAAATATACAGTAGTCGGCAAAAGTCTAGACACACCACTGTTTTTAAAAAAAGAAAGGTGTATATAATATGAATCCCAGAAAAAATCAATAAAATAAATATACCAAAGATTCATTGTTACAACGGTTTAATTAACAGTAAACAACTATTAAACATGAAAGTCGGTCTGGATGGTGACGTTAGATATTGGATATTTGATAATAATTTAAGGAACTAGAGATACACATCTCAGCCTTAATATTTCTCTCTCTAAAATAGAAGACAGAAAATATAGAATAGATTGCATAATACTATTTCTAGCAAGATAATGATTCCAAGCGCACTGATTTCGTTGTGCATTAATGGCTACTATGACACCCACCACAGACTTCAAATGCCTCCTCAGAGTCTCTATCTCAATCCGATTGAGTATTTTTGTGATGTTTTGAATAGAAGAATTTTTAGCCAAAATAAACTATTAGAAACTTTAATTGATAAAAGTTGATGCATATTATTTCAAAACATTCAAGCTCTACTCGATTCAAGAGATGACCTTCCCAAATATTAATTAGTTGATTTAAAATGATATCTTATTTCATCTAAAACGCAAATTTTTTGATGTTGTTAGTCTTTTGCAAGTCAACGAATGTATAATTTTTCGTTATAACCTTGAATCTTCGGTATATTTATTTTCTTGATTTTGTCTAGGGTTCATAATATAATAAACACATTTTTCTTTTTTAAAAATGTCTAGACTTTTGCTGGCTACTCTATTCAAATTTGGCAACACAATATATTTACCCAAAAATATCAAATATGAAAAACTCGATTTGTAAATTAAGTCTTCACAAAAGAACTCCACGTGCCAAAATGCCTCAGTATTCAAAAATTTTCCTACTTTTAAAAAAAATTAAACCTCTTTCTTGGGTCGTCCCTTTATTTTCTGACTTTCCATATTAGAAAAAAACTCGTTATTTATTTTTTATTTTATAGAAAAATACAAGAGATTCAGTTTAGCTAATTTTTTGCTACGGTCAGTCCTCTTTTATAGGTTTTTTGGTAGACCCATGTTTTTCTTTAACTATATCCTAACAATATCGTGGGCTGCTTTTTCTTTATTTTAAAATTATTTGTATAAACTTTATTGTTTTATATTCTTAAAGCATTTGACTGTAAAGTCTTTTTTCTCTTAATCAAAATATGTTGGTAGAGATAAAAATTGTTTTTGATGTGACTGAGCATTTTATCGAATATGTCAATTTTCGAAACAAATCAAATATATTACAATATACAAGTACGGTTGCTTTTAAAAGTATTTTTAACAACAAATTTTTAACAAATCTAGCAATTTCATAGCAATTATCGACAATGTTGACAGCCAACATGAACGTACATATACAAGGTGAGAATTTTACAGTATTACAAGACGAAATCGGAAACACGGTTTGGAATAGGAAGTCACCCGTTTATATTTCGGGAATAATAATCAAAACAAACATTTATTATTGAAAATGGTTTTACTGGTTTTTAAAACATTCACCACTATGGTGATGGAATTCTCAAAAAACCTCCCCTTCTGGCATATGAAATCGCTGACCATGCAGTTCTTCATATACGAGAGATAAGAAAAAATCATTGGGTGCCAAATCACAGCTGTATGGTGGATGACCCATCAATTCCACGTTTTCAGTGTTCAACAAATCTATTATTTGAGCGGATATGTGAGAGCTCGCATTATCATGGCGGAGAATGATCCATCGTATCTGGTTTATGTTCCTCAATTCCCTGACTATTTCTGACAAACAAATAGGTAATTATTTAGATTAAATAAAATATAGGAAAATAACGTTTTTTTGAGAAAGTTTCGACACCTATTTCGAGGCCGTAGACTACAATTCTGGCCTTAGTTTCCCACAATTTTTCCTTTGTTTTTTGATATGTAGGTTATTCGCCACGTTCCTCTGCCGTATCTCATAACACAGATGTTCTATGACATTTTTTAATCTACTGATACTAGGGGGTTTCACGGATGAAGATTCAGATTAGATTAAAAAGTTAAAATAATTTTCCGTCCGGATCCAATATGGTGGGTTGTAAATTTTACGTTATTCATATTTTTTTTAATTTGACTTTAGGGAGTTTTCGGGTCGTAAGTTACGAATCTAAAGTTAGTATTTTTCAGCTTAATGTGACAGATACAATATGGAGGACCAAAAATTTTACGTTTTTCTGATTTAATCTAAATTTGATGTTGGTGAGAAGAAGAGGATCCTTGGGGCATATGCAAACTCAATAAGCAGGAAAAAATATAGGGAACTAAAAAATTTACGTCTCAAGTTCTTTAAATATCGATATTAAGGGGTTTTGTGCGCATATATTAATAATTTAAAATTCAAGAATTTATTATGGCAGACTAAATATTTATTTGATATAATTTGGAAAATTTTCGGAATTAAAAAATTTTTATTTGTCCATTTTAGTTTGGTGTACAACTTTGGATAAAATGGGTACTTCTCAATGGCGGTCCTAGCTTATTCGACACCTTACCTTGCCCCCCTCCTCTACTGGAACGCAATTAAATGGTAATCCAGCCCTAATAACTGATACATAATGAGTTTAATGCCATTTTGAATAAAAGTTTTATTTTATTGAATCCCTTTATTGAAATATCGTTGTTCCATATGGGTTTCATGTTCAATACTGACTAGACATAAATTAGTTAATTTACTTTGCAATAATGTCGACCTTAGATAATTTTTTATTAATTTAGAAAAAGGTATTTCACTTTGTACCACTGTAACTGGTAATGTTAGGTAAATTCTAAACGCAGTAGACAAATTGGGAAATATTGAAATTAAATTGTTTGAAAATAAATAATTCAAAATTTCTAATGGAGTAGTGCAATCGTTCGATTTCATCAATGTTTGAATTTGAACCAGAACCACAGTTCAATTTATTTTTCAAATTTAAACAATGCGCTCTTTTTCCTCCCGAGTCCAATCTTTTCCAATTATTTAGGCTTTGAAAAAAAGAAAAAATTGTGTTGCTTTCATTCAAATGTTCGAAACGTTCTTCCAACCTTGTTGTAGCAATGTTAAGCAAACAATAGTATAAATTTACTCTAAAATGGGTTTCTGAATCCAATAATTTCATCTACAGCCTCATAGTCAATTAATCGTCTTCTGGGACGGGGACGTGTCGGTCCGAATTCTATACCAGCATCAATATCTTCAGCGACGGTTTTTGTGTTGCTAAGCAGTTCTCTAAACGCGGATTCAGTGTAAGTTTAGATAATATATCGTACTAAATAACTATGGAGCAGATAAGTTTGAACGACCTTAATGTTGATAATAAATAATTAGCAATGTTTTTTATGTCGGTTCATTCGATAGGATTAGAACAAATTCAATATAAGACGTCAGGGACCTTTTTCAGGTTGAAACGAAGAGCTTTTAATACTTCGACGCGGCTCTCCCATTGAATAATAGACAACGGCTTTAGGATCAAAGTAGGTACTTCGCTAATCATATAATTCTTGAAGCTTATTTCTAATAAACTTTTAACGGCATCATATGTGTGTCGCACAAGGAACGTAGAATGCTCGTGGATTCATTGGAAGAATTTTTTTTGCGAAACCTATGTTTTTACCTGTCATATTCGAGCCATTATCGTAACCTTGACCACGCATATCCTGTAAGTCGATATTAGAAGTTGATAAGAAATTTAATAGAAATGTCATCAACCCCTCACCAGTAGTATCATTTATAGGAAAGAAACCCAGAAAATGTTCCTTCACTTCAATTTCGTTTGTAGACATATTAAGAAAAACGAATCTTATAACGACTGAAATCTGCTTTTCGTGAGAGATATCAGAAGTACAGTCTAAAATAATTGGAAAGTATTTTTATTGTATTAAATTCGATATTATGTTTTTTTTTTAATCTTATTTTATGGATAATTTCATTTTGAATTTTATGACCGAGATGATGAGTCATACGAGTCTGAGCCTGCTGGGCTCGAGCAACGTGTTCCGCTAACACCTATCACACTTTTTAAATCTAGATATTCTGCACTTTTTTTTATGACGTTTTATTCTTCTAGATAAGTGCTGCCAATCATCGTAGCCATTTTATTATTGAAAGGTGTGATATCAACATTAAAAGTTTACAGTAAAAACAATAAACACAATTATTAGATTTTGAGTATACAAGCCAGTCTATTTTATGTATTCTAGCCTTATTTGATATCATTTGAGACCATAATGCAAGATCATTCATTGCATCTTCTCCAATTAGATCTTTCAAAGATACATCGTCACATTCAGTGTGGTCGGGATCAACACCAACAATTGTTAACGTAGTCAGTGGAGAAGGTTCTGCCAAAACATCCTGCGTTTCTTCAGTAAACAGATCTTCGAAAGCTGAAGACTGGACTGGTTGAAGAAATTTTTTAATAGAGCTATTATTTTTTTTTAATTTAATTGTTTCTCCAGTTTATTTTTTCGGCTCTGTTCACCAGAACGTTTTTTCTTACCACCATCAGTATCATCAGACATCTAATAAAAATAAAAAATTTCAGAAAAACAATAATTTCAACTATGAACCAATCATAATCCTAATCTATTATACCATACTTACCTTTCATAAATCGTGAAACTGGATTAGGACATAATAATACAATGACACCACATACACTTCATATCTCCACACTGTTACTACCACATAACATGGATTGGTCCCCGCTTCCCGATATATTCCGTGGTTACTGCCCAAAATCCACTACACACGGTCACTATTAAATAACTTTTTTTTCAGTAAAAACTTTGGAATTAAATAGCGAAAGTGTTCTGAACAATGTATGACCTCCGTACGTGAATGACAAATAAACTACTGTCTGTACCTAAATAAATCTGTAACAACCTACGGTAATAATATTAAACACACACACAACAAATATAGTTAACGGAGATATCAATATTCTACGATAACAAGAGTTACAAGAACAGCTATATTATGGCAGTCGAGTTTAGCCGATGAAAAATAAAATTTCTGGGATTCCCCGCTTCCCGATATATTCCGTGGTTACTGCCCAAAATCCACTACACATGGTCACTATTAAATAACTTTTTTTTCAGTAAAAACTTTGAAATTAAATAGCGAAAGTGTTCTGAACAATGTATGACCTCCGTACGTGAATGACAAATAAACTACTGTCTGTACCTAAATAAATCTGTAACAACCTACGGTAATAATATTAAACACACATACAACAAATATAGTTAACGGAGATATCAATATTCTACGATAACAAGAGAAACAAGAACAGCTATATTATGGCAGTCGAGTTTAGCCGATGAAAAATAAAATTTCTGGGATTCCCCGATAATAGCGTGCAGTGGTGTTTTAGGCAGCAGGAGGCGCGGCGATCACTCTCCTCGCAATCGCGCTGGAAAATCAAATTGTTGAGATTTGTTTGGAGTAGGGATGCGCGATACTCTTTAAAGTATCGATATTTGGTATCGATCCGTATCGCAAGAAGTGGTATCGATACAGGAAAATATCGTCGTGAAAAAAAATTGATACCTAGAATATCGATATGTTTACGATACGGATATTTGCACCAAAAATCTTAGATATCGCGTTTAAATTTTGAGAACTACTATTACAATGAATGAATACCGAGTTTCTACATCAAATACAAACAGAAAGTGAGAAATACAATAATTGTTTAAGATAAAGTAGCACAATAACATTACTATCTATCGGTATGGATTTTAGGACAGGATTTTTTCTAAAATACGCCCTCTGCTATCTCAGCTCAAACTGTGGTATAATTCAATGGCATTTCGGTAGGTCGGCTAATTCAAGTGAAAATCGGTAGATCTACAGAAAAATCGGTAGAGGTGGTAACACAGGTTCAAATGTTCTGACAATTTCAAGATTCCTAGTGAATCGGGATTCCCCGCCGTCACCTTAGCACACGAACATGTTAAAATGTAGGGACCTAACCTGCCAGCTAAGTTACAGCAACCTATATAGGCTGTTTGTCCTAGTAATAATTAGATGTCGTCACTTTTTCTATACTGGATCGCATGTTTCGATACCCAACCCAATGTATCGATACCAACAATGTATCGCAAAGGAAATATCGATACAAAATATCGGGTATCGGAAGCAAAAGTATCGATACTCAAAAAATCGTATCGTATCGTCCATCTCTAGTTTGGAGCTGACTGTTCTCGACAGCAGCGTTGCTGGTGAGCATCAATGAAATTTTTATTCTTCTAAAAATGTTCGAACACTCACTTAATTATCTTCCTTTATGGTATGAAAAATTGATTTTGAGATATTTAGTTATCTTGTTATTTTACGGAGTAAGAAAAAAGTCAATATAATTTCATAATAATAATAACAATAATTCTGTGTCATTAAAAGGTCTATTTGAGGAACAAGATAACATTTGATAATTTTTATAATTGATATCATGTCAGGACTGGTCGTATTATGTTTAAATTTCATTCTAAGGAACTCATTGTCTAATATATTGGTTAAACAATGATTCTAAATTTATACCCTTGGGACTGACAACTGGATTAAAAAGTGTAGTTTCTTGAATAACTTTTACAAACAAGAATTTAACTCATATGTACAAAACTGTATTTAGCAAATGTAAGTCTATAACTTAGTATATTAAATATGAAATTATGTTTTTACGAGCGATTTTTCACTTTACCTTTATTTATGGCTTCAAATTCTTTGCTGTTTGAATAATGACTCGACAACGAAAATATGAATATAAAATTTGATTTTCTAAATCATAAAATACGCAATATTTCCATTTATACATTTTTAAAATGAGAAACATCCCTATTATTTTTTATCTGCTATGGAAAATGTGAAAAATTCAATTTACCTAAAACTTTGTTACGGGTCATTTCTGTCCTATATTTATAAAACCTCGTGCCACAGACCCAAGTTAAAAATCTCTTTAAAAATATATTCTAACAGAGGCGTGGACTTTCTTTTATTCCGAAAGAAACCTTTTTCGAATAAATTTAAGATTTTGAAATTTTTTAATAGTTAGTTACTTACGAGTATGTAATGCTCTATTTTCGAAGTTAGTTTTCCTGCTTTATGGATTACTTTACTTTAAAAAAAAATACATGGAAAGTTTTTGGTTAAGCTGTTAAACATTTAGAAATTCTTTTATTATAACTTTTTTCAATGTACAGCTCAGCTGGTGTAATAAATTGTAAAATTAGAGGTTTTTTGAAAAAGTCCAAGTATTTTCTTGGTTATAAATATCTTATCTACAGATATAATTTGAGGCCGCTAAAGATATTATTTTTATTTAAATGTGAACTACATAACTTTTCATATTATTTTCTCTTGTTTACATCAGCGTCTCCTTTGGAGGTTGCTGATATGCGTAGCTATTCTAATATTGAATACTGCTGCTCGAAACTATTCAATTGATGACATACTCAGACAATTCTCGAAAGTTGCGCAACCACGAGATCCTGCAGAGACCCAAACTTCGTTTACACATTACTTGTCCTTATATAAAAGTTGTAAATGTTCATATGCGTTGCATGAGATGTGTCTAATTCTAATTTTCTTTATTGTTGTTTTATTCTTAAACAGGACTTCTAGTTCATTATTCATTCTCTCAATAACCTCTTTATTCACAACTAAATCCATTCAGGGGATTCTCAGCATTCACATGTAGACCCACATCTCGAACGCTTCTGATCTTTTGGTAACTCGTAGAGAAGAGTACCAGAAATACGAAGCACCAAACCACTCTTATTCTTAAACTCAGTGAGAGATCTGGTGCTGTTGATACTTACTTCGTTTTGATTAAAACTGGTTTATTCAATACGTGATGAAAAGTCTTGTTTTTGTTAAATGTTTTTATTTATTAAAGCATCTAAGTATTTGTAATTATGAATTTGTTCAATAGGTCAGTCACCTACAATTAGTTGATTTCTAATATCAGTTCTCTTGAATACCACCAATAGTTCTGTTTTATTGGTGTTCTGTTGAGACCCTTCTCTTAGCTTACGATTGTTCCCCTATCTACTATTCCTTGAAAATCCTTTAGATAATATGTTATTAAAACGGTTTTGTCGGCTAATTATTCAGGAGTCAACAAGAAACAAGACAGCGAATTTTCGGTTTTTATTCTAGCTGTTTGACCTTACTGGAGCTTGAAGATCATCTAAAAGTCATTGAAATCAACGTTCAGTTTTGCAGGCTGCCGAGAAGTTTAACGCTGTCAAATGCCTTGCTGTAATCTATGAAGCAAGCATATATTTCATAATTTTCGTCATGACATTTCTAAGCAAGTATATTGAAGGTAAATACGGTTTCTCTCGTTTCCAGGCCATGCAAAATTCAAATTTTGTATCAGATATTTCCAGTTCACACTTTTTGTATATCCTAGTATGTATAGTTACCAAAAAAATTTTAAGCACATGGCTCATTAAACTTATATGGCAGTGGTCGTTACATAGAAAAGATCGAGATTTTTATAGAATGGGAATAAAAGTAGAGCAATTCATTTGGGATATTACTACTTCTATAAATTGCATGGGATAGATCTTCAATAACCAACTTCGAATGTTCATCTAGCGATTTAAAATCTCGTTGTAGTCATCTAGTCCAGATGCTTTACCACATTTATCAATATTTATAGCATCTTCAGTTGAGTTATTTCTGAAGCATTTTTGTGCATCTTGCACCATTTGTTAAAAATTAAGGTTATGCAGGTTTTTCATAGTTTTATATTTTTTCCTTTGCCTATAACTGATTTTTTGATCATCTTTAGTAATGGCTGGTTCTAGTCTACTTCCTGTGTTGAGATCTCTTTTATCTTTATATGTAAGCTAAAGCTGGTCATATTTTTCTTGCAGTTTTTCAGTTTAATTACATTTCTCGACCATCCAGTTTCTTTTCCCTTGTCTGATCTTATTCCTTATGATATTATTTAGTTTTATATATTCAATTTCATTCCTGTTCTTATATTTTCTTATTTTCCTTTAACATTCGAGTTCAGTGTGTCATCCATTATATCTCTTCGTCCAAGTTTTCAATACTTTCTTTTTTCAGTTTATAGAATCTTTGGTTCAGGTTTTTAGATGTGCCTTCTTGCAGCAGTTTATGAATATTCACTATTTTGTTGTTTGGCTGCTACTGTTTCTTTTCTTTAAGTTTATATACATATCCAACACTGCAGGGTATAATCCAAATCAGCACATGTTTTAACGACATTTACACCATTATGGAATTTCTTGCTTACTAGAATATGTGGATAATCTATCTGATTACGGATTATGTCGTCTTGTCTAACACTAGACTCTTTTCACGTATAGCTTCATTTTAGGAAATTTAAAGAAGATATTGCGCAACACTAGCTTTTCTTCTATACAAAATTGAAATATTCGCTCACCTTTGTCATTCCCTCTACTCTCTCAATCCAAACCTGCCAACATAATCTTTAAAATATCCTTCCTGGCTTTTTGCAAGATAATTGCCCATTACTAATGTTGTGATGCATTTACTTTCATGGCTTTTATATTAGAGAAACTATTTTATATTTTGAAGTTGCTCGTTGGAATCGTAGGAGCGTATACCCGTATCAAGTTAATTTTTTCAATAGTTGTTTGAATTGAATCATGATAATTCTGAACGAAGTCACCTGTTGACACGAGTCCAATATCATTGTGGTGGTATTGATCATTGTTTCCGGAATAATACACGATTCTCCTTTCAGTTGGGCATTTCATAAGCCTGGCTGTTTCACTTCACTCAAGCCCAAAAGGTCCACGGACAATCTTTTCATCCCCGAGGCAACATTATCTAGATTTTCTGACTGATACAGACTCCGTACATTTCACACTTCTATTCTAATATCCTTCTCTTATTAGTTTTAGATAATTTTTTTGATTTTGTGACGGCGTATTCTTAATACAGTCGCCAATTAAAATTTTAGTTTAAAAATTTTTTAATGTATTTGAAGCTCATCATATCAAAAATATCGTAAGCTCCATCACTATTACTACATAGTATAAAACAAAGTCGCTTTCTCTGTCCCTATGTCCCTTTGTATGCTTAAATCTTTAAAACTACGCACCGGATTTTGATGCGGTTTTTTTCAATAGATAGAGTGATTCAAGAGGAAGGTTTATATGTATAATAACATCCATTAAATAGTGGAGAAATACTGTTATTTTTGAGGTTTCTAATGTGATGTCGTTAATTATCATATTTTTTTCCGCTTACATTGCAAACGCAGGCTGAACCCTACGAGATTTATCAAAATAATGTACTAATTATTTGTACACATTGAAAAGGTCTACAGAAAACTCCGCGATGGTATATGTCTATCTCTCATGGATATCCCACAATAACATTTTTTTGTCATTTACTTTTTACGACAAATAATGGCAAATTTTGAAGCGATTTTAACCAATACAGCATTAATCCCTATCCAATTAAATAGCTTAAATACATTGTTGATTTAATATAGATCTATATGGTCCTTTACAGCACAAGATTTAAATGAATATTTTCGAAGATATTGCAGATTTAAAATTGCGGGAAGTAGCGCTTGCGGCGGTACTGGCCGACCGGGGCGGCGGCAGCGTGCCTATAAATAGCGCGTCGGAGGCCGATGTAATAATTGTTGTAAAAATAAAATAAATAGTCACAGTTTTTCTGTAGTGTATTTAGTATCAGCATTGCACCCGTGCGAAGCCGGGGCGGGTCGCTAGTTTTAGATAATATAATATGGACAATGGATTTTCTTAATTGACTACGGCTCAAAGTTGAAAAGTAAACAAAAAATTTAATTTTTTTGAAACTTCAGTGTTGCTTTATTACATATTCGGAATTTAAAATCACTTTTCTAATCTCTAGTCTAGATAGAATACTAAAATAATGTTGTATGTTTTAATCGTAAAACAAGTGTTATTCTACCATCATATTTTTTCTAAAAGATTTATGTAACCATTTTTTAAATTATTCAATGGTATATTCAGGATTTCTTCCAGTAACAAACTTTTTATTCTTACTTGATATACTATAAAAACTTCACTCATTTTATTGCATATAAAATAACTAACAGAAGGCAAATCACTGTTAATGACTTTACAATTTTAGTTTGTGTTTCTAGATTCAAAACTTTTAGGTAAATTTTTTGAGTCTCTAATTGTTTTATTAATTAATTTTACCATTCTTAATTTTTTTATTCGAGAAGTATGAAAAAAGTCTAGATTTTCCCAAAATTTTCAGTTTCTTGTGTCGTCCGCCTTGTAACTCTTTTTCACACCTAGCTTTTTAAAACATTCTAGTATCTTTTAAAACTACAAAACATGATATATGAACCATCTGATTATTCAAGTTGTTGACAGGCCAAATTGAAATCAGGAATATTTCTTTTTTGTATATTTGTTTAAATTTATTCATCCATTTAAAATATCAGCAATTAAAATGCATTTATATAGTGTAATTTAAATAATTCTAAATAAAAAGTTAAGAAATACAAAAAGAAAAATTGTAAAAAAAGACGTTATTAAATGTAGACAATGTTAAAAATATTTAGAAACAGAATAAAAGAAAAAAAGACGCTCAGATTCAAAAATCCGATGCGTAATCAAGTGATTTTGAAAATTTACTTAAGTATATTAAAATTATATGCGTTCGTTTAGATGTTACGAAGAAAAAAAATTAAACAACAGTGCAAAAGATAAACCTTCATATAATGTTGATAAAGAGAATGCCAAAGGATAAAATAATAAGTAAATCCAAATTATAGCTATAAACTAATAATGTTAATATCAATACATACATACAAAACAGATAAGCTGTTTTAAAAGACAAAAAAATATTTTCGGTTGATTACAAGCCAAACGGCTTCACACTCCTTCCAGGGAATATTGACTCATACGAGGTATACAAAGATACCAAAAGTTAGAAGTTCTGTAGGAACCTTTTCCATGTTATCGTGTCCTAGGTGACGTGGTATGCTGTATTTCCTACGAACTTTCGGACGACTTGCGCGGTTGCAAGGGAACTGCTTTTTGAATCAGCTTATACAGATGCTCACTAAGGTACAGTCCCTTGATGTTCTGCAGGAGGTACTTTGGTATCCCTCCTGTTATGGATAAAATTATGGGAATCGTTTGGACGCTGTTCATTGTCTATGGTCTTTGAATTTGCACCTCCAGATCTCTGTTCGCCTAGAAATTTTATCTGTTAGAATAGTGTCTGGTTTATCAGCAACTGTATCAATACGTTAAAACTGTTCGGTCTCAGTATAACGTGTACTCGTTGTTCTCAAGAATAGACTCCGGATTGTATTTGTAATAAGGCATTTTTTTCTATCTGCAATAGATTTAACTTATCTGCTAATTCTTGGTGGAGTATTTTAGCAGCGGAGTCATGTCTTTCCTTACGCTTCGTTGCGGCAGACACTTAGTATCCTCCAGTTATGTGCTTGATTGTCTCTGATGGTTAATAGCCGTATCTACATTGATTGTTTTCTGTTGAGGGATCTCTGAGAATGAACTTCCGATAGTTTTTCATCGGAATAACCTGATCATGGGTAGCTAACAAGCAGCCCTCCGTTTCCGGACATATCTGTCCCGAAATCATCTAATAGTTCGACGCTGAGTTGTCGACATTGTCCTGATTGACCTCGTTTGGATGCCATTTATGAAGTGGCTTTCGTAGGCAGGCTTGCAACTTCTCTTGGTCTGTTTGGTGGTGAGAAGCAATATCCTGTTCTCTCAGCTTTAGCGGCGTTGAATCGTCTGCCTTGCATATTGCTCGATTTAGTGTGGAAAAGTCCGCTAAATGGAAAATATTTTTATTCTGTTATTATTCCCTAAGGATTATCCACATACAGCATTGTAGCATCCGTAAACGAAATGACCATTATGATTTTGCTTAAGTAGCAGATTTAAGTACTGTGGTTGGTGGAATAAAGTAGCTAACCAACCGCTTTTATATTATTGAGTTAATTCTTAATTTGGATTATTTGAATACCAGTTCTTAGATCACTCGCAAACAACAATAATGCAAGTCACCAAATATCGGTGCACCCAAGCTTCAACAAAAGTTCTAATGACTTCCAGTATCAAACGTTTTTGTCATATCAAGAAAAACAAATATTTTGTTTCTAAGTTAATTGTCAGATTAGTTCAGGTAAATTTACTATTAACGTCGAAAAATTTTATTTTTTATTTGGATTTTTTCTTAAAAACCAAACTAAAAAATTAAATAATCATATTTGGTTCCAAAAAGTTGAGTGTTTAAAGATTTTTCGAATATTTTGCAAATATTTGGTTTGAGACTTATCTGTCTATATTTTTCTACTTCGGTTTTTACTACTTTTTTAAGTAATTAATAATTATTCTTTTTGAATTTTATTCTGACTCTTGTTTTCAAAACATCCTACATATTTAATTTTTTTCCCTAAACTTCTTCCTACGCCCCTGATAATCAAAAGAAAACCTGGAGTAAGTAAATACATTCCGAGAAAGATTCCTAAGTAACTTAAAACTTCCTCGGTGTTGGAGTAGTCGATTTAGTTATTATTAGCTCCCTAATCTAAACACTCGGGACCGCTTTTGAAAGAGCCTTGTTTATTGTTTTGGTTTGAATCAATTTCACTTTTAAATAAGAGTGCCACCACATATTATTTGTTTATGAATTTTCAGCACCTTTAATATTTTTATATCCCACAAAATTTTTTTAACTAAAACCAAAATTTTATTTTAATAGCTAAACCCGTCCAAAATAGTGATCATACGAATAAGAATCTTTCTTTTTTAGGATTACTTTGGTTTTTATTTTTCCCATATTCTGTGTAAAAAGTACTAGGAATTTTTAAAAAAATACACAAAAAAATAGTTTATTCCTTAAAATTGACTTTGTCGCCTTCACAGTAGGTCCCATTAAGTGTAATACAAATATGCTAGCGGTTTACCCAATTCTCTAAGCATTGTTCGTAGACTGAGATATAGCCTTCAGCTCCTTTAGCGGAAAAAATCAAACAGAGCAATACCAGGCAAGTACAGTGTTTGGTAGATGAAATTTATAGAATTTTTGAGCAAAAATTCTATGAATTTTACAAATTATTATGGCGCAAAATCCCTGAATTATCTTACCATAAATCTATCTGTTTTTGGTAGATATTCGCGAGCAAATACCTCATGATTCCTAAATATATTGCTTAGTCACTGTTTGTCCTTCTGGAAAAAACTCGAAGTGCACCATAACACGGTAATCAAAGAAAACTGTTAGCATGACATTAATTTTTCAGCATTTTTTTACCGTAGGTCTTATGCAATATTTTCTGTGATTCGACATACAAAATTTCGTTTAAAATATAATTCAAGGGATATATTTCGTTCAATTCACTTTTCCATTGTAAGAATTGCAGAGCACTCATGATTAACAAAAATAGCTTCTGTCAACACAATGAGTGACAGATCATGCTCATATTTCCCATGGTAACGGGGTGCCATATTTTGGTAATGTATTTTTCGCTCATCCTTCAAATGATACATTTTGTGTATTTTTTTGCATATAATATTACATTACACACAAGATTAAAACAAAATGAACTATGGTCGAATTTTCGTTGCTATGGTAAAAAAAAGTTCTTTTCGTTTGGAAACAAAAATTATTATGAACATTTGACGACAACAAGACGTTGATTTATACTAAATAGTTCGAGAAATTTGTTGTTTTGTATTTCTGGCCAAACGATTTTTGTAGTTTTCTTGTATTATAATGCCAGACTGCAGAATTTCCACTTTTGATAGAACAAGAATTATTGCTTTATCTGATGCTGATCATTTAAGCCATCCAGTAAGCCAGATGTTAATATCCTAAGAGCATCTGTTGTGCGTATAGTACAGAGAAAAGAACCATTTTTCTCGGTGGAAAGGAGGCCACGTTCTGGATATCTTCCAGAGTCGAATGAACGTAACGATCGTAATTTGATTCAATGTACCTGAGGAAATTAAAATGCTTTGGCTCCAGCTCTGAGAGTTCATTTATAACATACAATTCGACGAAGACTTTACAGCGCGTATTTATATGCTAGAAGATTTTTAAGGATACCCACCCTACATTCACTATGTCTAACTGCCCACCTTGAGTGGGCACAGCAATATAGAGGTCGACTTTTAGTGGATTGATAAGTGGTGATCATAAACAAACATTTATAATTTTTTTTATTTTTAAATAATAATGAATGATTTGTATTTATTCTGTAGTTATTTATATGATCTTAGCATTATGTAGTGTTTTAAAAAATCATGAAAATCCTTATTTTTTGAGCATTACTTTATCAGTTTGGATTCAAAATCTTACTTGCTTATGTTCAATTATTTAATATATATATATATATATATATATATATATATATATATATATATATATATATATATATATATATATATATATGTTATGTCGGATATTCTCTTGGCTGTGATGTGTAATGAAGGTTTTTGGGCATCCTGTGTATGTGCTGAGTCCCTCTCAGGACCGTAAGGCAGCTAACGTTTCGGTGAAATCTCATTCGCCATTTTCAAGGTTCACTGTATGGCGTCTATTAGCGGGTGCTGTCGGTCCCATATGTACGTCGGACGCGTTCGTTTTCCGAATGGTTCTGGCCAATGAGGTTGCGAGACCTGCTGCGAGTCATCGGCCCTGTTGCCAGTGTTTGGAGTTGCGTTGCCGAGTTGTAATCTGTTTCGTTGCTAAGTGGTACTAGTTAATGTTTTGTAAGCAGATTTTTCCAAGTATTAGGCATTCGTTGGCTATCATCTCTGCTATTTAATTGTTGGGCCTCTTTGCAATTGCAATGGCTTCCCTTATAACTCTTGTGGACAGGTTTTCACATCTCGATAGCATTTTTGTTCCCGAGAAATTTATTTTATGTCCTGTATTTAACCAATGTTGGGTCAGAGCAGAAGAAGTTATTTTTTGCTTGACATCGTTTATATGTTCGTCTCTTTTGGCGCTTATTTTACAGTTGGTTTGGCCTACGTACGATGAGCTACATTCTCCGCATGGAATTTCGTACATTCCCTGATTTTTTAGAGGGATTCTTTCTTTAGGTGTTGGCAAGAGATCTTTTATTTTACGGTCTGTGATGAAAATGGTTTCAATGTTGTGTCCCCTGAGAATTTTTGCGATCTTGTCTGTGGTGCCTCTTATAGAAGAAACAGAAGCTTTGGAGCTATTCTCTTGGTTTCATGTTCATCTCTTTGTAATAATTTTCTTGATCTGTAAGGGACTGCGATCGAAATGCAAGTGATTTCACTACTGCAAATACAACTTGGCAACGCAACCCCAAATACTGGTAACAGGACCGATGACACGCAGCAGGTCTCGCAACCTGATTGGCCAGAACCATCCGGAAAACGAACGCGTCCGACGCACATACGGGACCGACTGCACCCGAGTCGCAGGCGTCAGTTCGCTCGTAGACGCCATACAGCGAGCTTTGAAAATGGTGAATGAGATTTCACCGAAACGTCAGCTACCTTATAGTTCTGAGAGGGACTCAGCACATACACGGGATGCCCGAAAACCTTCGATTACATATATATATATATATATATATATATATATATATATATATATATATATATATATATATATGTATATATATAAATATATATATATATATATATATATATATATGTATATATATATATATATATATATATATATATATATATATATATATATATATATATATATATATATATATATATATATGCATTTATGTATATTTATATAATAAAAGTTTTAAATCTAAATACTGTACAATAACTATAGTTTAAAAGTTCTCATAAAGTACTGTTATTAAAAGAATTGTTCACGAAAATTAATGTGTTAAAGGTGGCAGTTGAACATTTTGAGCCAGATTCACTAAGAAAATTTAAGGTTTAAAGCCGCTCTAGTTGCCATGAAATTTAAATCTTCTAGTCGGCGAGTTTTGTCTTGCTTATGATATTGTTATAATTTGTATAACATATGTCAACAAACAAACGCTTATATAGGGATATTAAGGATGAAAACCTTGCGGTAAAGCCTTGAATTATGTAAATATTTTTTTTATATTTGTGTTCGTAAAGTTTACAACTTGCTTGACTTATTGTTGCTCTTGTCAGTTTAAGCCCTATGGTGTCAATTTAGGATGGTTTTAAAATTAAATCATACTCTTTGGAAACATAAATGATGCCCGTATTGTTTTGACCTATTCAAAATAGTCATAAAAATAACTACAGAAAATTTATTTGCATTGAAAAACGACCAAATAAATCTAATCTATTTGTAACAATTCGAAAAATAAAATAAAAACAATTGCTATATGATTTTTATTGGTATATCGATAAATTTTAAAGTGAACGCTACATCTGTAAGTAGAAACGTCTAAAATAAGACCTTGTACCTCAAAAACTAATAATTTTTAAAGGAACCGAAATATATCGAAAAATGTTTAAAAAATTTATGTTTTCGATATATTGCAAAAATAAATACAGATTATTTATCGTTATTTCACACAATATAATTAATATATGTAAAGTCAAAATTGAGGCAGTGATTCAACTATACAACTAATTATAAACTCATATCCTATCCCTACTTATATACCTATGGAACTTCCTAGAAATAATAAGAAATATACTAGCATAAAAGTTGAGAACTATCTAGAAATATGACTCATCTATATAATATTCCTTTCGGCACATTATAGTAAAGATGACTCATCGCATCGGAATATTTTTTGTAATTCAAGGGAGTATTAAAAAGTTATTTTAGTCCTTCGTTGCAATATTATGAGCTGTAAAAGTCTATGTCAACCAATATAAAATATGGTAAAAAAGAAAAATGGTGATATACAATAGATTTATTCAGATTACTACTTTGATAATTTATTTTGGTTATAAAATCGTGGGTACTCTAATTTAATAACGAATGACTAAAAAGTGATTATGTATATAATTTTCAAATTGGTAAACTCTCATTCTCATGTGACTCTCAAATTAAAACATAGTTAGCAATTAATAGCACAATTTGAGTCACACAAAGCAAGCGCATACGATTTTACAATCAAAATACATTATCATACTAGTAATCTAAAATATAAATCTATTGTATATCACCATTTTTCGTATATTTTTATTATATTTTTATACTGGTTGACATAATATACTATAACTTTAACTTGTGAGTTATTTTGTATCTTTTATTGCACGATTTTCATGAAATTAAGTCGTTTTCTTTAATTTTTTTTTTTAGTATTATGAAAATACAGATCCTCCTCACAGTACCACTCATCTATAACATAAAAAATGTTTTCCCACTTGACGGTCAATTGGCAAGCTCTCGAACGTTTTAAGAACTATCTTAGAAATATTTTTAAATAGGCCACAAAAATAATATGAATGAGCCAAAAAATAGAATATAAATTGGTGTCGATGACAGACGGTGCCAATAATATTATTTGTGCCAAAAAAACTTTTAATTCGTGGTTTTATAAGATTTAATTACATGAGAATCTGGCCAAGAAATTTTACAGGCTCGAAAAATATATTCTGAGCACGTTTACAATCCTAAACTATGAGTACGTCTACAACGCTGCTCCAAGTTATTCTTACAGATACCATATAAGAGTTTCTAATAAGATTTTGAATGAAAGAGCCTCACAGTGGGTGTCCCGATCTTTAAAGTTTTGATAAGCTATCCTTAATCTTTCTTTAATAGTTCGTTAATGACATAACCATTTCCAGAAGTTCATATGTGAAACAAAAATAGAATGTTTTCAGGAATAAATATGGAACTCAACAAATAGCAAGTCTCTGCCTCAAATAGGAAATAAATTAACTCATAAGATACTATTAACCAAATAATTGTCTCCTACTATTTATGAAAATATATTTCTCAAGTCAACACTTAAAAAAATTCATCAAACAATATTTGAACAAATATTGAATAAAATCTTTTGAATAAGTGACGCAAATGCCCATCATTTAAAATATGCTTCTGAGTTTATTCAAATGCTAATCGAAATTTTAAGAGGTCATTTAATAAAAGAATCTTTTGCACAAATAAAAAATATGGTATTATAAAGTTGTAAGCCAATGTTGCTTGTTTTCTATAATAGAAAAACTACACGAAAAAATATTAAGAAAGAACTTAGAAGGTTCCTAAAATTTAAACTTCTTTCAGATCAGCAATCTGTCATTAGAAAGAAGTAGACGCATTCATAATATCTAACTAATAATATAAGTGTTACTATATACAAATTTCATGATGATTGCATAGCGATAGTAACTTGTTAATACTTACAAAGGAGTTCTACAGAATATTTTTTAAAAAATTTTAATGTTGTATTTTTTTTTAAGCCTTTAATGCTTTAAATTTCTATTTCTGAAAATATTTTAAATCAGTAAACATATACTTAAAACAGCCTTTTACCAAGAATATTTTTGTTGTGTCAAATTTTAATTCAAACTTTTCAGATATTTTTATAATCATCATCTTTTTTTATGACCGTCATATTAAATTATAACTTCTTTGAAATCAATCCTGTTTTAGATTTCCAATAATGCACAGTCAAAAGCTTTAACTTAGAACAAAAAATGCCTTTCTATAAAACTCTGAACTACAGGGCGGTCAAAATACTAAGATTATTAATAAAACAATATAGTAATTTTTATAAACTTCATTGATTTGTTAATAAACTTAGTACTTTGATTTCCTTATTTTAAAAATTTTTATCATGCAATGTTGATAAAAAAAACAATACAAATGGTCCTTCTAAAACTATAAGCCTTTATTTATTTAGATTACATATTTTATAAACTTTCATCTGATTCTCCTTAACAGAAAATATTATGACCTCTTCAACAAAGTAAAATTTCAACTTTGTCAAATTTTATTTACATAGTCTCTGATAAACCATGATGGGTGCTCAGAAGTATGAGAGTTTTTTCTGACTCTCCCCATTTTCAAACTCTTTTGCGCCACCTTCTTTTAATACAACCAGATAAAATTTAACCTATGTTCAAACAGAAGATGTTATACGTACAACAATAAATCTTTTAAAATATCTTCAGTAATTCTGTTTATTACCTCTACCAAACAAACCAACAAATAACCAAACTTACTTCTATGTTGATAAATGTAGATTAATATCGATTTCTAAAATTTTGAGTACTTATTTCAAAAGTGAATACTCAAAAAACTACAGAACAAAAATACATACAAAATTATATGTTAAGACTATCCAATTGTTATCTCCAAAAATTCTGTATACAATAAATTGTATCGAAGTCATTACATTATCCTGATTAATCAATTTTGTCAAGGATATATTTTCCCAATATTTAACGAAATAGCACCAAAATACAAAGAGGTTCATTAAAACAGAGTCTATAGTTTCCGATAATATAAATATATTTTAATACAAATTTTTTTAGCATAAAATGTTATATTTATTATATTTTATGCTTCTTTTGGACCAGCTGTAATATCGTTAGTTAAAAAACTAATTTTTTTAACTACGCTACTTATTCAACATTCCACATTAATTAACTTACTTTTACGCAGTAAATTTCTAACTATCTACTTAAAAAAAAACCAAGTTGATGTAATCTCTATAGATGTGGCAAAGGCGTTTAATAGAGTGAAATATACCCTGATAATTCAATCTCCTAGGCAAGCAAATGGCATGGAAAGTCTAGTAAATATTATTGCCTCATTTCTGATTGATAGAAAGCAACGCATTGAAATAGAGGTCAAATCTAATGTACATAAAAGCATTTCTGTTGTTGCTCAGAGATCTAATTTTGGAGCAACTCGTTTATAACAAAATATGAAATTCGTACGATTTAAAGAAATTTAATTTTTTCTCAATATTTTTTAATTATTTAAATATCGTAGCATATTAAATAACGTAATTACTTTCACCTAAAACTCCTTGGCTTCTACCTATAATTTTTGTCCAACAAATAACCAGAATTCGTAACATCAAAACATCTTCAGATTAACTCCACAATCCGGCAATGCTGTCTATCGTTTTTCATTGTCCTCTAATTTGTGATAATTGGCACTTCTTTTTCTTTCATTCGTGATTTCATTTTGACTTTATTCTATTTTTAGTGCTATTTTAAATATTTTGGTTTGTCTGTGTGAAACAAATTTAATTAAGTTGTAAACAATGATAAATTACTATATAATTTGCAAGAATAAACAAATAAATATTAGTCCAGCCTTAAGTAAATATAGTGACGTAAATTCCGAAATGGATTAGACCTACCAAGGGATATTGGGGGCAATGTAAGAACAAACCCTACAAAACATGTAAAAGCAAAAAATAAATTGAGGGCGAGAGGGGGGGTCAAAGTTGGCTAAAACAAGTTTTCTGAATCTATAAGCCAAGGAACACATTTTGGAAAAAAAGTTTTAATTAAGAGCTGTAGAAATTTAAAAAACCCACAATTTGAGCTTCTGGGCCAAAAAACCCCTCAAAATCGGATATTTTTTTCATATCAATTATTTATTGCAAAATTAAATTGTTTTTGCACTGTTTTGCATTTAAATGGAAGGCCTCGTCTGTCTGAACAAAGTGAGATTTTCTAATAGTAAATCGGATAATTTGTTGCTGAGATATTGCTAATTGGTTATCCACAGACGCAAAATGTTGATTGCGGTAACTCTTTTTTCAGTGAACATTTTAAACTCCACAAAGGTTTAATCCCTTCATGAAGGGTTAAACTTTCATATCTTGATAGGCGCAAATCAAAAAATAATTTTCAACCCTTTAAATATTGCTTTAAAAAGGGGGTGTTTTTTCTATAAAGAAATAGAGCTCTTGCGCGCGTGCTAAAACTGAACTCGCAGCTTCAAATCAGCAGCACTCGGAAAAATTCGCCATATTTCAGCAACGAATGGACCAATTTCGGTATTTTTTTAATCTAGGGTTGCTCGAAAAATTATAAATAAGGCTCACTCCCTTTTTTAGAGCGATATATAAGAGGTTGAAAATTAATTTTTTCATTTGCCTCTAGCAAGATATGAAAACTCACGAAGAGATTGCGGAGGTCAAAATATTCACCCAAAAAAAAGTTATAGCAATCACCATTTAACGCCTTGGTATAAACAAATAGAAATATCTCACCAACAAATTATCTGATTTACTATTATAAAATATAATTTTGTTCAAAATGATGAGAGCTTCATTTTAAAATCAAAAGTGTAAAAAAGATAATTTTATAATACATAACTGATATACAAAAAATGTCCGATTTTTTGGCATTTTAGAATTACAAAGACGAAAAGGATCGCACAAAATTTCAAATAGTAGGTTTTTAAAATCTGTACAACTTTTATTTGAAACCTTTTTTCCAAAATGCGTTCACTGGCTTATGGATTCAAAAAACCGGTTTTAGCCAACTTTTTTCTGCTGTTACATTTTATGTAGGGTTTGTTCTTACATTACCTCCAACATCTCTGGATAGGTCTCATCTATCTAGGAATTTACGTCAAATACAGCATTAGTTTTTACCTATGGCTTGGAATATATGAAGGGTACATTCATCTCTTAAAAAAAGACGTACATTGTGATAATTGACTTTGTTGTGTCGCACAAAATGGTATGGATTTTTTATTCACATATTTGTATTGGTTTTGGCTGTAAACAACTTTAAGGTTATGACTAGGCTTGACGGCCTTAATAATCTAAAATCTTTCTAATGATTTCAAATCGTTCATATCGCATGGAAAGTAGATGTACTCGTATTATTTAGGCAAAGGAGGATAAATAACAAATACTTATATGTAGTGATTTTGACCACATGGCCGATCTTCGGATGTTAATCATTTAGAAATATTTATTGATTGATATTAATTTTATTATGAACGTACAATTGTTGTGTGGATTTAATGAAAAGTATCATCTAAAAACTATAAGTATCAAAAATTATTTACAGTATATTGAAAAATAACTAGAATTGCAATCCAAGACTCTGCTCTCAAATAATTCCTAAATCTAAAAAAAAATCCCAATAAATTTATAATTATAGAAAAAGTTAATTCTTAAACCCACAAAAATTTGTGGGTGTCATTTAATCACAATAAATAATTAAAGTTATAACATGGAACAAAAACGTGAAAAAGGTGATCATACCTATAAGTTATGAGGTTATTAGTAAACAGGAACGGGAAGGGCCCCAACATTTTACAATGTTATTAACGATGTATGTTACTTTTGCTGATATATGTGGAAATAATATATTTAACGATGTGTGTTACTTTTATTCATATATGCGGAAATCATATTTTTAAAACTTATTATTAAAAGTTATAGTTCCTATTTTGTAACCGGTAAAACTTCAGATATCGAGAGTAGTATAGCTTTATGAAAATGCCTTTTCTGAGACCCTGTAACTTAAAAATAAAGGCTGTTTTGAAATTTTTAATACGACTTTTTATCTGTTATGCTTTTAGGAATTACTTCTCTTAAAATACAATTAACTTTTGTATAACTTATTTGAGAAAAAAGTTCTTTTTTAATCTCCGTATTTCTTAATCTATAATACATTTAGTACGATTTTCACGATTTAAAGGCCATTAAATACATTATTTAATATTATTTCTTTTATCGCTGCTATGTTATTTTCGTACCTTTATTAATTGTTAATAAAAGAACTCTCTCGAAAGAAATTACACCTTTCGAAAAACTTCGCAATTCATTTCACTTTAAACGTCTATAAAGCGGCCCAATAAAGCGAAAAAGAAAAGGAAAACTGGCAAAATGAAACTAACAAGACTTTATCAGACTTTTCTTTATACTTACTTCCATCGATAACGGTCAAAATGTTACACTGGAATTTCTCTAATTGTCAGAATGAAAGATTTAACTTTTTGCGAGTTTGATACAAAAAGTATACTACTGTTGCTGAATAGAAAGCTTCAAAAAAAGAGTGAATAAAACGATTTGATAATAAAAAGTCTTCTTGAATAAACCTTGTTAAATTGTAAGGTCAGCTACAATTTAACTAGGTCAGCTATATTTCTGAATCATGAATTCTGCTATCACCAGTATGGGTCTATGCAATTCGAATGAACTTTCTTTGACGCGATATAATGTATGGTAATCACGGCGACGTCGGGATCCAACTGAATTGTTTTAAAGCTTACAAGCTACCTAATTTTTAGACAAAAAAATGTAACAAAGTGTAAAATTTAGTACTTTTTTTCGTAATAATCCACAGAACCACCAAATCGAGCAAATACCACAAAACCACCTTTCCTGATATCACCACAACGTTTTTTCGACTACCCCATGTCTTTGTCCTAAAGATGAGTTAAAGTTTTAATATGACCACATTTAAGGTCCCCATGACAGAAATTAATTTTGAGCCCATGCTTTTATACCTAAAATAGATAATTTCACGTCAGAGTTCCCCAAAGTTTACTTCGATTCAATACCCATTGATATATTGATTTTTATGAACCTTTGTTTCTCGTATCACGCACTTTGACTCCCCAAGAGCTGGCTTAGGAGCCTTTTTCAGGTAGCTCAATGGTTTTTTTTTCATGTACGTCTTTGAGTGATAGGTACGACTTTGTTATTTTTTGCCAAAGTTATAAGTTCACTCTCAAAACTTGTCCAGATGATACCTTTATCCCTTGTGGCATTTAGGACTACTTGACCATCAGAATATATTTGTATATTCTTTTTAGCTTTATAATTTCACCTTCTTATTGTAAAATAATATAAATGGTCTTTAGCATCAATTTTTGGAGATATTCTAATTTGTAAAGATAATTATTTGTAGCTTCTACACACGTTATTATCCCCATGAATTCTTTATATCAATTTGGTTGTAAAGTGACAAGTTTGAACTAAAGAAAGTATATGGGACGCAATTTATCTTAGTTGATAGCTCTTAAAATAATGAATAATTTTATATACCTTAGATTCAACTAGTGTTTTAAGGTCGCCCCAGTTATTGGCTTAAAATATAATACTGTATCTTCAGCAAAACTATCACATCTTCATTAACTTCCAAATCGGACAAGTCAAAAAGATAAATTTTGAATAATAATGGATTTAAGAGAGTTCCTTGAGGTACTCCATATTTCAGAAATTTAATGTTACTCCGAAGATTAGCACTCTTTACCTTCGGACTTCGATCGTTTAGATAATCACACATAAGTTTGCATCGGTACCACTAAAATCTAACATTTCAAGGATTTGAGGACGTGACCAACAATATCAAAGGCTTTTTTAAATTAAGTAAAATTGCCATGGATGGTTTGTGATCATCAAATGCCTATAAATATTTTTAGTAAAACATACCATCTTCTCTCCAAACTGACTTTGCATAAATTTGGCTAAGAAAAGAGTTTGTCTGGTTGTTACTCTTTTATATCAGTCCAGGTACATCGATGTTCCAGTTAAGGGCACTAGAAGACTTCCGTTTTATTTTCTTTGTATACTCTCGATTCTCTATAATGGCCTCTACTAGTATGTTGTAACTGTAGCCTGAAGTCATATGGTTTGTTTCCATTTCCAACTCAGGGCACCTAATTACGTTATAAACTGTTTTATGTCCTATCATTAGCATCAAGGCCGTTGATTATAAGTATTTATTAATTATTACCAGGTCCAGTTTTTCAGATCTGTTTCTACATTTTTCCACTTAGTTTATCATTCTACATAAAGCAAACAAATATTTTCAATTTATAAAAACGTCAAAAACATAAATTTAATAGAAACCTAGAAAAATTACTACGAAAACTTCTAGTCATAATTTCGGTGTGCTTTCAGCATAACTCTCGCAAATGGCAAAAATGGAAAAAATCAAACAAACAGCTAAAAAGTTCTGCTTTACTACGGCACCCCGGCAAGAAAGAAAACGCCAGACAAAAACGGAAAAACAACAGTAAAGAACTTATATTACGGTAAAGTCAGCCGAATGAAACTAATAGAGTTTAATGGAACAAAAATTTACAATGGGTTAAAATTTTAAGGGTAAATGGAAGGATTATAATTTTTGAGTTTATACAGAAAACAATCGGTAAATAGTATTATTCCTAACCATTACTACGGAATTCTTTTATAAATAAAAATCCTTTCATCTCGGTACTCAAAAAATATATAGCTCGTTTCGTCTTCGACTACAGGTCTTCAAATGCACATCAGCACATTTTTTATAGCCTTATATTAAAGGGTAGCTCATAAGTTCCTAGATGGTTTATAAAGCTAATAATTATTTTTAATAACACTATATTTTAAAAAAGGCTCCGCACAAAGTTAATATACTAAATGGAGTTTATTTTACAATATCGACACATTTTATCTTTTGTGGTCCTTGACGGAAATTAAAATGTTTTACTGTAACGGCCTGATTTCCACTCAAATTCTTTAGTTGGTTGCGATTTCTAGTTTTATTGACATAAACTCTTTCCTATAAATAACCGTCGAGGAAAAAGTCAGCGGGTGTCAAGGCAGGCGAACGTGCTGAATATGGAATTTAAAGCGTCTTGAAATTATTTGTTCACCAAACAATTCCGTCAGAAGCTGCATTGTGGCCCTGGCCGTGTAAGATCTAGCTCCATTTAGCTGAAACTATATTTCTGGTCCACTTTTTAAGCTGAATAATTTTTTTTCTGTATACTGTTCACTATTTATTATTAAAGAAGTTTCAAAGAAATGGGGCCTGCGCATAAACCATTTCAAGAAATTAGATTCTTCGTTACAAATAATTGAAAATGCACAACCCACTGAAGTCGTTATTGGTAACACAGAAGATACGAGGACAATGTTCAAAATTCTTAGATAAAAGAAAAGTACTATAGATGGAATAAAAATTTATTCATATTTTTTTCAAAATATTCTCCGTTAAGCTCAGTACATTTGTTCATGTAGCAGAACCACTTAGAAAAAGCCTCACGATACACATTTTTCGAAATTGCCTCCACTTCCTTACAAAATTCTGTTATTTCTTCTTCTAGAGTAGAGAATGTGCGTCCTCGAACTTTCTTTTTTACCTCTAAGAACAGGGAAAAGTCGCAGGGGGCTAAATCTGGACTGTACGATGGCTATTCTAGTAAAAAGTTGATGCTGGTAGCCGTTACTATGTGGTAGTTAATCATTTTCGGGAAATATTTAAAAAGAAACTACTATGTTTTATACCACCAAATTTATTTAGAAAACAGTGACTGCAGTTTAAACTCACAGAGTCATTTTGAAAATGACTCTGTGAGTTGAAACTGCAGTCACTGTTTTCTAAATAAATTTAGTGGTATAAAACATAGTAATTCCTTTTTAAACATTTTCCGAAGATGTTCTAGTAATTTGACCCCTGATCGATTCAAAAATTACAGGTTTTAGCAGTAAAATGGGCTGTGGCTCTGTCGTGGTATAAACATATGTTACACGAACAGGCTTTTGGTCGAATTTATTTTATTTTATTTATTTAGACTGCCCTACAGGACCAGAGTCCCTATTATTAGGCAGAAAAAAGAACAGAGGTACAGATATCCTAAAGTGATATACATAATGCAGACAGTACAATAAGTATAACATTGCCTATAAATCAATCACAAAAAATTATAAATAAACCATTTGACAACAGAATAATTGCAGTAAAAGATATCAAATTTGTCTTTCTGGCGATCATAAAGGGAACACATCGAGTATAATGGGGAGAATTGTAATACATTAGTTCTTGGTACTGGAAAGCTAGTTATCCCTGGAACATGAAAATAAACTCTCGCGAGCAAATCAGTTGCCAAAATCTTGTTATTAACCAGTTTATTCAAAAAAGTACACGAGCCCCATTACCACGCTTCTCCAGAGTTGTGAAATTAAATCTTGCCAATAAACTTTCGCGAGGTGTAGTAGGCAGTGGATAAAATCCATTCGATTTAAAACTTAGGAATCTTAACAAACGATACTGAACTTTTTCTAATTTATCAGAATGTACATGGTAATACGGATGCCAGATAACTGAGGAATATTCCAATCTGTTTCATACAAGAGAATAATATAACGTGCTTATGATCTAAAGTAACTGATATTCATAACTAGATCTCACTAGAAAGCTGAGCGTTCGGTAAAGTCTCGATACTGTATCATTAATATCATTGACAAATGTGGGTCTGCAATTAAACGTGACTCCCAGATCCTTAATGCAGTTAACTCGCCTTATAAAAGCAACATTAGACTTGTCTACGTTCAGAGGCAGTTTGTTTTTTAGACACCAAGCATTTAATTTCATGAGATGCATCCACTCACTAGTAACGGTCCTTTGATCTTCTAAAATGATTGTGGCCACATAACCACTTGCAAAGAAGCGACCATTTCTTTTCCCACACTTCGTGCTCGTTTAATTTTCGTTGGTGGGTTTTAGTTCGAGTGATCCATTTTGATAATATTCAGTCATTTTTTTGTATCATTCGACACGTGCGTCTTTTTCTGCGGCCGAGAGAAGTTTGGGGACCCAACGCGAAACAAGTTTACACGAACACTAAGTGTTCATGTAAGATTTTGTTTACTGCTGCCCATCCAATATTTAAACTCGCCTGACTCGAATAATAACTAATTCGTCTGTCTTGATGCACAACATGACTGGTGTCCGCAGTTGATGCCAACCGCTGCGCACTTCATCTTTCAACGATATTCTACCATGTTTAAATTCGATATACCAACCAAAAATTATTTAGCGTGATGAATAAGAATCGAAAAATGCTATTAAGAGTCTTTCCAAGCACTGCTGTTGATTTAAACCACTTTTAAAGTTATAAAAAATCATAGCATAAAAATGCTCGCGGTACAGTTGCATTGTTAAAGCCGAAAATGCACTAACACAACTAACATATTTAACGATTACTCAGCACGCGGTAACGCTAAGCGTTTGAAATTTGAACTGACATTTGCTGTTGTTATTGGTGACGTACAAGTGTAGTATATAAGTTATACAAGTTAAATTTTGTATGGAAATAAACCAAGATATCTTAGAATAGGCTCAACAGTTGTTCGGCTTAACCTCAATTCATTAGAAACACAACTAGTTGGTGTCTGCATCTTCTTCAATGCTTCCTTGTATGCGCTATAAATATAGAACATAGTCTACCGATGCCCGGCAAGTCAGCCACAGAACCTTGTGGTTGAAAACTTGTAAATAGGATGGTTTTTAGAATAAAGTTTCACAAGTTTCATTCTTAAATATAAATATCTAGTTTCTAAAGCTGAAGAGAAAAAAATCAGCTATGAAAAAAGTTATTAGTTTCCAAAATCACCTAGAGTCCGCAAACAAAATACACGTAAACACTGAAATAGGGCTGTATTGACTATGATGTTGCATCTATAATATTTATTGTACAGAATGAAGTTTCAAATGTTTATATTTATAATCCACACAAAAATTTGATGCTGTTCATCACTGTAGCACCATCAGTAGCAGCTGGTAAAATATTATGAATAGGAATTTCTTACTCATTAAATAAATATATTCATAGTATTAAATGTTGATTCTCCCTTTTTATCATTTTTCTTCTTTTATGAATCATACATATGATAAGAGTACTGTTTCGTAAGCTCACTTATCGAGTTAAATAAAAAATTGCATATCTTCAAGGAATTATTCCGTGATATTTCGACGTCTTTAGCCTTTTCATCAATTCTTTTTTGCACTGAATTATTGCTCAGAGGATTTGTTCTGATGGTGATTGATACCTTTTTATGATGAAAAACAGTTTTTAAAACGTCTTTCACTGTTGGCAAGTTTGTGGTTTTCGCGCTTCTTTTCAAGAAGAGGTTTCATGTGGTTGACTGTTTCAAATTTTTCTTTTCCAGTCTTTATCGGCATGCTTTTTATTCGAGTATTTTTGTAGCCTAGAAAGCTTCACGACACCATTTAAAAAGACTTTTCGTCAAATTAAGCATATATCTAATAATTGGTTTGTAGGAGATCACTGTTCAAATTTCAGCTGAAAAAAACTGTAAACTTTTTTATTTCAATTTTTTTTTGAACCATCCTTTGGGATTTTGGGTTGGAAAGTCGTTTATTATCCCGTTAAATGAGGTTAGTTGGTTAGTTACTTTATTTTTTGACTGTTTGGCGTTTTTGAGCTATTATACCTGGGGACGGGTATTTTAGCAGTTCTGCACGTTTCAACAAAGGAATTCTTTTAAAATCCCAATAACGTCTTTGCGGCCCTTCCTGCGGATTTTTTTTTTACTACTGGTACCCTTCCAACTGGTTTTTCCTACCGGCTTTCTTACTTGTGTTTATGTTTTTAGTTGATCTTTTGCGTTTACTTACACAGTTGCAGCTTGATTTGTTCGAGCTCGCACAGCTAACAGTCTCACCATCTCATTACCAGGCAAACTTTTGTTATTATATTTTAATGATTACAGTCTATAAATTTGCAAATTAAGGAGTATGGCCACCGTAGAAGGAGCAAAATCATAGGTATATTCAACACTGTCTTTTGACAGAAAACAATATTTTTTTCAGAAAATTAATTACATATATATAAAGTAGATATATCGAAGTATAAAAAAAAGTATATAATTTTTTTCAAAATGGCATACAGCAGATCATTTCTTTTCGGAGTATTTTTATAGGCCCTCCGCGACCAGACAGCTAGCATCCACAATTTTTGCCCTAGAACCAAACTAAAAAATTTTTGTTAATCTGCATGACAATATCTAAAGAAGTACGTTGGGGAATTTGAAAATATTGATTTTTTCGGAAATGGCAGGGATTTGAAGTATAAAGTCGAATTTTCAGTGAAAAAATTCGTATAAAAATGCTCTTAGAATGAAAAGTTTTCAATCAATCGAAAATCCCCTACGATGCGAATTGCTGGTATAAAAATGTGGTAAAAATTTGAAGTCGATCGGATAAAAATTGTTAAAGTTATTTGTCTGGCCAATTTGAAAAAGCGGTTTTGAGAACAACTCGTTTAATGTTTTGCATGTAACTTTTTCGTTGATAAACTTGAAAAATGTAAAAAAAATTACCTTCAGTCTGCGATGCCAGGACCATAAAATTGTCCCTCCAAATTAAGATTCTCCTCTTCTTCAGCCTTTCTGAAGGATCTTACGCTTAAACGCCCGTCTTTCGCCACATCCGATAATAAACCCTCAGCGTAGTCTACTCGCAACGCATCTACTTCTAGACAATAATTATAACAGTTGGGCTCTATTGTCATACCCAAAACTTTCATAATATCCATAATATTGCTAACGCCATCATTGAAAGTACATACAGTTTTATCTGAAGCTATCTTCAACACTGTTTTGCCTCTCGAACTGCTATTTGGTTCCAAGATCCATACAGAAGAGTTGAAGCTTTCATTATTGTTTTGTGTAAAACCCCCTAGACAACGAGTTAGTAGATCATCATTCGACAGCTTCTCGTAAATAGGTTTTATAGCTTCGAAATATTCGGCGTTGAGTGGATCTTTGTGATGAAACAAAGGAAGAGCATCAGCCGCCTTAGCTTGCTGCCACGTACACCACGACTCAACTCCGAGCGGAAACTTATCGTGCTGCGGCTTCTCATCAGTGGAAAGCTTGTGATGAAGTGTAGCCCA
The DNA here is from genome assembly GCA_034092305.1 of Diaprepes abbreviatus. Taxonomy (NCBI): domain Eukaryota; kingdom Metazoa; phylum Arthropoda; class Insecta; order Coleoptera; family Curculionidae; genus Diaprepes; species Diaprepes abbreviatus. Next base: position 17,988,745 of record JASJET010000103.1, read on the forward strand.
AATTTTATTTTTCATAGCTTCAACACATCCTGGATTTCATTAGAATTTGAACAATACGAACTTGTACACCAAAAGCAGAATGTAATCGAACGGCGTCCTTTCAACGGTTATACTGGTATACGAAAATTTTATACTGGTATATTTTCTTACAATTTGAGAAATATACAATTCTAAATGTATCGATAGATGGTTAGTCATCTCTAATGGTACATAGCTCCGAAAATCAGAGACGTGGCGGGGCGTGCTTGTGAACTGTACGAGCGCGCCACAGGAGTCTATATAAGTTCATAGTCGGTAAAAACAATTCCTTTTGCTATAATTCATATAATAGCATATTTTTATGATATTGAAGGATCGTTTAAGGGAAAAAATTTTTTTTCGATTTTTTAATTATTCAGTAGTCATACCCCTTAAGTTTATTCTTTTTTTTTTTTTGTACGGCGTTGCGCATTTTTCTGGCATTCTATGATATATATACAGGATTCGCGTTAAATTTTAGGACCAGTAGGTAGAGTATATCAAGTGTTAAATTTTATTTGACCTTTTCTTCCACCTCATGAGATTTTCTGTCTAATTTAAGAAAAACGTTCACCACCTACTATATTTTATACTTTTCTTTTTACAGCTTAACAGTATTTCGAGAATAAACAATTTACAACAAAATTCCTCAAGCTGAACGTCAATAAAGTTTTATAAAATTAACTTTGTATTAAAGACACAAAGTTAAACATATGTATGTCAAAGTAAAAGTTTTATAATTGTCTCTTGGGAAGTTAAATTAGCAGGTGTTAGAAATTCACCTGCTTTAAACTTTGCTCTAAATCACACTAGACTCCATTTAGAACTAATTTATTGGATCGCCACTGCTCGATCTATTCATTTGATTTAGGTTCACATTTCACGTTTCGAATTGCCCTTTCAAAGGTCGGAGAGATTTTAGTCTATTTGATAAATATCCAGATTAAACTCGGTTTAAAGCTGGAAAGAAAAAAGACTTTAAGAGAAGACTTTTTTCTAAATGAGAGGGTCGAATTTTTTTACACCTAAGTAGGTTTATATCCTAAGGAAAATTTCTAATATCGAAAACTTGATTTAACTTCGGAAATGTGAAAAGTTTTACATGATCAATCCCATGGTGTCGTTAATAGTAATTTTCGTATAACAACCTATTTGTGATTTTTGTCCTATTTGCGACAAATTTTCATAATTACTGATTATAGTGGACCTTAGCTAAGAATATCCTAAATAAACACAACCAAGTTTTACAAATTTTGATGCTCCGAACACTAAATGGCGGTCAATTGTAACTCTTAGTTCAAGTTTTTAAGTTATATGACGCTTTTTCATATTAAATAAGCAGCCCTAGATTACTAGCTCTTTACCTCATCAATTGACATTATCGGCAAATATCCCATTCAGTATTGCCAAATTAAAGGGTTTACCTCTAAATCTAGAGTGCTTTGAAGTTCCCCAGAGTAAAAACAGTGGTAAAACTTTCCTGGAGAGATTTTTAAAGGGAAATAATTTGCTATATATGGGTTTTGGGAGGATTTCTAAAAAAAACAAACAGAAAATATTTAAATAATTACCCTATATGCAATTACCGGCAATGGAATATTTTATTTATGCTTATCAGTGTTATACTTGCTTTGTATGCTATGTATACTTACGATGATTTACTTAAAATATAATTAATTTTCTATGTTTTAAATAAATACGTTGAATTTAATGGCACTTTAATAATACTGAATTCATGAAGAAATATCCTAAGATGGGCTTATAAATGTTTGAAAATATAACTTACGGGATATTACGAAGTGAAGTAATTCCAAATTTGATAATCCAGAGCGATGCGGTGGTTCGAGAATACTCAGGGGTTCGCGAAAAAAATATTGTAGCTGAATGTTAAAATAAACATTGCAACAGGCAACAATCTGTTATGCGACGAGTCGCTACGCCACTGACGATGCGAGTACAGTCGCGAATGAGCCAGAAACGTTTACTTCGGCGAACCACGACTTTTCCCAAATACGCACGAAAGAACAAGAATAACACATTTTCATTAAATTTAATGAAGTAAAGTTAATGTAGATGAGCTGGAAGGAAATTTCAAAAACGTTTCTTAAATGCATTTAATCTAATGCATTAAGTTTAATAACTTACATTAATCTAAATTAATTTATTCCATTAAATTTAATGTAATCATACATTAAATTTAAAGTTTGATCATTACTTTTTAAGATGACTATATACATTAAATATACAGGCAGTGTTCATTGAATTTGAGACATGTTATCACTTATTTAATGCAGCAACATGAATGAGTTCAAAAACTTTTGGAACTAGCAGGAAAAGGTGGACATTTTTTCCATAGGTAGTGTCTGCCATCTAGACCGGTTTCGAATTACCTATTGTATGCTTCCGGCGTTTTTGACGTTCTATATGCTAAATATGCTTTTCTTTTTTCGTTACACTTATCTTTAACTTCTTTACGGAACCATGGAGTTTTATTAGGATTTTTGTTGTTGATGGTGATTGTATGTGTGCCCAATGACTCATTTGAAGCATCTTCTATGTTTCCCTTAATTTTTTACCAGCTACGATTTATAATTGTATTTTAAAGGTTAAAAATTTGCTTGACGTATTGTTACCCTTGTCAATTTAAATTCTCTACTGTCAATCTAGACTTGTTTTAAAGGTAAACCATGTTAGCGAATTAGGGGGTCAATTTTTAAGCTTCGCACTACTCCGGTGTATGTATAGGTATCGTTTAACTCTTGATATTTCATAGGTTGGCATCGACAATGTATGCAGATTTAATATCTTGCCTCCATGTCGCGCAATTTAGATTTTATAAAAACAATTGGTTTTTAGGACTTTTGCTCTTGGTGTGTTATAGGTCTACTGACGAGACCATTAAGGGCCGAAACGCGTATGAAAAGAGAACCAGATTTGTTTACGTTTTTTCTTTAGTGGCCTAAATGACAATAATAGAAAATCTTGATGTATTGGTGAAGTACCGTTTAACACTTGTGTCCCGTCCATTGACCACCAACCGTTCTTCTCTCTGACAAGCTCCAAATAAACTTTCAATCAGATGAAATCTTAATTATCGTGTGTGCTTTCTAAATAGACAAACGATGAGTCAAAATCCAAAATTTGCATGATAATTCCATTTATAAATGAAATGTTCCATTGCCGCCGGGTGTACCTTTTATTACTAAAACCAACAAAATGCCAGTCACAAAATTATCCAGGGAGGTCTTTAATTATTTTGTTCTTTTGTAATTGTTGGCAATGATAATATAAATATTTTCGGATGAAAACTCGAAGAAAAGCGGTTTTAAATTAACTTCAAATATTCTTAAATTATGTTGTTTAAATTTTATACAAATATTTACGGTTTGAGATAGATAATTTAAAAATACCTTTCACTTTCATAGAATAAAACGTTCTACCAGGATGTTTGCTGTTTTAAAAATAGTAATAATACTATTAATTGATTGTGTGTCTCGTGGGAGTTCACTGCTGTAAAGAGCCAATTAGAAAACAGCAACGTCGATGTAAGAGATGATCTCACTAAAAATATTAATATGAATAAGGGGGCAAGTTCTTTGCTATTCCAGTTTGCGTAGGTGACAAAAGAATTGAGATTTAAATGGGCACCAAGTTCTGTTCCTATAGAAAAAATTACCTTTGCAAGAAAAATATATCCAGTACGCTCTTTCTCCCATAGTTGTTGCACCTAATATAAAAATAGCGTATTAAAAACTAGAACACCTTCAAAGATTTTAAAGATCAAAATTGTAGTAACAAATAAATAAACCTACCTGCAGTGTTTAAATAGTTGCATATATGTATTCTTCTTTCGAGCAGAGAAAGAGGGAATAATTCATAGAAACAGATTATTTCCTGCAAATAAAATTCCAGAGGACCACAGTTATATTTACAAGAAATAAACTCTTTCTATATCTTTTTTTCTTTTTCTCTGTTTGAACGTATAGGCAACCACCTTCAAAGATATTAGAAAATTGCTTATTATGAACTAGAAAATTGACATAAAAATCAATAATTAATGATATGGTTGAGGTTGACAAAGTTTTAACAATTTGTTATAAAATTTTAACGATACTCGTAAATCGGCACACTCAGTGACCTGAACTATTTCTCACAATCCAAGTTTAGAGCTATGGTATTAATTTTTGAATTCTTGGTATCCATTTCTAAATATTGCTTTAAGTTGTTCATTAATTGTTAGTTTTATCAATTTTTCTTTTAAAGTTTATGACGCGCTTTTCTTAGAGGGGAGCAGAGCAGAGGAGGTCGTGCTCCTCGGCTCTGCTTCGTTCACGGCAGCGGAACATCGGTCAGTGGATATTTCTCGTGCAGACAGTCATCGGTCAAATGCTCAGCGCAGGGGTATCGGGTCGACGGTATCTACGTATATTCGGGATATCCCTGCTCTATCAACTGATCAACGGTTTGACTGCCTGAAGGTCAAAACATCCACTCGGTGGTCGGTTCTCGGGCGCCACCCTCGGGATTAATGTGGTCGAGGGCCCACTTATGCACCGAGCAGCTTGTTACAGTGGAGAAACGGCAAGCCAGGGGTCAATTGTGTGTATTAGTGCTGGCTGCCGGCTGCCAATTATTATCTGTAATGTTAAAAATGGGACTAGGTAATGAAACAAACGGTTATAAAACATCCTGTATCCTGTATTCCATTCTTTTATACAAAGACATGGCCTAAAACTAACTTACAATCTAAGATGGACAATAATGTAAACAAATAGAACGGTCTGGAGGGCAAGAGTATGTTTTGAGAGCTATTCACGGTAGCTCATACTGTTCGGTTGCGCTGAAGATGGTAACCCGGCGGTATCATTCACGATGCTATTCACGTACCTCGTACTATACGGTCGCGACGCTATTCACGGCGGCTTGTACGCAAATTATCGCGCCTCGTATCTAAAATCCGCGTTCGCGGTTCACGGCGCTTCATATTAAAATTCGACCGACGGCGGTATACACGGTATGTAACAATAACTCGGCATCGTTCGGCGATAACGGCGTCTCTACACGGCGACGGTGATCTCTATACGCGGCGGCGGCGACAAGCATCGAGGCGGCAGTTGTTTAGCGCCCTTGTCAACGGACATCGGAGGGCACCTGGCGGTAAAACACATTCCTGGTCAATACGGAAACAAAGATAATATTGACGGCATTTAGTGCGTGTGTGTATCGGTGACGGTAGTAAGGAACGAAAGGAACCGACACTGCCCGTTCTTATAAGGGTCCTCGGCAGTGACGGTAGGATGACACAACATTGCCCGTTCTTATAAGGATCCTCGGCAATGCTGGCCATAAGAGGGACAGGACGTAAGGAAGGAAGTGTATGGTAAAACACTATATACACACAAGCTTAGCCTCACCTACATTGCTAGACCAGGAAGGCGCGGTCCGGCAGGCGACCCAGTCCAGTCCGTTTGGACTGTTGACCCGGGTGGAGAACGTGTAGTTCTCAGCGAAATAATGGTCTGCTCAGGCTTAAATAGACGGCCCGAGCTCCCACCACGCTGACGTGTGACGGCGTGCGGTGATCGCGCATACCATACTGCTGTATGCGGCGCGGGATTACTATGGTCAGACGCTCTGAAAATCTCGGAAAATGATATTTCCCTGCACTTTAAGCAATATTTTCCCGCAAGAATCAGATTTTTCGGATGCTAAATAAATAAATAAAATCCCGGCGAACATACTCATGCCCAAAAAATTAGTAACTTCGTTACAAGTTTATGATTCTGCTGTATCTGCATTTGAGAGGAAATCTAAAAGCGAACTTGGTATGTTCATATCCTGGAAAGTCTCCATGAAATCACCATGAACAACATTTAAATACCAAGAGTTAACAAGTAATACTTCCCGTTTTACAAACATTTTTGATAATGTTAGAAAGTGATCCTATCCATCTCTACCGAGACTCCTTATACAAGCAGCTATGGTATTTTTTGTTCTAATGAAATTCAACTCATTATCTTGCAACTGTTATATTATATTTTATTCAATATTTGATACACATCTTTCAAATAACCAATGTAGTTTTTCATTGTAATCAAATTGTTCCCATGTATCTCCAAGAATATTTAAACCTGAGTCAAAAAGAATATAAATATGATAAAAACAAATACTTTTAGAGAGCCAACAAACTTCTGTATGAAGCAGCAAGCGATTGAAATTTTCATTATTTTTATTGCATAGTTGGCTAAATAGTCTGTCACTTGATGAGTTGCTTCTAACCTTTCTGACTGCTCTAATAATGGAATAGAGTAAAGTATGGAGGTGTCATGATAATGAATAACACTATGACAACGAGTACATTTGGTGTTGCTTATTTCAGAAGTACTATAAAACCCGTATAATGCCCGGTCGTTGCTCGAACACCATCAGTAGCCGCTGACAAAATATTATGAATAGAAATTTTTTTCTCTGGAAAAAAAATATTCACACTATTAAACATTGATTCTCCCTTTATATATATATATATATATATATATATATATATATATATATATATATATATATATATATATATATAGCGGTTTCTAAATCTTTAGTAAATAATACTTCTTGACAAACTTTTTCTTCTTTCATGAATTGTATATATAATAAGACTACTTGCTCGTCATTAGTTAACTCATCGAGTTAAATGGAAAATTTGTATATCTCACGTAATGGAATTATGACATTTCAATGCCTTTAGCCATTTTGCCATTTTCATTTGACTGAATTATTGCTCAGAGGAATTTCCCTAATCAGGTCTGATGCAGGTTTTTGATGAAAAAAAGTTTTTAAAACGTCTTTCACTATCAGCAAAATTAATTCTTCACCAATTGTGTGTAGTTCTTCAACTTTTGCGTTGAACAATGAAATATTATACGAAACTTATAGCTCAACATCTTCTTATCTAGAGGATAATTGAAAATAGCAAAAAGGGTACATATGAAGAACTTTTAGCAAATTAAATGCATAGGTAACTTGTAATGTAAACCACCCATTAAAATCTTCTATATTCTGGTCTTAACATGCTTGCTTGCATAAACTATGAATTAGTTGTCAACATTTATTAACATGCAAATATTTGTCACTGATAAAACTACAACGAATTAAAATGATAAATTTTATTTTTAATTACTTATTCGTCAAAAAAAAATACAAGATTTCAAAGCATGTATTACTAGCACCATAACATCTTTTGGTTACCCCTAAACGCGCTGCTGCCCACTTGAAATGCTTCAGCGCCCGGTTGGATAACGATGCTTTAGCCGATTTATGCCAATATTAAATTCAAGAGTATCTTTCCAATATCACTGACACAAAATACATTTTTTATAAAATTATTATTGAAGTATTAGTTGGGTCTTTAGAACAAATAACAATTTTTACAGTATTTTAAAAACTTTCCTTGATCCATTTTTTTCATTCCTTCCATGGTTTGATAAAATCGTTCACCATGTAAATCATTGGCAACTCCATACTTGTCAGGAAATAAATTAAGATGGAAATAATGAACATTAACCTTGAAAGACATGAAAGTCATATCTAGACAACATGAAAGTCGTATCTAGATAACATGTTTTCGACAAGTGCATCCTAATTGTATGACTTTTTACTTCCTTGGAAGTTATTTGCTACTAGGCAACAATTTTTCTATTCTATTTTCTCCTTATTATTTAATATCTCTTGAAACTTTTCATCCACACAGAGATTTCATATCTGCAGCTCATTTAAGATATCTTCTTTGATTTTTTCGTTGCTCAAATATGAGGATGTAGACAGATTTAGTTCAAGAGTTGATGATTTCCGAAATACAAGGTGTCAAAGTTATGATTATTTAAACTTTTTTGTGAATATGTGTCTTAATACTTGTTTTATTTGCACTAAATTTGTTTATCAGGATTAAAAATCAAGATCTAGTTACACTTTTAATGTACATTGCAAAGGGCGCCATCATCAGCACATCGCCTACATCTAAAGCTTCATAACTTTTTTGCGCTTCGGTAAATTAAATTTCTAATTAAAAATTCTTAGTTCTTGCAAAATTATTATTGCGTACAAGATTTTTTGTAGCCCCCTTCACACTTTATCCATGCTTAGGACTAGTCCAAGGAATTTGGAACGTGTTTAAGAGCCAACAGACTAATAACAATAAGAATTTACATGGTAACGTACTAATAACGATAACAATGTAATCCAATAGCAAACTAAAACATATACAAGGTGTCTGGAAGTACATACATACAGGGTGGTCAAAATAACCCTACTTTGTCATAAAAAATTCCTAAAGTGCCCCTTAACGGATATACATAGCTCTAAAGGGTACCCAGCGATTTATCTTAACAGCTCTAACTTTTCAACCAACTTGTATCATTTAATGAAATTTTAATATTTTATAGAAGTCATAAAGACTTAATAAACAGAAAATATTTTAGATCATCAGAAAAGTCAGGAACGGACTTGTAGCCAAACTCGTTGGGCCTATTTTTTACAGGTGTCATTTTACAGAGCTGAAAACGGAGTTTTTAAATACTTTGGTCATTCCTCTTTAAAAAAGGTGCTCACAATTTATTTCGATAAAACTGACTGTTTTCAAAATAAATCAGTTTGTATGCGAAAAACTCGCAAGTTACTAATGCTCAACACAAACAGGTAAACATAAAATATAAATTATGGAGAAGCGTTGTTTCACTCTTCGAAGGCAACAAGCTGTTATGCTGAAAGATTTCCAGCTAAGACATTGTCAAGTTCAGAAAACTTTCAAAGGGTTGACCGGGGCTCAATTAATTTACAATGTCATTAAAATGAAAAATTAGTGAAAATCTTTAAATGTTATTCTGGCAAGTGTTAAATATGCACTCAATGTACTTCAATACATTTTCTTCTTTGTCGAATATTTTTCTCGCTGCACTGCAAATAATATTCCGGCATTACTACGAACTTAGTTAGCATGCTATGTTATTATCGCTAGTAGTTCTTCTCTAGTACTTACTAGTATTGAATAAACTAGTTCTTTTAGATGTTGCCAGAAGTAAAAATCTAAAAATTTAGGTCTGTGGACCTCGATGGCCATAAAATAGAGCTATCATCTAGGGCCAAAAACGTTAGTTAAGTGTTGACGTACTATACAGTTAGAATAAGGTAGAGCACCATCATGCTCGTAGCACATTTGCATTATTCTAGTAAGAGCTACGTCTTCCAATAAATTATTTAAATGTTGCTTCAAAAATTGTATATAAATTTCACCATTGAGTCTTTCTTCCCAAACAAATGGACCTATAAGGGTATCTCCGATGATGCCAGCCCACACATTTACAGTAAACCTTTGTTGGTGCTTGTTTTGAATTATAGCTCGCGGGTTTTCATCAGCCCAAAAATGTAAATTGTGTGAGTTTATTATGTCATCTCCTGTAAAACCGGTCTCATCGGTAAACAAAATAAGGTAAAAAAAATAGATTTAGGTTATGTTGCTGTATAAACGAGTTGGAGTATTGAAGTCTTGCAAGATAATCATCCGGAGACATAACATGTACTTTCTCAACGTGGTACGGACAAAGTAACTGTTCTGTTAGAGTTTTATGTACAATCCATTTTGTAACATTGTTTTGTGTCGCGAGCTGTTTAAAGAGTTGTCAGCAATATCTCCAAAATTTGTTCATCTACGTGACGGACTCATGCTCTCCTGGGCGAGCCCTCACCGGCACGTCGCGGCAACAATGGCCCTGAATAAATCATGCAAAAAATTAATCCGTTAACTCTAATAATTGTTTTCTAATCACCTTTAACCTGTTTCTCTTAGGCTTCAATCAATCCTTTGAAAGATTTTTGAACTTGGCAATGTTCGAGCTGAAAATTTTTAAGCATAAAATCTTCTTGCCTTCGAAGAATTTGACAACGTTCCACCATAAATTAAATGCATATCAGCAGACTCTGCGCAAGAATATTCTTCTATTTTTACTTGAAGGTGGTTTTGACAAGCTCTGTCAATAGTAATTCATTATGTAGGTATTTACAATATCAACCTGATTTTTACCTGTCTGTGTTTAATATTAGTAACTCTTAAGTGTTTCGCATAAAAAAAGATTTATCTCGAAAACCGCCAGGTTTATCGCAATAAATTAAGAGTACCTTTTTTGATCAAAGTATTTAAAATATCAGTTTTCAGCTCTGTAAAATAACCTGAGAAAAATTAGGCTCAACGAGTGTGGCTGCAAGTCCGTTCCTGACTTCACTAATAATCTAAAACATCTACTAGTATGGTTTAATGAGTTTTTATGGCTTCTATAAAATATTAAAATTTCATTAAATTATACAGGTCAGTTCAAAACTTAGAGCCGATAAGTTAAATCCCTGGGTACCCATTTAGGGCTCTGAAAATGAAATTATGAGCCATTGTCTGGGTTGTATTCTGAAATTAGACGAGAGCTAAATATTAAATTCAACCTTTCTCGAACGAGAAATGAAACAATCCGAGAAGTTGGAGTGCATTACACAAGAATAACTGCCCTTCTTGTCTCGTCTCGAAACATCATATTTCACGCTTTTCAATAAAATCATCTCGTATTTTAATATATGTTTCACTACATTTCTCTACTAGTAGAAAATTGTTCGATGTCTTTATTTCAAGTCAAATTTCAAGAATAAATATTGTCGCTGGGGGTTAGATCCGGACTATACGTGAATGGTTTCTAAATCAATCTTGCATTGATCTTATCTGTACTCAAATATTTCTATAGGATTCCCAATACCCTTTTTTTGAAAGACCGCTTCTCAATGCTAACTCTTTAGTTTTTAATAGTCTATCTTACATAAAATATTGAAAAAAAAAGTAAAATATTTATCTAATATTTTTATTTATATTTTTATACATATTATGTATTCTAAAAGTGCTTTTTCCTTTCTATAAAACATTTAAGGTCGATTTAACTTTACACAAAGTATAAAATATTGGTTTTTCTCCCAAAACAAGTTATATTATATTAACATAATAAAATAAATTTAATAATACAGGTCAAAGGTCCACGAAGACCTAAAAAGGACAAAATTTCGTCCATATTTTTTCAGCTATTCTACAATTCTCGAATATCCTAATTTGTGTACATAAATTGTTACTATAATTTAAATATTTTATGGGCCAAGAAAATCCAAAAACTACATGATTTATTGCTTTAGCTAGTGTACTTCTGGGAATAATAAAGAATAAAAAGGCAACGATAGCGGAAATCGGGAGCTACAGCCAGTGCTATAAAGTCTTATAAAAATTCTAGAAATTGAGTACCATACTCAATACTACATAAGTCCACATTTCATCGTGACCCAAAAAATAGATACTCTCATAGTTCTTTCCGTGGGTACTTACAATTATTAAATAAATATATTGAGGACTAACATTAAGTGGTTTGGCATTTACACAGGACATAAATGTTGCAGCTACTACACATGCTTTGTAAAATTCTCTATCTTAGAAGTTAACGTTTTCGTGCGGGTAATGCATCACATTTTTCTCACAAGTCAATTATATATATATATATATATATATATATATATATATATATATATATATATATATATATATATATATATATATATATATATATATATATATATATATATAATATATATATATATATATATATATATATATATATATAATATATATATATATATATATATATATATATATAATATATATATATATATATATATATATATATATATATATATATATATATATAAAATACTACAACGGCATAATGTGGATATATCTACTGCTATTGCATCTCACACGGGTGAATCCGTGAAAGCCGCATAAACATATATATATATATATATATATATATATATATATATATATATATATATATATATATATAAACTTCACATTTAAGTAAGGCACTGTATTCAAAACCAACATAAATGCAAATGATACCTGTCTTCAAGAGAATCTGATGAGGGTTTCTAGGGGTCAGATAGTTCATTTTGTCTGACATTCAAGCAGCTAAACAAAGTTTATCGGCTTGCCAAAACAACAAGTTTCCTCGTACATGGATAGCAAGATACATACTTATGCTGGGCAATGAAGAAGCGGATAAACGATGTTTTATCACGTTTATTGAACCGAAACCAATATTTGACATCAATACGGCTGCTATTCGTGGGTGGATATCTTGATGGATCGTCCATCAGCATCGGACCCACTGAAACCATATTGCAGGCTACAAGCACAGCAAACTGATGCTAATCAGGCCATCCCATAAACTAGGCCGCGATGTTCTGTGCTTAAACAGGCTACAGATTGAGCTGGTGGTAGAACTGATAATCAGCGTAAGGAAACATTAACCAATAAAAAATGAGTATTTATAATATAGACTATGTAAGGAAGAGGAAGAAACAGTCTCGCACATCATCTTTAAATGCGAAGCTCTGACCTACTGGAGAGACATTCAAGGATCGATGAATTCTATAACAGAAATTTCCAACGGAGGCGATAACGACACCAAGTGGGCGCTGAAGACTTAAGAGGGCAGCAGTGGGTCCAGTGACAACCGAGGGGTGCTAAGATAGTTAAGATGAACGCCGACTATAGAAAAAATTAATAATACCTACTTTGAAATTATTGTGTAAGCAGTTTTTCAAAATCAAATTTAACAATATAATTCGATTTAGTTTTATTCCTTACCAGTCTTTGTATATTGGTATATTCGTAATATACCTTTTATGCGAAAATAGAGTGAGTGATAAGCAATTTGGATTTGGAAATGGTCTAGGAACAAGAGAGGCACTATTTTGTATGCGCGTTCTCCTACAAAAGAGCTGTAAATTCCGAAAGAACATCTACGTCTGTTTCATCGACTTTGAAAAGGCATTCGACCGAGTACAACATGATAAACTTTTTGAGTGCCTACAAGCAGCAGGTCTAGACCACTACGATATAAGACTGCTAAATCATCTGTATTACAATCAAGTAGCCTCTATCCAAATTGAAAACAGTCGTACTCAAACCCTACCCATCAAACGTGGATTAAGACAGGGTTGCGTTCTGTCACCCTGTCTCTTTAATGTATACTCTGAAGAAATCTTTAGGGAGGCTTTGAATGACAGACAAGAAGGAGTAAGACTAGGCGGAGAAGTAATCAACAATATTAGATATGCTGATGATACGGCCATTCTTGCGGAAAGCATCGAGGATTTCCAAACATTAGTAAACCTAATCAATGAAGCGAGCTGTCGAAGAGGCTTTAAAATCAACATCTCAAAAACAAAGTGGATGGCAGTTGGAAAGATTACTGTAGATGAATGTCAACTTTGGCTCGATGGGAAGAGGATAGAGCGTGTAAACCATTTCAAATACCTTGGCAGTTGTTTGAATGTAAATGGGGACTCAGATGAAGAGATAATAGCTAGGATAGAAAGATCGCGGAAGGCCTTTATGACATGGAAACCAGTTCTATGCAACAGGAACCTATCAATGCATATTCGTAAAAGGGTCCTGAAATGCTCTGTATGGTCTATTCTATTATACGGTTGCGAGACATGGATACTAAAAACCACAACGCTAAACAAACTGGAAGCATTCGAATTGTGGTGCTACCGTCGAATCCTGAAGATATCATGGGTTGCGCACACTTCCAACGAGGATGTAATCAGAATGATGGATACAGATCGACTGCTCTTGAACATTATAAAGAAGCGGAAAACAGAATACTTCGATCACATAATTAGAGGACCTAAATACCAGCTACTTCGCCTTATAATACAAGGAAAAGTGGAAGGAAAAAGATGGATAGGCCGAAAGAAGCTTTCATGGCTGCGTAACATCAGGCAGTGGTGTGATTGCACGGTAGAAGAACTATTTCGCGCTGCAGCCGATAGACAAAGATTTCAGGAAATTGTAAACATGATGACCACCAACGTCTAAATACAGGCATGGCACCTAAAGAAGAAGAAGATATTCGTAAAAATCTGAAAAACTACTAAGCCTATAATCAATAAATTTTAACTGTAGGTTGATTATGTATTTCGAGCGACTAAATAAGGAAATAATGTCAAGCTCCAGCTATATACTTCTGATTTCGGCCGCTAGCTGGCGAGCCGCTAAATTCTCTTGGTCCTTATGACAAGCCAGAGTGGCCAATCTTGGGTAAAAGAATATATTTGTGAAATTTTTAGGGAACACGAAAGTAAATTAAATTTTTTAATTCAGTTAAATTTATTCAACCTAACGATTTACAAAAATATAACAATTTTCCTCTAATGTACGGACATTAAAAAAAAATATATATATATTTTCATGGTTCAAATTTCAATTTAAGTTTACTATGGCTAATTCAGTTAATCTTATCTTATTCGTGAAAATACTTACATAATGAGCAAACACAATATGATTTTCTTGAAGTCCCATAGCTTCTAATAGAAATATACCATTTTCCAGTTAGAAGCATTTTTTGTTGATTTTGCTGCAGATCTTCGTACTTCTACTTCCTTATTAATTTCTTTCCCAGGTCGGTTGTTTTATCTTCTCGAATTTGGGCTAGCTTCTTGCAATGCAAAGTACGGTGTTATGTTATATTGATTACTTACGTTGTTTTGCTAGGCATTCACTAGACTGTGGGTGGTTTATTTATGTCTATTTTTATTTGAACTTACTTTTACTTTTTTTCACTTAAATCTACGACTTTCTGCCTATTATTCAAATGAAATCTTATCCTTTCTTATGGCATTTTTCCTGAAATCATTTTGGTCAGATGTTGCTTTGTTATTGTGATTTTCTTTTGTGGTTAGGTTTCTTCTATCACTATCAAATTTGACAGTTGTCCTTTATGAGGATGCTGATTTTTGCATTATCTCATTTTGGGCTGCTTTGATCTTATTATTTAAATCCATTGTATAGTAATCGTCATATCTTAATCAATTGTATCTTTGTTCTAGTTTTATTTTCACCTCTATCAATGTTTCTCTGTATCAGTTCGCGGTGACGTCTAGTCCACGGGATCCCCAAACTTCCAGGAAATCGATAACTATTGAGAAGGAAGTTTGGGCAAATAACTTATTTCTCATCGGTGATGGCTGATGGGGAATACATTCATTTAATTTAAAAATAACTAATGTGTTACTTATGGAATTTTGAACTGAAATTGTTAATGATTAATGAACTGGTTTATTTTGCAAATTTATTTCATCTAACTGTTGTTACCCAAAACTCGCATAGAGTTATTTTTGAGCTGTTATTTTTAAAACTCCAAACGCGCTTAAAAGAAGATGACGAGACCATTTGCCTTGACTTCATTTTTCCTGTTTGAAACAACAGAAGAGACTATAGATTTTTCCATCTCAAATTAAATGATTTATTCTTTTGATTTTGGGGCGAAAAATAGTTTAAATTATGCCTGTAATTGGATCTAGTTATTTAGTTACAGTATCTTATACCTATTTTGGTGTTTATTAACTTATTTTTACCGGATAAGCCTGGAGCTTTTAGCAATTCTGAGCGTTTTAATGAAAAAATTCATAGATTTTCGATTTATTAAATTATAAACCCAAAATTATTTCTTAACTAGTGAATTTAATGTCAAATTTGAATCTGGCATAGTATGTTGTGTTAAGTCTTATTAATACCTAAATTGACTGCATTAGTTTATTGTTAAGTATCGTATTGGATTTTAAGGCCATTTGCTGTTGTTTTTTTATGAACAGTGTAATAAAAAAGACACACTGAAGTCAAACTGAAAGTATTCGAGCCATCATACATATCACGAAACTATATTAGTCTATTTACGCAGATACATATACATAAATACAAAAGATTATTTTCTTGAATTATTACAAATTTTAGGCTAATCACATAACTTCAGTAAGAAAATTATAATTAACAAAATTTATATTTCAGATATCAGATGATAATATTCCTACTTGCTTTCTTGAATTGTCTTAATAACTTTGATAGTGTATGATTTCCACTTAAAATGGTTTAATCTCCTAAAAGTATGGATCTCTATTGGTAAAATGTTACAGTAATTAAGGGCTGAAAAGTCAATAAATGTTAAATTATTTTTTTTTTCTATTATGAGGTATAATTAAATTTTTATTTATATTATTTGACCTAGTTAAATAGTCATGATTAATGAAATACTTCAAGTATTTCAACCATTACACAACTATATGTAGTTTTGTACTTAAGAATTCTCTCTGCAAAACTTTTCAAATTAGTTTAAGAATTTTATTCATTTAATATTCAATATGATCTGGCTACTTTAAAAATTGATCTATAATAATTTGGAGTCTTGT
The DNA here is from genome assembly GCA_034092305.1 of Diaprepes abbreviatus. Taxonomy (NCBI): domain Eukaryota; kingdom Metazoa; phylum Arthropoda; class Insecta; order Coleoptera; family Curculionidae; genus Diaprepes; species Diaprepes abbreviatus. Next base: position 18,005,083 of record JASJET010000103.1, read on the forward strand.
ATTCACATTTACCACAATGGTATCCAAATATAGTCTAATTTATTTTTATTTATGTATAAAGTTAATTTTAGAAAATTCAACCAGTATTCTACATTCATAAAATCTTATTTTAAATTTATCCTCACTTTATTCTATGTATCACCAGAGAACAAAATAGTCATACCATCAGCAGAAGAATAAATTTCTCCATTAATATTAATGCAGAACAAAATATTCATTTAGATTATGAAAACGGATAAATCTAGAATGTTCCCCTATGGTGTTCCAAGGCAGCTATTAATTTTTACTAATTTTTCTCTGCCAGAAAGTTAATTATTTAAGATTTTAAATATCCCGCCCCGCACTCTATAGAGTTCCGGACTTCTGTATGTGCAAATTTTATAGTTTTAGCATTAATGTCATCTTTCGCTAAAACACAATTATTTTTTAATTAGTGTATTTATCTAATAAGTTGAGTATCAATACATACAATTGCTTATATTTTCTATGAGTCTTGAAATTGCAAGATATTGTTGAAATATTAATTCTCTTCACAGCACCAATGTTGATGTCATTACAAAAATTAATCATGAAAACATTATCAGCAAAACTTTGATTATTGTCAACAACTATCTTAAAACTACGAAAAATATTTGTGACATAATTTATAATTTTGTATATTTTTTATATATTTTCATTTTGATTTTCATATTAAATATATTTTTGTTTTTATTAACTTACGTAAATTATTTCTGTAATTTTTGTATTTATTTTCCATCTCATTGTTGTAATTATATGGTTTATCTTCATGTTTAATTAATACTATTATTGCTACAGAAATCCATTTTAAATTTTTTATGTTTTCCCATATACTTAGCCAACCAGCTCTCGCTCTTCCTCCATGGGAACATTTATTCATCGCAGATATACTCAAATATCATAATGTTGTAGCTTTGTGGAGATATTTTCCATGTTATCGGTCCTAGGCGTTATTACAGTTCCCTGCCTTTCCCATAATCCTTCCAACAGCTCGAGCGGTTCTAAGTAGCACTGCCTCTTGCTTAGCTGTATACAGGTGCTTAATAAGGCCCAATCACTTAATATTAAGCGAAGGACTCTCTTAATAGGCTTATAGGAATCGTCCGGACGCTACTTATTTTGCACTCTCTGTATATTTGTACCTCCATGTCTCTGTATTTGGTAATCTTCTCATTATCATTTTCCCTTGGAGTGTTATTGTTAGGGATGTTGACTTCTGTTAGTGTTGCTCGCATGAATGTTTTTTCCACTAAAATGAAGTCTGACTTATTATGTGCAACTGTATAATCAATAAATACCGCTCGATTCCAGAACAGCTTGAACTCACATTAGTTTGAATTTCTCTACCAACTTTTGATGGCTGATTTTCGCGGTTGAATCTTGTCTCTTCTTGTGCTCCGATGAGGTAAATGCTTGGCATCCTGCAGTTATATGCTGATTGTATCTGGTGTTCGGTAGTGGTTGTTCTGGATTGAAGGTCTCTGATTATGGATTTCAGATAGTTTCTTGGTAGGATGACTTGATCTTGGATAGCTAGCAGAGAGGTTTAGATCCCGGAAATATTTGCTCTGACGTCAACCGGTAGTTCGACGCTAAGTTGTTGACATTTTTCTGGTTGGCCTCATTTGGGTATCGTTCATGAAGCAGCTTCTGTAGCCAATCCTAAAGTTTCTTGTGGTCTGCTTGATGATCAGAAGTTTACGGTCCCTCAATCGCAGCGGTGTTGAGTCGTAGTCCTCGCATATTGCCTGGTGTAGCATAAAAGGCTCTGCTGACCTGCGGAAATATGACCGTAAGGTCGTTGGTTGTTGATCCATTTGCTTACCAGTATCACCCAATTCTTGTTCTCCGTAGTATCTTGATAACATTATCCGTTCAGTAGCACTACGAGGATGGTGTTTGTATGCCTTTATCTGAAGTGTTCTGACTTTCCTCTGCAGATATATGTTTTTTATTATTAAGATATCATTCTGTAGTGCAGTTTTTTAAAATATCAATGAAAGGGTTAATGAAAATGTTTATAGATGAGATAGCATCTTTTACCTATTTACACTAGACATTTCTACTTTACGTTTACTGTAATCTATATATTCATAAATAGTTCATTTTGTTTCGGTAGTAACTTTATCTTTATTATTACTTACATTAAGCATAAGTGGTAGGTAATCTATTATAAGTGGCTCCAATTTAAAAGAACTAAAGAACAGGTTAAGTTTTAATTTCATTCTCATAAAAATATGGCCGATGCGTGTAGATAGTAGGAAGTAGTAGAAGAAGTGAATCCATGTCACTCCATAAATGAAAGATTTTCGTTTGCTATTTGACAATGCTTACTTTTTATATTAATGTTGATATCCAGTGTAAAATCTTTAAGGTTATTGAATACGTATTTTTCAAAAGAGTTCTAAATCATTAATTAGAAATTTTCACCAATCGTCGGTGATTTGTAGACAGTAGATATACCAACACTCATATTTTCTTGTTTAAAAATAATCTATTTATTTTTACTTTGCTGTGTCCTAGCTTTATATGAGAATTTTCAGTACTGTATCATTTGAAGGCCGGAAAGCGAAATTAAAATATTAAAAATAGAAAAAGTATTTAAACGTACTAGAACTTGAAGATCTGTATGACAGTCACTGCTTATAAATAGGATTTTTATTTACCGGGGAAAGTCAGAACCTAAACCCCTTTGTGTAATCTGTAGTGAAATTCTGACCAACAGCATTTTAAAACAATCTGTTCCTCGTAGACTCCTTGAAACAAGACATCCGGATCACAAAGGTAAACCTGTCGACTATTTTAAAAGAAAATTGACAGGTAATAAAATTCTAGCGTGTCTTCTTTTCTAGCAGATATAAATGATGGTAGCAAAATGATTCTAGAAGCATCATTTCGAATTAGTTACAGAATTTCAAAATTTGGACAAGCATATACGATGGCAGAAACATTTGATTGGATCGTGTGCTAAAGACATCATGAAGTAGATTCTTGGAAAAAAAATGGGAAAAAAATATTAACCTTGTTTTCTTATCAAATAACGTAGTATCGAGAAAAATTAATGTTTTGGCAAGTAATGGGGAAAGTAAACTTGTAAGAGGAATAAAATTGAATTATTTCGCTGTTCAGCTTGACGAGTCGACCAATGTAGCAAGCGTTGTAGTATTGTTTGTCTATGTTAGATATATATTTTTAAAAATTCAAGAAGATATATTATTTGTAAAACCACTGAAAACCTATACGACAGGTGCAGCAATTGGCCTTTTTGTTTAGCTGTGTGCACTGATGGTGCAAAATCAATGGCCGGTATATTTTGTGGTCTTGTGGTGCACGTAAAGAAGATCAACGAGAATATTGAATGGACATATTGCGGTATTCATGGACAAGTATAGGCATGTAAGCGCATTCCTGCAAAGTTATCCAGTGACACTAAAAATTATAAATTTTATTAAACCGCGTGCTACAAACTCTCATCTTTTCCGTACGCTTTGTGGAGGCTTTAAAAGCATCCACGTTTCTTTTCTACTTTATACAGATGTTAAATATCTTTCTCGTGACCAGGTTTCAACCCGTTTGTTACAATTTAAGTTTAAAGGTTAAGCATTTTTTCTTGATCATCCATTTCATTTATCCTCTTGTGTATCTGATATTCTTTGGCTGCAAAAACTTGCATACTTGGCCAATATTTTTTCTAAATTAAGTTATTTAAATCTGTCTTTACGAGGCACAGATATCACCATTTTCAATGTGCATGATAAAATAGCAGCCATGCTAAAGAAGTCTAACTTTGGGAGTCGATTTCTGCAAATGAATGATTACAAATGTTTTAGTTCTCTCAACACCATTTTATTAGAAAATGAAATTAAATTTATCCAAAATAATAAAAGAATAATTCAAACTTCAATTAACGTTCAAGGACTATTTTCCTAATAAACCTATTATATCTGCATCGAACAAATGAATACGCACTCTTTTTTAAGGAGATATAACTTCGGATACTTCTTTAACTTTTTAAAGAAAAGCTCATTGATTTATTCTCTGGCAATTCCCTAAAAACTGTGTTTAAAGATCACTCTTTAATTAATTTTTGCTCAGTCTGAGAAATAAGTATCCTGTTTTGTAGGAAAAACAGTTCCTTTCTGCGCAAGCTTTTTTGTTACCTTGGCATTTTTAGTCTGATTATTAAACTCAAAAAGAGGAAAAAATATAAGTTATAAGAATGTCTTAAGGAGAATAGGCAACAGTCCCATCTTTTGAGTAAATGTGCGAATAAATCTCGTCTGTCGCTATTTTGCATTGTTATGTTGCCATGATGATATATTCATCTTTTATAACATTTTATTGAGTAGAGTAAATGAGTTTGTGAGAAATATTGTTTAATTATTTCACAACACAAAACTTAAAGATACAAATAAAAATAACCATGAGACACGTTCGTCATGGCCGACACTTTGCTTCGAGCTTAAACTGTCTTATACAATATTTATTTTTAATATACGATTGGGGAAAAGTTTACGAGGCTAGTATCAATTTGGGGAAAAGTGAAATTCAATTTGTAAAGGTTTCGATTTCTCTATCTGGTAACCCTGCGATAAACCGCTCCCGCATTTGAGTTGACTCCTATAGACCTTAAACATTGGTAAAGAATTTTTGCCATCAGACGTTTTCTAAGACATTACTGTACAAGTATAAATGTAGCGTGGGCGAAGTCGCGACAGAAATGTTAGTGCTAAAGCTTGTTTTTTAAAATAAATTTATAATGAATTAATTTGAATGACATATCCATTGTTAATTTAAATTAATCTTCACTTTTTTCAAAAAAATATTTTTAAAATTCTAATATACTTTTTTCTGCGTAGGAGTAAGTTTTAATACAGTTTTATGATATATTGTAAGACCGTCTTATATTTTCGAGTATGTAAAGTTAATAAAACTCTAACTTTTTATGACGCGAATACATAAAATTTTATTTTTATAGCTTTTAAAATGTTGACCTACTAAGATAAAGTATCTACTTTTATGATATAACAGCCATAGCCCTCTATTATCAAAATGGTATCTCTAAAAGCCCCACGGATCTGTCTTTAAGGGGCCTTTTTTAAAATAATAGGCGCATAAAAAATGATTTGTGCGTGAACGTTCTTAAGTAAAAAAGCCATTGGGGATGGAGGAACAGGCCTCTTGTCTTTTTATTTGCTAAATGAGGTGTAACAGATTTTTTTTAACAGCAAAGGTTTATGTTTAGCAGATGACTTAACCCGTCTTTTTGTTTTATGGCAATGGATTTTATTTTTTTGCTTCAAATTGTTAGAAATTTGGTAAAAGAGAAACAGGACAATGAATGAGATGACTATGTTGAACTGTCAATTCGTTTTTTCGTGAGTATATGTGTATTTATTTTTTGTTAAATTATCTTTTGTGGAAAGATATGTAGCATGCGAATTAGATACCTGACCAGAATTATAAAGGGTATTTTTTGTCTGGTTTTGTATGAGGGTAATGATTTATATTTCGATAACTAGCAATACTGGTATTGTTAGAAGCCATCTGACACATTCGTTGTGAAGTTTGATATTTGAGATGGTACTCAGAATGTTTTAACATACGGACTCTATTTGTGTTGTTTATAGTAACTTCAAAATTCCACCTCGGCCAAAAAATAGTATTAACTCATGAACATTTTCGTGCGATTATTTCTCAGAACTTTCGACTTAGTTTATCTCAACAAGAGTGCATGGATAAACCTAATTATCAAAATGGTGATGAAATATCTACAAAAACCACTGTATATCTGGTTTGGTGAATGTAATCGAAGCCAGAAGATATCCATATTTGTGCGTGAATTAATAATGTAAGATCGCCGTGTAGTATACTGTAAGATTGAGAGATCCCAGGGTATTAGTAACACCAGTGTGTATACTATTTTTATTGAACATTTGACTGTGAAGAAGGCATTTTCGCCTTGTATTCCGCATAATTTGACAATTGCTCAAAAAAAGACTCGTGTCGACTGGTGCAAGGAAATCCTTAAATAATACAATGGCGGTGCTTCAAAAAAAAATTATAAGATCGCTACTGGTAACGAGTCTTGAATTTATGCATTTGAATCGAAAGTAAAGAGCAATAGACCAAGAAAAATTGCTTGCGCATGAAGCACTTCGATGCAAATGGTCGCCTGTCTCTTCAGAAAAACTAGCCATTTCGTAACCGTGTGTTTAGAGAATCCTCGAACAATAGTTCTCAATGCTACATAACTATTTGTTTTTCCAAGGTCTTGGGTGAATTAAGGAAAATAAGCCAGAGTCGACACATCATTTTCAACCATGACAATGCGACCTGTCACACATCATCTCAAACAAATGACTTTTTAGCAATCAAAGAGTGGAATTCATGCGTCATCCGTCCTACAGCCCTAATTTAGTACCTAATGATTTATTTTTCTTCCCGCGCGTAGAGAAATAGTTGATGCGTTTAAAAATCATGATTTGAGATACCATCTTCACAGTAGCAAAAGTGCGTTTCGTATTGATATAAATGCATTTAAAAGTATATTGTGGAGAATGTTTTGGAAAACAATAAAGCCATTTTCAATGATAAATATTTGTTATTGTTTCTTATGCCTAAAATATGAACTCCTACCCTCGTAAAATATACAGTGTGTGTGGTAAGTATCTCCTAATTTCTCGGAAGCATACAGGGGAGGTCAAAATAATCATACTTTGTCATAGGAAAAAAATTCCTAAAGTGCCCCTTAACTGAGATATAGAGCCCTAAAGGGGTACCCAGCGATTTACCTAATCGGTTCTAGGTTTTGAACCGACTTATATAATTTAATGAAATTATACTATATTATAGGGGTCACGTATGAACTTTAAAAAATCGTGATTCAGGCATTTGCTGCAAATCGCAAGTAGTACGTAAGGTAGTCCTCATCAATATTCACCCGAGCTAAGTTTTTTGAATGTTAGTGTTGTGAGTAATTTAGGTGATTGCCTCTCCTTCCACTGGAAATTTGGCAGTCTTTTTATGGAGTTTAACGCACGCAGATTCATTTTCATTAATATAATTTATAAACGCGATATATTGGTAATCAATTCTACATACTGTTAGAACTCGTAACATGACATTTTGCTTGATAGTATCAAAGGCTTTCTGGGAATCAACGAAGATGAGTACGAGGAGCTTTTTATACTACAAAATTTTTTCGACTGGCACTTTTATAATCAAAAGATGATCGTTAGTACCTAAGTCTCTCCAGAAATCCACCTGTTCAATTGGATAATATAAATCGGATGCTAATGTAGGTCTTTGTGAAAATATTTTCATGAACAGGACGGCAATTAATGGGGTTAATAATATTTACTTTTTTATGAAGAATTATTATTGCATGATTATTCCATTGGGTAGGAGTCGTTCTTTTGTGAAGGCAAGTATTGAATAGCTTCATCGAGTTTTATAGCTTCAGTGGTTATTTGTTCCTCCTCCTAGCCCTTCATTTATAATAATAATTATTCTTAAAATAACTTCAGATCCTTGATTTGGATTGTAAGGTATTTTCACATGATTATCTTTAAAAATATTTCCTCTGCAAAAGCCTTAGAGTTCTCAGAAATGTTTTTGTATTAAAATTTCTATATTACCTTGTTTTAAACTGCTGTTGGACTAGACACAGATCATTGGGGGCGTGGGAGCGATCGCCCTCCTCCCAAAAGCTTCGAATTCAGAAAAATAGACTCCCTTGTGCCTGTTGTATTAGGAACGTGAATAGCGCTGGCTCCATTACCCCCCGTCAACAACTCGTTTTCGTTTGTTATATCCTGCGATCACCCCCCCCCCCCCAAGTGTTTTGAATTCAGAAATTTAGACTCGTCCCTATCTGCTGTATTAGGAACGTGAATGTAGCTGGCACTCCTCTCCTCCGTGGATAACTGACTTTCTCTTGTCATACTTTACTCTTGGAATATCGTCGTCGTCTCCATCCAAAGAAACAGACTGGATCCGCCCATGTGTTGGACAGGACCTTATTAGAGATTACACAATGAGGTATACGTTCTGGCTCCTATTCGGTAAAATGAAAACCCATTTGTTTATAGCCACTGTCATATTTACGTTTCTTTTCATTTTTCTCACTCTGTTCACCTATCTCTTCTTTGTTTTTAGTCTAGCGAGACGGTAGCTCACTACAACTGCCACCCTGCGTTAATTCCAAATCAAGGATTGAAGTAGAAGAAGCAATTGATTGCTCATCCAGTTTTTTATCACACAAGGTAAACTACCTATTTTTACCCACGATCAGTCATACGTTTACGGAGCAATAATTATTTACTTTCACGTTCAATATGCGGACGTACGATTTATGAAGCTTAGGTATTTGCGGTAATTTATTTACACAAGAAGAAATCACTAAACTGGTTTACACATACTAATATTTATGTACCCATTACGATTTATCTTTTTGAAATCACTAGAGGTTCTAAAGCTTATAGCATGAGTCAGTTCGACTCTACTCTTCCGACGATTTTATATCTACAGATATTATTCTAGTTCTTTTGTGGGCATTTGGGAAAAGTCTTGGTTCGCTGAAGTAGAAGTCGAGGGCTCGTTCGCGAATGAACTCATATCGCTAGCGGCGTAACGATTCATCACATTACAAATTGTTGCCTGTTGCGATGTTTAATTTATAATTTAGCCATTACAATATTTTTTTTCGCGAACCCTGGCACCAGTATTTGGAATTAAAAAGGCTACTATTCATGGGTGGTTATCCTGGTGGATAAATCAACAACAGCAGACCCACTGGTGGAATCATATTGCGAGCCATATGCACAGCAAGCTATTGCTGAGCAGACCATACGGCAAACTAAGCCACGAAATTATGCTTCTAAGTAGACAACAGATCACACTGATTACAGTACTGATGACTAGCCACTGTGACTTGAGAAAACATCCACATACAATGGACACCTTTAATGAAGAACCATTATGTAGACTATGTGATGAAAATAACGAGACTACCTCATACATCATCTTCGAATGCGAAGCTTTAACCTACTGGAAACACCCTCAGGGGTCAATTAATCTGGAAGATTTATACCCAGAGGATAAACCAGTAAACTGGCTGCTACCTGATCAAGATAACTAACTTGTTTACGTAAGACAGATATAATAGGCAACACAATAAGTCTTAAGGCTGCAGTGTAAGGGCTCCTCAACGCTGGCCTGTTATATTATAGAATCAATCAATCAAACAATCAATAATAAAATTCAGAGGTCAACTATCAAAATTATTTGCCAGTTTTTAGTCATGGGTTGTATTTATTATTGAGCACCATTAAGGTATTTCAACAACGTCTTTATTTAGCCACCTTACTAAGAATACTTATTGAAAGAAAACACTATTCAAAGTAAAATGTTTAATTATGTTTAAGTTAAATTAAACTAAAACTTTTATGTATTAGTTCAAAAAAAACTAGTAATTATAAACGTTTTGTTGTCGTTCAAAGAGAACTTAATATTAGAACTGAAAGTCTGAAAGTTAGTTTCCTTCTTTCGCACTTTACATTGATTTAATTTCAAAAGTCTTACAAATTGCTAAAGATTTTGCTTTTTAGAAGTTTGTAAACATCACGAACGGAGAAATCGTCTTTTCGACAAATTGTACTAATTAGTTTTAGTTTGATTTGACAAATCGTGCAGTACTATTTAATGGTTTATTAGGATTATCTCGAAATTTGTCACTGACTAGTCGTCTATTCGACAGGAAAGATTTTAACATGTTTGCTAAATATTTTTATTATTTATGAAGACATCGCTGGTAATGAATTTTTGGGGTCGATAAAATTCAAGAGAAGCACTAACAAGCGAAAACTAATTCTATATATTTTTTTATCAGTAACTCAAATTGTTGAAGTGGGCGTCAAACTAATACTAAATGAAACAAATGCCACTAACATTAGATAATAAATAAAAGGGACAAACACAACAAAATCGATTAAAAAAAATAAGATCGATACATATGTTCCTATTTTATAAGGCCTGTAAGTACATTTTTGTTAATCTATTTTTTATGCTATTTGATTTAAAAAAGTCAATATTAGAAAAAATATGCAAAATTATTTCATCCATTTTGGAGCCTTTTTTTAAAAAGGTTCAAGTCTCTTTTGAATTTTGTTTTTTAGTTTAATTAAATAACAAAAAATTTATTGATCTTGAGAACCTCCCATATGCCATTTTTGAAAGGCGTTGAACAAATTAGGGACCATCCATAAATCAGGTGATAGTTTTTTAAGCATTTTTACTCTCTCTCTCCTCTCTAACCCCGTATAGTTTCCTCTTTGATCCCGTTCCGTCCTTGAAAATCAAAAAGCATCATATCTTAATTTTTTTAAATTTGACGTTAAAATGGAATCATAATAACAACTGAAATAAATATGTTGATAATATAATGACATATCGTAAAAATAAAATTATTTTAATATTCATTCTCATCCCAGAAACATTGCATATTTTGCTCTGAACTAACTATAATTGCAGGGAAGTGATTTGAACCTGCCTTTCTTCTTCAATACATAGTTCCTACTTATTGGTAATTAAAAAACAACACCGTTTCCACAAATTATATGAAAAACGACATATGCAAGAAATAAAATGTTTTCGATCATATATTATAATCTAAAATATATTTGTTACATTTGTCAGTTAATAGTACAAAAATATAGAAATGATGATGCCAAGCGTTTGCCGCAACCGAGTATAAGGAAAGACATGACTCGGCCGCTAAGATACTCCACCAAGAGTTAGCAGAAAAGTTAAACTTATTACAGGTAGGAAAAATGCTTTATTACAAGTACAATCCAGAGCCTATTCTTGAGAACAACCAGTTCAAGTTATAATGGGACCGAACGGTTCTGACGGATCAGCTCATAATAGACCAGACATTATACTAATAGATAAAATTTCTAGGCGAACTAGACTAATCGACATTGTTGTGCCTAACAGCTACAACCTAAGGCCAAAATACAACGAGAAGATCGCCAAATACTGAGATCTGGAGATCCAAATCCGAAGACAATGGGCAATGAACAGCGTCCAAACGATTCCCATAATACTCTCAATAACTGAAGTGATACCAAAGAACCTCCTGCACAACATCAAGGGGCTGGGCCTTGGTGAGCATCTGTATAAACCTATGCAGAAAGCAGTTCGCCTTGCAACCGCGAGAACCGTCCGAAAGTAGGAAATACAGCAGACAACGTCATCTATGACCCGATAACATGGAAAGGGTTCCCACAGAGCTTCATACTTTTGGTGTCTTTGTATGCCTGGTATGAGTGAATAATCCCTGGAGGGAGTGCGAAGCCGTTTGGCTTGTAAATCATAATAATGAAATGATTGAAGATTATACAAATCTTAATTGTAATTTAATTAATAGTAATACAATCATGAAAAATGTAATTACCCGAAATCAACTAAAAAGTATTCCAAAATATTACCTGATTCGGCTAAAAACCGCCGAAGTGATATGCTATAATTTTTTCATTGACCCCACCCTTATATGGATCACGTGATTTATAAATAACCCCTTAACTAAAAAATATAAAATTTAACCGCCGTATTCAATCATCCCCGAAAACCTCCCAATCTGCCATATTAGATCTGTCCTATTGAATCTTAAGGAAATAATTTAAAATCAAAATCTACGCTCTGAAAAATCCCTAAATACTAGTTTTAAACGAAATGATTAATTCCCGCATATTAAATCGGCCAAAACCGATTTCAAGAAATTAATCTTAGATTCATATATCGCGTTCACGAAATTCACCTCACATCAGTTTTGGAGGATACCGAACCAAATTAATTTCTTTCGCCGTCATATTTTAAGCGCAATTTCAGCCAAAATTATGTGAATTTTTAAAGGTGCCGACAAAAATTTTGTTCAAATCGATAAACCGTTTCCAAGTAATTGGTGTGTATACATAATAATAAAAAATGTAGCTGGCAAATCGAAAACCACCTTCTTTTTTAACATTAGTTCAACGAACTACGTCACTGGACGAAATACATAAATGCTTGGATTTATATTTTGTGCCTGATAAAAATACCAGAGGCCAATTAAGATCAAAGTGGAATAAGTAGGATTTATGAATGTATCCTAATAAGTTTAAAAGAATTAAAATGTGTTTTTACAACTTTGCGAGATAATGCTAAGATAATTGCATAGATTTTTCATTAGTATGTAGCGGCAATTTGCAAAAACAGTATAAAATTTATTTCACATCGATACCATAAATAGCAGTGTATATATATATATATATATATATATATATATATATATATATATATATATATATATATATATATATATATATATATATATATATATATATATATATATATATATATATATATATATATATATATATATATATATATATGTAATCGAAGGTTTTCGGGCATCCCGTGTATGTGCTGAGTCCCTCTCAGGACTGTAACGCAGCTGACGTTTCGGTGAAATCTCATTCACCATTTTCAAAGCTCACTGTATGACGTCTACGAGCGAACTGACGCCTGCGACTCCGGTGTTGTCGGTACCGTGTGCACGTCGGACGCGTTCGTTTTCCGAATGGTTCCGGACCATCAGGTGGCGTGACCTGCTGCGCGTCATCGGCCCTGTTGCCAGTGTTTGTGGTTGCGTTGCCGAGTTGTGATCTCTTTCGTTACTAAATGGTACTGGTTGATGTTTTGTAAGCAGATTTTTCCAAATATTAGGCACACGTTGGCTATCATCTCTGCTATTTAAGTTGTTGGGCCTCTTTGCAATTTCAATAGCCTCCCTTATAACTCTTGTGGACAGGTTTTCACATCTCGATAGCATTTTTGTTCCCGATAAATTTATCTTATGTCCTGTGTTTAACCAGTGTTGGGCCAGAGCAGAAGAAGTTGTTTTTTGCTTGACAGCGTTTATATGTTCGTCTCTTTTGGCACTTATTTTACGGTTGGTTTGGCCTACGTAAGATGACCTGCATTCTCCGCATGGAATTTCGTACACTCCCTGGTTTTCTAGAGGGATTCTTTCTTTAGGTGTTGGCAAGAGATCTTTTACTTTACGGTCTGTGGTGAAAATGGTTTCAATGTTGTCTCCTGAGAATTCTTGCGATCTTGTCTGTGGTGCCTTACAGTCCTGAAAGGGACTCAGCACATACACGGGATGCCTGAAAACCTTCGATTACACATCACACCCGTGAGAATATCCGACATAACATATATATATATATATATATATATATATATATATATATATATATATATATATATATATATACAGTGCTTCGGTAAATTAGCGGATAAATTCAATAGAAAGTAAATGGATATAATGGGTACTTGTTTGGAAAATTACTGGGATCCGTCGAATTTTATTTTTAGTTTAGAAATATACAGAGTAACTCAATAAGGAACTAAGACAGCTAAGATGATAATTTTTTCAAATATAAAGCCGATTTTTTATTCTAGAATTACATTTTTTTACTTACGACAAGGTAAATATCGATGTTGATTATATAAGGAAATTGTCAAGATAAATTATTGTAAAACTTTAAATATAAAAAAAAATTATTCCATATAAATTAAATGTTCAAACTAGGCCCTCGCTGGTGAAAGATATTTGGAGTTTGTTCAAAATGACCTTATTTATGCACTAATAAATTTGTATCCAGATCCATAACAACTCGATATTTTCCAGAGTGACCTTTTTTTTTAAAGTTGGAACACCGCCTCACTACGCTGCCCCTCTCCGTGCTTATTTGAATGAGATTTTTCCAATCATTGGATAGGCAGAACAGGGACAATTGGGTGGCCAAAACAATCACCAGATTTGACTCCCTTTCATTATTTCTTGTGGGTATACTTAAAAACAAAAGTATACTTGAAGTGCGCCATGTGATGGCGCGAGGGTAAATTAAAAAAGGGATAAATCAAAACTTGATACACGAAATGTGCTGTTTCATGGGCAGATGATGGTTTGTACCGAACGCAATGGCCTGATAAGTCCCATACTAGGACGAAACAGCGCTGTCGTCATTATATATATATATATATATATATATATATATATATATATATATATATATATATATATATATATATGTATGTATTTAAATTTATTTATTTATTTAATGTAATCTCGACAGGAAGAATGAAACTAAACTATACAACATAGCATGGTTCTGTATTCAAGAAAATATTTTTTAATCTACGACACCGACACATTTCCGGGAATCTTTCAGATCGTGTTTGACAGAAAGAGAATTTTACCAGTTTCTAAAAGCAGAAAAAAACTGAATTTCACTTCGTTCTAATATTTCAAAGATTTGCGAAGTTATTTCATTACATAACAAAAAAGCACCGATATCTTGATCCAGCTCTCTATCATGGTTCCACTACCGCCTTTGAATTTTAATTCTACGTCATAATCACAATATTTGTCAAGTCACCTTGTAGGCCAGTAAAAACTAATAAGTAAATAAGAAAATAAAAATAATAGAATAAATTTATGTTTTCAGAAAAGTTTTTGCATAAGTTTGATTTGTACTTGACCGTTTTCCAAAATTTCATTAACCCATTGTAATTAAAATGCTGTCATTTCAAACGATTAATTTTATATCTTCAGTCATTGTTCAAGCAAAACTCAATAATAAGAAGCAAACAATGCCCGCTTTCTCAGGACCCACTTTAATTTACTAATGTCATTCGAAAAGTTTCACTGTCTCACAAATCATTACAGATTTCTCTTTCTCTGCAAATAGCACGAGCGAGGAAAACAACTTTTCGGCAAAGTGTGTTTATTTATCGGTTCTAATTTAACGCGACAAATACAATTTGAAAGTACACGGGAACATCAACTTTCTATCAGATTTAATTTTGTTTTTGACTTTTCTTCGCCCTTTCTATTTTATATTATTTTTTTTTTTTTTTTGATTCATAATGATTTCGTGAAATAACTTTACAGGCAGCGGTCTTTTACATATACAAACGAGATAATTATCTTTGAAGGCTTCTATTATTTTTATTGCACTTCTATATTACAGTAAAATTAGTCTGGACCCATTTGATACCTTAGAAATAATACAATGAATCCCGACTACTTTAATTATAATAATACAACAGTGTTTGTAAGAGACTACCCATGTAAAATTTTTAGAAGAATTGGCAAAAAATTATTTTTTACGGGTCTTCGTTTTTGTGATGATCAATTTTCAATTTTTTTAAATATTATGATTCTGTGACAGATGTGTTTGTTTATTCATTCACAATTAATATCTTCCTAGAACCTAGAAACAGCAATAATCTTATTTTAGAGTAGAAAATATGTTTCTGCTACGCACCTTTAACAAAGAACTACTCAGCGTGCGCCAGACTCTAGTCTGCATGAGAAGTATTTAGAAAATCATTTGAGATACTTTTTCAAAATTTTGGTTGTGATCATAGCAGATAATAATCCGACTCCTTAAATATTTTTTATGATATATCTTATACCTATCTACCTATATCTATCTTCTACCATTTTTAAGATAATAATTATTAAGTTATATCTTTCTTTCCACTACTGCTAGAAATTTAAAATTTTTCAGAAGTTTCTCAGAAGAAAAGTACTTTGTTAATTTTTTTCAATATTGATATAAAATTATATAAGCTGGGCTAAAATGTGAGTTTAAGAAAAAAACAAGAAATCAATTTTTTAAAACTGAACTCCCTGTCCGATGAATAAAAGACACATATTTGTGAAATTTCCACTATATTTAACTAAAAAACTTGACACGTCTCGCTAACACTGTAGCTTCATCAGAAGTTCTATTTTAAATGACAAAACATTTGCTTACTTGAAAAACTGATACCTAGATTTACAATAATGAATAAGTGCAATACCCTAATTTACATTTTATTACCTATTATTTAAATTATTGGGAAATCCACACTGGTTTTTGTTAAAAGATATTTAGTAGGGGTGAGGTGTTGATATCTGTTTGGTCATTTAATAGATCACCTGTGTTCTTTAATCGATTTATTTCTATAGCTTCTAAGAAATTCAGTTTATAACCTTTCCTTTCTACATGGAGAATTTCAAAATTATCCTCTAATTGATGATTTTGTTCTATTAAATGATTTGCGTATGAAGAACTATTTTTATTGTGTAAAACATTATTTTTGTGTTCCTGAATCCTTTTTTAAACGATCTGCCTGTTTGGCCTATATATACTTTAGGGAAACTTCCCCATTTAAGTTTATAGACCCCAGACTTGTTATTTTTATTTGTTTTTGTTTTATAATTTTTTAAGCGTTTTCCTATTAAATTATTTGTTTTGAAGGCTACTCCAGTATCTTTTTTTTCAGAAACTTTTTAATTTTAAAAGATATTGGGGTAGCCTTCAAAACAAATAATTCAATAGCAAAACGCTTAAAAAATTATAAAACAGAAACAGATAAAAATAACAAGTCTGGGGTCTGTAAACTTAAATGCGGAACTTGCCCAAACGTATATATAGGCCAAACAGGCAAATCGTTTAAAAAAAGGATTCAGGAACACAAAAATAATTTTTGACACAATAAAAACAGTTCTTCATACGCAAATCATTTAATAGAACAAAAACATCAATTAGAGGATAATTTTGAAATTCTCCATGTAGAAAGGAAAGCTGAATTTCTTAGAAGCCATAGAAATAAATCGATTAAAGAACACAGGTAATCTATTAAATGACCAAACAGATATCAACACCTCACCCCTGCTAAATATCTTTTAACAAAAACCAGTGTGGATTTCCCAATAATTTAAATAATAGGTAATAAAATGTAAATTAGGGTATTGCACTTATTAATTTGGTAATCTAGGTATATTTTTCAAGTAAGCAAATATTTTGTCATTTAAAATAGAACTTCTGATGAAGCTACAGTGTTAGCGAAACGCGTCAAGGTTTTTAGTTAAATATAGTGGAAATTTGACAAATATTCGTCTTTTATTCATCGTTGAATATGGATTTCCATCAGGTAAAAGCCAGCACCCTACTTAGTTGAACTTCCTGTATTTTTTAATTGCAGCGAATTAAAAACAGGTTTTAAGGAAAAATTTAAAAACATACGCCTGATTTTTGATTAACAGTAGGTCATTCATTTAATGAGAAAATGATTGTCGGGTTATGGTTAGTACAAATATGTAGAAAGTTTTTAAACCATGATATATTAGTTTGATGTCTGGAACTGGCAAATTCCTATACAAATAAACAAATTTTAAACTTGTTCTACATTTATGGTTAACATGAGAATCCAGGACATGCAGGAAGTTTAAAGGGCTTCATTCAGAATCTATTTCGATAAACAAGAAGAAGTTTAAGAGAAGAGAAAATAACTTTACAAATTCGAGCAGCGTTAAAATACCAAGAGTCCAGGTTAGTCTTGTAGACGGGAAAATGAAATAAATATCCTGGCATATTTTTCTGCATTTCCACATGCTTCAATATATTCTACGAAGATGTATTTGGGAATATTATAAAAGTCTGAGAGAATTTTATTTAAGCATTGAATTTATAGTTATAAATTTGTGACTTTACAAGCAATGAAGCCTAATGACCCGCCAAAACTATGATCCAAATACGGATACAGGAGAACAAAAATTTTTTTAAAAAAATTATTGGATGAAAGCAAGTAAATGTACAAATCAAGGTCAATTTAATAAGAGGAATTCATATTATTGGGCTACGGAAAATCCACATTCTGTCTGATGATGTATGGGAAAATAAAATTTCAATTTAGTAATGAGAATCTAAGAATTCTGAAAATTATTTTGAAATATTACTGACAAAGAACCAAATATCATTGCGTGATTGCTGGTATCAATTAGATGGTGTACCAGCTCACTATAGCAATAAAATCAGTAAAGAGCCTACCAAGATGTTTGAGGACAGATGGATTTATCGATAAGGACCATAGAGTTGCCTTCTAGATCACCGGATCTTACCCTTCTAGATTTTTATCTTCGGGGCAAAATAAAGGAACTTATTTATCAAACTTCAATCGATATTCTATAAGAACTACGAAATCGGGTTAGAGAAACACTTCTATTTTCAGATAGCAAAGAGACATAAGCAGCAACAACCAACTATGTTATGATTTCAATACTCAAATGTTTGACAGTTATTGGCGGAACGTATAATTTTATTTTAATACTAAATCAAATTAATAACGCTTTTCTCTTCTAAGAAACTGTTGCCAAAATTTCAAATTTCTAGTAGTAGTGTGAGGAAATATATAAATTTAATCAGAATTTTCTAATCCTTTAAATTTTAAGAATCATTTGCGGAAAATAAATAAACAGAACACTATTTTACTCGTCAATTTTCTCTTCTACCTATTTTAATAAAAAATTTCTTTCGCTTATTCTCAAAATAATTTATTCACCAAAATGACGAAGTTCTTGCAAAAGGAGAGACAAAATCCTTTTAAACCTCAAAGGTTTTTAATAGTAAATAAGCTATTTTGTCTTCTTTCGTCCTTAGTATGGCCTTTCCTATTAAATTTTGACCTACATTATTATTATTCACCTGACGAGAAATTAATAATAAATATATAAGTAACCAACTAAATGGTAAAATAATCTAAGTAAATTTTTTTAAATTTTATTAGAGTATATTTTTGCTTTTATAAAAGCATAAAAACTAAGCTGCTTCTTCTAGCTCTTTCTTTATGTAATCTATTAATTGAATGAGCACTCTTCTTTGAATCTTGACTAATAACATTTCAGTTTTCTTGATTTAACAATAATGAATCCCAAGTGAACTACCAGAATCGATTGGATATTTAGCAGGCTTTCTTTTGGTTTTACATGATGTCAGAAGTATCAGCGTACAGATTAGGTGCTCAAATAAATCGACTTTACTATTTATTTAGTTCATAGTTGCCGTTATGTGTTGCACTGCAATTTCAACCTTAAAAATACAAATTTAAAATTTTTATTTATGAAGAAAAAGAACAGATCTTGTTGGTTATTAACATCAATCTATTCTTGAATATTTGGGAAAGCCATAACTGCCAAAAGTTAAACTAGATATTATGAAATCAAAAAGGAACTCAATAACGTCAATATTGTTTACTATTCTTATATAATTTATATGCCATTTTTTTCATATTATAAGGCCTTATTCACATGATGATGTACATTTAGTATTTCCTATACCTATATGTAAATAAATAACAAAAAATAGAAATCAGATCAGAAAGACCAACTAAGAATCCCAATAACTGAAGAACAAATTCTTGATATGAGATTTATCCTAAAAACTTACGCTAAGTAACATATATAGGTAATTCAGGTAATGATATTTATATAACCTTAACTTTCCACTGACAATTATTTGGAGTTGTGGGACAAGTTTCCTAGCGGAAATTATCAACAGCAAGTTCAAATTCTCATCAATTAATTTAGATTTTAAAATGTTTTTTGTGTACTTTATTTTGATTAATATTTTATCCTACAAATTCTGCATAAAATTTCTTCCGTGTTATTTCGATAATTTCTTTTTATGTAACCCTTACACTACTAAATTTTTGTATTACGTAGCAACAAAATATTTTAATTGATTGCAAAGCAAGTATAAGGATGTACCTATACAATATAAATTTTGTTATAGTATACCGGGGTGCTACGTTGCAAAATCTACGTTTAATGAAATTGCACACAATCTAGCAACACCGCATGGAGCCATCTGAAGATGATCCAAATCTACGAAGTCTCAACTCCCTACGGATTAAAATAATGGAGATACACATTAAACATCATATACATCCAAATTTCACTATACCCCGTAGTCGTCGAAGAATCTGGTACTTATCAAAGGGCCCCTGTATACAGGAATTATGTCGTCGCTTCTGGTACTCTCGATACCCGATGTTTCTAGAAAACGCCAGATGTACGAAGTGCGTATATAAGCTGCCGACCGATCGTCAGTGGGTCAGTACTGGATTGAGAATCGAAGCGCAAGGAACTAGCGCTTAGTGATAGCATTGTAGTAGTGCTATTATTTTCGTCGTGTGTAAATGATGTCGTCGCGACCCTGTGTGAATAAACCGAACAGTTTCTGTTATATAAATGGTGAAGTGACAACAAAGGACTTTGAGCCCACTTGTAAGAAAAGCCTACGATTTATATTTTGGGTGCAAAGTTGGCAATCAAGACAAAACTTAAGCTCCCAAAATTTGCTGCTACACTTGCTCAAGAATCTTAGCTGGATGACTGCTGGGTTCTCACAAGTCTATGAAGTTTGAAGTGTCAATGATTTGGCGGGATCTCAGGATCATGTGGATGATTACTATTTTTGCTTGACAAAAATCCTGGGGATTTCTAGTAAAACCAAACATAAAATTGAATATCCTAATACATCTTCAGCCATGAGACCTGTACCTCTTGACGCTTCTAGCAAACCCGCACCTAAGCTTCCACAAAGATACGAAATTAACTCGGAATTAGATGATTTTGAACCTAAAGCCGGTTCAAGTTTTCAAGAGAAAGACGATAATGGTTGTAGTAGCAATAAACAACCCCATTTTATATCTTAGGAAGAGTTCAACGATTTTATTCGTGATCTGGATCTTCCCAAAACAAACTCACAGCTGCTTCAATCTCGTTTACAGTAGTGGAATCTTTTACAAAAAGCAATGAAAATCCACGTTTCGGAAAAGGCAGTCTACGCTGCCAGTATTTTTCTCAGTAGCAAATGACTTCGTTTACTGTCATAATATTTCGGGTTTAATCAACGAACTTGGTCTTTCCTATAAACCTACTGAATTGCGACTGTTTATTAATTCTTCGAAAACAAGCCTAAAGGCCGTTTTATTGTTTATGGAAATAAATAACCACCTGTTCTCGAAGTAACTGCCTAGGTAACAAGAAATTGGAGAACTATAAATTAAGTTGAGGAACTTACTTAATTTTACAAAGCGTTAGATTGCAACATGTCACTTAAGCTTCATTTTCTTCACTCCCATTTGAATTTATTTCCTGACAATTTAGGTGCAGTTTCAGATGAACACGACAAAAGATTTCACCAGCAAATTGTTCAAGTGGGGAAGTGGTCTGGTCGAAAATGGACTCCAAAAATGTTAGCGGACTACTGTTGGACCCTCAAACGTGAAACCGATCCCGGCGAATATAAGCAGTAAAAAGCCAATAAAATAATTTATTTGATTGTTTTAAACTTTTTGCAATACAAAATGGAGTATATTTTGTAAAAAAAGTTATTTTGTGTTTCTTAAATCTTTGAAAATTCACTAGATTGCTCATGGTTTGGGTTTCTCATATTTTATAGTCTTCTTTCCTTCTCTAAAAACTTATCGAAGAAGAAAATTATTAAGAAATTTCAAAATGCAGAACAGTGTAGTTAATAACGAAATGGGAAAAGAGTCACGAACCAATTTATGCAACTGATCAAACTATGTGATAAATTCCAGTAATGATAGATTTTTCTTTAAAAATGTAGCTCACTGTAAATCAATTTAAAGTTCTCGGACAGGTCTTTCTACATAGCTCATTAAAAAAGTTCCGGGATTAATTTTGTATAAAATTTACAACTAGCGCTGTCTGTTACCCGACGCAGAACTATGTAATATTATGCCTTAGTTGCCACAGTGAAGATGTGAGCGCTGTAACTTCATTTATTGATCAGGTTCGTTTGAAGTAGACGTGTTTTTACCATTGCGTCACAATTTTTGTTAGGCAACAACATGCCGCAATCAAATTTTGTTTCAAATTGAAAAAAAGTGGTTCGAAAATATTCGAATTATTTAAAACTGCTTATAGTGAGGATTGTGTAAGCCGCAGCAAGGTTTTCAAGTAGAATGTGCGGTTGAAGAACAGTCGTTGAGAGACGATCCACGAAAGGGGCGCCCTTTAACCTCGACTACCGACGAGAATGCCGAAAGTGTACCCATCGCACTGTCTCGGCGAATTACGGTTAAAAAGTCATCAGAGGAACTCAACTTCAGTGTAGGAAGCGTACACCACATTTTGCACGATGTTCTCGGGGAAAAAAGTATGTGTGAAGTTCGTTCCACACTTATTAATGGAAGAGCTCAAACCGGCGACAAATTATGTATGTGTGTTTTCAATACAATTCATCGACCAAACGCCAAACCACTGAGTAGCGAGGCATGGACGAAGGACGGCCCACCAAAATTCGAGCGACAAAGTCAAGAATCAAAACGATGCTCATTTCGTTTTTTTATTCTCGCGGGATTATATCCATAGCGAATTCGTGCCCCTGAGCCAAACAGTGAACGCACAATACTACAATAGTGTCCTGGATCGACTTTTGAAGCGAATTCGTCTCGTGAAACCGCAATTGTACCGGACCGGTGACTGATTTCTGTTGCACGACAATGCACCGGCCCATTCCTCAATACTCATCACACAATTTTTTGCCCAAAAATCGGTCTCCATGATTCATTACCTATCCTACTAGCCAAATCTGGCTTCGGCCGACTTTTTTTATTCCCTAAACTTAACGTAACGAAGAAGGGAGAACGTTTTGAAGACCTTCGAAGGCTCTGAAAGCTATTCAAGAAGAGGAATTTTCCAGGTCGTTCCAGCGGTTTATGAGCGCAGCAAAATTTTTATAGAATGATAGAACGAGGAGGGGGTTATGTTGAAAACTAAATAAAATCTTTTTTCTAAACTTTTGTTGTCATTCGTAAAAAAAATTAGTCCCGGGAATTTTTGAATGAACTGTGTGGTGTATCAGCGAAACAACGATTTTGAAAAATTTTGATATTGTTTGCAATTGTCTCAAAATCTGAAAAACAAGACTCAAAATTTATTTTTAAAGCTATATATAGTGTGGCCCTTAGGTCAAAAAATGTTGAATAGCCTTATTCTATACGGTTCACACAAGATGTATTACAGCTTGCGGATAATTGAGGGAAATTTATTATTTGAAAAAATTTGTTGCTGAAACATCTAAAATAACAATAAAAATATTAATGGTAAACATTAAGGAGTAAAATTGTCATTTCAAGATGAAAAGCATCATCATTATATTCTATTTCTTCATAATTATATGGCTGTTTATAAATTTCAAACACAGTTTTTTTAATTTTTCGAATTTTTTAGTTAATACTCTTGTCAACTGCATCACATTCTCGATCATAGTAAATACCAAAGAAATTTGGTTAGAATTTTAACATTAAACATATGATTACACACGCCACGGATCTATCTACAAGGATACGCAACAAATTTTAGTTTATTTTTTTATCTTTCCTGAAAATGCATTTTCTAGTTAATTTCTGAAATTAAAAACTTAGTTGCAATTTTCAAGAACAAACTTTTTTTATTTAATTTTTAACAAAATAATAAAAAATATATATTTTTACACTTGTAGACACTAAATATCCTGTCTTTTTGTGTAAATTGTTTCTGGAGCATCTCTAACAAAAGTCCAACAGTAGTCAACAAGCATGGAAGCATTCCACTTTCCCTGGTACCTTTTCTCCATTGCTGAAAGATCCTGATGGAAGCGTTCGCCGTGCTTATCACTTATAGCTCCGTATTTGTAAGGAAAAAAAGACCGGATGTGAGTGTAGGAAATGGATCTTTAGAGACATATTGCAACCCATTTTGTGATAAGATGACACCATATTTTCCACAAAAGTAATATAATTGTCAGCTATTTTATTTCCAAAGAAATTTCTGACCACGAGGCGAAAATCATTCCAAGCATTTTTTCAATATTTGATAGAGTGCTGTCAAAATGTTTGTTTTTCAGAATATTTCGAATCTGTGGCCCAACAAAAATACCTTCTTCGATTTTTACTTTTTCATTAGGCCGAATTTGATATGCAGTGGTGCCAATATAATCTTTTTGGGGTCTACCAATGGCATATGTTGTACGTTTTTTCACCTGACTCTAATGATTGTCGAATGGGCCAGTTTTTTATCTTGTAATGAAGTGCCTTTTCCCGACAGTCCCATTCACACAAAAAACAGCGAAACTTGGTGTAGCCTAGCTGCAACCCAAGTAAAATCATCTTTAAGTTGCTACAGGTCTGCCATCGGTACTAATCGTATTTTATACTTGTCAATAGGTACTTCATATTGTCGTATGATTCTTTCATATGAACTGCATATCCAACAGGAATAGAAGGTAAAATATTCCTTATATGCAATAGTACTGCTCTCAAACTCAATGGTGAACTCTTAAAAGTAGTAAGTTGTAAAATTAAATAAATAAATTTGTTTTTTTAAAAAGGATTTTCTGAAGTCAATTTGTTAACTCATGTTAAAAAATGGTGATAGGCCTTTATGGCGTTTACGAAAAACACATACTGAAAGATCGTCTTCTGATAAGTTCCACTACTGCAATCTTGATCCGAGTACCACGAGGTATGATGCAGAAATAACAATAGTTAACATGATTTGAAGGCGCTCTGCAGATCATTGAGACATCAAATCTTTTTTTATTATTTAATTAGTTTGTCAGACTTGAAGCGCATGCATTCCAGCAGATATGTGGCGCCCACTCTTTGTCTTGAGCCCCAATATTGCAACCGAAATAAAGCTAATATATCTTTTTTCTCAATGGGGTAATAGACTAGTTGTGAGATGCAAAAGTCATATCACCACAAACATAACAGAAGTGAGCGGGATTGTTTACACACTTTACTACTTACATTCTGAACTATTCAATTCGACTCACTAACTTCGATTGACTGACCTCTCCGCTTTGTAGTTGCTTATATACTTAAATACGACTTTTACATTTTTAGAGAATTTTCTATTCAATTCCATAATATTCGCGATGGTGGCGTTTCCCATTTGTTTGTATACAGGGGCTGTTCTGTACAAAGCAAACATAAAAGTCGATTTACACTGGTTTAAATGACTCCCTTATTTTAAGCCATGGGGATTGGGACTTCATATATTGGGGGTCATCCCTGGATATCCCCCATGCAGTATTGCCAGTTGTTCAAAATTTACTTAACGTCAGGAAAACGTATATTTTACAACGTCGTACACCTCAATTGTTACAATACAAATATACCACGTTCATTCTTACGGTTACATTTTTGATATATAGGGAGCCATGACATCACGTATCTTTAAAAGTTGAACCAATATTAAAAAAATAAGTTTAGTTTCGGTTTATCACACCAAAAATGGTAAGGTTTAGTTGATTTTATTTTAGATTCATTTTGGCTATTGTCCAGTATAATTGGTAGGTCGCTTGCAAAGAACTACTTTTTACTACGTTACCATTGCAACCTTTAATGGAATTGTCCTTTTATTCATTTTTTCCGTTAAAATTAAATTGTACAGATTTAAATTTCAGTCGCATATTTTGGTAAATGGAAAGCATTTTAAGAAATAGGAGGCTACGCCATTCCTTTTCAGAAAAATTATAAAATTCATTTATATTCAGTCAGTGGAAAGAGATGAATCCATTTTATTAAAACGAAATATTTTTAGACGGAACATCACGATCGAATGTTCTTTGTTTTTTACCCCGTTTTTCTTTACTAATTCCATTCGAAAATCTCACAAATCATTACAGATTTTTCCTTCTTTAGTGCTCTGCAAATAACACGAGCGAGAAAAACAACTTTTCAGCAAAGTGTGTTTATTTATCACTTCTAATTCATGTCGACAAATATATTTTAAAAGTGTGTGACACCCTTTGCGCTCTATCACATTTAATTTTCGTTTCGAATATTTACGCCCTTTTTACTTTATATGTTTTACAGGTTTTTTTTCTGAGAATTGATACTTTTATTTGTGGTGGCTTATTTTACGTCTTCCCATTGGATAGACCGATCTAAATGAAACAATTTCAAAAAGTTATTGTAGTAAAGAACGGAAGCTTTCACGTCTTTGGTCAAGTTGAAATCATGGTGTCAAAATTCAGGATCTCGTAGAGTAAAGATCCCTGAAGATGCCCCATGCAATCGTAGGCGAAACGTCTGATAATAATTTCAATTTGACACGATCGAAACCCAAGAACCATGATTTTCAAGTTATTGTAGTGGTAAATATATATAATTTATTTCAAAAAACATGCATCAGCCCAAAATAACAAAGAAACTTCCTAAATATGAGCTCGAAATGGTAAAATGATGAGATTGGAATAGAAATATTGTATTTCTTGTTAACTTAGAAAATGTTTACAAGTATTGTATTGCAGCGTAGGGTAAATTATTTCACACTATAAGGTAGTTTTTGACCTAAATGAATTTATCTCCCTCTTAGGATTTTTTGATTAATAAAGTCATTTCAGAAAAAATTGACAAAAGTAGGTTCCAGTATTCATAAAAAAAAATTTATATTTAAATTAAATTCAACAATAATATGAAAAAAGTTATTTTTGATATTAAAATTACTAACTAGAGGAAATGATAAGAATAACGTGACGTCTGTTGGCTTCAATGCAAGTAGGCAGCCAACGTCATAAAGATTTTCGTATTATCGACAAATATGACGATATTTTTTTTGCATTTTTTTTCAATTTTAATTACTCTGAAGTTGAGTAACCATTCCGGATTAATGATTATTGGTTGGTGTATGTTTTTTCAAACTCTGTCCCTCTCTTCAAATATATATATATATATATATATATATATACATATATATATATATATATATATATATATATATATATATATATATATATATATATATATATATATATATATGAATGGTTTGGTTACATCGGATTTCAATCCATTCGTTCAAAAAATCATTTTTACGACATTTCGCCAAAATCTCGTCTGGCATTTTCAAGTGCTGTTCGTCTTGTTACTCGCTGAGAACTGGGGCCCTATCCTCAAACTAGGGAACGTGAAGTGAACGGTGAAAAGGTGGCGAACGCGTATTCTTGAAATGTTCATCATTCATATCCTCGTTCGCCCGGTGGAAGGCAAGCGAATGGTGAAACATGCGCAAATGAAATGTCAACCGCTAAATGATATATTAACGCACGGATTTCAAAAAATAAAATAGTATTAAAAATTTTTATTTTATTTTTGGTTCTTCAAAATAACTCGTCATTAAAAAAAATAATATGTTGACGAAATGTTTCTTTAAGACGTTTTATTTTTTGAATAAACAGTTGAAACGTTAATTAGGTGGTACCCCGATATTTTTAATATTTTCAAATTTTTTAATAAAATATCCTTAGAAAGTTGAATATGTCTCGCAAATATTAAGCAAATCTGAGATTACAGGAGATTCTGTTCATAACTCAATTGTATGAGCGTGCTATTTAAAAATGTTTTTCTAGGGCCAGTTCTGCTTATGGATTTAACATAAATACTTGTGTCCATAACAGCCGAGTTTTATACAGTTAAATCTAACATAATTCTTTTCACGACGCAGCTTATAATAAATTTGAGAAATCACAATTTGTAAGCTATCTGAAACTTTTATTTAAATAAGTAACAAATTTTATATTTAAATTATGTTAACTACAGCACTTAACTTAATTAGACTGTGTTAAACACTATACGACACTACAGTGAAATAAATATTATGATTATAATTTATCGGGACATATAAATATGAACCCTACAGACCAACGAATGAGGTCATTCAGCATAAAAACCTTATGGTACATTTAATCTTGAAGTCTCTACAAATCTTTATAAAATAAAGAAAAAATATATTAAAAGTTGAATGTGAGATCCGCCAATATCTTTAATGGACGTCTTCTGTCTGGCCTTTGGTTTCGGTCCCTGATCATAAACAGTTTCTCTATCATTGTTCAAGTTTCAGGTTTTCTTTCAAATTTAGTTGTCAGGACAGAACATCGTGCAGTAAGAGGCCGGATATTTTGTGAATTCATACAATAAGTAACTGATTGGATAGTTTCCGTAGTGGATTGGGATGATGGCTTTTAGTCATAATACGTAGAGTTGTTATTTCCACCGTTTCAAGGTTAATCGATGCTGGTTTTCTGCAATTATTGTCAGTATATTACTTTGTATATATGATTGCTGTTTTTCTCGATATCCCTTTTTCGTTATATATTAGAATCTTAAAGCACTTGGCTCTTTGTATGTTAAACACTTCTAGAGTGTCAATTTAAGATAAATTTGATCTAGGCAAAGTAGAAATATTGTAATGACAATTAATAATTTCACAAAAATAACAACAGCACTATTTTTTTTTACTTTTGACGATTAATTTAAAGTACCAGAACTACTTTTTGTCTAAAATGGCAACAAAATATGCTACGGACATTTTCGGTCTGACAGCTCAATTTAATCTATCATCCATTTTATTTTTTGAAATTTTGGGGTTTTAGCACGTTCATATCTGGCAACATTGGCTTTTCAAGAATACGGCTTTTACTGTCAAAAAGTTTACATCGCCGTTCCCATCGCCATTCACATCACCCTTCACATCACACTTTCGAGGATAGGGGCCCTGATGGTGATATCTGTTGAATTTTGAGTTTTGTTTAGCTAGCTCGCTTTATTATTAGACGAGCTGCTTGGCAGGCTCTTCCCCTCTGCAAAGTGCCATATATTTGACTCTTGTATGCTGTTCTCTCGTGTATTAATTAATTTTTGTTGTTTTGTTTCTTGTTTTCCATGTAGTTGAAATATTTAAAGTATCGTATCGTTTACTGAGTTGTCCCGCTTTTTCGATTTCTGGGAGGTCTCTTATGACGCATCCTTTGCAGTTTTGTACTGGTGCTATTTATTTTGCTTTCTCGAAATCGATGGTATGTCAGGTTGTTTGGTGATGCTGAAATAGAGTTGAGGTTGTCTGTTTGTTTTTGAGACTATTCTTATGTTCCTGAATTCTTGCTGATATGCGCCTGTTTGTTTGTCCTATGTATGTTTGGTGACAATCTGCACATAGAATACTATAATCGCCGTGATTTTCAAGGTTTGTCGTATCTTTGGAGTATCCCAGGATGTTGGCTATTCTTTTTTGTGGTTTGAATATTGGCTGTATGTTGTGTTTTCTTAAGATTCTTCCGATTCTGTATGTTATTTCTTTTATGTATGGGATTATGTCTTTGTTTCTTGTTTGATCTTGGTCTTTGATTTTTGTTATGGTTTTTTCTTGTCTTTTTATGGCTTTCTTTATATCTGATTGTGCGAAACTATTCCGTTCAAGAGCTGTTGAAATGTGTCTTATTTCCTCTTGTTTTGTATCGAGTTCTGTTAGGCGGAGAGATCTTGATACTAGTGTATTGTGATTACTGCCTGTTTTTCAGAGGTATGGTGATGTAATTCTGTATTGAGATATCGATTAGTATGTGTGGGTTTCCGATATACGCTGAAACCCAGGGTATTGTTGGGTTTCCTAGTTAATGACAGGTGCAAAAAAAGGAAGTTTCTTATCTTGCTCGATTTCTAGCGTGAATTGGATTCTATGGTGGATATTGTTTAGGTATACCAGAAAATCGTTTATGTGTTCTTAAATGCGCCATTTGTTTGTTTGTATATTTGTTTTTTAGGCAGTGTTCTGTAAGTTCATTTGTGCAGGCTGAAATATCTTCATTCATCTAATCCAATGGTATATGGATATAGCAATTTTATATCGAGACTTGTTATGATGTCATTTTCGTCGAGATGAATATTTTTGATCATTTTGGTCAGATGTTAGGAGAACACACATATATATATATATATATATATATATATATATATATATATATATATATATATATATATATATATATATATATATATATATATATATATATATATATAGTCTTTGTTCTGGAGTTAATTATGACACATTCTATTAATTTTATAGGGAAATCATTCTGTGGTAAATCAGAATTAATATTTGCTATCTTCTTTTCAAGTGAATTGCGTGAATAAAAGAGTTACGTACCAACAGAGTTTTTAGAATCATATTTGAGATATTTTCCACTCTGTATTTCCCTATGGATAGACGGGGAGCTAATCATTTACATCTTGTTTCTTGGTAAATTTAATTCTTGGTCGAATAGAATTTAGATGTACTAAAAAGTTATTTAGTTTTTGATTATTACCCTTCAATACGAAGAAGGTATGGTAGATATATCTCAACCAAACTTTCGGTCTCTCACTGTCTCTCACAAACTCTCTCTCCAAATTAGCATATAGCAGTTATATTCATTAACTTGAGCTAGAGTTTAAAAAACACAAAAGTATAGAAATAAATTCATATCATATTACAGTGCTTAATTTCATAGTGAATGTAAAAAGTTTTTTATTTAAATAAAATGGATAAAATTGTAAAATAATAATGAATTGTAACAGTAATAGTGGTGTGCCAAAAATGTTTCAAAACTTTAAATTGAGACCTCGTGCCCGAAGTTTTTCTGGACTACCTCCAAGACCTTCAAGCGAAAGTCATTCAGGAAAACCTCCTAGGACACCAAATCCTTCACCTAAGAGCAGAGATCGGAGAAGACGTATGTAGAAAATTTATATGTAGTGTTTGTATCTATAATTTTTTATTATTTGTATTTTATGTACACCGTTTGAAAATTTGTTGTTTCAGAAATTTTTTTTATACTTCATTTTCTCAAAAATACAGCGTGTTCGGTCATATACTTTGAAAGAAATATCTACATATGCAAATATAAAAAATGTTTTTTATAAATATAAATCCGCAAATGAGTTATAAGGGAGCTAAAGCCATTTAAATGTTGTCCTCGAACACGGGTTTTTATTTAATATCTTTGGAACTGCTTAGCAATGTATTTTCTAATATTCAAACTAACATCAATAAATGCTATTTTTTTGAGTCAAGAGTGAGCAGCAGGTTTAGTCAGGGGCATTCTAACAGGGTGCGATCTGATTTATTTATCCCTATTTTTTTACACATCCGCTTTTTAAATTCTACTTAAAAATTGGTATTCCTCAAAACTGTTTGTAAAAAGTCACTATCCTAATAGTTTAGGAGAAAATCCGCTTTAATTAAATAAAATAATTATTTGTGTTTAAACTAAACATCTAAATTTGCTTATGACGAATATAAATTAGAAGCGAAAAAACATCAAGTGGCTTGTATTTAATATCAAAATAATAATCACAATTATCTGTCTTATTTGAGAGTTCTGCTCAATAACAATTCCTTGAAAATTTTTAATTTAAGTTGCAAATTGAAATAAAATATTAGATTATTTACTTACAGAATTAGCTGACATGCATTTTATGTATGACAAAGCTAATGGTTGTGGTCGAAAAGTTCGCATATTGTATCGAGATTCCTTTTGCAAATGGGAAAATTCCTTGCGAAAAAATATTTATTAAATTACACCAGCGCCAAATAGAAAATAACACTTTTATGCCAAATAGAAATGACTGTGGGAGGTCGTACTACTCAAACTCCACAAGCAGAAGAAAGAGTTCTAAAACTTATTGCAGCCAATCCAGATATAAGTAGAAGAATAATTGCTTGACAACAGGGTATCCCTAAAAGTGCTAAATAGGAAATTTTAAACTAGCAACTTCTTCGTCCATACCATTTACAAAGAGTTCAGATAGTTTAACTCATTTTTCAGAATTCAATTTTATGTATGGATGCAGTGGAAATGCCGCCAAAACCGATTTTTTCTTTATAAAACTTTTTCTACTAAAGATCTGGTAAATGTACATTAGCATGTGTGGGTAAACGAAAATCCCCACGTAAATTTAAAGCTCGATTTCAAAACAAGTTTTCCATTAATGTTTATGCAGGTATCCTGGGATGCCTCAGCATTTAGAAATAGAGAACAAGAAATAGACGGATTTTGAATACAACCTGCTAATAACTTATTCAGCATTTAGAACCTTACGGTAAAAAACTGGAACCATTCTTTATGCATGAGGGGGCTCTGCTTCATTTCAGTGATTTGATTCGAGAGCACTTAAATCGAACTTATTCAGACCGATGGATCGTGGTCTCGTTCATCAGATCTAAATTCTCTAGACAACTTTTTTTGGGGTTATTAAAAATCCCTAGTTTATTCAATACCTCTCGCAAATGTGCAATAACGTGAGATATATTGTTACCAAGTAATTCGTAATCAACAAGGAATTCTTGAAAAAAACAGAAATCATTTTCAACATTAAATATAACTTTTTTTTTGGCTGATACTTAATTTTCTTTTTATTTTTTCTCAATCCACAATTAACTTTATTAATTAAATAACGTAAGCAAAATACCATGTATGATTATTGTTGACATTTTTTCTTCTTAATTTATTTTAAATTTAAGGCTAATGAAAAACAAAGAATGTTTGTTTGTTTTATTTTACGCCTCTCACCGATACCAATGCTTTATTTTTAGATTTTAATTTTCAATTTTCCTATCTAAAAGTCTATTTGTTAACATTTTGATACAAATTCTCAAAATATCTTAAACAAAACAAAATGAACCAACTAGAAGATATAAGTTCTAGGGCAATTAAATTAAGTTTAAAACATTAGATGAATCCGGCCGCTACAGCCATAAACATAGGATATATAAACTGCACGTCCCCAATGCCGTTGCTACAGTTCAAGAGAGAAAGAAGATTCAAAACAGTATTCTCTTACTTTTTTTAATGGTCGAATCATTGACCTACATTATTTTCAAAGGCAGATGAACATTGTGTCTGATTCTATTCTCTGCCTGTTAGAAACAGACAGAATATGACTCCCAATTTTCTTTTTTCTGCCACACTATGGCAATAGTTATTGATGACCTAGGTCTATAATCACAAAAAATAGGATCTAATTGCCAGGGAAGTTGGATTTTTGACTTGCCAATTTTGTTTTTTTTACATACATGAATAAACAAAAAGTCGTGATACTTCATCATCGATGCCTAGGGCTCGTTGGGCCCTCTACACTCCACCATAGCTGTAGGTCATTCGATACAAATCATCTTTACAAATCCAAGCAGCATCGTTGATTGAGCTTGCCTAACGATTTCTGGTGATAAAATTGTATCGCGGAACTGCTCAGTTCGTTGAGTATTGGCCAATCTCTGAAGACATGGTCAACAGTTCCGTCCTCCTCCAGGCACCATCTGTACGTCGATTCATCTACTACACCAATCTTACGAAGATAGTCCCTTAGGTGACAATGTCCTGTCAACAGCCCCACCACAATTCCCTAGTAAACGGGGCAGTAAGTCCAGTTATATATTCCTTAGCACACCTCATTCCGGGAGCTCCTCTCCACTATTCAATAGTTGTACTTTCTAGCAACAATTTTAATTACTTTTTACCAACGATAATTGGGACAAGTAGAATTGGTTAGGGTCCACAGTCCACTTCCTCATTCCCATATATACCCGAGTGACCCAGGATCCACACGAGTCTGATTGTGCAACTGTTCCTTGACAGACTGTTCAGTATATCCTTGCACTCCGAGACCAATCGCGAAGTTAGTACACTAGACTTGAGTGTCATTATCGCAATCCTACTGTCTAAGGATATATTTATTATCTTATTCCTGTCCCTCTCACCGAGATGGCCCCAATGCGGAATAGTATAAATTTCCGATGTAAAGATCATTGCATGTTGTCCGAGAGAGTGGAACTCTCTAATTTCCTTCCTCCTGTCGAACACTCTTACTCCAGCCAGCAGCCAGCCATGTAAATCTGTTTGCATAGAGAATAAAGAACATCTCTCCACCACGCTTTCCCAGACACCTGAATAGCTACTTGTTCAGGTTCCAAGAAGCTCTAGGCAACTAAGATGATAGATAGCCTTCAGGGCATCGTTCTCTATTTATAAGTAGAGAGGAGGGAGGCTTACCAGGATCTCCAGAGCCCAAGTGGGGACAGTCCTTATCACAGTCTTTAATCCCACACAAGCCATTCTCTTAACTTTATGAAGTTAAAGGTGATTTTTGCGGTTGATTATACTAGGCCAACATACAATAACAGCGTACATTATCCTGGGGCGGATCATCCTATATTACATATACATATATACCAACAAACCTGAGTACCCTAAAGATAAATTAGGAATTTTTTTCCGAACATAAACAAGATTTTATATTTTTTCCCTGTTTAGTAATAAAAAAAAACGACATTTTAATTCTTGTATTTTTGAGGTTTAAAACTTGGTAGACCTACTGTTGCATTTGTCAATTTAAGCCCTCTCTTGTCAACTTAGACCAGTTATGTTAGCTCATGTTAGGGGGAATTAAAAGGTTCAATTTGTCATAAGCTT
The DNA here is from genome assembly GCA_034092305.1 of Diaprepes abbreviatus. NCBI lineage: Eukaryota > Metazoa > Arthropoda > Insecta > Coleoptera > Curculionidae > Diaprepes > Diaprepes abbreviatus. The sequence goes on from JASJET010000103.1 coordinate 18,039,285, forward strand.
AAAGCTACGTATGTAATTTAAATCCCAGACAGAGTTACTACATAAACACAATATTTAGCTTCAAGTTTATTTTTCTAGTAACATCTTAAATAATCCAAAAATTGCGAATTTTAAAATATTACGAAAATTTTTACTAGCTAAAGTTATGCCGGAAATTTAAAATTAGTATTTCTTACATTCTTCATCTCACCCTATTTTTTGCTTCTTGTAAATTCAATTAACCTTTAAAAACAAAGGGTCTAAATTTAAACTTGAATTATTTTGACACCTGAGGGCTGAATGTAAATGACGTCTATAGCACTTGTTTTGATTCATTTGTCTTAACATAATAACGAAATTCTTAAATAAATAATGGCAAAAGCCTTAAATTAGTTCAAGTGCTTTATTGTTCGAACTTTTGTAATGATTATTACTGCGAATTTAATTACGAAAACTCTGGATTTTAGCTTTTTGCTAGATTAAAAAGATTTAATTCAATAAGGTTTCTTCCAGAACATTTATTAGGTGCTCATACTTCATAAAACTTTGTTCCGAAATATATCTTAACTTCTGTACATTACACCTATAAATAAAAACTCTTCTTTAAAAAAATCGACTATAATAATAGTTTGCTAAAAGCAAAAACAAAGTCTAACGTTATTAAGATCTGACTCAGCAAGAATTTGAATTGTAGATAAATTAAAAACAATTATTTTTAAATAATTTCCTAGAAACTTTTGTCGATGTATTTTTTAACCTTCTTTTTGACCTAACCAACTAAAGTTTTAGTCACAAATATTTTAGAATTTTATATAGAAGGTAAATCTTTAGGAAAAACAATTTTTATTAACACAACACACACGACATAGAACACTGGTCAAAGCGAGGTCGAGGATCGAACCCGCCTCGCACTGGTCAAAAATCAATCATTTAACTAACTACATCAATGCCCCTATTGATGTATACAAAGTATTTTTCAATTTACATTAAACATGAAAAAATTTGTCAGATCACCGCTATGTTGGCAAGAATATACTCTTTAGAGAATATTATAGAACATGTTTTGCAATAAAGTAACGTCATTACTTCGCATGCAGTATAATAGGTGGCGCTATTTTGTTATATGCATTTCATCCAATTCTTACCAAAAAAAGAAGACATCTTCATCATTTTCAAAGAAGTATGGTCCGATGATTCCTTCTGCCCATATGGCATATCAAACTGATAATGCATTGGAAGTTTTAGCAAAGCATGTGAATTTTCTATTTCGCAATTCTGGAATTCTACTTGATTACAAAGCCATTAAGTTAAAAGTGACCATCGTCACCATAGAATGTATCGTCCACTTGCAGTTGTTCCAAGATCCAGTTGGTAAAATTTATGTGTTGCCCATGTTTGGTTACCCTGCCTCACTGGCACTCACAGCAGTCACATTTAGCCGATCTTTCAGGAAAATGGCAATTAAAACATCCACTCAAATTAATTGATAGAATTTTCAATACCGGAAAATTATAATTGATTAAATTATTTCATAATTTTCGAATCGTCTTCATCAAGTGTTCCATTTTCCTAATAAATTTTCACTTTTAATAAACATTCTTCCAAAATGTGACGCAGTATATATATATATATATATATATATATATATATATATATATATATATATATATATATATACTTCAATTTTAAAAATTACAAAATATGAGTGACCCAATAATTGACAGACAAAAATGGCGTTCGATTTGAAATTCAAGTTCTTGTAAAAACACTCTTTATTAGTCCATTGAAAATATTCATTTCGTAACTTAACTTTACTAGCCGTAGTCTTTTACATATACTAGCAAGAATAAAAGTATCTTTGATTTTTTTTATTACTTTTATTTATCTTCTATTTTATAGTAAAAACAGTCGGAACCAGTTTACTATTTTGCAAAGAACAAATGTGATGCATTGAGTCCCGACTGCTTTGATTACAATTTAGAAGTATTACTGTATTATTTTAATAACTTTTTATTTTCAACTTCAATTCTGACAAATTGTCAAAAAATTCAAGTTACATCGACGACGTCTAAAACTAAACTGTCCACAAAAGCCGATCTGGATCCTTTATATAAGACTTTATATCTTTCTAGAAGGATTCTCTACTACATGGTGTAATAAAAATAAGAAAAAGGAGTAATCTGGTGATTTTTAGACCTTCTGTCATAAGCTTTCTGTGTTAAAAATAAGGAAATAGAATTGTCTAAAAGGTAAAATTATGAACTTGTAGAAAATAAACCTAAAACCCTACAAACTAGAAACACAAACTAACACTATGAAGTGTGTACTGCTATAAATTCATTACATTGCCCCCTTCCAAATATTAATCGTCCCGATCGACCTTCTTGATCTTGATAATGAGCCAATCTGTCAAGATGCACAACTTTCATCTTCTCATGAGGGCTTTTCTGAATTCGGTAGACCAGATCGCTTACGCGGGTTACTACATTCTATGGACCTTCCCATGACTTCTGAAGCTTTGGTGAACACCCTCTCATTTGTTTCGAATTGTACAACTAACCATGAATCTATCAGTGTTAGCGTTCAAATCATAGCGGGTCGCTTTCTCTTTGTAGTCGTCGCTGTACCTTCTCAAGGATAACCTGTAGAACGTTCTTCTTCTGTAGTCTCTTTTGCGGACTAATATAAACTCATTGTGAAACACATTACAATTTTTATAAACACACTACGGCTTCATCCTTACACCCTAAATTTCTTTTCAGGGCAGTGGCCTTCGCTGGCTTCATTACTGTAGTGAACCAGAATGCGAATCATTCTACACATTCTCTTGAGAGGCAGTTGTCATCGCTTCCAGTGTTCATTACAGCATCAAATTTGCTTGCAGTCTTACTCAATCTTGGAACTGTGGTCAAAAGTAGAAAACATCCTAGCAATATATTGCTATAACTGTCTAGTTAACAACTTTTAATTTTTTAACAGAAGCATGAGTGATCAACAGATATAAGGAATAATATTTATTGCGTAAAGTCGAAGTTCGATAAAACATAAATATTGACATTTTCAGTAATTTGCCTGCAGTTATTGAACATAACAAATGGTTGTCCTAAAAAATTCAGCTCAAAACCCTCAGACTATAATTCTTGCCTATTTGTAATTCTAAAAAATCACGTAATTCGAAAAAGAAGAACATTTTCTCAAAAATTGAAAATTTTGAGGTTATGTGAAAACTAGGGACAACACAATAAAACCGCCTTCAGATTCATTATCAACGAGTCAAAATCCATAGGAAACTATGGGCCTCGCTTATAGCTCAAACAGTTTTTGTAGGGCTATGTTAGATTGTGCTATATGTCGGCTATATTGGATAAGAAATATTCGTATTAATGAATGATAAATCTCAATCACATGCAGTTGGCGTAGTGGTTAATTATCTCTAGACAGTCGAAACTCAAAAATTAGAAAGGCCACCATATATCTCAAACTTAAATCCGTTAGAGGATACATCACAAATCAACAAAAGTGCCAGTTCCAAGTACAATACAAGAGCTTCAGTGAGCAGCATAATAAAAGTCGTTGCAATTCATCAATAAGAAGTTTAAACTTTATTTAAAAGAGAACGTTTTCTACTATCATCCGATATGTCTTATTCTGTGATGCAAAAAAATATCCCACATGTATTTTGTTTACGTTTTGAACATTTCTAGAGGATGAAAACTACTCTAAAGTGAATTACTAAAAACATTATTTTTTCAATTATAATTTACAAAGCTGATTTTTCCACGTAAAATCTCTTGCATATCATCAGGTTTACAAAAATAGTTTTATAGATATAATTTTCTTAATAAATATCTTTTGAGCTTTTTAGTTTAATATCACCCTCGAGGGATCTTGAAAATTTTATTTCTTTCAAATCATAGAAAATGACGTCTATAAACCTCGATTTTGGATTTCTCTAAGTTCTGTGTAACCAGTAGAAAATGTACATTAAGGCAAATCTAACATTGTCTGGTATATTAAAATCATTCAAGTCATTCAAACACCAGGGAATAAATAAATGTATGTAGTTGTATAGTACAAATAAAGAATGTTTTTTTTTTAAAGCAAGCGACTTTGATTTGTAGTCATATTGTAAACTCTTGCTTGAAGGTTACAGATCCCTTAATTATGTTTCCTCTAATAACAATATGGAACATTGGAAATAAAAACTGTTATTTTAAAAATAGATATTGCCTTCTAAATAGTGCTACGCTGATATTTTACACCAAAATCTCACAGTTAATTAAGATAAAAACCGATAATAAAATATTGCCAGAACAAATAATAAAATAAAATTACCAGAGTATAGATAAACGTTAGTAGTCGCGCCAGCGAGCAAATATGCCAAGCAAACCCCTCTGCCGGACAGTAGGGGTGGGTTATTTAGTTATAATTAATTTCAATAAATGTTAATGAATATATATTATGCTATAAATGTGTTACACAATCTAGTGTCTATCGGCGACAAAACATAATGAAAATTCTGTATATAGGATAAAATACCAGAGAATTGCACAAAGCCTTACTAAAAAAGGAATGAAATTTAATTTACAAAATTAATTTTCTGAAATAAAAAAAAAGAAAATAATACTAAGTTTACTTATTAATCTTGTGGCCAAACTGTCTCGAATAAATTAGGCTGCAACACTGCTTAACTGTGTAGTGATATATAGGTACTAGTTAAAAACAGGTGTCCATTAATTAATAACTGAAGGTTTTTACCAATAGGTGGCTGAAAAAGAAAACCAAAACAGCAAACTCCTGAGTCTTTATGTGATGTTAAAAATTTCCTTCATTGAAATGTGTACAACTACTAAAATCCCCGCCTCAAGGTGTATTCCTGTAAAAATAATTCAATAGACAGCAAAACAGGTAAAAGATAAGGTAACTTAATAATTCCGAAAACATTTAAAATATTCTACGCCTTTAAAACACGAAAAATGAACCAAATAAATTGAGATGCAAAAATCACAGGTTCTTTAGTTGTTTCAGAAAGGAAAGTAAAATGTCAAGGCAAAAGGCCTCGGCTCTATTTATATCCTTATTTAGATCCATGCGTGCGCAAAATTTTATTTCCTTGTGGCATATTCAGAATATGAAATAAATGATACTTCAAAAATTATCCTCGTCAAAAACAGTCGACTGAACTAAATTTGTTAAATAAGCCAATTCATTAATCAGCATTGGTTATTTTTAAATTAAATAAAGACATTTCTCGCCGGTCATTCCCAACGACTAAGTAATGTTTCTGCCCAAATTTCCTTCTCAAAAATTATAAATTTTCTGAAAGTTTGGGAATCCTGTAAACTATATGTCGCCCCGAATCGACGAATTAAGATATGACGATTACAACACAATTGACTGCAATAAAAAGATCAAAACATGCAAAAATTAATACCTTATCAGTGCTAATTTAAACTAAAAAAAAAAAACAGAACATAAGCAAAGCAAAATCTACGGAACTAATCAAAGAAATTACAAGAAATTTACCATACGAAAGGAAGGATTACACATAAATAATAAGCAAAAAGCAGAGGGTTAAGTGGAAAAAGTAGTAGTAAATTCAGTAACAATAGAAATAAATACAATATCCCACAGTCTAGTGAACGTCAAACTAAACAACATATATAAGGGTCAAACAGTCATAATCAAATGTAACTCAAAAACCGTACTTTGTAATGTAAGAATTTAACCAAAAATTCATGAAGGTAAAAATAACTGAACTGTAAAAGAAATTAACAAGGAAGTAGAACTACGAATATTTGTAGTAAACCAAAGCAACTAACCGACAAATAACATGTTTTTATTCGAAGAATTTATGAGAGATACTGGAAGAAAAGAATATTGTATTGGCCCATAACGTGAGTATTTGCAAAAATAAGGTAAAATTAACTGAATTGTTCATAGTAAACTTATATTGAAGTTTAAATCTTGATAACTGTTCAGAAGAAAACCTATTATTTTTACTCTTAAACAATACTTTTATAAATTATTGGTTAAGAAATTTAGGAGTAATATTCATTATCCACATATGATATCTTATTAGATACGGGTTGCTCACCAATCAGTACATAGCATTACAATGACCTATAAAACAAACTTTATGTCGTTACCAGATCAGCTATGAAACAAATAATAAAAATAATTTTTAATTGACTTAAAAGTGCTTCTCGGCATGTTGTCAAATAGAAATTCGCAGTTTTTAAGAATTTAAAATTGGTTCATTAAAAATAAGCGATTTAGAGGAAATAAATTCTACACCACCTGACGTGAGAAATGCGGCGAAATTAATGACAGACAATCTTTTACCTTCAAACTTTTTTAACCAGTTAAGAAATGTTTTACTTTTCCTAACTGGTTGCGTAAAATAAGAACAACTTTTTAATACTTCACACAGTTTTGTCACTTCTCAAAATTAGAAAATAGATAAATGTAAAAATAAAAAATAAATCCGAAAACTGAGCCTCAAAGTGGAATTTTACGACATACGTAGTTCACGAATTCTCAGTCTCACATAGAAAGAAATGAAGAAATAAAAAGAAAGTGTATATTATTTTTCAATATAGTCTTCTGTTATTTCTACAGTCTTTTTAGAGTGTATAGAAACACTGCTGCTTGAACTGGAACATTGTTGCAAAACCACCAAATACCCGGAAATGCCGACGGTTCAAAATTATATTCTCTACTGATTTGATATTCTCACTAGTTATTATAGTTATTCGTGATTCATGTTTTAAAATGTCTCGTCTCCAACAAAACAACTGATAGCAATTTTTTGTAATAACAAATATATAAAAGTTGGCCTCAACAGATTTCACTAGTTTCTCAATATGTGTTCGTGTTAAACCTTCTTTAGTTAAAAACTATATTACGTCCTGAATATATATATCATACAATAGTCGTAAACAAAGTAATGCTACACTAGCTTGTAATGGATGTTACTCATTCCGATGATTTAGGGAACTCGACTTATGACTCAAACTTAGGTAATGAAAAAGAAAATCAAAACAGCAAACTCCTGAGTCTTTATGTGATATTAAAAAAAATCCTTCGTTGAAATGTACACAACTACTAAAATCCCCCTCTCAAGGTGTGTTCTGGTAAAAATAATACAATAAACAGCAAAACAGGTAAAAGATAAGGTAACTAAACATTTAAATTCAATTTCCGATAAAATTTAAAATATTTTACACTTCAAAAACACGGAAGATGAACCAACTAAATTGAGATGCAAAAATCACAGCTTCTTTAGTTGTTTCACAAAACGAAGTAAAATGTCGACAGTAATAGTTGTGATTAGACGTTCAATAAGTAACCACTGCTTGTCACTAGGTCAATACGTACTATTACCAAAGCCAATTATAGCTAACGCTAGTAAAAATATTTGCCATTAAATTGGCAAAACGAACACTTTGGTGATTCGGATCATCCGAAACACCAATTTTAAAGATCCGGATCAATCGTCCGGTTCATGTGAAGAATTCTAAAGAAATTCAAACAACTTTCCGATCTCCCCTTCTTTTTATTGTATCATTTTAAGAAATAGTGCCCTACTGATAATGTACACCTCGATCATGTTTTTTCTAGATATAAATAAAATAAAAAAAAGTTTAAGCTTAATGGCGAATGTTACCAACGTTATGGCTAGTAATATTTGATGTTGCGGGTCCCTCATTAACAATTTATAGACCGTTTGCTATGATAACCTCATATACAGGGTGACTCAACGAAAAGGTAGAGGAGTCCATAACTGTGATTTTTTTAACACAAAACCCGTCGATTTTCTTTGAAAAGAAGACATCGTTCGACGTCCATAAATTAGTTTTACCTGCAACACTCTACGTGGGAGATGCATTAAATAGAAAGGATTGTCAAGTTCCACATCATTGAAACGCACTTTTAATTTTCTATACAATCATGGGTCATTTTTGAGGTTCAATCAATTCAAGCGGGTGGTACTTAAAACATGCAGATTTCATATCAAAGTTATCTAATTAAAAATGATTATGGTTAATAATTAGAGTAAAGAGGTTTTCTTAGATTTAAGGCAATAGTAATCAACAATTTCATACAGTAATAATGGTTTTTTTCAGACCCTCCTCATAGTAATATACCCGAATTTATATTTTTTTTTCAGATAAGAGACTATTTACTATTTAATAGTCGACGAGTTTGCTGACGACTTTATACGTGTTTCCTCATTTAACATAAAATTATTAAAAATAGGATACTCAGTTTACGAAAAAATGGAAATGATTCACAATCGTTTTATAAAAATACCAAATGTTAGCTATTTAATGAATGACATGCCAATAAACACGTCCACTTCGAAGCTGTATTAGAATTTATACCAAAATCCCTAGAGACAGAATCTGTGGCCAATCAAGAGCAGAACAGTAAACGCTTAAGCTGTGGAAGTAGCGGTTCTGGGACACGTTGCTGTAGATCTTACGTTCAGTACACAACAGTTGGCATTTGTATGTGGTGTAAATCGCGGCAGTGTACAACGAATTTTAAAACATTACAAATTCCATCCATTCAATTAATCCAAAAACCATACGTATATTGACCACCAGCTCCAATTCTATGAAGTCGTCAGTTAACGGGCGAGAAACAGTCTAAATTTTCTTTTTAGTATTAGTTTTTCCGATAGGTGCTCCTTTTTCCTTGGCTTGGTTAACTGATATTATTGCTGCTATTGGGCACACTTTAACCCAAGTGTATTTTACGATGTGCATACACAAGACCCTGAGCTGGTAATTATGACCACTCCCTTATTGGTCTTTTTTATACCTGGTAACCTAACTTGTGATAAGTATTTGGAATTGCTGGAAGAAGCTATTAATCCAGCTAAAATCACGAATATCGAGACGACGATTACTAGCTAAAGATGAAGTAATGTTTCAGCAGAATGGAGCTCCTCCTTATTATGCCCGGCATGTTTCTGAATTCTTGAACCACACATATCCGGCTCGTTGGATAGATAGGAGAGGAACCATAGAATAGCCTCGTCGATCCCTAGATTTAAGTAGCTTTAATTTCTTTTGTTGATAATATTTGAAAAGTAAAATTTACGCCACCCAACCAGACTTTCTGGAAAATCTACGTCAGCGTATTATTAATGGATGCTGCCATGTCACTCCCCAAATACTATAGAAAGTACGTCAGCATTTTCAGCAAAATCTGTTATATTACATGGAAGTAGAGGATCAACAATTTGGATATTTACGGTGGTAAAATCTCATTAATTAAATTTGTGTTTTGTCTTGTAATTTTGTAAAGAATCGTTTAAACCTCAAAAATCACCCATGACTGTATAGAGAATTAAAAGGATTTTCCAATGATGGGCAAATTCACTACAATTTTATTAAAATTAAAATTTTGGAGGGAATACATCCGCTGCATAGGGAATTGCAGTTAGAATTAATTAATTGACGCCGAAAGATGTCCCCCTTTAAAGAAAATCGACAGGTATTTGTGTTTACGGACTTCGTTACGTTAAATAAAACAATCCTAAATTCTTGTCTGCAGGGTCATTGGCTTTGTTGTTACTTTTGCTGATCCGCTGATTATTAATCTGACGAACTTTGGCTTGATCCGTCAACGGACTCAGTGTTCCAGACTCGATGAAGGCACAACGTCCAATTCAACAGATTCCGGCTCACTGTTGGTTCGATGGAACATGTCACCAGTCCAAGTCCGAGTAGAGAGAGGGATATTTTAAATTTTACTTCCCTTGGAGTTTAAACTGATATAGATAAAAAAGAATGGATCTTTCAAATCCAACCCACTTCTATTTTCTACTACACAACGTACACTGTGATACTTCGTTTAATACTATCTAATTTGGTTCTATTATAGGCTCAATTTTCCTTTTTTCTGAAATTTCTAATTTAAGCTAATTTACGAAGAGAAATAATGTTACATAATATGTATTATCCAGGTGTTTTGGTTTCTAGGTAACAAAGCAAAAATGTTCTTCAACTAGGAAATTTTGATATTAACGAAAAATTGTAGATTGTTGCTTGTGTTTAAATAAAGCATTCGGTGTTTTCTTTCACGGTAACATGAGACTTAAATAATTAAAAATTAAAAATAATATTTTTATCTTGGTGAGGTTCAACGAAATCTAACTTTTATAATTAAAGACCTATGATAACCAACTTCTTCTGGAGCGCTCCTCAAAAAGATCCTTTTTTACAGAAAGCCACGGAATATTCACCCCAAAACACTTCATTACCATATTCTCCATATCCATTAGCTGTAAATCTCATCATACCTTTCATCCTATCATAATATTTTAAAATCCTTTTAAAAACCAGACATGGGCAAAACCTAAATGCTAATCTATACTCGTATACCAAAAGGCTTTACATCTGCAAGTAAAAAGGCTATTTAATTTTCCGAATTCTCTGAATTCGCTGAATTCTTTGAGCGGCCGCAGAATCTAATAGAGCAATAAAGAGTGACCCTATATGCAAACTAGTCTTATAAATCCCGTATGGGAGGCCAGGTCGGTGTCAGGAGAATTTTCGCATTATTTTATTCCTTATAATGTACGTTAATGTGGTCTATGTAAAGTGTGAATTCCGGTGATGGTAAATTTACCGAAAATTTCAAAACTATAAATAGTTACAATAATGAAACAGACATTTAATCCTTATTCTATGGAGATAAACTTAACATAAACATAACCTTAGTTTTATGAAGAAATTTAAAATATTGAATAAATGCAATTGCATAAGGTCCCATGAAAACCTGAGATTCTGTTGAAAAAATGTTGTTTCCTTGGTTGGTTCATTAACTTGTATTCGTTAGACGTCCTTTAACCAGAGAATGTTTTCAACCTTTTGGAAGATATCTTGGTTAGTTTCCATTATTATAGAAGCATTTTCCTTTTACCAATTATATCCAAAGTTTTGGAGTTGATTGTTACCTATAAACTTTTTAGCAGATTTAAATATAACCCACATCCAGACCAAGATGGATATTTTACAGGACGATCTACTGCGTGAAGAGGGCTCTCACGTTTAATTATTTATGTATTTAATGTATAGCCTTAACGGTAGAATTACAAGACTAAACACAGCAGCGACGAGTAAAAAACAATACCACATTGACAGGTTTATGAGGCGAACGTAACGAAAACATTTCAAGTTAGTTATCAAATATGTAGATTAACTATAAAGTTATCTATAACTGATGTATCTATTCAATTGACACTGATGTTGGACGAAGAAGATCTTTACAATCTCCTCCATGCGCTTTCAGGAGGCATTTCTGTACCATGCGGCATACGATTTATCGCTCGGCATCGCAGTCGTGCTCGTAACAGAGTATCTTATTCCGTTTATAAAAAGTATCAGCTCATCTAGCATGATTGGTCTAATTATATTAAGTGTGGACTATGGCTTGCAGTCTAGTTTAGACCTATCAGATGTCTTTACGGGACACGAAATAGTGACCTCGTGAAGGCTCGTATGGCTCCATTCGTCCCTCGATTTGTTCATGAGATTCAAATTATTGGCTAAGAGCTGTTCTGCTCTTTTCAGACGATGGTGCCGGAAGCGAACGCTGCTCGTGTAGGGTCGATCGCATTCTGCGTATGCCATTAGTTACAGATTCGTCATTAACTTTTTGTACTCTATGATAGAGTTTTGTACTGGTATAGATTTGATTGTTTCAGAGATTAAGCACATGAAATGGTTTTGCTACGTATCTAGAATCTTTGGGTGCGTACTATTTAATCACACGAAGGTACAATATTCAAACGCTGAGAAAACCAGTCCAAATGCAGAACAGCGAAAAATTGTCGCAGAAGAGTCCCCCGATTTACCTTTCAGATCTTGTATGAGACTGTTTCGCGTTTTGAGTTCTACTGTGGTTTTTATGAGATGCTACTTCAAGAATAGTGTTCTGTCCAAAGTAACCCCCAAATATTTTGTATGTAGGCGCCTGTTTTGTAAATCACATTCAGCTCCCTATTGCTAGGATAAAAACACCTTACTTCTATTTTTTTTTACATTTGGCTACTACCTCGATTTGAAAGAAAAATTCCCAGAATATCCAGGTCGGAAGTAAGCACTTCTTCAATTTTCTCCATGGGTCTACTTCTAGTTGCTACGATCCAATAATCAGCATATCCAAATTTCTTAGATTATATTTCGGAGATGTCGGCTATGTAAAAGCTGAACCGTAGTGGATCTAGTGCAGTCCCTCAGACAAGCCATTGTTTAACTTTTCCTATTACTTGTTTTTGTCTATTATGAATTGAAAAGCTCTGTAGCCTAACACGTTATTCATTAGCCGCAGAATGAGCTTGCAGCGGATGACACGAAAGAGTTTGTAAAAAATACCCTCCTTCCATCCTATGTCATAAGCGGTGATTAAATCAGTGAATGCGACAGAGATTTTAAGCTTTCTCTCACAGCCTGTTTTTATATAACTTATGAGTGAAAGAACCTGAACAGGACTAAAGCCTAACTATTCTATAAGTATATGTTATAAAAATTTTTGGACTGATTATGTTGTACAGGAATCTCTCCAAGAGCTTATAGCGTACAGTTAGTGATGCTATTAGGCGATAGGTTTGGATTTGTCATTTGAGTTTACCAGCTTCCAAATAGCAATAATTTTGATTTGGTTCTTAGGTGTATGTCTTCTATACTGATCTCACAAAAGTTTTCGATAGTTCGTGTGGTTAGCTATTAGTTAAAAACTATCAACAATGAAAGTCTCTGCATTATACATTCAGTAAATCGAGTCATATGTGACAGGTCGAAGTAAGTGCGTGAGAGTTGGTAACGTGAAAATAACTATTACATCCAATGTATCTCAGAGTTCCTCCCTAGGCCTTGCTTTATTTTTACTTATTATTAATATGTTAAGTATTTCTTTAAAACGTTCAAATATATTTACTATGCAGATAATCTGAAAATCTTCTGTGCTGAAAACTCATCGGTACCCTGTGTAGCTGTGCAAAAACCCCCAAATAATTTATTCAATTAGTTTGATATAAATTTTATATAACTTAGCATGGGCAAATGTAAAGTCATGCGATTTTCAAAGCGAGAAATTTAAGTTTTAACAGACATAAAGAGAATATAATTTTAAAAGTTACAAAAATATTTTATTGTGATTTTTAATACCCAACCGCTAACAAATCTATATTATTAAGGCTATCAATCTTTATATAAACTAGACCTGTAAGAGTATCCGATCAGATGACTAATCATCTTCAGAGTAGAATCTAATAATCTCAAAGTATACGAAAGTATTTAGGTATATGATTTATTCATCATTGAGAATAACACACAAAAAAAAAATAAAATTTTGTTTGCAGCGACTTGACTCACCTTACTATATGTAATCGAGCATGCTGAAACCGAATCCCATCACGTTAGGTTTTTTTCTAACCTCAAAAAATTGTTTAAAAACCATAAAATTCAGTAAAAACTCAAACAAAGCCCCATAATCATATATTCCATCAACTCTACAACCCCGTAAGCTTAAAACACCATAACCCTAAACCCTAGAATCCCACAATCCAGTGAAAAAGAGACTAATGCGCATTCAGGCAACATTAGTGATGCTTTTTCGAATCCCAAGGGCTTTAAATTAATAAAAATAGATTTGCTTCTGTCTGTTACATGTGTAACGTGAATGTGGCTGGCACTCCCACCCTCCCTGGTCGACAATTTGCTTTTGATTGTCATACTGAACTTTTGTGATATCCCGCCCCCTCAAAGAGAGAGGCTAGATCCGCTTCTGTAACAAGATATTCATCTTTTCAGAGCTGCGCTCACATGATAACGACGCTTGTGGGCCCGCTTGCTCACTCTGACCAGCAGCCGATACTGCATTGTAAATTTTTTTCGTGTATTTGCCATGATGGCTTGAACGCCGTTATCCAGGGTCTCTGCCAGATAACGAAATAATTCCGTTTTTTACCGCCAACTACGTGGGGGTGCCATGGATTGCAAATACATGAAATAAAATTTGTTTTTTTCAACTTTGACAGAAACCACCCTTTTGACTCATTACCTATGGAGTTATAAGTTTACAGGATTATAGAGTTTCTGAGGTTATAAGGTTTTAAGATTATGAGATGTTAAAGTTAAGTAGTAGTGGAGTTAAAGGACATAGCTCTTTCAAACATATTAATTTTCACTGTTTTATGATTTTAAGCATATTTTTTTGAGGTTAGGAAAAAAACCGACGTGACGGCATTATTTTAACTTCAGATTCGATTTTAGCAGACTCGATTGCATATAGTAAGGTGGGTTAGGTTCCAGCAAACAATATTTCGATTTTTTTGTGCAGTTGTGTAATAGGTAATGAATGCGAATCGAGAAATGAAGATTTCAAGATTGAATGATCCTACTGGGAGGTTAATATCAGTCTATAGGCCCATATCTCAAATGCTTCCAGTAGGTCACTAATTTATTTTAGGTCTAAGCCATCATTTCATACAGCAGGACGGAAATCACATAACATTGGAACATTCTGATTTTAAGTTGTAAACTAAGGTCATTACTGTATAGCGCTTTTCTCATTTTATTAAATACAGCACTAGCTTGTTCAATTTTCAACCTTATTTTCCGTGTATAGTCTTTATTTTCGTTAGCAATCATTCCTAGACTTCTAGCAGTATTTCTTGACTGCCTGTACTAGTATTGATCTTATTCCTAACATTTTAAGTAATTGTGCTTTTGAAATTTGCATTAAATTAATACAGTGTCGTCCGGTGTATCTAATATTGTGAATATGCTCTCAATTGACTTTTATTCCAATCGTTTTGTTCTAGTGCTTTCTACGTTATTTCATGCGAATATAAATTAAATAAAAATATTGAAAGTACTCAACTTTGTCTTATATCTCGTTATGTTTTCATTTCTGGTCTGGTTAAAATACAGATAAGTTATTATTCTAATATCTCTCATATCTATGTTTTGGTCTCTAGGAAGCTGAATGCCACAATTATGACGAACACTATCAAAGACTATTGTAATAACTAAAACAAAGTGGTTGATTGACATTGACACAACTTTGCATCAGCATATTAAAGTCAGGCGAAGTCTCTTTTGTGCCCGTAGTATTGTTAAAGCGAAACTGGGAATCAGTAATATTCTAGTCTAGTCTCCTGAAAATTCCTAAATGTATAATCTATAAAAATATTTATATTCGAGTAGTATAGCTCACTAAACTGTTTATTCGGTGGTCATTACATTCCTTCGCGCTTGATTTTTCTGCATAGATAATAAAAATATAACTGCTAGATATTCGCGTCGCCGAGTTTATCTGTAAAATGTCATCTCTTCATTTTTATTTTGTTTTTTCATTTATTGGTGTTTGTCCCAGATTAATAAAAAAATAATGCCAGCAGTGTATGTCGATGATTCTTAAAACTATTCAGAAATTGCTCACAAAAATGGAAGATTACCTAGAAAGAATTATAATGACTGTAGTGAGTTAATTGTAAAACTTTTTCTAAATAAAACACTGCTTACCTTTTAATGCTTCAATGGTTTATTAGAGCTGACCTCTATATAATTTTTGCCTTGGGAGGACATTTTAAAAAGTATTTCTAATACTATAGATGTTTAATAAAAAAAAAATTTGTTTATTTTTTCAGATTGTTAACTAATAACCTACGCACATTCAATTTATTATTACCTATAGTTTTACAACCTAAAATATTTAATATTCTTCGAATTTTGTGACTAAGTTATGGTGTATAATTGACAAATTTGAAATTGGCTCAGCAAGCGAAACATATTCAGTATTTACGTCTATCAAACTACTAAAACATTAAAAAGCAAACAGTGTGTTATTTACAAGTAATTACCTTAATTATAAGAATACTACAACAATTATTAAAAATAATTCAATTATATATTTTCACCAATCAACTTTACAATCGTTCTATTTTGAGGCACAATCTTTAATTGCCTCTTGGGAAATTTGTAGAAATCCTGTTTAAAAATGAAATACCTATCGTCATACATTTTTTGTTTTATAATTGTCGTTAATAATTAATTAGAACTATATTTTGGAACAGAAAATTTACGTGATATTAACATTTTCAGTAATAATTACAAAAAAAAAACCTTATGGCTTTAGGAAATGGTAATATCTGCACAATAATAGTCATGGTTCTTATTTCTAACACACTTTTCTGCCCAACGCCAAATGCAAAGAAATAATTTAGTGCCCCATTCTATTTAACAATTTTAAATTATTTTTTCCTAATTGCAAAAGTATAAAGGCGAAATAAAGTTATTTATAACTTGTTAAATATTTTTATAATGTAATTGACGAACACATTATTTAAATTTTTATTTGTACAATTTTTTTCAATAAATTCAATTACTCATTAACACCACTGATTATTATTGTTACACCGTCCAACAGCATGTCTGGTGCATGGAATATTTTACATTATTCTAAGCTAATTTTTGATGCTGATTTCAAATATATAATCAGTGTTTTTTAATATTAGTTTATGAATTATAAGGAGAGGAGTTTTCTTAGAAAAAATACTCCCACCGTACAAAAATATTTTATTAAAAAAACTACAAACTCTCTAATTTTCTTTTATATGATTTTGTAATGTTTTTGAATGACAAAATACTACTCTGAATACTCTCGCAATAATCGGGCATCATATACTCATTCCAGCGACCCTGGAATTGTTCCTCCATAGTCCGAATAACTTGGTGAAGTCATTCACCCTGTTATTCTCTTATGTCTCAGAGATTTTGCGGGAAATGATCTAAATGCTCAAGTTGCTGCAAGTGAAACAGCATCTCTTCAATGCGTGGAACATAATCATCGCCCTTTTTATTACCAAAGAAATTTTGAATAACAAACAAACAAACAAATCCCATGCGTTCTTCTCAATTTCTAACATTCAACTGCAGATATTAGGGTCGTTCACCAATTTGTAAATTTATGGGGCGTCAAATATGCCTACTTTGAGCTTTTCTGAACTCAGATTCGGAAATTTCCTTGAAATATACTTAAAACATTCACTGTCTTTATCTAGTGCTTTAACATATTGTTTCATCAGGCCGAGTTTAATATGCAGAGGTGGCAATATGATACGATTTCGTTATACGAGAGGTACCTTTGTAACATTACGGCTACTGGAACTAGTGCTTCCCTAGAAGGCCATTCTTTTCTTGTCCAGTATTCAGATTTAGCTCTGCTATCCCATAAATATACAAAACAAGGATATTTGATATAACCTCCTCGTTGTCTCAAAAGGAAATTAACCATCTTAAGATCAACGCAAATTACCCATTTATGTTCGTTATACTTTATCTTATTCAAGACTACTGCTATTGTAATGTATTTTTCCTTAACTTTGAATGTACGATCGGTAGGCAGCCTAGTTTATTTCTGTTATGCAATAGTACACTCTTCAAACTGCATTTTGATGAGTCAATAAATAAACGCCATTCATTTGTATTATATTTCTGCAATCCCATGGTAGTCATCAAATCAGAAATATCAGTACAATACACAAAATCATCCTCTTCAGCGAAAAAAGGGAGTAAGTCTTTTTAACAAGTGCGATAATATGAAACTTTAATTTCTTTAGTGAGAAGATATCTCTCTTTCAACCGGGAAGGTAGTAATTCGGAAGAAGTTTCCGACAGTCCAAGGTCTGTATTAAATTATTGAGCTAGTTTTGATTGAATGGTCTCGTTTTCAAAAAATTTTCTGACTCGATCTTTTGAACTCTTAACAGGCCTAACAGTAGATGTTGATGTGGAGTAAATTCATTTGAAGTGGTTTGTCTTATTGATACTTTTTATATTCACAACACAAAAATAGTAGTCATCGTGATGATTAACAGGTTCACGTCAGATCACTAGAGGTTGGAACTTCAAAGAGGTTCTTTGCTTAGTGGTCCATAAACGTAATTTCTCAACACAGATTTTGCATACAATAGTGGGTACCCAACCCTCATTATGTTTTTTCAATGGAAAACCAGAACAATCCAAATATGCTTCTTTCACAACGTCTGACACAATGAAACTAAATTTTTTAAAAACATATTCACCACCTATGTAACAAAAACAATTTGGATCGTTAATGCAAACCCTTCTCGACGAACATACGATAGATATTATAAAGCTTTATGTAAAACGTGAGTGTAATAGATATAGATAACCTAAACAAATTCAATATGAAGGTGAGAATGAAGGAAGTAACTGATACAATAAAAATGACCATAGATTCGAAATCAGTGACCTCGAATTCGTATATAACTATTAATAAAATATTTCATGCAACAAAAAAAAGTTTGATTTTGTTGTACTGTGATATTGTGTTAGAGAACGTATATTAAAATAGGTATAAGATGTGAAGATATGATTAACTCTTTTTTTCATTTATTTAATCAGCTACTAATAGATATCATAATGATAACTTTATGCCAGAAGTGGTCGTATTGATTTCAATCATTAGATATTCACTCTTCTTAACTTCCGATACACGAACAAATACCCCAGAAAACGGAGTGTTAAAAAAAACTCAAATACTGCCTGCAATCTGATTGCAGAAATGGGTAGGAAAAGGGAGTAGAATTGACGTCTCATCTCATGTCTCAACAAATTTTGGTTGGAACATTGTTTTTTTTTAACAAATAGATCGAAAAATTATTTTTCCCCGGTTTTTTGGATTTTACGGAAAATCTAAGGAATTTAGAGAAAAATGTTCCAGAAACGAATTATACGTCTTCAAAATGAGTTTTTATTTGTTCAAATCGGTCTGTAAACAAAAAAGTTATTGCACATAAAACATTAAAAATGGCTTATTTTTCAATTGTTAATAACTTTCTTAATATTTATTGAATAGTTTTCAACTTTTACCCGAATGTTAGTTTTAAAGTGCTTAAAAAGTGTGCGGAAGTTGGACTCTGTCGGTCTAATAGTTTTTGTAAAATTGCAATTGTTTATTAGAAAAACGAAAAAAGTGACTATTTTTGATTGTCTGTACCGTCGTCTAGAAAACTGCTACAGAGTTCTGTCAGTACTCATTCTCTTATTAAAGATTTAGACTATCATGTAGTAGAAAAAATGGATAGTTTTTATATTTTGTTTATGCAAAATCGTCATAGAGATATGGATAGTTTTTCGCTTATAAATAAATTAATTAACAACCGCTTTTTGTCCAATTTGTTAATGAAGCATATCATTGGAAAGCTGGTAAAAAAACACGGATTTAAAAAAAAAAGTCTCTGCGACCAATAAGAGCCGAATTAGTATTTTTTTTCAAAAAATCACAGAGATTGTTTATTTATATTAAGAGCTGAATTTTCTACCGTTCATTAATAAGAGTTTAAAGTATATGGAATCACTCAATTTAGGTTAATTTATACACAATCAACCCTTCAAGAGATTACTAAACTGAAGGTACGTGCTGGACGCCAGATAAGGTAAGTTGAAGGGGGTAACCGAATCTCATCTAGTACAAAGTGAGAGCGCGTCTTCAAATCGGCGCGCGCTTGAAAAATTAGCAATATCTCCTCTTCTAAATAATGTATAGCTTTCATTCTTTGATTTTTTTGGGGTAGCTCATCGAAAAAATAATATTGGACACATGTTCAACCTTCTCGGACCACCCCCCCCCCCTGGAAATTGCATTTTTTACATTTAAATTTTTGTTTACTCGTTTTACATGTTTTTTCATTGAAAACGATTACATACCTTATTATATATATTTACTTTTATGAATAATACCTATCCTGCCCCCCCCCCCAAAATTATATTTTTCAAGATTTCGCTTTTTTTACATATGTATGAACTAGAAATAATAATATCGTGCTAAAATTTGAATTTTCTTATTATTGTATTGAAATAACATTTCTTGAATTGCATAAACAAAATATAAAAACTATCCATTTTTTTTACTACATGATAGTCTAAATCTTTAATAAGAGAATGAGTACTGACAGAACTCTGTAGCAGTTTTTTAGACGACGGTACAGCCAATCAAAAATAGTCACTTTTTTCGTTTTTCTAATAAACAATTGCAATTTTACAAAAACTATAGGACCGACAGCGCCCAACTTCCGCACACTTTTTAAACACTTTAAAAGTCACATTTAGGTAAAAGTTGAAAACAATTCAATAAATATTACCGATTTGAATAAACAAAAACTCGTTTTAAAGATATTTTCAAGGCGTACAATTCATCTATTGACCATTTTTGTCTAAATTCCTTAGATTTTCCGTAAAATCCAAAAAACCGGGGAAAAATCATTTTTCACCCTATTTTTTTAAAAAAAAAGTGAGTTTGTTGAGACGCGAGATGAGACGTCATTTCTACTACCTTCCCCTATTCATTTCTGCAATCCGTTCGCAGGCAGTATTTGAGTCATTTTTACCTCCCAAAAATCGCTTCGTTTCCTGGCCTAAAATCATTTAAAAATTTTTTAGATAGTAACACCCTTGTAAAAACTTTTATGCTGACAACTAGTAAACTGGCGCGAAGAGATATCCATTAATGATATTTATTTTATGACCAAAATATAATAACTTTTAAAAACTATCACATAAAATAACGTAATCTCTTCGCAAAAACTGACATTATTTCAACAAAACTGCGGCCGGTATAACGCGTTTCCTATCCGGCTATTCGGTGCTTGTGCCAGTTTTATATACGGCCTCGGGTTTCACCTTTGACACCCGTATTCGCGTTGGGGAAGGTTTTGGGGTCAATTCTTGGTCGCGCCTTATTTTATCTTTGAATAAATGAGAATTTGATACACACGGGTACAGGCAAGAACCATAAATTTTATTGAAAATGGCAGTTTAATAATTTGGGATGGAATAAAAATTAAATGTAAATGAAACCATGAGAAAGCAAGAACATCTAAAATAGTTCAAAAGCTTTGAAGGCATTATGTATTATTACGTGATTTTGTACGGTTCTTTGCTCTACGAGTCACCAATTTTTTCTCTGAACATTTTGTCAAATAATCCAAGGTAAATCAGAAAAATTACATTAAGAAGTATGTTTAGTGCCAAACTTTATTGGTAGAACATTAAAAATATATACATCACATACATGGATGGAAATATCAAATTGCAGCCAAATTTTTTGACAAAGAACAAAACTACGGAAACATAAATTTAAAGAAGCCACTGTTATCCAAAAATATTCTTTTAAGTAAACCCAGTGTGGATGTTTCTATTGTTTCGTGGTTCTTTATTTTGCCTTACAGATAGCAACCATGACTAAGGGTGCCAACGTTATGAATCACTTCTTTTTTTTTCTTCTTCCTATGCTACTTTTGCCCTTAATCTTATATATATATATATATATATATATATATATATATATATATATATATATATATATATATATATATATATATATTTATGATACTGGTATAATTTTTCGGTTTGAAATATTTTTTTCTTGTTCTTTGGTTCATACACTATAATTACAACAAGAGGACTAAAAGTAAAATAACACACAGAAAACTGTGCACTCAAAAATTTTATTCATCTACGAAAGTTCAAGTTTCATTCCTAGATTTGAGTGAGGTTTTTTTCTAACAGTGAGAGAAATAAATGCATTGAATTTATTTTAAAAATAACTGTTGAATTACCTTTACAGTGGTTTATCGAAACCCGTATCAATAAAATATTAAATCCATTAAATTCAGGGAAGATATTCATATTAACGAAATTAACAATTTTCTCTATTCATTTTTACTTTACAAAAATTACAAAAATCACATTAAGTATTATTTTACATGTTGTGTTCGAAATGTGAGCCATTATTTCTAATACATTTAAGGGCCCGTTTCCTCACTTGAGTGGTGGTTACGCCTAGTCTCATTTCTTCCCTAAGTGTGACACCTGCTTCATTAATTCTTTCAATCCGTTGATTACGGTCCATTATTTCAACTTATAAACAAGTTCTTTCATACGTCCCCAGATGTGAAAATCTATGGGCGTCAAGTCTGGAGACCTCGCAGGCCACAATATGGGACCGTTTCTTCCGATCCAACAATTAGGGAATGTTTCACTTAAAAATCTCTTGCGTCAAGCCGATAATGTGCTGGACATCCGTCGTTCTGGAAAATTATTCTGTCTCTTACGTTCAATCGTATGTCATCCGCGATGTTCGGCATTTCATTTCTTAAAAACTGTGAGTAATTGTCATCGTTTAAATGTTCAGGAAGGAAATGTGGTCCAGTGAAAGTTCTTCCGATTACCGCTGCCCATACATTTACACTGAATTTCTGTTGGAAGGATATTTCTTTTTTCATATGCGGATTCTCATCAGCCCAATAATGCAGATTGTAGAAGTTGGCTATTCCCTCCCGAGAAAATTTCGATTCATAGGACAATAAAATACTTTTTAAGAAAAGTCCATCTTCCATTAGCATTTAACAAATAACGGCAAAACAGAATTCTCCGTGCCAGATCACCTTCTTCAAGGTCTTGAACCGGGGTGTAATGGAATGGATGTTTTCCTTCAACTTTTAAAACGTTTCACATTTTCCAAGTAGAAAAATTAAGTTGATAAGCTACCTTTCTAGTACTCGTGGTTGGATTTACATAAAATGAATCCAAAATTTACTGTTTTACTTCGACAGCATGTCTGCCTGCATGCAATCTTTCTCTGAAATGAAGATTACCGGTTTCAGAAATACGGCGATATGTGTTAATTAAAACTTGTACCTTGGGAACTCTTTTTACAGGAAATCGATCTCGGTATCGTTAAGTCATTGAGCTGCAGCTGCATTACCGTCTGCTCTACCATACATGAAAATTATATCAGCGTATTCTAAATTGGAAAAAGTAGCCATCGTTTTGTCAACAAGGCAATTTTAAATTTTGCAAGTGAATACTGAACTTGTATAAAACACAATGGCAAGACGTGTGCGACCAGCACTAAAGCCGATATCATCTGATGGCTAAAAAAACTGGTGGTTTATCTATTGGTGTTTTTATTTTGTTTATGTTTTATTTTAGAAAAAACAGTTATCGGCCTGGTGAACAGAAACACAAAAATTCATCTTTTAGGCGTTCAAAACATCCAATGCACATTAGATATTTTATACTTTAGTTAAATAAAGAAAAAGTGAATAGAGAAAATTATTAATTTCGTTAATATGAATATATTCCCTGAATTTAATGTATGTAATATTTTGTTGACACCGGTTTCTATAAACCACTGTAAAGGTAACTCAGTAAAGTTATTTTTAAAATAAATTGATTGCATTTATAAACTACTCAAATCTAAGAATGAAACTTGAATTTTCGTAGGTGCATAAAATTTTTAAATGCATAGTTTTTTGTGTGTAATTTTAATTTTAGTCCTCTCGTTGTTATTATAATGTATGAACCAAAGAATATTTCAAACCGAAAAATTATACCAGTATCATAAATTTAAAGTTTTCAATCGCTAATTGCCAGAAAACCGAAAAATTATAAAATGCTCTGTAACTCGACAACCGTGCATTTTTGTACGTAGGGCATAAATTATTCAAAATGACATTCTCTTCCAAACTTTCTATCGATGTACCAAACACCCTGTATATATATATATATATATATATATATATATATATATATATATATATATATATATATATATATATATGCAGGGAGTTCTGGAAAATGTGGCAAATGTCCCGGATGTGAAACACGTGAAAGGAATACTACAAGTTCATATAAACTTTTGTCGTATAGGCCTTCTCTTTGGAGATATGGGCTCCCAAAGAACTGCAATAGAATCAAGTTTTTTACACATCATTATTAAACCACCAAATATATTTCAATTTTTTTTAATATGTTGTATACCAAGTTAGACTCTTCAAATTAGTATCCAAGAAAGTGTTGTGAATTACTCACAGCTGCAGGGACGGACTATCTGTGACATTCATGGCTCCAATTTTTACTTCATGCATAATAACTTTGGACAACGTTTTTTACATACCTTTAAGTATTCTTCATTCATGTCGCTAATTCTAACCGTTTTTGAAAAACGTCATACAGTACATTTGGCGTATTTTGGTAAAAAGATACATATTTGTTCATATCAAATGTTCAACCTTCAATCTTATGATAAAAAAAATTCGATCCAAAATTAGAGTTTACTTACTTAGTTAACCAAGTTTAATTCTGTGAATTTCAGTTTGAGATGGTTCCCAAAAAATATACGTTTTATTTTAACGGCACCAAAAACAAAGTATTGTTGTTGAAAACGTTGTTGGGTACGAAAGAAATAAATATCCTGCATTTTAGAACTTGTCAGAAAAAACAGTACGTACGCCGCAATTAGACGAAAATATTTTAAATGTAAATGACACTACTTCAACGAGCACTTGAAAGTTATCAACACATTTTAATACGTCGAAAACAATAGGACATGAAGCTCTTCAAGAACAGCTGTTATATCTTTATCATTTGAAAAACTGCATAAACTTATTTCTGAAGATTGTCCCATAGAATGCAGTTTGAAAACTAGCTATTGGATCAGCAACGAAATAAGGTAAACTTCATTAATACTATTCCCTTCACGGATGAAGCAGGGTTTACCAAAAATAGTATCATAAATTTACACAACTCGCATGTATGGGCTGATGAAAATGCCCATGCAACTATTGTTTCGCATCATCAACATCAGTTCCAATCAGTAAATGTCTGGGCAGGAATCATTGGAAAATTTTCAATTGGACCATTCTTATTGCCGGTACGACTGAATTGAGAACTTTATTTGGAGTTGTTCCAGAAAGCTTCTCATGATTTAGTAGAGTACTTACTACTTGAAATCTGCCGAAACAAGTACTACATGTATGATGGGGCACCACTTCATTTCAGCGTTGCTGTGCATAAACACCTAAATTCCGTCTATTCAAACCGTTGGATAGGTAGAGGACCTATTATCTGGCCTCCTCAATCTCCTGCCTTAATGCAGTTGGATCCTTACCTTTGGGGACACCTCAAAAGCTTGGTATAATCCACTCCGGTCGATAGTACAGAGAATCACGTTTCATTGTGATCAAATAAGGAACAATGCTGAGTTAATATAGCGGATACAGCAGTCCTCAAGTCGTCATGCCCGCAAGTATATCAGACTTCACAGAGCCCATGTTGAACCCTCTTACTAGTTTTTAACTAAGCAGCTAGTTTAACTTTTTATTGAAACTCTAATGATACGGGAAAATTCCTCTTTCTCATATTCAACCCAGTAGAAGTTAGGGGAATAACAGTGTAAATAAAATGACGTTTTTTCGAAAACGGTTAGGATTAGCAACATGAATGACGAGTAATTAATTTTTAGTCAATAGTTAAAGGTATGTAACAAACGTTGTCCACAGTTCGTCTATATATCCCATCATATAAGATATGGCGTAGTCGCCATATCTTATATTATTGACATTTTATTATTGTATCTTCGAATGCTTTTAATAGTGTTTTTAAGAAATGGCTTCACTGTAAGAATTAATTAAGTGAGGTGATGGAGTGTATCCCTGACGTTCTCCTAGACGTATCTACATTCCATCTATTAACTTATCTACAGCTTTCACATTTGCTATTTGATTTAAATATAAATTGCATAAAATTGGGATATCTTCTCTGCCTATATTTTTAGTCATAAGAATATGTCTTAAATGTTAATATTGTACCCCATTAAACGCTTCTTCAAAGTCAGTGTCTAGGCGTCTTAGAGACAGTACGTTGTCTCCAAACAAGACCTTTCTGGTTCTTTTTCTAAATCCCATCTTAGTATCATTAATAAAATTGTCAAACTTCGTAAATATTTTGTTGTGTATTAGTTTCCAGAATAGTTTTACCGTGAGAGATATCAGGACTATGCATGAATATTTATGGTATTCATTAGCATTACCCTTCTTTGAAATCGTAGCGAAGGTGGACTTTAGCAATCCATTCGGTATTATTCCGGATCTATAAATGGTTTTTAATAGATCTAACTTCCTTGTAATAGTTTCATCATTTAGTAATTTGAGTATCTCCACAGGGACCTCATCGAATCCACATGTTTTCCTATTTTTTAATTGGTTCATTTCCTCTCCCATTATATTCGGCAGTTTTTTTCCTGTATTCATTTGGAATTTTACCTGGATCTCTGCTTTCTAACAAATCCGTTATATATTCTACCTATCTATTCATTTTCCATCCTAGGTCTTCTATAATTATACCATTAATCTCCCAAAGTTAAGGAGTATGTGATGCTTTTTCATTCACATTATTTCCTTAATCTTTTTATGCAGGAAGCTATTCTTTCATCGTCTATTCTTTATGTTTTATCTTCGCTGGTTTTAAGTTTTCCTTACTGGTTTTTATAATTATCTCTCCTATATTAATCCATCGCTACTTCTTGAATTTTTATTCAAGTACTTCAATAATTTGTTTGTTTTCCGTTCTTTCAATCTCTCTTCATCAATCTGATTCACTTCACATTAATAAATGTATGCTTTAGATCTCAGTTGATAACAACAAGAAATTCTCACATTAAAGGATATAATAAAAGCAATAGAAATCCAATTTAATTTAATTTATAGAAAGGAAGTATCGCATTTTCTATGTTGATCGGTTCATTTTAAATCCTATGAGCATCATTTTCTTGTTATATGCAACAATATCAAGCCATTTCTATTCTTTTATGTGGAGAAATGCATAGTCGAAATTCGATAAAGTCGACACTCGACCGTAGAAACGAGGCCATTTCCCTAACCGATTTTTACTGGCTTTGTTTTCTGAACGTACATAGAAAATAATATTAAATAAACTTTGCAAACGTATCTTTGTACGTCCTTCAACGACAGATGAACCATATGTAAAATAGCCATATAAATCTATATCAGAAACGATACGAGATTGTTTCTTTTAGATAAATCAATTAATTTCTTTTTATTTTAAAAGTGGGAATGGTTTACAAAGGAACATATTCAGTAGCGCACCGAAAGGGAACTCGAGAAGCAGAGAGTGGTATGGTAAATATTAACAAATAACAACAATAAACACTATTCGAAAAAAATATTTCATTTACTCTTTTGAAGTAGAAAGCTTGAATCAGTGTCAGTTATAGGTAGCGCTTAGAATATGTTTTGAAATGTTTGATCATCTTTTTCTCTCTGGTTCGAAATTTCCATTGTTTTCGTATTCATATTTTTATTTAAGTTTTGAACTCATGTACTGTCACGCATTAGGAATTAAAAGTTAGAAATGATACACCTATATTTACTACACAATTACTCACATTACTAATCTGAAAGGCTGATGATACAGTTTTTGATTTTGTCTCATATCGATATTACAAGACACTGGAATAAATATAAGCTTAGAGCTGATGTTGGCAACTGATTCCAGCTCGGTAATTCTTGTTTTCTACCATACTGCTTCTTTTCCCATCTTTCGTTTTAAAATTTATTTATTTCTTCCTTATCCTGCATTATAATACATAACCTTTGAAAATTGAAATTATACTAAAAACTAATCTACATTTACTAGGATAGTCAATCAGCCCTGAAACCCTTGAAGGACCAGAAGGTATTTTCTAGACGGATCTGGCTATTAAACTGATTACTTTGACAAAAAACAATAAAGTGAGGCCACAGTGTGTACCAGTCGATTCGATATATTAGTTTTAAGCCTGGTCTTGAGGTGTAAAATTGCGCGACCTGGAAATTCATTTGACAATACGCAAAAATTTGTATGAAACCACTGCAAGTTAGGCAGGGATTAGTTCGTAGCAGGTTTTTTATAAGAAGTCCTATCCCCAAACTAGCTAGAAAACTCATTTTAATGAGTTAAAATCTAATAATAGCAACCACAGGACCCATAGTCGTCAAACACCACTTGCACAATATTAATCTTCATAACGCAGTCCTAAGCTGAAGACTCTGTAATCAAGATGAAGAGATAAAAATCCCATTGTACGCTTCTGTGAATCGTTAGATCAGAAAAGATAACAAATCTTCGAACAAACAAATTTGGAATCAGGTGAAATCCTTACCCCGTATGATAATAGGAAGTGTGAAAATAAAACTAAAGTAAACAAAATACATCTAATTTGACCGCAGTACAACCGGGTTCAGACAGGTCCTTGGGATAAAAAAAGTTCAGCACCATTCTTGTCATTTTGATTTTTATAAAGGAATATATATATATATATATATATATATATATATATATATATATATATATATATGTATATATATATAAATTGGCCAGAAAAGAAAACTCTTTTTTGTTAGTGCAGCTTTCGAAAAATTTTATTCCCTTCATCAGGACTTCAAAAAGAAAAAGACCTAGCAAAGTGAGTATATATGAAAAGCCAGGTTTTACTCAACATACCCAGTCATTAGCACTTAACAATAAATCATATAATATGAAAAGAAGTATTTTAAAAGGCAAAAATTCTCTAATTTATTTAAGAAACTAATTTCTAGCACGTGGACGTCGTTGAAACGCCAAATTAAATTCATGAATGAAATTGGCAACTGACAGTTGGCGCCAAAAGCCCGTTTTAATAGATAAAGTTTACATTGCCCAAGAACAGGTCATTGTTCTGGGAGCAGAGGTAACAGTTCTTGAAAAGTATGTTTTTAAATGAAAAGCAGATGAAAAATGGAGATTATGACTTAAATTAGTCATAACTGTCAAAGTCTAGTGTAATTTAGAATTCAAGAAAGGCTAACTCCGCACCCAGTTGGTCAAGTATGATAATAACATTCAGAACATTTACTAAAAGGTATCCGGCTGTGAGAAATAAACAGTAAGGGACCGATCCCCAATGTTTTCTAGTTGTAGCAAGTAGTTTTATATTATGCTGAGGTTTTCTATGTCTCCTCTTTTGTTCATGGAAAGTGGTTCATTGTTTATGTGAACTATTTCTAGGAAAATAACTTTTATAAAAGAGTCTTCCTAGAAATGGTTCACATAAACAAGGAACCACTTTCCATGAACAAAAGAAGGGACATAGAAAACCTTAGTATAATATATAACTACTTGCTACAACTAGAAAACAATAGAAATCGGTCCCCCGCTGTTTCCTCCGCTTCTAGAACCATTATTTATAAGAATATAATTAAAGAATGTTATTTTTTCTTTTGTAGAAGTCCTGATGAAGGAAATAAAATTTCTCTAAAGGTAGACAAACAAAAAATAGTTTTCTTAGTAGTGCCTTTTTTCCGATTTAAAAATTTTACTTTTTTTTACCAGTTATTCTAACATTGATTAAAATTTACATTTTTGTTAACATATATTTCAATTAGTAAATCACCACTTTCCGAAACTTGTGGGACGGTCCATATTTAAATATATGAAGTTTTGGCCAGCAAGTTGAAGACAAAGACAAGAAGAAGATGGAGAATAAGTATTATTTTGATTATTCTTCCCAAAGATTTAAAAAATTCTAGATTGTTTGTCCACTGTTCTCAGACATAGAGTATGATATACCGTTGGGGAAATATGGTTTCCATACTCCTCCCATTAAAAAGGGAGAAGAATACTCCTTTCACTCTTCTTCCTCTCTCACACTGTGGAAACGGCCAGCATTAAGGAAGCGCAATCTAGTATTTGCTAAATATATGGCTCCACCTGGCACATTATTCCAATATCTATAGTACAAAGTCAAACTTTTATTTACCTTTTAATTAATTTTGATAAACTTCCACAAATTCGATTTTTTTATTACATTAACTTTTTTAAAATATTTCTTTAGCCAATAATACGTGTAAACAAAAAAATTTTGTCCAGGTTTGATACGGATTTTTTGGATACAATTTTTTTTTTGCTTGAATAGAATCCAGCTATTCCAGAAGTTTTTGAATTTTTCTAAAAATATTTTTTCTAAAAGAAATAATCGAGAATAACAAAAGAATAAGCAAGACAAGCTAGAAGAAAAAAATCTAAACACTTTGTTGCTATAAGCTCACAAAAAAAAACAAATAAAATCAAAATTTATACAAATATGATTTATATTTGTTAAACGTTGTTAAACTCGATTTAAAGTAAATAAATGTTAATTATAAATTAATATTTAGGTAATTATTGATAATAACCTTTTTCAACAAAAAAAAATTATTCAACATAACCAAATTGGAAGAACCAATGGCTAGAAATAGTACTTCATCAGTACTGATGAAAGAGACATTATAACAAAATTTTTTATGATAAAAATAGTTAAACTTAATTACTAATATATCTAAGATTTAGCTCTACCACGTCCTATCATTAAATATTATGTAATTATATTTAATTCTTAATTAAAGATCCAAAATCGCTTAAAGTAGCCACAAACGATATGTCTACCCTATTTAACTATTTTTAATGTAGTTAGAACTAAGGTCAAAATACAACAAAAGGCCATTTGCTTCATAAAATATCAATTAAGGCTTACAACCGACACTCAAAACCAAAAAAGGGAGAAAATGAAAACGATAGTCAAAAATATTCCCCAGATGGCGTGATAAATGAAAAGCTGAAATTAATATTTCCGTGATGAATTTTCCTTGTTGGCAATAACGGCCAGTCGATCCATCATTCTCGAGTAAGAAGGGCTAATTTATCGAATTTTCCCGATACTTGACGACGATGCTTTTTCCAACAATGGGAATAATATGAACCACAAAAGGCATAGTTAGGGGGAAACAAAATAAAGTCGAGATATTATATTCCAGTGAAATACTCTACCTCACTTTATTCTATTCATAATGGATGAGAAAAAGGAATATTAAAAAATAATCGCAAGAATTCCTGATACTTAAACATTAAATACACGGTCTCGATTAATTTAATTATTAAAAGAGATATGTATTTTTTACATTATAGTGAATATAGTTTTATGTATGTAAGTGATAAAGAAAAATTTCTACCAGAATCTAAGAATATTAAATCAAGTTTGGTTGAGAATCAGTTATCTCTCTTCTATACAATATGAACAGGAAAAATATAAAATAAATAAGGCAAGAAAGACTGTATTTCCTAACCGAAGTATTTAATTTTGCATCTATCAATTGACGATATTATTTTCTCTAAGAATCACATTTTCGACGTAAATTTTTCATTCCCTGCACCTATACTTCAGTGATAATGGAAGGATGGCGTGGTCCTGCTGTTGAAATTCTTGTAGTACATATGTTTTATTTAGAGTTGCGGTAGATAAATACCATCAAAAACAGTTTAAATATAAACCTGGATCTGATCACTTCGGAAAAGTTTAATAATTATATCATTTCCATATCCTTTCTCGAAATTGGGCAAATATCATTGTGCTCTGGAAATCAGTTCTAATTTGAATTAGCTTTTGTTCATGACCACAAAAACAAATTGAATGTATTTTTATATGATAAAACCGACTACAATAAATTATTAGCATATTTTTTAGGATGCGGATTGGACTTTTATTGATGTGGAGGATGCAGATGTAATGGTTGACAAATCTTACGGAATAATATATCCCGTTATCAAAAATGTTGTATTTTACCTATAATGAAATATGAGAATAAGCAGCTGAACCCTCTATATGATATAGTCGCAGTTTGTCCTCAACATTTTCAGTCGTGCTGTCCTGATCATATGACATAAACTCAATAAATGAAAATGTATCTCCAGATATTTGCTTTGGATGAGGTTCAGAACAAGATTGGCCTGCTAGACTGTAACAAGACTGCAGGACTCGATGAGTATCGCCATATTTTATCAAAAAGTGCATGGTTTATCTATACTGCATTACCAATTTTTTTAAATTTAATTCCGCCCTTCGAAATGGAATAATTTTACCATGTGCCCTATTTTCAAGTCTGGTCACCATCGGGATATATCATTGCTGTATGTTATGGGAAAGATATTTGAACCAATAATAACTGATGAGTTTTCAATGTTTTTAAAACTCAGAACAATATGTTTTTGTCAAAGAAGATAACGATTACAATCTAGCTGTTTAACAAGATTTTTAAGTCAGACGTGTAGAGGCAGGATATTAAGTGAAATCGATACACACGAATTTATCTAACGCCTTTGACAGTGTTTGCTACAAGGTGCTGGTACATAAATTCGCGTGTCTCGGTCGGTGTGACCTATGTTTAAAATGAATAGCTTCATATCTATCTCCGCATACAGAGTGTGTTCTATTATGTGATGAAGTAGAAGAAATCGTCATGTTATATCGTGTCCTTCAGGGGTCTAATTTGGGTCCTATTTTATTCATAGGGTTTATTTATTAATGATGTTAAAAGTATTTTTAAATTTTGTCGTTGCCTTTTGTATGCTGTTGATATAAAATCATTTGCACGTTTTTTTGTTCCGATTATCGCGATGGTGTGATAGTAATTTTTTAACTCTTGATGTTAAATTATGAGTTTTTTTTTAAGTTTTTTATCTGCGATAAATTCTTATCAAATTTTTCTTCTTCTTTTTCTTTCAACTTATAGTAATCCACTGCTTGATGTAGGCCTCTTTGAGATTTTTCAATGCATTTCTATCCAGTAATGTTTGTCCAATTTCTACCAGTTATTATTCGAATATTATCAACCAATCTCGGTGGTGTTCTTCCAACAATTCTTGTTACGTGTGATCTTCATTTTATGATCGTCTACTTATCCACGTTCTATTTAGCTACGTGTATAGCCGATCTTCACTTTAGACTAACAGTTTTCTCTGTTACATTGGTGACTTTTGTTCTATTTCTAATGTATGTGTTCCTTATTTTATCTCTCAAAGATATTCCAAACATAGCTCTTACCATTGGTCGTTGTGTTACTCTCAGTTTTTCTCATCAGTTCTTTATCAGTGGTACTGGTAGTATGCAACCATCATAGACTTTTCTTCTAAGTCAGATAGGAATATTTTTATCCTTTAGAATTTAGTTTAATTTATCAAAGGCAGCCCATGACAATTGTACCCTCAGAGAAATTTCAGCATGCTGGATTTCTTTGCCCAGCTTGATGGAATGTCCAAGGTAGATATAGTGTTCCACCATATTTTCTAATATTGTGTTGTCGATGGTGATGATAGTTGGGCTATTGCTTATTATTTTTGTCTTAGTTAGATCCATTTTGTAGTCCTATTAACTTTGATACCTCATTTAGTTAACTTATCATAGATTCTAATTCTCCGATGTTCCTGCTTATTAAAACAATGCCATAAGCAAACCCTATAATCGAAGCAGCTTCGGTCGATGTTAAAATCTTTGCTGTTTCATGTTAGTTCAGGTTATAATTGTTAATATTTTCCAGAGATAAGATAAAGAGTTTCGTTGAGATGGGATCACTTTGTCTTACTTCTCTTCCTAAGTGTCTGTTTTAAGGTTCTCATTGATTTTGATGTGAAACGTAGCATCTCTGTAGATATCAATGCTAAGAGTGGAATATCTTGTATTTATCCTGGCGTCATCCATGGCCGACAAAAAAGCCCAGAATTCAATCGTATCAAATGTCTGTTGGTAGTCAATGAAGACGATATGTAGTGGGATGTTGTATTCCGTTGATTTCTCTATAACAGTTCTAAGTATCTGCAAGTGATCTGCTGTGCTAAAGCCTTTTCTAAATCCGGCTTTTTCGATTGGTTAATATAAGTCGAGTATTATTGTCAAACGATATGTTATTATTCGTGATAGCAATTTATATATCTGGGACAGCAAACTTATGGGCCGATAATTTTCTATATTCGCCTTATTACCTTTTTTATACAAAAATATAACCTCTGCATTTTTCCTCACCCCTGGTATTTTCCCCTTTATCAGCTATTGGTCTGATCTCATAGTCCTGATATTGTGTGTTGGAATGAAGAAATTTTTTGTGTATCTTTGTCCACATCGGATCGAAAGCTATCCGATTTTTAGTCGAAATGGGATTATGAGATTACATCTTTACCTACCTAGGATGGTTTGCGGAATCGACATTTGTTTGATATTTTGAAAGGTTTTTGGACATTTCCAATTCGAACAGCAACGGAAAACTGGGGTTGGGCACAGTCATGCATGCACCACACAGTTTTCTCCGCAGTAAAATAGTTTAATTTTCCAGAAGATGGTGTGCAACTTTAATGGCATATTGATTTTCATCCACATAAACATGTTCGTTGTGCAGGTTGGCGATTCCAGATCTTGTAAAGCACGCCTAGTCAGTAAACAACATTTTTCTACCAAAATTTGGATCACGAATTCTTTTTTTTTTTGAATAAATTCATAAAATGTGGGGAAATTAATGGGTAAAAGTTCCTGAACATTTTTTTTGTTGCTCGGGATGTTCGAGTTCGACCCCTACGTTCAAATTTGTTCTCAAAGCTGCCCGTTTCTTGGAGATGATGCTCAATATTGGCAAATGCTTGATAGTTTGGTATTCGGCGTATAGAACTTCCCTATATGTAAACCCCAACATTTCAACGCTCATTTGCTTCACAAAATATAGGTTAGGAGGATGTCAATCTTCTCGAAGTGCGTGTAATTGTCCATGTTTAATAGTAAAATAGGATTACACAACTAGAATGTTGATCTTACTTTAGATGGCTTCTTAGATAATGATGGCAATTTGTCAATAGTCAAATTATTAAATGCCATAGGAACAAAGTCATTAGAAAAATTATTGTTCCAGGTATTTTTACAGGTAATTGATGTATGCATGCAATTGAAAATATTTTTTTCCTGGCAAAACCGCTCACAAAAAAAAATTTTCAAGAAGTAAAAATGCTTCCAAATACATGACATTATCCAATAGAAATATCTGGGTTGTCACAATGTTGATATAAAAAATCAGAAGCGATATTTTCAAGTGACATTACTTTTATAACACTTTCACTACTTTACAGCCGATCGCTATACTACTAAAAAACGTCATAATATACTCTTAAACCATAAACAAAAAATTATTTACCACATTTCAAATAAATTTGGGAAAAATTAATATTTTCTTAAAGCTTTAACGTGTGGATTCTGACTTAAATCGAACTATTTTGAAATCAAGAGTGTGTCATAAAACGTTGTACACGTATTTTGCAAACACCTTGTATATACTGCTACTTTTAAAAATATCTACTTCCCTACATTAAAAAACCTGTAAACTTGAAGTGCCGAAACTTAGCGGTAAGATTTAACATCTACATATCAATATTGTGTCGGGGTGAAATCATTATTATCTTATTAAAATTATAGTCTTACATTAAGTCGGTAAAGTCGTTTTTTTCTTCATATTTTTTTGTGTATTCCTTTTAACGACCGAAATGATCACCCCACCCTCGAGCTCCCAAACGACTCACCGGTAATATACTCTTATCAAAATCCATTTACTTAACCTCTTTTTAACAAACATTCCTAAATATAAATGGAAGATAATGCAGCAGCTAAAATAATTTTCACGAAACTTTTCGGGGGAAAGCACAAAAGACAAAAACAAAGTGGGAAAACGTCTTATCGTTTAAAGGCGAAATCGTACGAACAACGTCCTTAGAGGATCAAAAGCGGCTGGGTGTTGATCTCGTTTTGTTTTTCCGAAGTATTGTCCTTAATCACTTTCATTATATTTTTTAGGGCTTTATTAGGGAAATAAGGTTAATTTTTTTATTATATTTTGTTTCATTTTTCTTCTAAAAATGTTGTTTTGAGATTTTATTATTATACTTAAATTATTTTATTTCTAGAATCGTAAAACGGACGTAGCAATAAAATTCTTAAAAGGACTATTTCCATATAAATTGTACATAAAATGCAGAAGTAAGACATTATATTCAACTTTTTTCATATCATATATCCTTTATTATCCAACAACAGCTCCATTGAAAATTAGTATGCCTTTCTGTCGTCTATACTGTACATTTCAAACGCTTTGAATTTTGTTCTCATTTTTTGAGTCCTTATAGTGTCATTATGTCCGTTTGTCCACCTGTATGTCAGAACTTCATAACTTCGTTAGTTTTTCATCTTTTGCAATGAAATTTTGCAGGCATATGCTTTCATTAAGCCAAAAACCGACCCGAGATGGAATAAAAAAAAAATTATTCTTCTTTTATTCTATCAAATTTGAGTCTCCAAAATGCAATTCGTCATATAACATTTTTATTTAGTCGCTTTGTTCACGAAATACGGGGCCTCCGGTAAGTGCCTCCGAATTTCTCGGAAACATAC
This sequence comes from Diaprepes abbreviatus, assembly GCA_034092305.1. Lineage (NCBI taxonomy): Eukaryota > Metazoa > Arthropoda > Insecta > Coleoptera > Curculionidae > Diaprepes > Diaprepes abbreviatus. The sequence goes on from JASJET010000103.1 coordinate 18,075,420, forward strand.
AGGGGAGATCAAAATAATTCTACTTTGTCATGAAAAAAAATCCTATAGTGCCCCTTAACGGAGATACAGAGCCTTAAAGGGGTATTGAGCAATTTACCTTATCGGCACTAAATATTTAACCGATTTGTACAATTTAATATAAAATATTATAGAGACCATGAAGACTCATTAATTCATACTATAGTAGATGTTTTAGATCATCAGGGAAGTCAGGAATGGAGTTGCAGTCACACTCGTTAGGCCTGGTTTTTGACGAATATCATTTTACAGAGCTGGAAACTTACTTTTTAAATACTTTCGTCATTCCCCTTCAAAAACGCTATTTTTAATTTATTTCCATAAAACTGGCGGTTTTCGAGTTAAATCGGTTTTTATGCGAGAAATTCAAAAGTTACTAATGTTAAACACAAAAGGTTAAAACTATTGTTAATACCTACATAATGATTTACTATTGATGAAGTTTGTCAAAACCGCCTTCAAGTGAAAATGATTTTAAAAAACAAAAGAATATTTTTACGCATGCATGCATTTAACTTATGGTGAAGGGCTGTAAATTCTTCGAAGGCAAGAAGACTTTATGCTGAGAGATTTCCGGCTCGAATATTTCCAAGGCAATAAAGTTTTCAAAGGGTTGATCGAAGCCTAAAGGAATAATTATTAGAGTTAATGAATTAATTTTTTAAATATTTTATCCAGGGTCATTTTTGCCGCGACGTGGCGGTGAGAGCCCTCCCAGGAGAGCACGAGCCCTCACGAAGAGAAACAAATTGTGCAAGATATTGCTGACAATCCTTCAAGCAGCATAAGAAAACTTGCGACACAAGACAATGTTAAAAAATGGATTGTACATGAAACTCTAATAGAACAATTACTTCACTGTACCACGTTGAAAAAATATACGCTACGTCTCCGGATGATTATCCCGCAAGACTTCGCCATCTTACTCGTCGAAGGCAAGAATATGTTATGCTGAAAGATTTCCAGCTCACACATTGTCCAATCCAGAAATTTTTCAAAGGATGGATCGGGACTCAATTAATTTACAATATTATTAAAATGCAAAAATATTGAAAACGTTTAAATGTTATTTTGGAAAATGTTCAATATGGGCTTCACGAACTTCAATACATTTTCCGCTGCCCTACAAATAATATTCCGGCATTATTACGAACTTCATTAGAATGCTGTTCTATTTTCGCTAGTAGTTATTCGCTAGTATTTACTGATGTTGAATAAACTAGTTCTTTCAGATCTCTAAGGCATTTAGGTCTGGAGACCTTGGTGGTCATAAACCAGACTTACTTCGACTTGTCCATCGAGGGCCAAAAACATTAATTAAATGTTGATGTACTATACAGTAAAAATGAGGTGGAGCACATTTGCATTCTTCTATCAATAAATTATTTAAATTTTGCTGCAAAAAATGTCAATAAATCTCCCCGTTGAGTCTTCTTGCCAAAGCAAATGGACCTATAAGGTTATTTCCTATGATGCTAGCCCACATATTTACAATATACCTTTGTTGGTGTTTTGATTTATAACGTGCGGGTATTCATCAGCCCAAAAATATAAATTGAGTGAGTTTATTATGCCATCTCCTGTACAACCGGCCTCATAGGACAACAAAAAAAATTAGATTTAAGTTATGCTGCTGTATAAATCAGTTGGAGTATTAAAGTCTTGAAGGATAATCATCCGGAGACGTAGCGTGTACTTTTTCAACATGGTACGATGTACTAATTGTTCTATTAGAGTTTCATGTACAATCCATTTTGTAACATTGTTTTGTGTCGCGAGTTTTCTTATGCTGCTTGAAGGGTTGTCATCAATATCCCGCACAATTTATTCCTCTTCGTGAGGGTCTCGTGCTCTCCTGGGAGGGCCCTCATGGCCACGTCGCCGGCAAAATCACCTTGAATAAAATATTTAAAAAATTAATTCGTTAACTCTAATAATTATTCCTTTAGGCTTCCATCAACCTTTTTAAAACTTTATTGACTTGGGAATGTTCGAGCCGGAAATCTTTCAGCATTAAATATTCTTGCCTTCGAAGAATTTACAGTGCTTCACCATAAGCTAAACGCATGCATGCGTAAGAATATTCTTCTGTTATTTAAAATCATTTTTACTTGAAGGCGGTTTTGACAAACTCCATCAATAGTAAATCGTTATGTAGGTATTAACAATAACAATCTGATTATAACCTGTTTCTGTTTAACATTAATTACTTTTGAATGTTTCACATAAAAATCGATTTATCTCGAAAACCGCCAATTTTGCCGAAATAAATTAAGAATCTTTTTTGAAGAGGCATGACTAAAATATTTATTTTATTATATTAGTTTTCAGCTCTGTCGAATGACACCTGTCAAAAATTAGGCTTGACGAGTGTTCTATTCCTGACTTCTGTGATGATCTAAAACATCTACTGTAGTATGATTTAATGAGTCTTCATGACCTCTATAAAATATTAAAATTTCATTAAATTATACAGGTCGGTTCAAAACTTAGAGCTGATAAGGTAAATCGCTGGGTACTCCTTTAGGGCTTTGTATCTCTATTAAAAGGCACCTGAAGAATTTTTTTTTTGTAGGGTTATTTTAACCTTCCCTGTATGCTCCCGAGAAACTAGAAGGTACTTATCGGACACCCTGTATAAGCCTCCAATGGCATTTGAAATGCCCCTATCCCTTTAATTTTTAGACGGTAAATTTTTAACATTTGAAAAAATTTATCATAATAGCACTTTTTTTTAAAAAAATGTTTAAAATTTCATTTCTTTTTTTTTTCAATTCTCCCATCGAGTAGGAAATCTGTAAACAAAAAGCCATTGAATATGCCATAATCTAGTACTGAATCTTATTTAAATATCTCATCCGCGAAATATAATCCTCTAAAGTTGCTTAGAGTTGCCGCAATATTTTAAAGGTGAGACTTTTGATAAGTTCGTCAGGTAAAACAGTAATAAATTTTATTTCTTCTGTAAGAGTTGCAGATCGTAGGACACTCTCTGATATAGTAGCGTAGGGTTTATTTCTGCAATTCATCAGGTGATCATATCATTTAAAATTACTTTTTCCTTAAATTATATTTTACTCCTAGTTTTTTTTTCGCTACCACTTATTGCGCAGTTATTTTCACTGTTTTATTAACTCAACTTTTTACAGTATTTGACTTGTTAATTTAATAAATACTACAAACTGTCCTTGATTATTTTAAAGCTCTAAATTTGTTTTATAAATTTTTGTGTTGATTTATTTTAGACATAAATCTGATATTTTACTGTGCTTCTCTTTAATTTTTTAATGATAGATTTAAAAAATCTAAGATAAATTAGTGCGTGCTATTTAGTTCTTCATATAAAACTTTTAAAAGCATCTATTTTCCCTCAAAAACTAACGTATTACTATTCACAAGAAAATAGGTACTTAAAAAAGAGTTTATATTATTTTCGTTTATTATTGTAGGAAACGTTTTATCAGCCACGTCATTAAGGAATAAAAGCCGAAAGCAGTGGGTGTCGATTTCACTAAAGGTTCAAAGAATTATCCTTTGTATTGTGTTTAGAAAACTCCAACCAAGAATAATATATTTTCTTCAAATATTTACAATCGATTTTCTTAAAGAAAAATATTTATTTTTACGTTAAGTATAAATATATCAGACTTAAAAAAAATTAGAAAACTACTGTTCTAGTATGGAATATGTGCCGACAATATAATTAACTTTGCATACGAAAAAATAGTGAAATGTTCTTTGAATAGCTTAAAATGCTAATCAACAGAACGAAACCTGTATTTTAAGATGATTACCACTCTTCTGAAATTTTGTAAATAACTTATCAAATTTTTATTTGCGAAAATTCCGGGCGGCAAACTAGAAAAATGGACCATAAAATTCATCGGACAATATGGTCAAAATAATTAGCTGATTGGCAATAAGAAACATATACATTTTATTTTGACACAAAAAAAAACACATACACAAGACTTTTTCAGTTTTTTCATTAATGTTTGTACAATGGAGTGATATTTTTGTCCGACAAATTTAATGCGCCATTTTCCCAATCTTATGCTTGGAAATTGTTAATTTCCCGCATTAGAAAACGTAGCGTATACGAAAGTGTTCGCAAATAAAAAGTTGTCGGACTCGTCAAAGTTTCAGAAGGGTAGTAATCATGTTAAAATAGTGGTAATCATGTTAAACAGAAAAAAATATTGTTTCCTATATGTGTTCTTCTTTCATGCAGAGAAAAAAGAATATATAGAGACGGTTTATTTCCTACAAATACAACTCTGGTCCTCTCTCTATACATGTTTCGACCACCTTATGGTTTCATCAGGAGAGCTGTATTGAACCGAAAGCAACACTTGCAGGGAACAACCGCTATATAAAATATAAATTCCTAGACATATCGGCAGGATATTAAAAACATGCCGACTTCGATGTCAGACTGAAAAATATTGCCAGTCGAACGACATCTATACATTCATCGGAGTAATGCGAAATTCAAAAACATCAAAATTTCGGTAGAAATACATTAAATCTGGATCGACATCGTAGTCTGGAAATTTTTAATATCCTGCCGACATGTCTCGGAATTTATATTTTATATAGCAGTTTTTTCTTGCGAATGTTGTTCTCGGTTCGATACAGCTCCACTGATGAGGCCATAAGGTGGTCGAGACGCGTGTGGAGAGAGAATCAAAAATGTATTTGTAGGAAATAAACTGTTTCCATGTATTCTTTCCTTTTTCTTTCTAAAATTTTGATTTTTTTTAGAAAAAAATATGATTAAATTGGTTCTTAAGGATTTGACAGTGGGAAATTGTAAAAAATACATTGACAATGTCTAAAATATTGATACTTGAATTTGAAAGACGAAAATCTAATTTAACCAGTTAAAATTTGTTTTTGGAAGGTTATTAAAACAAATAATATATGGAACATTTATAATTCGATTCTGGAAGTGCAATCAACACAAAATTTAACCCTGATATTATTATTAGAGGAGTTACTATTTTTTTATCGTTTAGGATAAGAAATTTATATTTTGCAATAAAATTTGAAGCTATTTGGTGCCCGTAAGTCCATCGACTTTTAAACATGCGCATATATGTCCAAGCACCCAGAAACTTTAAGTTCTTTTTAATCGAAGAGCCCACTGGGATTTAGTAGTTCAACAATTGAAAAGGTGCAAAATTTTTACTTGTATGATTTTTCCAGTACAATTTTACCCAGAAGAAAAAACTGTAAAACTGTAATTAAAGGCGGCAAAAAGATCAGGGCTCAGAAAAGATTATTACTTTTCAATTTAAACGATTCACATAAACAATTCAAGAACTACTCAGACATGCCGACTGGGTTATCAAAGTTTCAAGATCTCAGACCACCTGAATGCATTCTGGCTGGTAAACTAGTACATACAATATTTGCATTTGCATAATACATTAGAATGTAACTTTGAAAATATATGGAATAAAGCAAGAACTCCGAAAATGTAAAATAGCATGCAATGAATCTATGGCCGATTACATGAAGCATATTGTGTGTGTGTGTGTGTACATTCAGCGTCTGATCGTTTTTTTTTGGGGGGGATTTCAAAAAATGTCCTGGAGCTGTAGCTGTTGTCCACACATTGCAACAAACATTGACTGAAAATAATATCATGGAAGTCACATTTAACCAATTGATCAACATTGATCGGTAATTTGTTTATTCTTAATACATCTCAAATTCGATTTGTTAATAACTAATTTTTACCGGTACGATATAGTACAAATGACGAAAAAGACGGCGTAGTTTCAACAAGCGCTTAGAAACGACTTGGCTTCGATGTTAAAGCACGAGTTTTTTTTTATTTATAACAGACGCATTCTACTTGATTGAAAAAAAAAGTACACTAAGTGACGGAGAGCTCGATGTGATTTTAGATTTTACCGAAAACTACACGTTTCAAATCCAAGATGCGATTCAGACCCATCAAACAATTAAGTAATCATTTATCCGTATGTAGTTTATTATTGTGTCGGTGATAAATAATATCACTCAAGTTTTGTTATCATATCTGAAAAATTGACTCAGACCATTTAGTCAACACAGGATTTGTAAAATATTTGAAAAAAAAAATTGGATCCAGAAATGTAAAAAAGTTTTATTTATCTGATGAAGCTGCATCGCAATAAAAAAATAAATTCAATTTTTTAAATTTATTTTATCACAAAAAGGATTTTGGAATTGATGCTGAGTGGAATACTTTTGCAACATCTCATGGTAAGAGAGCCTGCAATGGGATTGAGGATCTGTTGAAAGGCTAGCGCGAAAAGCAAGTATGCGGCGTATCGCTGGAAATCATATACGTAATGCTCGAATCATTTTGGAGTTAACAAAAGATACTTTCAAAAACAATGAATTTCGATTTTTACTCCCAAGTGTATCACGATTCTCGTGAAAAAAATAAATCTCAAAAGCATCATAGTAAGGTAATAGTTATCAAAAACACGAGACAATTCTATCATTTTCATCCTACAATCCGTAAACAGATGCTGAGTAGAATATTTTCGAATCATGAATCTATTATCGAAAATATCATGACTGATTAAAAATTACCGGTACAGTCGAGCGAATATTCAAAATGTATTTAAAAAATATTGTCGCATTGTGGTTTTTCAGTGTGCGACTCACGGGACTGTATTGGTAAGGGGTGGGGTGGGGGGGGGGGGTAAAAATAATAAAGGGTTAATTAAATTTTGTAACAAACTGGAGTATATTCAGGAGAAAACAAGAATAAATTTAACTCATAGAATTAAACATTGGCCGAAACATTAGAACAGTTTACATTAAGTGAAATTTAAAAATTGAAGATCTTTACTTACACAATTATTTAGAACAGCTTCTTGATTTGAGGGGTCACTCTTTTAAGCTTACGAAGCTTACGATGTTATCGTTAGAAGCGACTCAACTAGACTGATGTTTGATTCTTTGCTAATCAATTACCTTGAATAATTGTGTATAGTCAGCAAAAACAAACTATACGGTTAACTATTATACAGGGTGTTGGACAATTAAAGTTTGATTAATTCTTGCTCGTGACCATATCATCAGTGCTCATGATTTGGCGAGAACCAACAAATCATTTTAACGACTGTTACTTTTGAATAACAAAAGTGTCTAATTTTTCAAGAAAGAGCAAATATAATATTGAATATTCAGATATTCCCTCAGCAATAAAACCGATCCTTCATGGAGAAAGTTTACCGGTTTCAGCGCCCCCAGCAAATGGGAGGAAGATATAGAAATTTATGTTGGTAACCCGATAATATTTCAGAAAAGGACGAAAGCTCATGCAAAATGGGCTATCCCATATCTCTTAAAATACACTTCTTGCACGTCCATTTAATTTTTTTTCCAGGAAATTTGGGTGCAGTTAGTAACTAGCAAGGAGAAAGGTTCCACCAAGACATACTAACAATGGAGCAACGCTACCAAGGCAGATGGAATCCAGCAATAATGGGGGATTGTTGTTGGTTTCTTATGAGTAAAAGCAATCAAGAATATAAACGAAAGTCAACATTAAAAAAAAGTTATGTACAAAAGACTTTCTATAAATGTACTTTCATGTGAATTTTTTGTAATAAATCCTGTTTAGAATACTTTAAACTCCCACGGACGGCCACTATAAGATCAGTCGCAATTTTTTTTGTATTTATTGACTAGTGCTATCAGTGTTATTTGCTATAGGAACAAAGAGTCACTTGCATTTTTCGCCTAATTTGACGTACATTTTACTCGTTTTGAACCTAAAGAATGAAAAAAAAAATTCCAGTTATTTATTAAAAATTTATAAAGGATACTATTGTTTAAACAAATATATCATGAATTAATTTAATACCTATTAAATAGTATAAACATTTTTATATATCTGTACCGAATTTCACTGAATTGTCTATAGTACTTAGTACTTTATTAGAAAATAATTTTACAATAATATCGGGCACAAAATTTTGATTGTTGATAAAATTAACAAGAAACGAAATATAGACGAAATTTTTGTAACGCCAAGTATACATCATGCCCTCAATCCAATAAAGTACGCATTTCCAATAAAGTACTCACATTTTTACATACCTCAATATTTACAGTTTTAACTTTTAAGCTGAAGGTGTTTCATGTGTATATTTTTTATAGCACTCATTGGTCATGTGGTAGTTAAAGAAATTTAAAAATTACATCAATCGTATCGTTCATCTAAAGTTTCTTGAAACTAAATAAAATGTTTCAAGTTTAAAATTATATGCGTAAAGTTTGTAATAAAGTGATTTTATCTTCTTTGGTTGTTACTTCTTAGCGAAAAAACACAATGTTCCGATGCGAATCGGCAGCACTCCATATTTCACCTCCAGCTTGGTGGACTATGTACGGAAATATGCTCTTCATGCTTTACTTCAAATAGACGTTTCAATATCTAGCAGTGAAAAAATATAAGTGACGTTAACACTTTCTTGGACTAAACAAAATTCTTTAATATGAACAATACACCTTAATTCACTATGAAAATTTCATTAGTACTTGTGGTTCCTTAACAATAAATTTAATTTAATATGATTTACCAATTCTCTCGTAGTATTGTTCGAACTAGGGTCCATTGTGTGAATGATAATTAATGTGATAATATTTTTATTAATATTTGGAAAGTGATTATATGATATCCTTTTCAAATTGTATTATTTAAACTAGTATAGCATGCTAGTCAGTACGTCAGAAAGCTCCCCTCACCTACCATAAGCAATAATCGAACAAATTTATTGTTGTTGAAATCTATTGGTATGATTAATGAGTGCAAGTAGTCAATCAAACGAATAATCATAATTTTTACATATATGATAAGCCGTTTTTATTTTATATTTGAACATGTCTTTAAATTTAGATATTTTATAAAGAACAGTATGTCTTTTAACAAATGCCCAAAATTAAACTTTTCTTGTTAATCAAAAGGCGCTAATTTTGAGAAGTTAAATAATTTATGTTCCAGTTTTAATAAAATACACAAGCACGTCACTATGTTCAGTTTTTTCTTATTACCGAAAGAAACATCACGTTCTTAAGTGAAAAAAGCTATTTGGCAACTCCATAATATTATGCCAATTCTTTATTCAACATAATACGACTAAAGAAAAAAAGGAACTTTTTAAATGAGATGCACGACTCGTTGCCAAAAGTAATACTGTGGATTATTAAAAAACTTTTTCACTAAATTTCCTCTGTTTTAACTAAATACGCAGACTAAGAAAAAAAATAAAAATATGAAAAAATTATGTTTCGAAATTTTAATATGAAACAGTAAAGTAGATTCAGTTTTTTTATCCTCATAATATAGGGTTCTAAAGGAAATAAAATAACATATTAGTACATATTTAAAAAGTTGCATATCAGGTAACACGTAATAAAAACACTTAAAACTCTATTTTTAATTCTTAAATCAAATCCCAAAGACATAAATTTTGAGAAACGCGAAACAAACATCGATTCATTGGAGCACTTATGTATAAGACAGTTATGTATTTCGAAAAAATTATTAAACAATAACTTTTTTGTAGTAGGACTTTCTTAATTCATCATTTGAAAACATTTGTATTCGGTACATTACTTGGAGATAATCTTATAAATCCTACAAGAGTTAAAATGAAATAAAAATCTGGTACAATATTGTCACGCTCTGTTTAAGATGTTACTAGCGACGTAGAAATCGAGAACTTTGGTGTAAATTGATTAAATTCTCTCGTCGGCTTCGGTTTATTAAAAAAATTATTTATAAAACATTAACAATCCTAACATATTGGGCTGTACATTATTCAATTTTCAACTTACATTATAGTTATATTCGTTTCTATCATTCTACACGGGGTTGTCACTAGGTTCACTGATTTCCGACCTGTTCATGACTTGAGACTCGCTTGGAACTGGTCAGTGATTCGCCTCGTATGGGTTCACCAACTTTTGATTGACTAGCTTTTGACTGATTGATCAACTGACTCCCCTTATTCTTAGCGCGTCCGTCCTTGTATTATCTCTTGTGTTTTTCATCAAGTTAACAAATTGCCTCCTTTACTTAAATAAAGTAACATCAAATAATACAAAACTTATTTGAACAAATTATTTATTAAAGAAAGGATACAACATAAACGTTTATAACAAATAATCTAATCTTTAAAAGAAACAATAAATTTTTTTAATGAATATAAATTTAAGCTTATTTTGATCCAACCTAAAGATAATAGTGAAAATGCTTGCAGGGTAATTTTTCCAAACAAGACGTGCAATTAAGCGAGTTAAGGTACAATGTTGACGAATTTTTTATATTCCAAATTAGCTGAAATTTTCGCTCATGTAAATTGTACAGAACTCTGCGTATTATTTGTGCTTTTCATGTTACTTTTGTTAAAAAGCAGATCATTTTGGCGTAAAAAGACGTAATGGCTACGGAAATATTACACGATTATATGTAGTCTTGTGCACATTTCGTATTTCTAAAATCGACTTCTTTCCCACCTTCAAAAATAGACTATACAAGTATGTAAAATATTTAGCCTTTGGTGTAATTCACATCTCGCATTATACTAAAAAATTTGTTACGTAGCAGGCAAATTTTTACACACTTGTTTTATCGTTAACAGGAAATAAATACACTTTGGAAAACACGTTCAATCCTTTTTTCGCTTTATCCCGAACATTTGCCAAACGGATCCTTTCTTTTTCTTTTCTTTCTCTTTCATTTGTTTAGTAGCGTCTTTTTTTTATTTCAAGTTATTATTATATTTAAAGTATTACAATTCTTAAGAAATATTATTTAAGTGAGATCGAAAAGAGATGATTTTAGTTACCTTGTAACTTAAACCTAACCACTTTTAACCGTATGTATCTCACTGATAAACGACAATACAATTCAAGATCTTTATAGCAGACAGAATAAAGTTCAAGTGACGAAATCAGTATCGAAAAATGATATAGACAACGATCGCAGTAAGCGTTGGGAAAGAGTTGTTTACGCATTAGCTGTTTTTGGTTACCTTTTTGCTAGAAGCTATACGCTGAACCTTACCATGGAGACATCTTATTGAAGAACACCCAGTAAACAGTTTACTGTGTTGTTCATTAGATAAAAATTATTTTTTCATCATTTCTATCGAATAAAATGTGTTTCAGAATATGAATTGCGTTATTTATTTCTAATTTAAATTAAGCTCAGATTTTTTCGGTAAATAGGCACACTTTTTCAGTTTAGTTAGATTTATTTGTTATCTTAAGCATTTCACATTATATAAATGAATTCACAAAAGCAAATCAGTCGTATCAGTAGCTATATAAGTTATATAAAGAATAAAGCAAAATGAAGGTACCATATGAGTTTCAGACTCCTAGAACAATCTCTTTTAGTATATGAGGTACAATAATTATTTTTTAAATGCAGTACCCATTGCGATCATGTGAAAAATCGGCATTTAACGTCACTGTATTCAAAAGATCCATCTTAAAATCGCTTCATACAAAAGTTGTGAAACTTTTGAACCGTAACTAAGACTCTGATACTTTTTAAAAAGCGTACTGTTTAAATTGTCTGAGCAACGCATCAGATTTTAAAAATCAGCGGAAATTACTCATATATCTTTATTAATTATTGGAATATTTGTATCATGAGCATAACAAAGTTTAGGAACATTAGGTTCATAATGATGCAAAGAGCTTGTGAAGGATCCCCTTAGCCCAATTGTATGCAGTTTTGACAATAACAATTCATGATGAACACAATTAAAAACAAGCGAGAAATCCACGAACAACTCCGACGTCAATCAATTTTTTTAAATGAACATATAGCTGATACGGTAGATTTATTTTGTGTAAAACCATGTTGTGTACATTAAGTTTGTGTTGCTTCCACATCAGAACCTAGAGACTTATTAGCCTTGTCGTAATATGCCTAGTTTAAAAGGTTTCTGTCATTTATCAAACCCGCTGTGTCATGAGACTTACCTTTCGAGTGTTAGTATTCTTCATGAAATTGTTTTTCAGCCAGCTAGTGTTGGGTATTCACAGATAATATGAGACGCTGATTCCTCTATTTTTCTTGCACAAGGGTTCTTCCCGATATAGGTTCATCACGTACAAGTACTGCGGCCGGTTATGAGTTCTATGAATCTTTACAGAAAAAGAATTTAGTAATTTATAATGACGGTCGTAAAGTTCCACTAGTAATTGCTATATGGGATAATTTAAGGTTTGAGATCTTTTCTTTATGTATTCTACACTATATTCTTTTTTTGAATTTCAAAGTCAATAACTTCTCATCATTTCATCTAGTCATAACACCAAGTATGTTTTTCATTATTTGTCACCAAGAATATTTTCTAATTAGACCGATTTGATAATAGCAAATAGAGGGTGTTTTTTATAGAGGTATAGAAATTTTAAATGGAATAAAACAAAGATGAATTTTTTAAATTGACATGAAATTTACTTTATTCGAAAGATAACCTTCTGGCATTATAATTTAAATATGACTTCTGGCATATGACCGCCACGGATGGCTCGGACCTAGTCTAATTTGGAGGTCCAATTTTCAATGACTTTTTCCAACATTTGTGGCCGTATATCGGCAATAACGCGGCGAATGTTGTCCTCCAAGTGATCAATCGTTTCGGGCTTATCGGCGTAGACTAGCGACTTCACATATCCCCACAAAAAATAGTCTAGCGGCGCTAAGTCGCACGATCTTGGAGGCCAATTCATGGGTCCGAAACGTGAAACTATGCGGTTACCAAACATTTCCTTCAATAAATCAATTGTGGCACGAGCTGTGTGACATGTTGTACCGTCTTGTTGAAACCACAGCTCCTGCACATCAAGGTTGTTCAATTGATGAACGAAAAAGTCAGTAATCATAGCTCTATAGCGGTCACCATTGACTGTAACGTTCTGACCAGCATCGTTTTTAAAGAAGTACGGACCAATGATTCCATCAGCCCATAAAGCACACCAAACAGTCAGTTTTTCTGGATGTAACGGTGTCTCAATATACACTTGAGGATTATCATCACTCCAAATACGGCAGTTTTGTTTATTGACGTATCCATTCAAACAAAAGTGAGCTTCATCGCTAAACAAAATTCGCTTATGAAAATCGGGATCAACGGCAATCTTGTTTTGGGTCCATTCACCGAATCTACGCCTTGTTAGGTGATCGTGTGGCTTCAATTCTTACACGAGTTGGATTTTGTAAGCATGCAAACCAAGATCTTTCCGCAAAATCTTCCATAAAGTGAATGGACACATATCCAATTCCTGTGCACGATGACGGATAGACTGATTCGGGTCTTCCTCTACGCTACGCTCTACAGCAACAATGACTTCTTCTGTACGCACTGTACGACGTCTCTGTGGATGCGTATTATCATTTAGAGTAAACGTGGTGCGAAAACGTTCCATAGTTAATCGAATTAATTGCTCTAATGGACGATTATGTTGACCGTAAAATGGACGTAGTGCGCGATATGTATTTCGAACAGAACCATGATTTTCAAAATAAATTTGCACAATTTGGAAGCATTGTTCAGGCGTCAGTCTATTCATGTTGAAATGCCAAACCAAACTAAATATAAATCACTCGACAGCTGACAAAATGACCCCCCGTTAAAAAAGTTTTGCCAACTTAAAGTTCTATACCTCTATAAAAAACACCCTTTACAAATATGTAAAAATTCGCCTGTAGGCTCAAAACTTGAGGCATGATTTGAGAATTGTTTTTCCACCAATAAGAAAATGTGGCTTTTAGATTTTGTTAAAGGATGATTAAATCTTACTAAAATCAACAAGAGACCATCGGTGATGATTTTTTTTGCTCATATGGTCCCATTTAATTAATAGTACAAAAGTTTTTAGGAAATTAAAGAAAATGGGAATAAAACAAATAAGAGATACCTTTATCTCATCATTAGCTTTAATCTCATTTTTATAAATTTTATTTATACGAAGGCTTTGGTAAATTAATTAAATTAACATAATCCAACAACTCTGCATATCACATTTTTGGAAATAAATAAAAAATATATTTCACTGAAAATGCTCATTTGAACAATTAAGTGAAAAAACACAATTATTTTTTTTCAGCATTTTATTTTTTTCATGTGGATAATTTATATTGGAACATTAGGCAAATGATGTTTTATTTAGGTAAAAATTCTAAAACACAATCATTTTAATTATATTTCATTAAATATCTGCTTCCGAAACACCTGCTTGAAATTCGCGTTATCAAAACTCATTAATTTTGTCTCTTTTCAACGAGTATTTCGGAATACAAAATGAAAATAATAAATGATAAGGCGATATTAGGGTGGCGAAAATTATTTTCCCAAAAAGTTTTTGAACAAAATACATAAAAAAATATAAGCAAAGCAGGGAGTAAAAATTTGGATGATGTTTTTATTGGGTTTTCGAAGATAATTTATTAATTAATGGATCCCAATTAACTGCTTTTATATTACTTTTAGTAAATTATTTTAAGAATATTTTTGTTTACCCTTTTCCGCTTTGTTCCGAATTTGAGATTTGCTTTTGATATCTGAATATTTTAATGAAGATAGGGAATCAAATTTTAAAGAGCTCTTTGGTGAGTTTTCTTTTATTCATTTATATTATATTCATTTATATCCTTGATATTGAAAAGTTAGAAATAAATTAGATATCTTAAAAGGGCTTATTTTTTCAAAATATTGCTTGAATCAATAGTCCTTATGACATGGCAGGCTAGAGTTGAGTAGCATACTGATTTACAGTCTTAAACATAGATTCGAATTTTCCTACAAAAATAACAGTTTGTTACATGCTCCATACCTTCGATCATTCCAGTTGATGTTTGATACACCAAAATATTATTATTTGACTCCTTTGAATATTTTTTAGTATTAAAAATTACTATATATTCAAAATTTATAATCAATAACAACACGATTTATTGTGTATTTTGTATTGGTATAAATGGAATGATATTATTCCATATCAGAACTAGAAAATCTTGATATTGACTGGTTACTTCATTTTCGTACCAATTAGCATGTTATATTAATTTAAATAATGCAATTAGAAAATGATATCATAGAATCGGTGAACACTTGTTACCCTGATATTTAAGGGCGCAACCCTTCACGATTAAGTGAGACGAAAAGTTAACTAATTAAAATAAGTCACCAGAGTACTGCTGAAGGCTAGTAGCAACACCAGCGAGCAAAAATGCCGAGCTACCTCCTATGCCGAAGAGTAGAGGTGAATTATTTGGGATGCGACGGCATTTAAAGCTAGGCCAACTAGGAAATAAGGTAATAAATACAGTTTGCCTGTCTAATAGTGTGGCTGCCAGAAAAAAAGATCTTCTCAACGTCACAGGTGTAGCATCAAAGGGTAAATACAAAAAATTACAAACCAGTTATAATATAACCCGTAAGAAGAATTCCAATAACAATATAATCATTGCGGAGGATTCCAATGATAATAACCCGTAGAAAAGATTCCAGTGATAATAACCTTCAGGGAG
Organism: Diaprepes abbreviatus; assembly: GCA_034092305.1. Taxonomy (NCBI): domain Eukaryota; kingdom Metazoa; phylum Arthropoda; class Insecta; order Coleoptera; family Curculionidae; genus Diaprepes; species Diaprepes abbreviatus. Next base: position 18,091,003 of record JASJET010000103.1, read on the forward strand.
AACCCCATTGTTTTTGGGGACTAGAAGAATTCCTTGTTGAAATGTGCATAAACTGCGATAATCCCAGGTTACCGGGACGATTCAAATCAAATGGACAGTCTTAAGTCTTCTTCAGCCGAGTCTAACAGGAAAAAAATTAAAGTTAAGGCAAAATTGGCCTCCATTTTATATTCAAAACCAAAGCTTGTGCAACAAGATTTTCAAGCATCAAAAAGAAATTTTATAGGAGTAAAATGTTTTCAGAAATGACAGCTCAAAAATAACCCCGAGCAACAATAGTGGGCTGAATCATGAATCGTTTCCGACACAGAATAAGTTACCAGTACAAGCTTCCTTCCAAAAATTACAAAACGGAAATTACCACCCAACATAAAACAGCAAAAAAGAATATTCGGTTAGTGGAGTGAAATTGCCTGTATGCAGTAACGAGTAACCTAACCTAAGCATAATAAAATCTACAAAATTATTTAAAATAATTTCAGGAAAGCTGCCATAAGAAAGGATAAAAGTGAGAATTTCACTTGAATAGTAGGCAGGAAAATCGAAATCTATCTAAAACAAAAGGTAATGGTAAATTTATTATCTAAATAAAAAGAATGTAAGAATATAGGCAAATTTCAGAAAAACAAAGAAAAAATCAATTTAGGAAAAAAATCGGCAAGGAAGTAGAACTACGAGGGTTCGTAATATAGTAAAACCAAAAATGCAATGAATAGTATGCTTTTATTCGAAAGATTTATGAGAAATGCTTAAGGAAAATAATATTGTGTTGCCCAAAACGTGATTATTTATAAAAATAAGATAAAATTAACCAAATTAGCCATAGAGAACTTAAGCTGAAATTTGAACCATAAAACACTGTTTATCAACATCTTTCGAAATATAAATAAAATATTCAGCAATCACACAACGGACACAAATAAATATTTATAGACATCACAACATCCATCACATTTACATTACCGCATGTGTCAATAGCGAACATTCTAGCACAAAGACTAAGACAAACATGAAAATATATTCGAATATAAAGAAAGAGAATTGTAATAAAACGATCACTGACAATTATCTGACTACATTTACATCAATTCATTTTCAAAAGTAGAAACACAATGTCCCTTAAATTAATAGAACGCTTTTGCGACGGGTATGTACTTTATTTTTTCTATAACTTGTAGTGCATCAATCTTTTAGATCACAATTCTTTCTGAGCTGAGAAAGGGTCTTTCGTTGCGCTTTTACAATCAATTCTTCGCAAACATAGGAAAAGCTATCGGAATGATTTTTACACTCGTGTGACAACAATATTAAAGAGTGAATCGATGCTCGATATTATTCACAACTAACACTCACGTACCGTAATTCACTTGGAAAAATTTCGACCGTTTTACATGATTTACACAACTTCGAAACACAGAATACGTGCTGGAATATCGATGTCGACTCTACACTCGCAAGAGATGTACTGACGGAAGATGTGGAAAAAAGTGCAGGATTATAGTGTCAAAGCTGGATAATTCTTGTGCAAACCTGTTCCCGAGAAGTATTGAGGGCGCCATCGCCTCAAAAGTGATAAAAATAGAGGCTCCCCTGAAAATGGCGGGTGATTGGGGAAAACGGGTATCTTATTCGGATTCAGGAAGGTATTTGTATGTAATCTGTCATAGAAAATCCGGTGTCTTAAATCTTAATAAATAAATTTTAGATTTGTAGTCTAGACCTCAATGCCCATATCGGAAGAAATTGAGACATGTATATTTTTGTCCGACATATTTTATCTAGCATATTGAATTTGAATAAATTAATTCAAAATCCGTAATATAGGCTGCAAGAGCCACCAATATCAATTTTTTACAAAACCGGAAGAATGTTAACTTTTTAAGTCCCATATTGTATTTGTCATATTTAATTTTAAGAATTTAACTTCAGATTCATAGCTTATAACCTCGAAAACCTCCTAATACCAATTTTGAAAAAATCTCAATTACGTAAAATTTTTTAAAAATAGTTTAAAATTCATTATTTACACCCTCAGAGAATCCCAATATCAATTTCGAAAAAATCGAGAGATGTAAAATTTTTAGTCCGCCATATTGGATCCGCGGTATTGAATTTTTTCAAAATAATTTTAATTTTGTAATTTGCACCTCCAAAAACTCGGCTATACTAGTTTTAGACAAAGTCGAGTTATGTATGTAAAATTTTTATTCCGGAAAAAATTGAATTTTTTAAAAATAAATAAATTCGTTATTCGAAAACTCCCCATAGCAGTTTTAGAGAAAATCGGAGGAAACTAATTTTTTCTCCGCCATATTATAAGCGCAATCTTGAAATTTATTAAACCAAAATGATATGGGACCACCTCAACCACTTCCTGTACATAACGCAAAAAATCTTTCAAATAGGTGCCGCTGTTTAGAATTTCCTTCATTTTAGAAGTCGGCTAAATTTAAGACATTTGAAACAAAAGTAGTAACAGACACAAATGGTTATCCCAAATACTAAATGAAACCTTAAAATCAATACATGTATAACAAGCCTATTGCCGCATTTTACATAAGCACAAATTGGCTTTGTTGACTTTTCTTTGAACACCAATAAAACATTGCCAAATTGTCTAAAATTCGATCAATACTTCTCTAATTTAACTCAGTTAACATATTTTTATTCCCTCTTACAAACATTTTTTTAACGCGATTAAAAAATAATCAGTATCTCGTTCGTGCAGAAAATAAAACTTTCGAATATCCCGTCATCTCCAGTTTCCTCCATTCACTCCCCAAAAGCGTTGTATAATGGAAATGGCAGCCATCATGATTTTTTCTGTATTTTGTGTGATCAAGTCACGTAATTTGCCTGATATTTTTGTTTTTACAAATAAACATTTATGCATTAAAAAAAGCTTTTATAAAAATATTATATAAATATAAACATTTAGATTTAAAATATATTTACTATAATTAGTGAAATTAATACCGTTAGCCATAAAATCCTGAGCTTAATGGTTTATGGTAAATTTTTTTACTTTTATCGAGGTTTATTTAATGGTAATTTATGTTCTGGATTATTTTAAAATTATATCTAAGACTGTGTCGTTATTCTTTCGGAGAAAAGGAGATGACAGTTAGCAAACATGTTGTCGTTTCAGAGTTTTTTTATTGAATAAAAGCTGTTTACTGAAGTCATACAGTTTCAAGTGTAGCTTATTTATCACCTCGACTAAATTTATAGTCAATAAGGCAAACATCTTTCAGCTTTTGATAGTATCTACTTGATCCACTTTAGGATTACGAATCGGCCTACGCGAGCCTTGTTTTATCGTTATTCTATTTATAAGGAAAACAAGTCCTAAACTTTCAATTCTCTCAATACACCTTATACTCCTCGCCAACACTCTAGGCAAGCATCGTGTTATAACTATCAAAACCTCTCTACTATGGAGTCATTAAGTACCAGGTTATATTCCTAAAGTAATATACATTATGATTACTGTATATTATTTATATAAGTGTCGAAGAAATCGAAAACTTTAATATAGACTTAAAGGAAGCTGGTAAACAAGAGACGACACATTTAGTAAAAGTCGCAGAAGATTTCAGTTCAAAAGTGGTCAAAGGAAGGTAGAAAGGAGACTCAGAATATTTTGCATACTTTGGACTGGGTAAGAGAAATGAACGAGGAATTTTTGCAACAAGGAGAACATATAAGGTGTGATTACATTCCTCAAGAAACCAAACTGACGTAAATAGTCAACGAATAAATAAATAAATAAATACATATATATATATATATATATATATATATATATATAAAATAATTATAATAATAATTATTTTTTCAATTTTCAAATTATCTAAATAGATATAGATGTGTTCCTACCTGTTAATTGACTCCTTCACAGGTAAGTTCAGTTGTTTATCAGATATTAATCAGAAAATCAATACACAGAATGATTAAAACACAAAATATAAATTTTATTTAACAATATAAACACATGGCACGTCATATTATTAACAAATATTAGATTAAATTAAATGGTCAACATTTTTATCTTTCAATCAACACTATTTTTAATCAATATTACTTATTATTTATTTGTATTTACCATGCATTGACTTTAAACAACCTGTATCATTTCTGGCAACGTTTCTAGTTTCGTAATCATCTACTAGACGGCTATAGTGCAGTTTATGATGGAAAGCGTCGTTAGTTCTTAAAAATGATATTATTTTAAACAAATTATCGTGTGCTGTGTTGTAATTCAAGTAGTAAATATAGTTTCACACCCAATATTGATGATGATAAGTATTATTATTTTTCTAGCAGGTGAGTATAGCAAAATATAATTTAATAATTTAATTATTTTAATTTTAAGAAAAGTTAGGTTGTTATTGGATGCTATTTTTCAATGTCTGCAAAAAAATTTAAAAGCTTTCTACTGCCTTATCTAATATAAATACCTTGTTATGTTTTCTTTTACTTGGTCCCAATATTACAAAATACAATTCCAGTATTTTTTATTTATTTGCTTCTTTGATAAACTTCCAAATCTACAAAAATATTTTTTCGTTGTCGTTTCGTATAAGTAAGGAAATGACAAAATATTATCCAAAGTCTCGTTCCACTATTTTCTTCTTAGTTCAATTCCAATTCATTTTTGTTATATTCTTCTTATCACAATTTATCGTATTCGTTATTGTTTGAACAATTACCTTACAGGACAAAACTTGGAAACTTTAACTAATTACTTTGATTAAATTATGGAATTCTTTTTAATTGACAACAACAAAACACATAACCTCTTTTAAAAAACCAAATATTTTACTTTTGTTTTCTTGTGACGTAGGAAAACTTCCCTTTCCTTTTTTTAAACAATTGGAAATTTGAGGTTATGCAAATTTTCGAGAGCTCGAGAAACGCAGTGGTTTCAGTAAACTTATAAATTCAACTCCTTCGAAATTCCTACACCTTGGCTTTGTATATTTGGATAAAACATAAGAAATTTCTAAAATATGAATGGTCAGATTTTGGACACCTGGCAACTTGATAAATCTTAATACTTTGAAAAATTGGATTTTATGAAGGCTCTTTAATGTTACCAATTTTGACTGGAATTTTCATGTTTTTATTAATATATTGACCTAAATTTGACCATTGAGCATTATTGAGCTTGCACTAAATTAACTTTAGAGTTTTCTCGGCATTTTGATATATATTAAAGCCACTTTGGCACATTATTTGTATAATAAAATTGATACAAATTAACATTTTGCCCATTGAAATTTATAAAAATTTTACTCAATTTTTTTTTAGAAAAAAACTCTAAAACGTTTATTGTTGCTTTTGATATTATTACCCTATTATTTAACAAAATTTTCTTAACATATTAGTACCAAGATTGCTTAAAATACTCTTAAATTTACCTTATAAACTAATTAAATCTATCTTGCATCCTACAGTTTTACATAAATTATGGTTTTAATTTCTACATAATTTGTTTAATAATTCTTAAAACAAAAACATTCTTCTTACATTTCGTACATTAGTGTTTGTTTATCACTATTCACGGTGTTTTTGTCTTAATTTTGCACTAATTTTTTCACTGCACGCACTTTTGTGTCTTATGAGTAATTGTTTTATTGGGACCAACGACGATGTATGGCACTTTATTATTAGTTTTTTAAAGGCATCCACACTATTTTTGTTCATTCAAATATATATATTTTTTGTATTGACACTTCTTCTAACTAGTTCAATACTTTTAACATAGTTTTTTAATGAAATTTAGTTTTCATCAAGAAAAATATGTCATATTTTTGAAGAATATAACAATTCTTAATTAATTTACTTAGTCAAGAAATTTTGGATTTTATTGTCTTTTTCTTAAGACTATATCTATTTACGTACACTACAAATTAAATAAAACATCTTATCCTATCCTTAAATCTAATTTTGTCCTATTCTAAACCAAGTTTATTGGCATATTATCCATTAAAATACATTATTTAACCGTTCTGTGTCTGATTTCATTCTATATATCTTAGCACTTATTTATACAATATATATATATATATATATATATATATATATATATATATATATATATATATATATATATATATATATATATATATATATATATATATATATTGTCGCAATTAGTCATGCCCCTTATGTTAGGGACATGTGACTAGCGATCTGATTTTTGACCACCGTTTCCAGTGATTTGAATGTTTCGTCCCGATACCTATATAGCCAAGTTTTGTCGGCAGCCGATGGTGAGATGATTATTTCACAACATGCCCCCCTTAAGGCATTTGCTTAACCGACTTGACTACGGTAGGAAGTCCAAACTGTAGGAAAGCATATGCCTGAGAAAAAATGTGGAACGAACATCTTCGGTGGTTTTCCAATGGTCGGGTCAGGCTTAATCAAAGCCAACGGCCGTTAAGACCCTCGTCTGCCGCCGTCCCTGTTCGGGCGCCATGTTGCAATTAGTCATGCCCCTAATATTAGGGACATGTGACTAGCGATCTGATTTTTGACAACCGTTTAAAGTAATTTGGATGTTTCATCCCGATACCGGTGGTGGACTCATCAGTGGGATCAACAGGTATCTTTCCCAGACATCCTGTTTGTCTTGCTTTCTACAAAACTTGGATTCCTAAATAGCCAAGTTTTGTCGGCAGCCGACGGTGAGATGGTTGTTTCACAACATGCGCCCTAAGGCATTTGCTTAACCGACTTGACTACGTTAGGGAGTCTAAGCCATAGGAAAGCATATGCCTGAGAAAGAATGTGAAACGAACATCCTCTGTGGTTTTCCAAAGGTCGGGTCAGGCTTAATCAAAGCCAACGGCGGTTAAGACTCTCGTCTGCCGCCGTCCCTGCTCGGGCGCCATGTCGTAGTAATGCCCCTGATGTTAAGGGTATATAACTAACGAACTATTTGCGACCACCTAAAATGTACGGATGTTTCGTCCCGATACCGGTGGTGGACTCATCAATGGGATCCACCGGTATCCTTCTCAGACATCCTTGTTCCTTCCACAAACTTGAACCTCTATTTAAGTCCAGTTTTGCTGGAAAGCGGTGGTAAGATGTTAAGTTCCACAACAATATATATATATATATATATATATATATATATATATATATATATATATATATAGGTCACACTATTAGCCTATGAAAAGAAAACCAACAGGCACAAATCACCAAGCGAATCAAATTGTCATGGGTTGTGTTTGAAAAACTGAGGCAAATTCTCAAAAACAATTCAATGCTCATCAACTTAAAAACCAGAATTTATAATATCTTCGTCCTACCAGTCTACCTTTACAGATTAGAAACAATAAGCCTCACAAAAGCATTTTACAAATACAAATACTTTATTATGGTAAAATTCATTATTAACTATAACCTGCCTGATGTTAGTTGCCTATAATTCTCCCCCTCTCGCAATAAAAATAAAATTTTCACTTGAAATATTTTCTTTTCTTTGCCCATCATTTTCAACTAAAATAGTAAAAATAGCAATTAATAGATAGCAGCAAAACAAAATTGAATTAACGCTCAGCCTCTCATATTGTCTAAAAACTTTATTCCTGCATTTTTTCTGCTAAACGATTAGATGTTTTCATTTCGCCTAAGCCGTTCCATTTTCCCTCAAAAACTTTTGGCAAGAACGAGTTAGCTGCCTAATTATTTTCATTATTGTTAGATTTGGTTTATCTTGTTCTTATTAAAGTGAAATTAATGTTCCTACGGTATCAGTAACATTAAATAAATTATTACATAGCTCTTCGCTATCAGTTATTTATAAATAATATATTATTTCGTAATAAATTACATTTATTGAATTATTTAGCGTATCTTCTTGCCGAAAGATAACAATCTTATAAATTGATGATAGTTTTCTCTTCTATTTAGTTGATTGTTTTCAAGGCAACTAGCATCTAGATTTAAATTTTCTTTATGAATTTACGTTTAGTATTATCGATTTAACATTTTACACAAAGTGGTTATATTCTCTTCAAACCTCAAACCTAAAACACTCAATATCAAAATTTTATATTCATTCTCGAAATAAAAGAAAGAAGCAAGCATTAGTTCTTTAGCGCAGGAACTACGACTACACCTATAATTTCGAATACTAATGATTTAGCTGATAGAAAAAAAATTACCCCCTAATTCACTAACGTAGTTTCACTTTAAAACCAGTTTAAACTGACAGTGGAAGGTTTAAATTGACAAGTACAGCAGTAACTCAAAGAAGTTTTGAACCTAAGAAATACAAGAAAAAAAAATCGTTTGTATATATTACCGAACCGATAATAACACAAGTTTACAAAAAAAAAAGTGGATGCCTATTTGATCAGATTACTTTATTCTTATGTAATTAATTTAATCCAAATCTTAGGTATGATATCCTCTATCACGTCAGGTTCAAGATAATTTCAAAGTCAAATATAGTAAAATTCACTAAATAAATCTGAAAAAGTAGATACGTACGTTTTTGAGGTTGCTAACTCCGAACTCGTGGTTTGTTTAATCCCCCAAGGTCAGCCAGAGATCATTTCAGGGTCATTTCAAGGTTACTTTGAAAAAAATCTACTAAATAGGTCTAGGAAGATAAATAGACTTTTGGGGGCGCTGAATCTGAATTCAGGTTTGTGTAACACCTCAAGGTTAACCAGAGGCCATTTCAAACATCAAATTGAAAAAATCCACTAAATAAATCTTAAAAAAAAAAGAGAACACACGCGCAGCTAAATCGAGCAGAGCAGAGATGTAAGCAGATGGGGTTTTTAAGCTGAAACTCAATCTCCCAAATCCACGTACCCCACGCAGGCATGTGAACGGAGCGAATTTTCAAGGAGAAAGCCAAGCTTCTAAAACCGCATACCCCTCGCGCAGCTAGATTGTTATCCGTTACATAACAGCTAGACTAGCGAAGTGAGTTTTTATAAGTATATAACACAAACCCCAAACTCTCATACATGCCATGCCTGGAGTATATGGTTTTCGGAAAGCTTGGGTTTTATTTCAAACACTTATAAATCCTTGCTTGCGTCTCTGTTTGCTGCGTAATGGGCACTGTGTGATTATGAGAGTTTATATTCTGGCATATTTATAAAAACTTGGTCCGTTCGCCTGTCTGCTGTGAAGTGGCAATCAATCTCTGCACGTAGGGTGTATGGTTTTAGGAGCTTGGGTGTCGCCTTAAATCATCTCGCTTATCCTGGGATATTAAACAAACCACAAATTTGGATTCAGCGACCCCAAAACCTACATTTTTTTTCAAATTTATGCAATGACCCTAAAATGACCTCTAGTCAACCTTTAGGGATTATACAAACTACAATTCGGATTCTGCCCCCTCAAAAACGTACTTACCTACTTCTTCAGATTTTTTAGTTAATTTTACCCATTTGACCTTGAGATGACCTTAAACTTGACATGATAGAGGTAGCGGACCTGCGATTTGGATTCAGGGCATCTAATTACATAAGGATAAGATATTCTTATCAAATAGGCATCCGCTTTTTCTTTTGTAAACCTGTGTAATTGAAACTTGTGTTTATTTTCAAGAAATAACTATTTCTGTTACCGATTTTAAGACTTTTTATCTGGGTGTGTATCCCTAATTTTCCTACATAAGCATTTATGTTTTAACATACTTGGTACAATTTATAACAATTTCCAAAGCAACACAAAACTGGTCTACTAGAAGATATAACTTCCATGGTAACTAGATAAGGTCTAGACTTTAAACCTTAATGAATCCAGCTGTAAGTTATTAAACCATAAAACAAGTCATATATATATATATATATATATATATATATATATATATATATATATATATATATATATATATAATCCTCCGGATACTCACTCAAGGGCAAAAACAGTCTTTAAATTGATAAATTTCAAAGAATAACTTGTGTAGAAAAAACTAGTACGAGGAGGAATGCCTCCATTAGGACAATAAAGGTTTTAATAAACTGTCTTTCTATCCACTTAGTTATAGAAAACGAGGTGTTGAAGGCTGTCTATCGACTCAGTTCTAGTCCTAGAACTTCTAAAATCTGAAAATGGCGGTTCTTTAGCTGGAAGAGAATGAATAAGAGATGCCCATCGCTTTACATGGAAACACTATACGCGGCTCTTGTTTTAAAACCTAACCACTCTCTCGAAGTATTATTACTAACAGAGAGAATTATGATAAAGATCAAACTCTATCTGATAAATAGTTTACAGATGGATCTAGTCAGGAATTAAGACCTGGAGCTGGAGTGTTGGATAAGGGTACAGAAGTCACTCTTATTCTCTCAGACAACATATGACGGTCTTTTAAGCAGACATTTGTACTGTTCTGCAATTGAGAATAGAAACAGGATAAAGAACTAACATACATCAAGCTCGCTATGTTTGTACTAAGTTGCAGTATTGTAATCTCACGATTAGTGCCTAAGTGCATCAATATCCTTTACATCTTTACATCTTTTACCAAAGAATTGCTGTGCAATCCAACTCATGTGGGTCCCAGATCATTCAGATATCCATGAAAACGAAACAGCAAATCGTTTAGCAAAGGTGGAATTCACGAACGAAGCAATTATATCTATTCCAACTACCGTCGCAACAAGGAAACTAAGACTATTGGTTGAAAACAAGTTTATTGAATGTCAAAGGAAAGCCTTGAGAGTGAAGGGTATCCAGAAATACACACTTCGACCAAATGCGTAGAGGTTTTTTTCCTTGAAGAGTAAATATAAGGGAATCGTGGTAATACTATTGGAAGGATATTATTACTTGCATATTCAAAAGATTAGATCACAAACGACCACGTATGCAGATGGTTATATTCTCAGAGAATGCCCAACACTCGATAGACAGGAATACGATGTCATCACCTGAAGCAGTCAGACCAATTAAGATAACGAGGCTACCTGATTCTGAGACCCAATAAAGGCTCAATATTGAAGATATAGAATTACCACTCTTATTTATTCAAACAATCGCATTTTTTAAATTATTTTAATTAAACATGATGGCACGTGAGATAAGGTTACTTATGACAATAATTTTTCAATAATATTTAAGTATTTTTTGACAGTCACTTATTCATCAATTTAAGTTTAATATTGACAATCACTTCTGTCCTTACGTTTAATTTTGACAATCACATATCAATTTAAGTTTAACTTTAGTAATTTATTTATTATAATAGTTATGATTGTATTTCATTACCACCCTCATTCAAACATACTGTTTGACAATTTGTGGCTCATTGGCAGATTAATCATTGTGGCAAAGGAAAAAAGTCATTCAACTGCTGCTGATGACGATAAAGGCATATTGTATTTAATAAAAACACTTTATTTCAAGATATCTATTAAGTAGCTGCAAATCCTGGCTTTCCTCTGCAAAAAAATACAGCAATAACAATTCTGCTTTTGTAAAAGGAGCATCAGAGGAGAATCGGTTCGTTTCTGTTACTAACATATTCGAGGTGGAATCAGAACCAAAATTTTAAAAAATCATTTTTTTTATTGTTTTTTTTTTCATAGCTGTTGCGCTTTCATATTCATTCATTTGTTTTTATATGCATGTTTAAAAACCCTGAAGATTCTCGTACGATTCGTAGGCTTTAAACAGGTCAGCAACTTGTTTTTAAAGCGAGGATCCGCTTTTGGGGTATTCATATCAAACATTTTCTCAAATCTTTTTGCGACACTTTATGTGACTTGATCAAAGGTTTACTGTAAGAAAAATCGTTCCTTTTGTCGCTTTTTTTTGTAATTTTTTACTTAACGCCAGAAGGCATGGCAATACTATCTCGTAATATGTATTGATTTCGTTCTGCATGATATCGAGGGCTCCTGCTACTGGCGTAACGCAAAAAAAAATGTTCTTGTAAATAATCATATTCGCTCTCCTTGATAGCATTTTTTATATTTAGTGATTTATGTAAGAGCACGTTTTGTTTTTGATAAGTAAAATTTGCTTAAGTGCGTGATAAAGACGTTTCACTAAGGCGGCTTAAGGTGTGTTTTAATATATCTTGAATTATTTTAGCCGATTTTGGTCGCCTTGCAACTTTTCATAAAATATTACATTTTCTCATCACTCTGGCATGTATTTCTGATAATAAAGTATTTCGTTCGCTTAAAATCTTATTCACATCTGTAGTTGGACGTAGGTTTAATGTGTGAGCAAAGCACCGTAGATGTACAGACAGCAAATGAATGTCCTCAGCGTTAGGTGTTTCTTCCTCTTCAGGTTCGGATTCAGAATTGTCTTCAGTCGGATGACTGTCGGTGTCGGATATAATTGCAGAAGAATCATCTTCAAGATCAATATTAGTGAGTTCCATACCGAATATTTTAAAGGCTTTTACAAAATTGCTGCCGTTGTCAGTTACTGATACGACTATTTTATAAGCATTGAGGTCAAAATTGACATTAATTTCTCGAACTATTTCAGATATGCGATCATAGCTGTGAATTCCTTTGAATATTTGAGAAGCTAACGCCACCGATACTCTTCGTAGATCACTTGTAATCCAATGTGCCACCACGCCAATGAAACTTTTCTTTTTACTTGACCAGATATCTAATGTTGTACTCCCATAGTCAACTTCTTTTCATTAAAATTTTATCTTCGTTATTTGCTTATCGTAGTAGTTTTCTCTACGACGTCCTAGGGTTCGTCGACTAATTACAGTAAGACCCTTTTGAGATATTTCCGAATCCGAGGAAATTGTTGCAAAATATGGATCTTCCACAGCACGTAATGGGATCATAGAGTGGATAAAAAATCTCACAATGTTTTCATCGAATTGCTCTTGCGTAAGTTTTGACTTGTCAGATTCCTTTTTGTTTTTATTTTGGTCACGCTAATACTGTCATGTTTTTTGTTTTTATCTGTTCTCTTTTTCTTTATGTATGTTTTATACTCATCGATGCAATATTTTCTGTGTTTTCGCTTCAGGTGGCTGAGAAAATTCGATGTACAGTTATTATATCCTTTGACTTTGTTTTTTTTTTTAATTTTTTGGGCATCTCATACACAAAGCCATAACCTTATTACCTGTAGATTTTTCTGGTAAGTACTTGAAAAAAGTTCCGTCTAGTAAATTACGACGCGATTGCGAAGACGATGAAGAGCATCTTTTGGCAGAAGCTTCGGAGGGCACGAAGGATCACCCAGGTAATCCTGGGTCCAACGACTCAACAGTGTCCGAAATATTAGAGTTAACTTCGAGAAAATTGTCTACCGTTGCCATTTTCTAATAATAGTACAAATAAAAATAGAGTAACTTTTTTACCGAAGAACAAAATACATATTGCGAGCGAATACCATCACTTCCTTGCTGCTTACAGTGCACGATATAGTCAATAACGTAATAGTAATAAGGCACAGCGACGAAGCGCACGAGAGAGCAACGGAAACGCAACTGATTGAAATAAACCAATGTAAACACTGTTGTAAACGAGACCGCCCCCCGTGTCGAAGCGATCGGTTCGTCACGATCTAATTTTAGACCCTAAAAGAGGTGTTTCGTCCTAGCTACCGACGGTGAACTCATCAGTGGGTCCGTCGGAGCTTTCCCCAGACAGTATAGTGGTATACTTTCTACTTAAACCTTTCTGCGTCGGAACCTACCATCTGCGACATCACCCCGCCAAGGCAAATACTTTGTATGCAGACGAGATCTTTACATCCCGCATGTATAGAAAGTGTTTTCTGATGAAACTGTAGATGCGGACGCTTTTAGGGTCTTTTACTGGCCCATTGCTATAAACAAGCAATCCAGGCAACCTTTGCTGCCTTAGGTCCTGTCACGGTCGCCATGTTGTAAACGAGACCGCCCACCGTGTCGAAGCGATCGGTTCGTCACAATCTATTTTTAAACCCTACAAGAGGTGTTTCGTCCTAGCTACCGACGGTGGACTCATCAGTAGGTCCGTCGGAGTTTTCCCCAGACACCTTTAGTACTATCGCAGATGGCGGCACACTCAGAATCTGGTTTATAGGTTCCGACGCAGAAAAGTTTAAATATGCGTATGCTGATGTAGAAAGTATACCAAAGGTATCTGGGGAAAACTCCGATGGACCTACTGATGAGTCCACCGTCGGCAGCTAGGACGAAACACCTCTTTTAGGGTCTAAAAATAGATTGTGACGAACCGATCGCTTCGACACGGGGGGCGCTCTCGTTTACAACAGTACACTTTCTACATCTGCATACTCATATTTAAATCTTTCTGTGTCGGAACCTATAAACCAGATTCTGAGTGTGCCGCCATCTGCGACAACACACAAATAACAAAGTAGTGTTACCGACATTACGGGATAGTTGTGGAGATGGGGAAGTAAACAGGCTGGAACGCGCGGGCATTATCATTAAAGAATATATAACTACCTAAACACACGTTTCGATTTGTAAACAAATGAAGATTAATTAGTATTTTCATGAATCAAGTTATATTCCCGAAACGAAATCAAGACATAGTTATAAACAATCCTCTAACTGTACAAATATCTATTCACACAATTTTAAAGTGTCCGCCGTATCTAATAGAGTGACCAAGAAGATAAACTAGTCAATCGAGAAACTAAGATGCCAATAGCTCAGTGGTTAGAACCAGGTGCGGATCCAAGGGGGGGGGGGCGGTGGGGGCGATCGCCCCCCCACCCAAGACCTTTTAGTTCAGGCAAATAGACCCGATTTTGCCATTTTTGCTATAGTTTATTCAAGAACTAGAGAGAGTAATAAATCATTTTTTACTCTTTTTTTTTCTTCGCAAACTACCTTTGTTCTTTAGTCCGATTTCTTTGGCAAAATCTGTTAGACACATATATTATTCATAGAAATGGGTTAGAAATTTTAGAATCAAAAATACCGGTCTATAATAATGGACTATTTGGGTTGGATAACAATAGATATTTGGATGTGTGAAATGTTAAAAAGGATTTTAATCCTCGTCATAGGCGTCGAGGGATTTATTTTATCACTAAGTATTTATGGCATAGAATATTATTTCGGTAATAAACCTGAAATAAAAAGTTTTTATAATTTCTTATGATTTCTTAATAATTCACATACATTAGAAAATATAGAAAGTTTTGACATATTTCAGACAAATCACAACTGTATTTTTATTATTTTTAATTGTGGCATAGAAATCGTTTTATGTACATTCCGACTAAAATGTAGCTTTTTTCTCTCAAAAAATTCTAAGTTATAATTTAAATACTTACAAAATATCCATTGTCAAAAATACAAGAAGTTAAACATATAAAAAAAAATAAATTCGTCCATATAATATTAAAATTTTTTTGGGGCTATCAGTCATTTTATTATTAATTAAAAACATTTTTAGGATATTCGACGGTTCAGTTTATTTATTTCTGAAACCATCTGCAGAACTAAAATTAAACACTAAAAAGGGATTGAAATGTAATTTATTTTTAAAAGTTACAAAAAATTGAAATAATAAATTGTGTTTACGCTGGTAAACATTACGTATCTAATTCGTAATCAAAGTCAGTGAATCTTGGCTCAAATTAATTAGAATTGGATCTTCTATCTCACCGATCATGAGATCGAGTTTTCACATTATCTTTTATGCTTTTATTATATGGATTGTTCCCAATTTTCTGCACTAACTTTATTCAAAAAATCTTTCAAAAGTTCAGTTAAATTACTAATTTTGTAAGTTGTGTTATTTCTAGCAACTCTACCTTTTACTTGAGAGAGATATTTCCTTCTCCAACGGACATATTCCAGACGATCTATAAGAACAGATTTCTTATCTGCTTTTATCCAGCAAAAATTAAGTTTTCTTAGCAATTTCCAGAGCTCAGTTCTTTTAATTTCAGGTAAATCCCGATCTTCATTGATTTTACTTAGAATTTTGTCGACGGTTGGGATCTGCTTCTCATAATAAAATGTGTGTACAACTTCTTTTATTGCAGTTTACATCTCTTCTTCCAACGAGGTTTTTCCTCTGCCCCTGATCGAATGTAGCTTGGGAGTACTAACAATTCCAGCCGTTTTTTTCCTTCAGTATTGGGCACATAGTAGATTTTCCAACTCCTGTCATGTTGGAACAGAACTCAACAGAGTTTTTAACATTATTATCTAGATATTGATATCTTAAGACATCATAAACATTCGTCGTAATAAGTTTTTCGTTGAGGAAAAAATGTCCTGGTTTTAACGATTTTGGAAGCCATATCTTTTGGGTATCTCACTAATCTCAAACAATATGTAAAAACAAGCACAGACAAGATAAATTACTAAGGACACACTGTAAGATGTACTTTGCTCACTGACAGAAATTAAATTGAACTACCAGAAATTTTATTGTAGCAGTAAATTTATAAAAGTTTATAATGTTTAAATATAATTAAATATAATTAGATTTAAGGTAGTCCTGAGATACCTGCGGTACTGGAGCAGGTACGTTGGAGGCTTCGATAACAGTTTTATTACTCTCTATAGTTCTTGAATAGAGTATAGGAATGTGTATGCTTGCGATCGTCCCTCCCCTTCCCAAAAGCTTTGAGTTCAGGAAAATACAACCGATTCTGCATTTTATATTAGGAATGTGTATGCTGCTGGCAGTCCCGTTGACAACTTGTTTTTCTTGCGATAGCCCCCCCCCCAAGAGCTTTGAATTCAGGAAAAGAGACCCGATTCTGCCTCTTATACTAGGAATGTATATGCTGCTCGCATCCTCCCTCCCTGTCGGCAACTTTTTTTTTTTCTTGTGATCGCCCCCCCCTCTCCAACAGCTTCAAATTCCTGAAAAATAGACCCGACTCTGCCTTTTACACTAGAAATGGGAATGTTGCTGATGTCTTTCGCTTGCCATACTTTTGTGATATCACCGCCCCCCCCCCCTCCAAGGAGAAAGGCTGGATCCGCCCCTGGTTAGAACAGCCATACGTTAAATAGTACGCCCTGAGTTTAATTCCCGGTTGGCGCTTCATTTTTTCCAATCTCTTACGCTCTCTCAAGTATGCACCGCTATGAAACTAGTATCGTTCATAATATCATCATAGCATGTCACAATTATTCAGTGATAAGTTTCGCTTAATAATTGATTAAATAATTACCGACTGTTTTTATCTCATCTATATCGAAGCGGGTTAACAGTTAGGTTTAATTGTTTTTTTAAAACAATTGAAAAAGTTAACTGTGTTTGATTTAATTGAAAGCTACCATTAATATATATTAATTCAATTAAATTAATTGCAACGTACAATTAACATTTTAATTGCCATTAAATTTAATTAATTGATTAATTGAAAATTGAATTGATTGATGTCCAACACTGATGTGAGCCAAAATTTCTCTTTTAGAGGGAATCGTCAGTCACGATCAATTTATTTTATATCTCTATTGATAAATGGGACATTTTAATATTTTATTATGACGAATATTTTTCATTTAAAATAATTCTAAAACGACTGCCGTAATTTTTAAACACATCTATAACATCAACCTGCAAAGCTTAAAATTTCCAAAGTGGTGGGCGTATTCACTAAATTTGTTGCTTGTTAATTTTCGTTTAAATTATCGAGAAAATTGCTTTAGAGGCCCTAAAATGTGTTGATCGCAAAAAACTGCCAAGAAAACAGGTCTTGAACTTAAACGATCGTAAAATTAAATAATCCAAAGCCAACTACGCTTTCCGAGCCCCAACAATTATTTCTACGACTTGGCGCGTTAGTTAAAATTGCTGGCGTCCCGGCCGCCTCGATTTTTTTTTTGCTTTTCATTAAAAATTCATTAAAGCAAGAAAGTACATTACAGGGTCCTAAAGCCGCATCGGGAATTAAAAGATCCGCTTAGCTCGATGCTATATATTAGTTAAGGGTGGCGGTACTTTATTAATTTATTGGTAAGGCAAGGAAACGATTTTTAAATATTTTGAAGGATCTTAACATTTCAATGAGAAAGTCATGAGGTCATATGGAATGAAGCATTGAATGCGGTTGTCTTTAAGCATCCTAGACACACAGCTAGACCCAGAGACTCAGGAATAACGAAACAACGGCATGAGAATTGACATCGCTGTGGACAGGCAACAACAACAACAACTACATCAACACGAGGGTCAGATAACTCTAAGAGCTCTACCCGTCGAAGGTGCTGTGCGGGAACCCCAACCAACTCTTACTCAAGCGGGACGACCAAGACAGCGCATGAAATGGACTGTGTCCATGAACGAGACAATAATCGCATTTTTTATAGGGTGACTCAACTAGGACGAGAGATGATCGGCTACAGAGAACAATTACATGCCGAGTTTTGCAGGGAGTACCCACACATGCAAGTGTCCCAGCAGAGAATATCTGACCAATGTAGAGTTATTCTCCGAAACAGCCTAATTCCTGAAGCTCGTCCTAATAGCATCAAAGAGGAAATTGAACGTGAGATCAGAGGCACTGACAATAACAACAACCCGATTGCTGAACCTGAGCCACATCCGGAACCTGAGGTCCAAGAACAACAGGAACAGCTGAATGACGAAACCCAACAAGACAACACTGAACTCTTTTATCAAAAACTGTCAATGGAAATGAGTGCTGCGGTGTTCGAGTTTGATGGAAGCAATCCGTTAAGACCGGCACTGCCAAAAATTAATTCATCCAAAAAACTGGGTGCCATGATAGACATCATGAACAATCGGATTTTACCAGCTTATGTTTCAGATCCCTACACTCTGGAGTCTACCGTGCGCGTTCTCGGAACCCTGATTGAGTTTCAGGTAACAAATTATTGGACTCAACATGTTCAGTCAAATGAACATTTATGACCTTTTCCAAGATTTTAGACACACAACGTCTCCTATGCAAGTTCTTTTTTATGGTTTTCAACTTATTTTCAAACTTTTATTGATTATATCATTGTGAGGTGCTCGATAAATCAAAATATTTCTTTTGTTTTGTAATACAGTTTGAGGTCTTTGGTATATATTAGTTCATTGGTGTCGTACAAACAAAAAAAGTTATATGAAACATAAAAAATGTTAAAAAAATTAGAAAACATCTATTTTTACCGACTTACAAGAACAATTTTGGTATAAATTTTTTAGAAATGTTAAGTAACAAATTTAAAATAAATGTATAAAAAATGGCATAAATTAAAACTTTTTATGTTTATATCCGAGGGCTCGAAAAACACCTGATCATTCAGTACCCAGCTTTTTTTTATTAGTAGTCAATTTTCAATATCGTATCTCATTAAAAATTACTAAAATTAAAAATATTTTTTCAATAATTACAAATAAAACTCTGATTCTGATCTCAGCCAATTAATAATTTCCTTCGCAAATTTTAATTTTCTCTTAAATAACACTGTTGCCCTTTGCTTTGGCAGTTAATTGGCTTATCTATCGCTAAAAAATATTGATTTGCTTATCACATATTTTCTAAACATACTATACTAGATCAAAAATTATGTGATGTCAAAACATTTTTAGTTATAAAATTTCAAAATAAACAAAAATATCTCATTTGTCAGTAACTTCGGATTGTCACACAGAAGAATCCACTCACCAAATCGTTTTTCGATGATTTCCCGGTTAGAAAAATGATGTCTGGTAGAAGTTGAATCAACTACAACGATTCTTGTATCTACTCATATTTATTTTCTTTAGAGCAAAACTATAAATATATTATAATTTAAAAAGATATAGAAGCAAGCTAAAACTTATTTAAAACGAGCACAAATTTGGGATGTTGATATCTAGAGAAAGAATTAATAATATATGTCGTTTCGGTCAATATAACCTTAATCGAGAATTAAGTTTAGGGGAGAGTGGTGAAATCCCGGACGGCGGGTAATGGCGGACACGCCAGTATAGCTATGTTAGAAAAAGATAGCAGATATTTTAACCACCACAATCGGGAGTCGCGCCTGAATGCAGTGCCGAACAGTGAATGGTGACGTGAGGTTGCGTTCGCCGTACAAGGTAAGTTAAGTCGATTATTTTTCAACATTTTCATCTAATTTTTTAGTAAAATTGAATACGTGTATATTATTTCAAGCTAAACATACGATTCACGTTTTTTTTTAAGTAAACTAACGTCTAATTAAGCAACGTTTGTAAGAGTTTGTAAGTGCATTACGATATTCTAACCTCAAATAAATATATAGTTTTTCGTTTTTTTGTGAGTCGGGTAATGGCGGACGATTTGTGTGGGGTAATCACAGACATCCGTAATTACCCTTATATGGGTTATTATAGGCCGAATACCCAGTTATATATTTTATAAACCTACTCAAATAATTTTTTATAAACCTACCTAAACCTTTTTATATTTCAGATGCCTCGAAATTACCAAAGAAAGACGGAGACCAAATACAAATTAGAAGATTTACAAAAAGTTATTCAGGACGTCAAGAACAAAAAACTTTCATTAGAAAAAGCAGCTATCGTTTACTCTATACCAAAAAGCACTATACACGACCATCTTAATAAAGAAATTATAAAGACCCCAAAAAGTGGAAGAAAGGCTATATTTTCTAAAGATCAAGAAAAAGAATTAGAAGAACACATTTTAAAATGCAGTAAATTATTTTATGGCTTAACTACAGAGATGGTGAGGAAAATAGCTTTCAAATTTGTTGAAATAAATCAGTTAAAGCATAATTTTGACCAAACATCACAAATAGCGGAAAAGGACTGGTTTTATGGATTTCGAAAAAGGCATCCCAACATTTCTCTCCGCAAACCTGAATCCACTTCTATTAATAGAATTACAGTGTTTAATGAAACAGAAGTAAGAATCTTTTTCGAAAACTTGGAAGCCTTACAAAGGAAATATTAGTTTGATGCCAATGAGACCGGCATTTCTAACGTCCAGAAAAATTCTAGAATTCTAGCTCCGAAAGGCCAGAAACAAGTCGGCATGGCTACAAGTGGTGAAAGAGGCACAACAACAACAGTTGTTTTCGCATTCAGTGCTTTAGGAAAGTATATCCCTCCATTTTTTATTTTCAAGAGGAAGCGAATGAATGCTCATCTGTTGCATGGAGGCAATGCTGATATGGTTGCAGCCGTGAGCGATTCGGGTTGGATTAATGAAAACCTATTCATAGATTGGTTACATCATTTTATCTCTTACGCTAAACCAACTGTTGAAGAACCTATTTTTCTTATTTTAGACAACCACGAAAGTCATATTAGCCTGGCTTGCTACCTGCTTTGTCGCCAGAATGGAATAATACTGTTATCTCTTCCACCACATACGTCACATCGTATGCAATCGCTGGACTTAACATATTTTGGACCGCTCAAAACTGCATACAACAGAGAATGTGACTTATACATGGCTTCAAATATAGGCCGAAAAATTACACAGTATGAAGTTGTCGGGCTTTTTACTAAAGCTTTCAATCGAATCAGCAATATAGAAAAAGTTGCAAATGGTTTTCGGGCAGCTGGTATTTCGCCATTAGATACAAAAAAATTTGACGAACATTTCTTTGATTCGACATCACCTGATATGCAGACAGCATCGATATCAAATATGCAAAGAGCAGTAACACCTGATGCCCAGAGAGCACCGACACCATCTGTGCAACGAGGAGTAACACCTAATACCCAGATTACATCGACACTATCTATGCAGAGAGCAGTGTCACCTAATGCACAAGTAGCTCCATTATCAGTTGTGCAGCAGCGATCAGTAACACCTTTACCTGTGTTGGACAAATCAATTCCACTTCAAGATGTTGTTAATGTTCCCCAACTGCCACAACAGAAAAGTAGGCAATGTTCCAGAAAGAAAGATTCAATTATAATCACTAGTACCCCTATGAAAGACGCTTTAGAAGAAAAGGAACAAAGGAAGAAAAATAAAGAAGGGGCAAAAGAAAATGATAAGTCTGCACGAACCACTGAAAGAAAGAAAGGTATGAAGAATCTTAAAGCATTTGAAGATGATATGAAGGCTAAAGATAGGAACGTACAGCGCAAGAAAAAGAAAGTCAACAAAAGTGCTACAAAGGTTGATGATTATTGCCTTATTTGTAAAGAAAACTATGAAGAACCAATCACAGAAAATTGGATAGTGTGCATCAAATGTAAATTGTGGGTCCACGAAAATTGCACGAGTGGTGCAAACACATCAAAGGGATTTATCTGTGATTTCTGTGCCAATTAGACTATATGCGTGATTTCCCCATACACCATCCGTAATTACCCTCCAAGCTGTGGGGTAATCCCGGACATCAGAGGTTTTGTTTTTTGTTGAAAATTGTTTTTATTTTTGAAAATTTATCTAAGTTGATTATGAAAACATAAGAATGATTAGTTTAAGTAAATATTAAGCAATAAATAAGCCTTGTAACTTCATTTGGTTTTATTGTATTTCAGTTCTCCCTTAAGTGTTCGCAATTACCCCACCTTCCCCTACTTATTTATATGATAAATACTGATATACAATAAATTCATATTTTAGGATACTAATTTGATTATTTATTTCGGTTATGAAATCGTGGACGCTCTAATTTAATGACGCATTACCAAAAAGTAATTAGTGTACACAATTCTTAGTTTGAGAAACTCTCACTCTCATGTAACTCTCAAATTAAAATACAGTTAGCAACTAATATCACAATTTGAGTCATACAAAGCAAGCGCACACGATTTTATACCAAGATAAGTTATCAAGCTAATAGTCAAAAATATAAATCTTTTGTTTCGCATATGTTTCGTATATTTTTACCAAATTTTTATTAACTCGCTTTCTTGTCTGCCTCTCTGTTTGTCTGTCCGGTATAAATTTTGTAATCGATTTCGCACTAACTTCCCGATGAGCTAGAGACTTGAAATTTTAAGCATAGCTCAGAACTGAATGACAATGTAATACTATGGACTTGAAACTGACCTTCAACCTATACTTCAAGATCATTTCAAGGCCAACTTCGCTTTTGACTATCCAATCAAGTTAAAATTTGGTACAGATAAATAAACTCGATAGCAATATAATATTATGACTTTAAAACTGACGTTGAACGCATATTTCAAGGTCGTTGCAAGGTCAACTTTGCCTTCGATTATTCAATCAAACTTAAATTTGTTACACATATATTAATCCGATAACAATGCAACACTGTGACTTTGAAACTGAACTTAAACTTACATTTCAAGGTCAACTTTTCTTGCAGTTATTCGATCGAACTGAAATTTGGTACGCATATATAAATTCTACGACAATGACGCTGAACTTATATTTCAAGATCAACTTCACTTCCGATTTTCCACTCAAGCTAAACTTTGGTACACATATATAAACCCGATGAGAATATAATATTATAACCTTTAAATCGACCTTGAACGCAAATTTCAAGATTCTTTCAAGGTCAATTTTGTTTTCACCACATTTTTATTAACTTGCTTTCTTGTCTGTCTGTTTATCTATTCGGTACAAATTTTGAAATCGATTGTAAACTAACTTACCGATGAGCTAGAGACGAAACTTTAGACATACTTTAGAACTGGGTGACAATGTAATAATAACTCGGTTTCTTGTCTAGCTGTTTGCCAATCTGTTCGGTTCAAATTTTGCGATCGATTTTTGTTTGTTTGGCACAGAGGTTATAGCGGGTTAAAATGGTCAAATCTGCCCCCAAACGACTTACTACAGCCAGTACCGCGTTCGATAACAAATGTGAAAAGATACCTCTGTGCAAATTTTCAGCCCCCCATAGGCCCTATAACGATCTAAAGAGATTATTTTCACTTTTTTCGACTTCCTTTTTTTTACGGGCGCAATTTTGCATCAAAAAATCTGAAAAACTTCATAGAGGTGTATTTCCTGGTTGCAAGGAACCATACTTTTTTCAGATTTTTCGAGCGAAAATCGAGCGCAAGAAAAATTTTTAATTTTTCAACCCTTTTTTAGGTTAGGTTCAAAATTTTTGGCCAACTTCAAATTTATGATTTTTTCTGTATTTTTTTTTATTCTTTCGAAAGCCGCTCATGGAATAACGATTTTGTTGGTTCTTCTTCTTCTTCAGGTGCCATCTCTTATCGGAGATTGGATATCATCATTGCCACTCTCACTCTATTTGCCACTACTTGAAAAAGTTCTAGTGAGCTACAATTTAACCACTCTCTCAAATTTCTCAACCATGAAAATCTTCTTCTTCCGATATTTCTTCTTCCTTCTATTTTACCCTGCATGATCAATCTAAGCAACTCGTATCGCTGGCCTCTCATTATATGTCCAAGATATTGCAGTTTCTTTATTTTTATGTTGTTAATTATTTCATAGTTTTTGTCCATCGCTAACAATACTTATACGTTTGTTTTTCTCTCCGTCCAAGATATTCTCAACATCCTTCTTATAACACCATATTTCACACGCAAACCATACTGTAGCACTGGAAATACATAACTTTGTTTGATATTATCATCAGTTATTTGGGACAAGACCTCAAATGCAAATATCTAAATAGATGCCAATGTACTTAGTTATGCTCTAGAACTTATTTCCTAGGGAAAACATGGCCTTCAGAATCGAAATTTACGTCACCGAGAATACCAACGTGCCTTAAAAACTTCAGGTATAGAGAAAATTAATGTATAATTTTAACATTTTTTGGAGACCTAGATAATTAATTGCATATCAATCAATCATGTTTTTATCTATTTAAATATACTTCTCAGATAATTACGACATATTACAGATTAGAGTCTATAAATGCTCCATATATGTGGGCAAGTGTCTTATGGCAAAAATAAATGGTACCAAAGAAAGTTAAATTCAGGTCAAAAGAAGGAACCTTTATGTAAGCCCTTCATCAATTGCATTTCTGATGGGTTTGTTGTAAATATTCCCGGGCCATTTCTAGGTACTAAAAGTGATGCAAGTATTATGAAGAAAGTGATGGAAGATCCTGATGTTATAAGAACTATCATAAGAGCAGGTGATGTTTATATTGTAGAAAATTTCGGGACGTAGTATCTTATTTAGAAGAACTAGGTCCTCGTATCTGCCTTGAAAGGAAAGAGACCAAACTTGAATACGAATGAAGTTAATCGATCTCGTTACGTTTAAAAATTAAGATGGGTAATTGAAGCGGTCCATAGAATTCTCGTAAAAAATATAAGCCTCTCCATCAATAGCTAGATAATGAATTTTTACCAAAGGCTGGTCTTTATTGCAGGATTGCATGTTTTTTAAACAATCGCTTTGGAAAGCGTTTATATAGCGATAAATGTAAAGATGGATTACAAGACGTAATCATAGATGGAATGTGGAAATCCCATACAGAGGAAAGTACTTTAGCAAAAGAAGCTTAGTCTTCAAGGTGATCCAGACGGAGTACTACAACAATCAAATTAACATCTCAAGAAATCAATGATTTTTCCAGAAATGTCTGAAAGAGAATTTAAGATAGTTAGGTCAAGCCATATGTTATTTGCCTGAGTTAATAGACGATTCTAATAATATCAATTTGGAGTACATTAAAATGAAACCTAACATTATTAAAGTTTTAATAAAGTCCAGACATATAAATAAAAAAACCTATAAATGTTACATTGAGTACTTACTATTCTATTGGCTACAGCGGTATTTTACGTCGTGCCTGCGGCTGTGCTAATGGACTAAGGACGGTCGGCTCCTGTTCCCACATTGCAGCAGGCAAATATTATTTTAATAATACTAGATACAAATCGAATATTATTAGACCAGCTAAAATTCTTTCTGACATATTTTCTACCACGGATATTGATCCAGTAGTAAAGGAAGATATTGACGAAGCTTAAAAATATATAAAACGTTTTCTAATAATATTTGTATGACAAGATTCTTAAGAACTTTTATTAATGTAGTTTTAACACATATATATTCAGTTATACAGGATCACTTTTTTATTTTATTAAAAAAAAAATACCTATAGGTTCATTATATATAGTTATTCTAATTTCTATTGAAAGTATTTAACATTTCTACATGAAGTTTCCCTATACCTGAAGCTTTTTAAGGCCTTATTTTTTTAATTATTTTATTCAAAATACTGTTTTTAACTAATTTATTGTATCTGGGTAATCCTGGAGTAATAATTTGTTTATACTGCAACAGCTTATAGAAAAAAATCTGCTAATAATTAAGACATGTGGCGCATCTAGCATTCATCGATCCAGAGAAAGCCTACGCCTGTGTCTCTAGCTGCCGTTGATGCTATTCTCTTGATAACTTAAGGACAGGCAAAGCACTTATCAAAATTATTGAGAAGTTTTATCATGCGTAAAAATAGGTAAAAGGTTCTTTGATCCTATAAAGACTACTACTAGCTAAGACAAAGACTTAGTTTTTCCTCATCTCTTTTCAACATATGTGTAGGAATTGCGTTAAGATAATGGAAAAAAAGATGCCAGGCTATGGGATTCCAATAAACAATAGCTTTGTTCGCGGGTCACTTTCCGAACCGGTATGGAATTAGTTCAGGATTGTCGTACAGCGCATGCTCAGTTATTAACCGGTTCAGGATTTTTTTTTACCACGAACGATTTTGAAACTTTAAATCGTCTACTGTGGTATTTAACATACGATGTTAAATGCCGATTAAACAAGTTGTTTTTGTGGTTTTAAATACCTTAGAACTGTCTTTTACTAGGTTTTATTATTTGTATTATTTTACAGGAATATTATATTATAATTGTTGTTCTTATATAATAAAAAGTCTAACTGTCAGTTCCTTATAGAATAAAAGGTGTTGTTTTTTGCTGAATAGAATTTTGGATAAAAAATATATATTTTAACTGAGATCTGTTGTTTGCTCTTTATTTTGTGTTATGTTCATATTTTGGGGGCCTAAATGTAAATCTAAACATACGCCTAATAAACAGATGTGGGTTTTTCTAAACTAAAAATAAAACACATTAGTTTTAGATCCATTTCTTTCTGTTTCAAAAAACATTTTTTAACAAAACTAAAAACCGGTGTGATACGTCCCTATACGATGCAACTTCATTTGTCGCAAACCATAATACACTTTATAATGCAACTTTTTCAGAATCTCCTTCCTGCGAATATAAGGGTCAAGTCACTGAAGCCATGTGCCAGTTCTTCTACCATTTCTCGGCTTAACTGAAAATGGTAGGCTAAATTTCCTCAGAATAGGAATTTTGAATAAAAAAAATAAACTCGATAAATGATTTGACATAATGGGAGTATTCACTAAAAACGTGTTTTTTTTAGGTTTAAACTAAAAGGTAAAAAACACTTTTTTAATTTATCAATTAAAATTCTAAGTAGATTAACACGAATTAAAGTAAAACCAATATAATATAATAAAATGTATACTGAAACATCAAATGCAACAAATGACATAAACAAATGAAAACCCCAAAATAAAATAAAAACAATTGTCAAATAGTTGCACATTGCGGCCGCAGCATGAAAGCTGGCGCTGCATAAAATTCCGAACTTACAGTTCTTGTTCAATCCTTAGAACCGGAATTATTTTCTCCGCGAACATGGAACTGTAACTAAAAATTCAGAACTTTGTTATCCGCGAACGTTACTGTTTGAACTGCGCATGCGTATTAGTTAAGACTTGGTTCTAAATCCTTTCCGCGAACAAAGCTAATAATCATAAATCCCTAAAGGTGCGTATAAATATGGCGAGTCCAGCGCGTGACGAGCTTGCAACGAACTGATCTTTGTCGGTTCGAACCCTTCTTCGACAGCCGGCGCCAAAAGAGATTTCTAGCGTCTGGACAGTGTAAACCAATAAAGGGTAAAGAAAAAAAATATTTAAGTTTTGATTATATTCTTTATATTCCGAAATGAACTTTAGTTAATTTTTTCTTATTTTCCAAATATTTAATAATGAATCCTGAAATCAGCTTATATGGGGTTCAACATAACTGTGGTGTCGGGACATTAGAAATAAATATAATTTTTTAAGTGATTTTATTTACATATTATCTCCTATATTTATAAATAAAAAAGATACCTTTTTGTTGCACTTTTACAAGATCTATTGATAAATCTTGGAAATCAGCCTTTACACGAGTTTGTGTTTTCCCGTTCACTGGCCAATATTACAATACCTCATGCTGTCAAATTGGCTGAAATTTTTTTTATTATCATATTTTCCTTATATCATTATATTCCGAAATAAATAAGAGGTAGTTTTTCTTATTTTTGAAATATTACCTAATTAATCTCGAAATTAGCTTATACGTAGGTCGTCAGTAATCTGTTCACGATTCAATATGGCGGTTTTCAGGTTGCTAAAAAAGAACCTACTTTTTTCAGGAGTGTTATTTTCTAATTATCTTTAATATTTCAAAGTAAAAAGTGAAATTTAACCAGTTTGTTTACTAGTTTGTTTGGCGATGATTGTCGCGGCGAGTGTGGCTGCATCGATGCGAATTTCGATTAAGTTTTTCTTTAATAACATAGTTAATGCCATTTCACCAGTCCTCGCTGATATTTTTTTTTAATGTACTAAGAAATTAACGTATTCCTTATAGTTTACATTTTAGGTTATCCCGAGTTACGAATTAGTTGTGCCCATATAAGTTTAATGGATTTTAATTAATGTGTTTGAAGCACAACATTTCCATGTTCTTCAGCCCATTCGTCTATCACATGTTTCTTAAATTGTTTTTCTTTCTCGTTCGCCATTTTTACAAGTTCCTTCTTTAGTAAACCATTCATAAAAGAAATATGTGTTTTTGATAACCAATCTGTAATATCGCTTTTTCAACTATGTTATTGGCAACTTTTCCACCAGTCTAGAATGATAACTGGCGTTATCCAAATCTACAACTGACCTCTCCGGAATCAATTGTATCATTTGATAAAAATCTTTGAAAGATATCCGGCGTCATTTAATCATGTTCATCTTTGGTAGATTTCGGTTCAAACTGCTGCAAAACTCCTATAAATTCCCTCCAATATGAGTTGTAATGAGTTTGTGGCCCTGAGCGGATAAGGGTTTTAAATCTGTCGATCATCCTTCTAAGAATGCTTCACGAAAAATTGTTATATTCTTATCTTCATACATTTCTTGTACTATGTGTCCTGTACTGAGGCAGATTACATTCAGATGCCTTCCCAGTGGTATTATCTAATTTCCCGCAAATACCGTTTTCTCTAAAAGTATTTCCTCTGTATCACGTCTATTTTCAGTTTCCCTACGAGAAATTCATTTGTATCAGTACTTTCTACAGATTAGTTTTTCGCATGCCAGGCATATTCTGGTCTTCTTTCATAACTTTCAAATCTTTATCGAGACTTGCTTTTTATTTTCTAACTAATCACGTTCTAATTCATGAACGTGTCTTCTTAGTATATTTTTGAAGCATTCGTAAAATTTTTTTCTTTTAGGGTACGGTTCAGGCTAGCACACAGTTCCACTTTTCCTTTGTTTAATTTGCCTATAAGTTGTAGGTTCGCTAAGTTTTGGAGTAAAAATAGAAATTTTCAATAGCTAGCACTGAAAGTTGTAAGACAATAACATAGCAAGGCCTTACATTTATACACATCTGAAGTATACTTAAAAATGTCATTACTGTTAATTGCCCAATTGAGATGTATACTTCTAAATCTAATTATCTTTTAAGTATACAACTCTCTCCTCAAATATATACTTAAGACACATAAAATACCTACCCCTTGCGTTATCCGAATTCGGAAAGCCGAATTATTTATGAAATCTGTTCCGAGAATTTCTATGGCTTTGGTTTATGCCTCTTCACAGGTGTGCATACAATTATTATACTTTGTCTTACAATGAAGAACAAACCACAGTTTTGTTACTTTTATGCAGTGGGATTTTACCGTGAAAAGTATATTAAATAAAAAACGAAAACTTGGACTACAATAGCATACTACCTTCTATACAAAAATGGTTAGGATTCGAACTTCTAGAACATTTATAGTTTCAACATATTAGCGGATAATACAGAAATTTCGCCAAAATCCCTTCGTTACATTTTGAATATATGTTAAACAAAATAGAAGCAATTACTTTCAAAAGAAAAATATATTATCAGCAGCCCATTTCCATATGGCAGACGCACTCGAAATTTTCTTCTCGTTGGTCTCTGCAAATTTTCTGAGGCAATTTCATTTTACACATTTACTTCATTTCTTCTCTAAAATTTTTGTCCATAACTCACAAATTTTGGAATTATTTTTAGGTTCCTCTATTTTCTTCCGATCACTCCATATTCACTTATGAACAACTTTTAATCAATTAATGCCAAGTGCTAAATAAATTTCATTTCATTAATAAAAAAATAAGAAAATATCATGTCCTCAGTCTCACTGCAAAGTAAATTTTTTCGAAAAAGCGTGTCATAAACCGGTCCCACTAGATAAAAAAAAAACCTTTTGAGTTCGCACCAAAAAACTGACAGAAAATGGATCGCTGCAAGTATCGGTCGAGCTACTCGAACACAATAGAACTATAAAAAAATTGACTTCTTGTGACCCAACAGCATTTATTACCTTTTTTCAAATTTGCCGATGATGGCCCTCGATAACAATAGAAATCGGC
Organism: Diaprepes abbreviatus; assembly: GCA_034092305.1. Lineage (NCBI taxonomy): Eukaryota > Metazoa > Arthropoda > Insecta > Coleoptera > Curculionidae > Diaprepes > Diaprepes abbreviatus. The sequence continues at coordinate 18,121,568 of JASJET010000103.1, forward strand.
AAAATTTCAAATTAGTCTCGCCATATTTATACGCACCTTAATAAGGAAACTATACCAATAATATAATGGGTGGGGTTTTCAGATCAGTCTAAAATACACGGAATATATTTTAAGTAAACACCGGTCTGAATTCTCAAGTCATTGTTAATGACTATATGGAAGTTAAGCAGGCTAATAAATTTAAATATCTTGGAATACAAAATATTTTATTTTAAAAGCCGGCATAAAATCACGAGCCATTTTTTATTTAGTCTTAAATTAGGCAAAATACTAAATAACTATTACTTTATTACCCTTGAGAATTTCAAAATTTCTCGCAAGAAAAGAGGCAAGAGAACACTAAAAAAATATTTTTATGAATTGTTAAAATATAGTAGTCGTCTTCATCCTGAAGTTGTGTCCGATTGTGAGAGGAGAAATTCAAGTAGGTGTGAAATCAAACCCAACCTAAGTCTTAACTAAAATCTTTTTTTTTAATTTTCGTTCCTACTTTACGAATTATCAATTTTTTTTGAACCAGAAAATCTAATTATCTATTTTAATTTTTATATTCTTCATAATGTATAAAAGATCATTCAAACCTAAGCGGTCTCATTTTTTCAGGGTTGTCGATACTTTTAATTATCATGGACATGATTTCCCAAAAAATTATTCCAGTGTAATTTTGTAGCCATTATCTTCAAACATTTTCATGTTAACTCGTCCGGAACGGGAAAACTCCCATTTAAACAAAGTGTGTGGGGGCAAAAAACAGTTCAGTAAAAATTGATCAACCACGTACGGATAAAATTGCCAGTCCCGAAAAAGTACGCAGGGTCCTTATTACGTTTTTCACCTTTTGAATTATCTTGGGGATTAGACCCCTTAAGTCCACTGCCGTATTTATCGTCGGACTTTTAAAAATTCATTTAAAATTATAATTAGTATTGTTTGTTCGGGACGCTTTTTTGCCGGCTCATTCCTGGAAATAAGCATTTATAAATTACAACAATCCTGCATTGGTACTTTTTTCACCTTTTTATTTGTTTCCGGCCTTTCGGGAATTGTTTTCCAATTTCTAAAGGTTATCTATAGGACTAAAACTAGTTTATATACAGGATGTTCTGAAATTACGTACATTGAAGAGAATTTTTATATAAGAACATGAATCAGTAAATGTATCATAAGGGAGCTATGGCCGTTAAAATGTGGCCCTCTGACAGTGGTTTTTATATCTTTAGAACTGTCAAAATACTGTGCTACGCCGATGATGCAGTATTAATAGCTGAAAGCGAAGGCGATTTGCCAAGACTACTGCACTAATTTAACATAACAGCGAAAAAGTTTAACATGAATATACCAGCGTCAAAAACTAAAGCCATGACTACATCTAGAACACCACTCAGATGCAAACTAGAAATAGACAACAAAATTATCCAGCAGGAAATGAAGTTCAAGTATCTCGGAATAGAAATATCCGGATACGGGGATGTTGATACGGAGGTGATGGAACAAGCCATGAAAGCAGCTAGAACAGCCGCATGTCTTAACAGTACCATATGGAACAATAAACATATAGGAATCGAAGTTAAATCCAGAATTTATAAAACAGCAATAAGACCCATACCAACATACACTGCAGAAACCAAACCAGAAACCTCGAAAACAAAACAAATACTGGAAACAACAGAGATGAGAGTGGTGCGGAGGATAGCTTATGGATCGGAATAGGAGCGAGGATATAAGAAGAGTGTGTAAAGTCTATAACATCAATGACTGGGTATTACAAAGAAAAAAGGAATGGAACGAACACATCAACCGCATGACCGGCGAGAGAATAGTAAAGATCACGAGGGACAAATCACCAATAAGACGTAGGAATACCGAAAGACCCCGTAAACGATGGAGTGATAACCTCGCAATAGACTGAAACGAGGCAAAGAGACGAAGAATAACAAGCAAATTGCTTATATATAAGAAGGAAGAAGAAGAACTGTTTGAAGCACCGATGTGTTTTCTAGTATTGGAACTTACATTAATTAATGTTATTTTTTTATGTTTAAACTGAGCGGTAAATTTAGTCAGGGGCGTTCTAACAGGAAGGGTTCATTGATTTATTTTTTATACATAACAATTTTTAAACTTATTCTTAAAAATTTTGATTCCCCGAAGCTATGTACGTAAAAAATCACTACCCTAATAGTACAGGAGAAAACCGGCTTTAATTAAATCATTGCCTAAACCCTTATTTATTTGCGTTAAAACTACACATCAAAGTAAACTTATGGCGACTATAAATTTAAAGCAAGAAAACATCAAGTAGCTTGTGGTTAATGACAAAATCACAAAGAATCACAATTATATGTTTTATTTGAGAGCTGTAGACAAAATAACTTTTTAAAAATAAGTGTCTTTAAGGTCTAATAACGGAACATAAAATAAAAGAAAAATTTAAAAAGAAGGATTTATTTTTGTTTTTTAATAAACAAACAAATTAAGAAGTTCAAAAAAAAAACCGCCAATAATAAGTCCACATGGTATTTTGTTTCTGTTATTTAATCATTCAAGTTAATTTTTGGTTGAACAAAAAATAAAAATAAAGAGAAAATAAGTGCCTTAACTAAAAAAAGTGACAATAAATTTTGAAAATGATTTCGGTTCATTTCAATGCAGGCAACTAGATCATTTTTCATTGAAGTTCTTACTCTCTCAAAAATTTCTTGTTTGTTATAAATTTATTGGCAATAATGCATTACACGTTGTTATATTTGTTGTACATTTTCGATAGGTTCTGAGTAAACCAGAGACTCTAAACAGAGGCGGATCCAGCCTCTTTGGGGGGGGGGGTGATATCACAAAAGTACAATATGGCAAGCGAAAACAAGTTGTCGACGGAGGGAGGGAGGGAGACACCAGCAACATTCCCATTTTTAGTGTGAACGGCAGGGTCGGGTCTATTTTTCTAAATTTGAAGCTCTTGGAGAGGGCGGGCGGCGATCACAAGAAAAAACAAGTTGCTAGCAGCATACACATTCTTAGTATATGAGGCAGAATCGATCCTATTTTTCTGAACTCAAAGCTCTTGGGAAGGGGGGGGGGGTGATCGCAAACATACACATTTCTATACTATAATCAAGAACTAGAGAGATTAATAAAACTGTTACCGAAACCTCCACTGTACCTGCTCCAGTGCCGCAGATAACTAAGGACTGCTGTAAATCTAATTATATTTAATTATATGTAAATATTATAAGCTTTTATAAGTTTACTGCAACAATAAAATTTCTGATAGTTCAATTTAATTTCTGTCAGTGAGCAAAGTACACCTTACAGTGTGTCCTAAGAGATTTATCTTGTTTGCGTCTGTTCTTATATATTATTTGAGATTAGTGAGATACCCTAAAGATATGGCTTCCACCTCTATATTTATTCCAAAATCGTTAAACCAAGGCATTTTTTCCTCAACGAAAAACTTATTACGATGAATGTTTATGATGCCTTAAGATATCGATATCTAGATAATAATAATAAAAGCTCTGTTGAGATGTGTTCCAACATGGCAGGAGTTGAAAAATCTACTATGTACCGAATACTGTAGGAGAAAAAACGAATGGAACGATCATAGGCCGAAGAAAAACCTCGTTAGGAGAAGAGATGAAAACTGCAATAAAAGTAGTTTGCACAAACATTTTATTATGAGAAGCAGATTCCAACCGTCGACAAAATTCTCACTGAAATTTATGAAGATCGTGATTTACCTGAAATTAAATGAACTGAACTCTGAAAATTGCTCAGAGAACTTAATTTTTGCTGGGAAAAACCAGATAGAAAATCTGTTCTTATAGATCGTCCGGAAACTGTCCGTTGGAGAAGGAAATATCTCCCTCAAGTAAAAGATAGAGTTACTAGAAATAACACAACTTCCAAAATTAGTAATTTAACTAATCTTTCGAAAGATTTTTTTGAATAAAGTTACTGTGGAAAATTGGGAAAAATCCATACAATAAAAGAATAAAAGAAAATGTGGAAATTCGGTCTCATGATTGGTGAGATAGAGGAACCAATTATAATTAATTTGAGAGAAGATAGCCCCACTCACTTTGATTAGAAATTAGATACGTAATGTTTACTAGTGTAAACAAAATGTATTATTTAAATTTTTATTTTTGTTGTATTTTATTGTTTACTATTATTTATATATTTTTTTTATTTTTTTTGTATATTTTTATTTTAGTGTGTCCCATTCTTCAATTTTATATATATTTAATTCCAATTAGCCGTATGTTTTTTACCATTATTACCAAGCGTGTAGAATTAACATATTTATTTTATTTTTTTGGGGCTGTCGGATTTCCATATAATAAAGTAAATTAAATTAAGATGTCAGTACAATAGAAATAAAAATAAGTAGGTCTAATTTTAACTGTAAATATAAAAACTAATTACATTTGAATCTCTTTTTAGTGTTTAATTGTAATTCCGCAGATGGTGCAAATAAAGTGAAATGTCAAATGTCCTAAAAATGTTTTTATTTAATAATAAAATGATCGATAGCACCAAAAATATTTTAATATTATATGGACGAATTTATTTTTTTATATATGTTTAACTTTTTGCATTTTTGACAATGGGTATTTTGTAAGTATTTAAATTATAACTTAGAATTTTTTGAGAGAATAAGGCTACGTTTTAGTCTGAATATGTGCCTAAAACGGTTTGTATGACAAAATTAAAAATAATAAAAATATAGTTGTGATATGTATTAAATATGTCAAAATTATCTACATTTTGTAATGTATGTGAATTATTAAGAAATCATAAAAAATAAAATAATATTTAAAAAAACTTTTTATTTTAAGTTTATTATCGAAATAATATTCCATGCCACAAATACTTAGTGATAAAATAAACCTCCTTCCGACGCCTATGACAAGGATGAAAATCCTTTTTAACACGTTACACTTCTAAATATCTATTGTTATCCAACCCAAATAGTCCATTATTATAGACCGGTATTTTTGATTATAAAATTTCTAACTCATTCCTATGAAAAATATATGTGTCTAGCAGATTTTGCCAAAGACACCGGACTAAGGAACACAGGTAGTTTGCGAAGAAAAAAAGGGTAAAAAATGATTTATTACTATCTCTAGTTCTTGAATAAACTATAGTATAAGAGGCTAAATCGGGTCTATTTTCCTGAACACAAAGCTCTTGGGGGGGGGGGATCGCCCCCACCACCACCACCCGCCCCCTTGGATCCGCGCCTGACTCTATATAACCTTAAAAAATGTAGTCGAGTGGATCTAGATCCGGTGAACGGGAAGGCCAAGCAGTGGGTGAACCTCTGCCTATTCATCGGTCTGAATACGCTTGATTTAAGTGCTTAAGTGCAATCGAACAACAATACCGAAATGTGGAGGAGTCCCATCATGCATAAAGAATATTTCCAGTTTTTGACTATATGACACGTCTATAGACAGTCCTGGCAAAACATTTTCCAAAATGTCTTAACATGCCGGCTCGTCTAAACGTTGAAGCATAAAATGCGGCCCTATTATTCGATCTTCCAGGACATTTACTGAAAACATTAATTTAAAATTTTACACTCGTCCAGGAATTTCGGACAGATCCTATTGTTTTGAGAATCGACTTAAAAGTATGCTATAAAAATTTTTTTCCAAAATATTCACCATCCGCTGAATAACAGCGAGTTAAAGGCACAAAACTATAAAATCGTTTTTACTGCATTTTTTACTTTAAAGTCTAGTCTGACACTATTTCCTCAAGTTTAGAAAGGAATAAACTTTAGATTCATAACCGAAAATATAATAATCGACCATTACGCAGGTCTACAAGGTTCTGTTCTTGGGCAGCTGAGAATCATTTTTTATTCTTCATTGCTGCATAAAATCCGAATTTGAGGTTCGAGTTGGTCATCACGTCTACATTTTCATATATTTGAGGTTATGTACTGTAATGTTATTTTTTTTTTTGGCTACGTTTCCAGTTATGCACAGAATGCACAATTTGTTTTTGGTCTTCTCTTCTAGTTACGTCATTTAATGGTACTCTTACCTTCAAAATATGCTATGGAGCGGTCACCTATGATTTTTCTTACAAAGTTACGGCCATTTTAAGTTATGAAATATATCCTAACAACGTCATGAGCATTTACATCAGCCTTTTTAGTCATATATTTTTCTACTGTATATATTTGCCTCGATAAGTTGCAGGTGGCGATTTTTGGGGTCGCTGAATATGACTATGTAGTAAGAAAATTGAAATTTTTCTTTCAAAGATGGTGGATTAAAAAGGCGCACTAAAATTTACAATAAATAATATTGAAATCTAAAAAAATTCACTTGGGGGTTTTCGGAATCGCTGATTACGAATATGAAGTCAGAAAATTTTTATTTTTAGGATGGTGGTTTGAAAATGATTGATCGAAATTTACAAGAAAAAAATATCGGTCTTTAAAAGCTTACTAATCTGTAATTAAAATGGAAGAAAAACTCATCGGTGACCGTTCAATAGCTTATTTTGAAGGGTGGGATTAGTATTAAATGATGCAACTACAAAAACCTATCAAAAAAAAATTGTACATCCTGCATATAACCCCAAAATTGGCAAAAAAAAACATTTTTTGAGTACATAATCTCAAATATCTCAAAATCTTGACGTGATGATTACAATAACCATAATCATTTTTTTGGGCATGCGTTATTAGCCACCAGAACAAATCTAGTCACTACCATACCATTGTATTTGCCAATCTAATTTTTTTATTGAACAATTTTAGAATAACACTATGTTAGTGAATTAATTGGTTACTGTTCTGAAATTGCAGGAAAAGTAATTTTTATTATTTTAGAAAAAATACAGGCAACCTAACAGAAAAGAAGGAAAAATGACGGATAAACAACCTAACCTCCAAATGAGGCACATTTTTAGAAGAACTATCTTAAAAAAAAGCTAAACCTTTTCGCGAAATTTCGTTTTTATTTTCTCACTCTACGCCTAAAAATAAATCTATTCTGCCAGAATGATTATTTTAGACATAATCCGATATAACTACTTAATTATCGAAACTACTCAATATATATTATTTTTGCAATAAATTGAAATTATTTAACATTATCAAACAAGGCCTGACAAGAAACGCACGCCTATGTAGTGCTACTAATTCTTGCTGAAATTTTTTAATTATCTATATATCTAGCTACTTTATGGATTAATTTTTGTGGAGATGCTGGTGATTTTAGTTATACTCTGACTGTGGAGTGCCATTACTGTAAGTACTTTTACCTGTTACTGTCATTCGTAAAGCTACGCCTTTAAATGAGTATGAACTTACGACAATGACTCCCATTTCTTTGTTCCCTAAACCTTAGCAAACACAATTTGTGGTTTCAATATAACGATCTTTGCTAATTGTACTTTCCAGTTTATAAAGTTTCCCAAAAATTTCTGAAACTTCTAATCCGCAAGCAGGCTCGAATTAAACGAAACCAGCTACCCAACAAATTGCAGTAAGCCGACGATATTGGAGGCCGATGGAGCAAAAAATAACCCTTCAGGAAAAAAATTAATAGAAAAGTTATGGCTCCTAATATTTAATATAAACCAACATAATTTATGCTGGTGCTTATGTATTTCAACTAATTTTTTAGGAATTTTTTTCCCAATCATTGCTGCTAAATTTATTTTTCTAATCAAAAGTTGACAATATCGTATACAGTAATAAATTGAAATTAAAAAACATATCGAAAAATCGTTTAAAATATAGTGATCAGAATTCATTGAAGATTTTAAGAAATTATTTGCAACGAACATAAAAATAAATAGAGAGACAATGGCGTGTAAAAAACTTTCAGAACTTCACACATATAACATGGTGCATAAGGACACAAACCTTGAAATTTATCTCATGATTACAAGATAGTATTAGATTCCATTATGTGAACGAAAGCCCCATTTCTCATCCAGAAATCAACAAATCTGGGAATGCCTCAAGATGAAATGAAAAAACAACTTTGTGGAAAACTTCAGCACGAAGTTGAGTCGCGTAAGCGAATGGGGCAGAAACACCATTGAAAAACTCAACTAGAAATCCATTAAATGGTATACAGATGTCTCCAAATCAGCCGAGGGAACTGGTATAGGACCCGGCACCAGACACTACGAAAGCTTGGGTAAGTCATCAAGTATTTTCCAGACAGAACTAAATTAATTGGGTAAGAATAATAAGGTCTCCCTCATGTGAGTACCGGGTCACACTGGGGTAGAGGGGAATGAAATAGTAGACTGGCTCACGAGAAAAGGGGCTGAGACACCATTTGTGGGGCCAGAGCGTTTCCGTGAAATCAGCAGCAGCGTAATACAGGAAGAATTAAAGATAGAAAAAAGTAGGAGATCTAATTGTTGGACGGAACTGCAAGGTTGAGACAAGCGAAGATACTTCTTGGGAATTATGACCAGAAGAGATTCGCACTCGGCAGAGGGGAGAAGCCTACGAAGCCAATCAGAAAGCGAGCCAGCTAAACAAAACTGGAAATCCATCAGAGGCCACCATCAGCGAGTAACGAGACGAATCGCACTTGAAAATGCCAAATGAGATTTTGGCGAAACATAGTGAAAACGATTTTTTGAACGAACGGATTGAAACCCGGAATAACCAAACCATTCATTCCACCATCCATGAAAACCTACTATATAACATATTATATATATATATATATATATATATATATATATATATATATATATATATAACCAAACTATTCATTCTACCATCCGTGAAAACCTATGATATATATATATATATATATATATATATATATATATATATATATATATATATATATATATATATAGAGGAGAATGACAAATACAGTATAAAGTTTATACAAAAAACTACCAGAATATTTAAATTTAATTACATCAAGAATCGTAAGAATCTCTTTAATTTTTAGAACTTCTTATCTCATTCAAAGTTCGCAACCTTTTCTGTTATTAAAAATTTCTCTAAACTAAATTTAGGACAAAATATAAATACATTTATAATGTCCCTAATGTGGCCCGTGGCCAATTGAAAATCGTTTATACCTACTCGCCACCACAAAGATTTAAACATAATTACTTAAGTTTCGGAGTTTATTTAAACCCCTCTAATGAGCAAAGTTGTATAAACTTTCAGAACCGCAGTACATGTATTCGTAATTACGACCACTGTATCACATGGCACTTTCCCACTTTTATCTCTATTGCCATTTTTCTCTTTATTTGTATTTATTTGTTAAAAATGGTTTTTAAACATAAAAATATACTTTTATTTTTGTTTTTATTTTTTTTATATTTGCATTTTCTGATAAACTAGGTCATATGAATATCCTGGAGGAAATACCAATATAATCCATAATCAAATAAACAGAGCTTAAACCTTTAAGGTGCGACTTCGACATAAACTATAAAGTGGATACGACTAAATTCAAGATGAGCGAATAGGCTGGAATGGGAGTGACAGGCTTGGATATGAGAACTTCTAAATTCCTAAATAACACACACCGTAATCGTGTTCTCAGCAAAAATACATCTTCGAAGATAAATATCTTACTATAAATACCAGAGAGGCCAAAATTTATATACGCTGAGACAGCCTAACTGGGACTGAGAACAGTCTCTGAAGCAACTAATAAAAAACAACAGGGCACTAAGAAATTAGAATGAGGAAGCAGAGAGTTCCGCAGAACAAGAAAAAATCTCTTTCTCAGTCTAGAACCTTCCTAGGGATCACAAAAATCCACATAATGGTAAATAGTCGAGTCTCGAAACAAAATAGGATTAAGGCGACATCGAAGAACAAACGCGAAGTACGACAAGCAGGAAGATTCGTGAATCCGTCGCCAAAGAATAGAAAAAAGCTTTTCAAGATCCTTAAAAATAACTTACTGACGATTGATAACAAATCTCTTTACGCGATACCATCTCAAAAAGCATGGGCAAATCCGAGAGCGAGATTCATCATTGTTGTGATAACACGACAAAAACATCTACTATATGAGTACCAGTTTCTTTTTACAAGCTTTCTTTTGTTTCATTTTAATCGCTGATGAAATACGGAACTGAACTCCAAGAAAACTAATAGAGTTCATGGTTCCATTCTATATTAATGTGGGAGTCAAGGAGGTCCCAGTCGCCTCTTTAATTTATATGGCCCTAGTCAAGATCTTTTTTATATTTTGAATTCCTGGACAAGAATTTTGTGAATAAAAACCAACAAGAGTGATCATAAGATTGTTATAAGCTAGTAATTGTTGAAACTTTTAAAAATACAATTTTCACAAAACTATTAGGTCTTATTCATTTAGTGATTTTAAGCAAAAAAAAAAGATTCTTATAAACTTTTACGCACGATGCGTAGTTTCTGAAATAATTAAGGGTAAACAATTCATTTTTTTCCCATTTTTGATCTCCTACAACTTTTGACTCAATCAACTTTTTTGATATTTTTGACAGTGATCGAAAGTTTGAATTGTAATCTACAAGCAATAATAAAATACCATATGAGAAAGGTACGATCTAATTGTTTATTTTATCTATAAATAAATAGCTTGTGGCCTCTTATGTGCACGAATCGTCGTGTATGGCGCGGAGGGGGAAGCTTATTCGCAGGCCGAGAGCGCCTAGTTCATTAGTATAACCAAAATGTAACTGAAATACGCTCGTCATACGAGTTTTCTTCATTCCATTAGATTGTATGGAGAAAGCTTATTTTTATTCGATAACTGGACTGTCATAAAATTGAAAAATGATAATTCTGTAAGTAGTTCTACTAACGATGTTAGTTCAACTGTTGTCGTATTCTATGCAATGATCGAATGTAGATCATTTCAAGTTTGTATGCACGTCGATGTTAATTGATGTTCCTGCTAAATAATTAAATTTTTGGAATTTTGTGAAACAATGGCATTGCAACAACGCTGAATTCTCCTTGTTGCTCCGTCAATATACGTTTTATTTTATTAGTTTTGTATGAAAATGAAACTAATATCACTGACGAACTTCATTGCAAAATATTTAGACAACATTCGATCATTGTATAGAATACGACAACTATTAAAATCTTATCATTATTAAAATTACTTAAAGATTTAACATTTTGCTCTCCGATGACAATCAAGTTATCAAATAAAAATAAATTTTTTAAGTACTATCTAGTGTAATGCGGAAAATTTGTATGACGAACTTATTTTGGTTATACGTATATGAACTAAGAGCGTTAGAACATTTGGGACCCATACAACTAGGCTTCCCTCTGCGCGCCGTACAGGCCAAAATAAACAATTAGAGCGTAAGTTTTTCGTATGTCATTTGATTTTAGCTTGTAGATGTTGATTCAGGTTTTCGGTCGCTGACAACAAAATTAAAAAAAGTCCATCTAGTCAAAAGTTATTACTGTTCAAAAATCGCATTTTTTCTTCAATGACAATAATTATCTCGGAAATTAAGTGTTGTATGTAAAAGTTTGTAAAGGTCTTTCCTTGCTTAAAATTACTCAAAACCCAGTTATTAGTTCTGCGAAAATTGTATTTTTAAAAGTTAAAAAATAATTTGTTAATAAGAATCTTATGAGCACTCTGCCCAAAAATCTTGTTCAGGAGATCAAAATACATAAAAAAACTTCGGTATGTCGATACAAATTAAAGAAGCGATTGCGACCCCCTTGGCTCTTACACTATATCCCTGATCTCTGATAGATTAGGAATACATAGAAAATAAATTTTGCATGTATTTGAACCAATTCAAAAAGTATTTTTGCGACTGTGTAAATGGTATCCTCAAAATATGGTTTTTGAACACATCAGCCTCCTCTTCTGGTTTACAAAATTGTCGACTACGCAGTTTGTTCTTCATGTACGGAAACAAAAATAAGTCATTGGGTACCAAATCAGGATTGTGCGGCTGTTGACCAGTCAATTCCATGTTCTGAGTTCTCAAAAAGTCACTTGTTTGAGCCGATACGTAAGAGTTTGCATTGTTATGGTGAAAACTGATCTGTCGTCTCAGGTTTATTTTCTTCAATTTACCAAAGACTTCCTGCAAACATATGATTGTGTTCTATTCAGAATTGACTGTTCTACGGTTGCGACATGGCAAGCGACCATTTGCTTTTTAGCGCTTAGTGTGCGAGCAACTTTTGTTGGTTTTGGCTCATGAAGGAAAACCCATACAGTAAACTGCTGGGTACATATGCATAGATCCAAGACCTGTCATTTAAAAATGTTTATAAAGTATTTTGATAGAATTTTCCGAGAATTTCCTTGCACTTATCGATACGAGCATGTTTTTGACCGATTATCAAATTACGCAGGATCCAACATGAATATAGCATCTTCACGGTCAAATATTCTTGCGACAGATTATATACGCTGGTCCTACTTATGCCCAGAAATGTCTCAGTTTCACTGTATGTATCATGATGATCTTGAATTAGAAGTTCACTCACAGCATTGATGTTTTCTTGCACTGAAACTGATTTGTGATGATCTTTATGCGACTCGTCCGTAAACGAATGACAGCAAAGATCGAGTTTACTCAAACACAGTGATTTTTGTGGATGCTTTATTGTCATATAAAGAATTAACTTCACAGATGCCTCTTTGTTGAAATAAGCCAGGTCAAAGGTGTGAAAAATAACTGCAACGAAATATTTACCAGTTAATCCCATTTTCTGGCTGATATGCAATGTTAAAATTAGTATAAACCACACATATAGCTTCCAAATGTCAAAAGATTCTAAGAACGTATACCGTCCAAAATATCAAACTTTACAATGGATACTCAATATAAATGGCTTCCCTTGTAATTGAGATAAATTATCATTTCCAGAAATATTACTCAATTCAAAGTTTGCATTATCTGTAATAGCACTAAATCAACTCAAATATACTCAAAACGTCTAGAAGGTGAAGTACCATGCGAACTGTACTCTGGCTTTAATTGTTACTATAATCAATTTTTAACTGTGTTGAGTTGGCTGATATAGTGTACTCATTGATATGGAAAACTAAGTAAAGTTCTGTAAAAAATTAATTTATCTGAATAATTATTTAGAAGCAAGTAGAAAATTTATTTAAAATGTTTTTTTAATTCGAGAATGCCATTCCTTTCTCGAGCATTAGCTCTAAGCTAACAAAACTCTTTCCACATCGATATCCCACATACTATTACCCAAAAGTAAGGCTCTTTCAATAAACGCTATAAAAATATTTTATACCAGATGAACAAACAACTTGTAACCGTTACGCAATTAGTATATTTTCTTTAACCCTCTTTATTTTATGTTTTCAGGTATATCCGACGCTGACCCATGTCCCAGCATCGCAGCCTTAAGGCCGGGCAGTGTTGCCATGAGTTCCGACCAACTGGCGCCCTGCGATAGACTACTTAGTGTTAATGGTATAGCAACTGCGCGCATGCGTCCTGACGACGTGGCAACTATGCTTGATAATATCGATGGTAATGCTGTTATGGAAGTGGAATATTCTTTACCAAGTTACGGTAAGTTCAATTTTTATAAATATATATATATATATATATATATATATATATATATATATATATATATATATATATATATATATATATACAGGGTATGCGGAAAATACGTGTACAATGTTTAATGACAGACGCGTGACGTCAAAATAGGTCGAATTAAGCCAACTTATTTATATTCGACACTGCTTCGTTTAGGCTAGCGGTTTTTCTTGCAAACCCCTTCTTCAAACTGAAATAAATTGATGAATCCCATGTGTAGTCATTAGGAACAGTAAACGAAAAATTGAGTTCATAAAATTTATTTTCTATATCACATAACAGTTTATAACGAAAAACTAAAACACAATCATAAAATATTTGCAGAGATATCTTATTAAAACTAAAGTGATTACTTAACCTACAAATAAGAATTAATACAAACTGAATACAGGAACTGGTTTACACTATTAATATTTATGTACACACTATGCATTAACTACTTACTCATTTATCTTTCTGAAATCGCTCGAGGTTCTTAAGCTCATCGTACGATTTAGTTCTACTCTACTCTTCCATATATGTGACAGCGGCATTTTTAAATCAGCAAAGTTATTCTCGTTCTTTCATGTGCATTCGAGAAACGCTTTGGTTCGCCGAAGTAGAAGTTGCCAACTTGTTCGAGAATGTATTCGCATCGCCAACGAAGTAGTGACTCGTCGCGTTACAGATTGTTGCCTGGTCGCCAACCACCGTTTGGGAAACACTGCTTTTGTGATTTAGAGAATCTTTTATAACAGAATGATAGAAGTTATTAAGTGTAGTCTCTATCCAAATATCCGAATAAGTAAAAAGCTAACCGCAAGATGTTAAGAATAAGAAAAAAATTTGACTTAGATGGACTGTAACTCGAAAAATATTGAGTTTTCGACTTTTTGTTACATGAGTTACTATTTTTATTTTACTATGTATAATCCCTTCTTCAGGTATCCTGATGCATTATTGGAACACCCGGTATATAAATAAATAAATAAATAAATATATATATATATATATATATATATATATATATATATATATATATATATATATAAATACATACATATACAGAGTGATTCTCCGGGAACTTTATCGATCGATTGTGGGAAAACTAGAATTAGGATGGATCTGAAAATTTGATAGTGTACTAACGTTCATGGGAGACTGCCGGCTAAAATATTTTCAAGATGGCAGCACTTTCAGTTATACCGGAAGTATATGTCAACTAGCTTATTTTAAATAGCCTGTATATTATTACATTTTTAATTTCTATGTAAAATTCTGAACATATTTTATGTATAGTGTTCTATACTTAAGCCTTACCGTTATGGACATATTTGAATTTTTATGTCAAAAATTATGTCTTTATTATTTAAATTGGGTTAGTTTTCTTAGTTTCTTGTAGACGAAGATCGACTTTAGTAGTCTTTTTATGATATTTTGTAAATGATTTGTACAGAGTGGTCAAAAAAGAAGAATAAAAATTATATTTAAAAATCGTCAAAAGTCAATTTTTTTCAAATAGGAGGCACCTACTTTTATAATTTTATCATATTAAACATTAAAAATAAGGGTAACTTTTGTAGTTTTCAAAATATTGGCCATTCAACATTTTTCTATTATAAAAATGCTATTTGGCTTTTAAGTTTGGATCTTAGTTGACCATGATGGCGGGGCGTGGCGAAAATAAAACAATCGAACCCTACAGAATTGTCACTATTTCTTACCATTTGACACTCATTAATAATAATCTTGCCAGGGCGATTAAATTACACGCAAATTATTTAAACTAATTTATTATTTATGGAGAATGTGATGAGAGTTATTTCAACAACATTCGCAATCCGATATCTAAAAAAAAACAGAAACCAACACTACCAACTGTTAAAAAGATTATAAAAAACTTCAAGAACTTTGGATCTATAAAAGCTAAAAGAAATAGAAATAAACCAGCTGGTAATAAAATAAAGTTACAAAAATTTTTTGAATAAATATTCAAATGGATGCCCTTGAACTTCCAAACCATTTTCGCACCTAAACAGGAACTCTTTATGGGTGGCTCTTCTTACTGCTGAGGATTAGGTTCTTCAAATGCTATTCTGATGCACTGCACACATTCTTCCATAGTGGTTAATGCGGTGTTGTATACTTTATTTTTGATTATCCCCCAACTGAAAAAAATCAAGTACTGTTAGGTAATGGGAGTGAGGTTGCCAAAGATGTGGCCCATTCTTGGCTATCCATTGATCATTGATAAAATAGATTTCTATGATCAGCCAGCGGCAAGTTATCTAAATAGTTCACTTCCAATTTTCTCAAGCATCTAAAAGTCTTCAAAACTGGCTAACTTACCATTCAGATTATCTTGGTAGAATTCTACGGCGACGACACCATAATTTCTTATAACACAATACACGTTAAACTGCCAAGACCCTTGAAAATTTAATTCTCTACATGGATGTACATTTGAGCGCTCGAATATTGGGAATTGCGTCTATTTAACAATCCATTTTTTGTGAATTTGGTTTCGTGCGACCAAATATAATTATCTAAGGAATCAATATTTTCTGGTGACCTGTGAGTAAATTAAATTGACAGAACTCTACTCTTCGTGGAAAATCAGTGCCTTCGAATGTTGTACTATAGAATATACATAGGAAAAAAAATTGTATTTCCATAAAATCCTTTAAACTAATGTTTGAGATAATCCAGACTCTAATGCTACTTGCCTTGTAGATATTGTCGGATATGCGGCGAAATATACTAAAATTGCAGTTTCAATATTTTCATTATTGACAACTGGATTATTTCTATTTATTTTTGCTTTTATGGATTCAAAGTTCTTGAAGTTTTTTATAATCCTTTTAACAGTGGGTCGTGTTGGTTTCTGTGGATATCGGATCGCGAATGTTTCGCATGTTCTTGAAATAACTCTATCATATTCTCCATATATTAAAAGCCGTATAGCATTTTAACAGCAGAAAAATGTTGAATTGCCAATATTTTGAAAACTTCAAATTTTTGGAATGGACAACCCTTATTTCTAATACTTCATATGATAAAATTATAAAAATAGGTGTTTTCTATTTGAAACAATTGTCTTTTGACGATATCTTAAATATAATTTTTATTCTTCTTTTTTGACCACTTTGTACTAATAATTTTCAAAATATCATATAAGGACTACTAAAGTCGATCTTCGCCTACAAGAAAACTAACCGAAATTAAATAACAAATATGTTCTTATAGGAAAAATTTATAGTTAAGTTTTGGTCCTCAAACGTCATTTTTTACATAAAAATTTAAATATGACCAAAACGGTGAGAGTTAAGTATAGAACATTACACATGAAATATGTCTAGAATTTTACGTAGAAATCAAAAATGCGATAATATATAAGGTGTTCCATTTAAAATAAGCACGTTGACATCTACTTCCAGGATAACCGGAAGTGTCGCCATCTTGAAAATATTTTAGCTCTCCCCCGTGCACTTTAACTATCACATTTATAAAGAGAGAAAGAGAGCGAAATGTAATTGGTACTAATATTGCTAATACATGAGAGTCCTGTTAAATTGCAAAGAAGTTACCTTTTACGTCAATATATTTTCCTAGTTTTTTTTTTACTTTTAAAGGTATTAGAGAAAAATCCAAAACTATCAAACATATATTTTCTTAACTTTGACGAAACATGTTTTATATAAAAATATTTTGCGTTTTTCTTGTGTTATTAACATTTTCGTAAAAAATTAACCTTGCAGTTTCTTAAGTCTTAAATGTCACCACATATCACTAAATGTTTTTTATATTCTGTAATTAAATATTCATCATACAGTCTGACTTTCTATTACAGCCCTGATTTGGCTTGTATGATAAGAATACATATCCAATTTTGTGTTTGTTAATTACAATAAAATATGAAAGATATAAATCAATAATTTAAAGTAAAAAGAAAAAAAATATGTACTATTTACCCTTAAACTATAATCTGAACCTACATAACAATATTAAATTAACTTATAAACAAAAAGCAACATGCAAAAAATTAAACTAATCTTGGTGATCAAAAGATTCCCATGATTTTTTACGCACAATCATGCAATTTAATAACGCTTTTTTGAATATGGCAGAGCTTTCTGGAGTCATTTTTTTACGACCTAATGAAATTCTGTTTTTCAAATCCTTTAGATCCTTAGGGGTTGTTTTTTTTTACTAATTTCCATACAAAAATCTACTAGGACTATATTAATAACTCAGATTTTTTTACATTTTAATAACGCTTTTTAATAGAAAACATTTTTATCTCGTGTCAATTTTAAAATCGTCCCTACTACGCCATGGAAATTAGACGCGAGAAAAATGTAACCTGCAATTTTATTATTAGAAATGGTATATTTCGGCATCCTGAATAACATCTTTCGATGTTAACATTGACAACCCTGTCCTAACAGAATGGCAGACCAAAAATTATCACTTTTTTCGGTTTTTTCAACTTCTGTCGAAAAATAAAGGTTGTGTGAAAAAAAAGTTTCAGACTAAAGTTGTAGATAATTATTTGTAGATATAAAGTTACCGGTGGCGCTACAAGTTATCGAGATATATTTTTTCTTTCGTAAAAAATAACATTTTTCTATATTTAAAATAAAACCATATTTACTTACAAATTATTGTCTTGAAATTCACGGTGTGTTGATATTATCTATCTAAAAAGGATGTTAAATCCAGAATTTGTGTTATTAATATTTTATTAGAAAATTGACTTAAAAACTGAAAGTTTGACCTTGATTTTCCCTTTTCCTAATTAAGATACAACAACCATTCTTACAACAAATTATTAAAAATGACGCATATTTTTAAGATCTATTTAAAAAAAATAATTCTGGGCCGAGAAATTTTGAAAAAACTAATTTTTGGATCTCAAAAATTTCAATAACTTCTTCCCTAGTGAGTTTTTTAAATGTCCTTATTATATTTAGGTGCATCATTTTCGATATCTGAAAAAAAATTTTTATCTTATGATGAAAAAAATTTTTTTTAATTGGAAAGATCGCAACTAACGAATATTATGGGATGAAACTTAAGGAAGATATTGCTGAATATCTGTACTTTACTTGGGAAATTTTTTGTTGCATGAGAATCACCCCTATAAAATCTGGGTACTACCGAAAGGCGCCCAGAATCTATCCGAGTATAGTATCCTAGAACACGGGTACAATGAATGAGCGTGTTGCTGCTCTACAGGCTCAGGGCCTGAATGCACTTACCACTTTGCGCTGCAGCTGCGTCATTTCGGTTATTTTATGTACTTCACAGTCAACCAAACAACAGAAGATAGTATCATAATAACTGTTGAAACCAAAAAAAAATATAGGAGAATTTTTACAAATGCACCATGTCCTAAAACTACCACGTTATATCAGGCGCGGATCCAAGAGAGGGGACGATTGTCGCCCTTTTTAAGAGTTTTTAGTTCTGGAAAACAGACCTGATTCTGCCCCTTATACTAGGAATATGTATGTTGCTGGCATCTTCCCCTCCCCCATCGACAACTTGATTTTTCTTGCGATTGCGCTTCTCAAGAGCTTTCAGTTCAGGAAAATAGACCCGATTCTGCTTCTTATACTAGGAATGTGTATGCTGCTGGCATCTACCCCTTTCCCCCTTTCGTCGACAACTTGTTTTTTTTCTTGCGATCGCCCCCTCTCCCAAAAAAAAAAGCTTCCAATTCAGAAAAACAGACCCCACCTTGCCTTTTACACTAGAAATGGGAATGTTGCTGGTGCCTCCTTCCCCCCGTCAACAACTTATTTACGCTTGCCATCCGCTCCTGCGTTATATATATGCCTGACAAAGCATGCTCCAAAATCATTACGTATGTAAAAACATCTGCTCCAAAACGAGGCTGCCCCGAGCGCTAAACGAGCGTGGGTTCAGCACCTGTACCCGCGCGATTTGATGAGATTGTGGGCGCCTTTCGATGGCCCACAAATCTTAAGGGTCGTCTCTCATGCAACGAAAACATTCCCAGGTGAACTACGAGTATTCAACAATATCTTTCCTAAGTTTAATCCCCTAATATTCGTTAGCCGCGACGTTTCACATTTTAGAAAAAAAATTATTTTTCATCGTACAATAACTTTTTTTTCTAGAGATCGGAAATGATGCATCTAAATCTAATGGTTATTGCAATTTTTGGGTTCAAAAATTGCTTTTTTCAAAATTTCTCAGCCCAAAATTAAAAATATATTTCAAAAAAATACATCTTAGAAATTTACGTCATTTTTAACATTTTGCTCTAAGAATGATTGCTGTACCTAAATTAGAAGAGTGAAGAAACAAGTTACTAACTTTGAACTTCATTTTTTCAGAAAATATTAATCACACAAATTCCGGGTTTAGCGTAATTTTTTAAATATAATATATCTATATATACCGTAAGTTTGAGACAATAGTTTGTAAATAAATGTGATTTTATTTTAAACAAAAATAATGTCATAATTTTGCGAGAAAAAATTATATCTCGATAAATAATGGCGCTACCTATATTTTTATTTATTTGAATCCGTAGATAATTCAATTTTCTACAACTGTTAGAAACTATTTTTCAATCAACCTTTAGTTTTCGAGATAAAGTGGGAAAACCGAAAAAAGTTGCTATTTTTGATCTACCATTTTGTTCGCACAGAGTTGCCAGTTATTATTATTTATCGGGATATATTTTTTAAAATGCCAAATTATACACTTTCCAATAATAAAATCGCAGATTATATTTTTTTAAAAAATGTTTTTTTTTGTCTAATTTCCATCGACTATAATGTTCCTGCAAATACAAAAACGAGGCAACTCTACAAACATATCTTAAATGCACCCCGCAACAATGGAAAATTTTCTTTGATTAACTTTGTATCCATTACGCTTAGCAACATTGCACACCCTACGTTTGTTTGAAGGTTATAGACAATGTTGAAGATTAACTAAAATGTGGTCGGACTTGCATTGTCTTGATTTTTATTTTTACGACATTTCGATTCGGTTGTATCTCTAATCGTTATCAAGTATAAACTGAAAGTTTTGACTTAAGACTACGGGCTTATATAGGGACTGTGCCTATTGAAGCGAAAAGTTTCGCTTCAGTGTACACACCTCAATGATTTGATGTTACAAAGTAGTGGTTGCCAAAGATTAGGTATCTCTACACTCGGTTTACTGAAGATTCCATTATTGTTTTTAATGTATGCTGCTTCTATAAATTTTCTTTTTTTCATATTGGGTTCCATATATATTGCCGCAGCCTCAGACCATTTTATATGGTGTTGTTTATCCCTGGAGAGTTCTGCAATACCTGTTTCTTGTTGTCCAGTGTTCGTTGTTCTAAAATTATTTATAACACATTCCTTCTTTACAATTCCATATATTAAGGGAACGTCGGAAAAAATAAGACGAATTGCCAGTAGGTATAATATAAAAACAGCCTTTAAATCAGGAAATACACTTAGAGCTCATTTAACAAAAACAAAACCTAAAACTACCGCTAAGAAAGAATGTGTTTACAAAGTTTCATGTGAGTGTGGTGAAATGTATATTGGAGAAACCAAACGACCATTAGAAGTTAGAATTAAGGAACATAAAACTTGTACACAAAAAGGGGAAACGTCGAGATCAGGTATTGCAGCACTCCTGGGATAAACAACACCATATAAAATGGTCTGAGGCTGCGGCAATATATATGGAACCCAATATGAAAAAAAGAAAATTTATAGAAGCAGCATACATTAAAAACAATAATGGAATTTTCAGTAAACCGAGTGTCGAGATACCTAATTTTTGGCAACCACTACTTTGTAACATCAAATCATTAAGGTGTGTACAGGGAAGCGAAACTTTGCGCTTCAATGGACACAGTCTCTATATAAGCTCGTAATCTTAAGTCAAAAAATTAAGTTTATACTTGATAACGATAAGAGATACAACTTATTCGAAACGTCGTAAAAATAAAAATAAATAAAAATAAAGACAATGCAAGTCCGATCACATTTTAATCTATTGCACACCCTGTTTATGTGAATATAAAAGTAAAAAACCCAATCCCAAAAACAAAAGAGCATACCAAATTATGTCTAGGATTTTGGAGATCAGCTCACTGCTCAGTTTTATTCTAAGTATGAAAAAACAATCGCCGGTTATTTCTATTATATAAAAAAATCCCTCTGATATAATATTACATCTTCTCCTGGGCCTTCGCCTTAGCTTATTTATATTCAATCCCAAAACCAAAAAGAAGAAAAATAATAAATTATTGAATGACAACATTTTGAAACTTTTTCTGAAAAAAAAATATGTTTTTCTCATATTCCGTTGCTTTTTTTTAATATATTTTCTTCAAATAAATACATGCAAAATTAAATTAAAACTTGAACTTTGAAACTTTTTTGTAACAGCTTTAATTGGGATCGCATAATAATTTGTCCAACAAAGTCCTTTATTTTAATAGCGCAGGAAAGACCCGTTTACGGAAAAGTGGCACAAAAGCTGCCCAAAAGGTAAAAAACAATTTAAAAGATAACCTGGATCAAAAAGTGCGTAATTAAAATAAAATGAAAAAGCCCGGACAGTCCGCCCGGCTGAACTGTCGCGTCTGGGCTTAATGACTGTATATTTTTTACGTTTCGCCCTTTTTTTGCCCTTTGTTTAGGTGCATTTTTTAATTCTTTATGTTTGATTCCCTAAAGGTTTATTTTCTAAATGAACCATTATGGATACGATGTGGGATGGTTTTATAATTTCGAATGTACCAATTTGTTTTATTTTTGTGTTAACCAATAACCATCTAGGGCAGGGGTCGGCAACTTTTTGAGTCGGAAGAGTCAAAAATTACAATTTACAAAATTTCAAAGTTTTTAATGGCCACAAAATTTTTTCTGGCCAACAATAAATAGCACTCGCATAAATAAAGTTTTTTGATAAAAAAAAACTAATCTATTTATTCATAAGAAAAAATATCTATTTATTCATATGTAAGTAGTGTTTTTCACAACAAATTAGATAATATATATATATATATATATATATATATTTATATATATATATATATATATATATATATATTTATATATATATATATATATATATATATATATATATATATATATATATATATATATTAGATATTATTTAAGTAAGAAATTAAAACAATTAAACTTTTACTTACAACACTAACTTGTACTTCAATAACACACAATTGAACAAACAAATTCAATGGGAGCGTTGGCTTTGCATGGTTTTAGAAAGTTTGGATAAATCTGGCTCATAATTTGTTGTTTTAAGTTTCAAACACGACTCTAAATTTTCATTTGTTAGTTGGCTTCTTACTTTACTTTTAATTATATTCATGCAAAAAAACGCTTGCTGGTAACTTCTTCCCCTCACTTTAGCAATCTGGAAGACTATTCCATGCGTCGAATACAAGTGCATCAACTCGCGGCATTTCTTTTAAAGCTGTTCATTTTGTTGCGTTACGTACATTCATTTCTGGACCTCCAACTCTTCCAACTTGCTTTTCAACTCTGTAAATTTTCCACTTCACAAAGCTTTACTTTTTAAATCTATCAATTGCATTTTTAGAGATCCAGTATCAATTCCAAATGGCTCAATGTGGATTTCGTTACTATTTGTGTTGAGAGGATTTACTATGAATGCTAGAGTGGTTTTGTTGGTTTTGAATTGCTCAAATCTGTCAGCAAATTCATCTTTAATTTTTTTTTATAACTGTGCTGAAGTTATTCGTGTCAACAGTTGCACTGGTTTTATTGCGATATTGCTTTAGAAATTGGAAATGAAGTAATTAACCGCTCCGAATATTTTCTGCAAAAATGATTAATTTTTCTTCAAAACAAACAAATTCTTCTACCAAAACATAGGCTGGGTTTCCGTTTCTTTGCAGTTTTAGATTCAGCTTATTTAATTTCGCTGTGATATCCACCATAAAGTAAAATTTTTGCAACCATTTGTCGTTCTTTAATTCAGGGTGATTAATGCCTTTTTCATTTAGGAATGTATTTATTTCATTCAAGCACAAAGCAAAATGTTTCAACACCTTACCTTTGGAAAGCCATCGCAATTTATTGTGAAGAAGGAGGTCGGAATACTGAGTCTCCATTTCGTTTAAGAATTCTTTAAACTGACGATGGTAGAGTGCTTTTGACAAGATACTGTTAACAATCTTGATTACCTAATTCGTGACCTCAACTATTTCGACCGGAAATGTTTGGGCACAAAGCGCTTCTTGGTATATTATGCAGTGAAACGTAAAAATTTCGTGGTTTATTTTGCTCTGAAGAATCGTTGTTGTCCCTTTATTTTTTCCTGTCATACTTCTGGCTCCATCAGTTGCTATTGAAACGATTTTATTTAAATCGATCTTATTGTCTTCAAGGCATTTTTGCACGGTATTCGCTACATCTTCCCCTCTAGTTCGTCCTGAGAGCGGTAGCAATCCTAGAAGTTCTTCTTTTGGACCTTGGGAAGACATATACCTGACAAGAAAGGCAACTTATGCCGTGTCTTTTATGTCACAAGACTCATCTATAGCAAGTGATAAAGCAGAAGAAAGTTGAATATCTTCCACCTGCAAATATGTTACATTTGAAGACATTTTAGCTATTCTATTTTGTACTGTTTTAGCGGATAGTGGCAAATTTTTGATTTTTTTTCAAGATTTCTGGTTTGCTTTTGAAATCACGAAACAGTTCTTCAGATGCACGTATGAAGCGATCTTTGACATACTCACCATCTGTGAATGGTTTGCCTTTTTTGCAATTTCTAGTGATACCGCGAAGCTTGCCAGATTAACATTACTTGTAGATTACGTCCAGTTACTTAACATGGAACTTGATTGCTGTTTTTGTTTTTGGAGCTCGTCGACAGCTTTTTTTCGTTCTTCGCCGGCTGGATATTTACTAGCAAACTGAGTATGTTTTTTAGTGAAGCGTCTCTCTAAATTTGATTTCTTATTGTGTGCGAGTTTTTCGTGGCAAATGAGACAAGTCGGAAGGCCATCTGAGTTGCATATGAAAGCGAACGACTCCGTCCATTCCCGATTGAATTCTCGATGCTCTTCTTCAGTTCTTCTCTTTTTTTGTAGATGCCATGCTTGCGGTGAAGCTGTTATAAAGGAGGGGTGCGGTGAAAAGCAAGTACAAGTGGCTGAGAGATAGAATCGCTGCCTAATCCTCGTTAATCGATTCAGAACCATTTTTAAATGTTTTTTTTTGATAAAATAAATAATATTTGCGTATGGAACTAAAGAGCCGCAGCTTCACATCCAAAGAGCCGCATGGGGCTCGCGAGCCGCAGGTTGCCGACCCCTGATCTAGGGCAATGATCTTAAATTTTTACTTGGTCAAGGTTTCTATTCCATTCATAATATGAAATAAGTTTCTCAATTCCGTTCGAGGCGTAGTAGATATGCATTAGTCAAGTGTATATAAAAAAGGATTATTATATGAATACACCCTAGGAATTCATCAAATTTTTCTTATCATATCTATATTACCTCTATTATTTGTAATTTGTCTTTTCAAATTACCTTACTTAACAACCAAAATAGTGGGCAACTAAAATCTAAATCCATGTAATATTTTTTATTCATAAAGGAAATAGTTTCAAGAAACGTCTAGTTGGATAAAAGTGTTTTAACATATGTCCGCTCTCATTCAACGACAAATAATTCTTTATAGTGAAGTGAATAGGATCATACAATTTTATTATTATTTATTGTAATTGCTGTAATTTTACATAAGGATAAGCTATTTTGAGCTATCGGAAGCAAACGTTTTTATAATTAAAATACTATGTCTTAAAGTGTCGAAAATTTTACGAAAATTTCAGAATTTATACCGATTTGCAAGTAGAATATATCCCTTAAGAGGATTCGTCGTCGCATTATTAAATAAGCAGCAATTGTAATTTGCTTATAATTTTTCGAAAAATTTTGGAAATTAATTTTAATTCAAAAAATTAATGGAAATATACAGGAGTCCGGTAAATACCTCCTAACTTCTCGGGAACATGCAGGGGGGTCAAGATAACCCGACTTTGTCACGAAGAAAAATTCTTAAAGTGTCCTTTAACGGAGATACAGAGCCCTAAAGGGGTATCCAGCAATTATCGGTCCTAAGTTTTAAACCGATCTATATAATTTAATGAAATTTTAATATTTTATAGAGGTCACAAAAACTCATTAAACGTTACAACATTAGATGTTTTAGATCATCAGAGAAGTCAGAAACTCAAAGCTGAAAACCGATTTTTTTAATACTTTCCTCTTCAAAAAAGTACTATTAATGTATTCCAATAAAACTAGCGGTTTTCAAGATAAATCAGTTTTTATGCGAAAAACTCAAAAGTTATTAATGCTAAACACAAACAAGTAAAAATAAAATAAGCACGGTGTGCGAATGTGCTTTAATTTATGGGGAAGGGCTTTCTTTTTTTTTAAATATTTTCCGGCTGCACTGCAAATAATATTCTGGCATTATTACGGACTTCGTTAGAATGCTGTATTATTCTCTCTAGTATTCCTCTAGTATTTACTGGTGTTAAATAGACTAGTTCTTTTAGATGTCCTTAGAGGTTAAAGTTTAAGGGATTTAGATCTGGAGACCTTGGTGGCCACGAAAGAGCCCCGCCTCGACCTATCCATCGACGGCCAAAAACATTAGTCGAGTGTTTACGTACTATATATATATATATATATATATATATATATATATATATATATATATATATATATATATATATATATTGTGATGATTATGGGTGTTATTGCGCGCACCCGCACAAAATATTTGTCCGGTTAATAAAATTTATGAAAATTTATTATTATTTATCTCTGAATTTATATTTCAAATTTTCAAAATATTGCCAAATTTTAATTACAAATTAATGTTTATTTATTGAGCGTCAGGTAAAAAATAATTATAATAAATTATAACTATTCTTTACCAATTTTAAGTATTTTCAATTTTCAAATTATCTACATAGACATAGATGTGTAAATTGACTCCTTCTCAGGTGAGTTCAGTTGTTTATCAGATATCAAACAGACAATCAATACACAGAATGATTAAAACACAAAATATAAATTTTATTTAACAATATAAACAAATGGAACTATATTATTAATAAATATTAGATGAAATTAAATGGTCAATTCTTTTATCTTTCAACCAACACTATTTCTAATCAGTATTACTTATTAATTACTTTTATCTACCATGCATTATCTTTTAACAACCTGTATCACAAATTTGGCAACGTTTTAGTTTCGCAATCGTCTACTAGTTGGCTATAGTGCAGTTTTAGATGGAATGCGTCGTTATTTCTTAAAAATAATATTTTTTAAAACAAATTATCTTGTGCTGTGTTGTCATTCAAGTAGTTAATATAGTTTCACACTTAATATTGATGATGATAAATATAATTATTATTCTAACAGGTTAGTATAGCTAACTATTATTTATTAATTTAATTATTTTTATTTTAAGAAAAGTTAGGTTATTATTGGATTCTAGTTTTCAATGTCTACGAAATATTAAAAGCTTTCTACTGCCTTATCTAATATAAATACCTTGTTATGTTTTCTTTTACTTGGTCCCAATATATTATAAAACACAATTCCAGTTCTTTTATTTATTTTCTTCTTTGAAAAACTTCCAAATCTCCAAAAATATATTTTGTTGTCGTTTCCTATAAAATGAGGAATTGACAAAATGTTATCCAAAGTCTTGTTCCACTATTTTCTTCAAAGTTCAATTCAAATTAATTTTTCTTATATTTATATATAATTAATTTCTTTTGTTTGCCATATTGAATTTTTTAAAAATAATTTCAGATTTTTTGTATACGACCCCAAAAATTCCCCCATACCAATTTTGGAGAAAATCAGACAAAATTAATTTTTTTTGGCCGCCATATTACCAGCGCCATCTTGGATATTACTTCACCAATTTCGTCCCAAAAAATATGGGACCACCGCAGCAACTTCCTGAACATAACCCAAAAAATTTCATTCAGATCGGTGCCACCGTTCCGGAGTAATCGGTGTACATACATAAAAAAAAACATATATACTCGACGAATTCAGAACCTCGTTCTTTGAGAAGATGGTTAAAAATATATTCTTATGATACGGATTGATACTAAACGTCGATACTCTAAAGAAATTGTTCCGATTGCGACATCTTTGGCAGATGTTGGAGGTGTCTGGTGATAAAATACAAATTATATGATCAGTGGCGTAGCTGAAAGCTCACCCCCCATCCCCACTCCCCGCGAAATCTCAATGGGTCCCCCTTTTTTATTCTACAATATAATCTAGTTCAAATGCTAAATAAACTGTAATATAGGTTATTTTTGACATTCATTAATCACAGTATCGCCGTTTAGATATTAAGCTTCCAATCCCACAAACCCCACGGGTGGCAAGATCGACGTTCATTACACAGCAGATAGGTAAGCGGAGCGAGTTTTTAAAAGTGTATCGCCGAAACTCAAGCGCCCAAACCACATACTCCTCGAGCAGCGAGAGTGATAATCGTTACACAGCAGACAGGCGAACGAAATAAGATTTTAAGAAAAATCCGAGCTCCCAAACTCACATACCCCACGCACAGCGAGATTAATAATCGTTACATAGTAGACAGGCGAGCGAAGCAAGATTTTAAGCCAAAACTCAATCCCTCAAAACCACATACCCTACATGCAGCTAGATCGATATTCATTACACAGCAGACAGGCGAGCAAAGCAAGATTTTAAACAGAAACCCAAGCTCTCAAACCCACATACCCTACTATGCCTGGGGTGTGTTCTTGACAGCTTATGTTTTAATAAAGGTAATACGTCAACTTTCTAAGGGAACATATAAAAATATTATTATTTGATAAAAAAAAACAGTTCTACATTGATTTGAATGAAAGTAATTTTATTCATCCATATCAAAAAAAAGCATCAAATGCATTATAAAATATGCAGTTTTATGTGCTATTACGAAATCATTCCAAACGTTTGGCCTTTTTATTTGCAAACTCTTCTATGAATAGACTTATATCAAGTTTTTTAGTTCTTTCGCATTCTATAGATGATGAAGCTAAAGCTGCTAATTCTTACTTGCATCATTGTGTTGCCTTCTCCATCTACAAACCATTGTAATACAAGGGCTAGCAACTACTATAACTTCAATCGCTTTTAGAATTGCGAGTTTCAGAGGTTTTCAGACGTTCAAAAAAAATGAAGGTCTCTTGAAGTTGCTCCTTTCTATTTTTTAAACATCTCAAAAGCTCTAGTACTCGCAATCCTATAAACAAATTAGTATAAAAAATCTAAATGGATTTGCGTTTATTTCAACTTTATATAGTTGTCAAATCTCGAGACTCACAGTTTTTTAAACGTTTAAGAAAATGAATTATACGATTTAAAAATAAACAGAACTTTTTTTTTGAACGTCTAAAAAGCTCTTCGAGATTTGACAAACATTTAAATTTGAAATGAAGTCAATTTTTCGAAGCTTTTCGCAACTTTATCTAACTGTTGAGGACCGAGTTTTGGAGCTTTCTGAACGGTATGAAAAGCAAAAACAGCGTCTTCAAAAGACGAGTAATTCCTTTGATTAAGCATCCAAAAAGCTCCAAAACTCGCAGTTCTACTATAATTGAATTGTAAGTAATCGCTTTTATTTCATTTACAATGTTTTTTAAATGGGAAAAATTTTACCCCGCTTTTTAAATGCAGAAAACTTCAAACAGATATCTCGGGTTTAGTTACGATTTCAAACAAGAAAGTTGTTTCCTGCACACCGTGAGTATAGATACTAATACAGACTGTCACAGAGGCCATGCGTTCAATAGGTTTAATTACTGAGTCTTAAAGTGATTTCTTACTATATATACATTCAATATAAATCTAAACGCCCTGAGTTATATAGGTTTCCATTTATAATAAGTAATTACCAACACCTTGCGTTAAATGGACTGTAAAATAGCAAGATGATTGCAGATTGATTAAAATGAATTCGAAAGATTTTTGGTTACGCGAGCCCTGTGGAACCTTCGCTACGCCACTGTATATGATATACAATACCTCAAAAGCAAAGTGACCACCTAACTATATCTATGCAGAAGTCAATGAATCAGTTATTAACTGTAGTCGCCAAGCACTCAACAGTTTTGAAAACGAATAACTCTGTAAAATATATTTTTATATTTTATCATTATTTCCCGTCCTTAATATGTTTTCAGGTTGAATACTTCTAAACAGACAGCTATACAATATTATTTTATTTTATTTTTACGTCATTAGAGTGACAGATAATAATATTTGCTGTTTCAAATACAGGGTTTGTAAAGAAATATATATTACTTGATAATTTTATTGTGTTATTGAGGACAACAAGGAGTGATATGCTGAAAGACATAAATAATTTTCGTCCACTTTTCTTTACAACAAATTAATGAGCCGCTCTTCCGTAACTTCTCCTGTTGACAGATATTAAAACAAAAAAAAGAAAATTGTTTTTTTTCCTACTTATACAACTTCTGAGATTTCCCCATTGTCTTTTAATTTTTGTCAAATGTCACCCATTATTCATTTACGACCTGTCACCAGGGATAAAACTTTTTTATCTAACGTTAACTTTCGGTTTAAATAATTTATTTTGAAACGAGAAAATTTTAAACTGCGTTTCTGCTTTGTATAATGATCCTAATCAGTAGCGGCTGGGGTAGTATTTCAAATAAGTTAGGAGAAAAATAAAAACATACGCCAAAAGACACAAAATTATGACGGATTTGTTCCAAACGTTTTACAAACATTGGTTATTTCATGATGATCAAAAGTTCCCACAACATATTTTCAAACAATATCTCAGTTCTATTAGTCCTTAATGTCCATATTTCATAAATACTTTTAAAAACTCATTCTATTTTGAAATATTCCTGGATTTTATTGCAGATGAGCAAATAGATATTATCAGGATATTTGAAACATGGTTAGGGGAAGGTGGGGTAATTGCGTACACTTAAGGGAGAACTGAAATACAATAAAATCAAATGAAATTACAAGGCTTATTTATTGCTTAATATTTACTTAAACTAATCATTCTCATGTTCTCATAATCAACTTAGATAAATTTTCAAAAATAAAATCAAATTTCAACAAAAAACAAAACCTCTGGTGTCCGGGATTACCCCACAGCTTGGGGGGTAATTACAGATGGTGTATGGGGTAATCACGGACATAGTCTAATTGGCACAGAAATCACAGATAAATCCCCTTGATGTGCTTGAACCACTCGTGGAATTTTGGTGGGTCCACAATTTACATTTGATGCACATTATCCAATCTTCTGTGATTGGTTCTTCATACTTTTCATTACAAATAAGGCAATAATACCTTCATCAACCTTTGTAGCACTTTTGTTGACTTTCTTCTTCTTGCGCTGTACGTTCCTATCTAGCCTTCATATCATCTTCAAACGTTTTAAGATTCTTCATACTTTTCTTTTTTTCAGTGGTTCGTACTTATCATTTTCTTTTGCTTCTTCTTTATATTTCTTCCTTTGTTCCTTTTCTTCTAAAACGTCTTTCATAGGGGTACTAGTGATTATAATTGAATGTTTCTTTCTGGAACATTGCCTACTTTTCTGTTGTGGCAATTGGGGAACAGTAACAACATCTTGAAGTGGAATTGATTTGTCCAACACAGGTAAAGGTGTTACTGATCGCTGCTGCACAACTGATAATGGAACTACTTGTGCATTAGGTGACACTGCTCTCTTCATAGATACTATGGGTACAATCTGGGTATCAGATGTTACTGCTCGTTGCACAGATGGTGTCGGTGCTATCTGGGCATCAGGTGTTACTGCTCTTTGGATATTTGATGTCGATGCTGTCTGCACATCAGGTGATGTCGAATCAAAGAAATGTTCGTCAAATTTTGTTGTATCTAATGGCCAAATATCGGCTGCCCGAAAACCATTTGCAGCTTTTTCTATGTTGCTGATTCGATTGAAAGCCTTAGTAAAAAGCTCGACAACTTCATACTGCGTAATTTTTCGGCCTATATTTGAAGCCATGTATGTCACATTTTCTGTTGTATGCAGTTTTTAGCGGTCCAAAATATGTTAAGGCCAGCGATTGCATACGATGTGACGTACGTGATGGAAGAGATAACAGTATTATTCCTTTCTGGCGACAAAGCAGGTAGCAAGCCAGGCTAATATCACTTTCATGGTCGTCTAAAATAAGTAGAATAGGTTCTTCAATAGTTGGTTTAGCGTAAGAGATAAAATGATGTAACCAATCTATGAATAGGTTTTTATTAATCCAACCCGAATTGCTCACGGCTGCAACCATATCAGCATTGCCTCCATGCAATAGATGAGTATTCATTGGCTTCCTCTTGAAAATAAAAAATGGAGGGACATACTTTCCTGAAGCACTGAATGCGGAAACAATTGTTGTTGTTGTGCCTCTTTCACCACTTGTAGCCATGCCGACTTGTTTCTGGCCTTTCCGAGCTAGAGTTCTAGAATTTTTCTGGACGTTAGAAATGCCGGTCTCGTCAACATTGTAAATGCGATTGGCATCAAACTGATATTTCCTTTGTAAGGCTTCCAAGTTTTCGAAAAAGATTCTCACTTCTGTTTCATTAAGCGCTGTAATTTTATTAATAGAAGTGGATTCAGGGTTGCAGAGAGAAATGTTGGGATGCCTTTTTCGAAATCCATAAAACCAGTCCTTTCCCGCCATTTGTGATGTTTGGTCAAAATTATGCTTTAACTGATTTACTTCAGCAAATTTGAAAGCTATTTTCCTCACCATCTCTATAGTTAAGCCATAAAATAGTTTACTGCATTTTAAAATGTGTTCTTCTAATTCTTTTTCTTGGTCTTCAGAAAATATAGCCTTTCTTCTACTTTTTGGGGTCTTTATAATTTCTTTATTAAGATGGTCGTGTGTAGTGCTTTTTGGTATAGAGTAAACCATAGCTGCTTTTCCTAAAGAAAGTTTTCTTGTTCTTGACATCCTGAATAGCTTTTTGTAAATCTTCTAATTTGTATTTAGTCTCCGTCTTTCTTTGGTAATTTCGAGGTATCTGAAATATAAAAAGGTTTAGGTAGGTTTATAAAAAATTATTTGAGTAGGTTTATAAAAAGTCTGTATAACTGGGTATTCGACCTATAATAACCCATATAGGGGTAATTACGGATGTCTGTGATTAACCCACATAAATCGTCCGCCATTACCCGACTCACAAAAAAACGAAAAACTATATATTTATTTGAGGTTAGAATATCGAAATGTACTGGGCGATTACTTAAAAACGTTGCTTAATTAGACATTAGTTCACTTTAAAAAAAAACCTGAATTCTATGTTTAGCTTAAAATAATATACACGTATTCAATTTTACTAAAAAATAAGATGAAAATGTTGAAAAATAATCGACTTAACTTACCTTGTACGGCGAACGGACCTCACCTCACCATTCACTGTTCGGCACTGCATTCGGCATCTTTTTCTAACATAGCTATACTGGCGTGTCCGCCATTACCCGCCGTCCGGGATTCCCCCACTTTCCCCTAAATTCAAAAATTAATAGGTATTGCATAAATGTACCTAGTTATAATTTAGGAAGGAAGGATATGTCGGGGAGGTGGTGTTGCAATAAATATATTTTTAAAAATTTTTCAAATTTGTACCTTAAATATTCCCCTCTGGAACAGCGATCTTGAGCAAGTATGAATTGGCTTAAAGATTAATGGCAAAAAGTTTTGCTTTGGGTCTCCTTATCGCCTACCAAATACTAACATGATATTTTGTTTAGATGCACTTGAAAATGGATCATTGAATTTTTTCCATAATTTAATCATGTTTCTATTTGAGGTGATTTTAATGTTGACCACTTGAGAAATACGAATGCATATATAATCTGTCAGGGATTCCTCAACAAATATGTTAACTCTCAACTTATTTCGCAACCAACTGGCTTATCACAAACTTCTCAAACTCTTATTGATTTATTAATGACGTCCTCTCATTCCCTGGTTTATTATACTGGTACTATGGATATGGATATTATATCAGATCATTCCTTTGTTGTTTGCAGCTTAAAATTAGATAAGCCACATAAAGAGATTAAGTTCCGTAGTTATAGGGATTTCAAAAGTTTTGATTACGACAATTTTCTGGATGACCTTTTTAATATAAATTGGAATATTATGTATCATTATGACAATGTCGATAGAATGCTGCAATTTTTTAACACAAATTTAGATAATCTTTTTAATACTCATGCTTCATTCAAAACCACCAAAGGCCCCAGCACCCTAACTAATAGATAATCTTAAATTATTGATAAAATTAAAAAAGAAGGCATTAAGTATATATAAAAAAAAGTAGATCTGAAGTATCGAAAATTGAATATAAACCAATAAGAAATTTGGTAACAATAACTGTTTGTAATGAAAAAAAAGGGATATTTGAATCATAAATTTCGAGTCGAACCGAAATATCTAAATGTCAACCCGCCACTTTCCAATTTTCCAGCAGATATTGATAATGCAGATTCTTTCAACAAATTTTTTGTTGTTGTTTGGTACCTCTTCCGAATACCAGTGTATTGTATGGCCTGATTATTAATTTATAAAAAAAACATTTCAATCCTTTGAAAGTAGGTTCCCTTTTTCTGAAGTCACGGATGATAAAATAAATAAGATTATCACGCAAATAAAAACTCGCGCAAAATTGGTCAATGATTTGGATGTGAAGTTAATATTTTTAGTTATTCCTCTTCTGCCGTATGTCATTTTTTTAATTATAAATGTTTTAGCTCTGGTAGATTTTCATCGCTCTGGAAAAAAGTTAACATTGTGCCTCCCCAAAAGGGACAATCCTTTGTCACTTTCAGACTTTCAAACCTTAAGTATTTTTGTTTTACTTCCAAAATATTTGAAATAATTTTTCGCAAACCAATACGTTACCTCATACTCATTCAGCACACGACGGTACTTCTTAACGTCACTGATGACTTACTGAGGGCTCAAGATTAGGAAAAGGATGCGTTTTTGGTTCTAACGGACTTTAGCAAGGCATTTGATACCTTGAACCATTCCACTTTATTGATTAAGCTAAAATACTACGGTTTGAGCGAGTTGTCATTTAAAACTTATGAAAAGCTACCTGAAGGGAAGAAGTCAGTGGGTAGTTTTTGCACGTCGGGGCGTACCACAGGATAGTATAGTTTTGCTATCATTCCCTTCGACGACCGTACGACTGTTTCTAGAATAGCGACAGCGCATTATCTGATGTTGAATGGTAGTAAGACGCGGTTGAAGGTCGAAATAAAGATTAACTTGTTAACAATCTTAATATAAAAGTAGATG
This sequence comes from Diaprepes abbreviatus, assembly GCA_034092305.1. Taxonomy (NCBI): domain Eukaryota; kingdom Metazoa; phylum Arthropoda; class Insecta; order Coleoptera; family Curculionidae; genus Diaprepes; species Diaprepes abbreviatus. The sequence goes on from JASJET010000103.1 coordinate 18,156,563, forward strand.
GAGTTGCAGTGAGTACATCGTATGGGTGTAAAAGTCTTGGAGTTTAATTTAGATACTAGTTACGATTTGAGAATCACTTCTACAATCATTTTGTAAATTAAAGATATTGTATATTCATAAAGACATTTTATCTTTGAATATAAGATTAAAATTGTGTGACCTTTAATACTCTTGCTTCTCAGTTATGCTGATGTTCTTTACTGGCCGGCATTGACTTTGGCAACTCCAAATAGCTCGCAGAAACTTCAGAATTCATGCATCCGCATTTGGTTTAATTTAAGAAAATTTGATCATGTATCTCGAGCATTTTGTAACTTGGATACTTGAGTTTGCACAGTAAATGAGCGGAGAGAACCTATTTACCTATGTGAGAAATTGATCAGGGGGTGCGACTTTCGTCAGAGAGGTACATGCCATCTCGAATTTTTCAGATACCTACACACACCACAGCGGCTTTTCAACGCAGCTTTACATATAATGCTGTAAGAATTTATAACGCCTTAACTCTCTATATTAAAACAGCTTTAAACATCGCTTTAAGAAATATATTGAAGGGAAGAAGAGCTGAATATTGTTGTATCGATATCTGGTATCTGTATTTTTGCTTCATTTTTCATTAATATTGTATTGATGAGGAAAAAAGAAATTCTTTTTGTTTAAAAATATTGTTGTATTGTATGGTGGTTAGATGAAAAGCACTGCGCTGGATCTCACCACCTATTTAAACTGGCTCATATTGTAATATTTATAGCTAATAAAAACTTGATTCTTATTATTCTTCGACTTTCAAGTCAAATTGCTTCGCACTCCCTCCAGGGAATATTGACTCTTACCAGGTATACAAAGATACCAAAAGTATGAAGCTCTGTGGGGACCCTCTCCATGTTATCGGGTCGTAGTTGACATGGCCTGCTATATTTTCCACAAACTTTCAGTTGGTCCGCGCGGTTGCCAGGAGAACTGCTTTCTGAATTGGTTTATTCAAATGCTCACTTAGGTCCAATCACTTGACTTCTGCAGGAAGTTCTTTGGTATCACTCCAGTAGTTGATAAATTTATGGGAGTCATTTGGACGCTGTTCATTGCCCATTGTCTCCGCATTTGCACCTCCAGGTCTCTGTATTTGACTGTTTTCTCATTGTATTTTGGCCTTAGGTTGTTGTTGTTAGGTATAGCAATGTTAATTAATGTAGTTCGCCTAGAAATTTTATCTGTTATTATAGTGTCTGGCTCATCATGAGCAACTGTTTCATCTGTTCGAACCGTTCGGTCCCAATATAGCTTGAACTCCTTGTTCTCATGAATAGGCTCCAGGTTGTATTTGTAGTAAGGCACTCTTCCTACCTCCAATAGATTTAAATTATTTATTAACTATTGGTGGAGTATCTTGGCGGCTAAGTCGTGCCTTTCCTTACACTCCGTTGCGACCAAAACTTAGCATCCTCCAGTTATATGCTGGATTGTCTCTGATTTTTGACAGCCATATCTACATTGGTCGTTTTCTATTGAGGATCTATGATGATGAACTTCCGATAACTCTTCGTCGGAAAAACCTATTCTTGGCTAGCTAACAAAAAGCCCTCCGTTTCCGGAGACATCTGTCCTAAAATCAACCAGTAGTTCGACGCTAAGTTATCGACATTGTCCTTATTGACCTTATTTGGATGCCGTCCATGAATTGGCTTCCGTAGCCAGGCTTGTAACTTCTCTTGGTCTGTTGAGTGGTGAAAAGCAATATCATGTTCCCTCAGCTGTAGCGGCGTTGAATCGTCTACCTCGCATATTGCTCGGTGCCTGTGAAAATAAGTTTATTATTTGTTGCTCCATTTTACAACGCCAGTACAGTAGCTAAGCGTAAAGCACGCGTACGTGTTGAACGCCTTAAACAAATTTCTACCGTTTAAACTAGTTCGTAATACCCGCCTTATCCTCCTGACAAATTCGGTGGTCTTATTATTTTTATTAATGAAATTCATAAAATTTGTTACTATATATATATATATATATATATATATATATATATATATATATATATATATATATATATATATATATATAGAGCGATTAATATAATGAAATAAAATGTCAGTCAAATAACCACCGCCGTTCCGTTGGGAGGGATGAACCTTTTCGATGCAATTTCAGGATACGTTTTAGAGGAAGACTCATTGAAATTCTGAATCGTCGAGGAAAGTCTCGCATGAACCAGAAATTCACAAACTTTTTTGTTCCGTGGACCGCGAGCCACTTTTTTTATGTTTTTCGTAGACTTCGTGTCTTTCTAATATTGAATTTTTACAATTTTGTTAACTTAATTGTATGAAAAATGTCAGCATATTAACTGACACTGTCGATCAGGTCTTCTGGTAATATGACATCCGATTCATCAATGTCACTATCTGAGTTGATAATCCACCCTTTGCAGATCTCACTCGATCCCTGGAGTCCCTTTTAAACAAACCCTATAGTATGATATCCGGCCTAATTTGTTTCTTAAGCAAATGTAACTTCAATGAAATGTAATTAACAACGTAATAAATTACGGCCTGATTACCTATCAAAAGTCGTGTCGCAATTACTCTTAATTACCGGAATCGTAATTAATCTTTTTCAAATAACAACACCCATATATTTTCTAAGTAAATGAAACGTCATTTGAAAGAGAATGATGTAAATAATATGAAAGGAAATGGTTACCAGCTCAACTCCCTGCAACCCCCCTATTACCTGTTGTAAACAGTTTCTCTTCGACAACAATTTTTTTTCATGTTCTTTCAACTGACGTTGTATTTACTTAAAAAAAAACGTGAGCGAAAAAGTATAACCAAAATTCCGGCAACAACGAGTGATTGCAGCAAGATTTTGATAGGCAACCCGGCAGTAGTACGCTGTCAGCGGAAAGTCTGCGTCATATAGAATATTTTTTGATTCCTGTGGTTTTTAAAAATTAATTATATATAGTTTGCATGATGATGTTCACCACATGGAGGTGTTCCGCGATAATGACAATCACAGACACGATATTTTTAAAGATCTTTTACGATGATGATGGATAAGGTTTCTCTCATCTTCTGATGAAAACATTCGCTCAATTTCTTGGTCAAATTTTCAATAGCGAGTAGCCACAGTCGATTCTGCACACCAAAATGATTATATATCTTGCGAATCATCACTGTAGAGCTTTATCCATTTTCATAATGGGTTTTCGCTATTAATAAACGTTCTTTCAAACTGCAGCCAAAAATGGCACGCAATTAAAAAATTTAAATTCTTAATAAAACACCTTTCATATACAAACAATTTTTTTACCTAACCAATTAATAATTTTCTCTAAATGGCTTTTAAATTTTAATTTATTTGTTTCAGCTTCACAAAACTCCCTTTGCGTCACGTCCAAAATAACTGACGTGACCATAGAACGAGTAGATGGCTCTCTGGGAATAACCCTTAGAGGTGGATACGTCCCTGAACATCCCCACTTAAGCCGACCTTTGATTATCACGCACGTGAGGCCCAATGGACCGGCTCACAGGTAAATATATCGATAGAGGATACCTCTTGTAATTGAATTAGGATCTGAGAACAACGATATTAAAGACAACTAAATTTCAGAACCTTTGTGGGCTATTATTAAGCCCATTTAGTTGAAACAATAGGCATTTATATGATATGAAATTTTAGATTATTAAAAATATATATGTAAAAAAATATTGTCTGGTAACTACATAAAAATTATTTTATCGCAGTTCTAGAGAAAAGAACATAAATTTAATCAGCTTTGTTTCCGATCTACGTTGTATATAAGTTTTAGTAACATCACACCAAATGCGTCGAAATAAAAAATTATTCACAACTTTTAATTAAGCTGTATATATATATATATATATATATATATATATATATATATATATATATATATATATTTATATTGAGTCTCCTGGAAAATGTGGGAAATCTCCCGATATGAAAAAAACACATGAAACAAATACTACAAGTTCGTATAAACTTTTTTCGCAAAGACCGCCTCTTCGGAGATATGGACTCTCAAAAGCCGCAATGGGATCAAGTTTTTTACATATAATTATTGAATCACCAGGTATATTTCATTTTTTTTTTAATATGATGTATACCATGTAAGACCATTTAAATTGCTATCCAAGAAAGTGTTGTGAATTACTCACAGCTGCAAGAACGGACAAGCTGTGCACTCATTACCCCATTTTTTTACGCCCTATATAATAGCAACTTTGGACAACGTTTTCTACATACCTTTAATTGTTGACTAAAAATTAAGTACTCATTCATGTCGCTAATCCTAACCATTTTCGAAAATAACATTTTATATTAACGTTTCGGTCATATACTTGGCCTTCATTAGAATAAAATTAAATAGAAAAATGTATAAGATGTAGAAAAGCATACTAAAAATTAAAATTTTATAAATATAATAAGAACTATTTTTTAACTTACTTTGAAGGAAAAGGAAAAATATAATTAACTAATCACTAATTAAAAATGAAAAAAAAAATACAAACATTTAGAAAATTCATAAATATTATTCTTTTAGTTTGTATTACAATTTCTGATACCTGGTACGTTTTTGATATTTTTATTTTGTCCACCTCGTTCTCGGTTTTTCTTTTATTTATTTATCTCAAACAGTACATCACAGAATAAATCCAAATAGTACATTCTTTATAGTATGTTACACAAATAAAATAAAATAACTTATCTAATGCTTAACGGTGATACAAACCTTTAACAAAAAATACGTACTCAGAAAGAAAAAAAAAGAAAATAAAAAAAAAATAGTTATGTAGTATATACGTTAAATACCAGATGAAATGAACCGTCGAAGTTGCAACACACAAATATTTAAGTTTTATATAAGAGTGATTTTAGTTCCTTCTTGTCCAATCCAAAACTAGAGTTTACTTTAGTTAAAAACGTCTAATTCTGTGAATTGCAGTTGGACCTAGGTTTTCAAAAAATGTGCGTTTTATTTTATCGGCATCAAAAACAAAGTATTGTTGTTGCAAACGTTGCTAGGTACGAAAGAAAAAAATATCTTGCATTTTAGACCTTGTCAACTTTCACATCGCTGATCCATTGATTCTTTAGTTAAATATTAATTTACTGATTTTTGGATTTCGTGGTGAAATTAATTCGAAATACAGAATACACGTTTATTGAATATACAGATATGCATCTGATGTATGGTCTTGCATCTTGCAATGCTTTGGAAGTCAGGAGGTTATATCACGACAGATATTCTAATCGTACTTTTCCAGATCATGGAGTTGACCAACGTCTAAGGGGGAATGGTAAGGCGATCTCATTTAATAAGGTCATATTATCAAATTTTTTCATAATTTTAGGAAATTCTGGGAGAGAAGTATTGATGCTGGTCGGAAAAGAACAGTATGTACTTCGCAAGTAGAGGAAAATATTTTAAATGTTGTAGATGACACTCCTTCAATGAGCATTCGAAAATTATCAGCGCAGTTTAATACGTCGAAAACAATAGTTTCAAAGTTCCTCAAAAACAACTGTTATATCCATATCATTTGAAAAAAGTGCATGAACTGACTCCTAAAGATTTTCCCTGTAGAATACAGTTTGCAAACTGGCTATTGGCAACGAAATAATGTAAACTTCATTAACACTATTCTCTTCACGGATGAAGCAGGGTTTAGCAAAAATGGTATCATAAATTTACACAACTCACATGTATGGACTGATGAAAATCCTCGTGCAATTATTATTTCGCATCATCAACATCAATTCCAGTCAATTAATATCTGGGCAGGAATCATGGGCAATTTTTTGATTGGACCATCCGTATTGCCGGCACGGCTGAATGGAGAATTTTATTTGGAGTTCTTTCAGAACACTTTTCACGATTTAATAGAGCACTTACCATTCGACGCACCGAAATATGTACTACATGCACGATGGGGCACCACCTCATTTCAGTGTTGCTGTGCGAGAGCACCTTAATAACGACAGAAGTTAGGGGACTAACAGTGTAAATAAAATGGCGTTTTTTCGAAAACGGTTAGAATTGGCGATATGACTGAAGAGTGCTTAATTTTTAGTAAATAGTTAAAAGTATGTTAAAAACGTTGTTCAAAGTTCTTATTATACAGGGCGTAAAAAATGGGGTTATGAGTGTCACAGCTAGTTTGTCCCTGCAGCTATGAGTAATTTACAATACTTTCTTGGATAGTAATTTGAAGAATCTTACCTGGTATATATCATATTAAAAAAAAAATTAAAATATACTTGGTGGTTCAATAATTATGTGTAAAATACTTGATTCCGTTGCAACTCTTTAGGAGCCCATATCTACGAAGGAAGGCCTATTCGAAAAAAGTTTATATGTACTTGTAGTATTCCTTTTATGTGTTTTTTTTTTCATATCCGGGAGATTTCCCACATTTTCCAGGACACCCTGTATATAGAGTGAACACCGTCTCCTAGATTTCAAACATCTCAAAAAATACGTTAATTGCTTAGTTTTCGTAATTCATTAACCTAGTCCAATTTAAAGGCTGCTCTAAGTCGACTATAAACAGTTGAAATTGACAGGTACAATCAGTCAACCAAATTTTTGACCCTAAAAATCAGAAACAATAAAAAAGAGTTTTATTTTACTACCAAACTAGCAAACATTGAAAAATTTGATTGTTTTCGGAAGACAACCATTTCTTTTACCAATTCCAATGCTTATTTCTAAGTTTTATTTTCAATTTTCCTGTATAAAGTTTATTTGATGCCGTCTATAATATAAATTATAAACAATATCATAAAGAAAACAAAACTGACTAACTAAAACGTTTAAGGCCAACGCTAATATGAAATATCGACCGTTTAAACTCGATATTTTCCCCAAGATCACGAGAAAACCAAACAAGTTTTTTAAGTATACAAAACCATTCGAAAGATGTTGACGTGGGTGTGTGAAAGTTAATTTTAAGTTAAAACAAGAATTTATGTTAAAAATATGAGCCAGTGATGACGAGCAAAAATTTATAAGCTCATTAAAAAATATTTACTCTTTATTTTACAATCTCTATCACCGTCCCACACACAAATATTCCTGCGGCATCCAAACTAAAAGGTTTTACAAATCGATGAATAAAGACGACTACGATGTTGGTTAAGACGTATCAATGATTTCGCTTCGTAATCGATCCACATATTCGCTGTCTGCGCTATATTAAGGGGGTCGTCCACCTTTGTGGTTTTGAAAAATCAATTTTTTTGATATATTTCGAATTTAGATGTAATCAGGAACATGCCAAATGAAGGATTTTATCAAATACACTTTCCTTCGTAGATGGCCGCTCCTTCTCTCTTTCAGGTATAAGTTCTTTTTTGGAAAGGTATGCCGATCATTTGTTGACGTTTTGTGAATGAATGTGAATGTATGCTTGTCGGTGTATCGGGAAACTAACCGACAAAGTTGTCGGGAAGCTTACAAACTTTTACTGAATGACAATTCGCAAAAACTCTGATTCTGTAGAAAAATAAGAATTGCGATTTGGGCATCCCTGGAGGACTGTAGTTCATGAAACGCAAATCTCCAACACTTATAGTATTCCCCCGGCAAGGATAGTTGGTGCAAGTGGCGTCAGGCTGAGACCAACGGGACTTTAGCGACTTTTCAGCATGACAGAGTTCCTCTCGCACCCTCGATCGGCAAATTAATGAAACCAATTTATGAAAGTTGTCATCTGAAAGTTTATTGGAAAGATGTTTGGACGCCCATACTCAAAATAACAATCGGTCTGTGAACAGCTACATCTGGATATTGTCGCCAAAACATTTGCATTCAGGCAAACAGGTGGTCGAAACTGCAAATCATTTGGCAGTCATGATTTTCAACCAGGGATTTTCATCGATTCTACAAACTATGGAAATTTTGAGAATTACCCTGGAACCTCAAGCAGAGACGTGCGCAGTTCGACTCGACGAGGATTGCATCGACCTCTTGGAGGGGAGAGTGAACGACACGGCATAAAGGGCCCGAATGTGGCAGACCGAGAACATCTCCGTGACGAGAAAAGAAAGCGTTACGGCCCTGGTATAGCCGATTAGATCGTAAGTTTCTCCAACCATGTTTTAAACTGTATTTTATCTTTAAACACGATTTCCCAAAAGTTACATTTTTTCACTTTTTGGTAAGACTTCTACTAGAAATATTTATCGAATTTGATCAATTTTTCAGTATAAATGTAGCTATGTTTCTCGAGTACGATGCGATGGAAATTTTGTTTTGTTCCATTTTTTACAGCCTCTGATAGGTCAAAAAAGTAAGTCAAAATTCGAACTTTTTATTGCGTAATTTTAAACAATTTGAGAATAAAAAAAGTCGTCTTCGGAGAAACATTGCCAACGTAATTCAAAACAAAGAGGTATTTCATTTTTTGGTTTCAGACAACTTAGATGGCCGAAGCCTTACCAAAAAGGTACATATGGCTTTTTTGCGCGGACAAAGTCGAGGACGCCCCAAGGTCGCGATTGTGATTATTATTATTTTCTAAAAATACATTTTAAAAGACAAAACTTGTACCAATAAAAAAAAAACATGTCTCAATTATCTTCAGTAGTTCCTTGCTAATTCATTCTTAAAAATAGGTTTGGATTTTACGGTTCAAAATTGGACGACCCTCTTAAGGGAAGCCACACTTTGTATCAATATCAAGGAAATATTAAAAAGAGCCTTTATTTTGAATTAAATATTTCCTGCGTGATTTTCGTAATAAAAGTTGCTATTGAAGTGATATAACTGAAACCAAACAAATAACAGTACAGCTATTTTTATCATTTTTGTTTTTATATCAAGTCTGTAACAGAGATATTTTTGATTGTTGGGAAAATAAACAAACGATGAGATCAATAGTCAACTCAAAATTGGTCCTTATTTGTAAATTTTGTTAACAATTTTTATGAATAAATATATTTATTGATTTTGTGAGGTGTTTGATCTTTAGTTTATTTATACTTAAGTTTAAATGTAATTTTGTTTGTAGCTGTTAACGACCTCATTAGGACAACCAGATTTCTAATAATTTTTTTTATGATTTAAAATATTTGCAAACATAAAGCCTAGAGTACCAATATTTTAGAAATTTCCACTAAAGTAAACATGATAATACTTAAAGTTATTGGATAGTGTAATAATAATTACAAAAATAAAATAATTTATTTAAGACTTTTGCCTAGGTTCGGTAGTTTTGGATTAATAATAAAAAAATAGCAATATTATGGGTTTTAAAATAACTTTTAAATTGAATCTTAATTTTTGCAAACTTCAAACTTACAATTAATATTATTATCTACCAAAGATATTCACATCGTTTTAATAGGGCCGATAGAATATGCATGTAGTCACAAATGTACGCAAGAGGAAAGATAAAACGTAAGCACATAAAATTAAAGTGATTAAGAAAATTTTTATTCGGACTAAAAACCTTTTATAGTAGATTTTATCAACGACTGAACATTTTATTGATATCTCATAAAATTTTATTTTTTGTAAAAATATTTTTTAATGATATGACCACATATTAGTATACAAAGCGTTATAAAAATAATGGAATAATGTTATGAAATTTACGGAATACACTGGCATATATCTGAGGGAAAGAAAGAACATCTTAATGTTTAGTAAGATGAAATAGTAGGACCATAATAAGAACAAGAACGTGCCTCAAAAAAATCTCTTCATGCAGCGCACAGTACTTCATATTGCCTGAAAAGTCGTGCAAAATTCAAAATATGAAAATGCTAAAGGAGGTATTTCTATGCTTAGGTTGTGTAAACCAGTAGTTCATGCAACAGAATGCTCTACATGTATTCATGTGTATATCATTCATTCCGCAGGTGAACATCGACATGTGCATAAGTGCACTTCATAATTAATCGTACAGTATATGGCCACTTTGAGACAGTGCTATGTTTAGTGTAAATTGACGACTTTCATTCATCTTAAGAATGCAAGATCGAGCGTATACAAATTTTCTTTCAAGAATATAAAGGTGTCATAGAGAGAAGTTGGTAAATTAATAAATAGCTTATAATCTTTCCTTTTCAATTATTGAAAATGCATCATTATTAAATAAAGTTTGCGTTATTTTAATTACGCGGGAAAGAATATATATATATATATATATATATATATATATATATTCTGGACTTCTCTGAATTTTATTACGTGAGTGTGTATAGTCTATAGCTCATATGATAATATAATTTTTAACGATAAGCATATGCTGTAACATATATCGAATATATTTTATGATTATTTTTATAATAGTGTATATTTCTGGTATTTCAAGCCCAAATATTAAAAAAAGTTAAACAAAATATTTTTGTGATCAAAAATTTGCAATGTTGAAAATTATGGAATGTTTAATTCAGATTCAGATTTTACAGCCTCAAAGACGTATCAAAACCTGTTTTTGCTTTAGTCAAGAAGTTAATCATAATATCATATTCAATTTAAGCAGCTGCGAAAACATATAAGCACAAGTTTCTGTTTTCACATAATTTAGCAAAATTATCATGTCTTAAGATTTGCAATTTTGAATATTTTAAAATATTTAATTCAGGTTCAGACTTTAAACATATATAAACAAGACTTTAAGTTACTAGTAAGTCTCTTTCTATTTTTGCATGACTCCTCAAACAATATCAAAAATAGTATGGCCTTAAAACATATAGCTCCGCATTCAAACCATATTTCTGTGAAGCAAAATTCAGCTATTGAAGTTTCAAATCATGTAGCTGCAATTAACTTCCATGGCAACTTTAGAAATTAAACCTTTTTAGTGAATCTGTCTGTTAATTAGTCTGGGAGCCGAGTGGATTTTCGTAGTCGATGAAGAAACATGGCTTCACTAATTTTTTTTTATATGAATTTTGACCCCCTGATTATGAATATCGAGGGAGATTATATATATATATATAAGCTGACGTTTCGGCGAAATTTCATTGATCTTTTTCAAAGCGACGTAGTTTGCAGGCTGGAGACCGACTGAAGCTTGGAGTTTCTGGGCAGCTGGTTTTGTGTACTCGCCGCGCCTTGTGATTGGTTCGCTGGTTTTAACCAATCTGGATGCGTGTTGGGCTGCGTGTAACGGAACCATATGTTCCTAGTATTTCATGATGTGTTTCTGTATTTTCATTGATAACTTTTTCTGTTGGGTTTATTTTTTTGAGATAATTTTTAGTTTTACTCGAAAATTTCCTAATATGTATTTCCAGGTGTTTTGTAGTCTTTGGCTATCACTTTGGTTGCTTAAGTTTTTTGATTTTTTCTCTATTTCTATAACCTATTTTATAATTCCGATTTATAGCTGGTTACTGTGTGCTTCGCATTTGGGGTTGATAAAATCTATTTTATGTTTTGTGTTGTTGGCATGTTAGGTTAGTGAAGAAGTGGTTTATTTTTTTCTGACCACGTTAATGTGTTCATCCTTTCACGCGCTGATTTTTCTGTTAATCTGTCCGATGTATGAGAGGTTGCATTCATGGGATTTCATATACTCCTTGATTTTTAAGTAGAATTTTATCTTTGGCTGATAATAAAATGTCTTTTATTTTACGGTCTTTTTTGAAAAGTGTGTAAATATTGTATCGTTTCAGAATTTTGCTAATTTTGTCTATGGTGCCTTTCACATAAGGTAAGACTCCTTTTTTATTTATGGATTTTGTTCGGTTCTTGTTTCTCTCGGTTTCTTTTTTATGGCCATTTGGATCGTCTTGTCTGTATACCCATTGTTTGTTAAGGCTTCTTGAGCGCTTTATTTTCATTATCTTTATTTTCTTCATCTGTTAGTGTCAGGGATAGATATGTATGTATTTATATATATATATATATATATATATATATATATATATATATATATATATATATATATATATGTAATCGAAGGTTTTTGGGCATCCCGTGTATGTGCTGAGTCCCTCTCAGGACTGTAAGGCAGCTGACGTTTCGGTGAAATCTCATTCACCATTTTCAAAGCTACCCCAAAAATTCCGCCATACCAATTTTGGAGAAAATCAAACAAAATTAATATTACTGCACCAATTTCGTCCAAAAAAAAATATAGGACTCCCGCAGAAACTTTCTGAATATAACGCAAAAAATTTCATTTAAATTGGTGCAGCCATTCCGGAGTAATCGGTGTACATACATAAAAAAAACATACATAGTCGACGAATTGAGAACCTCCTTTTAGAACCATCCTAAGGCAACACACCGCCAATTGTTCTCAAAAGAGCATGCTATATAATTTCGCCCTCTGGTAATAATATGGATCCGCCGATGTATGCCCTTAAAATATCCTTTGCTAATAAAAAAAAATAACCAAAACTTTCTAATTTGTAAGAAAAACAGAAAAGCTATTTCGAAAGTCTCGATAATCAAAGCTTTTGTTACTTTGTTATTCTTATTACCTTGTCGACGGTATATTACAAGTAAATTTAAGAAAGTTTTATTTGTTTGGACGGACTAATCGTGAATTTATTGAAAAAACTTTTCTCATTTTGGAAGTTTTTCTTATTGTTTTAGGGTTAGGTATAGATAGGTGAAGTCAGGATATGTATACTTCGATGCAGGTAAAATTGATTCGTTAAAACTAAGAATATTGAAAACTGACATGGAAATTATTCTTTCTTATACTCTTAGACATCTGAACGTTCAACAAAATAATTTATCAAAATTTCGTATTGAATTTCCTTTTAACACTTGATTTACGTCATATTTCATGTATGCTTTAATTGTGGACAATAGAAGAAAATCTGGACTATATCGACAAAATACGGTTAGTAAGGTGTTTAGTTCTAATCTTAGTTCGGTTAAAAAAGCGTTCGCGCAGTAACAAGGGCCTGTGATGGTTTTCCTTTTTAACCGACTTCTAAAAGAAGGAGGTTTTCAATTCGTTGACTATGTATTTTTTTTTATGTTTGTACACTGATTACTCCGGAACAGCTGCACCGATTTGAATGAAATTTTTTGCGTTATATTCAGGAAGTTCCTGCGGTGGTTCCATATTTTTTTAGATGAAATTGGTGTAGTAAAATCCAAGATGGCGCTTACAGTCTGGCGGCCAAAAAAATTAATTTTGTCCGATTTTCTCCAAAATTGGTATGGAGGAATTTTCATGGTTGTACCCAACCAATCTGAAATTATTTTTAAAAAATTCAATATGGCGAATCCAATATGGCGGACAAAAAAATCGGTTTTGTCCGATTTTCTCCAAAATTGGTACGGTAGAGTTTTTGGGATTGCACATGACGAATCTAAAATAATTTTTTAAAAATTCAATATGGCGAATCCAACATGGCGGACGAAAAAATCAATTTTGTCCGATTTTCTCCAAAATTGGTATAGGAGAGTTTTCGGGGTCTCACATAACGAATATGAAATTATTTTTAAAAAATTCAATATGGCAAATCCAATATGGCAGACAAAAAAAATCTATTTTGTCCGATTTTCGCTAAAATTGATACGGGATAGTTTTCGGGGCCACACATGACGAATTTAAAATTATTTTAAAAAAATTCAGAATGGCGTATCCAATATGGTAGATAAAAATTTAATTTTGTCCGATTTTTTTCAAAATTGATATGATAGCACAATACGAATTTGATATTACTTAAAAAAAAAAGTTAAATATGGCGAATCTGAGATGGAGGATTAAAGATTCTGCATCTCTTGATTTTGTCTTAAATCAGTATTGGAAGATTTTTGTTAGTGTTAATTACGAAATTAAAATATTTTTTGAAAAACTCAATCTGGCCGAATCAATATAGTGAGCTAAAAATTTTACATTTTTCGATTTTGTTCAAATGTGGAACTAAATCGTTTTTGAGGATGTAAATAGCGAATATAAAATTATTTAAAAAAAATCTAATATGTCAGATGCAATATGACCGTTTAGAAATTTTAAATTTCTGGATTTCATCTAAAATTAGTACTAAAGGGTTTAGATTCAGATTTGGTATTAGAAGGACTAAAAACTTCACATTTTCCAGTTTCATCTAAAATTGATTTTGCGGGGTTCTTGGGGCGTATACAAACTCAATATGCAATATAAAATATATCGGGCTAAGAAATTTACGTCTCAAATTCTTTAAATATCGATACTAGAAGGTTTTGGGACCTATATTATCAATCTAAAATTAATTTGAAATTTAAGATAGTGGATTTGCTATGACAGACTAAATATTTGTTTGACACAATTTCATTGGTGTTTGGAAAACTCTTAGAATCAAAGAATTTTTAGTGGTTCATTTTAGGGTGATTTACAATTATGGATAAAATGAGTAGTTTTTTGCCACCTTGAAGTCATTGCGAGGTACACTAATCTCGATTAGCACTTAGTTCAAATAATTTATGGATATCATAATGAATTCTAAAACTAAAAATAGGAAAATAAAATTTTTATAAAAAAATTGAACCGACTTTTAAAAGTGCGCTAAAAAGTGAAAAATAACTAGAAATTTTTATATGAAATTGAAATTTTTGAAGTCGGCGCCAAATTATATCTAAATTAAATAAATAACTACTAATATATACAAATTATGGTAAAAAAGCAATTACAAATAAAGTATTTTTAATCTGTTTATGCGAATCACATTTTGTCAGGTATTAGTTTGGCGCCGATTTCAAAAATTTCAATTTTATATAAAAATTTCCAGTTATTTTTCACTTTGTAGCGAACTTTTAGAAGTCGGATCAATTTTTTTTATAAAAATTTTATTCACAATGGATACAAAATTTACTGTTTATTGGAATAGGACATGCAGTTACTCATTTTTTTCTAACTGAGTATTTGGTAAGTAAATACGTACTCTCTTCTAAATAAGTTTTGGTAAATGAAAAAGAAAAATATTTTGTGAAAAATTTACACTACGCTTAAAAACAAATATTGCTAATAAATTTTAAACAATTTTAATTTATAATTCGTAAAAGATGCGAAACCTTTAATGTTCCTGTATATTCTTAAAAAGTGGGAATATAAAAATTAAAATTATAGCAAATAGCACTTATTTGAAGCAAATATTTCCATGTTTTTTGCATTCAGTATTAAGGAGGAATTTTAATAAAATATTTTCTTTTTATTCTGGCTCAAATCATGCTTCCTGATGTGAAGAATGTGGGAAAAAAATTTCATATGAGAGAGTTCTCATTTTAAATAAAGAAAATTTTCAAATAACCTCGAATTAGCTTTTTTTTTAGCTAACAAAAGTATCACTAAATTATTTGTTAAAAAATTTTTGAATATAATGAATTAGGATGTCAGCTCAGTTAGTGTCTACTTTTCAAAAATAAATTATTATGTATAGGTTAAAAAACCTTAATATAATTTTAAATACTTTTAAAATTAGAATATGTATTCGATATTAAATACAGGATGTTTGTTTGAAGGTCATAGACAACGATGTTTCTTGCGACGTAGTAGATATCTGTTGGACTTCCATTGTCTTTATTTTTGTTGAATATCACGAGGATATTCGCCAACGGTTCGAAGAAATTAAAGAATATACATTAGAAGAGGACTACGCTCCCATCCTAAGAAAAATTGACGCTACTTGTGACAAAGTGAGAACAAAACAATAAATCATGCACCAAAAGAAATTTTCCAAATACCAAAGCAGACAAGAACGACAACAGCCATCACAAAGCCAGAGGACAATTGTTAATATATTTGCCAAGGAACTAACCTCAGCGGAAAACTCACTACTTACCAAAGCTTTGAACTTCACGCTTGCTCCAAAAGAGGTTCCCATTCTCGAGATAGTGAGCGCCGCAGACTCAGCGAACATCGAAGACCCTTTTGTAGATGAGTTCAGGTGGAAATTCTACCTAAATCTAGAAAAACCGAACCAAATATCAGCAAAAACAAGAAAATTGCCCTAGCTAACCTACAAAAGGACTCCAGTATTAAAATTCTACCAGCGGATAAAGGAAATGCTACAGTCATAATGAATGCTAAGACATAAAATCAAAAAATTGACGAAGTTTTAGGGAAAGGATACATCTCTTGCTAAAGATCCCACATCAGCAACTGAAGGAAGAATTTATCGTATTCTTAAGAAACATGAACGGTATATTCCTGAGAGGATCCGGACTCAGTTGACGCCACACTATAGCAAAACCCCACATCTTTATGGACTCCCGAAAATACATAAGCAAGACATGCCTTTACGACCTATCACCAGTTCCCGGAACTCTCCGACATCCGAACTTGCCAAATTTCTCCCTCCAATTCTGAGACCATTACAAGGAAATACATCGTCCTGGGTTAAGAACTCGCAATATTTCGTAGAAATTATACGTGATATAGAAGTACAACCGGAAGACAATTTTATTAGCTTTGACGTGGAAAGCCAATACACCAACGTTCGAGTTAAGGAGTCACTAAAAATCATAAGAAAGAAACTTGAAGAAGACCTGACCTTAGCAGAAAGAACATCTTTACCACCGCACGCCATTATGGACTTCTTGGAAAGTTGTTTGACTAATTCCTATTTTCAAGAAAAGGAAAAATTCTACATCCAGAATGATGAACTACCGATGGGATTTTCACTCTCACCGATGGTCGCAAATATTTTCATGGAATGGTTCGAGACGTTTACAATTGAATCCACAACTAAGAAACCAAAGTTATGGCTCGGATACGTAGACGATACTTTTATTATTTGGAGTAGAAACGATGAAGAACTTCGATACTTCCTTTTTCATCTCAACAATATTAGCCCAACAATTAAACTCACCATGGAGAAAGAAGTAGAAAATAAATTACCATTCTTAGATATCTTGGTTGCAGGAAATGGCAGACAAATTCAAACTTCGGTTTACAGAAAAGCCACGCACCCAAGACAATATCTTAATTATTCATCTAATCACTCCAACAACACCAAACAAGGAATTATAATAAATCTCGTAGATAGAGCCTTAACTCTCTGCAACTCCAACGAGAACTTGATGAAAGAGATAGATTACATTAAAAATAATCTGACAGCCAACGGATACCCAGTATACTAGTGGTTAAATTTCAAGAACAACACAGAAATAGGACAATATCGACAACGAATGAAGAACGAAAACTAGTTTTGAACATCCCCTATGTTAAAGGCATTTCGGAAAAAGTTAGAAGGATAGGAAAACGATATAAAATCAACGTTGTTTTCAATTCCAATAACTCTCTGAGAAGTCGGCTCACTAAGGACATGAAGAACTGTGTATATCAGATACCATGTGAATGTGGCAATTCCTACGTTGGCGAAACACAGAGACCTCTTGACGTAAGGATCAAAAAACACCAAAAATGCACATCTCGAGGAGAAACAGTAAAATCTGGTGCCGCCAACCATGCCTGGACTCATGGACACCACATAAAATGGTCTGAAGCTAATATACTACACCGAGAATAACATTGGAGGAAACGGAAATTCAAAGAAGCCGCGGTTATTTATCAGAACCCGAGTTGTTTTAGTAAACCATCTTTAGATATAAGAGAAGTGTGGAAACCACTTCTTAATAATTTTAAACTAAAACTAAATGCAGCATAAAAAAATGGGATTTTGCCATAGCAGGCATGACTGCACTCATCTGAGTCACACTCCACTGCATTAACTTTTAGTATAAATAGTCATGTAGCTAAGGGATTTATTTAGTTTCATTTAAAAATGGCTAGAGATAACTACTAGTCGAAACGTCGTGATATTCAATAAAAATAAAGGCAATGGAAGTCCAACAGATATCTACTATTTCGCAATAAATACAGGATGTTCCACTTAAAATAAGAAAATTATTTGGCTTTAATGGTAACAAAAATCAAATGTAAGCTTTTATCAACCCTGTTACACTTTATGAGATCATTTTTATTTTACGATAAATTATAATGATTTTACTAAAATACCAATACACTTTAAAATATCTAGCTTGAATAGGCAAGGCTTGCACGCCTTTTAAATTTTGGTCTACAATTCATAGTTGAATATCTCAAAAATGGTTTGTCTTATGTATAAAAAATATAAGAGTAACTTCCCTTTTTTGGCCTACACTATCAAACCATGCAATAATGTACAAGGAATTTCATTTAAATTTTGACCGCTTTAGTGTGAGACTTTTTTTAACTCATTGAGTATATTTCAAAATAATTTGAAAACATGGTACTTATAAGAGCCGACACTTTTTTTACCAATTTAACAAATTTTCTGAAATAAAAAATAGAAAATATAATTTTCCAATTTTTTTAAAACATGCCAAAATCTCAATTAGTTAGAACCGTTCCTCTCACTTAATTAAATTACTTACAAAATTGTAAGCAACATTTCTCATTTAGCCGTTTTTCTATCTGTTATATTTTTCAATATCGCAATACATCTATTACCAATTTGGAACGCATTGTATATACAACGGTTGAATTGAGAACCTTCTCCTTTCTTGAAGTCGGTAAAAATATTTTTGATTTATTAACTGTAGATCCCCACTATACGTATAATAATGTAATTTCCACAACTTCTTTAAGTTTCTCAATTTTTCATCCTGGTCTTTTTATTACATTATATATCAAATTGAGATGTAAATACGATGCCCAAAAAATAAGTTTAAAAACTTGCACAGTAACGGAGAGAAAGAGTACGAAATATTAAATTTATTTTATTATATTTTCAATCGACTTAACCTCTACTTAAAAATTCTAAAAGAATTTAAGTCCAAAATTTGGATTTTCTGTTTTTGCATTATTGATATTTATTTAGTAGATGATAAAAAATAATGGCCACATTTTTCAAATCCCAAAAATTACTGAATTTAAAATATATTACATATATATGAAAACTATTTTTAAAAATTGGTTCTATTCAAAATTCGTCACGTGACAAAATATTGTTGCTTAATTTTAAAATGGTTATTTTCAAAGTTTTCTTTATATTCATTTAATTGTATCTCTAATTAGTTGAGGTGTTTTATTCTAAATCTCAGTAAAAGTAATGTCTTATTTTTTCATTACAAGATATTTAGTTCCTTTTACCAGAAAACATTGAAACCCTATAACGCCAAAGTTGTTTCTGAGTTAATTTCAATGAAATACCCAGAAAATCTCTTCAAATCCCAAAAAAGAAAGGAAAATTATAGACCTGTGTAATATGCGATATTGTATCGTTATGCCACTCAATTCAGCAAAAACAATTCAGGTGTCATTTTTATATTTTCTTTAAAACTGCATTACATATTTGCTCAGTCAAGGTCTATCTTCATTATTCATTGTCAATAATTCGTGATTGACGAATTTGTTATTATGAGTGCCCATCTTCATCAAAAAAAAAATAATAAAAACAAAATAAAAATGAAAACATCATTTATTAGTTGCAAATATAAAGAAAAAATAAAACATTTTCTCTGATGGTTTCACTTATAGATCTGTATTAGTCTCTACATCTTTAAATAAATAACATTAAGTGACTTGACATTTGCACAGGATAAGGATATGATAGTATTGTAAATAAACAGTGTAACCGACTTCTAAAAGAAGGAGGTTCTCAATTCGTCGACTATGTATGTTTTTTTATGTATGTGTACACCGATTACTCCGGAACGGCGGCACCGATTTGAATGAATTTTTTTACGTTATGTTTAGGAAGTTGCTGCGGTGCTCCCATATTTTTTTGGATGAACTTGGTGCAGTGAAATCCAAGATGGCTCTGACAATATGGCGGCCAAAAAAAATAATTTTGTCCAATTTTCTCCAAAATTGGTGTGGGGGAATTTTCTAAGTCGTACACAACGAATCTGACATTATTTTCAAAAAAATTCAATATGGCGGATCCAATATAGCGGATAAAATAATCAATTTTGTCCGATTTTCTCCAAAATTGGTACGGTGGAGTTTTCAGGATCGCATATAATGAATCTAAAATTATCTTAAAGAAATTCAATATGGAGAATCCAATATGGCGGACGAAAAAATCAATTTTGAACGATTTTCTTCAAAATTGGTACGAGGGAATTTTCAGGATCGCACATAATGATTATAAAGTTATTTTTGAAAAAATTCAATACGGCGAATCCAATATGGCGGACGAGAGAATTAATTTTGTCCGATTTTCTCCAAAATTGGTATGGAGGAGATTTCGGGGTCGCACATAACGAATCTGAACTTATTTTAAAAAAATTCAATATGCCGTACCAATATGGCGGATAAAATATTAATTTTCTCTGATTTTTTTCAAAATTGATATGGAGGAGTTTTCGGGATCAAACATTACGAATCTGAAATTATTTAAAAAAAAATTGTTATGGCGGATCCAAGATGGTGGATTAAAGATTCTACATCTCTTCATTTTGTCTAAAATCAGTATTGGGGGATTTTCGTTAGTGTTAATTACGAATTTAAAATGTTTTATGGAAAACTCAATCTGATGAATTCAATATGGCGTCCTAAAAATTTTTATACCTTTCGATTTTCGCCAACACTGATATAAAAGGTTTTTGAAGATGTAAATTATGAATTTAAAAGTATTTTTTCAGGATTCAATATGGCAAATCCAATATATCGGACAAAAAATTTTACATTTTTCGATTTTGTTCAAAGGAGGAACTGAATCGTTTTTGGGGAGGTAAATAGAGAATATAAAATTATTTTATGAAAATCTAATATATCAGACGCACTACGGTGTAGAAATTTTAAATTTCTGAATTTCATCCAAAATTGGTACTAGGGGGTTTTCAAGGGTTTAGATTTAGATTAGATTAAAATAATTTTTTTGAAATTTGATATTGAGGATTCAATATTGTGGTTTGAAAATTTTACCTTATTCGCATTTTTTTCAGATTTGGTATTAGGGGGTTTTCGGGGTCGTGTATTACGAAAATGAAGTTAATTTTTAGAACTATTAGGTTGATAAGATATAATATGTGGGACTGAAAATTTTACATTTTCCGATTTTGTCTAAAATTTTAATTGCGGGGTTCTTGGGGCGTATACAAGCTCAATATACACTATAAAATATATCGGAATAGAAAATTTACGTCTCAAATATTTGGAGGTTTTGGAGCCTATATTACCAATCTAAAATTAATTTGAAATTTAAGATAGTGGATTCACTATGACAAACTAAATATTTGTTTAACACAATTTTATTGATATTTAGAGAACTCTAAGAATCAAAGAATTTTTAGTAGTTCATTTTAGGATGATTTACAACTCTGGATAAAATGAGTACTTTTTTCCACCTTGGAGTCATTGCGAGGTCCACTAATCTTGCTTCAAACTAAAAATCGAAAAGTAAAATGTGTATGAAAAAAATTGAACCGACTTCTAAAAGTACGCTAAAAAGTGAAAAATAACTATAAATTTTTATGAAATTGAAATTTTTGAAGTTGGCGCCAAATTATTTCTAAATGAAAAAAAAAATACCTACTAATATATACGAATTATGGTAAGCATTTACAAATAAAGTATTTTTAATCTATTTATGTGAATCACATTTTTTCAGGTATTAGTTTGCCACCGACTTCAAAAAGTTCAATTTCATATAAAAATTTATAGTTATTTTTCACTTTTTAGCGTACTTTTAGAAGTCGGTTCAATTTTTTTTATAAAAATTTTATTTCAGCATACCATTGTTACATCTTTTAATATAACTAGTAATTATTAGATTCTTGTTCTGTAACGTTACACAGTCAAATTTACAGGCATTTTTTGATGAGATCATATTATTTTCATATCTTTTTATACTTATCTGCATATATTTTTCTCTATTTTCTTAATAACGATGAATATTTTATTGAAATTACAGAGATTAAAAAGATAATAACAAAAACAGTAAAGGTTATAAAGTTTAAATATAACTTTTAAAAAGTTTCACAAATTTTAATTAATTAATTTAATTTTGTTGAGCAAGTACCTTTCGTGGCCTCGTTATAAGTTTCTTTAAGATAACTCAAATAGAATCTTAAAAAAGACTTAAAGTCTGATTCATTGTATTTTGTTATTTGCGAAAGTCAAAGCAATCAAAAGTTTTAGTAATAAGCTTTGAATATCTAAAACTTAATAATCTCTTCGCCTAAGAGGGTTTTTTCCAGAAGGATTCAAACTTTCTCATAAAATTCTCAGTACATTCTTATACAAGACGTTATGTTAATAACTTATTACAATCAAAATAATTCTACAAAAACAGTTAAACTAAAATATGATTTACTCTCAGTAAGTTAAACTATTTACTTGTGTTCAAGGTTGGAGCCAAAAAATTTGGGGGTAGGGGCATGGCTCCAATTGTCTCTACCTTAATCCGCTGTTGGCGTTGAATGATTTTTTGCATTCTGTGAATTCAGTTCTGTAGCCATTTATTTATTTTCGCCACTATTTTATTTCAATATGCTTATGCCATTAACTTAACAGTTCTGCTTTAGGATAAGAATTCTATAGAAAAGAACTCCCCTTTTAGCCCCTTGGAGTGGAATCTCAATTAACGCTGAAACTTGTCATAACTCAGAAGTCTCATTTAATAAATAGTTTTTAAAAATAAGACATATTTACAACACCCTCTATTAATATCAACAGGCAACGCTATCTATCTTGGCCTGTTGTTGTGGCCTCGCACATATATTAAGAGTCACTAAGAAGTTCCAGACCCCCTCTAACTTCACCAAAATGAGATATTGAAAAAAAAAAGCTTTAAATACAAGAATTGTAGGAACCAAATGGTGTTCTTAAGGTTGACCTTGAGCGTAATCTTGAAGGTCATTGCAAGGCCTAGTTATATTTTTTAATGAAAACCCTTATTTTTTTTTGAGGCATTGCTATTCTCATTTCTTGCTCCACATTGATCTTTGAGCGACATTTGCTCATTATTACAGCTACATCTGAAAATCCTTTTTTTACATAAATAGGATGTTGCAAAAAGAATAAGAATCTTTATAGCTTTTAGACTTAGAGTTGTATAAAATTTATTGACGGTTATCCAAAACTCCACCAAATCGAAAGAAGCGAATTTTGTTTTAAGGGTGTTGTCACAAGAGAATTCAATGAGACTCTTCTTCTTGTCAAGTGAATTCTGGTGGAGCTTGAACATGGAAAGTATCTTGGATCGACGAAAATTTATTAACATTTTCTTCGGCAAATTATTTTGAAAAAGAGAGCTTCGAAAGCTGTTCCGTGAAAAGACAAAGCAAGTATTGAGAGATGAGCTCATTAGAAGACACATGTTTATACAAATGTGGGAAACAATCTTGACCGCTATAGTCATTAATTTTTCTGATGCACATTGCACTTTTCTCCTAAACGCCGCAATCTTCTCCAATAGTTTCAAGATGTGCATGGTATTGCTTTGCAGAGACAAATTCAAGACATTCGGTTTGTCAAATATATCGCACAAGTATGCCAGTTTTAGTTAAAAGTCTAGTTCGAAGAAGTATCGGGGGTTTCCATGACCTTCCTCTTCCAGAAAATTGTGATTTTTTTGATATAATAAGGACTGTGTGATTAGCTCCTATGTCTATGCAAAGTTTTATGAATGGTCTGACTTTCAGCGGCCTAGTTTTTATGTATTTACTATGTCTATGATACGTTTCAATACCAAATTCAATTCAAAACTCATCGACTTCGACGCAAGTGCTTCCCTATGGGTCCATATAACATGCGGGGATTTACTGCGAATAAACGCTTGCAGTCCTCCACAGTGGCCAAAGATTGATTGAGCGCCATCAGTACATACGTCGATACACTTTTCCTAATCTACAGTATTTCAAAAAAAGTTTTGAGTCTTGCGCCTTCAGTGATGCTTTTACAGAAAGATCTTTAACAATAATATTATCATCCAGAAAGTGTACGTAACAAATAAGGTCTGCATCTTTATTACTATCCGTAGCCTCATCAATTTGCAGACCAAATGCCTTGTCTTTAATTTTCTCATTTTCTCTATTAATTGGTCATTGAGATCCTTCAGTATATAGTTCGACTAATAGTGTTGTTAAATTAAGATTGTAATTAAATTTCCGTCGATTTTCTTACCATAACATTAACTATGTCGAGGGCAGCAAGTAAAATAAGTTTTTCTGCAATGGTATGAGGTTTTTTGCACTTCGTCACCATGTATTACACCTTGAAAGATGCTAGCAGTGCATTGCTAGGTACTGAACTTAGTAAAGTAAACACGTTCTTTTAGTTTTGTAGATTTTGCAACTTCCTATTAAAAAATTCACGCGTTTTTTCAACCATGGTAGGGTGACGCTACAGTTTTCAAACAGACCACACACTGCGGTCTTTCTTCATTGTTTACTTCTACTGAAGTAAAGCCAAAGTCCATATAGCTATCTTCATATTTGCGATATTTTCTCCTTTTTGCTCCCCACCATTTGTCGACGGTTCACGACTCTGATTTGACGACTTACTTATTTAATTTAAATCTCTCCATTTTGTGACTAATTTTTACGAAAACACAAAGCGGCATAATTAAAACAACGTAAGTTTAAAGAGATATTGTAACCGTTGCAATGTAACGGTATCTGACCTGTGTTCGTAAATCACAATACTCAGGCCTCAAAACATTATTACTACTAGTTTGTTATATATGTAAAATTCTCCTTTCAGGCAGAAAATATGAAAAATATACATATAAACAGTTTATTTCATGCACATATCGCTCTGGTCCTCTCTCCATACGCGTTTCGATCACCTCATGATCTCGTCAGTAGAGCTGTATCGGACCGAGAGCAACATTAGCAGGAAACAACTGATATAAGAAATATAAATTTCAAGGTACGTCGGCAGGATATTGCACCTGCCATCTAACGACCTCGATGTCAGACTGAAAAATATCGCCAGTCGAACGACATCTATGAATCATTGGAGTAATGTGAAATTTTTAAAATATCAAAATTTCAATAAGAAATAAAGAAATCTTTCTGCCGTATTTAAATAGTTTGTTATATATGTAAATATCTCCTTTCAGGTAGAGAATATGAAATATGTATATATATATATATATATATATATATATATATATATATATATATATATATATATATATATATATATATATATATCTTACTGAAATTTTGATTTTTTAAAAACTTTACATTACTCCAATAATTCATAGATGTCGTTCGACTGGCGATATTTTTCAGTCTGAGATCGAGGTCGGTAGATGGCAGGTGCAATATCCTGCCGACGTACCTTGAAATGTATGTTTCTTATATCAGCTCTTTCCTGCTAATGTTGCTCTCGGTCCGATACAGCTCCACTGACGAGATCATGAGGTGATCGAAACGCGTATGGAGAGAGGACGAGAGCGATATTTGCAGGAAATAAACTGTTTGAATATATATTTTTCATATTCTCTACCTGAAAGGAGAACTATTTAAATACAGCAGAAAGATTTCTTTATTTCGTACTGAAATTTTGATTTTTTAAAAATTATTACTACTGTTTATCTTAACAATTCAATTGCTTACGCATACACTAAATAAAGGAACTTGTCAATGCGGCCTACCGGCCTCCGGTGGCTTATATACCACCAATGAGCGCTCTCGAAAATTTTGGTCTACGATCGAATGCGGGATTCTGGAACATACTCCGCTCCCTCTCACGCCCGGTCAACAGCAAATTCAGCGTTGCCAAACCTAACCTAAACTCCGTATTACGGGGAACTGGTCCCCCCTAACAATATTTAGTGAATAACGGTCAACGTTACCTACGCAACGAACGATCTATGCAGTGCGCGCCATTTGAATTGTTTATTGTGTACTGGCAAATATAAGTAAATTTAGATTTCATAAAAGAGAATACAGGAGCGCCTTGCGGCGTCCCTGTTTACTCTTCACGACACTCCAGGATGCCGCGACGCACCCTTCGGGAACTCCTGATATAGGAGGTCAAATTACATACATAGGGCATTTTACGGTATTTTTGTTCGGTAGATTAGTAAAAAATTTAACTGTGCGAGATAGAAATTTGGGGATAAATTTTAAAAGCTTGAATTGTAAGAAATCGAACGTGGCCTCTCATGACGACTTTAAGATTAACCCTTAAGACCTTGAGGGTTACTTCATGCAAAACATATTTTTATGAGAAACTTTATAAGTAAGTCGAAAGTTCAAGAGCAATCTCACAATGACTTTGTTCTGACATCTGTTGGCATGCCAGATATGTAATTGATCTTGCCTTATAGGCTGGCGAAATTAGCATCATATGAGGTGATTTTGAAATTTATTGTTAGTAGGCTTCTGATTTCGTAGAAACCTTCACATAGTAATTATGTAATATCTTATGTCTCATTTTTTTGGGGAAATATTTTTTGTTTAACAAATAAGACATGAAAAACATTTTTTTCGAGTTCTAGGAAAAGATAATGTTTTTCAGTGAAAAAGTTTCGAACATAAGTTGTGTGCATTGAAAATACCCACAAAATAAGCTAAGGCAAAACCTACTAAAATGGCTGTTTTTTCAATTGTTTATAAACAATAGAAAAATATATTGCATTAACTTTATACTACAACTAAAGGAGCGTCTTGTTGCATACAACAAATGCGCAAAATTTCAAGTAAAAATATTGTATAGTTTTTTGCACAGTGAAATTGTTTATACCTTTTTATGTTTTTTTTTATTATTTATTATCGGCGATCTAGAGGTCGTACAGCGGTCTGCGGGTACGCAAATAAAAGTCCCAGATTTATACTAACAATAACAAAAAGGAACGAAATGAATTGTTGATCTTAAATTATTGAAACAGATAAACACAATTGAGGTTTGTTTTTTCATAATAAACGAATAGAATAACTCTTCGACAATTATTAATATCGAAATGCCGATAAGTGGACGCGATAACTGAGATTTTGACGCACATTTTGAAAAACAAAATTATGTACTACCACTAGAAGCTGAGATAGAATTTTCCTTCAAAAAATCGCTGCGGAGTTGTTTATTAACATTAAGGGATTATTTAAGTAGGAACTTATAGGGAGATAGTTAAAGTATTGTATGCAGCAGTTTTCAACTCAATTATTTCAAAATTGTTGATGTGGCAATACTTTAAAGTTGCACCTACTCCGAGAGTAAGAAAGTGAGCAGTGGAGGGGGGCGTTCTTTTAGCCTACGGCGCGTGGAAAAAAACGTGACTCGGAAGCTTCAAATTCAAACAATGAATGATATGTTTTTGTAATCAAATGATTGATAAACATAGCAATAAACAAAGTGTTGCACTTTTATACATTTTATACATAATTATAATTTTACCGTACTTACGTGCTTTTCAAATTGCGAAAAAATACCATTAATATAGCATGAAACAAATTACGACTGAAATAATTATGATTATGATAATAATAATGATGTTGATGATAATGATAATTATATCATTGGTTAGAGTGATGATGATGAGAGTAATAATGATGATGACGATGAAAGTGATAATAATGGAACCGAAAACGGTTTCGAAAATGAGTCTTTATCGATATCTAAGAAACGGAGAACGAAATGAATATTTTGTATAGATTTAAGCAAAAAATATGTGTTAGCAAAATTTTGTATGAAAAAAATGTTCGTCCAATAAAACAAACAAAAAATTTACCACGTATTCTTCTTGTACAACCAATAATTTGGCGGCAAATGACAGTCGCAATTTGTTTTATGCTGTAATGTATGTAGCTCGATATATTTTATACTGCATATGCTGTATATGCTCCAGGAACTCCGCAATATCAATTTTAGGTGAAATCGCAAAACGCAAAATGTTCACTCCCTCATATTGCATCTTGTCCACTTAATATTGTAAAAAAATAACTTCATATTCGTAATATACGACTCCGAAAACACCCTAATACCAAATCTGATAAAATGCGAATAAGGTAAAATTTTCAACTCACTATATTTGATCCATCATATTGACTTTCAAAAAAACAATTTTAACTTCTTACTGTAATCTAAATCTAAACCCTTCAAAGCCTCCTAGTAGACCATCATATTGCCTCTGACATATTAGATTTTCTTAAGATTTAGAGATAAGTTTTGGAGAAAATTGAAAAATGTAAAATTTTTAGGATGCCATGTTGAATCTGCCAGATTGAGTTTTTCAAAAAATATTTTAAATTCGTAAATTAACACTAACAAAAATCCCCCAATACTGATTTTAGACAAAATCGAGAGATGTAGAACCTTTAATCCGCCATCTCGGATTCGCCATATTTATTTATTTTTTTTAAATAATGTCAGATTCGTAATGTGTGATCCCAAGAACTCCTCCCCCATATAAATTTTGAAAAAAATCGGACAAAATTTATTTTTTATCCCCCATATTGGATATGCAATATTGAATTTTTTAAAACTAATTTCAGATTCGTTATGTACGACCCCGAAAACTCCCCCATACCAATTTTGGAGAAAATAGAACAAATTTGATGTTTTCGTCCGCCATATTAATTCTTTTTAAAATGATTTGAGATTGGTCATGTACGAGCCCGAGAACTCCTCAGTGCCAACTTTGGAAGAAATCGAACAAAATCGATATTTTCGTCTGCTATATTGGATCTGCCATATTGAATTATTTTTAAATATTTTGGATTCATTATGTGCGACCCTGAAACCCCCCCATGAATTTTGGAGAAAATCGGACAAAATTAAATTTTCTTATCCGCCATATTGAATTTTTTAAAAACAATTTTAGATTCTTTGGGTACAACCCCGAAAATTTCCCTATACCAGTTTTGAAGAAAATCCGACAAAACTAATTTTTTTGGCCGCCATATTGTACCAATTTCTTCCAAAAAAATATGGGACCACCGCAGCAACTTCCTGATATAACGTAAAAAATTTCATTCAAATCGGTGCCTCCTTTCCAGAGTAATCGGTGTGCGTACATAAAAAAAACATACATAGTCAACGAATTGAGAACCTCCTTCTTTTAGAAGTCGGTTAAAAAAAATTAAGATTCTACTACCAGTATTCGCCAAGATAATTGAAATTTTTCCGACAAAACGAATGTGAAGCGTGCAAGTCACGTTTTTTCCGCTTGCCGCAGACTGAAAAAACGCCCCCCTCCACTACTCACTTTCTGACTCTTGAAGTAGGTGCAACTTTAAACTATTGCAACATCAACACTTTTGAAATAATTCAGTATTAGTTCTTACTTACATAACGCCTTAATAAAAAAAAAACAACGCAGCAGCGATTTTTTTGAAAAAAAAATTCTAAATCTGCTTTTAGTGGTCGTACAGAATTTGTTTTTTTTTCAAAATATGCGCCAAAATCTCACCTTTCACGTCCACTTATAGGCATTTCGATATCAACAATTGTCGAACAGTGATTCTATTTGTTTATAAGGAAAAAAACACAGCTTTGTTTATCTGTATCAACAATTAATTTAATTCGTTTTGTTATTGTTATTATAAGTCTCGAGCTTTCATTTGCGTACCCGCAGGTCACTATACGATATCTAAATCGCTAAACAAATTCACTGTGCAAAAACTATTGAATTTTTTTACTTGAAATTTTGTACATTTTTATATATGCAACAAGAGGCTCCTTTAGTTACAGTATAAAGTTAATGCAATATATTTTTCTATTGTTTATTAACAATTGAAACATCAGCCATTTCAGCAGGTCTTTCTGCAATAACTAACAAACAAATTATCCGATTTGGATGAGCTCTAGCTCATTTTGTAGGTATTTTCAAAGCGCACAACTTTTTTACTGAAAAACGATAGTTTTTCCTCGAAAAAACTGTTTACCCCCATCTTAATTGTTACATAAAAAATTTAACCCAAAAAAGAAAATGGGACGTAAGTCTACTAACAACACATTTTTTCCAGATGCAAATTCCGCTGGCCTATTAACAGACCGGATGTGAAATTAATCTCTTTTTTACTCGAGAGATTGACTATAATTCTAGCTATATACGGATGTCATATAACCAATGTGTATGTTATATGATTGGATGCCGAATTTTTTCCGCTTTCTATTACTGCGGTAAAAATTAAGTTTATTTTAAAAAATCAACTTGTTATTTAAAAAATAAAGGTCACCATGAGATGTCTGATTTTCTACTTTTTTTATTTAATTTTTTTTACATTTCATTACGGCGAAGACGCGTGGTCTAGAACTTTTTGATGACGCAGTAAACATTTGCGAGATTTTAAAAAGATTTTTTACTCACATATTTAGATTCATAGACTTGGTATCCCACAGGATTTCATGTTGACATATGTCAAAATTTCAATTTACCTTTCGCCTAGTCTTTGAGAAACATCAATGGGGACTCAAAAGTACGGGCATTTTTTTCCATTTTCACTTGTCATTTTCATACATACGTCACTCCTTTATGATTAAACAGGAAAGAATATAGCCTAAGCTTAAACGCAAAATGTTATATTTCCAACAATAAATGAATTTTTAAAATGAGTTCCGTACTTTCGGAGATTACTGCGAGCAAACAAACACACTTTTTTTTTATTAGCTTGGTAGTGTAGATAAATTTTCTTCGTATACTTTAGTTCAGATGGACAATAAACTTGTTTATTTTTATTTAATAATATTTGCCGTAATAGACTAATAAAAAGTTTTAATAATTAACTTTAAATATTTAAAACTTCTCCTTCAAGTTAAGTCGTATTTTTACGAAAGAGTTCCAACTTTCTCATAATGTTCTCAAGACATTCTGCTACAAGATAATTGCTCTCCTTAATGACTTGGACTAAAATTAGTCGAAGATTCCGAAAAGAGTAAAAGAAAGAAAACTGCAATAATTAGTGTAATTAGAGGTCATCAGTTTTAGTCAGTAGTATGAAAACGTGGGCATCGTTAAAGTCAGAAAGTGTTATTTTAAAATGCATTAAATAAAGTTAACTTTCTAAAGTTTCCGTGAAGTATTTTATTTAAAATTACTACGGGAAAATCTTTAATCGATGGTAGCATTAAACAATATTTTTGTCCTAAAATATTTATGTGTTTTATTATATTTTCCGTATTTTTTTTTCAGAAGTGGCCTAATCAGAGTAGGAGATCGTCTTCTCAAAGTAGACAGACATTCTTTAGTAAATAAGACCCTATTAGAAGCTCAACAAATTCTCAGAGATACAGCCGGCTGCAACCCACATGGCATCACATTGACAACTTTGACAATTGAGTATGATGTAAGCGTAATGGAGTCAGTCAAGTATGCCAGTGGACCGTTGTTGGTAGAAATTGACAGGTACAGTAAAATGAGTATTTTGTAATGTTTTTAATGTTTATATTATTTTTACCCTGATTTGCTGAAAAGTTCTTTATTTACGACGGAAATAATTGTATAAAGATGTAATAATTTATTTTTATTTCATAAAATATATAACATATTTTCCTAATAACGTAGTAAGTAGTCTATTGCACTATAATAAAAAATGGTTATCTCTTCGAAATTCGCTTTAACATGAGGACTAGACCAGCGGTTGCAACCTTTTTCTTCTTTTCAATCCTTTCTAAAATCTGGAATAAATTGGTGAACCACCTGTGTAGTCATTAGAAACAGTATAATTGGGTCATTAAAATTAATTTTTCGTATTCAACATTATTAAAACTAAAGTGATAGCTTAACTTACAAAAAAATTAATATAATAAAACAGAACCTGAAAAATACTCTCCATGGGATGTTTTTGCCTGTTTGGTGGAACAAAGAAATTCAAAATTTGGTTCGATGTCTGAAAGTTTAAGTCTTAGATCAGGTTCTGCATTTAACCTGTTTCTGTACTTATCTTTCATGTAAGTGTATGTTGTAAATGTGCTGGAAGTAAATTTCACAAACGCATTTAATGGAATGCATTAAATTTAATAATTTACATTAATTAATTTTATTTTATTTGCGGATCCTTTCAGATAGATTTGCGGACCCCCAGGGGTCCGCGGACCCCTGATTGGGAAACCCTGATGTAGACTATAGATTTTATGAGTTGTTACCTTGTTAAAAGATGATATTGTTTTCTTTTTGCAAGCTTTTATTTAATTTCACTTATGGGTCTGTCTGAAATATTGCACAGATAGTTCATCCACTTGCACTCCTCCGATTAAGTTGAAACTTTACGTATACAAAGTGAGTCAGAAAAGATGGTCAATCTCCCGGCGACGTGAAGATAGCATCAAATGTTCATATATTTTTTTTCAAAAAAATCGCGACGCCGAGATATTCGCCCTAAACATGGGGTATGAAATGTTGTTTTTTCAAAATAACTTTTGTTCCGCTTAATAAAATCTAATAAAATCTTGACCAAAATGGTAATAAATAAACAATTTTGGAATGGTTTAAGAAATTTTTTTATTGCATGTCAGGTGCGCTGGGAGTGCCGTATTGTTAATTTTTTTTCTTTTACAAAAATTAATATGGGAAATATGAAGAAAATTACGCACAAGTTGCTTCTAAAGTATCAAATGTCAAAAAGAAAAAATTATCGTTCGAAACAACGCTCTCTATATGTGACAACCAGAAATACTTTCTTGCCTATCCAATATTTTTTCATCGAATGGTTTACCTTTTGAGCTGTAACTATTGAGAAAATTTGTATGTATTACTGATATTTTAGCATGTTATGTTACCGATGAAGACACTCTCAAGGAGTTCATGAACGGACTTGCCACCAAACTTGTGGGTTCAAAATTTGAACAGGTTTCAATTTTCAAAGCTAAAATGAGCATTTAGACTTAAATTCTTTTTATCTGTAGATAATGCTTGAATGCTTATGTGTGTCCAAAAATCAGATACATAATATACGTTACTCTTAATGATTAATCTCATTGGTTTCTAGCCATAACTAGTAATAACTAAGTAATAATGGAGTAAGATTATTATTAGATTTCGTTTAGTTATTGTAATTTAATTAGATAATAACAATGAATTTAATTATTTTCGTGTGTGCTATAACTAGTTGGGTTTATTTTTTCGAAATAATTCTAGAACGCCTTTTTTAGATAATTGCCCAAAGTATCTAATACCTCGGGTTGTACTCTGAAATCTGACACGTGTCAAAATTTTGGACCCACGAGTTTGATGATGGTCAGTTCCTAACTGTCTTCAAAGATTGTTTACGACCTAGATTTGTAACTTTTTATCAGTTATACAGCATGCCAAATTTTATTATTATATACAAATTTTCTCATAAGTTACAGCCTAAACACTCTGGGTACTCTTTATATAGGCTTAACGTCAGTCTACATTTCCTCGAACGCTGTCCTTTTTTAAAGAACGTCCGGCAGAATTTTTCAAATGTGTCCTGTGTTCCTAGAAATTTGCGTATTTAATATTATTTACAAAGTATCTACGGCCGGAGCGTATACCGTGAATAATGAGAGTGAAAGAACAATTGATAACTATTGCTCGCACTTTTTTTGACTAGTCAGCAAAATGGTCACATCTGGAATCTTTGACTGAATTTTTAAAGTCATGAAAGATAATAAAGGAAAACTATTCAATGAATTTCTTAACTTCAAAAAATTCATAAATTAAACTGCCTTCTCACCGATTTTAAGACTGATTGCAATGAATTGTGGTGCATCTTCTTCAAGTATAAAGAAACCAACAACTATCAAGAACAAAAAAAATTTTGCACGTTTTTATTTTTGCATACCAGCGTGCAATGCGCGTGTAGAAAAAGTATTTTCTTTGATTTTAAGTCAATGGATCAAAGAAAGTAGTAAACTGGGATCTATATCCGAATTATAAAAACTAAATGTAATTTAAAAATTACTTATTGCAACTTCTATAATCTCTTCCTAACAAATAATATAAAAGTATTAAAGTGTATTAACAGTTCCTATGAATGAACTGATTAAAATCTACAAATTTTAAAACCGAATTTATTGTTTCACTAAGATTTAAATAACAATAAATATTTTTTGTTTTTTTAAATGTCATCTATAATAGAACGAATAATAGTTCGATTTCGAAAATTAATAATAGGTGTTTCGGTTAATAATGTCGATTTTTTTGCAAAATTGAGCATTTGTTTCCAGAACAAAAAAACAATAGTGAAAGTATGGGCCATCGTTAGCTATAATTTTTTCACATATTTCTGCCAATAAATGGATTCCAGACCAAATTAAGCCAAATTTTCACTTCACCGCAAGAATGTGTATTTTGTTCTGAAGGCCATGCTGCATTGTTCAAGATAAATAATAGTTTGAAGAGGCCAAGTCCGGTGAATATGACGGATAAGAGATGACGTCACATTTAGCATTGTCCAAATAGATTTTATACATTTTGCAACGTGAGACAGAATATTGTCATGTTAAAAACTTACTTTGTCATGTCTTTCGTCGTATATTGGTCATTTTTCCTTCAATGCTTGGTTTAATTTTATCAGTTATCGATATTTATCGCTAGTAATATTTTCACCAGTTTGTAATACACAGCTTCTTTATCATCCCACCAAATCTACAGCAAAAAAATGTATATTGCGCACTGATTGTTGTTGAAGACTGGCCTGGATCTACCCATGATTTTTTGCACTTCGGGTTGTCTAAATAGATTCACTTTTCATTAGCTATCACATCTCGATGCAAAATTTTTTTTTGTCTGAAAAGCAGAATTTTACAAATGGTTTTTCGCTTTTCAATGTATCTTTCCTTATTTCTAGATCTTTTACAATTCATGTCAAGCTTTAGAAATTCAATAATTCTTGTAAATTGGGCTGATCAGAAAGTTCCTTGCTTTTTACATCAGAATCACTACTTTTGGAGCGTTTAACCCATCGTTTACAGGTTTTTTGTGTTAAAACATTCTCATCATAGGCTTCAGCTAAAAATTAAGAACTTTCAGCAGATGTTTTCTTCAAACAAAAGAGATTATTAAACTTCTCCGTAAAACGATTTTTCTTGGTACAAAGTGTGACATTTTCAAACCTAAGAAGACCTATGTTTTTTGAACAATGACAATTGATAACAAACTGACTTTTAATGGCGTATATTTACCATTCAAAAGGCCATAGATGTTGATATTATATACCAACAAATGTGACGCCATCTCTAAGTAAAATCGACACTATTAACAGAAATACCTATTAATATAAAATATTTTTCAGTTAATTTGGTTTTATTTTTGTTTTTTGGCCTTTACTTTAATATTTCTAGTGTGCCTGGGATCATGGACACAATGCTCAGAGTTTTTTGTTCATAACTTCTAGCTTATTTATACTTCTGATTCTTGTTATTACTTATCAGCCAATCAACTGTGTCACTACACTGTTTAATTTCATCCTTTTTGCTCATTTTTCTTACTTGTAAGGACACTCAAATCTTGAAAAACAAAACACTATAAAACAAGCCTAACTTCCAAAACCGAAAACTGACAAAAATGACTTACAATTCAACATAAATCTAAAAAAGAACCACCCGCTTCGATAACAACCTGTAGTTGTTAATTGAACAATTGGTGGACAAATTTCTGATGGCAACCTTACCATTATGGGCTCCATATATACAAAACTATGGTTATTTTGATGCCTTCTGTACACCGCCAAGAAGTTGACATCTATTTACCGGACACCCTTTTTTATTTGTTGCACACTTCCAATTGTACAATTAAATTGAAATTTTACGTGCAAATCTAAATCCGATGACTATAATATATTATGAGACGATCAAACTGATCTAATTATGGAGTCGAAAGCTTAAACCAATTGTATTTAAAAATATATATAAAAGATGTTTCTTATGAACAAGAATTAAAACGGGAAGGATATCCTATACTAGCTATCCATAGAAAACCTTTTTAGAGGCAATTTAGTTATGAAATATGCTCGAAGTAATTAACAAATTGAAATCTTTTATTTTTCCTGTATACATTTTAATGATGATCAGACAAATTGGCGTAATAAATTAAGCACAATTAAATGAAAATATTAAAAACATTTGGTCTATTGTAGTTTAAATACTTAGGGTTATATAACTTTTTATTGTAAATAAGGTTACAGTTTATTTTAGAAAGTCTACAGGGCAAACTTACATATTCTAAGCTCATGGGACTCCAATAATTTACTTATTGTTAAATATTATTATCATTTAATGCCATTTTTCTCA
The DNA here is from genome assembly GCA_034092305.1 of Diaprepes abbreviatus. NCBI lineage: Eukaryota > Metazoa > Arthropoda > Insecta > Coleoptera > Curculionidae > Diaprepes > Diaprepes abbreviatus. Next base: position 18,192,622 of record JASJET010000103.1, read on the forward strand.
ATATTTTAGGCAAATAGAAGAAGATTTTGGACTTGTCTTAACTAATTGCAGTTCGCTTTTAGACCTGCAGTCATCTCAAGATGATATTCTTACGGCAGGGTACTATATAGAACGGATAGTACCTGCCAGTACAGCAGATAGATGTGGAGCTTTATTTATAGGTAAGCGAAATATATAAAGACAGAAAAGTTGAAACAAATCTCTTCAAGATCATATTTTATCTTTTTTCTCAGATTTGCTTGAAAAATAAAACGTGACAATGAATAGAGGCAAATAATCCAAATAAATCCTAAAGAAATGTCATCGATAAATTCAATTCATATTTAACTGTATGTTTATTTCTTGGATAAAAGGATTTTTTTTAAATAAAACTAAATGTCCAAATAAATGAAAGGTTTGTACAAACGCTAGCGCAAATTCCTGAGGATCTAATCCAATTTACCTTAGTTCAGAAGTTGATAGTTCTCGAAACACAGGATATCGAAGATATCATTTTTTTAAAATTTGTTTGTATATACTTATCTTAATAATAGCATGATTTGTACTAAATTTTGTTTGGAGTTTTTCAAGACAAGAAATCACGATCTGATTACAGTTTCGACGTACGTTGCAGCAGATGCTACCAGCACTACTTTGCTTAAATCTAAAGCTGCTTAACTTTTTTATCCCTCGGTATATTAAATTTATAATTAAAAATTCTTATTCCTTGACAACTTTTATCCAACCCCAAAAATGTCATTTCGAGTAGATGGCGCTTCGAGCAGCGATTTCTGAGATAATTGAATTTAAGTGTTTTATTGTTTACTGAGACTCGTTATAGCCCTTGTTCACACTTTATCCAGACTTAGGACTGGTCTGTGAGATTTGGAGCATGTTTACGGATCTTCAGTATTCCATCCGCTTAAGAGTTCCTCATAAAAAGTAATTTATAGGCATGAAATCCGATGAACGAAGTGGCTAATTTGCTGGAGCATCATTTCCTCTACCAGTTCATCGATTGCGAAATTTTGATTTAATGATTTCCAATATTTAATGTGAAGTATGTCATGCATGAACCGCATGTTTTGTCTAGTAACCAGTGAAAGATCCTCCAATTAATTTTACAAATTTAGTAGGTGTTCCAGGTAATTCAACCCATTTAAACGAGGTGGTAAGATGGCAGAACTAATAATAAATCTGTCAATGATTATTTATTTAAATTTATGTTGATAATGCACAACTTTTATTGCCTGCGGGTTTTCGTCAACACACACATGTTTATTATGTAAATTTGTCAAACCCCTTTTTGTAAAACCAACACTCATCGGTAAATATTTTTTTTAATGAAAATTTACTTCTGCTCTCCATTCATTAGTGATTCCTCTGAGGCCTATCTTAATTCGAGGTCCTATTTACTTTACCCTTATAAACTCGAAGTTCTAAAACTAAGTGTCAGAAGCTCAGACTCGGATTTTCTTCAACTCATTCTAAAATTTCTTACTCAACTTCTGTTGCAAGAGCAAAAATCCCAGTTAGTTGAAGATGTTTGGTAGTTTGATACACGGATATTTGGAAACATTTTTAGTATACTCTCACCGACTCCCGGCCACTGCCTTGGCAATAACTATAAACTAATATCATGTCGGTCATTTTTACATTGGTGTAATGTTCGGCTATAGCTAAAAACTTAAGAACTAAATGATAAATTTTTAAACGAAACGATAAAGGTTTGTTAGATTGAATTGTTTGACGAAATTCTTTTGTAACTAGTGATAATACTTCTCATTGGTATCTCGTTGTTATGTAAATTTATATTGTTGCATAAAGTCTGAAGAGGGCAACGACAAGTCTCAGTATCCAATAAAGTATTTACTCCCTAATTCACCAATATGGTGTAACTTTAAAACTAGTCTCAATTGACAGAGGATGGTTTAAAATAACAGGAGCAACAATATGCTAAGCAAATTTTGAACCTTGAAAATACAAGCATAATTTTTTTTTTATTTCTTAAACAGCAAAAATAGATAATTTAGTTATTTTCTGGACTTAATTATTTCATTATTAGGTAATTTTAATATAGACACTTCAAGGTATTCAAAGTATAGAGAACGACTATAATCTTTTAGCTTTATAACATTGATTGATTGAATCACAAAAATCACTAAATGTCCCCAAACTTTTACAGATAATACCATCGTAAGTAAATTTCTTAAATGTGGCACAAAACTAATCAATTTAGGTATGTTTGATCCTTTTTCAAATAATTTGACTACAAAGGTGTATAGCAAGTCCGAGTACTACTGCCACAAATTTAGAAAAAAATGTCATCTTCTGAGAGGATATATATATGATCATGAATGTGTAAAAGATAATTGGCAAGTATTTTTGGAAAAATTTTATAATGCCTTAAATAAGAATTGTGCCGGAAAAACATCCCTTTAAAGAGAGAGTATGTACATTACAACTATATGAGCAAAAGGTCCTCAATATAGACAAATTTATATTAAATATAATAAGACCTATAAAAAATTATTGAATGATCAAAAAAAAAAATTTTTTTCGACAAAAATAGAGAACAGCGATAACAAATCCGAGACAACTTGGTCTGTAATAAATAATTTAACAAATAAGCGAAAAAGAAAAATATATATATAAGTTCAGTCTTGAATCAAATCTCCTTTGTTGGATGCTGTGAGCTCTTCGATGTTAAAGGACACTTTTCGGAAAGCTTAAAGCTTGCCATGGTATGGCAAAAAGGGTAATAGGGACGATGTAGCAAGTTATCGCCCTCTATGGTCTTAGAGGCATCTATAGTCATGACACTTGTAAGTTTTTTTTTACTTCTCAAAAGCTATTTTTCATATTCCAATGTCACTTTCTTAAAGGTCGTAGTACGGATATTGCCTGTTTTTCTAATTTAATATATGATGAATTAAATAATGGTTAAGTAACTTGCAACATCATCCTCGACATGTCAAGAGATTAAAAGATCGTCAACAGAAAGAAGTGATTGATTGGTCTGGTTCTAGGGTAGAGTAGAGTGAACTAAGAGTATCAGTACCACAGGGCAGTCTCTTGGGACCCATTTTATTCATAATTTACATTAATAATATATAAGTTAGAATAAGCTGATTAAGTGTATAAACTATGCGGATAATATAAATTTTTTTGTAACAACCTCAGATATATGTACCCTCGAAAATACTATTTTGGAAAATCTTAACAATATTTACGAATCTTTGACTGCCAATTGACTGATGTCGAATATAGAGAAAACTAACTTAGTGCTTTTTTAAACTTCCATCTTCAACTTGGTCACACCTAACATATACTTTGGAATTTTCCACAAACTGCAAAATACTTGGAGTACACCTAAATCAACATTTCAATTATCGAGAACATACTGACAGATTATCATCTAAATTAAACACTGAATTTCATCTGATATATTTTCTTTTATTACAAAACTCGACTTTTACCGAATCTACTGTTAACAACTTTATCTTACACAAAAATTTATTTTTGTGTGACTTGGACAAGTTTACATAATACAAGTATGAGTGAAAAAGATAATTACATGTATTTGGTTCAAAAGTAACTAAATCAAATTCTAAAATTAATCTAAAATGACACCTCTCATATGTTTTTTTCAGGCGATCAGCTGCTAGCAATTGACGATCTACCTTTGGATAGTTGGAATGGAAGCACAAGCGACGCCGAAAAGCTTTTGCGACGGGCCACCAAACTCCAGGTGTTACCTTTAAGTGCTATGCAAAAAGCTCAAAGTAGGAGTCAGTATGGAGTGAGTGGTAAGTATACAAGTATATTTTACTTCAATTAAATAAGAACAGGTATCCATCAAAAAATTGGGATCTTAATGCAAAATTATATGGAACATGCAACTAAGCAAAACACATACTAAAACATTAGGCAATGTATTAAACGTGGGTAGTTCTACTATCCCTGAAATTGTTCAGTAACAACGGCTTCCTAGAAATGCACCCAAGCACGGGCCCTAGAGCCCAAGACTATTCGATGAAGGTGAATTATGCAAACTGGCTTACACAAATGTGTCGTGAAAATGGCAATTTTCCCGAACAAGTTATATACAACAGTCAGGTATAAAATGATAAAAGGTCATACGAAATTCGTGAACGTGGCTTTCAGTCAAAATTATAGTTAAATACAATACTAATTTCTATGACCGAGTATTGTGACATTTAGCGAAATGTTTTCCTACTTGTAGCTACGTCGGAAAAAAATGTATTGATCCACATTTATGACGTAATGATGTGAAATACATAGAGATGAGTAAAGATCAGTTGTTTTTCACCCCGTCGGTCACAAATATAAAAAATTTTTGAGACATTCTTTTTAACTCAGCATTTATATAAAAAAAAATGTTTGAAGATTACTCTTTTAGGTCGTATAAATAATTCATTCCAACATGCACGGTTCTGTTTTTTTATTATTTTCAACTTGTTTTCAAATATTTCTCTTGTTTTGTAATACATATTAATTTATTTTGGTTTATCGAGAGCATCAGAGTCATACCAATCACAAACATATCTTTTAAGTTCCAAACTTAATGTAAATATATAAAGATCAAGAAAATAACCTAAATAAAAACTTTTTATATTTATGTCGGAGGAGGGCTTTAAAAACAACTGATCTTTGCCCATCTCCTTTTTAATTATAGTAAATTTTAAACAATTTTCAATGTTTTATCGTTTTAAAATTAAAAATATTTTGTGGGTAATTACAAGGCAAGGTTCAATTTGTTTTGATAAGGGCGAATTTATTGAACTAGTTATTTAGTTACATAGATAATGTAGCCTATGTTGGCTGGGTATTTTTTTCCATCCTTCTCATAGATTTTCTTAAGAATTTTGACACTTTCTAAATTTCAAAGGAGAAAAAGCACCAGTTATAGAAATATTTACATATCTTACAATACTCGTATATACATACATAATATACGGGTAATTTCTCAGGATCATAGAGGGGAGATGAACAAAAACCTACTTTGTCATGTATAATTTAATGAAATTTTCATATTTTATAGAGATCATAAAGACTCATTAAACCATACTACAGTAGATGCTTTAGATCATCAGACAAGTCAGGAACAGACACACTCGTTGGGCTTAATTTTTGACAGGTGTCATTTTACAGAGTTGAAAACTGATTTTTTAAATATTTTGGTCATTCCTCTTCAAAAAAGGTACTCTTAATTTATTTCGATAAAACTGACGATTTTCAAGATAAATCGATTTTGATGCGAAAAACTCAAAATTGACTAATGCTAAACACAAACATGTAAAAATAAAATATGTAGATAGTGCTGATGTGCTCTAATTTATGGGAAAGTGCTGTCTAACGAATCGAAGGCAAGAAGATGTTATGCTGAAAGTTTTCCAGCTCAGACATTGTCAAGTCCAAAAACCTTTGAAAGGGTTGATCGGGGCTCAATTAATTTACAATGTTATTAAAATGTAAAAATAGTGAAAACGCTTAAATGTTATTTTGGCAAATATTCAATATGCGCTCCACGAAATTCAATACATTTTTTTATTCTTCGAATAATTTCCCGCTGCACTGCAAATAATATTCTGGCATTATTACGGATTTCGTTTGAATGCTGTGCTATTCTCGCTAGTAGTTCTTCTCTACTATTTACCGGTGTTGAATAAACTAGTTCTTTAAGATGTCCACAGAAGTAAATGTCTAAGAGATTTAGGTCTGGAGACCTTAGTGCCAATAAAACAGGCCCACCTCGACCTTTCCATCGAGAGCCAAAGACGTTTGTTAAGTGTTTATGTACTATACGGTTAAAATGAGCCGAAGTATCATCATGCATGTACCACATTCACATTCTTCTATCAAAAGATACATCTTCGAATAAATTATTTAAATTTTGCGGCAAAAATTGTAAATATATCTCACCATTGAGTTTTCCTTCCAAAACAAATTGACTTATAAGGTAATTTCCAATGATGCCAGCCCACACTTTTACAATAAACCTTTCTTGATGTTTGCTTTGAATTATGGATTGCGAATGTTCTTCAGCCCAAAAATGTAAATTGTGTGGGTTTATTATGACATTTCTTGTAAATCCGACCTAATCGGTAAATAAAATAAGGTTACAAAAATTTAGATTTAAGTTATGTTGCTGTATGAAGTAGTTAGAGTATTGAAGTCTTGTGGGATAATCATCCGGAGTTATAGGGTGCACTTTTTCAACGTGGTATGGGTGAAGTAATTGTTCCGTTTCATATACAATCCATTTTGTAGCATTGTTTTGTGTCGCGAGCTTTCTAATGCCGTTTGAAGGATTGTCAGCAATATTTTGCTCTGTTTATCTACGCGAGGACCCAGAACGACCCTGAATAAAACATGTAAAAAACTGTTTCGTTAACTCTAATAATTATTTTCTAATCATCTTTTACCTGTTTCCCTTACGTTTCGATCAACCTTTTGAAAGATTTTTTGACTTGACAAAGTTCGAGCTGGAAATATTTCAGCATAAAGTCTTCTTGCCTTTGAAGAATTTAACAATGCTTCACCATAAATTAAATGCATATCAGCATAATCTACGTAAGAATATTCTTCTAATTTTAAAATTATTTTTACTTGAAGGCGGTTTTGACAAGTTATGTAAATAATAATTCATTATATAGATATTAACAATAACAACCTGATTTTTACCTGTTTGTGTTTAGCATTAATAACTTTTGAGTTTTTCGCATAAAAATCAATTTATCTCGAAAACCGCCAAGTATAGTTGCAAGTCTGTTTCTGACTTCTCTGATGATCTAAAACGTCTACTGTAGTATGATTAAATGAGTATTTATTACTTTTTTAAAATATTAAAATATCCTTAAATTATACAAGACGGTTCAGCCGTTAAGGTAAATCGCTGGATAGGCCTTTAGGGCTCTGTATCTCCGTTAAGGGACACTTTAGGATTTTTTTTTCTATGACAAAGTAGGGTTATTTTGACCGTTTCTGTATGCTCCCGAGAAATTAGGAGGTACTTACCGAACACCCTGTATTATAGTTTAAAAATTTATAAAAGCAAGCTTAAACTTTTTGAAAAAAGCACAAATTTTGGATTATCTAGTGAAATAATTAATAATATATTAGTCTCGGTCAATATAACCTTAATCAAAAATTAAATTTACTTACCAATTTCTTCATTAAGATTTTTAAAAACAATGCACCGTAAATCATGTACACCATAAATCATGTACCAAGAAAACAAATAACTTAGTCATCTAAGATCCGTCTAAACACAAAAACGGCGAAATAAACTTCACAAATCATCACCATATTTAAACAAAGTGGCAGATGACAGGTCGGAAAATTATGGTTCTACTTTTTGGTGCACTAGCGCCATCTACTGAAATGTTTGCCAACTAAAAACACCATCTCAATTCTCTCATTAGGAGTGCCCAGTTCCTGGTTAAATACGTTGGCCAGTATTGTTGTACTTGTTGGTCTGTAAATTCTGCCTTATAAATTAAATGAGCCTATTTAAAAATGTTTTATTTTCGAAAGACTTCCTAATCTTTTGCAATATGTGCGGTTAGTCATTAGATAGAATATAAGATTGCAACACGATGGTGCGTTTGTCCATTTTTCTAGAGGTGCAAGAGATTACTAAGTTGAACAGTTTGCAGAAAAATGGATAAATTCCTTTTTTTGTATCTTATTAGTTTTTCTTTTTTCTATTTTAAGACTAATAATGATTAAAAAACATCTTTAACATTTATATTTCTCTTTAATTTTTCTTTATATATATATATATATATATATATATATATATTTATATATATATATATATATATATATATATATTTATATTATCAAAAATTAAGTAGAAATATAAAGCCTTTAATTGCTTAGAGGCAGCAGAAATAGCCTATCACCATTTTCCGATTAAAATTATATAAAACTTAATGACGTAAACTCTAACGCAGTCATGGTAGCATTCTGTAATGTAAACCAGCTCTTAATTAAGGGAATCACCAGGGATCACCAATTATTATTGCGGAAAGCCTACAAGTCACGAGCTTAGAGACAAAATGTTAGATTAGTTTAAATATTGAATGGTTTTAAAGCCTAAAATTTATTAATAAAATAGACTAAAAATGATTGCGATCTATTTTGTCCTAGAATAAAAGGAATTTCAAAAGTTATCGGAATGCTTTTATGTTTTATACATACTTGACTAGAAGTTGCCGCTCTCAATTATATACATTGAATACACTTTTCGCTTTATTTTATTTTTCTCTTTTCTGTTTCTATACCTGTCAAAAATAATAAACAGATTTGTCTTCGAAATGTTTTAAAACTGCCAATTTTACTAAAACATATATGTTAAATTCCTTTTCAAGTTAGATTTAAATTTTGAGAATAAATAATAATCACCAACAGTCAGATCGGAATATAGTAGTCTTAACAATATTTTTATACACGTTCTTCATTTTGAGCAGCCGAAAGAGATGTCGGGACTTATCTTAAACTTACCATATTCATCCCCAAAAAATCATGTAGGATCCTCAACACTATTGTTTCTGAAATGCTAATTCTCTTTTATTTTTAATTATAAGTTTTTCAATACTTGCTCTTCCACCAATTAATATTTTTCATCTCTAACCTCTTCCGGCGGTCGGCCTGGAAGCGATGTTCTTCAATTTTTTTCTTCGTAAGTTAAAGTGTTTTGCCTATTTTTTTACCATGGAATACGAGGACAAGCTCGCATACATAGCATATAAACGTTATTTAAACTCCGACAGCATTTTCACGCGTGTTAATTACTACACACTTGAGCCAAAAGGCTGTGTTTACAAAGTGATATCTTAGCAACAAAATGAAAAAAAAACAAAATTTTTACATCCATAAGTAATGAATAATAAATCAAGAAGTCGTAAACATTTGCATTAGGCATTACACTTCATAATCTTACTCCACATTTTTGTATCCCTCCCTTATTCGTTCCAGTTTGTTATTTTTTTGGACTTAAAATCCTATAGTACTGCGGCCTTCCACCTTCCTCTTGATCTGCCTCGCTCTCTCCTGCAGTATTTTCGGCTCCACTCAATTTACCATGTTATCCACTACAATGCTCTTCGATTGTCCTAACTATTGTAATATTGTTCCTTTTACAACCTCTACAATATAGTTTTCTACGAACATGCCACATATCTCTGCATTAATTTTTGTTTCATAATCTTTCATATTTAGTAACCATTTTTTGAATGAGTTTTGTCCTGAATATTCCTTTTTAAAATCGAATTTTTGTTTTTCTGGATAGTTACTTTACACAAGGTCAGCTGTTGTTTATTTCTACAGTTCTGTAACCTTTCAATGACCAGTAAGAGATGTGTGTTCTTTGTGTCTTCTTTTTCTACCACTTTCACTTGGGTAGAATTATTCCTGTTTATGCTGTACAAAGCTATACCTTTTTGGAAGTAGGTGTCCAGTACTCTTTCCAACGCTTTGGTCGTCACAGTGAAAGTATTTTTCCGATTTGTTTTCTTCAGCTTTCTGAGTCAGTCTATCGCCCATTCATTTTATGTGCGTATTCCAAAATTTTCTTCTTATTGTCTTCATCTCTGTTATTCTCATTATTAACAGTTTTTTTTGTGCCGGCTCTGGTTTCCGCACCGTATGTCATAGTTGGTCTGACGAAGGTTCTATATATTCTTGTTTTACTATCTGTACTCAGATATTTATTACTCCATATAAAATGTAATTTCCACAAAATTTACATTTTCCATAATATATCCTCAATCCGATTTTTTTTTTGTTTTCTCAGATTTTGATTATTGTTTTTTTTTTATTTCTATCTATAAAGCTACGTCACCATCATATTTGGTGGTTTTTATGAAGTATTCTATTCCTGTTAATTCAGAATTGTCTTATTATTAAGTTAATAGGGGATCACCTTGTTGTGACCCTAATTTGATTCGTCATTCCATGTAGAAATAAATATAGTTAAGTAACTAAATAACAGGAATTCTCACATTATTCTTTACTAGCGAGCCAAAAATGCGTAATCTTTAATTGATGTGCAATAATGCCATTGATCAAGCACTTTGAATCACTCTTATCAGAAGAAACTCGACGTGCTTTTGATAATTCCACATTTTTGCATTAAAGAAAAAAATAAATCTCAAACTTTTAATATTAGGAGAACCTTCCTAACTGATCTTTTTAATTGTATATTGTTATCTTGTGCAGATTTTTACTTAATTTAATGCGAAATTTCTCTATTTTGACAATTACACATCCATCATCAAAAATCAAAGTTACGCACAGCCCTAGAAATTCAATATAAAGATTGTATTTAGTGCACAAAGAAAGAAAAAATAAAAAAGATGATATATCCTTGCAAAATTCTGCTTTTTTTTGTTACATGTCCTATAACTAAATGTAATCATTTTCGACTTATCAATGTTTAAAACTCAAGTACTAACAACAGTTAATTAATCATTTTATTAAATGTTGAATAATCCGATTCTTTAAGACTTCTATGTTAATGGGTTTGGAAAAATTTACCTTTAAGTAAACCCTACAAAAAGAAGACAAGAGGGTTTAAGTCTGGAAACCTCGGCGGCTAGTCAATAGGCCTTCTTCTCCCAATCCACCTGTTTGCGAAAACACCATTAAGAAAGGTGCCAAGTTCTACTACGTAATGTGACGGAGCACTGTCTTGTTGAAACCAGATATTTTGATGACGTAAATCCTGATTCTCTTCTTCAGGAAACAGTCTCGAAAGAGCAGGAATAAGATCTTGTAGAAACTGTAAATATATTTTACTAATTCAATTTTCATCAAAGGAGACCAGCCCTAGAACGATATTTCCCACAACTGAAGTCCATACGTTTACTTTTTGTCGATAATGTGTGTGTGTCCCTCTCTTATTCAATTCGGATTTGTATCCGACCAACTCCGATAATTTTGTCTGTTGACATCACCATTTAAGTAAAATGTGGATTCGTCGAAAAAAACCGTGTTTTTTTAATAAAAATAGCGTCTTGGAAACACTTTCCTTGTAATAGTTTACAAATTTGAAGACGCTTGTCATCATAGTCCGCATAAAGTTTTTGAACAAATTGCATATTGAAAGAATGATCAATGACAGTCAATAATACGTCTACTTTTGGTAATCTCTAATTCCTCTGTTTTGAGCATCTCGAACATGACCAAGCCGATGAAATTTCGGCTCAGTCTTTCTCACTGTTGATTGTGAAATTGGCGGAAGATCAGGATATTTTTCAGGAAATAACTGATATGCTTTTTCTTGGATTGTTACTCTAACGCTATATCCTACCATCAGTTAAAATTAACCGAAACTGACAATTCAATAAAGGAACAGGTCATTGAATCGGTTATTTTAGTAAATAATGATTGTATTTTATTTCGACTTTTAACTGTCGATAAATAGTTACAATTAGGTATAGAACATGTAATGGACAAAATGTTCAGAATTTTACAGGAAGTCTAAAAGTATACAAATTTGGGATCACTATCAAAAAAATCTAAGTTGATTATGTATGTATTTATGCGAACTAATAGGTCTACTGTATTCCCCTTCTGTTTCCAAGTTATTAAGGGATACCTTGCCGACCAGAGTAAGTCCTCCAGTTTTATTTCTTTTAGGAAATTAAGAATTTTGGAAGGCTTTAAAGTGGGTAGCTCCCCTCCTTCTATTTTGTGTGCCCCTAGGAACAGCATTCTAGGGTCTCACAGGATGTGGATAGGGGCTTCGTTCTCTTCCTCCCAAAATCTGCACTCTTCTCTCTCTGTATATATATATATATATATATATATATATATATATATATATATATATATATATATATATATATATATTGATATAGGATGCTCAAGGTATAAGATATCTGGTATTTTGGGAGGGGGCATTGTCCCAATGACCTTTCTCTGGTTCTACCTTTGCTTAGTTCAACATACCATTATTATCTCTTCTAATAAAACTAGTAGCTGTCACATTCTTCTTCTAGATAACTACGGAGTCATTTGATATTATTTAACTTAAGAAGTAAAAACTTGCAGAGATTTATAAATCTGTCTGTAATAGGTAGAATGATATAGATTTGGCTGTACATGAGAGCCTACTCATCTTTCTGGACAAATAGTCATAACATTTCGCCTATCTTATAAAAGTACGTTTTTAATAAAATTAATGTTTACATATGGAGAAAATTCTACTTTCAAAGGAGAAAAATATCACAAAAGAATATTTTTATCTATGCAATATGTACATAGAATATGCAAGGTCTGCTTCCTCAGAGATAAATGCGCATCAAACAGTGAACTCTCGGCTTTTTAAATTATTTTCAGATCAAAATTATATATATATATATATATATATATATATATATATATATATATATATACATTAGCTCAGTAAATAAAACATAAACAATATATATATATATATATATATATATATATATATATATATATTAGCTCAGTAAATAAAACAGTAATGGATACAAATTAAAATAAAAGGTCATAATGGAATATTCTGGTAAAATCAGTTATACCTAATCTTGCGGTAATGTAATGTAAAAACATTTTCTATCTTTGGGCTAAATAAAAATAACTGAATTAAACGCGAGGACTGAGGAAAAAAGATTAAAACGGAAATAATAAAATGAATAGAAGAACATTTAATTTTTCTAGAAAAGAACTAGTGAATTTGAAATAAGGAAATTTAAACCAGGCAGGTACATTAGCAAAACGAGATTTTAAATATTATAAGTTTTCTTCGTTGTGTAATGCAGAAAAGGGAGATACGCAAAGACAGGACGAAGTTAGATTAAAATTAACAACTTTTCGTGGTTTTAAGAAAATTGCAGAAATGAGGGTATATAGAAGGAGACATCATAATGGTTTGAAAGGGAAATGGAGCGGAGAAAATTTCGCTATCAAATTTACATGTTTTGTGAATCAGAACTTAGGTAGCACTTTAACCAAAATTTAGGCTTTAAAGAGAAAACAGCCAGAAAATTCACGTTAATCATTTTGTATTCAGTTTTACAGAGTGATTTTTTTTTCTATATACAAAATAAGCGAAAATAGCACGGACCGTCGAATAGGATCATTTCTGACGGAGGAATTTATTTTCTTTCAAGGATTGAAAATTCCTTTTTAAAAAGACATTAGCTTAAATGTAGCATAACAAAAAAATTTTTTTAATTTTTTTTCAAAAAAAATTCGTCATCATCAAAATTTTAGGTTTAAAAGTTTATAAAAAAATTAACGTGTCTAATCAAAAAAATCTTATGCTACACGTTGGATAAGACAAAGAATACGTAGTTTATATTTAATTTTGTCGAACTCGGTTGAGTAGATTTGCCTTATCCACCCGTTTGAAAAACGGGTGGATAAGGCAAACAAAAACTCAAAGAAATAAAAAGTACGGCGTCAGTATCTCAAAACCAAATATTTTTTAAAATTACCTTCACTCTGCTATTCCTGAACTATATATAAGGTCTTCCATTGATGTCGACTCCGACAATTTTAATCTCTTGTTGGGCTTCCATATTGGCTTTAGATACTCTCTGAGATTTCACCTTTTCGGATAATCGCAGGGTGCTTGAACCAAATGTATGATGAGTGTATCCTTGGAAACAACATTCTAATCAACGCTTTCACCACTCCTAATATAATAACAATCTATCATTTTACAACAAACGTAGCGGTCTGTAGAATACTGTGTCACAAAGCAAATTGATTCTATGACCTTATATGTTCGAAACAGCTAAACTAGTTCCAATTTTATGCACCTAAGTTATTTTCACTTTCTTAAATTCTCCAAAGTAATTTTTATTCAAAATACTCATTTAAAATATATAATATAGAAGAGCAATGAACAATACATATTTCCAATGCTCTTATTGGTTCAATTCTAATTTTTATAACTTCGGGAATAAATTGAATTATGAAATAATTTGAATTTTGAAATGATTTAACGCTGAAAATATTCCTAAAAGTATTAGCAATTTATCTAGCTAAAAAATTTTACAGCGATATAACTTCTTAAATATAATTAAATTAATAATCTTAATAAGACCAGGTAGCAAGATTGTATATTGCGATATTTAATATAAGCTTTTAAAAAATTTGCAATAGGTACAGTAACCCATTTTACAAAACTTTTAAGTAAATTGAGAAAAATCTGCATACTCCACATACACAAGTACAAAAATCTATATGCCTAGTTCTTAGTTTAATAGATGATGACTTCGTTTAAAAAGAAGTAAAGATGTTTTAATTGTATCAAAGAACTTTCGTTCTACCTTGTGATATATCGTATATTCAAGAGAAAGTAAATGGGTAAACCCCACTTTTTATTTCACAATCAGAAAATACAAATTTTTTTACATTCGACAAGGTAAATACCGATGTTGGTTACAAAAGGAAATTGTCAAGGAAAATGACTGTAACACTTTAAAATATAAGAAAAAAATTGGTGCATCTAAATTAAACGTTTAAACTAGGCCGTCACTGGTGCGAGGTGTTTGGAGTTTCTTCAAAATAACCTAATTATTGCACTAGTAACTTTATACCTAAACCCACAAGGCCCGATATGTTCTAGCGTGATTTTTTTTCCAACTTGATGAAACGCCGCTTCACTACGCTATCCCTGTCTGTGTTTATTTGGATTGGGTTTTTCCAAATCGTTGGATAGGCAGAAGAAGGACAATTGAGTGGCCAGCCAGATCACCAGATTTGACACCCCTTGATTATTTCTTGTGGGGATACTTAAAAACTAAAATATACTTGACCTAACCCGACAATTTAGCAGTCTAAAATTTTGAGTTCATTAAGAAGTACGAAACATAACCACAGATGTCATCGGCAATATTTAAAAAATAATTTATTCATCGACTTGGCTATTGTCTGATTGTTAATGGGGCCCAGTTTGAACATTTAATTTTGATGGTATCAATAATTGTTTATTTATCTTTTAAACTTTTACAGTAATTTTTCTTAACAATTTATGCAACCAACATCGATATCTACCAAATCATATGTAAAAAATGCGTTCTTTCTGATTGTGAAATGAGGTTTACAATTGAGAAAAAATATCGATGAAGTCATAGCTCCTTCTTGAGTTATTCTTTATATTTTGGTATCAGTTAAGAAAACTGTAAACCATACATGTATATATATATATATATATATATATATATATATATATATATATATATATATATATACATATGAAGTAAAATGTGAAACAGTAAATGCAAACTTCTCTCCATCATATCCTTTCTGTGTTAGAGGTTGCACAGTTAGAATAAATTGTTGCAAAACGCAATTCATCCTATTCCACCACCATCGAGATGATGGCCTACCTGTACCACCATACCGAGAAGAAAGTCAAAACTTACCCTCCCCGCCACAGTGATACGGCAGAGGTACATGTTTCGTCTCTACTAGACTCATCAGGGTACCGACATGCACCTGGCTGTACAAAGGACAGATCGGAAGGAAGCATGCAAATACTGAACGCGGCTTCGCCGACCTCCCGCCGGATGGCGTATATATGTTTAGGTATGCCATCATCTCGATGGTGGTGGAATAGGATGAATTGCGTTTTGCAACAATTTATTCTAACTGTGCAACCTCTAACACAGAAAGGATATGATGGAGAGAAGTTTGCATTTACTGTTTCGCATTTTACTTCATTCATTTACGGAGCTGCATATAGTTGTACGTTTGCTGAATGTGATTTCAGCACTACAACGGCATAATGTGGATATATCCACTGCTATTGCATCTCACACGGGGAATCCGTGAAAGCCACATAAACATATATATATATATATATATATATATATATATATATATATATATATATATATATATATATATATATATATATATATAATTGTCCGTGAAATATAAAAACAAAAATAAAATAAAATCTTGGCTTAGCGGACGTGAAATGTGTCAATCTGTATTATTCTCGTGTTAAAAAGTGCGAAATATTCAAAAGTATGAAAAGACTCCGGGTCCGACAGATGGCGACAGCGCTGTTTCGTCCTAATATGGGACTCGTCAGGCCACCGCAGTCGGTACAAACTATCGTCTCGACTCTGCATCCTATAAAGCTGAATTTAAAATTAAAAACAGCAAATAGGACGACAAAGGCGACATCTCGATGGTTCACTCGATAACACAAGAACCACACAGATTGACAAAATTTGTAAAAACCGCCATAGGGTGGCACGACGGTGAATTAAAACAGAAATCTATAAAATCGAGTACACAAAACGCGCTGCCCAAAGGATAGGGGTCGCATTGTTCGGTACAAGGCAACCAGGCTTGCTGCTATATTGGCAACGAAAGCCACGTGTCGCACTAAACGATCTTCCTATGAGAGCACCGTTTAGTGTGTTTAAAGCCAAACAAGTAAAAATAAATAAGTAAGTTATTGTCCGTGTAATATAAAAACAAAAATAAAATAAAATCTTGGCTTAGCGGATGTGAAATGTGTCAATCTGTATTATTCTCGTGTTAAAAAGTGCGGAGCATTCCAAAGTATGGAAAGACTCCGGGCCCGACAGATGGCGACAGCGCTGTTTCGTCCTAATATGGGACTCGTCAGGCCACCGCAGTCGGTACAAACCATCATCTCGCCTCTGCATCCCATAAAGCTGATTTTAAAATTAAAAACAGCAAATAGGACGACAAAGGCGACATCTCGATGGTTCACTCGATAACACAAGAACCACACAGATTAACAAAATTTGTAAAAACCGCCATGTGGTGGCGCGACGGTGAATTAAATCAGAAATCTATAAAATCGACCCCTGTCCTTTGGGCAGCGCTTTTTGTGTACTCGATTTTATAGATTTCTGTTTTAATTCACCCTCGCACCACCACATGGCGGTTTTTACAAATTTTGTCAATCTGTGTGGTTCTTGTGTTATCGAGATCGAGATATCGCCTTTGTCGTCCTATTTGCTGGTTTTAATTTTAAATTCAGCTTTATGGGATGCAGAGGCGAGATGATGGTTTGTACCGACTGCGGTGGCTTGACGAGTCCCATATTAGGACGAAACAGCGCTGTCGCCATCTGTCGGACCCGGAGTCTTTCCATACTTTGGAATGCTCCGCACTTTTCAACACGAGAATAATACAGATTGACACATTTCACGTGCGCTAAGATTCTATTTTATTTTTGTTTATATATATATATATATATATATATATATATATATATATATATATATGTATATGTATATATATATATATATATATATATATATATATATATATATATATATGTATATGTATATATATATATATATATATATATATATATATATATATATATATATATATATATATGTATATATATTAAACCTTAAAAAGTTAATACACTTAAATTACGCATTAAATAAGAAATTAAGTACACATTCTAATTAATTACACTCTGAAATATATATAAACTTAAACTAGTCCCAGCCGGTGATGAATTCTTGTACAAACTTACTAAAGAGAAGCGTTACAACTTGAAACTTAGGAAATGGTAAGTTTTCACGAACATCACGCCGAGTTTTAAGTGTTTCAACAACATAAGTCTGCATTGAAAGCGATAACACGAAAATTTGTTTGCCTACGGTTTAGACTTTACAGTTTCGGAAAATCCAATAGAAGGAAATTATCTGTTAAACTGTTAAAGTATATTAGAGAGTTATAGTGAGAAATTAATGTTTAGTTTAAATTAATTGTATCTTCGTACTTGCGTCACTTTACTGATGTTAGATGTTTTAACAGCATACATCAATTTGAATATTTTTCTTCTGGCAACTTGAATCTTCAAGGTACTTCTAGCTAGAGGCTTGCACCTTGTTGCCTTTTCAATAAAATTATCCACTAATAATAATTATTAAAAGAAAGTTAGTATAGAGTTACACACATATAATGTTTACAATCATCAATACAGTATTTATCAAGACAGCGTAGAAGATGAAAAAAATATTATTTAGGTGTTGGCATTTCAATTTATTTCATTAAACTTAATTTTTCAAAAGATTCCTTTATATTTGTCAAACAAAAGTAATAGTTGCTTGTGTGGTTCTTCAGTTCACTCATCTGCACTGGTATAGTCAAAGGCATTTTTTCTATAGTAACGTTGTACCAACCCGTCAAATATTTTTTAACATTTTGTACAACACGCCCGAAACACCCCCGATTTGTCTTGATTTTTAGTTCCAATCTAGATACCATTTTTTAAACAGCGAGTAAATTGAGGTTTTTTCACTTTTGAGAGTGAATTGACTAAAACATGGTAGAATAAATAAAGCGATATAACATAAACGCTGAGCATATTGTAGATTTATCATATCTTGATGACCTTTGTCAAAAAAAAGTGTTATTTTAACTACCCTTAAACGGTATTATGATAAGTAAATGAAACTAAACATAATTTATTTATGTTTTGAGACTTGATATCGAAATAAGACTTTTTTTTTGTACTAGATATACGTTAGACAAATTACTATTCGAGATATAGGTGAAGTTTTTAGTATTACATAGTGTAATATTAACAATAGTAAAATGATGCTCGTTTATCTTTCCTTTATTTCAAAATTTTCATTTCATATATCACTAAATAAGAATTATGATATTATATCTTTGATATAAAAAATACCAGATCTAACAATTTTTTTGATATTTTATCTTCAGCCAAATTCCTAAAATTCCTCTGAGATAATTCATAATTATTCACCTAAACAGTAGATAAAATTAAGCAATTATATCCTATTCTTTAAGGTAGGTACTGCCTATGACTTAACAGTCTCATAGACAGTTATTGAATAATACACCTGAATGTTATTCAAATTATATGTATTCATTTTTTTAATCAATCTCATTTTTACAAATTTTCCACAAATTACGTTGTCATATACAATTTATATATAGAGTGATTCCCCGGGAACTTTATCGAACGATTGTGGGAAAATTATAATAAGGAAGAATCTGAAAATTTGACAGTGAGCTAACGTGCATAAGGGACAGCCGGCTAAAATATTTTCAAGATGGCGGCACTTCCGGTTATATGCTTATTTTAAATGGAATACACTAGATATTATTGCATTTTTGATTTCTACATAGAATTCTAGATATATTTCATGTATATGTATATGTTCTATACGTAAGTCTCACCGTTTTGGACATATTTAATTTTTATGTCAAAAAATACGTTTGCTGATGAAAACTTAACTATAAATTTTCCCTATAAGAAAGTCTTGTATAAGGTTGCTCTATTCCAAAAATTTGTAGTTTTCAACATATTGGCAATTCAACATTTTTCTATTGTAAAAATGCTATACGGCTTTTAAGTTTTGTTATTATTTAGCCATGACGGCGAGAAGTGGCGAAAATAAAACAATTGAACCCTACACATTTGTCACTATTTCTTGCCATTTGACATTCATTAATAATAACCGTGCCGGAGCGATTAAATTACATGCACGAAGATTATTTAAACTTATCTATTATTTATGGAGAATGTAATAGAGTTATTTCAAGAATATGCGATTCATTCGCGATCCGATATCCGAAGAAACAGAAACCAACACTACCAACTGTTAAAAGGACTATAGAAAACTTCAAGAATTTTGAATCCATAAAAGCAAAAAGAAATAGAAATAAACTAGTTATAAATAATGAAAATATTGAAACTGCAATTTTAGGATATTTTTCCGCATATCCGACAATATCTACAATGCAAGTAGCATTAGAGTCTGAATTATCTCAAACATCAGTTTTAAGGATTTTACGGAAACACAATTTTCATCCCCATGTATATTCCATAGTACAACATTTAAAAGGCACTAATTTTCCACGAATAGTAGAGTTCTGTCAATTTATTTTACTTCGGTCACAAGAAAATGCTGGTTTTGTGGATAATATTACTTGGTCGGACGAAACCAAATTCAAAAAAAATGGTTTGTTTAATCGACGCAACTCCCACTATTGGAGCGACTCAAACGTACATCCATTTATAGAATTAAATTTTCAAGAGTCTTGGCAGTTTAACGTGTGTTGTGCTATAAGAAATGACGGCTTCGTCGCCCTAAATTTCTACCAGGATCATCTGAATGGTAAGTTAGCCATTTTTGAAGACTTGTAAATACAAAGTACGTTTTTTAACTTATAGGTGAGCGCTACTTCGACATCTTGAGAACTTTGTAAGTGACCTATTTAGATAACTTGCTGCTGGCTGATCCTAGAAATCTATTTTATCAACATGATGAGGTACCTCCACATAATAGTCATTTAGTTAACAATCATCTGCAAAACTTGTTTTATGATCAATAGATATCCAAGAATGGGCCAAATCTTTGGCCATCTCGCTCCTCTGACCTAACAGTACTTGATTTTTTTATTTGGGGGACAACAAAAAAATAAGTATACAACATCGCATTAACCACTATGGAAGATTGCATGCAGCGCGTCTGAATAGCATTTGAAGAACTTAATCCTCAATCAATAAGAAGATCCACCCACGAAGAATTCCTGCTTAGGTGCGAAAAATGTTTGGAAATTCAAGGACGTCAATTTGAACATTTACACAAATAATTTTTGTAACTTTATTTTATTAACAACTGGTTTATTTCTATTTATTTTAGCATTTATGGATCCAAAGTTCTTGAAGTTTTTATAATCTTTTTAAAATCTGGTAGTGTTGGTTTCTGTTTCGTCGGATATCAGATTGTGAATCTATCGCATGTTCTTGAAATGACTCTATCACATTCTCCATAAATAATAAATAAGTTTAAAAAATCTTCATGCGTGTAATTTAATCGCCCCGGTACGATTATTATTAATGAATGTCAAATGGCAAGAAATAGTGACAGTTCTGTAGGGTTCCATTGTTTTATTTTCGCCACGCCTCGACGTCATGGCCAACTAATAACAAAACTTAAAAGCCGTATAGCATTTTTACAATAGAAAAATGCTGAATTGCCAATATTTTGAAAACCTCTAATTTTTGGAATAGACAACCTTATACAAAATTGTCCTTATTTTTAATGCTTAATATGATAAAATTATAAAAATAAATGTTTTCTATTTGAAAAAATTGACTTTTGACGATTTTTTAAATATAATGTTTATTCTTCTTTTTTGACCACTCTACCCATAATTTCAAAATATCATAAAAATACTACTAAAGTCGATCTTCGCCTATAAGAAAACTAACCCAAATTAAATGATAAAGACTTTCTTATAGGAAAAATTTATAGTAAAGTTTTGGTCCGCAAACGTCATTTTTCACATAAAAATTTAAATATATCCAAAACGGTGAGACCTAAGTATAGAACATTATACATAAAATATGTCTAGAATTTTACGTAAAAATCAAAGATGCAATAATATTTAGGGTGGTCCATTTAAAATAACCAAGTCGACATCTACTTCTGGCATAACTGGAAGTGCCGCCATCTTGAAAATATTTTATCCGGATGTCCCCCATACACGTAGTACACCGTCAAATTTTTAGATTCTTCCTAATTATAGTTTTTCCACAATCAATCGATAAATTCTCGGAGAATCACCCTGTATAGCGAAGAAATAAATATTTATCTTGTCTGCGAAAATATGTGTAGCCAATTGATATTCGATCGTTTAATATATTTTAGAAGATTTAATGGAATTCTGACTTATTGCCGAAGCAACTGATCTCAAAAGTTCTAATAGTAAGACTATCGTTAGTTTATTTTTATACATATTTTCCAATTTTTTAATATAAATTAGTGAATGAATGAAGCGTCAATACCTAGGCCTCATTGAGTCCTTTATATCCCACCATAGCTGCAAGTCATTCGAGGCAAATTGCCTTTTCGAATTTAAGCAACTTCGTTGATTGAACTTGCTTAATAGCTTCTGGTGATAAAATTGTCTCTACAAAATATTTTTGCCTCAGTCCATTAAGTACTGGGCACTCTCTGTGGATATGGTTAACAGTTTAATCCTCCTCCAAACACCATCTGCACATCGAATCATCTATGACACCAATTTTGTCAAGACAGTCCCTCAGTTGACAATGTCCTGTCTACAATTCCAACACGATTCGCAGTTCTTAACTTCTTAAGAAAAGTTCCCTAATAAGCTGTGTGCTAAGTCCATTTATACTATATGGTCTTTGGAATGCCTCATTCCAGGCGCCTCTCTGCACGATTCAATAAACTTGCTTTCCAGCAACAGTTTTTAGTTCGCTTTTACCAATGGTAATTGAAACACGTACTATATTTTACATATGGTATGCCTCCTCATTCCTGTGTATATAAGTAATCCGTTTCCCAAAAAGGGCCTAATTATGCAGACGTTCCTTGTTAGATTATCCAATTCATCCTTTCCCTTAAGCATCAGTCGCTAAGTTACAGCAAAGACTTTAGTATAGTGTATTCAGAATTATTAGAAACCGACTAAAAGTCCAATCACTTATAACAATGAAACTGCAATAAAACCTTTCAACCACAGCTGTAATGTTATACCGAAATCCGTTCAGGTCCGGAATACTGTTTATTTTTAATTCTAATTTTAATTTTTTATGTTCGTAGGAAATAAGTTAACAGACAAGAGTTGATTTTTATATTTAATTTAATAAAACACTATCACTTAGATTAATAACTAATTTTTCTGTTGCACTTTAAAGGTAGACATAGGTTTTTTCTATTTCCTTTACATGTTTTACACAATTTTCCCAGTTAATTTGAGATTTTTTTTTCGCTTCACTATCAATTAAAACTAATACATTAGAATTAAGTGTAGGTAAAATATTATTACAACGAATTCCTGCTTGAAGTTGGTGCCATATTTGCTCAATGGGATTGAATATACAATGGTAACTGCAACACTATGTGACCCATACCAAGTTTGTCGCAATAATATTGTTTTTTAATAGACCAACTTTTAAGCACTTCCAATAACTCTTTTTTGTATACCTTTCATGAAAATATATATCATTATCGTACATATTGTCTTAAATTTTGGCTTTTGGATCGTTTGAACAAGGTGCTTTTTTTAATTGTGTACGATGGCAACTCGCGTTGTCTATAACAATAACACTATTTGGCAGAATATTAGGCAATAATTTAGTTCTAAATCAATTTTCAAATAGCTCCGCTGTTGTATCGTCATGATAGTCAACACAAGAATCTCGAATGTCTTTGGATGAAAGAGTTAAAGCATTCGGCACAAACCCGTTTTCAGATCCAGCATGTAAAATTGTTGTTCTTTTACCGCAGTTTGACGACGCACTTGTCATACACTTACCACTAGAATCGTTCCATCCACTGGTTGTCACTGGTATCAATCCATGTTTCATCTAAATAAATTATTGGTCTTTTTTGTGTTCTGTAGTCACTGATTCAAATACTTCCCCCGCCATTCTTGAAGACACCTGGAATCCATTAGAATTTGTCTTTTTTTAATCTTTTTGAATTTAAATCCCATTCCTTGGATGTACTTCCACAAAGTCGTTCTTAAGCACTTAATTTCAGTTTCATCTCTTTCAAGTATTTTCGTTAAATTGTCTAAAGTTGGAACATATTAGTCTTCATACATTTTATAAATTTTTCGTCGTATAATGTCTTCGTCATCATGGTCTAACTTTCTCAAAACTCCAGCATCACTTTTTTTGCGTTTTAAAATGGACTTTTGCGTAATTTTCCACAATGTAGAAAAATTTTTCCTTGTAAGTAAAGCTGTTTCCTCTACAGCTTTCTTAACACACAAATTACCGCGCTCCATTAAGGTTAGAAACACGTTCTTAATAATTTCTTTAACATCTGTTGATAGATGTACTTTTCGATTTGTTTCACTTTCACCAATCTCACTAGAGGTCAAGGCCGCCACATTTCTAAATAATTATTAGGTTTACGGTAGCAAATGAAATACGAAATAACCACGTATATTATGACTAAAAACACATTTTAAACTGCCTATTTCGGTTCAGATCCAATTATATTATACATAGTAAATATAAATAATATCTAGAATTTTACATGCATTTGCAAATTATTCCGTTGCTGTGTGGCTGTTAATTTATACCTGCCCTATGTTTACCCGACTTTTTAGTCGGTTTCTAATAATTCTGAATACACTATATCAATAACGCAGCCCTACATATGTTTACAATCTTATTCCTCTTTACGTCTCTCGCAGAGTGTTGGCCATACTACAGAATAGCATAAATTTCCGCTGTAAAGATTATCGCACATCGTCTGAGAAAGTAAAATCTCTAACTCCCATGCTCATTCCGAACACTTCGGTTCAAGCTTGTTCATCGTGTTTTTCTAAAGATTTTTCTCCTCCTCCTAATTCTCTCGACTTAGGAAAAATATCTCACAAAAGGGTTTGCTTTCAAAAGTGGTGCCATGTAATCGGTTTGCATGGGGAGTGATAGAAATCTCTCCACCACTTTTTGCCAGACTCTTCGAAATGACCTAGGTAATTTTTTAGTATTTAACAAAATGAAAATAGCTTAAATTACGTTAAGTGTTTCGAATATGTTCCTACAGAGAAACTTTTCAGAATTAAATAAAATTCTTGAGCTATAGTTAATTTACGACGACAAACCATATAACTTTAAACTTTGAAATTATTAAGCTGTCATGTGCTTTATCATCACGCCAAGTTTTAACTGTTTTAACAGCATATTTCCACAATAAAGCAGTAGAACCAAAAGTTGTTCCTGTGGTGTAAACTTCTAAGTTTTGGTGGTTTTGCAAGGAAATCTTATCACGTTTTATTCTCAAACTTGAAGTTGTTAATATCTACTTATTATTATTTTTCGGTAAACAATTACATCGTACAAATAAACTCTAATGCATTTTTATAAGAATAATAATACTAAGCCAATAAAACCTAAAAACTCAGATTAATTATATTAAATTTGTCTTGAATCCGAACTAATCGTAATAACAAAAATACTAAATAAGAAGTGATATTGTAGAAGGAGGCGAAATAAGACATAGCATTATTCTCTTCTAGTCTTGTGATGGTCGAACAAAGACATAAATGTGTTGATAGATAAAATTTTTATAAAAAAATTGAACCGACTTCTAAAAGTGCGCTAAAAAGTGATAAATAAATATAAATTTTTATATGAAATTGAAATTTTTGAAGTCAGCGACAAACTAATACATGACAAAATGTGATTCGCATAAACAGATTAAAGATACTTTATTTGTAATTGCTTTCTTACCATAATTTGTATATATTAGTAGTTATTTATTTTATTTAGAAATTATTCAGCGCCGAATTTAAAAATTTCAATTTCATATAAATATTTCTAGTTATTTTTCACTTTTTAGCGCACTTTTAGAAGTCGGTTCAATTTAAAAAAAAAATATTTTTCGATTTTTAGTTTTGAATTCATTATGATATTCATAAATTATTTAAACTAAGTGCTAATCGAGATTAATATACCTCGCAATAACTCCAAGGTAGCAAAAAAGTACCCATTTTATCCATAATTGCAAATCACCCTAATAAATCCACTAAAAATTTTTGATTCTTAGATTTATCCAAATACCAATGAAATTGTGTCAGACAAATATTTAGTCTGTCATAGTAAATCCACTATCTTAAATTTCAAATTAATTTTAAATTGGTAATTTACGCCCTAAAATCTTACAATATCGATATTTAAAGAATTTGAGACATAAATTTCTTAGTCCGATATATTTTATATTGCGTATTGAGTTTGTATACGCCCCAAGAACCCCGCAATATTATTTTTAGATAAAACCGGAAAATGTAAAATTTTTAGTCCGTCATATTGTATCTTATAAACCTACTAATTGTAAAAAATTAACTTCATATTCGTAATACACCACCCTCAACCCCCTAATACTAAATCTGAAAAAAATGCGAATAAGGTTAATGAATTTCAAAAAAATCATTTTAACGTCTTTAACTAATCTAAATCTAAACCCTTCAAAGCCCCCTAGTACCAATTTTAGATGAAATCCAGAAATTTAAAATTTTTAAACGGTCATATTGCATCTGACGTATTAGATTTACTTAAAATAATTTTATATTCGCTATTTACATCCTCAAAAACGATTTAGTTCCACATTTGAAGGAAATTGAAAAATGTAAAATTTTTAGTCAGCTATATTGCGTTCACCATATTGAATCCAGAAAAAATACTACTAAATTCATAATTTACACCCTCTATATCAGTTTTAGAGAAAGTGGAAAAATGTAAAATTTTTAGGACACCAGATTGAGTTCTTCAAAAAATATTTTAATTTCGTAATTGACACTAACAAAAATTCTCCAAAAATTATTTTAGATTCGTCATGTGTGACCCCGAAAACTCTCCTGTACCAATTTTGGTGAAAATCTGACAAAATTGATCTTTTTGTCCGCCATACTGAATTTTTTAAAAATAATTTCAGATTCGTTATGTGAGACCCCGAAAACTCCTCCATACCAATTTTGGAGAAAATCGGACAAAATTAATTTTTTCGTCCGCCATATTGGATGCGCCATATTGAATTTTTTTTAAATTATTTTAGAATCGTCATGTGTGACCCCGAAAATCCCTCGTACCAATTTTGAAGAAAATCGGACAAAATCGATTTTTCGACATTGTGTTGATTTTAGATAGCCTACAGAATACTATTTTCATGATAAAAATGCCTAAACTATGATAAATTTAATGTTGAGCGATAACATAACTATTGATAACAGCGTTATACAACAAGTGGATACTTACAAATACCTAGGCTCTTAGCATTCGGTAAAATGGGAAATATTCTTACAAGCAATATCCTTTGTGGCCAAAGTGAAAAATCTATAACCAGTGTATGTTACTAATACAATTATATGGAGCTAAAACGCGATTGTTAAATTGAGAAGAACCCAGCGGACTATGCAGTGTCAGATATGAGACTCAGGAACCATATACCAAATGAACATATCCGAAGATCATGAGTGTATAACGTCGTTGAAGAAATCGCAGTAATGAAGTGAAACTCGTTCGGTTATTTGACTCATAATGAAGTGAAAATCAAGTAAGCCAAGGGAGACCACCGGTGAAATGGACAGATGATTTAAAATGAGTAGCAAAGACCAAAATGCAGGAAGCTGAGATCAGATTAAACTATAAAGGATTGAAGGAGCATGTTCAGCAGTGGATGCGATTGACTGCTTGAGAATGAACATTGTTTATTTAGTAATTTCGTTCGCCAAATATAAACCTCCAAAGTTGTTTTTTTCCTATGATAAATTTTAAAAATCTGTAAACTGTAAACATTTTCAATAAATTGATACCATTAAGTTACGTTCACTACTTTCTGAGATTTAAAAGTAAACTGTCTTGAATCTGATCTTCGATATTCTTCTCGATGAAAGAAAACAATAAATAAGCCATGTGCAAATTAATATTTTGTATAAAAGAATGTAATAATATAAAAGAAACCTAACCTTTCTTTAAAATAATAATGATTCAATTGAAGGACGCAAAATTAAATATTATAGTTATTTAAGCAATAAAGCAAATAAAATTTATATTCCTGTAGTTTTCAAAAAATGGGAGGTAGTTTTTTGTATTATTTAACCTCACAAACTTACCTACTCACTATATGTGTGTTAATTTAATTAGGATAAAAATATGACAGATAAGGAAGGGATAAAAAGACAATTTAAATAATAATATGATAACTGAGAAAAAAGTACTTGTAATTCCTCAGGTTACAGCAAATTAACAGCCTTGTTCTCTGCACCTTATGGTATAATATAATATTATACTAATATTTATAAGATACGTTATTTTCAAGAACTTCACAGACAATTTTCCGCTATAAAATTAAGATTTCCTTACTGAACTAGTAATACCATTAAAGTCCCAACCATGTGCACACAACTTTGCCTATTATTACTGCGATGTGGAAATATACTCCTCAAACACTTAAAACTTAGAGTGATAGTAATAAATGCACATGACAACTTAATATTCCAGTAGTTTAAACTTGTTACATTTCTCTTCTGTAAGTTTACCCATGAATTTCGTCATTTGCGAATGGTTTAAAATTACAATTAAGTCATTACATTAATTAGTTTCCTAATGATACCATTCACTTATAATGCTCTCAAATAAATTGAAAATATAGATTACATAAACACAAAGCCTGACAAAAAGTTAGAAAATAATGTTGGGTATATCGATCATAATCCACTGTGGTATTTGCATGGTCAAAACATCATCAAATATGGTTTTAAAGACTATGTACAGGGCGCTTAAATGGAAACGTCGTCTAAAAAGTGATCATTCTATGAAAAGTTAACAAATTGAGTAAATTTTCGCCCTCCAAAGTTTTTTTTAAAGGTTAATCTTGGTAAGAAAATCTAAAATGATGGATTCTGTTCTTAATATGATCGGTTCATGCTTCTAAAAATTATCAAGAGTTTCCACTAAATACTATAAAATAAAAACGCGTTCATACTTCAAAATTTAACAATTAGTAAAAATTAAGAATGACCAATCAAAATGCTCATAAATATTCTAACCTAAAAGTAATACATAAATTTTTTACTTTTCAATTGATGTTATTTAGCTAATATTATTCTAAAGTGTTTCAACTATTTTATGACAAATTGTTACTAAGTGTTATTTGTTTTGGTTTTTTTTTTAAATAGTTTTATGCACTTGTCAAAATTTCCGAAAGCCAATAATCAAATCCGAAAGGGGACACGAATTATGCCGATTTTTTGAAAAGTTAAAAGATAACCAACTTCTTGATTAATAATTGATAGTTGGTAACATCGTTAAATTGGGCAAATAAATACGTCAAATAGTTTGGTTTCCATTTGATTTCATTTGCTTTTAAAATTATGTATTTAGTATATAAAAACTCTAAAATACTCTCAAAAACTGAAAAAAATATTGTCAATCATAAGCCTTTCGACAACCAGCGTACTTCAGTGTGAAGGAGAATTTGATCAATGTTCTCGTATTGTTCTAAATTTTGTTTACTGCGTTTGTAACAAATTGAAGAGATTGATAATAATATTAAATGGCTTAAAAAACCACAATAATGCCCAATCATAGGCACTCTATTTATTGCTGCTGAAATTACATGTAATAACGAAATCTCTTTTTACATGAAACATTGAATATTGATTCACCTTTTGGTCTCTGATGTCAACGTTCTCTCAAAGACAGTTCTTTGCGGATTTCTTGATCCATATGCCAATAAGAGTCTCTCATTACCAGGTAAATTTGACTCGTCTAGTTGTATAGCGTACTCACTTTATCAGTACATTTTTGGACGTAAGGGGATTTTTTTAAGTTTATATTATTTGCAAGTTTGCGTATAACAGTTTTAACAAACTCTTCAATAGCTGGCAAAATTTATTTTTCCTGATAGTAGGCGACCTTCCTGATCTTGTTATCAATAGAGAGATTTAAAATGGTATCTTTAGCATACAAAAACAATAAAATAGTCTCATAAACAGAAAAACATATTGTCAAACATAAGCCTTTCGAAAGCCAGTGTACTACTGTGTGAATGCGTATCTGATAAAAGTTCTCTTTATTTTATTTACACAACTACGAAAATAATTTAGAATTAAACATGTTATTCCGAATTTTTTTACTGCTTTTATAACGAATTGAAGAGATCGATGTAATCTGTCACCCAGTTTTAGCAACTAAATGTTATCGATAGATGACGCAGTGAATTGTAAACGCACTGGATACATTTTGTTTTAAATGACTACCCAACCATGGCAGGCGTGCGTTCCATTCCTTGCGGCAGTTATTATGTTTGATAAAGGAATCACTTTTTTCACGTAATAGTCTATAAAGATTAGTATCTTAGTTTTTCGTGGATTTCTTGATCCCTAACAAAACGAACATATGCCAATAACTGTCCCTTATTACTTGGTAAAGTTGACTCGTCTAGTTGTTCAGAGAACTGGATCATTTGCAGATAATTACACAAGAAGTTTTCAACCTCGTGACTAATTTCATCAATACATCGTTAGACGTAAAGTGATTTTTGTTAGTATATTATACGCTGGTTCGTGTAGAACAGTTTTACCATACTCTTCAATAGCTAGCAAAATTATTTCTTCCCCGATACTATACTGCTTTCTTTTTTTTTTGCTACCAGTAGAGAGATATTGTCCAGTGCAACAGAAAATTCGTCAAGTTTTGAACTTTAAAGATATAAAAATAAAAAACCGTTTCCTTATAAAATATCACAAACCTAGCGGAAATGGAAAATTTCGTTTATTTTTAGGAGACAGGTATTAGTCTTATCGATTCCGGAGTTTTATCTCTAAGTTTTTATCCCTAATTTTTTAACAAAAAGGTTTGTTTGTTAACCTGTACAGGATCTCTAATTTAAGTGATACCACTATTGTTATCTATGACACCGTAATAAATGCGAGGATAATTAAAGTAGAGAAAATTACCCGTCCTTTTTTGTAGTACGAAGGTTGCCATATTTCTTATACTTTCGAAAATATTAGAGTTATTATTGGGAAATATGAATCTGACTTTTTTATACCATTTTCTAAATTAACTTTTTTCACCATATGCATTCAATAGTTTTTCTCGATGTAGTGACATTAAAGATCCATCATCCGATCTATTACGGCACTCATTTCACTTGTATAATAAAGATACTTAGACAGTTTTATTTCATTTTCATTTCATTACAACAAAGTACTAGGGATACAAAATTAATAGAAAAATATATTGGGGTCGGTTTAGAACAAGGCGTTGGCCAATGTATAGGCTCGTTAATATCTATCGAACTATTAGGTTTAAAACTGGTCGGAAATCTAAAACATTCGAACCAAAAATAAATTTTGAATATAGGCATATTGATCTTCTAAAACTTTTATATAACGGAGCCATTAGAGTTTGACATACTATTGGATCTACCTGTATGTTTCAACTGCTCGAGACTTATGAGCTGGTGCCTCATCTTAATTTAAATGAGGCAGATGTAGGTAATCAAGTATTTGCT
The DNA here is from genome assembly GCA_034092305.1 of Diaprepes abbreviatus. Taxonomy (NCBI): domain Eukaryota; kingdom Metazoa; phylum Arthropoda; class Insecta; order Coleoptera; family Curculionidae; genus Diaprepes; species Diaprepes abbreviatus. The sequence goes on from JASJET010000103.1 coordinate 18,223,656, forward strand.
GCAAAATTATTTCTAAGATATTGAGATATTAATTTCCTGTAAATCTGTGTTTTCTTAAACTTTTCGTCATGACCATATCGTTTTCTACAGTCCTGCTGGAATTTATGGGATTTACTACTACTAAAATGAGACCCATGATTTATTAAATTTGTTGTTAGTTCAGAAAACATTCTTTTATTTGGCTTTTTACTCTAAGGAGATCTTGAATAGCTGCCCTTAAATATGTTTAAAATACACACGTTTCATTTTTATGCAACCCTAACTAATACACATTAATTAAAAAAGGATTAAAACTGAATACATTTGGAGCTGCGTATACATTGTATTTTCATTATGGTTATATCTATATAGACGACAGAAGGGGAAGAGATGAAACAAGTCGGATTTACTAAAAAGGTTTACGTTTTAAATTGGATCGAGATGTTATTTTAATTTATATTATACAGGGTGGAAAACTGAAGTTATACTATGAATGATATCAGTTATTCGGTTAGATTAGTGAAAAATTGCCTTTTGGGGGTATATTTGAGATAGGTCCAGAGAGTTGCTCGACTCTTTGTGCTCGCGGAGACTGAAAAATTGAGAATATTTCATTAAATTTTGACTTAAGAGAAAAACATTTGACGTTAAAGTTTTATAAATAATTTAATATTGGAGTTATTAATATCTAGTTAATTTTTGTAAGTGTGTATTATACATTACATTGTTTGAAATAATTATTGGCTAAAAAACCTAGCCATGTATCACTCCATTACTTTTATCAACGTTTTGACAATAAATATCCATCATCCGATCTATTACGGCACTCATTTCACTTGTACAATAAAGATACTTAGACAGTTTTATTTTGTGTTCATTACAATAAAGCACTATAGATACAAAATTAATAGAAAAATATATTGGGGTCGGTTTAGAACAAGGCGCTGGCCAATGTACAGGCTCGTTAATATCTATCAAACTATAAGGTTTAAAATTGGTCGGAAATCTAACACATTTGATCCCAACAGATTTCGTTGTAATTGACATAAAGATGCATTGAAGTATCCTTATAATTCTTACAGTGCTGTAATAGCAAATAAAATCATTTATTGGGTTTTTAATGTAAATAATCGTAATCAGGACCGTAATAGAGAATTAGATCGGATGATGGATATTTATTGTCAAAACGTCGAGAAAAGTCATTGAATGATACATGGCTAGGTTTTTGAGCCAATAATTATTTCAAAAAATGTAATGTAAAATACACACAAAAATTAACTAGACATTAATAACTCCAATATTAAATTATTTATAAAACTTTTAACGACAAATATTTTTCTCTTAAGTCAAAATTTAATGAAATATTCTCAATTTTTGAGTCTCCCAGAGCACAAAGAGTTGGGCAACTCTCTGGACCTATCTCAAATATACCCCCAAAAGGCAATTTTTCACTAATCTAACCGAATAACTGATATAATTCATGGTATAACTTCAGTTTTCCACCCTGTATAATATAAATTATAATAACATCTCGATCCAATTTAAAACGTAACCCTTTTTAGTAAATCCGACTGGTTTCATCTCTTCCCCTTCTGTCGTCTATATAGACATAACCATAATGAAAATACAATGTATACGCAGCTCCAAATGTATTCAGTTTTAATCCTCTTTTAATTAATGTGTATTAGTTAGGGTTGCATAAAAATGAAACGTGTGTTATTTTTAACTTAATTAAGGGCAGCTATTCAAGATCTCCAGAGAGTAGAAACCTAAATAAAAAAATGTTTTCTGAACTAACTTAATTTAATAAATGAGTCTCACTTTACTAGTAGCAAATACCATAAGTTCCAGCAGGACTGTAGAAAATGATATGGTCATGATGAAAATTTTAAGAAAACACAGATTTACAGGAAATTAATATCTCGATATCTTAGAAATAATTTTGTAGCAAAGACTTGATTACCTACATCGGGTTCATTTAAATTAAGATGAGGCACCAGCTCATAAGTCTCGAGCTGTTGAAACATACAGGTAGATCCAATAGTATGTCAAACTCTAATGGCTCCATTCTATAAAAGTTTTAGAAGATCAATATGTCTATATTCAAGATTTATTTTTGGTTATTCATAGTAATATAGAAAAAGAAAGAGAGCAAAAAATATACATATTTTTTAATGTAACACTATATCTACTTACATATTCAGGATTCCCACAAAATTCTCTTTAGAATCCTAAAATAGTTTGCGAGAACTGCATTTTTTTTTAAATGTTGACAATTATTTATTGATTAGTAGTATAGTATTAATTACTTTTTGAGTTCAGAGAATTTTTTTAACTTTTATTATTGACAGTTACAGGTGTTTTTGTTCTCATTTATATTGAAAAATATAGAGAGTTTTGTGGGGAATTCAAATACATAAAATTATACTGGGTGTACAATTTAGAAAGAAATATTTTTTTTCTCTGTGTATCCAAGATTAATTTTGGAATATGAATCTTCTACAACTTTTATATAAAATATGTTTTTCTTATTTTTACAATAACAGAACTATCAGGCTTTTTCCTTCTATTGGTCCGCCTTGTATATAGAAAATTTCTTTCCAGATCGCTCGATAGCAAAAAACGGAAGTATAAAAACGTTGGTCGCAAGCTTCGATCATACCATATAGATTTAAACAACATTAGATTTGTTTGAAGGCTGTTTATGGTCGGTGGGGGAGAGATTTTTTATGTTTGACAGACATAACATGTTACCTATTTTTCCGAATTGCTCTGGAAGCAAGATGTTCACTTTTCACAATGGTCATTGCTTATTATATATTTTTGAAAAGAAGAAAGCTCAAATAGAATAACCTAAAACATTAAAAAAGAAAACACAATTCTGCTAAATGTAAGGGCAACTAAAATACTAAAATAGAGTTGCCTAAACTTTATAACCTTTACTAAGAGTGATATGAGTGAATGACTGAATGAATGAAAAAGGGGTGGTGATACTAGATCATCGATGCCTAGGCTTCCATTGGGCTGAACCCAACTTTGCCAGACGGTCTGTTTCCTCAATCCCGCGTATGCCCGAGTGACTCGGGACCCATACGAGTCTGACTGTGCAGCCTTTCCTTGTCATACCATTTAGTATATGCTTGCACTCAGACACCAGTCGCGTAGTCACGACACTAAACTTCAGTGCCAATATCGCAGCCTTTCTGTCTGAGCATATATTTATTGCTCTATTCTCGTCTATGTCCCTCTCACAGAGATGGGCACACCGCAGAATAGCATAAATTTCCGCTGTGAAAATTGTCGCGCATTGTCCGAGAGCGTAGTGCTCTCTGACTCCTGTGCTCCTGCCGAATACTCCGGCTCCAGCTTCTTTCATCTGGTCTATATCCATCAGTATACCACCAGTATTAATTTTTCGGAAGATTTTGTTCTCCCTCCCAATCCTCTCTACTTGCCAGAAATATCTCCAGGGAGAGGTTGGGTTTTAAAAGCGGCGTCATGTAGTCAGTCTGCATGGGGAGTGATGGACACCTCTCCACCGCGCTTTCCCAGAGACCTGAGACGCCGCCCGTTCCAATTCTACGATGTCCCAGGCAACTGAAACGATAAACAGTCTTCAGGGCCTCGTTCTCTATGTATAAGTGAAGAAGAGGCAGGTTCACCAGGACTTCCAGACCCTGGTAGGAGCAGTCCTCATCGCACTCAAGATTCCTACACAAGCCATTCTCTGAACTTTGTCAAGTTAAAGAATGTGTTTGCGCTGTCCTGTACTACGCCTCCATACAATAGCGGCTTACATTATCATGGGGCGGATCACCATAGTGTATATCCAAAATAGAACTTTAGGTGACAGTCCCCATGTACACCCAAAAACTCGTTTATAAGCCCAGAAAGCACATATGGTTTTCTTGGTTTGAGCCTCAATATTATCTTTTCAGCTTAGTCGTGAGTCCAGAATTACTCCCAGGTATTTAACTGTCGCCTTAAGTTGAAGAGTTCTTCCCACCAATGTAATTGTGGGAAGTCTCCACATTCTACTCTTTTTTGTAAAGAGTACTATCTCTGCCTTGTCCGGATTTATTCTGAACCCCTCCCTGCGGCACCATCGTTCCGTGATCCGGAGGGCCCGCATCATTGGCCCCTCCAGGTCTCAAATATGGCGACCAGGGCACAAAATGACTAGGTCATCAGCATAAGCCTGCGTATGCAAACCGGCATTATTCAGTTCACTCAACAGGCTGTCCACCACAAGGCTCCACAGCAAAGGCAACAGCACTTCTTCCTGTGGACAGCCGCTACTTGACAGTGCTTTAACAGTTACATTGTTAAGCTTAGCATATATTATTCTCTTAGTTAACATTGCTCTGTTCTATGTGACTACTATCAGTTCAGAGCCTCGTCGTTGTAAATTATTGCATATCGAATCGTGAGACGTCTTGTCAAATGCTCCATCGATATCGACAAAGGTACCTAAGACAGATCGTCCACCCCATAGCGCGCGTTCGACTCTTGTGACGAGTCGGTGTAGCGCTGCATCTGTGGATGTTCCTACCTGGTAGGCAAATTGCAAAGGATGTAAGAGATACTGCACCATTATTCCTTCCTTAATGTGTCAATCCACCAACCTTTCCAGTGTCTTTAATAAGAAACTGATTAGGCTGATAGGGCAAGACTTAAGATTTGTGTAGTATGTTCTTCCTACCTTGGGAATAATGACTACTTTTGTTTCCCTCCACTCCATCGATATGTAAATATGAGCGGAATAGTTTCACCAGGTAGCTTATTATAATATCGGAGGAATTTTTGTAATAAAGCTGGAAATATACCATCCTTACCAGGTGACTTTCCGTCGACCATTTCACCCTTTCATAAGTTACTATTGTTTTAACTAACTTGTAGTCATAATGTGCTAAGGTGAGTCTCCGTTCTTTGATTCGCCCTTATATCGATTTGAGCCTGGAAAGTGCACTCTTAGTAGCTCTCCTAGGGTCCCCTCTTCCGTCGTGGTTTGACCTTCTTTAGGAAGAGCCAGGATCACTAGTATTTTAGCGCTTTTTTAAAAAGCTTTCGAACATTTTTCCGGTGGTTCTCGATTTGAGAGTCCCACCAGGATATTTTAGAGTTTATGGGCCTTCGTCTTATTTGACAGCTAGCCTCAAATGAACCCCGAAGTGCATCACTGATTTTTTCGGTAGCAATTTCCAAATCAACTTCATCACGGTATCTCGGTAAGAACCCTGTGACTCTGCTCCCCAGTTCCTCCCGAAAGAGGTCCCAGTTTGTAGTTCTAGGGTTTCGGTATTCCGCTACTGCTACGTCTTGTTCAACGTCAATTTCAAATAGGATGGGTCTGTGATCTGACAACGAGACCTCCAAACCAACTTCCCACTTCTTCACCAAGTTCTGCATATTTGAAGAACAAATAGTTAGATCTATGGCAGACTCTCCTCTTCTTGTAATAAAAGTAGGCGTGTTCCCTCTGTTAATAAATTCCAAGTTGTTTATGCTGAGGAAGTCCAGTAATTCCCCTCCCCTGGGATCGATATTCCTCTACCCCCATAAAATGTGATGTGCATTGGAATCGCAGCCCAACAGAAGTGGTAAGTGTTCTCTCCGCAATATTTAACTAAGTCCACCACCTCACATAGAGGTGATGCCACACACATAAAAAGAGATTCTCACCACTACCAGATCTCAACTACTGAATCCTAGTAGAGGTATGTACTCCAGTTGTTGTTGAATTATAATACAGGTCCTAGGGTTCTCACATGAGGTGCTTTCTCTCACTAGTACTCCCACCGTAAAACCCAGACCCCTAATCTTGCTACGATTCAGCCATGGCTCCTATATTAGAGCAATCTAAATTCGCAATTCATGAATTTTTCACATAGGACAGGAGATGGTGCTTTCCCATGTAGATTGGCCTGTATGATTTTTATAGGCTGAGGGACTAGTAGAGGCCTCCTCTTCGGCTACTCCATCCTCGTCCTTTTTCTCAGAATATCCTGATCTTCCAGTTCCTTCCTTGTCGCTTCTCAATGGTTGCTTTTTAAAGGTAACCATTGCTCTTGTTGCACCATAAAATGGCTTCCATTCTAGTCCTTCCAGGACCTTCTCTGAACCCTCCAATCGAGCCCTGCTCTGTTTTCATTCGGCCCCACAGACGTTGGGCCTTTTTGATTTATTTGTAGATCCTTATTCAAGACCTTCAACAGAAGGTACTATTCCAGTTCCTTCTACATTACTGGGACCGGGAAGGTCCAGAAGGGCTAAAGGTACCTGTACGGTTCCTTGTAACCCTAACGACAAGGAGGGTAGTGGAGGTTGGGGAGGTACCTGTTCGGTTCCTCCTCCAGGAGTGAGGACAGAGGGTCCCTTGGAGGTTCCCCCATCATTTTTTGGTTCGCTAAGATTCATTTTTGACCCCACAAGTATGGGGGAAATAAATGGTCGACACCCGCGGTGCCCCCTGCACGGGTGCAAGGCTGTATTACTCTGAGATTTCACCCGGTTTCTCAAAGGCTCCGTTGCTGACACCTGGTAGACCAGGTGCCACCCACCTCCTCGGCACGTATGCTCACACGTTAAGATTAGGTCTTGTGTTGATATGTAAGTGTATGTGCATGTGTGTGTGTGTATGTGTGTACGTGTATAAGTGTCACCCTCGCTTTTTTTCGGGCTTGGGACCGGTCATTACAGCTTTATGTAGTGCTTGTCGACAAGTTGTGCCTTCCCAAGAAGCCCCCAACTAGCTGCACTGAGTAGGGCTAAGAGTGATATGATAATTCTGTATCCGACATTTTTTTTTTGTAAAAAGTAGTACAGTGTCGCGGATACTGACCTGGAATATCTATTAATATTGAATACACTCCGAACAATACGCAGAAATGAAAATACTGCAAACCATCTTTGTATACTCTGAAAGCTACACGAAAAAAGCTAAACGATAATAAAAATTCAAAAAATATTGTAACGTTCAGAGTGACATATCTACACTAAAAGCTTACCTACGTCAAAAAAAGTTCCATTACTACTTGGCCCTTTAGATTCCATTTGGCACCCCAAGGGGCTTGACCCCGGCGATAACCACCGCATCGCCACCCCGAGAAATCTAATCCTGCCGACTTTAATAACGATCGAGACCCCGTAACAAGCAATTTGTCTAAACATATAAGTTTATGCCTATATATCTTATACATAACATTCTGATGAGCGTATAATTAAAACCATCAAACTTTTTTAATCAAGTCAACTAGGCTGCCTCCATTAAATTTTAATTAAAAACCCTTCGCAAAAATTTCCCATTCTAAAAAGGTTCCAAAACATCCCTGCAAGTCTATTATTATTCCATTCCCTAGTTTTCGCTGAGAATGTTAAAAGGGTTTATGTCACCTATCCCGACTAGTAATAGTCTGGTAAAAAGCATAAGTATAAAATTTTTAATTAAAGTAAGTAGAACGGTAAATCACATTTTAACAAGCTGTAAATATATTATCGAACGTAAATTCAGTAACCTAGAGGTATAATTCCAACCGACCGTAATAAAATACGGTATTAAAGAAGGCACAGCTTAACGTATAAACTAATACTATAAAATGTTAGTCTCATTCTAGTATTGAGGATACGGTATTAGGCATATCGTCCATGGAGTACAATTGTTAAAAAATGAGCGACTAGAGTGACGTGTCGTCACTAATTTCAAGCGATTTTTTATATTAATTAGTTAAAATATGTGGAAAATATTGTACTTTTTATTCAATGTATATTTGTGGTGTTATAGGAAAAACAAATTTTTTGTTGACTTTTAAGAATCGAGCTTGCAATCATGCCCAGAGGTTGTATGTACGGGGTGTTCCATTTTCGATACTTTTAGGGGGTATTTTTAGTTATTATCAAAGATAGAGTGTTACGGTTTTCACTTTAATGTCAGAATTCGATATTTTCCATAATTTACTTTGTTTGTAACAGTAGGCCATGACCAATTTATAAGAAACAAAGGCAAAATTTTGACAATAATTATTATACCAAACAGTAGACATTATAAAAGTTAATTTTAATGTTTTTCTATATTTTCAATTGTCATAAAACCAGAATATTGAAATTTGATTGCAAAGAAACAAGAACAACAATATTTCGTAAAACTAACCGGTTTTGTAAAAAGATCAAGTGTGTCCAGAAATGTATCAAACACTCCACTTTTGCTACTTTCATCAAGGGTGTAGTTAGTTAATCATTTATTTTTTCTTGGCGCTCTTGAGATTTTCAAAAAACGTCAGTAGAGAGATTCTGGGCCAAGCCTTGGTTGAGAAAACTGGCATAAGCTCAAAAAGCAATATTTTGGATGATTTCTCTAATTATATAGCAATACATTTATCCCAGTATATAGCTAAAACCATATTTAGTGTTTTAGGGCAACATTTTGGGGGATGAAAGTTAAAACTGTGTTCGTTTACCCTTAAATAAAGTGTAGTGAAAATTATCACCTCTAGGAGGTTAACACCATATTTATGACTTTTGGTACTTGTTACACTCGTAAAGACAAACAGGTACATGCCACAATCAGATTTTATTAAACCGGGATCTTCCTTTTCTATTTAACAACTGGAATTCCACGCCGGAGCCTGGCATAAAGCATTCCATTGCTCCCAAAGAAGTTACAGGTTAGTGCTTGCTGAAAGGACTTAGACTCAATGATAAAACCACACTTCAGGCATTAGAACTATATATAATAAACTGTGGTATTACCTAATTTATCGTATGCTTTCATTTTCCCCCTGTGATTGGGAACTAATAAGACTTTCTGCGTGCGATCACAGGACACTTTATATTTAATTTAAGTTAAAATACCTTGTAAACCGAAGGTATACGTATACACTAGGTAATTTAAAACATTATTTCACCCAGTCTAGTACTTTTAATTTAGATCCTAAATCGGCGTACTAGATAATTTATAGGTGCAAAATACAACTTTACATAAAAAGTAAGGTTATTCAGTTCAGCCGATAGTGAAAATTAAGACCTGAGCTAGATCTAACTGACTTTGCGTTTGGCGCTGATGACGTAATAATTTAATAGTATTATTCATTGTTCCTTCCCTTGATTTTTTTCGTAGTTATTATTTAGCAAATAGTCACATATTTCTTTATTTTTAAGATGAAATTCACATAAACTGTAATTCACAATCCTTTTTTTTTATTATTAAATATAGATTTTAACTGTTTTTGAAATCGGGGTGTTTTATTTTTGGATCTAGTTGTTTCTTGTTTTCGTTAACATCATCGCTTCTTCTTACCGACGGGCCTAAGACAGGGGGCGCTTTGAATTTATATAACCCCCCTAATCTCCAGCATGCTAGCCTAGGCACTGCCCTAAAAGAAGCAGCGATCAACAATAAAAAAATAACCACTTGTACAGAAGCATTAAAGATTTAATTTTCATTAATTCGTTTTCATTTTAATTCTTTTTCTCTCCCGTGACGCAGTAAAATTTGGCGCCCAACGTGGGGCCCGAACCCACGACTCTGAGATTAAGAGTCTCATGCTCTAGACGCAAAGCATTTCGTAGATCTGCCCGTTTTTGCGCAAAAGTACCGGTAAGAAGTAAGCCACGAATATATAATTCATACTGCCAATATGCACTAAAATTATTATTAAAAATAGTGAGAGTTTATCGATGACACGAAACCCGCCCTCTACTAATGAAAAAAAAAATAAATAAAAGGACTGTAGGTTCTTCTAAGACAAAAATAATTCCAAAAAATACGTTTATCCACAAGAAACTAATTAAGGAATCTAAATCTAAAATGTTCAACTCAAAAATCGTTATTGTTTTGCGCGTACCCGGTAGCTTGATTTTCAGTAAAAATGAATATTTTATAAGTAGTGAACATAACCCGATTCGCTCGATCCCCCCACTCCTCGACCTTGACATTGACCTTGCTTCACCCCTCTTTGGCCCCGCCCACATGTCCTTGTCATTGACCTTGAAAGTGCAAGTGTGCTTTGGCCTTGGCCTTGTGTTCAAGGTTGTGTGTGTGAGACCTTGACCTTGAGCTTGGTCGAGACGACCTTGACTTTGTTGAAGGTCACCTTGGGTGTGTGACCTTGAAGATATGTTACGTGGTTGGGGGTGACCTTGAATGGTTTTATATAAGGTATGGGGCAGTTTCATTCATCAGTTGGCTCTGACTTGTATAGGTAGTACATGTGTTAATATTTGACAAATCATGGCATATGTTTGTGAAAATTGCGGTTCTAAGTTTACTAATATTTATAATATGAGACGTCATCAAAGAGAATCGTGTGCGGCGAGATTTAATGAAGTGCCTGGAGGAAAACGGCTCCGAATTGAAGAGTATACATCGACGATTCCGGTAATTAATTGCGCTACATGTAATGTAGATGTTCCAATAAATCATATGTCAGCGCATAAACGAACACAACAACATAAAAATAATTCATGTTTGCCGGTATGTCATGGTGTGCAACTCGTTGAATGTGCCTTCAAAAGGAGAATTGCAACCTATCGGGTTAGCAGTGATATGGAGCATTCCGATTACGTAATGTTCTTTGCAGACATTAAATCCAAGGTGGTGGAACTTGTTAATAATTTATTGCGTGTGCATCATGCTTTAAAAGTTAACATGACAGCTGTTGGCGAGTACATGCTTCCATCACAAGAAATATTCAGTGAAAAATCCTTCAACACTGCTAATCAAATAATTAGTGTAGAAAGTGATTTGGATGCCGTTTACCATTCTTTCACCGAATTAATAAAAACGCAGGCGACAGAGTTCCAGGAGAAAGATTCAGGTATGGAAAAATCAAAACCCGATATATTAAACTGATTTTTATATATTTTTTTCTTGTTATAGGATGGGCTCTTGTGCGAATTTTATACTTGGAAGTTGGTATCAACAAGTATATGCCTATGGGTGGCTCATCATACATCAAGTTGCCGTGTTCTATTGAAAAGAAAGGAGCTGTCGTCAATGTGATTAACCAGGACGAATTTTGCTTTGCGTGGGCTGTAACATCAGCATTGTTTCCTCCAACAGCAGAGCCTTCACAGAAGACATCCTACCCCCATTTTTCTAGAGTGCTAAATGTAACAGGTATGGATTTTCCAGTAAAATTACGTGACATTAAAAAATTTGAGGAAATGAACAACATATCAATTAACGTATACGGTCTGGAATCTAAATATGAAAATAATGAAGTAATACATGAAGTTATTGGTCCACTGAGGTATGCGTCAAAAAAGTTGGATAGGCATGTAAATTTATTGTTAATTACAAAAGACTGTAGTAGTAAAGATGGCGGTGAACATTTTTGTGATACGACTTGTTCAAAGAGTCATTATTGTTGGATTCGGGATTTATCACGTTTAGTTTCAAGTCAAATTAGTTGTCAACAACATAAAATATATTTCTGTGATGGTTGCCTCATTTATTTTAGTACACCGTCAGCTTTAACTTTACATCAAAGCTACGATTGTAACCACATTTTCACGCAAACACCCTCAGTGGATTTAAAAATCGATAAATTTGGAAAGAGTGTGCCGGAAAATATTTTAAAATTCGAGGGTATAGAAAAGCAAATGCGCGTTCCATTCGTGGTTTATGCAGATTTCGAATCTGTTTTAAAACCCATTGAAACGGTACAACTAAACCCACAAAATTCTTACACTGTAAAAAGTTTTAAACATGAACCATATTCTTTTGCTTATTTAATTAAATGCTCTTTTGACGACTCACTTTCGAAATTTGAGCTATTTCGGGGGAATAATGCAGCTCAAGTCTTTGTGGATCGTATCGAGTGTGATTTAAGGGCTCTATACAACACATATTTAAAAGACATTAAGCCTATGAAACCGTTAACGCCTGAAGAAAAAAGGGAGTTTAATGATGCTAAAATATGTGGTATATGTGAAGGCCCTTTTGAAGAGGGTGAGATTAAAGTACGAGACCACTGTCACATAACTGGTGCAAAAAGATTTGGTGCTGCACATTCCGTTTGTAATTTAAATTATAAATTACCCTCTTTTATCCCTATCATATTTCATAACTTAAGCGGCTACGACAGCCATTTATTTATAAAAGAGTTATGTAAATATGGGGATAAAATTGGTGTTTTGGCTCAAAGTAAGGAAAAGTACATATCATTTACCAAAAGCATTTATGTGCACGATTATTTTGATAGTAAATGTGGAAAAGTCAAGAGGAAATATTTAAAGTTGCGATTTATTGATAGTTTTAAATTTCTGTCAACGTCTTTGGAAAATTTAGGCAGCGGTTTAAACGACGACGATTTTATTGAAACGCGGAAACATTTTTCAAATATCAACCAATTTAATTTGATGCGTCAAAAGGGTGTTTTTCCCTATAGCTTTATTGACTCTATAGAAAAAATGGAAAATACATGTCTTCCAAGTAAAGATGAATTTTATGATAATTTACGGGAAGAACATATTAGCGATGAAAGCTATAGAAGAGCAAAAGAAGTATGGCGCTTGTTTGGGTGTAAAACTTTGGGGGACTATTCGGACGTGTATTTAAAATCAGATGTGTTGCTATTGTGTGATGTTTTTGAGCAATTTCGGAATAATTGTTTAAAATTCGATAAACTTGATCCAGCACATTACTATACCCTTCCAAGTTTATCATTTGATTGTATGCTACGTATGACTAAGGTAGAGTTAGAGCTCTTAACTGATATAGACATGATACATTTTTTTAAGAAAGGTATACGCGGCGGCATAAGCCAGTGTACAGAAAGGAAGCACATCGCTAATAATATTTTTTTACCAGACTATGACCCAACAAAACCTTCTTCATTTATAACATACCTTGATGCTACAAATCTATATGGTCATAGTATGTCACAAGCATTACCATATGGTGGTTTTCGATGGTTAAGCGAGCGCGAAATTCTGGATTTAAATATTATGGCTGTTGGTGATGATAGTTTACATGGCTACGTTTTGGAAGTGGATGTGCATTATCCGACGAGTTGCATGATGCACATTCTGATCTTCCATTTCTAGTAGAAAATATCATACCGCCAACAGAAAACGCTAAATTACCGAAATTAATTCCTAATTTACAAGATAAAAAAAAATACATTGTACACTATAGAACTTTAAAACAAGCCATCGCCAACGGCTTAGTGGTAATGCAAACCCATCGAGTATTACAGTTTGAGCAATCAAAATGGCTAAAATCGTATATTGATTTTAATACCAATTTACGTAACAAGGCCACCACAAAATTTGCGAAGGACACTTTTAAATTAAAAAATAACGCGATATTTGGTAAAACTATGGAAAATGTGGAAAATCGAAAGGATATAAAATTAGTAACACATTGGGAGAACAGTGTAGGCAGAAATGGAGCTAGAGCACTAATATCCCGCCCCAATTTCAATAGTAGCTCGATATTTACCGAGAACTTTGTTGCTATACATATGAATAAAGTTAAAATATTGTACAATAAACCAATTTATATCGGTTTTTCCATATTAGATATATCAAAGACTGTAATATACGATTTTTATTATAATTTTATTAAATCCAAGTTTGGCGATGATGCTTCGTTACTTTACACCGATACTGACTCGCTTATATTAAAAGTGTATACGGAAAACTTTTATCAAACTATATCAGAAAACCCCGAAAAATTCGATACATCAAATTACCCCGAAATTAATAATTTCAACATAATTAAAAGTAATTCTGTAGTTGGTAGAATGAAAGATGAGTTTCCTGGTGATCCGATAATAAGTTTTTATGGTACCGGCGCGAAGGCTTATTATGTAAAGTCCATTAATAATGAATTAAAAAAAGCCAAAGGTATCAAAAAATGTGTTATCGAGAAAGACCTTCATCAGGAAGACTACCAAAGAATTGTTGAACGGGGTGGTTTGATATTAAGAAAGATGAAGACATTTAGAAGTGAATTACATAACATTTATACCAACATAATAAATAAAGTAGCATTGTCACATAGCGATGATAAACGTTATGTAATTCCCAGTTCAACCAAAACTCTACCTTGGGGGCATGCAGACATAGATTTTTACAAAACAGACCCGGAAGAAAACTTAGCAAATTTAGTCACCGTGTTGGAATCATTTCTAAGTCAGGACAGCACGTAATCTGGAAAATCCATATTTCATTATTTGTATTGTTTTTATTATTTCTATTAAACATACAACATTAATATGTAACGATAGTATTGTAATTTTTTTTTTTTTTAAATAAAAACATGTATTCATTACTTGATTGCTTTTTTATTGAACCTTTATTTTAAAATTATAAATATAATGAAGTGTCGACAAATAACAAACTGTAAAAGTTATTGTTGAAAAATTTGTCTAATAGTAAATTAAACGCACAGGTCTACGAGTAAATGTTTAATGTGAAACAGGTTTGCTGACAAGATCCTCCATAGTCTTTTCAATTTTCAACATTCTAGAGTTAAGTTCATCACGCAGTTCGTCTTGCCTAAGTTCATATATTGCAATAACAGTATCATCAATGTATCCTCTAAGTTCTTGACCGGTTTCAATTAATTTCTTGCGTACGTAACCTTCAAGTTGGTTTCTGAATATATCTTTAATAACAATTGTTGAGTCATGTAAAGCTTTCTGCGTATCTTGCACACACTGAGCAAGGTTATTATCAACATAATTTCGTGTGGTCGCATCGTCTCCTTCAAGAGGTTCTGCTAAATAGCACAATCTTTTGCTTCTCATGTCGTAATCTCCATTAGGTGTAAGTTTAAAACCTATTCCTGAAGGACCTCGCATAAAGTTAAAATCCTTAAATTTTCTTTTGCGACCGAACTTATCAATAGTGTTTACTTCTGACATTGTTATGTGAGACTGATTTGAAACCATTAGATTTCACCCTAATATATGGTTCTATTTCATTAATAAACGGACTCTGCAGAAAAATATGGATTGCAAAACGTATTTTAGGTGATGTTTAATAAATACACATACAGATTCATTTTACTATTGTTTTATTGAAAAAAAAATTAAAATATAACAAAAGATTGAGTTTACTTTTTATTATTAAAAAAAAATAAAAAAAATAACAAACAAAAAAATTAAAAATTAAGAAATAAAATACATGTTAATTTCTTCTGTACAGGTAAGCTTCTTCTATGACCCAATTTCTTCTCTGGATGGCACGTTCATTAATGTCCTTGAACTGGTAGTAAACTAGTCCACAAAAGCCGCATTGTACAAATTTAACCCTGAAAAGGTCAATGTAGTTGAAGTCGTACGTAAGATCATTTCGCCAGCAGATACCTAGTCTTTTACAATGATGACAAGTTAAATAAAAAGCTTTTGGTATATGACTGTATCTTTTGGCTGCTTCACTAGGTTGTTCATCAGTTGGCAACATGATGTTTGAATATGTTGTACTTTTCAATCGCGGTACTCTAATTATGTATTACTTTTTAAAATAACCTTGACAGGACCAAAAAAAAAAAAATCCTTGAAAATTACAACCTCGAAAACGACCCTGACATTGACGGGTACTTTGACCTTGGCCTTGGCCTCGCATCTAACAAGTTTAGTACTATATTTATATGCTTCTTTAAAATAACCTTGACAGGGACAAAAAAAAATCCATGAAAATTACAGCCCTGAAAACGACCCTGGTATTGCCGGTTACGTCGGCCTTGGCCTTGGCCTTGCATCTGACAAGTTTAAATATTATACTTAATGCATCGAACAAAAGGAATAAAGGCGGTGTAGTAGGGGAAATGGACATAAAAGCAGACTTGCTGGCTCGAGCTCTTCACAGTTCGTCAGAACACCAAACAGTACAGTGCTAAGAAAAAGTTAATTGTGTGAGTTTGAATATCGAAAATGTCTAGTGTACGGTCTCTTTTAGATGCTCTTGACGTGAGCTGCGGTTCACAGCAAGGCATGCTGGAGAACATGAGTGGTTTAGAAGTGTTAAGTCCGGGGGTGTTCGAGAACTGGAATGGCGTGGAGCATGAAGATGCCGAAGACCGAGCCCTCAACGATGGTCGCGACGAAGAGTTGGTTCAGTCGGCAGCGCAATTTCTCGAATGCTGGACGGAGGAGAAGGAGCCAAAGATAAATGTTATTAGTGATGTGGTTGTGCGAAAAGCATCGCGGCCTAGGGAATCTTCTCCGAAAGCTTCGAAACTGAAAAAGCTCTTGACTATGCGGAAGTCGGAAATCGCCGATAAAAAAACATTTTATTCGGCGGTGTGGGACAAGGGAAGAAGAAAAAATTTAATTTTAAGCGTCCCTCCACCCCTGTTTCATTACCCGACTTCCTAAAAACAGCACCGCAAGAGCCACTGTCAGTAGAAGTGGAAGTCATAGAAGGCCCCGATGGACCAACACCACCAACGCCACCAACACCGGCCAGCGTCGAGAATGAAATAGTGTCGGAGGTGAAGTCTTCCCCAGCGCCAGCGCCCCTGTCGCCGATATTGGGGTGCCGGAAACCCATGAAGAAGCGGTTTAAGCGGTGTTTTGAAGGCGATGAAGTTTCCGCTGCTTCGTCGTCGTCGTCGTCGTCGTCGTCGTCATCGTCTTCACCAAATAAAACCGCGTCTTCTTCCGAACCATCACAACCGGAGTGGGTCGAAGACTTCACCAACTCTCAGAAGACCAAATTGACAGACATTTACGCCATGAAAAAACGCTTAGTGAATGAAGTGAACGAGTGTGCCAGTGACATTATAGAACTTGAAAGACAATTAGAGATAAAAAAGGTGAAATCTGCGCGGTTAAAAAGACAATTAGAGGACTTTAATAAATTATGTAGTAGGTGTTAGGTAGTTGTAGAGATTAGCTTTTAATTTATAGTATTAAGTTTGTAAATATATATATATATATATATATATATATATATATATATATATATATATATATATATATAATGTAGTTAATAAAAAAGTGTTTGATCAAATTTTTTATATTTTATAATGAGAATAAAAATGACTTGAAAATTTATTTTTGTGTGTTATTTCATATAGGCCCTGTCCCACATAATATTAGGTAATAAAAAAAAAAGAGTGAATAATCCACTAAAACTACGCAATAGCAATAGTTGTAAATATTTTCTGATAATATTTACAAGTATGCTAAAACATGGTTCGGTTTATGAAGTTAAGGTTCTGTCGCCAGAACTTCTAATACTTTGTATCTCAATATTGTATGTTTTTATGAAAAAACATAAAATATTGGTTACAAAGTATTATAACCAACTAAAACTACGATCAAATTATTTTGTGGTCCTGAAAAGGACCGTTTGGTTGTAAAACATGCGACTCTTTTATTGAGTTGTGGAGTCGCACGGCCCGTCATCATCAGCGGGGGTGGCGGTGCTGTCCTCTGTGTATTCGATGATGAACCGCCAAAGTTCATCCCATCTAGGATCGTTCGGCTCCCACTCCAAACAATTCTCTGTGGTAGAATCTACCACAGGGCATTGGATGGGTTGTTGTTGTTGTTGTTGTTGTTGAGTCGCTGACATGTTGAACTAAAATGATTGTAATAAGTATTGGTGGTCGTATATATAGAGACAAATTAATGGTGGGGGGTGAAAACAAATGTCGTATTACGTATTGAGACCAAAAGTTGTTTGTGGTCTCAAATACGAACGAACGATTTAGCTGGGTTCCACCAGCACTTAAAGTTTTAATACTTTGTATCTAATATTGTATATTCTATACATACAATATTAGTAACAAAGTACTAATATGTACTAAAACTACGATCAAAGTATTTTGTGGTCCTGAAAAGGACCGTTGTTGTGTGCCCTTAAAAAGGGCCAGGGAGAGTGTGGGCTTATGGTGCCCCATCCTCGCTGGTCGACCACCAGCTTGACGAATCGCAGGGGCCTTGTGGGTCGTCGGGTGTTGGTGATGCTGGAATTTCCAGCACCGCATCTTCCGTCGAGTCCGGCTCTGGCTGCGGCGACGGAGTTTCGAGTCTTTGTAAGACCCAATCACCCGCGTCGTCTAATTCCACTAGACCCGGATCATGGTCATATACTAGCGGAATCGGCTCATCCAAGTCGTCCCAACGTAGGACGTCAATTTCAAAATCCACCTCGTCGTCGTCGTCGAAGACTTGCAGGTCTCCAACGTTGTCGGCTACGGTGTCATCACTAAAGATGGATGAGCCTCGGCTGGCGGGTCTTTCTTCCTCCATGTTCATCGTATGAGGGTTGATGAATATATGACTGTGTAACTGACCCAGTCTCATATATATATAGAACTACCCCCACCCCACCAACGGATTCTAAATGTTATGTATTGGTGAGAGCTTATAGAATTATTGATTTTTTCAAAAACTTTAAATAAGGAATTAGATTTGTTTAGACAATAAGACTTATTCTTAATATTTTGTGAAGAATACATTACAAAAAAAAATAATAGAAACCTTGTTTGAACTGTTAACATTTTCATAGGTTCTCAAGCATATAACTTGGCACTTAAGCTACGAGACAAATCGTCGTTAAACGAATATCTCGCCCCATAAGTGACGATTACTAAACTACGATCAAAATATAATGTGGTCCTGAAAAGGACCGTTTTTGTGGCCCTAAAAGGGTGGACTTAGAAAAAAAAAAAAAAAAAAAAAAAAAAAAAAACCTCCCCCTACAACTTCCACATACTCCCGTTCGGCGGCCCTAGCCTCCTAACTCAAGAATTTCAATTTTTTCATCTAAATTTTTTGTCATTTTTAAGATTTTCCAAATTTTTTTTTCACCATTGTATTCTACTCAAAATTCTAGGTAATTAAAGTGCTTTTATTTTTTCTCTATCTTGAACGGTTCCCGAGCTACAGCGCTTTAAAGAATTCAAATTACTAACTTTCTATAACCCTTTTTTTCAAATTTCATTTTTTCGAATTTTCAAAAATACTACAATATGTAGAAAAAAATTCTCTCTTTAATTTTCCAATACCGTTTTTCTCTAAATCTTCAACTTTAGCGCGTATTCAGCATTTTCAAAAAAAAAAAAAATTATAATTTTTTTTACACCATCGCATTCTCCTCAAAATTTTGGGCTATCAAAGTGCTTTTATTTTTTTTCTATCTTGAACGGTTCCCGAGCTACAGCGCTTTAAAAAATCCAAATTACTAACTTACTATAACCCTTTTCTTAAAATTTCATCTTTCCGAATTTTGAAAAGTAGTACCATATGTAGAAAAAAATTCTCTTTCTAATTTCCTAATATCATTTTGCTCCAAAACTTCAACTTTGGCGCGCATTCACCATTTTTCAATTTTTTTTTGAAAAAAATTTTTTTTACGTTTTTACTATCGAGAAAAATGCTTGCTTATAGTACTCGATTTCCTCTATAATTTTTTCTTATAACTTTTTTCCCTATTCCTAACCGTTACTTTCCTACAAATTTTCTAAATCGTTGTTTTCATATTTTGCCTTAAAAATTTTTTCTTGTGTTATTTAAGCTCTTTTTTCCACTTAATAAGCCACCATTTTCTAAATTCCCGTACTCTTTTCTTAAAGAGCGGGCTTTTCCGCCAGCTTTTTTTTTTGATTGGGTTTCAAATAAATATAAAACTACTACTTCACTCATTACAAATTTATTGATTCAAGAACATTATTTTGTGTTACATATAATAGATACATTAAAATATAGATTTATTGGTCACCGAACCGTTTAATACATTATAACTAAAAAATGAGTCGTGAATAACTAATGCGTACACTTTAGTGTCTTTGGGGAATTTATTCTTTCTCGTT
This sequence comes from Diaprepes abbreviatus, assembly GCA_034092305.1. Lineage (NCBI taxonomy): Eukaryota > Metazoa > Arthropoda > Insecta > Coleoptera > Curculionidae > Diaprepes > Diaprepes abbreviatus. The sequence continues at coordinate 18,243,406 of JASJET010000103.1, forward strand.
TGGAACTCCAATTTTACATCCACTGTCGATGAGTTAATCGCCTCTGGTTGATGACTGCAATTGATAATAAAAACGGGGTTTTTCATATATTCCGCGAACGTTATCATCGGATCGTTTATCTCGCGCCCGTAGTAGCTGCTTTGGAAGTTTTCGTAATTGTAATAGGCTGCTGCGTACAGTTTCTTGGCGAAATCTAAATTCCATCTTTCGTATGGATAAACGGTTGAATTCAGATACAGTCTAATGTCGCATACGTCGGCGTGGGTAAACTGGGTTGCGTTTTTTTCTTTCTTGTCGCAATTATTGCTGTCTTGAAACCCGACGATTATATAGCGCGGTCTTTCCAGACTTGTACTCGTTCTCAAGGCCCACACGTCGGAAGATGTTTGCCTTAAAGCTGGTAATTCGTACAGATCCCATTTACGATATGCCATTTGAATACTGGCATTGTTTCCTCCTTTATTAATGCGAGACAGTATTTTCAATTTTTGCTTGTCGTCTGGAATGATGTGACGAATTTTCCATTCCATTTTGTCTATACTAATTTCTGCCTCTACTTCGCCGACGTAACAATTTGTAAAAGTGCGAGCTATAATCATAATAAGCTCTTGTTTTACGTTGAAAACACCTTTTGCGTAATCTTCGGCGAATCCCATAAGATATTTTAAGGGTAATTTCCCGGAGAATACGTTACTTGCCGTGTCTACGATATCTTGGTTTGCTTCGTCGAGACCCCATCCGCACGTCATGAGAGATCTTTGTTGCAAACTTCCGAATGAAACCATGGTTTTTAATGTCGTCGTAACTCCAGGTTTACGAACCACGGCGACCTGCTCACCTCCCATCTCGTAGCGAATTTCATCGAACAAAAATGCGAGGGCATTATTTGATAAAAAACATCTTTTCGTTGCGTCTATGGGTTTAAATTTTCCTTCGATATATATGTAACTTTCGGCGATATCCAGTATAATATCTTGAAAATTAATGGGGATACGGACTTCATCCGAATTGTTGAATGATGGAGATCCGTATGGTTTATACGTATGCTCTTCTAGACTAATAATGGAATTGTCCAAGATGGGCTCGGAGAAAACCTCTATTTTATCGCTGGTGGTGGAAATCATTTTCGCACTTTAAGACCGATTGATTTTAAAAATTTATAGTCTTCGGCAGATAACTGTTGAGATGTTTGTGATCTAACGTCTGGACGACGACTAACCTTGACGTTAACTCTTCTTTTACTTTTATTATGTTTCGGCGGTTCCCCCATCTTAGTCGACAGCACACACAATTGACGATTGAAGCAAAAACCCATTTTTATGAAAGTTTCTTCAGTTCCAATTTCACGATTATTTTCTCGCCTTGAAAATTGATTAGATCACCGCTATCGTCCAAGATGCGAAGAGTAATGTTGTCGATAAACTGACGTCCTGCCGGCATTAACGGCATATAAATATTATTTTGTGGTTCTTTACTGATTTTGTAACCGGGCTCCACGTCGATATCGAATTCGAACAAGGTATGACCTTGCACCGAATTCATATATGCTCCGGAAATTATATTACAATCTACGCGTATGATGCGTACTTTCATTATTTCCACCATCTCGGTTAATTCGTGCTTTTTGTCTCTTTTTAACACTGTATGATTAAATCCTAACATTTTACCGATACTCGCCTCTCCCCGGAAATCTATAGTATATTGGGATTTCAGTTCACATTTCAGCGTATTATTATTAGCGACCAAGTAAAAGATTCCATCGTTCTTTTCTTCAGTTGAAATCCTCAAAGCCTCCAACATAGCTTTACCTATCTCATCTATTTCATAGGCCCCAGGTGGAATCTGCAATTGTATCGGCTCGGTGGTGTAACCCTCCTTCATGTAGGCAAACTTATTGTTGCTTTCGTCCACATTAAAAATTGAATTGTATGTGTAAAATCCCAGCAATGCCAGACCATATTTGTTTTCTCTATTTAATTCGACTGGTGGATAAAAATCGGCGCTTAAGACGCTCGAGTGTCCTGTTAGTGTGAACTTATAAGACATGACTAACCATTAAAACATCACACATCTCGGTTTTATTCTTAGCGGCAACATTTAAAAAGATTCATCTTCACACCTTTTCTGACTGCATTAGATAGTGATGTTTTTATGCTATTTTCTGCTTTTATGCGCACATCGCTGATTTTGCAATAACAACAAAATATTTTTCTAGCCGTAAAATCCTCATCAGTCATAACCTCATTTAAATTGCTGCTGCTGCTGCTGCTGAAATAATGTTTGCAACCGCACTGATATTTTAATATATCGATATCGCTTTTAAGGTGCTCGGGCAACTTTTCCCAAACGAATGGAATTTCATTTGGGGCTAATGCAATCATTACTTCCTTGGGCATGTTTTCTAACTGTTTCACGGTCATTTTTCTTAATCCACCGGCTAGATGAAATGCTTTCAGTGATTGCAACATTTTAGTATAGTTATTGCGATCCATTTGCGGTGTTAATGGTGACGATGATGATGATGACATCTTTTACGCTGATGATTCGACAAGAAACTTTAAGCACAAATGTCCACACCAGACTGTTCCAAAATCCTGCTGACGATCGTATGTATAGTAAATAATTTTTGATGGTTCCGATCCCGTTTGTAGATATCGTACCAATTCGATCGGTGGGGGTAAATCGCCGAAGCTGTCATAATATGTTACTTTAGAATTATTTTTTCTATAAGCTACCCAATGAGTCCCTGCACCACGCGTACTATCCAAATTCACTATTGCTGCTTCGTAACGTCGAGGACCTTGTCTAGGTAATAAATCCCTCATATAAACGCCTCGAAAGTGTCCTATTCTTTTCTTTTTGGCATATTTTTCTATATCGATGTTAGATAGTGGTCTTCGAGGTAGGGATTCAATTAGTTTTTTGATCTACGATTTAAAAATAATCCCATACCTTTACGATATGGCTTTAGAAACAAACCATTTCCTTTCGATTTTAAATACAGGCCGGCACCGGTTTTATCTTCGCTGCTTTTTTTTACTGCTTTTATGGCGCGCACAATTCCCGCTGCCCCACCGGCTAATGAACCCAAAGCTGATAACCCGCCAAAAATTGGTATTAATGGTAATATTCCACCAGTTTTAGGAATCGGTATTATTCTCGGTGTACGAACCTTCCTTTTGCCACCTGCCGCTTTTACCGATCTACGTGCTGCCGACAGAGCTATTTTAGATGCATTCATGACATTTTTTTCCAACACATTTTTACTTCCGGCTTTTAATAATTCCCTTCGAACTGCTTGTCGAATAGCTGTTCCGAAACTGGCTTTCCGAACATGTCGATTTTTATTAACACCTTTCCTTTTTGTATGACGCGTGCCTTTACTAGATGTTTTTTTTGTTGATAATGATGATGGTACACCCATACCAAAACGTTGTTTTCCTTTCATAATGTTTGTAACTAACCAAGCTGCTGTTTTTTCACCTAAACTGGAATCTTTCGATTTTACTCTATTCCAAGCACTTTGTTCGAGCTCGTAATCCGCTCGATGTCTCGCACTTATGTTGTCTTTATTATGTAAATAGGCTAAATCGTGTTTTTTGCATGCGGCATCCAAAGGATTAATGCCTGGATCACCTCTTGTTACACGTTTTATTACTTTTGTTCCGGGTCCGCAATATTGATAACCAGGAATGTGTACCTCGAATGGTAATTTATTTATTAACGAATTCACAATACCGTATCCAGTTTTGTTGGAAACGTGAGACCGTCCACTTCGTTTGACGCTCGGCATCTGAATGACAGTTTTTGTGAAAAATTGCCTATAAAATATCAAATTTTCCTAAGATGCGCGTTATCGATCTTAAACAAAAACTTCCTATTGACAATCACGATGAAAAAGTCGGACTTGGATTTGAAAAGAAGATAATGAAGAGACACGGTCCTCTACTTCCTTCCTCTATTCGCGGCCTGTTAATTGGTCCATCCAATTGTGGAAAAACTAATGTCATGATTTCGCTGCTTACACACCCCCTTGGGCTACGTTTCGAAAATGTCTATATTTACTCGAAATCTCTGTATCAACCGAAATATGAGTATTTAAGGAAAATTTTAGCGCCCATCAAAGGTTTAGGCTACTATGCCTTTAGTGATTCCAGTAATATTGTGGAACCGTCCGATGCAAAACCAAACTCTATATTTATCTTTGATGATGTTATATGTGAAAAACAAGATGTTATAAGATCGTACTTTAGCATGGGACGTCATAAAAATATCGACTCCTTTTACCTAGCGCAAACATATTCGCGAGTGCCTAAACAGCTTGTGCGAGACAACGCCAGTTTTATTATTATGTTTAAACAAGATGAGTTGAATATGAAACACATATTTTCCGACCACGTTTCACCGGATCTAACTTTTACTCAATTTCAAGAAATGTGCTCAAAATGTTGGGATAATAAGTATGGATTTTTAGTAATTGATAAAGACAGTGATGTGAAATCGGGAAGATACCGTAAAGGATTTGATAGCTATATATTACTGTAATAATAAGAGAAAACGCTCATTTGATTGTTGAAACGTCCTTTGTTAACATCATGAATAACGCGATCGACTTAAAACGTAAACTAGTGGAAGCTACCAATGCCGTCAGAAAAAAATTTAAACAAATTAAAGCGGCTAAAGAGTTTAATGTTGTGGAATTGGAAAAGTTTTACGAACCCATTTCTAAGCCGTTGACAACTATATCTGATGTGGTTAAGCAACGTCAGCAGCAGCAGCAGCAACAACATCAACAACAACAACAACAACAACAGCAACAACATTATCCAGCTACAAAGCCACATAGTCTCAGTACATCAGTGCAGTCGACTCAAATATCAGGTTTTCCCCAACCTACACATTCCTTTCAAACCTCCACACCTATTCAGCAGCAGCAGCAGCAGCATCAGCAGCATCGCATTTCAAAAGAAGATATTAGCCAATCGGTGTTTGATACACCCTCGACATCAACTAATACATCTCTCGCATCCGCTGACACCACAACTTCCGATACTTTAAACGCACACCTGAAAGGATTACGTTCGAAACCATCTCTATACGATACTGTATATGGTGTACGTTTTGGTTCAAAAACAGATCATAACAAAAATTTTATTGGTAATTTAGAGGTGCGTTTTCGAAATGGAAATATTGTCTTATACAAGAAAGGGAAAAATATTGCAGAATATGGTGGATCACCGGCACTTTATGATTTGTTATTTCTTAAAACACCCCCAAGTGTAGGCAAGGAACAACAACAATTAAGTGATAATGTACTTTTAACGTACAAGGAAATTTTGGAATCAACGAGTGCTGTCTACAACAATTTTAAAAAAAGTGATGGTTTACGGGAGACCAGATGGAACAAATATTTACGAATTATTAAACCTCTGATAATGGGCACAAAATTAGGTGGTACTATTACAAGAAAAATCTCTCGGAAAAACTACAGTTACCCGCAAAAAAGAAATTATCTTCGAAAAAATTTCAATATGTCTACTGGAACAAAGCTAAAGAGTTGGTGGATCGTTTACGTTTGTTGTGGAGTTCCAAAATGGCCGGTCACACTGGACACGAAAATGAAATTATGTCAATCATAGAGGAATTACGAGAAGAAGATATAATATATTAAGCTCAATATTTAATGATATTATTCAGTTCTTCCTTCGATCTGAAACCTTTAGTATTACTAATAATATGGAGCCCAGTCTAGAAAAAATCAAGATTGTTAATGAACTACATAGAACGGCTAGAAAAAATTTTGTAAGACGGCGCACGATAATAAAAGGATACAGAGATTTGTGGCAAATTGATTTGGCTGAAATGCAACAGTATGCTGATGAAAACGATGGTTATCGTTATATTTTGGTCTGTATAAATTGTTACTCGAAATTTGTCTATACCAAAGCCATAAAAAACAAGACTGGTATAGAAGTTACTAATGCGATGAAAAGCATCATTGAAGAGGCATCATATACACCAACAAATCTGCAAAGTGATCAAGGAAAGGAGTTCTATAATACAAACTTTCAAGCCCTGATGAAAAAATATAATATAAATCATTATTCCACTTACAGCACAAAGAAAGCTGCAATTGTTGAGCGAGTCATAAGGACTTTAAAAAATAATTTATATAAACAATTCTCGACAAGAGGATCTTACAAATGGATACATATATTATCGGCAGTAACAAGACGTGCAAGAAAAAACACATATTAAAGCATATGATTATTTAAAAATTGTACCTAAAAAATTTAAGTTTTCCATGGGTGACATTGTGCGTATTAGCAAGTACAAAAGCTTATTCGAGAAAGGATATACGCCCTCTTGGTCAACCGAATTGTTTAAAGTTGTAAAAGTTAGCGTTACAAATCCACCTACTTACTTGTTGGAATCGTTAGAAGGTCAGCCTATAAGAGGGTGTTTTTACGAATCAGAACTACAAAAAACAAGCAGTCCTGACGTTTATCTAGTAGAAAAGGTCCTTAGACAACGCAAGAAAAATCACATCGAACAATTATTTGTCAAATGGCTAGGATTTCCCAACCACTTCAACTCTTGGATAGATAAAGCTAATATTGTTTAAATAATATATTGTATGACTATATTTTTTATTTAAAATGTAAAATAAATAAACAATATATTGTAAAATAAAGTTTTTTATTTCAATCTTCATTATTAAAAACAATGACAATAAAACATCATACACATAAATAACATTTCAATATTCTTGGAGGGAAGGTCCAATTCACCGACGACTACGACGTTATCTTCAAGGCTATGCCACTCGGAGTGCGTTCTCCTATTCTTTAACCTGCTTTTTTTAGATTTTTTTTGAAGTCGAGTCGTACGACAGTGCGCTTAATGAGTCATTTAAAGGCTGATGATAGAGTATTTTCTGCATAATTTCAATTTTTGTTTTAAGCTCACTATTATTTTTGTATATCATGGGGAGGACATCCTTGTTAAATATGTCACATATTACAACTGCAAAATTGTAAAACTTTCTATTAACAAAGTGTTTTGTCACAGCATCGTCATCATCTTTAGGTTCGCCTAAGTTGGTTATGATTTTTCCACCCATATCATACTGCCCATCCGCTGTAAGTTTAAAACCAATCCCTTGTGGCCCAGATAATATATGATATTTTTCATTATATTTCTGACGACCAAATTTATCAATTGTGTTGTTTCCTCGACTCATTTTCAATCTTTACTAAACTATTTTATTTTTATTTGCCCTACTTATATTAAATATTTCAGCTGAGAAAAAGAAACACTGACTATGATCTACTGGGTTGGTATGTTTATAAAAGAAATAAAATAAAACTGTGATTGTAACAGATATTTATTTACAGTTATTTAATTGCACAAATACAAAAATTATAAAAAATTAATTTTCCATGTCTTCGTTTTCGTTGCTCAAAATTCTATCCCATCCGACACTATTTCGATCGTCAACGTCTTGGGCTGTTGCTGTTGCAGAAACCAATTCATATTTTGCAGCAAGCTCACCTGGTAAATGTGGAATATTGACGAGGTATTCTTTTAATTCTTCTTCAACCATTTCAGCACAAAATGTATCCATGTCTATGGAACCATATAAAAATTTGTCGCACAAGTGTGCCCCAGCCATAAAATTGATTGTATCCCTGATCTCGTTCTTATATTGATCTTTGGTTACATCAATATGCGACCAATCATTTACGCTATCTAACATATCGTGAGCCCTATTTCTTAATTCTCTCCCCAACCAAAATATGTATCTATCTACACATTCGTTGGCGGTCGTCGTCGTCGTCGTCGCATCAGCAGACATCTTTAACAGAAATAATGAACACGCGTAAGTATTCTGATATGTGCAACTATATTTTAAATTTAATTACATCCTTTTTTTCAAACAATTTACATACAATTTACTCCAATGAGCCAAAACGTAATAATGTTCGAGTATTGTTTCCAAAAACTCTAGTGCCCTGCCCCAAATAAGTTAGAGTGTATTTATCTTTAGTTTTACTCATAATATCTACAATATCGTCAGATAGTGTTTCGGCCACACGTTTTGGTAAAAAAGTCTCAAATGTGCTATTATCACCGTCATCGTGTAAAGCCACTAAAAGAGTTTTACCAAATCGTGTAGTCATTGAAACCATCTTTACAATTTTATACACTTTGCCTACAATCATTTCGGTAACCTTTTTTTTCTCTAAAACCTCGAAATCTTTGCTAAACATTTCATTAATTTCATCTAGAGTTTCTTTTGCAATACTCATTATTGAAAAAAATGGTATATAAATCCAAAAATTACCGTGAATATAAAAGCACTTTCAGAACACTACACGAACACAATATTTGATGTTTATGCCACTGATATCTGCGACTGTTTGAAGTCACTTCTTCTCCCACGAACCTTTATAGCGGGGTTTCAAGGTCGAATTGTAACAATGGTGGGGGTAGCTTAACGATAGAAATAGTGGGAGGAGTATTCAAGGTCAAATGACGTCACACATTTAAATTGGTATAAGGATAACTTCAAGGACAAAATATAATGAAACAAATAACTACATTTTATGTACTTTATTCATTGATTTTTTTCTGCCATTCTTCTATGCGTTTAACATTATCACCTAAACCTAATTTCCTTAATTTGTTCAATAATAATTGTTTGTTTTTATCTCTTAGAAAATTCTTACAAACTATACTAGCTAAAAGACACACTTCAGCATGGTCCATATACTTAAAAAATACACTAAAGTCCTGAGCCTCCGAATCTTGCATTTCATATGCGTAAAATTCCGAACAGGCTGCAGAAATTAGAAATTCCTCGTACATTTCTCGCACTAAACTTTCCATATTAACTACTACTACGTTAAACTTAAGTCCTACACTCTAATTTCATCTAACACAACCGGATCTGCAATGAACCTAATCAGTTTTTCCAAACAGTCACTAAACCCCAACTTTTTTATCTCACGAACAAAGTCTTGTAAATTTATTGTTTTGCTGCAATATTTACGACATGCATTCGCAGCCTTTTCATATTCATAAGCCAAATCACAATAGCGCGACGCCCATTCTGCTCGACTTTTCATTGCATCATTGAAATAATTATTAGCCGTTTCAGTGAACTCATCGCCCAATTTTTTTACTGTCTCTTGCAAAGCACTATTCATATTATTCACTCATTTTTACATTCACGACACTTTTTTATTGCTGGTGGTGGCCCATCTATATGATGACGATATATTTGTTCATAGTGAATGTAACAGGGTAAGCTTAACTGTAGTTCCTTGTTACACCGATATGACGCTGGCAGCTTATCCCAAATTTGCCGTAAACTCAGCGTATCAACGCAAGTTTTTAAATATTCGAGAGGAAAAAATGCTAGATCCTTCTCTTCAAAATCACACAAACTTTTTAAATTACTCTGATATAAACAAATTACTCTGCCGACTTGCTCTATAATTTTTTCTTTAGATAGTTCCGTATCTGACATTTCACACTGAATGAATGCAAGTAGACTCACACAATTTATAGAACAATTTGCAAGGTCAAAATCATTTCAAGATCATCCCACACTATTACAATGCACAAATAACTACTTCAAGGTCACACACCCAAGATGACCTTCAACAAAGTCAAGGTCGTATCGATCAAGGTCAAGGTCAAGGTCACACACACAACCTTGAACACAAGGCCAAGGCCAAAGCACACGTGCACTTTCAAGGTCAATGACAAGGACATGTGGGCGGGGCCAAAGAGGGGTGAAGCAAGGTCAAGGTCAAGGTCGAGGAGTGGGGGGATCGAGCGAATCGGGTTATGTTCACTACTTTTATAATATAGTTAGAAACCACAACACGATTGTTGGGCTAACTAAAAATCACCAAAAGGGTACTGCACAAAACAAAACAATACTTTTCTTATCCTAAAAATGCACAGTTCAAATGCCACTTTAGCAATAATAAAATATTTATTAGCTACAGATGACACTCAGATTTGTTGCTAAAATTTCAAGCAACATTTTTCATTGTTACTGTATGGGTTTCAAAAATTTATCACAAGAAGCTAAATACTGAGAAAAAAATGTCAAAAATTAAACAAATAATCATATAAATGTTGTCAAGAAACAACCCTTAACACATTTAGGGCGCCAAATTTTGGTACGTCACGGGAGAGAAAAAGAATTAAAATGAAAACGAATGAATGAAAATTAAATATTTAATGCTTCTGTACAGGTGGTTATTTTTTTAGTGTTGATCGCTCCTTCTTTTAGGGCAGTGCCTAGGCTAGCATGTCGGAGATTAGGGGGGTTATATAAATTCGAAGCGCCACCTGTTTTAGGTCCGCCGGTAAGAAGAAGCGATGATGTTAACGAAAACAAGAAACAACTAGATCCAAAAATAAAACACCCCGATTGCAAAAACAATTAAAATCTATATTTAATAATAAAAAAAAGGATTCTGAATTACAGTTTATGTGAATTTCATCTTAAAAATAAAGAAGTATGTGATTATTGGCTAAATAAAAACTACAAAAAAAAACAATGAAAGGAACAATTAATAGTACTATTAAATTATTACGTCATCCGCGCCAAATGCAAAGTCAGTTAGATCTAGCTCAGGCCTTAATTTTCACTATCGGCTGAATAACCTTACTCTTTATGTAAAGTTGTATTTTGCACTAATAAATTATCTAATACGCCGATTTAGGAACTAAATTAAAAGTGCTAGACTGTGTGAAATAATGTTTTAAATTATCTAGTGTATACGTATACCTTCGGCTTACAAGGTATTTTAACTTAAATTAAATATAAAGTGTCCTGTGATCGCACGCAGAAAGTCTTATTAGTTCCCGATCACAGGGGGAAAATGAAAGCATACGATAAATTAGGTAATACCACAGTTTATTATATATAGTTCTAATACCTGAAGTGTGGTTTCATCACTGAATACAAGTCCTTTCAGCAAGCACTAATCTGTAACTTCTTTGGGAGCAATGGAGTGCTTTGTGCCAGATTCCGGCGTGGAATTCCAGTTGTTAAATAGAAAAAGAAGATCTCTGTTTAATAAAATCTGATTGTGGCATGGACCTGTTTGTCTTTACGGGTGTAACAAGTACCAAAAGTCACAAATATGGTGTTAACCTCATAGAGGTGATAACTTTCACTACACTTTATTTAAGGGTAAACGAATACAGTTTTAACTTTCATCCCCCAAAATCTGACAAATGTTGCCCTAAAACAGTAAATATGGATTTAGCTATTTACTGGGATAAACGTATTGCTGTATAATTAGAGAAATCAGCCAAAATATTGCTTTCTGAGCTTATGCCAGTTTTCTCAAACAAGACTTGGCCCAGAATCTCTCTACTGAAACTTTTTGAAAATCTCAAGAGCGCCAAAAAAAAAACAAAAGATTAACTAACTACACCCTTGATGAAAGTGGCGAAAGTAGAGTGTTTCATATATTTCTAGACACACTTGATTTTTTACAAAACCGGTTTTTGATGTGACAGTGACAAAAACTTTTAGCTTTTATTTTATATATATTAAAGAGACTACTTGATGAAAATAGGAGTTTAATTTATGGTGAGTATTGGCTTGATTGTTGGTATTTTGGTAAAATTATTTATAGTTTTGTCCATAAAATAACAAAGCTGTAACAAATGCCAAATCAATTGGTTCACGCTTCCGCTATAGATTAATGTCGTGTCTTATTCACTTGATGTTGCATAAAACGCCAAAAACAAACTATAACGGAAAGATCGGGAGATCGTGGGGGCCATCTCACAGGCCCATTTGTACCTATCCATCTTTGAGGAAATTTATTGTCGTTACTCAGCGCTCATCATCTCTGGGGTGTAAATGTTGCACTGTTTTAAATTTATATGTATGGTATATATACTTTTTCAAAATTCTTTCAGCGTCAGATTTTACCACACCAACTTTTTCCTCTACTTTTCTGCAGGACAATGAAGTTGTTGCTGCTGCGCAAAATAACACATTTGTTTCTTTTCTCTCCCTGTCTTCTTTGACGTATATTTTGGGACTGGGCTGAATAAAAGATCCTTGTTCAACTAGATTTCTTTTTAAACGAGGAAATATGTCTAGAAAGGGTTGCCTTCTTTCTGGATACCTAACATGAACAAAAACGATCGCCAGATATGAGAAGTTATCCTAATGATAACGGTTTAAATACATTACCCATTGTAATATAATTCATAAGCTGCTTGGGAACTTTCATTGCTTTGTATAAAACATACTAACATATCATACTTTTCATAATTAACATAAGTGGCCATTGTAAATGCAAAATAAATAAAAAGTAAAATGAAAACACCCTCGAGACACAACTATTTCGTAAATAATAACAATCTGAAAACTTTGACGTTTTGGACATCTGCCCTTTGTTTCTTATAAATTGACCATGGCCTACAGTTACAAATAAAGTAAATTATTGAAAATATCGAATTATGTTCTTATTTTTCAAAATAAAATACACTCATATATTTTTAAAAAGCCTAAATTATTCTTAATCAGTATCTAAAATAATATACAGGGTGTCCTATTTAAAAAATTATAAGTTTGATTAATATCTTATAAACTAAACTTTAAAAAAAAGTGATTGCGCAACTGAACTCTAAGTAAAAAAAAATCTAAAAAAAAACAGTTTTCATCCTTATAATAAATTGACGCATAACGAAAATACGAGATTTTTAAAATCACCCGGTAGATTAAAAGCTAAGAGAGCTATCACAAATTTGATACCTAGATCTTTCGTTTCCTTTGTAAGTAGGATGCTAAAGTGAAAACCGCAACACTTTCTTTAATAATAACTCCAATAACCCCTAAAAGATTCAAAAATGGGACACCCCGTACACTGATGTATTACAGTCATTACGATTTAAACGCTCGGTATTCGTCTTTTTTAAATTGTACCTAGAAATCAAGTTCCGTTATCTGACAGAATTGAAAATTCTAGCTTTGAAATTATCCAATGTTTTTTGCACAATCGCTGCCATAGAATGGATTTGTAACTTGTCAATGTCATTTGATTTATTGTGTGAGTGATATAATTTCAAAACTGTGAAACACAGTTAGAGGATTTATCTGTGAGATATACTTCAATGAAAACTCAGTTTGATTTTTAGTTAAATATTTTCATTGGACTTATTTAATTTTACGTCTTTGTCCAAATTAAAGATAAATAAAAGAGACAAACCATTGAAAAATATACATAATTTTTTCGTAATGACTTGAATATTCCTATATTAGTTTTTTTAGCTCAATCCAAAAATTGCCCACCTTAATTAATTAACTCGGGTTTATTTACAACCAAAGTCAATAGTTTTTGGGTTGAGGTGTAAGTAAACCCGAAGTTGATAATTTAAATGAAGTATGGAAAAGTAATTTTGGAAACTGCACTACATTTTATTTTCAACTGCATTTTTAAGGTGCTACAACTTAACAAAGAGAAGAAAAAAATCTCATTTCCGAAATTTGCATATCTAGAAAAAAATCGATAGCGTTAATACTTCAAAAATTTCAATTTCATATAAAAATTTATTATTTTTCACTTTTTAGAGCACTTTTAGAAGTCGGTTAAATTTTTTTATAAAAATTTTATTTTTAGATTTTTAGTTTTGAATTCATTATGATATCCATAAATTATTTGAAATAATTATTAATCGAGATTAGTCTACCTAGCAATAACTCCAAGATGGCAAAAAAGTACACATTTTATCCAAAATTGTAAATCACCCTAAAAACACTAAAAATTCTTTGACTCTCGGAGTTCTCCAATTACCAGTGAAATTATGTCAAATATTAAGTCTGTCATAGTAAATCCGCTATCTTAAATTTCAAATTAATTTTAAATTGGTGATATAGGCACCAAAACCTTCCAATATCGCTATTTAAAGAACTCGAAACGTAATTTTCTTTGCCCGATATGTTTTTTACTGCATATTGAGTATTTACGCCCCAAGAACACCGCAATATCAATTTTAGACAAAATTGGAAAATGTAAAATTTTCAGTCCGTCATAATGTGTCTTATCAATCTAACAGTTGTAAAAAATTAATTTCGTATTCGCAATCGACGACCCCGACAACCAAATCTGAAAAAATGTGAATAAAGTAAAATTTTCAACCCACCATATTAGGTCCGCCATATTGAATTTCAAAAAAATAATTTTAACGTCTTAGTCTAATCTAAATCTAAAGTCTTCAAGGCCCTCTAGTACCAGTTTTGGATGAAATCCGGAAATTTAAAATTTCTAGACCGTCATTTTGTATTTGACATATTAGATTTTCTTAAAATAATTTTATATTCGCTATTTACATCTTCAAAAACGAATCAGTCCCATCTTTGAACAAAATCGAAAAATGTAAAATTTTTAGTCTGCTATATTGGATTCGTTATATGAAACCCTGGAAAAATACTTTTAAATTCATAATTTACACCCTCAAGAATCCCCTATATGAGTTTTAGAGAAAATCGAAAAATGTAAAATTTTTATGACACCATATTGAATCCGCCAGATTAAGTTCGGCCATCTTGGATCCTCCATATTTAATTTTTTTAAAAGTAATTCCAGATTCATAATGAGCAATTTCAAAAACTCACCTATATCAATTTTGAAAGAAATCGGACAAAATTAATTTTTTATCCACTATATTGGATATGCCATATTGAATTTTTTAAAAATAATTTCAGATTCGTTATGTGCGACCCCGACAACTCCCCCATACCAATTTTGGAGAAAATCGGACAAAATTGATTTTTTCGTCCGCTATATTGGATCCGCCATATTGAATTTTTTAAAAATAAATTCAGATTCGTTATGTGCGACCCCGAAAACTCGTGCATACCAATTTTAAAGACAATCGGACAAAATATATTTTTTCGTCCGCCATATTGGATCCGCCATATTGAGTTTTTTAATAATAATTTTAGATTCCTTATGTGTGACCTCGAAAACTCCTCCGTACCACTTTTGGAGAAAATTGGATAAAATTGATTATTTTGTCCGCCATATTGGATCCGCCATATTGAATTTTTAAAAGATATTTTGGCTTCGTTATGTACAACCCTGAAAACTCACCCACACTAATTTTGGGGAAAATCGGACAAAATTTAATTTTTTTGTCCGCCGTTTTGGATCCGCTATATTGAATTTTTTAAAAATAAGTTGAGATTTATTGTGTACAACCCTGAAAATTTCCCCATACCAATTTTGGAGAAAATCGTGCAAAATTAGTTTTTTGGCCACCATATTGTCAGCGCCATCTTGGATTTTACTGCACCAATTTTATCCAAAAAAATATGAGACCACCGCAGCAATTTCTTGAACATAACGTAAAAAATTTCATTCGGTGTCGTCGTTCGGGAGTAATCGGTGTACATACATAAAAAAAAATACATAGTCGACGAATTAAAAACTTCCTTCTTTTAGAAGTCGGTTAAAAATGGAAGAATATTTTTATGCAGAGTATATTGATATACATTTAATTTATGTCAAATTCTTCGACGGCAAGAGGACTGTTCTGAAAGATTCCCAACTCGAACATTGCCAAGTCCAAAAACCTCTCAAAGAGTTGATCGAAGCCTAACCCAAACAGCTAAAAGATGATTCTTCTTCTTCATCTCTATCGGAGGTTGGATATCGTCATTGCCACTCTCACTCTATTTGCCGCTACTCGAAAAAGTTCTACTGAGCTACAATTGAACCACTCTCTCAAATTTTTCAACCATGACATTTTTCTTCTTCCGATATTTCTTCTTCCTTCTATTTTACCCTGCCTGATCAATCTAAGCAACTCGTATCCGCTGGCCTCTCATTATATATCCAAGATATTGCAGTTTCTTTATTTTTATATTATTAATTATTTCATAGTTTTTGTCCATCGCTAGCAATACTTCTACGTTTGTTTTTCTCTTCGTCCAAGATATTCTCAACATCCTTCTGTAACACTACATTTCAAACGCTTGAAGTTTATTTATGTGTTCTTGTTTTAGTGTCCAGCCTTCCAACCCATACTGCAGCACTGAAAATACATAACATCTTAGAATTCTCATTCTTAGTTCTAGAGTTATGTCTCTGCTGCACAGTATGGTTTTCAGTTTTACAAACGCACTTCTTGCCATTTCTATTCTCGTTCTTATTTCTGTTGTTTGTTCATTATTTCCTGTTATCCATGTGCCGAAGTATTTGTATTTTTGCACTTTTTCTAAATTCACACCTCGCAATTTTATGCTTATTTGCATGTTTTGTTTTTTAGTTATTACCATATATTTAGTCTTTTTGGTGTTCATTTTTAATCCGTGTTGCTCGCAAATGTTATTTGTTTCGTTCACTAGTTCTTGGAGTTCTTCAGCGGAGCTAGCTATGGTAGCAGTGTCGTCTGCAAATCTTATGTTGTTTACAGCTCTTCCGTTTATTATTATTCCCTTACTTTTCGTTAACAGTGCTTCTTTGAAAATCGATTCACTGTACACATTGAATAGTAGGGGTGACAAAATGCATCCTTATCTCACTCCTCTTCCTATTTCAATTTCCGGACTTGTTTCGTTATCTACTATTATTTGTGCGCATTGATTCCAATATAGGTTACTTATTATTCTTAAATCTTTGTTGTCTATGTTTTTTCTTCTTAGAATCTCGACTAGTTTTTCATGTCTAATTTTATCAAAAGCCTTCTCGAAGTCAACATAACAAACGTGTATATCGGTGTTAATATCTATATACCTCTGTGAAAGCACATTAAGTGCAAGCAACGCGTCTCTGGTGCCTATACCATTTCTGAATCCAAACTGACTATCATCTATCTCCTTTTCAAGTTCTTTATAAATGCGTCCGTGTATTACTTTTAAAAACACCTTGAGTACATGGCTTATCAAAGATATTGTTCTATATTCGCTGCAGTCTTTTGCATTTTTGTTTTTTGGAATAGCGCAAAAGGTGGAGAGTAACCATTCTCTGGGTATATTCCCCGTTTTATATACTGTGTTGAACAGATCTAACAATATATCTATGGTATCATCATTCATGCATTTTAAGTTTTCTACTGGGATTTGATCTGGACCTAGTGCTTTTCCATTTATGTTGTTTCTTATAGCTGCTTTTATTTCATCTTTCAATATCGTTAATGTCTCGTTATCTTCTACTTCAATCTCCATCTGCTCTACTCTATTGTCTTTAAACAGGTCTTTGATTTATTCTGTCCATTTTTTAAGTTTCTCTTGGGTGTCTAAGATTAGCATGCCTTTTGCATTCTTAAGCAGTGTCGGTTCTCTCTCTCTGTTACAATGAGTTATCTTTTTTATCTTTTTGTACATATTAAAACTATTGTTTTTCTCTGATACTCTTCTATTTCTTCACATTCTTCTTGCAGCCAAAGATGATTAGAAAATAATTATTAGAGTTACCGAATTACTTTTTTATATGTTTTCTCCAGGGTCATTTTCACCACGGGGTGGCGGTCAAGGCCCTCCCAGGAAAGCATGGGACCCTCATGTAGAGGAACAAATTTTGCTGCTGACAACCATTTGAACAACATAAAAAAACACACAAAACGATGTTACAAAATGGATTGTACATAAAACTCTAACAGAATAGTTACTTCACCCGTACCACGCTGAAAAAGTACACGCTATGTCTCCGGATGATTATCCCACAAGGCTTCAATACTCCAACTTGTTTATACTGCAACATAACCTAAATCTAAAATTTTCTTACCTTATTTTATTTACCGATGAGGCCGGTTTCACAAGAGATCGTATAATAAACTCACACGATTTATATTTTTGGGCTGATGAAAACCCGCACGCTATAAATCAAAACAAACACCAACAAAGATTTATCGTAAATGTGTGAGCTGGCATCATAGAAAATAACCTTATAAGTCTCTTTGTTCTGGAAGGAAGACTCAATGGAGATGTTTATTTACAATTTGTGAAGCAAAATTTAAATAATTTATTGCAAGACGTACCTCTTGGTACAAAAATGCGAATGTGGTACATGCACGATGGTGTTCCACCTCATTTTAACCGTATACTACGTCAACATTTAACTAACGTTTTTGGCCCTTGATGGATAGGTCGATGTGGGCCTGTTTTATGACCACCAAGGTCTCCAGACCTAAATCCCTTAAACTTTTACTTATAAGAACATTTAAAAGAAATGGTTTATTCAACACCAGTAGATACTAGAGAAAAATTAATGGTGAGAATAGCACAGAATTCTAACGAAGTCCGTAATAAAGCCGGAAATTATTTGCAGTGCAGAGGAAAAATATTCGAAGAACAAGAAAATGTATTAAAGTACGTGAAGCCCATATTGAACATTTGCCAAAATAACATTTAAATGTTTTCAATATTTTTGCATTTTAATAACATTGCAAATTAATTGAGCCCCGATCAACCTTTTGAAAGGTTCCTGGACTTGACAATGTCTGAGCTAGAAATCTTTCAGCATAACATCTTCTTGCTTTCGAAGAGTTAGACAGGGCTTCCCTATAAATTAAAGTACATTAGCATACCCTACGTATTTTATATTTTACCTGTTTGTGTTTAGCATTAGTAACTTTTTGAGTTTTTCGTATAAAAACCGATTTATCTCGGTTTTTTTATCGAAATAAATTAACAGTAACTTTTTTAAAGAGGAATGATCAAAGTATTTAAAAAAAATCGATTTTTTAGCACTGTAAAATGACAAAAATTAGGCCCAACGAGTGTGGCTGCAAGTTCATTCCTGACTTTTTTGGTGATCTAAACATCTAACGTAGTATAAGTTTAATGAGTTTTTATGGCCTTTATAAAATATAAAAAGTTAAACAGGTCGGTTCAAAACAGAGTCGATAAGGTAAATCGCTGGGTACCCTTTTAGGGCTCTGTATCTCTTTTAAGAAGCACTTCAGAAATTTTTTTTCTTTGATAAAGTAAGGTTATTTTGACCTATATATATATATATATATATATATATATATATATATATATATATATATATATAAAGAAAAAAAATTTCTGAAGTGCTCCTTAAAGGAGATACAGAGTCCTAGAGGGGTACCCAGCGATTTACCTTATCGGCTCTAAGTTTTGAACCAAGACTCATTAGACTTATACTACGTTATATATATATATATATATATATATATATATATATATATATATATATATATATATACACATGTCAGTTTTGCGGACTTCTTCTAAATGAATTGATGTTGTCGTCGATAAATGATTTTTTTAAATTTTAGGATAATTTTATTAATAAAGAAGCAATTTTTTCATCGAAAAACAAATTTTGCGCTTCTCACCTGAGCCATTTTGACATAAATAAAAATTTCGAAATACCAAACATTCACAGCTATATTCTATTAGAATTTTTCTTGTTTTTAGATTTCATATGTTTCCACTTGTTGCATTTATAATTATTGCAATTTGTGATTGTATAAACTTGCAATGGAACAATGCTGCCGTTCATTTTTTAATAAAGAAATTTAATTCATTGCTAAAGTGTATACTATTAAATAAAATAACAACCATAAATTATTCTTTTTTTAAATAACTAGAGATGATCCCTTAATTTTTAAAAATTTCATAGAGAACACAAAATTTTCAACACGCTCAACATTTTTTTTCATAGTTAAATCTCATAAAAATCCCACAAACCAATCGCACTCAAAGTTGGCATAAATGTCAAGGACAATTGTTGTTAAATTATCACTTTAAAAAAAATATTTGGATTTTTTTTAACAAAGGATATATTTCAAATTACTGAACTGAATGTACATATGTTAAAATTACAGCTATAATTTTTAAAATTTACTCATTGCATATCCCCATTTTGCCAACAAATTCCTGCTTTTTAAAACCCATCGCTTACACGGATAGGAACATACATCTATAAATTAAATATCAGTGAGAATAGCATAGTAAGCTTAATTCATTCTAGCCAGTATATTTACGGAGTTCATTTGTTCGAAACAAAGGAATAAATGGACTGCATTTGCATTGATAATCCGATGAGTATACTCAGATTTTGTTCAGTTCGGGCTATTTTCCTATTAATGTTTTATTTTATTGGCAGGTGTTAATATCGGCAAATATTTCATTAAACAGTTGATTTAGAAACGTTTTAGACGTTTAATTTAATCAACTACATTATCGAAAAGCGATTTCTGATTATAACCTCCGTTAGACTTCAGTGAAATCACAAATAAATAGACTTTTACTGAAAATATCACGCATTTTCAATGTTGATTAAAATAAATTAGGTAGTAGCTTCCCAGAAAATATTTTCTCGTGTAAGGCAGTGCTTAGAACAACAAGAATCAGTCAGATGAGTATTCAAAGTTGTGATTTTAAGCAGCATAAAAACTTAATTCTGTAGACAGTGGAATTTAGTTCAGTTTGGAAAATTTCGTACAAATTGAACTTTATAGTTTGATATAAAATTCGCAATCTCATTTAAAATAGATAATCAGCATAAATATGTTGAATTCGTTAAAACTATCGGCATCAAATGATTTGCGGCTAAGTAGGATGTAAAAGACCCCACGAAGCATAAACTTTGATGATCAAAGAGCACGGCTTTTATTCTTACATCATCTCTACACTCTTCCTAATAGCATCAAAAAGCATATACCCTCAACAATTCACCTTAAGCTAATTGGAGTTGACATCTTACTGTACCACTCCGCTAACAATCAACACTTCCTTCAACTAAGCTTGAATAGCCTCTTTCCCTGGTTTCACTCCATTGCTCTATCTTTTTTTCCTTCCAAAATCTTTCATTCTACATTTTTATTGGTATTTGACAAGCATCTCAATTCGAATGTTTTATTCAATATATAAAATGCTTCAATGACCTAAATATAATCCGAATGCTAGTAAATACCAAATCAGGATCAGACAAGATATCTCTACTAAAAACATACAAATCCCTAGTTCGATCAAAATTACACTGTGGAGGCAAAATCTCCTCATCAACCTCTACCTCTAAAAATTGAACTATATGTATAACACAGGTATAAGGCTATCCATAGGTACATTTCATAACAGGCCAGCCAACAAACTGTACTGCGAATCTGAAATCCCATCCATTAAACATAGCAGCATTCTTAATTATGGAAGTTCACTTCACTTTCGACCCTCCATCTCACATTACAAAATATTTTTCAAACCCCCCAACACTTTAACCCCTTCGAATAAATACCCCCCTTTTATCTATACTAATTTTACGGCGATCCCAAAAATCTATCTATAATCTTCCCTCCTATAGATGAGATAAACTTGTTCCCTTCATAGCGCCGTATTAACTATAACTTTGAACTCTGCCCATTAAACCTGAACTGAAACTAAACTCTCGCTATTAAATGAGAAAAAGTAAACCCTATGCTGATTCAATCATCGTACCAACAAATTATACAAATAATATACAATACCAACAAACAGATATTTACTGATGGTTCCAAAAAAAGACAAATCAGTTGGCACATCATAGAATAAAAAAAATCCTAAAACAAATTTAATCCGTTCATGAATTAGCCTCTTCCTTGCGGCCGAGCTAACCTCAAAGCCATACAATATTTCTTAAACACCACCAATACAAAATGGGTAATCACAGTTTCCCTTAACTTCAATAAAGTCATTGAATCATATAACTCTAAATATCTAATTGCACAAGAAATTAAAACTCTTCTAAAATACTTTCATATCAAAACCAGTCCTACTCCTTCCTATGGATGTCGGACCATACTGGGATCTCACTAAATACTAAAGAAGACAACCTCGCCTCTAAACTTCAAAACTTACTCAACAAAATACTTTGCCTCCAAGATTTGAAAAACTCTCTTCAATACTTAGAACGTAAACTTATTCAACTCGATTGGGACCTACAAGACTGAGATAATAAATTACGAACAATTAAAAAGGCCTTCTTTACTCACACTCCCCTTCCCTTGCCTTGCAAGACAAGACCTAATCGTAATGACCAGGCTCCGCATTGATCATATCAAGCTAACACATGAAAACTTCCTAAATAAATCTCTCATTCCCTACTGCTAAACGTATCCAACCTCCTCAACATCATAACCTCATGTAAAATATATGATCAACTCCCTTTTCGTCAAACGCATAGTAACGAAATTGAAACCCTTTTCTCTTATCAAAAGTCCAACATTGTAATTGCATTCACTAAAGCCATTGGAATAGATAATCTAAGACAAGGAAACAAATGTCGATACATATATCTCTCTTTCTCTCTGTTGTATTCATTCATTCAACTATAGATCATTTATAAAGATTTTTGGTACAATAGTTTTTTTGATTTGCTAAGGAAAATATATTAAAAATTCTATAAAAAAAATTATACAGGCGTGTAAAATAAGTACAAAAAATTTTTAACATTTGGAAGATAATTTCTCAATTTTTTCAATTAAAATTTAATTACTTTAATGAAACATAAAACTATCTGTCCCCTGGTCTAGTGACACAAATCCTGCTAAGACTCGGAATGCAGACCCAGGGGTAATAAAAGGAACATAATATATATTTTAAAGCGTATAATTTTTACAACAGAATTTTAATTGGGTTTTATTGCTGCTTTAGTAAGATAATTAAAGATAACAAAGCATAATAACAGGTAATAATTGGATAAGAAACCTAGTTTATATTATACATAAATATTGTAGAACATGGAAGAGTTATTTTTATTTGCACTTATATTATTACTGACTTGCCATAATTTCTTGAATATGTATATATATATATATATATATATATATATATATATATATATATATATATATAATTTGTTTTGTTTTTCTCTGAATTGTGGTCCGTTAAAGCAGGGATCAAAATATAATAGTGGTGTGTTATTTTTCTATATTTTACATTTTTTAAAAGCTTAACGTTTCGATAATTTATTTTACCTTCGTCAGAATATACAGTGTGAAGGTAAAAACAATTGAGTATTTTGTTGATATAGCTATCAAATTATTTACATATTGTGTACTTACCTTGAACAATAATTCACGAACCAACATTGCACTCACTGTGTGTAAATCAATTTAATATTATATTATATTGGAAGTGTAGATTTCGTAAACTAACAGAATTAATATGACCACGTATGTCATCTTGAACTTAGAGTAGTACTGAAAAGACCAGATGGGATCTTTTTGTGTAGTAATAAAGATTTTTTTGGATATTGAAGGTTTAAGGGGTCTAGTCCAAAAGTGCGATGCTTTTTTGGTTTTAAAATTAGAAACCATTAAAAAATATAATTCTAAAATCAAAAACTCATTATTAAATTACACACATTAAGATTATTTAGACTTATTTATTATTTATGGAGAAAGTGATAGAGTTATTTCAAGAACATGCGATACATTCGCGACCCGATATCCGAAGAAACAGAAAGCAACACTACCAACTGTTAAAATGATTATAATAAACTTTCAAGAACTTGGGGTATATAAAAGCTAAAATAAATAGAAATAGACCAGTTGTTAATAAAATATGACATTCCAAACATTTTTCGCACCTAAGCACGAACTCTTCATGGGTGGCTCTTCTTACTGACTGATTAAATTCTTCAAATGCTATTCTGACGCGCTGCATTCAATCTTTCATTCTGTGTGTGTGTATACTTTATACGTGTCGCACCAAACGATCCTCCTGGTGCGACACGTGGTTTTCGTTGCCAATCTAGCAACAAGCCTAGTTGCTTTGTACCGAATAATGCGACCCCTATCCTTTGGGCAGCGCGTTTTGTGTATTCGATTTTACAGATTTCTATTTTTATTCACCGTCGCGCCACCACATGGCGGTTTTTACAAGTTTTGTCAATCTATGTAGTTCTTGTGTTATCGAGTGAACCATCGAGATGTCGCCTTTGTCGTCCTATTTGCTGTTTTTAATCATAAATTCAGTTTTATATGATACAGAGGCGAGATGATGGTTTGTACCGACTGCGGTGGCCTGACGAGTCCCACATTAGGACGAAACAGCGCTGTCGCCATCTGTCGGACCCGGAGTTCTTTCCATACTTTGGAATGCTCCGCACTTTTTAACATGAGAATAGTATAGATTGACACATTTCAGGTCTGCTATGCCAAAGATTTTATTTTTTCTGTTTTTACATTACACGGACAAGAACTTTATTTATTTATTTTCTATTTATTTGGCTTAAAAACATAGGAGGATCGTTTGGTGCGACACGTGGCTTTCGTTGCCAATCTAGCAGTAAGCCTAGTTGCTTTGTACCGAATAATGCGACCCCTATCCTTTGGGCAGCGCGTTTTGTGTATTCGATTTTACAGATTTCTATGTTTATTCACCGTCGCTCCACCACATGGCGGTTTTTACACGGACAAGAACTTTATTTATATATATATATATATATGTATATATATATATATATATATATATATATATATATATATATATATATATATATGTGTGTGTGTGTGTATGTATATGTATATACAAAGTATATAGCGTTCCCTCATTCACCAAACTATGGCTCCAAGATCTATTAAATTAAATTCAAAAATTTATTGAAATTTCAAATGCAATTCCTCGATAATTCTTGGCTGAAATTTAACAAGTAAATTAATTTTGGAAGGGTAATTTTAGGAGCTTTAAAATAAGCTGCCACTTGACCCTTTTCCATTTATGGTTGTAAGGGCTGAATCCTTCCTCGTTAGGAAGTTGAAATAGTAAGGTCGTAAATACATTTAAAGGGTCTTCTCTGTTAATATATTTTTTTATTTAACTTAAAACTTCCTTTTTTCTTTGCTTCGTTTAGGGATATACAATAGCGCCAAAATGTTTCGAAGACATAACATGAATATTTTTTCAACGCACTGAATAAATTAGAGTTTACCAAAAAATATATTATGGTAACGAAGGACTAGGGGAATTCGGCCGCGTCCTTATAGAAATATTGTAACTAAGAGTTCTGACATATCCTTTAAGAAATATTATTTCGATTAGTCATATTTCTAATAAAATTCTAAACTTATGATACAGTATATTCTATTATTGTATATAGATAGAATTGAAGTTAGTAATATTTGAACAGTGGATATGTTACCAAGTAGTTATTAAAGAATTGAAAGTAATTAGTGAGACGTGATAATATTGTTTGGATCCTGTGAGTGAAAATAAAAAAATAGAAAATCGTAACAATACGTAACATGTGTAATTTGCAAAATTCGCTGTTCTAGATTGATAACATATAAATAGAGGGATTAACAGGAAACTAATTAAAGCATTTACTATAACTGAACACCAGCTTTCGACAAAGGAACCAAAATTCATCAAAATCAATTTTTTGGAGACAAAAAAATAGAGAATAGCTTGAAATTATAAATGCCATGAAAAACAGAAATAACTACGCTATAATTGAGTGACTATTCCATCTTATTGTACGTACTGATCTCGAAGAATGAAGTTTCCTGAAGTTCTTAATGTAGTTACAGGTGAAATATTAGAAAGTAGTTCCAACATAACACATTTCAAACTTGAAAAAAACGATTTCTTATAGTACTGCATTAACTTTTATACAAAATATAAACTTCTAAAACTTCTTAAATTTTAATAGAAAATAAATATCGATTCCATTATCTTCCTATTAGTATTCCGGATAAATGGCATTTACCTCGAAGCGAAAACTGAGGGATTAGATGGTAAAAGTCTCGCGGGATCTTTTAGAATAGGTAATTTTTGCAAGAGATTTAAAATTAGGATTAAATAGAGGCAGCTAAGGTCAGAACTAAAGTTAGAAAAAGATTTTTATAGTGATTTTTTGAACTAAAATATTTTCTAGACTAGAATAAATTTATTTTTTAAAAAAGGATGGAATTTTTAAAAAATCGTTTGGACATGTCGACTTTGTTTTTTACAAATCTTTTTCCAATATAATAAATTTTACAGGATGACTTCAACGAAGCTCTACTTTAATCAATTTAAATTTTCTAACTAGTGACACCCAGTTATATATACACTTTTAGACTCTGCAAAATTCTGAACAAATTTTCCTATTTCATATCCTATACTTCAATGTAACTGTTTTCCATATATCGACAGTTAAAACTTGAAATGAAACACGATAATTATTTACCAGTATAACTGAATTAATTTTAACTGAAAATAAATTTTACCGAGGCAGAGAAGATACCCCATTAAAACATTCTATTTCCACCAGATGGTGCCCCATCACATTACGCAACTGAAGTTCGTGCCTTTCTTAATGATATTTGCGCAAACAGATGAATTGAAAAAAGGGAACCTGTTGGCCGCTGAGGTCTCCAGAATTAAACCCTCTTGATTTATTTTTGTTGGGTTGTCTTAAAGGTAAAGTTTTCCAACCTAAACCATGTGATACGGAAAACTTAATGCATTGGATTATTCAAGAAATCGAATTAATTCCTATATAAAATTTTTTTTTTAAAAAATTGAACCAACTTCTAAAAGTGCGCTAAAAAGTGAAAAATAGCTAGAAATTTTTATATGAAATTGAGTTTATTAAGTCGGCGCCAAACTAATACCTGACAAAAAGTGATTCGCATAAACGGATTAAAAATACTTTGTTTGTAATTGCTTTCTTACCATAATTTGTATATACTAGTAGTTATTTATTTCATTTAGAAATAATTTGGCGCCGACTTCAAAAATTTCAATTTTATACAAAAATTTCTAGCTATTTTTCACTTTTTAGCGCGCTTTTAGAAGTCGGTTCAATTTTTTTTTATAAAAATTTTATTTTTCCATTTTTACTTTTGAATTCATTATGATATCCATAAATTATTTTAACTAAGTGCTAATCCAGATTAGTGTATCTCGCAAAAACTCCAAGGTGTCAAAAAAAGTACCCATTTTATCCATAATTGTAAACCACCCTAAAATGAACCACTAAAAATTCTTTGATTCTTAGAGTTTTCCAAACACCAATGAAATTGTGTCAAACATTTATTTAGTCTGTCATAGTAAATCCACTATCTTAAAATTCAAATTAATTTTAGATTAGTAATATAGGCCCCAAAACCTTCCAATATCGATATTTAAAGAATTTGAGACGTAAATTTCTTAGCCCGATATATTTTATATTGAATATTGAGCTTGTATACGCCCCAAGAACCCCGCAATATTAATTTTAGATGAAACTGGAAAATGTGAAATTTTTAGTCCTTCATATTGTATCTTATCAACCTAATAGTTGTAAAAAATTTACCTCATATTCGTAATACACCACCCCCCAACCCTCTAATACCAAATCTGAATCTAAACCCTTTAAAGCCCCCTAGTACCAATTTTAGATGAAATCCAGAAATTTAAAATTTCTAAACGGCATATTGCATCTGACATATTAGATTTTCTTAACATAATTTTATATTCGCTATTTACATCCCCAAAAACGATTCAGTTCCACATTTGAACAAAATCGAAAAATGTAAAATTTTTATTCAGCTATATTGCGTTCGCCATATTGACTCCAGAAAAAAAACTATTAAATTCATAATTTACACCCTCAAGAACCCTCTATATCAGTTTTGGAGAAAGTCGAAAAATGTAAAATTTTTAGGTCACTATATTGATTCCGCCAGACTGAGTTTTTCAAAAAATATTGTAATTTCGTAATTAACACTAACAAAAATCCTCCAATACTGACTTTAGACAAAATCGAGAGATGTAGAATCTTTAATTCTCCATCCCAGATCCGCCATATTTAACTCTTTTTTTTTAAATAATATCAAATTGGTAATGTACTAGCATATCAATTTTGAAAAAAATCGGACAAAATTAAATTTTTATCCACCATATTGGATATGCCCTATTGAATTTTTTTAAAATAATTTTAGATTCGTCATGTGGGGCCCCGAAAACTCTTCCGTATCAATTTTGGTAAAAATCGGACAAAATAGATTTTTTTGTCCGCCATATTGGATCCGCCATATTGAATTTTTTAAAAATAATTTCAGATTGGTTGGGTACAACCCCGAAAATTCTTCCATACAAATTTTGGAGAAAATCGGACAAAATTAATTTTTTTGGTCGCCATATTGTAAGCGCCATCTTGGATTTTACTACACTAATGTCATCTAAAAAAATATGGGACCACTGCAGCAACTTCCTGAATATAACGTAAAAAATTTAATTCAAATCGGTGCAACCGTTCCGGCGTAATCGGTGTACATACATAAAAAAATACATTGTCGACGAATTGAGGACCTCCTTCTTTCAGAAGTGGGTTAAAAAGTAGTCATAAATGTTCAGAATAAATTTATAAATCGCTTAGGTTACTGTCAATTAACCAATGGTAAAATAACTGTTGTTACTACTTCATTTTGAGTTTTAACTCTCAATCGATAGGAAACAGGTACATTTCAAAATTAAAATGTTCAGAATTTTACAGAGAGACTAAAAGTGTACAAAAAATTGGGGGTCAATATTTAACAAATTAAAGATAATTATAGCAGCTTCTTTCGAGTCGCCTTGTATGATTCAACATATTGAAAAAAATTCGTACTAAATAAACAAAGTTGACATGTTCGAATAATTTTTCAAAAAACTAATGAATTTATTCCAAACTTTACGTCCTCATTGTATAGAGTGGCATAAAAGTACCGGAATGATTTAATAATTCAAAAACAAAGGTTCATGGAAAAAAACGTTTAAAATAAAAGTTTTAGAAAATCGAACTGTGCATTTATTGACGGCCTTAACTTATTTTCATTACAGAAATGCATATCTGGAAAAAATTTCCCATCCATTGGTATAAATAATATATAGAATCAAATCATATCTAAAGGTCGCTTGAAGGTGAAATATCCTTTTTCCATGAATTGGTATAAAATATATCAAAAACTTGAAAATGTAGCCAAATTTTTTAAAGTTGATTTTTCTAGTGGAAACATGTTCAACCGCGGAAATAAAAAGAGCGGAAAATTTTACTTTGATATATGGCCATTAGATCTTTGACCTCTAAAGGTCATATTAGGATCATAAATAAATCTTAAACATCCAGTCTTACTTAATTGATCACTAACCGCTGACTATAACTCACGTTGAATCGATCACTAATAACGAAAATTTGCCAACATTTATTGGTTTTGACTACTAAAATTTTGACTATCAAGTTATTTCTCAGTTAATTGGCGAAAATTCAGTTGGTGCAGTGGTTGTTCCAATAATCTTTTCCCGAATAAATGAAGAGCAACCGCATGTGGTAATGGTTTTTGATCTCATATATTATCCATTCTGCAATAAAAAAAGGTCTTTTTATTAAAAAATTAACTTGACGTTCAAATGACCCTAAAGGTTATGGTCAAAAATCAAGATCACCAGGAAATGCATCGCTGGATTTCCTAAAAGTTTTGTATTAAAAATTTTTCTCCATAACCCTTTGTTTTTGCATTATTCACTCTGTATATGTTCGTATTAGTACACACTTTCAAATGCGGTGTGGTATTTCGAAAATTTTGCAAATAGTGTCTACAAAATTGCGCCAAAACCATATATGCCAACAAAAATTGAACGGCAAATATATCTGATGGGGCTTAAAATTATTGTTTTGATACCCAATTCCAAACATCATTTTATTGAAACTGTCCAGAATGGCGGCTTCGCAATAAATCGGTATTCAGCCAGTTCGTAGAATCATCAGCAAAATACGACTATTAACCAAATTTAATAGCACTTGAAAATACGCCTTAAACCTCAAAATATTCGCAGGAAGATGCACTTCCAAATATCATTTGGCCCTCTAAAATTCTCCAAAATAACGGCAGTTCTCAGGGTTACGTCATCACCAAAAATGGCTTTCCACGTATGCAATCGGATATCTTAGACCCACCCACTTCCTTTGTGACACATCAGTGGGGGAGGGGAATAACTCTGAATGTAAATAAACTCAAGCTCTTTGTGGAACTTTATGCTCTTTGGTTATGAGCGTTTGGAACCTTGAGTTTGTGGCCATTGATATGCCTGACTCAGATGGTTAGTCTATTGTCTGGGTTATTTGAGACTCGCGGTTCCTTAGGTATGTGGGCTAGGGGGCTTGGTTTTGAGAGGCTATTGATTGAACACTGCCCCCCTCCTAAAAAAATATAGTTTTAGATCCGCCACTGGTCTCTACACAACTTTCAAATTGAATTTTGGTCTTATACTTAAGCAAAATTGAAGATGGCTGGGGCGGTCACTAGATGTTATACTGTGTTACAAGAAAAGTACAGGGATATAAATAAAACTAATTTTTGGATACGTAATATGCGGGAGACTTGAAAATTGATTCCATTTTGAAGCTACCATTTTAAAGAATTTGTGAGGGCTAAGCGTTGTTGAACAGTGCGTATTCATAAGAATATTTTGAGCCTAGGGTATTTCAACATCATTAATTTTTGTTAGCAGCTGCATTTTCCTGAAAATCTTTAGATTTTGCGTCAATTTAATGCCGCCATTTTAAAAAATTTCAATGAGCTAAGCGAAGTTTGAAAATCGGTATTCTTATGAACATTTTAATACCCGAACCATATATTTTAAAGTCATTAATTAGTTAGTAGCCACATTCTGCTGATAATCTTGCTAATTCGCTAAAAATAAATTTATTTGAATCCGCCAATTTAAAAAATTTCAATTGGACACGCGACGTTTTAAAATGGACATTCATTGGAATTTGGAATTACGCAGCATTGATTTTAAAGCCTCTGATTTTAGCTAGCAATCGCATTATGGAAATTATCCTGCAAGTTTGCTGGACACCGCGCCATTTAAAATAATTTCAAAGGAACGAACGACATTTGACAGTGGGTATCAATACGAAAATTCTAAACCGTATCACATATCTTTTCAGGACTTTGATTTTTGTTAACAGCTGTATTTGACCAATGAAACTACTATTTCGATGAAAGCAGGCTTCATTTTGTAATCGCCATATAAAAATTTTTTAAAACGCTATTAGGCACTTAAAGTGCCATCGCACGTATTAAGTCATGAGTGAATAATGTGGTAATATTTTACATTCCACCATGTCTGAAAGTCACTCGATCCTGATCGCATTTGTGAATCCAAGAATCCATTTATTTCAATTCGATGAGCGCTAAACATTTTCTAAGAACATTATCAACATTTTCATCCACCTCTAGTCACCACCTGCATACTAAGTCACCTAATGCCAAAACTATGAAGATGGTTTTGCCAGTGATAATGTCCTGACTGACTCCATAGCACTACAATCCAGGGTGGGTCTTGGCTGCCTCGACTATCTGCCTCCACCTAGAACGGTCTTGTGCCAGCTCCCTCCATTATCGCTGGTCAACTTCAAGGATAGCTAGATCCTTGTGGATGTTATCTCTCCATCTAAGCCTCTGATCCTCTTTTTTGTGGAGTGGAATTATTACCCCTTCTTTCTATTCATCAGGAATGATTTCTTGATTCCAAATTTGTTTCACGAGGTTAAATATTTGTGTGATTAGATCGTTCCCTCCATGTTTCAGACTTTTTGCCAAGATATTATCTCGACCTGCCGTTCTGTTATTTTTGAGCTTCTTAATGGCTCTAATGGTCTCTTCCATGGATGGAGGTGGGATATTAACCTCTGCCGTAGCGAATACTGTAGCTTCAGGTTCTTCCTGCGTCGACACATTTAGTAGTTCATCAAAGTAGCACATCCACCTGTCCAGTACCTCCATTTTTGAGGCGGTGATTGTGCCATCGTTCAGCTTTAGCATTGTGGCACTTCTTGGGCGGAATCCCTTTTTATGCCTCCCCACTTCCTTGTAGAACCTCCTAGTATTGCCGTTCTGAAATCAGCCTGTAAGTTAAGTACTTTTTCTGTCTCATGTTCTTTTTTCTTTTTCCTGATCAATTTACGTAGCTGTGTTCTTAGTTCGTTAAACCTAATTGTTGTCTGCTCTGATGGGCTATGAAGTATTTTAATTCGTGCCTCTGTTTTGATGGCACCAAGATTTTTGCATTCATCATCAAACCAGGGATGTCGGCTGGGTTTTGGTTTGGGACCCAATACACTTCCGTTTGCTTCCCTGATGCTTTCCTTTATGTGCTTCCAGCTAGTTTCTATATTGTCAGTTTCTGCTATACTGCTAAGGTTCCGGGAGATTCTGTTCTTGTATGCTAGGCATATTTGTGGGTCTCGTAGTTTATTCGTGTCGTGTTGTGCCTCTGTTCTGGATTTATTGTTTTTATGTGAAGATATGCGAGTTCTAACTTTGGCTGCCACCAACAGGTGATCGGAGTCTGCTTCGGCCCCTCTGTAGCTTCTCACATCTATTATATTGTTGGCATGTCTAGAGTTGACCAGTACATGGTCTATTTGATTTCTGGTAACGCCGTCATTCGAAATCCACGTTTGTTTGTGTATTTGTCCTGTAATGTATACAAACGATTTCGTGGATACCAGAGTGGTCCAGGACCTACACGAGCCTCATTTTGCAGCCATTCTTTATCAATCTATCAGACATATTTGTACTCAGAGACCAATCGTTAAGAGCAGCCCTGCTATCTAAGCATATATTTATGGAATTTCTGTTTATGTTTTTCATATTTCAATATAGCATAAATTTCTGCTTAGAAGACTGTAATCTGTTGTCCAAGAGAGTAAGACTTTCTTTGCTCTCGCCAAACACTTTAACTCCTTTTCCTTGTTGTCTAGATATATCTGTAAACTACCAAGGCCCATTTCCGAAAGATTTTGCTTTTCATTACATTTCCAAACAGTGGTTAGGTTTTATAACAGATATCAAGTATTTTGTTACAGGAGGAGTGATGCGGATCTCTTCATCATTGTTTTCAGATTTAGGTACGAGTGTAACCACCAGTTCTGGCCTTTAGCTACCGTATGCAACTAAAATTATAGACAGTCATCAATTCTAAAATGTAACAACTTATTCAAAGACATATGTTGAGATATGTAGCTATTAGGATATTAAAATATTTACGTAATATAATTTTTGCGATGGCCTATTAGCACTCCAATCCACATATATTTTCCCAAAACCCTACGATACTCCAAGGTCAAAACTTCAACAATATTCGTCAATATATTTGATATAAAGTGCCCAAAGGTTACATTTATCACTTACAATTTGTATTGGCATTTTATATTGACGACTTTAACAGATTCTCAAAAGCTTGTATGAGTATAAAGCTTTGAATTTCTTCTTAACATTTTCGTATACTTTCATTATTTGAAAAGCTTTTAAATGAAAAGAATGGTATTTATACGCTCCGTGAAATCTTGTCTTCGGAAAATATAGTATAGCTTCCTGGTTTACTTACACAAAATAAAAATAATGAATAATATAATAAAAAAAATCGGTCAAGGTCTAGTAGGACTCGGGCGCCTAGTTTTTCATGCCATCCAACCTATTAGAGAATATTGCGCCATGCAAATTTTTACTTAAAAAGTTTTTTATCAAAAACTAGCGACCCGCCCCGGCTTCGCACTGGTGCAATGCTGATACTAAATACACTACAGAAAAACTGTGACTATTTATTTTATTTTTACAACAATTATTACATCGGCCTCCGACGCGCTATTTATAGGCACGCTGCCGCCGCCCCGGTCGGCCAGTACCACCGCAAGCGCTACTTCCCGCAATTTTAAATCTGTAATATCTTCGAAAATATTCATTTAAATCTTGTGCTGTAAAGGACCATATAGATCTATATTAAATCAACAATGTATTTAAGCTATTTAATTGGATAAGGATTAATGCTGTATTGGTTAAAATCGCTTCAAAATTTGCCATTATTTGTCGTAAAAAGTAAATGACAAAAAAATGTTATTGTGGGATATCCATGAGAGATAGACATATACCATCGCGGAGTTTTCTGTAGACCTTTTCAATGTGTACAAATAATTAGTACATTATTTTGATAAATCTCGTAGGGTTCAGCCTGCGTTTGCAATGTAAGCGGAAAAAAATATGATAATTAACGACATCACATTAGAAACCTCAAAAATAACAGTATTTCTCCACTATTTAATGGATGTTATTATACATATAAACCTTCCTCTTGAATCACTCTATCTATTGAAAAAAACCGCATCAAAATCCGGTGCGTAGTTTTAAAGATTTAAGCATGCAAAGGGACATAGGGACAGAGAAAGCGACTTTGTTTTATACTATGTAGTGATTAAGTGATATGAGTGAACGTATTTTTTCAATCTGGAAATTTTTGATACATTCTCGCTTATAAATCAAAAACTATCCAGAAGTACATAAACTGGAACAGTTATAGAATGCATCAATGCCCGCATATAATTCCCTATTTGATCTAGTTGAAAAAAATCTTTCGGCTACGTTTCTAAAGAAAAAAACGGTATTTTCTATGATTCAGACAGACACCAAAGTATACTATAAAAGTTCCTTAAAACGCGTTGAATTAAAGCGAATTACCCTTAAGGCGCTATTAGAGTCATCGAACTTATAAATTAAACTGCGTGGTATTCAGGATTCCTAACTAGGATGTATTACTGGGGAGATCTTTAGACCTCGCCAATTATACCGTCCTTAATTAAATCCTAAGTTAGTTACCGAGGAGTAGTCAATCACGCTAGAATTTACCACGGCCTCCTCGCTTTATAAGCACGTAAAAATAAGCATTGTGGTAGCGGCTGATTGTATGAAAATAAAGAAAAAAGAAATGCTGAGCTCTGTACCACGCATGCGATATTGAAAAGAGATGGAGAAAGGTCTTCTGTCTTCTCTGTTTCTATTGGCGATACACTTTCACTTACACGATGCCCTATGTATCCTCTACTATATCTCTAATACCTCTATGGTCGCTAGAGGCAGACTACACTAAATCATTTCCTAATTATCGTTCTATGTAAGGAAAATTGTCATCACCCGGTCATCCTAATGAGGTTCTTGTCTGCCCTAAATGCTATTACACTGAATTTAATTTCTTTCTCGGTTAGTATAACTGAATATCGGATGGTCTAATAACGCCTTAAGAAGATATTCTGCCGCTAATAGCACATTTTTTGGACAAACTCTTAAGTTGGTGAAAAAAAATTCAATAAACTATTCGAAAAAACTTTCAAAGATGTTTTTTATTTAATGTTAGGATATCTTAGTTTTAAAAATGTAAAGTTGTTTTATAATAATATTCATCCACGGATGTTTTTCTATCGAGACAGCGGAGCACGGTAGATGGATATCTATCTCGCAGACAGCCATCAATTAAACATTCAGCGGTCAAGCGATCCCTAGCGTAAATATATCCCATAAGTACACTAAATACTCTCGGGTGAGATATCCCTCTCGGCGCCGCTAATTCCTCTCTGAACTATTTAATGATTTGACTGTCCGGTATTCAAGGCATCCATTGCTTATCGGTCTCGAGCGTCACCTCCTGGATTAACGTGGTAGAGGGCTCACTTGCAGTGGGCAGCTTGTTGGATAAACGGCAAGCCAGGGGTCATTTGCGAGTATTAGTTACTGGATGCAGGCTGTCATATTTGTAATGTAAAAAAATTGGGCTAGGTTATGAAACAAACGATTTTAAAATATCATGTACCCTGTATTCCATACTTTACAATATAGCCTAAAACTAACGTAACAATCTAAGATTGAAGGCAATATAAACAAAACCAAATATATACGGGGCAAAAGTATACTTGTGCAGTGATATTTATGACGCTGTTCACGGCGTTTGATACTAATCGGGCAGTGGCAGTTCAGTAGATGGCAACCCAGCGGTATCGTTCACGACTCTGTTCATTGTGTCTCGTATTAGAAATTCGCAACGCTATTCACGAGGTCTCGTTCTAAAATCCTCGATGCTAATCACGGCGCCTCGTACTAAAGTATACTATTCGGCTGGCTAGGGTATGTTCTATCTTGGCGGTAACCCAGCATCGATCGACGATGTGTTTGTACTCGGTGGTTCATTACGCGGCGGGGGTATTAGTAGTGCTGTAAAACCCTCTCATGACGGGGGAAGATAGTTGTTATGCTCCTTTAATGATGAGACTTGTCGGTAAATACGTTCCTGGTCATTACGAAACTAAATGAAACTGACGGCATGTAATCCGTGTATATATATATATATATATATATATATATATATATATATATATATATATATATATATATAGGCGCGGTAGGATATAAAGAAAGGAACCGACACTGCCCGTTCTTATAAGGATCCACGACAGTGTCGTTAGAATAGAACGATAATGCCAGTTCTTATAGGAGTACTCGACAATGTTAACCAATAATAATAGGATGTTAGAGAATGGACCGATACTGTCCGTTCTTGTAAGGTTCCTCAACAGTGCCAGTAGAATGAAACAACATTGCCCGTTCTTATATGGGTCCTCGACAATATGAGTCACTAGCGGTAGGATGTAAGAAGAAGTGAGATGATGAAACATCCTATACACAGAAGCCTTACTTCACCTACAACAACGTAAAATTCTCTGTGAACAATTTTTTTGTGCAAGGGAAATCTTGCATAGACACCACCAGTAAGTGTGAAGATAGTGCTAAATTCTTACGCTAAAAGCTCCTGACTGAGGGTCCCATGATTCCTGTGTCCTTGCTGGTTGTGGTTAGGCCACGATCCACAATGATCCGCAGTCCTCTAGGTTATCGGGCTGATGGGCCTTTTACAAACCTCCTGTCTTCACAGCACTGGAGTTTCCGCTTCAGGTGCCGATGCATCCATTGTTTCACATCCTTAAACTGCGTTTCTTAGAGGATAGGAAATCTTGCCACAGAGTGTGAAGGTAGCGCCGGATTCTTACAGTCTAAAACCCCCCTTGGACGTAAGGTCTCCACGATCCTTTAGTCTCCCTTGATGGCATCAATGGATGTTATCAGTGAGTGTTCTTTAGGTTGCCGGGCCAATGGCTCTCTGATCATCACAGCATTGGTGTTTCTGCTTTAGGTGGCGGGTGCACCCACTGCTTCGCATTCTCTTACATTTCACATACAATGTAAGGTTGGCCTCTTAACTAATTATCCATAAGCTAATGGGGTGCAAGGCCTTAAATAATTTCTGATTGTCGGTCGATCGTTCTCGCAGACCCTCTACTATGCCGGCAGGTGATCGCTTGAGAGTTCATGCACATAGTACTTTGGTATATGGCTCGGAATTATCATATCGGAAAATCTTATTTGCCGTCATGGCGCGGTATAACTAATTAAAGAACAGTCGTGTCAAAGTTTAAATTAATTTAAAAAATTACTAATCTTATTAAAACTAAATAAATTTATATTTTTTTGTCAATTTTTTTATAAAAAGTTTTGAATTAGTGATTTACCAACCAGTTATTTAAATTGTTATAGAAATAATAATAATTCCAAACATAGATGTTTAAACACATAGATATATAATGTGACAATATGTTTTAGTTGTTGTTTAAAAATTTTAAAAAAGTAGACAAAAAAAGAGCGCACAAACAAAACACATATATAATACTAACACAAGAACTCAATTTACTAACAAAAATAGTAGTTTTGTTCGAAAAATAAGAGCATAAATATTAAAAAGTTCTATTTGTGTCATCGCATTAAAAATTATAAGTTTATCTATGCCTTAACCTAAAGTATCAGAAATAAATCCAGGAATGTATAAAGGAGGTTTAGGTAATCTATAAATTTTTTGCCTTATATATTATTGGGAAATACTATTTCAATATATGTGTAAATATGAACCAAATTTTCGTCATCCATAATTGAGTATACAGGGTGTCCGGGAAAATGTGGGAAATCTCCTGGACATGAAGAAAACATGTAAAAAGAATAGTACAAGTTCATATAATATTTTTTTATGGGCCTCCTCTTCGAAGATATGCGCTCCCAAAACACTGCAACGGAATCAAGTTATTTACACATATCTATTAAACCTATAGATATATTTCATTTTTTTAAAATCTGATGTACACCAGGTAAGATCTCTCAAATTACTATCCAAGAAAGTATTGTGAATTACTCACATCTACGGAGACCGACTAGCTGTAACACCCATGACCCCATATTTTTTTACGCTCTGTATTATAAGAAGCTTGGACAACGTTTTTTACATATCTTTCACTATTGACTAAAAATTAAGTACTCTTCATTCATGTCGCTAATCCTAATCGTTTTCGAAAAAACGTCATTTTATTTACATCATGTATTTAGCGTATTTCGATCAAAGATACATCTTTGTTCCTATCAAATGTTCAACCTTCAACCCTATAATAAATAAAATTCGATACACAATTAGAGTTCACCTCTTCGGTTAAAAAAATTCTAATTCTGTAACTTGAAGTTCGATCTAGATTTGCAAAATATGTGCGTTTTATTTTATCTGCACCAAAAACAAAGTATTGTTGTAAACATTGCATACGAAAGAAATAAATATTCTTTTATATAACTGGTCAACTTTCACATCGCTGACACATTGATTCTTTACTTGCATATCAATTTACTGATTTTTGGATTTGATAATTGGAAATATGAAATACACGTTTATTGAATATGCAGATATGCATCTGATGTATGGTCTTGCATCTTGCAATGCTTTGGAAGCCAGGAGGTTATATCACGACAGATATCCTAATCGTACTCTTTCAGATCAGAAAACATTTCAATGAGTTGACCAACAGCCAGCACGACTGAATGACGAACGTTATTTGGAGTTCCTCCAGAATGGTTTTCACGATTTAGTAAAGTATTTACTACTTAAAACCTTCCGAAATATGTACCACATGCACGATGGAGCACCACCTCATTTCAGCGTTGCTGTGCGGAAGAACCTGAATAAGGTCTATCCAAATCATTGGATAGGTAGAGGAGGACCCATTGCCAGGTTTCCTCGATCTCCCGACCTAACGCCCTTGGATTTTTATCTATTGGGACACCTCAAAACCTTTATATATTCACTCCTGTTGATAGTAGGGAGGAGCTTCTACAGAGAATCACATTTCATTGTGATCAAATAAGGAACAATACTGAGTTAAGATGACGGATACAACAATCCTCAATTCGTGGTACCCGCGAGTGTATCAGACTTTACGGAGTCCATGTTAAATCCTCTTACGAAGTTTTTAACTAAGCCGTTAGTTTAAATTTTATTGAAACTCTAGAGACAAGGGAAAATTCCGCTTTTCCATATTCAATCCAACAGAAGTTAGAAGACTAACAATATAAATAAAATAGCATTTTATCGAAAAAGGTTAGGATTAGCGACATGAATGAAGAGTACTCAATTTTTAGTCAATAATAAAAGGTATGTAAAAAACGTTGTCCAAAGTTCTTATCATACAGGGCGTAAAAAAAATAATGTCATGAGTGTCACAACTAGTCTGTCCCTGCAGCTGTAAGTAATTCACAATTCTTGGATAGTCGTTTGAAGGGTCTTGCCTAGTATACATCATATTAAAAAAAAATTGAAATATACATAATGGTTCAATAATTATTTATAAAAAACTTGTTTCTATTACAACTCTTGAGGAGCCAATATCTCGAAAAAGGAGGCCTATACGAAAAAACTGTATATGAACTTATAGTAATCCTTTCACATACAACGCAGGGGTATTCCCTTTTTTGAGACATGCCAAAACTATATTAAATAAAATAAAATACATTATATTATTTTTGCCGCACATTGTTTTGAGACCTCGTTTTAGTATGCTAAATTAGAAGTTCCGGAATTTTCGTATTTCATTCAACATAATTATTACTCAAACTTTATAATAGCAACTTTATATTCCGCGTGTGAACTTTCCGGAAATTGTTTGTCTTTAAAATAGAGCTACTAATCCTGATATTACCATTAAAACTATGCCAATATACGTCGACTTATTCCATTGTAATTTATTAAACTTTCCACGTATTACGGATAATTCGTATTCGTTTTACATCCTATCACTTTGGAAAGCTTACTTTAGTTACGATATGATCGTATTTTTTAGCCATCGTAGTAAATTAAGCTGTTAACTTGTATTGCAGAGGTTCGTCGTATAGGGGTCAGAAGGAGCGATTTTCCTGCCTTCAAGTTTCACTCCTTAACCTCCCTCTTCCGTGAAATTGGGCACAGAGAAGATTATTTGAAATTTTTGTAATTTTGTTTCACAGGGACCTTCGCTGGTAGAGCTTTTCCATTTTTTTCTTATTATA
Source organism: Diaprepes abbreviatus (assembly GCA_034092305.1). Lineage (NCBI taxonomy): Eukaryota > Metazoa > Arthropoda > Insecta > Coleoptera > Curculionidae > Diaprepes > Diaprepes abbreviatus. The sequence continues at coordinate 18,283,591 of JASJET010000103.1, forward strand.
GAGATATGAATAGTGTCCACTTCTATTTTTTTCGCATATTCGCAATAAGTTTATTTTAAATTGTCATGACCTTCCAGCTTACTTTTATATTTTAGATATATATTCTTATTAAGATCCTTTCTTTTCTGTTCTTTTTTTACTATGGAAGTTCGTTTGAAACATTTTTATAATAATTATATTTTTACCGTAAAATTCCGCCACTCAAAATACTAGGCAGTTTTCGTCAAAAAATTAGGCACACCAATGGAGTTCTAAATTAATAAAATATACAAATTTTGTCTCATTTCTAACGCTAAACAAATACAAATCCAAGAAGCCTGTTTTTACTTAAAAATGCTATTTTCAGTTTATTTTACAAGGTATATTCAATATGCACTTCGTTTATATCTAAGACTTCAAGCCGAATTGGAAATGAAGCGGCTTTAAAACTAATTTTAAACCCACCCATTTATATCGGTGACATGAATTTGGATTGAAAATTAATTTCCGGTCACTTTCAAACCAGTTATTTCACATGCGTGTGTTCTTAATCTCAACAAATACTATTCGTGGAACATTTTTTAGAATTTGTGTCACATAGTATAATAAACTGAACTTCCAGTAACAACAACTTCCTTAATTTTAATAAATAAATATATACATATATACATATATATATATATATATATATATATATATATATATATATATATATATATATTTCATTCAGTATTAATCCGGGAATACATCCGTTCGTTTGTTTGGTTTCTTGTAGAAGTTTGCAGACGTTTCGCCATCTTCTAAGCTTGATGGTTGTAGATCAAGTGAAAGAAATTCTTTCAGTTGATTTACAACCAGCAAGTACAGAAGATGCCAAATGAGATTTTGGCGAAACGTCTGTAAACTTCTACTAGAAACCAAACAAATGAACGGATGCATTCCCGGATTAATACTGAATCACATGTTCCCATCCGTGAAACACTACCCAATAACATATATATATATACAAATAATGTAACTATTTAGTTTCCAACATTAACCCAAAACGAAATCTCAAAATTATATACCCCTAAAATCCAGCTTGAATCGTTTATATCACATTTTGAAGTCGCTTTAGTTAAGTTAACCCCATTTCATTTTAGGCTTCACTTGAGTTATTCAAGTGGTTTTAAAAGCCGGTTGAACTTAAACCGACTTTAAGTCACCGATATAAACGAATTGATGCTATTAATAATTTTTGTATTATATTTTATTTCAAAATTACAGGTTCCAAAAAATATTTTTTCTGTATTTTGAAACAAAACAACTATTTCTGTATAGAGCCACAAAAGGCGCTCCCGCAAAAACCAAATTTCGTAACCTTGCTTATTTCGCGATCCCCGATTACAATGGAAGAAATTGAAAATTAGTAAAAATACTGTCACTGATTATTTCATATTAACTGGAAGCGGCAAAAGATGTTCCCATCAAAACTAAAGTTATTCGCGGATTTCTATTGGATTGAGCCCAACTTTACTGTTTATGTTTCGCCGTGTAATTTTCTATTCGTGTTTTTTTCTTTGTTAGTTTAAAAAAATAGTATTAATACCTATTGATTTAATGTTTACTTTGATTCAATGGATTACTAAACTCTTGCAATATTTCTTTCTAATTTTAATGATTACTCTGAATGTAATTGTGATATTCTTTCTTGTTTTTACAAGTTTTGCCAGCCTAATAGCGGGTAGCGAGGCGGTCAAGATCAAAAAAATTGGACCCTTCGACTTCAAAGCCACTGCCAAAGTTATTAAATCTGTAAGATGGAAAAATCTGCCATAGAACTGTTCCAATTAACTGTTTAAATTTTTTTACAGTTTATCCCAATAGCGATAGTATGAAAAAATCATTACGTTGGTATATTTTTAATTAATATAAATAAAAGTATTTTTAATAGAAAATGCTAATTTAAGTTTGTTATTCAATAGATATTCAAAATGTCGGATATTTTGTACCACCTTGCTTGCTGATTTATACTTAAATTTAAGTATTTCACTACAACTTAATTTTTTATATATTTTTAATTATTAAAAAATGTACATTTCTATTTATAAATATTTCAATTCATTGTCCTAATTAGAGAATACCTGAATCATCCAAAACTGTCAATCTTTTATTTTTGTAATACATAACTGCAATTTTATTTTTATATAAAAAAGTTAATTCCACACAAAAATTTCTAGTAATTTTTTCCTCTATTTTACAAAATATATTTGTAAATAATGGCAGCTGGTGCTGGAGAGCTCTGGTGCGCCGACCACCCTGTTAAATTAAACAATTCACTCACATGTAAGTGAGGATTTTTTTTTATTCTCATATTTTTAAAATACAGGTGTATCCCGTAAAGCTAAATTACAAAACATAACAGATTATTTTTATTGTACGGGGAGTCCGGTATACAGGGAGGTCAAAATAAACCCACTTTGTCATAGAAAACATTCCTAAAGTGGCCCTTAATGGAGATCCAAAACCCTAAAACGGATCTAAGTTTTGAACCAACTTGTATAATTTATTGAAATTTTAATATTTTATAGAGGTCATAAAGACTCATTAAACTATACTACAGTAGGTGTTTTAGATTATCAGAGATTATCAGAGAAGTCAGGAATGTACTTTCAGCCACACTCGTTGGGCCTAATTTTTAACAGGTATCATTCTACAGAGCTGAACACTAATTTTTAAATACTTTGCTCATTCCGCTTCACAAAAGGTATTCTTAATTTATTTCGATAAAACTGGTGGTTTTCGAAATAAATCGGGTTTTATACGAAACACCTAAAAGTTACTAAAGCTAAACACAAACAGGTAAAAATCAGATTGTTATTATTAATACCTACATAATGAATTACTATTGATCGAAATTATCAAAACATCCTTCAAGTAAAAATAATTTTAAAAAATGGAAGAATATTCTTACGCAGAGTATGCTGATATGCATTTAATTTATGGTGAAGCGTTGACAAATTCTTCGAAGGCAAGAAAACTTTATGCTGAAAAATTTCCAGCTTCAACTTTGCGAAGTCCAAAAACTTTACAAAGAGTTGATCGAAGCCTAAGGAAAACAGGTAAAATATGATTAGACAATAATTATTAGAGTTAACGAATGAATTTTTAACATGTTTTATTCAGAGTAATTTTTACCGCGACGTGGCGGTTATGGCTCTCCCATTAGAGCACGAGACCCTCACGTAGAAGAATAAATTTACGAGGTAATGCTGACAATCCTTTAAACAGCACAAGAAAACTCGTGGCACAGAACAATGGTACAAAATGGATTGTACAATCTGCAACTGGAACTCTAACAGAACAGTTGCTTCATCCGTACACGCTATGTCTCCGGATGATTATTCCGCAAAACTTCAATATTCCAACAGGTTTATACAGCAACATAACCAAAATCTAATTTTTTCTAACCTTATTTAGTTTACCGATAAGGCCGGTTTTACAAGATGACATAATAAACTCACACTATTCACATTTTTGGGGCTGATAAAAACCCGCATGCTATAATTCAAAACAAACACCAACAAAGGCTTATTAGGCTAGCATCATCGGAAATAATCTTATGACAAAAGTATTTGAAAAATCAGTTTTCAGCTCTGTAAAATGACGCATGTCAAAAATTAGGCCCAGCGAGTTTAGCTGCAAGTCCGTTCCTAACTTATCTGATGATCTAATACATGTACCGTAGTGTGGTTTCATGAATCTTTACGGCCTCTATAAAACGTTAAAATTTCATTAAATTATGCAAGTTCAAATCTTAGAGCCGATAAGGTAAATCGCTGGGAACCCCTTTATGCCTCTGTGTCTCCGGGATATTTTTATCACAAAGTACAATTTACTTCAACTTGTGTACAATACAAAACTTATAATCACAAGCCAACCTTCTATAAATTAGATCATTCACTTATAACCAAAATACCTGCTCTACCTGCTTTTAAGCTTATTAAAATCGACTTGTTATTAGATCCTTCGCTAACTCAAACGAGCCATTAAATTCCATTCCAATTAATTCTCTATTGTAAAAATTATGAGCTCTCAAATAACCCTATAAGGTTTTTATTACCTCTTGGTCTACATTTCAAGCAGTGCAGTAGTAGCAAGTCGTGTAATACAGGTGAAATCTGAGTTAATTCAAATTTTTAAAGTATCTTTTTAGAAACTTAAATTGAAAATTACTAAGAACCACTGACGTCCATAGTAGTCTATATTTGATATAAGTTTCCTTAAAAAAAATAAGATACGGTTCTTCTAATAAAATGTATTATAATAGTCATTATAATAAAAATATTGGTTTTACTTTCTATTCTTGTGACCTTGAAATGTATAAATTGTGCACTGTAGATCTGTTAAAATGAATTACACTTTTTCGTTCAATTCTTGAATATTAAACTGAATTCAGTTTAAAAATCCGTACATAACCTCAAAATATCCATAATCAGGTCTTATCAAAGGGTGCGAAAAAGAGAGCCATATCAAATAGTGTGAGTGAGAGAGATCGGTATAAAAGTACGTCTGATCTTGGTTCGGGTGGCGTGCAGAATTGGTTTCGAGAAAAAAAAAGGTGAATAAAATAGTAGATATGAATGTGAGAGATAGAATATAAAGATTCATCGAGGCTTTGGTTTTTAGCTTAGCAGATACCGTGAATGATTGGTTGCCGTTGTTTGGTACAGATGAAGTTAGTAGCTCATACATTCAGATGGTGGCGTATGATTGATTTCCGTTATTCATCACAGATGGCATAAGTCGTGGAGATGATGGCGTATGATTACTTGCTAATGTTCAGCCCAAATGGCAGGTAAATTAGGATGTATATTATAAACAGGGTCCCCAAAATAAGGTAATATGTTATAAGCAGTGTGTCCCATAATAATCATGGAGGGTGTATCAGTAATTATACCCCTTAGATTCTAGACCAAAAAGGCATTATGTCATATACAAGAGGTCTTATACATCGGGCATTCAGATGGTGGAGTTGCCCCATTGACACATCTCCCGCTTTGGAACGTTCCGTATAGCGTTAAGTTTATCTCTTGAATTCTAGGGCACAATAGGCATTATGTTATCTACAGAGTGTCCCAAAACTAATTATACAGGGTGTGTTCTATATATGTCGTTGATGCCATGACGACATCAGGCATTCAGATGGTGTGATGACGTCATTTATATGCCCTCCTTCTGGAAGATTGGTTGCCGCATTTACCGCGTTTCCGAATTTTCAGCGTTGTCGCTTTTCTGACTTCCAATATTTCCACGTTTCCAAATACCCCTGCGTTGCTAGATTGCCGACATTGCAGAGTTGCCAACATTGCAGTATTGCCAAATTGCAGCATATTTTATTGAGTTCAAGAACATTTTATCCCCTAGATTTTAGGACATAAGGACTTTTACAGGATGGTGTGCCAAAATAAGGTCGTATATCACTGAGTGACCCATAACTAATCATATAGGGTGTATCGCCACTTGGCATCTGATTTGTGTCACTTGTTATCTATCACCTGTCATCTATCGTCTATTATCTCTTACTGGTCATCTGTCACCCGCCTTCTGTCACCTCTCACCCATCACGCGTCACCTATCACCTGTGATCTGTAAGCTCTCAGCTATCACCTGTTACCTGTCACCTGTCACTGGTCATTTTATGTCTGCACCTGAGACACCTAAGCTTCAGGTACTGTATTTTGCATATAAAGAATATTGAGGATGTTTGCAACTTCCCAAATGTGCCCCCAGTGCATTTTTTAAAATATAATTACAATAATTAAGAATGAGGATTGGAATTAAAACTCAAAAAGCAAGTACAATAAAAGAAAACTTGCGGCGATATATAAGAAGAAGTTAACCAACAAGCAAATAGAGGAGCATCAGTATCAAGAATACTCAAGGATGTGGCATGGAAAAATAAAAATATGAACTGAGAAAGCAAGGATACAACATATAAAACTTGCATAAGATCAATACTAAAAGACAGTGTATCTCCTGCCTTCTTAGAGGTTTATTTCGGGGAGTCTCCCCTTGCGGTTGGCAACATGAAGTTGAAGGGTTCAGACAATGATCTCTTCAAATTCTGTAATAAAACGTTTCTGTAAAAACGCATGCAAGTTTTGATATTATTTAATATGTTCCATAGACAACATCCAATCTATATTAAGACGAACTGCACACATCAACATTTATTTATTTATCTTAAACAAATACACATCATTGCAAGGAACTTTCTGAGGAAAGGGGTTACAACCAGACAATTATTTGAATTCCCCTAAGATCTACCTGTTTACGTACTGTTAGACAGTGCATCTTATAAAACCAAATAAAATTTTAACATCAAAAAGTTTTTTGTACAGAAATATTTAGGAAAAGAAATTTGTTTTTTTTTATAAAAAGAAAGAACCATGTTCGAATCTTAGATTAGAGTACAAAAATTGATAATGAGCATAAAATTTTATCTCGATTCATTAGAAATATAAACAGTGAAAGTAATTACCTTTTTTTCTACAAATGTGTAGGAAACCTCAAAAATATCGTAGGGACCACTGCATTTAAAAATCGCTTTATCATCGACGTGATGTCTTGAATATATTCTATCGTTTGATGTGGTAGTCCAATCTATAATCCTTTTTTGTAAACCCAAAGATTTCTTTCATTAGGATATAAAATAAATACAATACATTTTAGTGATAAGGTTGTAATAAAATAAATTGAACTAACTTACTGACTATTCAACAAAACATGAAACACGCCACTGGCAAAACCGTCGTTTATAGGTAATTTTTAATTGGTTTCTGCCTTTGTGTACTAAAAATATTGCATAAATCATATTGAATTATTAATGATTTTTTACAGTACTAGAACGATCAAAACCTATTGGCAGCATAAAGTCGACTAATTAATAAAAAGAAAAATGCGATGTAAAATAGTTGCCATGCAAAAATGAGTCGTTTAGATGTTTATCTACGAAATGTTGTTTCGGGCTGTTTTTGTTCACCATTACTTTTACCCTTATATGCTACACAAATAACCATTCTATTACTATCAAAATTGTAATTAATCATTCACTTTTTGACCCATAAAACCAAAAAAGTGCTGTGTTGTGTGGTGTTCGTTTGTTTGACAATAAATAATGGCGTCGGATGAATTTTGATCACATTTTCTAAAAACCGTTTGACGAGTCGCTCTGCTTTTTTTCAAAGAATAAAACCAAAAGCAAAATAAACGTCAGGAGCCTGACGCATTGTAAACTGGCGAGACTGCGATACTGAATTGAAATATCAATTTTTCTGGTTGTTTATATATATTATCCTTTCAGGCAGAGAAAAGGAAAGAATATATACAAACAGTTTATTTCCTGCAAATACCACTCTGGTCCTCTCTCCATACGCGTTTAGATCACTTTATGGTCTCGTCCGTGGAGCTGTATAGGGCCGAGAGCAACATTCGCAGGAAAAAAATGTTATATAAAATATAAATTCCAAGATATATCGGTAGGATATTAAAATCCTGCCATCTGCCGGCTTCGATGTCAGACTGAAAAATATCGCCAGTCGAACATCTATAAATCGCCGGAGTAGTGCGAAATTTGTTAAAAAATCAAAATTTCAGTAAGAAATAAAGAAATCTATCTGCCGTATGGTTGCTTGTTTATATGTATTATCTTTTCAGGAAGAGAAAAGGAAAGAATATATACAGACAATTTATTTCTTGTAAATGCCACTGTGGTCCTCTCTTCATGCGCGTTCCGACCACCATAATTGATCTCGTCAGTGCAACTGCAGTGGACTGAGAGTAATATCCATAGGAGAGAGGACCAGAGTGGTATTTGCAGCAAAAAAACTGTTTGTATATATTTTTTCTTTTTCTCTGCCTGCAAGGATAATACATATAAATAACCATTTAAATACGTAAGATACATTTCTTACTGAAATTTTGATTTTTGAGTATAAAATGACCTTTATTTTATCGTTTGCATATAAACACACCCTTGCATTTATATTAAAACAGATCGCAGTTTGATTGATTATTTTAAAGAATAAATAAAGAAATAAAAGCTAAAAAATTAGGCGTAGTTGGTTTTTAAAAACTATCCAAAACTACCCAAACGCTTCAAAGTTTAAAATATAATTAGCAATCCGGACAGTAAATATTTGGTCCAAAAAGTAATTAAAAGTTTGTGTTTACTTCTAGCTAAGGCGCTTAGATCATTTCAGATTAAGGCTCTTAATAAAATTTGTTCAACCGACCTGAAGCAAAAGTTAAATTAGTGAGATTTATTTTTTAATACTATCTCTTAATAAATTTTGTAATAATAGTTTTAAACATGGTTTAATAATTTTTTCCAAAGCAGCTCACGAATTAATCGTACCTAATGTTGCGTATTTACCTTTTCATGACAAAATTTACAAATAAAATTTTGAAAAATTATTGTGGGATAAGCAGCATCCAATATGTGTGGTTCTCGATTAATATAGGCAAAAATTCTTTCAGGTTGAATTTTTTTGCCTTACCGCCTATTAGCTCCCCGAATTACCGTATGGGTTTCTAAATTTTTATTTTAAACAAAACGTGGATAGATAATAACTGATATGTCAGATTTTTTGAAATTATATCTTTATATGAAGATAAAATTCTACAAAAATTTAACCGACTTCTAAAAATGTGCTTGAACATCACGACGGGCTATGAAATCGACCCCAAACTCAACAATGAAGTGTATTCTAGACCTCCCTTTACTATATTCAGTGATTTAAGGAGAGATAAGAATGGAGCTTCACACCACCCAGTGCTGATGACATGATACAAAACTGCATGTAATCAAATCAGGGGCCCTGCGTTTGAAATAGACACAGGCCATATGATCTCGGGCTCAGGCGCGGATCCAAGGGGGGGGGGGCGGTGGGGGGCGATCGCCCCCCCCCCCAAGACCTTTGAGTTCAGGAAAATAGACCCGATTTTGCCACTTATGCTATAGTTTATTCAAGAACTAGAGAGAGTAATAAATAATTTTTTACCCTTTTTTTTTTCTTGGCAAACTACCTTTGTTCTTTAGTCTGATTTCTTTGGCAAAATCTGTTAGACACATATATTATTCATAGAAATGGGTTAGAAATTTTAGAATTAAAAATACCGGTCTATAATAATGGACTATTTGGTTGGATAACAACAGATATTTAGATGTGTGAAGTGTTAAAAAGATTTTAATCCTCGTCATAGGCGTCGGAAGGGGGTTTATTTTATCACTAAGTATTTATGGCATAGAATATTATTTCGGTAATAAACCTGAAATAAAAAGTTTTTATAATTTTATTTAATTTCTTATGATTTCTTAATAATTCACATGCATTAGAAAATATAGAAAATTTTGACATATTTCACACAAATCACAACTGTATTTTTATTATTTTTATTGTGGCATAGAAATCGTTTTATGTACAATCCGACTAAAATGTAGCTTTTTTCTCTCAAAAAATTCTAAGTTATAATTTAAATACTTACAAAATATCCATTGTCAAAAATACAAGAAGTTAAACATATAAAAAAAATAAATTCATCCATATAACATTAAAATTTTTTTGGGGCTATAGGTCATTTTATTATCAATTAAAACATTTTTAGGATATTTGACGGTTCAGTTTATTTATTTCTGAAACCATCTACAGAACTAAAATCAAACACTAAAAAGGGATTGAAATGTAATTTATTGTTATAAGTTACAGAAAATTTAAATAATAAATTGTGTTTACGCTGGTAAACATTACGTATCTAATTTGTAATCAAAGTCAGTGAATCTATCTTGGCTCAAATTAATTATAATTGGATCTTCTATCTCACCGATTATAAGATAGAGTTTTCACATTTTCTTTTATGCTTTTATTATATGGATTGTTCCCAATTTTCTGCACTAACTTTATTCAAAAAATCTTTCAAAAGTTCAGTTAAATTACTAATTTTGTAAGTTGTGTTATTTCTAGCAACTCTACCTTTTACTTGAGAGAGATATTTCCTTCTCCAACGGACATATTCCAGACGATCTATAAGAACAGATTTCTTATCTGCTTTTTTCCAGCAAAAATTAAGTTTTCTTAGTAATTTCCAGAGCTCAGTTCTTTTAATTTCAGGTAAATCCCGATCTTCATTGATTTTACTTAGAATTTTGTCGACGGTTGGGATCTGCTTCTCATAATAAAATGGGTGTACAACTTCTTTTGTTGCAGTTTACATCTCTTCTTCCAACGAGGTTTTTCGTCTGCCCCTGATCGAATGTAGCTTGGGAGTACTAACAATTCCAGCCGTTTTTTTCCTTCAGTATTGGGCACATAGTAGATTTTCCAACTCCTGTCATGTTGGAATACAACTCAACAGAGTTTTTAACATTATTATCTAGATATTGATATCTTAAGGCATCATACACATTCGTCGTAATAAGTTTTTCGTTGAGGAAAAAATGTCCTGGTTTTAACGATTTTGGAAGCCATATCTTTTGGGTATCTCACTAATTTCAAACAATATTTAAAAACAAGCACAGACAAGATAAATTACTAAGGACACACTGTAAGGTGTACTTTGCTCACTGACAGAAATTAAATTGAACTATCAGAAATTTTATTGTAGCAGTAAATTTATAAAAGTTTATAATGTTTTAATATAATTAAATATAATTAGATTTACGGTAGTCCTGAGATACCTGCGGCACTGGAGCAGGTACGTTGGAGGCTTCGATAACAGTTTTATTACTCTCTCTAGTTCTTGAATGGAGTATAGGAATGTGTATGCTTGCGATCATCCCTCCCCTTCCCAAAAGCTTTGAGTTCAGGAAAATACAACCGATTCTGCATTTTATATTAGGAATGTGTATGCTGCTGGCAGTCCCGTTGACAACTTGTTTTTCTTGCGATATCCCTCCCCCCAAGAGCTTTGAATTCAGGAAAATAGACCCGATTCTGCCTCTTATACTAGGAATGTGTATGCTGCTCGCATCCTCCCTCCCTGTCGGCAACTTGTTTTTTTCTTGTGATCGCCCCCCCCCCCTTTCCAACAGCTTCAAATTCCTGAAAAATAGACTCGACTGTGCCTTTTACACTAGAAATGGGAATGTTGCTGATGTCTCCCCCCCCCCCCCCCCGTCGACAACTTGCTTTCGCTTGCCATACTTTTGTGATATCACCGCCCCCCCCCAAGGAGAGAGGCTGGATCCGCCCCTGCTCGGGCTACTGCACCAATATACCGTTCGAAGTCACTATAGAAGATCGAAGGGTAAGCAAACAAGGTAAATCGAAACCATAATTTGGAACACTTATCTGGTACACTAAAGGTTTAAAACTAAGGAAGGTACCGCAACTGGGATATATGGTTACAACCAAGAAGGGAAATTTCTTTTCCCTTAGGAAAATACCCAACACTAGCTCATGCAGAAATATATGCAATTTTACAATGTGCAGATGAAAGGAAAGCGTACAAAGGGAAATAGATCTACATTCATTCCGACAGCCAAGAAACCCTGAAGGCCCTTAAGAGTCAAAAGATATCATTTAGATTGATTTGGGAATATTAGAGTAGACAACTGTAGCAAGGGACAACAGAGTTATGTTATAGTGGGTACTAGAACATACCATCCATGGAAATGAGAAAGCTGATGAGCTGGCAAGAGCTGGCTCATCATCTCAATATATTGGCCCATAACTGACTTTTCGAGTACCAGGGTATACAGCACGAGAAGCTGTTAAACAATGGATCAAAAAACAGCACAAAATCACTGGACAAGCCGAGGAAACGGTAACACACATCATATGTGATTGTGAGTCACTAGATCGGAAAAGACAAAAAACTTTCGGGTCAATAAATTTGGAACCGAATGGAACACTAGCTTACTCCATAGCAAACTTATATAAATTGGTTCAGGAGGCTAAGTTAACAGAATGCCTGTAAATCAAGGGTGAGCATTATAAGCCTCTACTAGCTGCTGTGTATCCGGCTTCAGAACGAACCCTTGAAGGAAGGAACAAAATGAACTAGAAAGTGAAAAATAACAATATAAATTTTTATATGAAATTTTTTCACCAAATTATTACTTGATAAATTGTGATTAACAGAAAATGAGTCTCAATCAATACCATATTTATAATTGCTTTCTTACTGTAGCTTGTTTGTATCTCGTTATTATTAATTACAACAAGAGTCAAAGAGCAGAAACTCTAATTAGTTCTATATATATATATATATATATATATATATATATATATATATATATATATATATATATATATGTATATATATATATATATATATATATATATATATATATATATATATATATATATCTTTCAACTTATGAACGATATATAAGCAAGTACACAAAAAAATACACACATACGCAAGTAAGCATGTGAGTCAAACAAAACTCATAAATAAATATAATAGCAAAAATTTTAATTGACTGATAAAGGTGTAGCTGCAGCGTAAAGCAAGATATATTATAACGAAAATCAAATTCAAATAAATTCACAAAAAAAATCAAATAAAATTTAACACAACACACACTTTTACTTGCTGGCGCAAGTCAAACTCTGTATATACTATGATCATAGAATGCTGGAAAATTGCGCAATATTTTACAAAAGAATGGAATATAATTAATTATAGGTTTTCATTAAAACATAAAAAAATACAACAATAAAAATTTGCCTTTTCATTAGCTGGTGAGACTGCGTAGGTACTAATATAACATCAAAAAGGTTAAAGGAAAAATTAAACCAAAAACATAATTACTAGGAAGGATTTCAGTAGTAAAAAAACCTTAGGACAAATGCCAGTAGAAAGGATACCAGTAGTAAAGACTCCGATATTGTTAACGTGCAAAACTGCCAATATCCCTGTTTCTAGGTTTATCCCGGTAAAAATAATTCAGAAATGCCAAACAGGCATAAATTAAGGTAACTAATCAACAAAACTCAATTACGGGGATGACTTTAACGACTTTTCAGCCTCAAATCCAATCCATCAAATAAATTGAGATGGAAGTCTACAGTTTATTCATATGAATGAAACAGAAAAAGTGAAAGTCAAAGCGAAAATATCTATAACCAAGATCCATGCTTACACACAACGCAACATCTTTAAAGTGCCTTCAAATTTTGAAACTTTTGAAAGAAAGAAATTATACCTCAAAATGATACTAGGCAACAACAGTTGGCTAAAATAAATTGCTAAATAGCCATTTCATTAATCATTAACATTTTCAGCTCAAAATTAAATAAGAGAGCCATCAATTATTTTATTATTAAAGAAATGTAAGCCATTACCCACACAGAATAAGTTACATGTAAAATTTTTCTCTCAAAAATTACAAAACAAAAACCTATGCAAACCAAAAATATAAAAATAATTAAAAAAATATTTCGTTAACGGTGTTAAATAGCCTATCGATGCAAATTCGAAAGTGGCATAACCTAACATAAGAGCCATAATATAAATAAAACAAACTTTGCGGAATTATTTAAAATAATTTCAAGAACACTGCCATAAGAAGGATAAAAGAAAGAATTTTACTCGAGGAGTAAGCATGAGAACCGAGATCTTTCTGAAAAAAAAAGGTAACAGTCAATTCAGCATCAATAAAAACAACAATACACAGTGTAGTAGAACATCAATAACAACGGTCAAACGGATAATCAAATGTAACTTAAAATCATTCTTTGTAGTGTAAGAATCTAGGATAAAAATAACCGAGTAGGGAAAGAAATTAGTGGGGAAATAGAACTGCGTGGATTCGTAATATAATAAACCTAAAATGCAATGAATGGAATGCTTTCATTCAAAAGGTTTATGAGAGATGTTTAAGGAAAACGATATTGTGTTTGCCCATAATGTGAGTATTTGCAAAAATAAGTTATATTAAATGAACTAGCCATAATGAACTTAAGCCGAAATTTGAGCCATGACAAGTAAAACAAATTATGTAATTCTACATTACTTTGACAATAACGACAAGCTACTGGATATTTTTTCGCTTCAAATTTATAGTCGTCATAAACCTATTTTGATTTTTAGTTTAACCATAAATAAACCACAGTTTATACACTGATATAATGAAAGCGGCTTTTCTGTTAAACTAAGAATATCATTTTTATGTAAATAGTTTTGCGCAATCATAGTCTTTAGGTAGAATTTTAAAAAATGTAAAAATGAGCATAAATACACCAGACCGCTCCTCTGTCGCAACGCCCCTGACTACATTTCCCGCTCATTCTTCATCAAAAAATAACATTTATTGATGTAATTTCAATTCTAGAAAACACATTGGTGCTTCAATTAGTTCCAGAGTTATTAAATAAAAATCTGTGTTCAAAAACCACCTTTAAATGGCCATTAAATTTTTTTTATGTTTTCATATGTAGCATGTTCCTTCCAAGTATACGAATTGAATTTCCGGACACGGAAATTTTTTACGATTGTTTTAAATCTGCTTAATAATTCATATCTTTTCTTTAAACTATCCATCATTAAGTAAAAATACTAACATTAAAACAGCCGACGAAAGTATGCAAATTTTCGCTGAAGAATTTCGTTTTAAGTGCTGAAACTTTTCGCTTATCACTTCTAATTTGTATTCGAATTTCATCTTGACGGTTTCGTGTTTCTCTCAAGGAACATCGCCTGCAAATATGCATTACTTAACATCAAACTTTCAACAAATATTATGTTGAATTAAACATTAACAAATTAATGCAGATTATTTGCAGAATATAGTTTCCGTAATTCCAAGACCAGGTAAATAATAAAAAATATATGCTCAGAAAGAAGTTCGGTATAAGTTTGAAGAAAAACCTGCCAAGTAGGTATAGGGTACGTATGGCTTTAGGATCCCGTAGTGGTTCTGGAAACATTTTACAAAAGAGGCTTGATTAAATAAAAAATTTTATTGTGATATAATTAATTATTAATATAATTAATAACATTGTACATGAAATATGTCTATAATTTTGTGTAGAATCTCAAAATAAAATAACGTTTAGGGTGTTCCATTTAAAGTAAGAAAGAAAGCATCAACTTCCGGTAAAACCGAAAATATTTTCGCCGAATTGCTCCTATCGACGTTATGAAAATGCCAATCGATCGCGGCATTTCGTCGTGGACACAACATATACATATATATATATATATATATATATATATATATATATATATATATATATATATATATATATTTTGTATATATATATATATATATATATATATATATATATATATATATTTATTTTGTCTTTTTTGGGTTTAGGTTCTTTATCTAACAAAAAAATCTAAACAATTTGACGTTTCGCCCTCTATTTGAGGCATTTTCAAACATTTTTTGTTTTTTTATTCATTTACCGTCCAGTACGCCCCCTGAACATTTTGTTTATTAATTAATAATGGAGTGCGACTTTTGGGTCATCTATTCAAGTATCTGAATCTATGGGTAGTATAATTAGTGATCTAAAAGAGTTGGTAAGAGATACTCTGAAAGCTCAATAGTATTTGCTTAATTATTCCTAAATCATTTTGTTCATAAAAAAGCATAAATAGCCCATGCCAATACCACTAAAACTTGTTCACCAGTGGGTGTGTAGCGTAATAAATTTTGACACTATTGCCACGTACTTATTGTATCAACTTTAAAAAATAACACATACGATTCTACACACGCGCGAGGGTTTCAGTTGTGAACAAAAGTTACATTAAAATAATATATGACCAGATTGTCTACGTCAACATATATTTCTAAAGTATGGCCAAGAATAACAGTATTTCTCGTTCAAAAATTGATAAAAAGGGGTCATAAAATTGTACTCGTGCAAAGCCGGGATGGACCTCTAGTATCATAATAAAATTAAACCTTAAAAGTGCTTTAGTTCTTTTATAGACTAAGGACTCGAGACTTTATACTTTTTGACCTTGAATGTGATTCAGGCTATGAAAGATGGAGTAAGAAAAGCAATGAAATTATAGAACTGTTGCAAAGGAATATTGTCAGCCTTTCATGAAAAAAATTAAATTCGAATTAAGGTGCTCTAGTCAAATGTCTTATGGAAATAGACAAAATATTTTATATGGAAATCTTGCTGGTATGATCTAAAAATCTAAAAACTCCGAGAAGTCTTTACAGATAGACTCTTGAGATTATACAAATAGAACTCAATATATTTGTACTAAATTATGAAATTTAGCTATAATTAAAAGTAATGAAGCAAAAAATGATATAGATATGTTAGCTGTAGTTATAAATAATAAAGCAAAAATTACATAGTTTATCAAGGAAAATTGCAATGTCCTTTACAATACGATTCCATGTTTATTTGTCTTACAAATTCAAATAATGCAGCTACTTATCTATTTGTGAATATTTGCTATCGGTTACAGTCACTAAAAGATGGTCTCGGCTAATTGAATACTTCGAAACTGGACAGCTCTCGGATTGGATACTATCCTCTTGTTAGTAGTTTAATACATGCGGCTAAAAGGAAATCAAACGCAACACATTCGTCAGCTAGAATAGTTTATTTCCAAAAAATATGTATTATTTCTGTTAAAGACTGCAGAGCTTCAAGAACATTGGATAATCCTTGCATAAAAACAGGCAACAAAAAACTGTCATCAAGCTTCAAAAACTAGGATAATAGCTTGTAGAATCTAAAGTAAAGCTTAAATAAATGATTTTTTAATTTTATGCTTTAAGTGGACAAAACTTGAAATTACTTTAAAAATCTGGCCCCTGAAAGAGAAATATCGAGGTTAGTTATTGAGGTTATGGCGGGCGTAAAATGGAAATAATTTACTTTATTGAACTCGTCGATTATAACGAAAAATATAGAATATAGTGGTGTTATTTTGGTGTAGATTGATCAAGTGAATAATAAAACACAGACGATCACTGATTTTATTCTTTACCAATTTTACACTACTTCTTGTATGACCAGTTAAAAAGAAAATGACAAAATTCGCCCCAAAATATCTATACTAGACTTGTTAAAATGCATATTTCAAGAGATTTTTAAATCCTTGTCCTAATTATTAGAATAATATTCAAAACTGCAACAGAAACAGAAGAATCAACGAATGATACCGATATAGAAATCTGGCGAAACCGCCAGCGACTCCAGTTAAAACCAAAGACCGATAGATGGCGGGAGGCATACGATCTCTTGAGAAATTCCAAATTTAAATAGAATAGGCGCAAAAGTAAGAAAGAGCGTGTTATAATATATATTTTAAATGAACCTTTTTCCAACTCTTTCGTGTATCACCGATTTGAAATGTGTAACATTCGAAATAACCGCATTATTTCATTTGTTTATTGATGAAAAAGAGCTGAATATTTTATATAAATTATTTTACAAAACTTTTTAGGATTCCGCAAGAAACCTTATAATTTCGTTATATCCGTGCGTCCGCTTGTGCATCTGTCTGACCGTCTGTCTATAGGTCACAGCTCTGTAACTTCTCTTCAATATTTAGTTTCTTACAATAACATTTTACGGGCAAATGAGTTCCAACAACTCAAAAATAGATCTCTTAGGCATAACTGTATATTTTCCCATGGATATTTTTTTGAATTGAACATTTACCTTATTTATTATCGTCTGCTGAGGGCCTACTTAATAGATTTAATCCTCTAACCCAGAGAGGCTAATTTGAACAGGTAGTATAGTAACATGAACTACCTGAATACTACCCTGCTCGTAATACAAATACCATTCTTGTCAAGGACGCAATTTTTAATCACAGCTTTTTCAAAAGCTCGGCGAACTATTAAGAATCAATAAAACCCGGACGACAGCTTCGCATCCTTAGATGGCAGGATTGAATGATTTAATAGGACCATTAAAAAGCACCTCCCAACGGGTACGGACAGACGTCAGAAAGAATGGAACAAATATTTTCCAATTTTCTTGATGACCTACCGATCTGCTGTTCACGAAACTACCTATTTGGAAGAAAACTTTGATTATTTTACGAAATGTTTGATTCTTCAAATGATGAAGAGGGCTGAAGACTCGGTGGATGCCTTCAAGAGAAGTTACAAAAAGTTTATGAACTAATTACATAATTCATGGATCTGGCCACAGAGAGAATGAAGACAAGAAATCCACAGAGAAAGAACGACAAATCATCTAAGTTCATGTCATCATGGAAACAAGTATACACTGTCCTGAAAAGAATCAATGACGTTGTTTATAGAATCTAATGCAGCCATACCACGGAAGTATAGAAGCGAATCAGGACGATCAGAATTAGGAGGGGAGCATTGTAACGAGGACTACCTGAATACAGCCCTATTCATTATAGAAATACCAACTAGAAGCCTTTATTAGTCGTTTTTCTTGGGATATTCTAAACTTTTATTCCACTATGTTCTATAATTGTGTATATAAATGTAAACATGTAGTTACCAAAAAGTTGAAAGTAATTAGTGAAAGTGGGGTTAAGATTATGCGAACCAATATTAAGTAACCTTTCTCTAAATTATCTCTAGAAAAAATTTAAAAAGTCAATAAAGCTTGCAGAGTTACATATTATTCAATATAATTTTTTTTAACGTAGCAGTGATTCCTGTGTTTCATGGAACTTATCAATGCATAACTATACAGTTAGGGTTTTCTCAGTTTTACCCTTATAAAAAACAAAGTGGCGCCCTCCATAAAAAAAAAATTTGAACAAAAGAGACTAGAAATACGATCTTAGCATCAGCAAATGAGGTTGCACAGACTTTGTGCTGTTTAATAGTCACTCTGGACATATATGTATCACCTCGGATCGGATAAGTTTTGAAAGGGACAAAATAAATAGTAAATGAATAAATACCACTTCATGAGTTTTTTTTAAGTTCTATTTAAATGCTCACAGAGTTCGGTCAGTGTAAGCCAAAAAGCGCTGGGGATTCTATTTTGTCTCCAACTGACTTTGCGACTATCACTTTTACTCGGCCATTTTACATCGATTTATTTTATAGCAAAATCGTTCTTGGAAAACGATCTAACCAAGAGTAGAAACTGGGTCCAAATTCAATCATTGTCAAGATTAACTTTCCTTTTTACTATTTAATAATAATCTTGTGTTAAATATTTTACACAGTTTTTTATTCTTGTTGCTTTGTACGAACAATTTATCTTAGGAAAGCAAATATCAAGCCTGGAACTAGCATGAAAACTATATACCATTCGTCAGCAAATATTTCGCGGCAAGGACTTCTCATATATAGCATAGCCACAATTCGCTGTTTGCCTAGCTGGCAATTCCAAGAAACGCAGAAAATCTAGAATATAGTCATATGTTTTTGACATTCCAGTAAATTACACGTACAAGATGTACAAAGGGTAGGATAATACCAAGATAAATAGGTTAATTATATCCGACTTTTTTGGTTTATTAATATGGTTATAGCTTAAGGCTGTTTATATATTGCTAAAGACTTATAATATTTATAAATTAGATGAAGAAAAATTAAGAAAAAAAAGAATTAACAACTTTATACTGCAATGAATTTAACAAATGTGTATTTACTTATTTATTTAGAACTTTTTAAAACTCTTATTAACAGTAGCGGAAAGGTTATTTCCCATTTTCGATTTTTATTTCATTTTTTTTACTTATTTTAGAGAAAAATCGTATTTAGATATGTAGTTTGCAGGTGCTCTATTAAATATAAACTCAAATCAAAATCTATTGTAAGCAATGTAATGATATTAAATTAAATGATATTTTTTCAAAAAAAGTACACCAACCTAAAAAATAACACAAAAATCTAAAAAATAAATTAACAGCTATTTTATATTTTCATTAATTTAATAATGGTGCATTAATTTAACACCTTTTTGAAGAAGGCGTTGTAATTGTTGAAGGAGTTATTTCTAAACTGATTCTAGGTTGATATATTTATTGTATATAGTATATTGTTTACATAGCATTTAGATTACGTTCAATCTTCAAGTGGTTTGCATGTATTTTCTATAAATTTTAAATTTGGTACCGACTTCAAAAAAGTCGGTCAAATAAGTAAATCTACAATTATTAAACGAACTGAACTAACCTGAATATTGTAATAAAAACAGTTCTTAATTTATTTTTTAATATTTAATGCCATTTGGACAAGTCGATATAATTTAATATTTATTTTATTCTTTTCACTTTCATTTTTTTTTTAAATTAAAAGCACGATAACGTTACGTTACACTAATAAGAACAAACTTCATTGAGTTAAGATGTAAAAGACAATGGTACAAGAGAAAGGATAGAAACGACCTAAAGTTCGCTCACCATATTTTTTTAGCTTTTAATATCTTTGCACAACACTCCATAGAAATATAATTCCATCAACAGCACATTTCTCACTAGAGATCGGACAGAAGCCGTCCATTCTAGAAAAAATTCTGAGACTTTATTGAAAATTTCATCAAAATATCCGACTCCGTAAAAAGTTATGCGTAAATTTCAAACTGTATGCATTTTCTGCTGATCACTATAGCGCACGGGTTTTATTTCACATGTCTTTATTTTTTATTGAATATCACAACGTTTCGACTATTAGTTATCTCCAGTCGTTTTCCAGTTAAATAGTGGTTTCAAGCTGTACCTATAATCGCATTATTTTTAAAGTCTGACAGTTTATGTAGTATATACATTGTGTCCGGCAAGTAACTCCTAATTTCTCGCTAGCATACAGGGGAGGTCAAAATAACCCTATTTTGTCATAAAAAAATTCTAAGGTGCCTCTTAACGAAGATACAGAGCCCCAAAGAGATACCGAGCGATTTACCTTATCGGCTTTAAGTTTTAAATCTATTTGTATAATTTAATGAAATTGTAGTATTTTATAAAGGCCAGAGAGACTCATTAAACCATACTAAAATGGATGTTGTAGATCATCGGAAAGTAGAGAACGGACTTGCAGCCACACTCGTTAGGTCCAATTTTTGACAGGTGTCATCTTAAAGGGATGAAAACTAATTCTTTAAATACTTTGGTCATCCCCCTTCAAAAAAGGTATTCTTAATTTATTTTGATAAAACTGGCGGTTTTCGAGATAAATCGGTTTTTATGCGAAAACCCCAAAACTTACTAATGCTAAACACAAACAGGTAAATATCAGGTTGTTATTGTTAATACATAGATAATGAATTACTATTGATGGAACTTGTTAAAACCGCCTTCAAGTAAAAATAATTTTAAAAAAATGGAGGAATACCCTTACGCAGAGTATGCTGATATACATTTAACTTATTCGAAGGCAAGAAGACTTTATGCTGAAAGATTTTCAGTTAAAACCTTTCATAATAATGATGAAAGCCTAAGGGAAACAGGTACAATATGCTTAGAAAATAATTATTAAAGTTAATGAGTTAATTTTTTACATGTTTTATTCAGGGTCATTTTTGCCGCAATGTGGCGGTGAGGGTTCTCCCAGGAGGGAACGAGACTCTCACATGGAACCAAATTTGCAAGATATTGCTGACACCCTTCAAACAGCATATGAAAGCTGGCGACACAAAAAATGTTACAAAATGGATTGTACATGAAACTCTAACAGAACAGTTACTTCACCCATACCACGTTGTAAAAGTACACGCTATGCCTCCGGATGATTGTCCCGCAAGACTTCAATACTCCAACTGGTTAACCTAAATCTAAATTTTTCTAACCTTATTTTGTTTACCGATGAGGTATAATAAACTGACGTAATGTATATTTTTGGGGCTGATGAAAACCCGCACGCTATAATTCAAAACAAACACCAACAAAGGTTTATTGTAAATGTGTAAGCTGGCATGCATAATGATGCTCCATCTCATTTTAACCGTATAGTACGTCAGCACTTAAGTAACGTTTTTAGCCTTTGATAGGTAGGTTTTCAGACCTAAATCGCTTAGAGTTTTACTTCTGGGGACATCTGAAAGAACTAGTATATTCAACACCAGTAAACACTAGAAAAGCACAGCATTCTAATGAACTCCGTAATAATGCCGGAATATTATTTGCAGTGCAGCGGGAAAATATTCGAAGAATAAGAAAATGTACGTGGAACCCATATTGAAATTTGATAAAATATTTAAACGTTTTCACTATTCTTGCATTTTAATGACATTGTAAATTAATTGAGCCCGGATCAACCCTTTGAAAGGTTTTTGGACTTGACAATATGAGCTGGAAATCTTTCAGCATGACATATTCGTGCCTTCGAAGAGCACCAACACACCCGGCGTGTTTTATTCTTACTTGTTTGTGTTTAGCATAAGTAACTTTTGAGTTTTTCGCATAAAAATCGATTTATCTGGAAAACCGCCAGCACCTTTTTTGAAGAAGAATGACCAAAATATTTAGAAAAACTGACAAAAATTAACCCCAACGAGTGTGGCTGCAAGTCCTTCCCTGCCTTCTCCGATGATCTAAAACATCTATTATAGTATGGTTTAATGAGTATTTATGGCCTCTATAAAATATTAAAATTTCAATAAATTATACAAGTCGGTTCAAAACTTATAGCCGATAAGGTAAATCGCTAGGTATCCTTTTAGGGCTCTCTATCTCCGTTAAGAGGTACTATTGGAATTTTTTTTCTATAACAAAGTAGGGTAATTTTGACGTTCCCTGTATGCTCCCGAGATACTTACCGCACATCTTGTATTAAAATCATTATTATATTTAAAACTAGCGACCCGCCCCGGCTTCGCACGGGTGCAATGCTGATACTAAATACACTACAGAAAAACTGTGACTATTTATTTTATTTTTACAACAATTATTACATCGGCCTCCGACGCGCTATTTATAGGCACGCTGCCGCCGCCCCGGTCGGCCAGTACCGCCGCAAGCGCTACTTCCCGCAATTTTAAATCTGTAATATCTTCGAAAATATTCATTTAAATCTTGTGCTGTAAAGGACCATATAGATCTATATTAAATCAACAATGTATTTAAGCTATTTAATTGGATAAGGATTAATGCTGTATTGGTTAAAATCGCTTCAAAATTTGCCATTATTTGTCGTAAAAAGTAAATGACAAAAAAATGTTATTGTGGGATATCCATGAGAGATAGACATATACCATCGCGGAGTTTTCTGTAGACCTTTTCAATGTGTACAAATAATTAGTACATTATTTTGATAAATCTCGTAGGGTTCAGCCTGCGTTTGCAATGTAAGCGGAAAAAAATATGATAATTAACGACATCACATTAGAAACCTCAAAAATAACAGTATTTCTCCACTATTTAATGGATGTTATTATACATATAAACCTTCCTCTTGAATCACTCTATCTATTGAAAAAAACCGCATCAAAATCCGGTGCGTAGTTTTAAAGATTTAAGCATACAAAGGGACATAGGGACAGAGAAAGCGACTTTGTTTTATACTATGTAGTGAAGTAAAACTCTACGAATTATTTCACAAAAAATGGCACAAATATTCCATTGAATATGCCCTAGATGAATTAAAGGGACTAATATAGTCGATCAGCTTTAGAATTTCATTGCGCAACTGTTTCCCAGTTGCAGAAAGATAATTGATTAGAAATGTTCGCTAATTTTTCTTATTCATCGGCCATATCTATAAAAAACTAAATAACAGTTTAGAATGATTTTGAAAATTTAAATATATATATATATATATATATATATATATATATATATATATATATATATATATATATATATATATATACATAATTAGGTCATAACACTTATTTTTGTGTAATTTCTGGGCATCTGAGGGTCAATACTTAAGCATCATTTTTAACCCGGTCATCATATTCATTTATCAGTTTTAATCTGACTAAAAATTGTTTTTTTTTGTTTATTCTTAAATTTCCTTGATTTTAAAGTATTAGAAGTTTGTTCTTTCATATACCTCATTTCTTCATTATACAATGTCGTTTTAATGGTATAGCTACAATTTTTGTAAAAGTTATTCTGCCCCAAACTTATTAAAACAGTATTTTAACACCATATCCCTTCTCGACTCTTTTGTAATTTTTGTTCCTAGTTAACTCAGAATTACAGGGTATTTTCAAAATGAATTTCTTTATGATTATCAGAAAATACTCAGTTTCAAATAAATGAATAGTAGATTTTCGAAAATTGTATGTTTAGTCGTTGAAAACAGTGTGATCTAAAAATTACAAGAATTATTCCAAAAGTGGGTCTGAACATTGATTAGCAATTTTAAGACAAAATGAAATTCTCAAATATACTTATATCTAGATCAAATAGATAGAACCGTTGAAATAATAAATTTCAATAGAATACCTTCTACAATTTAATGAAATCACATCATATTATCTCACATCAAAAGTCATATGCGAATGATGTGAATCAAAAAGTTTGCTAATAATTTTTTCTTTTAGTTTATAACTCGAAGATCTTCTTAAATCATACTGGAAATTTGAGCAAAATACTGCACTTCTATCAAAAGTTATATGCAAACGAAGTCGATTAAAAATTCACTCTACAACAATTTTTTCCAATTTATTCAGTTTTAACCCCCTTACAATACCCTTATCGTGAAAATACTTGCATGGGACTACTTAAAAAATCCATTAAAGCAGGTTAAAACTTTCCTCAATATATTTCACTCCTATCGAAAGCTATGCGTGAGCAAACATTAAAGAAATTTATATACACACTTCAAACTGATAACCTTCTTTGTTTTAAAGTCGGTAAAAATACATCTGAATTCAATTTTACTAACCAAAACATTTCTTCCCAAAGAAATGTTTTTAAAACTTATTGAAAAAGAAATGTATTTTTATAACTGATAAAAAATGTATTTGATATTAGATAAAAAACTTTTATTAAGTAAGTACGCAGGAGAAAAGAATTTTATTTATATTTGGTTTGGTTATGAAGATTAATTCGTCTATAAAAAATTTTATAAAATAGATGATCTTAGAATTTTCATAACAAGAATTGTATCTTAAAGTCTACCAAATAATAGGAATTTGCTAAAAAAAATATCACCATAATTAATATTTAGGTGTCTTATGTTCTAATATTATATAGCTGTATTATAGAATCCACAGAAAACAAATATAACTCCTATTCCAACTTACAAATAGTAGAAAATTTACCAAAAACAAACTTAAATCCCATTGCAAAAGAATATCCTATGAAGGATTCAATAATTTTTTACTTCTCTCGGATGAGCTTTGTTGAATTTAGGGATATTATAGATAATCTAAAAAATAGAAATAACATGATGTGTTTGGACTCAATGCAAGACTAATCAAATCAACAAAAAACTCCATTGCAGTTAATCTAAATAAATTGATTAATATCTGCTTCAGGGAAAGCTTATTCCCATCGATTCTTAAAATTACTGCCCCAAAATAATATGCTAATTAGTATTCACGAAATTCTTAATTATATACCAGATTGAATTTGATTTTAGAATGTATTAAACATTGTATTTGTAATTTTTGGATGTTATCAACACACCGGAATCATTTCGCAAACTGTAATTTAATGTGATGTTGTTTTATATCTTAAACAACGACATTACAACTTTGGTGCCAAAAGGATCACACTGCTAAATTCATACTTGGTACACGCAGGTTGTGAGGGTTGCCTGTGTGTTATTAGCTGACAGTTTTCTTAATCTTGGGGTCCCACAGGGCTCAGTGTTGGGATCTTTCTTATTTCTCATATATATATATATATATATATATATATATATATATATATATATATATATATATATATATATATATATATATATATATATGTGTAAACGACTTACCATAAATCGAATCAACAGCAAATACGCGGTCTGTCCCAAAAGTATCGGGCCTGCATATATGGCTATATTTTTTTGAGTAATTATGAATTGATCAAAGTGAAACTGATAACTTCATGTTCTTTTGAATATGCATTTGTCATTGGGCTGAAGTGATCATGATTACTTCAAGTGATAGAAGGGAAAGTGATAATGACTCAAAAGAATTACCCTTATATCTCCGCGTCAAAACTTCCGAGCGACCTCTGTGAGGCATGGGCGTCACCAGTAAGTCTTCACGAACTGATTGGTGTGCGCAATTACCGCTTGGACGTGTTAGTTCGTGAACGGAATGCGTTTGTTTACAGTGTCTTTTTTTCGTCCGTCGCATTTTGTTATTGTAAAAAATGACGGAAAAATTAAATCAACGAATGTGCATCAAGTTTTGATTTAATTTTGGGAAAACCAGCTCGAAAACAATTAATATGATGAATAAGCCATTTAGATAGGAGTGTATGAGTAAAGCAAGAATAAAAGAGTGGTACAAGCGGTTTAAAGATTGCCGCACGTCAGTTGACAGTGATTCTCGCTCTTGCCGACCTTCGAGCGCAATAACACGAGTAAATGTCGAGCGTGTGCGACTTGCAATTGAAGGAGATCGTCGGCTGACTGTACGCGAACTAGAAAGTGATCTTCGAATATCAAAAACTACTGTTTGGAGAATTTTAACCGAGAATTTGGCAATAACTCGCATGTGTGCGCAATTCATCCCAAAATTGCATGGCAGTGCAGAAGAATCTTCGCACCACTTGGAAATGGTTTCTAATGATAAAAATGTTCTCAAGAAGATTATTACTGGTGATAAATCATGGGTTTACGGCTATGATCTAGAAACAAAGCGACAGTCTTCACAGTGGAAGCATTCTGGGTCGCCAAAACCAAAAAAAGCACGTCAAAGTCGGAGCAAAGTGAAGACAATGTTGATTGTTTTCTTTGATTATGAAGGTGCTGTGCACCACAATTATGCTCCGAGAGATCACACGATCACTAAAGAATACTACGTTGAAGTATTGAAAAGATGGCGTGACGCAGTCAGAAGAAAACAGCCACAGCTTTGGACAAGCGGTGATTGGCTGCTTCACCACGACAATGCGCCAGCGCATTCATCGAACCTTGTGCAGCAATATATAATAAAACACCAAGTCGTACAGCTTTGCCAGCCTCCGTCCAGTCCCGACGTAGCTCCCTGCGACTTTTGGCTCTTCCCAGATTAAAAATGCCGCTCAAAGGACACCGGTTCGATGACAAAGAGACGCTTGAAACTAATGAATGCACTGAAGGCAATTTCGAAAACTGACTACCAGGACTGCTTCAGGAAGAGGAAACACCGCTGAGAACGTGTTATTAATTAAATCTACTTTGAAGGATGTCACTCACCGGATGATAAAGAATAACACCAATGTGGAGATATGAAGGTAGGCTCGATACTTTTGGTACAAACCTCGTATACACTGTTTATGAATCACACGACAATGTTTTTCTCTACTGATGAGGTGAAGCCCGTGAGTGCAGAGAAAAGGGTTGGGCAATGATTAAATGCAAACAGATCGAGTCTAAACTAGGAAAAAGAAATAGGGCCAGCTGTTTTCACTTTAAGGAAAACTAGAGGTCCCCACATACAGTGGAGGATGACACAAGGTTTCTTGAAGTATATTTGGACACTAAATTGAAATAAAAAATCATATATGTCATCTGTGAGATCAGTTAAGGAAAAGCTTTTTTATCCTACGAAACTTGTCTGATTGTGTATCTCCTTGTGTACTTCTGACAGCGAACCACTCTCTGTTTCATTTACGTTTGTCTTATGCTACTCTTATTTGAAATCGCTCAGTAAAGATACTCCTTGTATTTGTTCTAGAACTGAGAGCAATGAGAATGCTGGCTGCACTTTGTTTTAGAGGAGACTGTAAATAAGCGATTAAAATTTTGAACATCCTTAGAGTTTCGTTTTCGTATATACTGGAGAATCTCCTGAAGGTAAAACGGATTATCAACCTGATCGTATTTCATGAGGAGATACATAAATATGAAACTAGATATATGAGTGATCTTATTTTTGCTTATTGGCTTCTTAAAAGTTGTCAGAGTCATCAAGGTTTTTAAATATACTATCTAACAGAACCAGGAATTTACGAATAAATATGTTTTAAATCTAGCGTGAAACAATCGTTAATTGAAAGCATTTTTGAATTTTTAGAATCTCACTTTTTATAAAAAATTTTAATGTATTACATATTTTGCAAACTGTGTAATTGTAACTAATTGGTTTCAGCCATTTACGAATGTAAGCATTTTCTTGGTAATGATTTGGTATTGGGTGTTGAGTATTGAGTTATAATTATTTTCTATATTTCCTTTAATAATAGGGTTTATATTGTTGTTCCGGAAATAACTGCATTGATTGATGTTTTTTATTTACATCTTAGTAATTTTGAAAATCTCCATCAAAGACTGAACTGTTAAGAAAACAAACAAAAGCGGTGTTTTAAATTTCGATCGTATAATAATCCTTAGATCAGTTTTTCATTTGTGATGAACAGTAGTATAAATTAAGTTAACAAGTACATTTGAGTCCATTTTTTACATCAATTTCCCAAGTATTATTTATCCTGAAAATGCAAATACGAATTCTATAACTATATTTAAATTATATACCATTCATCGACGAATATGCAGTACTCAAACTTTTCACCACAATTTCCCGTTCGATTTTCTTAGCGGAAACTTCAAGGAACGTGGAAAATATGGAATATAGTCCTATGTTATCTTAGAAAATTGAACATAACATGGCGAACACAGCGTTGCATAATGCAATAATAAATATGCTAATTATTTCGAACTATTGTAGTTACTAATTTCGCAAATTAACATATTCCTTACATATACTTCCCAAATAAATAAACCCATAAGTAAAGAAAACTTTCGCATACGTTCAGTTCAATACTTTAATTTGTGTTATCCGAATTAAACAATATTTTTTCAACCGACTTCATAAAATAAGGAAGAGATTCTCAATTCAAAGTGAATATATAATATTTTGAAATATGTTTATGCATAACTTTTGAGAGAAATGGGGTATTTTCATGCGGTTTCCACCTTTCAGAATAATATAGATAGAGGGTACATCTCATAAAAATATTGCCATGATAAATTTATTCGCTGATAAATTTATAATCTATAAAAAATAGCTGCAAACTATACGAAAAGAGACTCTTAACTGGGATGAAAAGAAATGGAACAAGATTCGGGGCAATGTAAAAGTTTAATAATTATATTGAAAAAATATACATTCACTTTTTTAATTAATTAAAAATAACCCCTTTAACAACAGGGTATTTTTTCAATATAATGGTTCATTTTTGTATTAATATATTGTATATTATAATATTGTAGTCATACTTATTATATATTTTTTATTACTTCAGGACGTTTCGATTCCTTAGAATCTTTTGCCACTGAATGTACTGGAGGCTTCTACAAAAATATACATTTTTAATATTATTATATATGGAATTACAGGTCAAAAACGTACCATTAAGAACGGATATTTTTGTTTTAAGTAAAGATTATTTATACCACAACAGTTATAACAACGCACTCTATTGTATTTAAATATTAGCTTATAAATAGTATTTTTAAAAGCCCAACTGGGAGAATGGACTCTACATTTTTAACTCTATAACTGCCATTGACTTGACTGAAATGTGGAAACCAGGTGGTGTATGTTTTAGGTGGTTTAAGTGACATAAAAGGTTTGGATCTTTTCATTGAAGTAATATCTTCTGAAAAAAATATCGTGATTCAACTTAGAAGAGTTGGATGCGGAAAATTACTCTTATTTAATGTTTTGTATATTTTCAAATTTCCATTATATTGATTTATTTTAATATGTTGAAGTAGATTTGATTTAGATTATTAATGTCACTCATTCGTTAAATTCTCGTTTTCCTGTGGTTTTGTGGGTTTCAGTTTTTAAGATTTTCATATTTTCATTTTTTTTAGAGCTTTAATATTTTTTTCTCGTATCTGTGTGCATTTAGACGATTTTGTATACACTGGCCAGTTTGGCCAATATAATTCGATGGACAATCCTTGCAGGGTATTTGGTAGACAACATTTGATTTTTGGTTTTTTGGGATGGCACTTTTTAGTTTGCTGAAATTGCTTTTAAGTAACTTATGGCCCTTATGACTGTGGTTATACTATGTTTCTTAAAAAAAATTTGAAAGTTTTCGGAATGATTTGGTATGTACGGCAAGGAAAGATATTGTTTTTTGATTTCATTGTCTTCTAAATTTTCTGTTTTAGTATTTCTCTGTTTGTATTTTTCTAGCTTTTCTCTAAATATTTTACTAATCAGGTTATTTGGGTAAGAGTTTGACATAAGGACCTCTTTTGCTTTTTTGATACAGTTGTTTCGAAATTCGGGGCTACTAAGGATGGTAGCTCTATCGGCAATTCCAATTATTACTGATTTTTTTGGAGCCATGTGGTGTTGGGAATTGTAGTTTTAGTAACGACCAGACCATGTAGATTTTGTGTATTACTCAAGTATTATTGCATTATTTTTTCGATGCAATGCCTTATCTAGGAAGTTTATATGGTTATTATTTTCAAACCCTATGATAAATTATAATTTTTCATGATAGCTGTTAAATTTGTTTAAATGAATAAATCTTGATTTTTTGAGGTGGCTGTTATATGATCATTAAAATGGTAAATTGAAGTTTATGCTGTTGATAATTTCAGATTATAAATCTAACACTAATTGAGCAATAACACTTGGTATGGAGGCACCCATCGCGCAACCCTCAATCTGCTTGAAAAATAAATTTCTATATTTAAAGTATGCGGAAGTTATGCAGATTTCTACAGCTTCAAGAAAATCGTCTAAAGGATATCGATGTATATTTTAATTTCTGGCCATTTTTTTCTGATTAGGTATAAGGACCCATTTATAGATATATTTGTGAAGAGAGACATAACGTCTAATAAGATCAACACATGGTTCTCGGAGAGTTGTATCTTTCTTATTTTTTCTTTAAAGCTTCAAACATTTGATAAAATATTTTTGCGATATTTTGAGAGTGCATTAATAGGCGACTGTATACAAGGTACAATTGGTCTAATTGTAAGTGGAGTGCCGGGTTCATGTAATTTAGCTAGCCCCTATTTGCGTGGTGGTGAAGAGTTATTTGGAATTAAGTATTTTGCCACATTTGGCGAGATAAACTGTTTGTTTTTCCATTCTTGTATGAAGTCGATATTTTTCTTTTGGTATTAGTTGGTAGGATTACCTTTAACTTCTTTATATGTATTGGTGTCACTGAGTAATTGCATGTAATCCGAATTTTTCATAACAACTGTTTTGTTTGATTTATCAGGTTGTAAAACAATTAGATCTGGATTGTCTTTCAGGAACTTTTTGGTTTTGTTAACATTTTTTTGGATGTGATGGTTAATATTATTTAAATTGAAATTATGGGAATTGTTGTTTTTATCCTTGAAATGTGTTAATATATTACAGCACACTGCCCTAATTTCATTTTTGACTTCGGTATTTTTATAATAATGGCCATTTCATGATGTGTATTAATTTCTGGGATAGCAACGTGTTTTAGGTTGATTATTGGTGTGTGTGGTACCCTAGGGCGAGAATTTCACAAACATAATTAGGAATCAGTCAAATTTTCAATCCAGTTATTTGTGTCAATAAGTTCCTCAATTGGTTTTTGTTTTTTGATTTGTGATATTATTTTTTATACATTATTTTTTTGGATATTTATGAATCTTTTTTGATTCATTTTGAGATAATACATCAACTGGAATTTGATGGGTATAAGAAGAAGTCTTCATTTGTATAAACATTCCTGTCAAATAGATGAATTCTGGTTTTCTTGAAAACATGAATAATGTTGTTATATATGTATTCTCCTTTCAGACAGTGAAAAGGAAAGAATATATACGAACAGTTTATTTCCTGCAAATTCCACTCTGCTCCTCTCTCCATACGCGTTTCGACCACCTTATGGTCTCGTCAGTGGAGCTGTATCGGACCGAGAGCAACATTCGCAGGAAATAACTGTTACATGAAATATAAATTCCAAGATATGTCGATAGGTTGGAATTTATATTTCATGTATATACTCCCAAATCATACAAAGACACTCTTAACAATCGTTAAAATAAATGACTAAAAGCTGTAAGGTAGATAATACGATATGATATTGAAATAAAGTTCATTAAAATGACACATCGCCTAGAATTAATTTAAAAATAATTGATTTAACTATTACTGAACCTTCAAAAAGACCTTATAAGGTAAAATAAATTATTGGATTAACCTTTTTAGTTGTAATGCCCCTAGTAATCATCGTAGCAACTATTTTATGCCCCTTTTACTATAAATGTTATTTTCTCAAAGCAATGAGTTTGACGGTATCCTCGCTCATTTAACCTCCGGGTATATATATATATATATATATATATATATATATATATATATATATATATATATATATATATATATATATATAATGGGAGTTAAACAAATTAGTCCAACCATTCTAATAAATTTTTATTTATTGTTACAGTAATTATTATGTCTGCCTAAAATTTACTATTAAAATATGTTACCATCCAATCAATTCAAAATATTTTTGTTATTTATAATCATATTTTTATTTTTTTTAAATTATGATTGAACAATTTTTTGATATTTTAAAGAAGACTAAATATTTCCACCTTTTATGTTTCTGTATTAAATCAAATTAATTCTTAGTGAATTATTTATCAATGCAATTAAAAACAGCATAGTTTTTATTCCCTATACTCATCTCTTCATTTAAGATGAATTCTCGAAATTCCCCGAGCCTTCTTAAATGAAAATACCAAACGTGAAAATAGAAATGGAGCTATGTCGATTTTCGTAGACGAAATTTGATTCAAAGTTGTTTCCCCTAAAAACAATTTATATTCCAGCCATGTGGGAAAAATCCCAGAAACGCATTTTACAGGATGTCCCACGGCGAAATTTCGCGATCGATTTCTCGAAAAATAAACTTTGTAAAATTCAGCTAAAATATTTTCAAGATGGTGACACTTCCGGTTATACCGGAAGTTGATGCCTTCTTGCTTACTTTAAATAAAGCACCCTATATGTTATTTCACTTTTATATTCTATTCAAAATTATAGACATATTTCATGTATAATGTCTTATCCCTAAGTCTGGTTTGACTTATTTTAAATTTGATATAAATTAAATAAATGATATATATATATATATATATATATATATATATATATATATATATATATATATATATATATATATATATATATATGTAGATAAGTTTTTGTCCGTGTAATTTAAAATAAAATAGAATAAAATATTGGCGAAGCGGACGTGAAAATTTGTCAATCTACATGATTCTCGTATTAAAAAGTGCGGAGCACTCCAAAGTATGGAATAACTCCGGGTCCGACAGATGGCGACAGCGCTGTTTCGTCCTAATATGGGACTCGTCAGGCCACCGCAGTCGGTACAAACCATCATCTCGCCTTTGCATCGTATAAGCCATATTTATAATCAAAATATGGCAAATAAGACGACAAAGGCGACACCTCGATGGTCCACTCGATAATACAAGAACCATACAGATTAACAAAGTTTGTAAGAGAACCGTCATATGGTGGCGCGACGGTGAATTAAAACAGAAATATGTAAAATCGAGTACACGAAACGCGCTGCCCAAAAGATAGGGGTCGCATTTTTCGGTACTGGCAAGCAAGCATACCGCTATTTAAGCAGCCAACGCCACGTGCCGCACCAAACGATCCCACCATGAGAGCATCGTTTAGCGTGTTTCAAAGCCAAACAAGTAAATAAATATGTAGATAAGTTTTTGTCCGTGTAATTTAAAATAAAATAGAATAAAATATTGGCGAAGCGGACGTGAAAATTTGTCAATCTACATGATTCTCGTATTAAAAAGTGCGGAGCACTCCAAAGTATGGAATAACTCCGGGTCCGACAGATGGCGACAGCGCTGTTTCGTCCTAATATGGGACTCGTCAGGCCACCGCAGTCGGTACAAACCATCATCTCGCCTTTGCATCGTATAAGCCATATTTATAATCAAAATATGGCAAATAAGACGACAAAGGCGACATCTCGATGGTCCACTCGATAATACAAGAACCATACAGATTAACAAAGTTTGTAAGAGAACCGTCATATGGTGGCGCGACGGTGAATTAAAACAGAAATATGTAAAATCGAGTACACGAAACGCGCTGCCCAAAAGATAGGGGTCGCATTTTTCGGTACTGGCAAGCAAGCATACCGCTATTTAAGCAGCCAACGCCACGTGCCGCACCAAACGATCCCACCATGAGAGCATCGTTTAGCGTGTTTCAAAGCCAAACAAGTAAATAAATATGTAGATAAGTTTTTGTCCGTGTAATTTAAAATAAAATAGAATAAAATATTGGCGAAGCGGACGTGAAAATTTGTCAATCTACATGATTCTCGTATTAAAAAGTGCGGAGCACTCCAAAGTATGGAATAACTCCGGGTCCGACAGATGGCGACAACGCTGTTTCGTCCTAATATGGGACTCGTCAGGCCACCGCAGTCGGTACAAACCATCATCTCGCCTTTGCATCGTATAAGCCATATTTATAATCAAAATATGGCAAATAAGACGACAAAGGCGACATCTCGATGGTCCACTCGATAATACAAGAACCATACAGATTAACAAAGTTTGTAAGAGAACCGTCATATGGTGGCGCGACGGTGAATTAAAACAGAAATATGTAAAATCGAGTACACGAAACGCGCTGCCCAAAAGATAGGGGTCGCATTTTTCGGTACTGGCAAGCAAGCATACCGCTATTTAAGCAGCCAACGCCACGTGCCGCACCAAACGATCCCACCATGAGAGCATCGTTTAGCGTGTTTCAAAGCCAAACAAGTAAATAAATATGTAGATAAGTTTTTGTCCGTGTAATTTAAAATAAAATAGAATAAAATATTGGCGAAGCGGACGTGAAAATTTGTCAATCTACATGATTCTCGTATTAAAAAGTGCGGAGCACTCCAAAGTATGGAATAACTCCGGGTCCGACAGATGGCGACAGCGCTGTTTCGTCCTAATATGGGACTCGTCAGGCCACCGCAGTCGGTACAAACCATCATCTCGCCTTTGCATCGTATAAGCCATATTTATAATCAAAATATGGCAAATAAGACGACAAAGGCGACATCTCGATGGTCCACTCGATAATACAAGAACCATACAGATTAACAAAGTTTGTAAGAGAACCGTCATATGGTGGCGCGACGGTGAATTAAAACAGAAATATGTAAAATCGAGTACACGAAACGCGCTGCCCAAAAGATAGGGGTCGCATTTTTCGGTACTGGCAAGCAAGCATACCGCTATTTAAGCAGCCAACGCCACGTGCCGCACCAAACGATCCCACCATGAGAGCATCGTTTAGCGTGTTTCAAAGCTAAACAAGTAAATAAATATTGAAACACGCTAAACGATGCTCTCATGGTGGGATCGTTTGGTGCGGCACGTGGCGTTGGCTGCTTAAATAGCGGTATGCTTGCTTGCCAGTACCGAAAAATGCGACCCCTCTCTTTTTGGGCAGCGCGTTTCGTGTTCTCGATTTTACATATTTCTGTTTTAATTCACCGTCGCGCCACCATATGACGGTTCTCTTACAAACTTTGTTAATCTGTATGGTTCTTGTATTATCGAGTGGACCATCGAGATGTCGCCTTTGTCGTCTTATTTGCCATATTTTCATTATAAATATGGCTTATACGATGCAAAGGCGAGATGATGGTTTGTACCGACTGCGGTGGCCTGACGAGTCCCATATTAGGACGAAACAGCGCTGTTGCCATCTGTCGGACCCGGAGTTATTCCAT
This sequence comes from Diaprepes abbreviatus, assembly GCA_034092305.1. Taxonomy (NCBI): domain Eukaryota; kingdom Metazoa; phylum Arthropoda; class Insecta; order Coleoptera; family Curculionidae; genus Diaprepes; species Diaprepes abbreviatus. The sequence continues at coordinate 18,319,351 of JASJET010000103.1, forward strand.
ACTTTGGAGTGCTCCGCACTTTTTAATACGAGAATCATGTAGATTGACAAATTTTCACGTCCGCTTCGCCAATATTTTATTCTATTTTATTTTAAATTACACGGACAAAAACTTATCTACATATTTATTTACTTGTTTGGCTTTGAAACACGCTAAACGATGCTCTCATGGTGGGATCGTTTGGTGCGGCACGTGGCGTTGGCTGCTTAAATAGCGGTATGCTTGCTTGCCAGTACCGAAAAATGCGACCCCTATCTTTTGGGCAGCGCGTTTCGTGTACTCGATTTTACATATTTCTGTTTTAATTCACCGTCGCGCCACCATATGACAGTTCTCTTACAAACTTTGTTAATCTGTATGGTTCTTGTATTATCGAGTGGACCATCGAGATGTCGCCTTTGTCGTCTTATTTGCCATATTTTGATTATAAATATGGCTTATACGATGCAAAGGCGAGATGATGGTTTGTACCGACTGCGGTGGCCTGACGAGTCCCATATTAGGACGAAACAGCGCTGTCGCCATCTGTCGGACCCGGAGTTATTCCATACTTTGGAGTGCTCCGCACTTTTTAATACGAGAATCATGTAGATTGACAAATTTTCACGTCCGCTTCGCCAATATTTTATTCTATTTTATTTTAAATTACACGGACAAAAACTTATCTACATATTTATTTACTTGTTTGGCTTTGAAACACGCTAAACGATGCTCTCATGGTGGGATCGTTTGGTGCGGCACGTGGCGTTGGCTGCTTAAATAGCGGTATGCTTGCTTGCCAGTACCGAAAAATGCGACCCCTATCTTTTGGGCAGCGCGTTTCGTGTACTCGATTTTACATATTTCTGTTTTAATTCACCGTCGCGCCACCATATGACGGTTCTCTTACAAACTTTGTTAATCTGTATGGTTCTTGTATTATCGAGTGGACCATCGAGATGTCGCCTTTGTCGTCTTATTTGCCATATTTTGATTATAAATATGGCTTATACGATGCAAAGGCGAGATGATGGTTTGTACCGACTGCGGTGGCCTGACGAGTCCCATATTAGGACGAAACAGCGCTGTCGCCATCTGTCGGACCCGGAGTTATTCCATACTTTGGAGTGCTCCGCACTTTTTAATACGAGAATCATGTAGATTGACAAATTTTCACGTCCGCTTCGCCAATATTTTATTCTATTTTATTATATATATATATATATATATATATATATATATATATATATATATATATATATATATATATATATATATGCAGGCGCGGATCTAAGGGGGGGCGGTGGGGGCAATTTATTTTTCTTTAGATAGCCCCCCCTCCAAGTGCTTTCAGTTCAGGAAAACAGACCCGATTCGGCCTCTTATACTAGGAATGTGTATGCTGCTTGTATCCTTCCCCTTTATCGGCAACTTGTTTTTTCTTGTGATCGCCCCCCCCCCCTCCAAGAGCTTCAAATTCAGAAAATAGACCCGACCGAAATTTGCAATTTTTGAAATATTGACAATTTACCATTTTTTATTGTAAAGATGCTAAACGGCTTACCTTCACACGGAAACTACTTATTTTAATAAATGTTCAAAATTTCCACAACTTCCAAATATTTTTCACATCTCCGAGTTAGTTTTTAACGGGTGGCCGCTCAAATTGAATCTAGAGAAAAGCTTTCGAACGCGTCCCTTACTCTTGCCATACAGTCCTCCTTAGTTGTCACTGGATTACAGTAAACGGTGTTTTTTATCGTTCTCCAGTAAAAAAATCTTACACAGTCAAATTATGACAACACGGAGGCCACAGAAAAGGTTCATTGTTAACAATCCACTTGTTACAAAACGTAGCGTGTAACAAGGTAACTGAAACGGTTGTGTGTGGTAAGACGTCATCGTATTGGTAAAAAATTTAGCTGTGTTCCACTAAAGTATTGTCCTGTTTGTGGAACCATTTGTTTTAATGATATCATTAGTCCAAGCCATAGGTAACAATTGGAGCTGTTTTTGACGTAAATTCCGAGAGGAATGAGATCAATCCAGGGGTGTTGGAACCAATATAAGAACAAACTCTACATAAAATATAACAGCAAAAAATGGGTTGGAACCAAGAGGGAAGGGTCAAAGTTGGCTAGAACAGGTTTTTTAAATCTACAAGGCAAAAACACATTTTGGAAGAAAAGGGTTCAAACAAAAGTTGTAGAGATTGTAAAAACCTATTACTTAAGCTTTTGTGTGATCATTTTCGTCAATTTGGTATTGCAGAAATGCTAAAGAACTTTTAAAATCGGCCATATTTGGCATATCAATTATTAATTACAAAATTAACTTTTTTTAGTACCTTTTCCATTTTAAATAGAGTCCCTTGTCATTTTGAACAAAATGATATTTTATAATAGTAAATCAGATAATTTGTTGCTGAGTTATTTTTATCCCAAGACGCAAAATATTATATTAAAAAAATATGCCATACATTTTCTTAAGACACCCTCTATAAGGTAAACTATTTAAAGATATACTCACTTTAACCCCATTAAAATATTTCACCAATTTAATTTTTCATCAATTTACCGAAATAGCCGCAATCGAATTGCAGAATATTAAAGAGACACCCTGTATATAACTTGTAGTGTATTGAAACATTGTATTAAGTCGGTAATAAGAATCATTGGAAACTTCGAGCCGTAGAATATGTAGATTCAACATTGCAGAATTGCCTAAGTAAATTGAACTTTTTTATTAAATTTTTAAATATTAATTCAATCAATATATATATATATATATATATATATATATATATATATATATATATATATATATATATATATAGTATCACTCCAGTTGTTTATAAATTTATTGGATTCGTTTGGACGCTGTTCATTGTCCATTGCCTTCAAATTTTTACCTTTAGATCTCTATATTTGGAAATCTCTTTTTATTTTGGCCTTAGCTTGTTGTTGTTAGGTATAGCAATGTCAATTGGTGTAGTTCGTCCAGAAATTTTATCTGTTAATGTAATGTCTGGTCTATTATGAGCAACTGTCTGATTTATTAGAACCGTTCGGTTGTATTTGTAGCAAGGCATCTTTCCTACCTGTAATAGATTTAACTTATCTGCTAACTCTTGGTGGAGTATCTTGGCGGCTGAGTCATGTCTTTCCTTATATTTCGTCGCGGCAAATGCTTGGCATTTTCCAGTTATGTGCTGGAATGTCTCTGATGTTCGACAGCCATATCTACATTGGTCATTTTCTATTGAGTTGCACGATAGTTTTTTGTCGGAATAACCTGGACTTGGATAGCTATCAAAAAGCCCTCCGTTTCCGGAGAGATCTGTCCTGAAATCAACCAGTAGTTCGACGCTGACTTGTCGGCATTGTCCTGACTGACCTCATTTGGATGCTGTCAATGAAGTTGCTTCCGTAGCCAGGCTTGTAACTTTTCTTGATCTGTTCGGTGATGAGAAGCAATATCCTGTTCCCTCAGCTGTAGCGGCGTTGAATTTTCTGCTCGATGTAGTGTGGAAGAGCCCGCTAACCTATGGAAATATGAACCTAAGTTTATTATTTGTTGATCGAGCTGCTTACCAATAGCGACCAATTATCTTCCTCCTTGGTGTCTTGGAAGCAATAGCACTCCAAGGGTGGTGTTTTTATGCTTTTGTTAAGAGGGGTCTTATTTTTCTTTGCAGGTTTTCGATGTCCGTCCTGCTCCATTTTAAAATCCCAAAAGAGTAGCTAAGCGCAGAGCATGCGTACGTATTGAGCGCCTTAAACAAATTTCTACTATTTAGACTAGTTCGCAACACCCGTCTTACCCTCCTGACAAATTCGGTTGTCATTTCGGTTTCATAGTGCGATAGTCAATTCGTTTAGCCTGCTTCAGATCTAGGTATTTGTATGTTTGTTCTGCTTCCATTGCAGCTATAGTTTCCATTCTGAATTTCAAAAGCCCCTGGCTGTATCTTCCCTTTAACAATGTTCAAAATACGGCACTGGTCAAGTCCAAATCATGCATTCTGATATCTTCGGAGAACTCCTCTACAATTTTAAGCATTTGTTCCAGCTGGTTTCTGGTAGCAGCCATCAGTTTAAGATCATCAATGTATCGAAGATGATTCACTCTTACTACCTCTTCGTTGTTATTTCTAATACTAAAGCCGTATCTGGTGGAGTTCATATGGCATGATAATGGGTTCATTGCAAGGCAGAACCACAATGGGCTAAGTGAATCGCCCTGAAATATTCCCCTTCGTATCGGAATGGTGTTAGTTTCGATGGTGTCGCTGGCTGGCACTTGCAATTGGATCCTAGTTCTCCAGGTTGACATGATGCGTTCTAAAAAGGAAACAAAATTATTATCGACTCTTTACATTCTCAATATAGTTTTGAGCCACTCATGTGGCACCGAGTCGAAGGCCTTCTTATAATCCACGTAGGAAGCAAAGAGCTTTCTTCGGTTGATACAGGCTTGGTTACATATGACAGAGTCAACAATCAATTGTTCCTTGCATCCCATTGCTCCTCTCCTGCATCCTTCCTGTTGAGTTGCAATGATGTTATTTTGCTCACAATGTGCATAGATACGTAGGATCAAGCAGGAGGTGATCACCTTATACAGTGTGGGTAGGCAGGTGATCGGCCTATACTTAGCTGGGTCATGTATGTTGTGTTGGTCCTTTGGTTGGGGGTACGTAATATCTTCGGTCGAGAACAATGGCATTTTTGCTTGGTTTAGAAAAACATCATTAATAAGATTAGCCAGCTGACGGTACATACACCAGAACTTTTTGAGCCAGTAGTTCTAGATCCCGTCGAGACCTGGAGATTTCCAGTTATGGGATTCCTTGATTATTCCTGAAATTTCCTCGGTGGTAAATGGTTCAAACTGCATCTGGCTGTAGTCCTGGCAGATTAGGTGTTCTTCATTGATCCAGCCAGCTGCGATGTTACAATTGGTTGGTGTGGAAAGTTGGTTTCCCCAGAACTCTTCTACCTGCTCTCTATTGGAATATCTATTATCTGCTATATTAGGTGAAGGGTTTAGCTTACGATAGAAAGTCTTTTCTGATCGTTGGAAGAGCGCATTGTCTCGTTTTCGGTTATTGCTGGTCTTGCATCTCTTTAGCCGTCCTGCAATAATAGAGAGCTTCTGTTTCAACGAATCAAAGCATTTCTGAGTAATAACATTCGCTAAATCTTGTTGCGAATGATATCGGACACGATTCATGATTTCTTCAACTCGCCTTTGCAGTCGACTTGTTCTTATGCCTCTGATGTACTCTCTCAGCTGTCCTATATCTATTCGAAGATTTTCAATTTTCTTATTTAGACGTCTTTCCCATGGTGGTGTGTTGGGTTCTGTTCTTGCTGATCAACGCTCTGTTGTAACTTTAATTTCTAGAGCTCTAGCTATAACAGTCACGGCACAGTAGATAGACCAGTTACTATCATTATTACTATTATTATGTGTATCCACGGACACCAGGGGTATGTGGTGAGATCCCACCAAACCTCACAACCTGAATTGAATCAGTGGCCGCCTCATCTGTTTGATCTCACCTAGGAAGGAATGTGTTTGAGCCATGCTCTAAATTCGGAAATGGAGATTAATTATTTTAAAAAATAAAATATTTTATCTGGGACGTGTCTGTAAATTAGCTCTTCTCAAGAATTTAAAAATGTTTTATTATTTTTAAGGGAGATGGCCTATTATTTAAAATATAATTAGTTATAAGTATGCTTTTCTCTGGTCAATACTATAATTTTCTCAAAACTGCCTTATTATCTTTATCCTAACTTTGAATAATACTGTTATTTAAATGAACGCTAAATTATCGTAACTATTTCTAAATGCGTGCAACTATGATAACTACCTTAACTTGAAATCAGAAAATTACCATCAAACGCTAACTTGACTTTTCCGAATTACGTAGAAAATTTACTTTGTATTTCCGATGTTTTGCGCTTATAATGTCCCGAGTTAAATTCTTATTTTCGGTCGAGTTTGTACGAGAAGTAAAAAGTTTGGTTTTTACGTTATTAAAGTATTATAACCTTTTCAAGGGCAATGAATGAAGCTAAAAATAAAATATATTTTTAATGAACAACGGTTTTTATGATATTTTTCATTGTCCTATCATTTAATATACGTCTTAATCAGTGAAAGTATTGAATTTATAAACCCTTATTTCGAATTCTACGCGGTCTTATGCTCTTTAATAACCAAAGCACTATCCTTGATAGAGACTTCGTAAGCAGAGTCTCACTTTATTTTATAAAGAGAACTCCTCAAAACATCTTATTTAATCCGAAATAAGCTGAAGTCTTTGAAAATAGTTTGTTCGTCTAATGTGATGGTATTGAAGAACACTTGAACTAAGAGAACGTCAATTTATTTTCACGAACGTTTGTGGTGTTAAAGAAAAACCACCCAATTTTCCGCACCTAACCAAAATTATCGTCTGTTTCAAAGTTCCAGAAGTTCTTGAAATTCCCTGCTACCTTTTACAAGATCGGTATTGTAGCTAGATCACGAAGAACGGAAGGACAACCAGGATGAACTTTATTTTTTGTTGAACGAACAAAACTAGAAGAATGCAATGTTTGCAATAAGACAGGAGTTTTGGCCAAGTATGAATATGATATATGATAAGAAACAGAAAGTGAATTGCCAAAATAACCTTTGATGAATACGAGACCAAAACCTGAAACAGCTGATAATTCTGCTCTGGTACATGAGATCTTTAGATTCTGCTGCGTTTCCCAGTTTGCACACGTTTTAAATAATGATTTCTAATCATGCTTCGAAATCAGGTGATATTGCGTAATACTGTTTACTTTTATATTTTGAGGTGAATATTGAAGGTCTGATGAAATCACGCTATTAATTAGATAGATTAGGATTAAAAATTTTTTAATGCCGTTATAAATTAGTAAAACGTAGATTTACACTAAGCGTCAGTTTTTGTTGATTCTATGGGTGGTGAGACTTTTGACCAAGCGGAAGCCACAAGGTTATGCTGACTTCGTTTTATTTAGTGCGTTTTATTATTCGTATTTTTTAGTGCCGATATCCAAATTTTGCTGAGATTTATATCTTCTTCTTTTCTGTTAAAGTTGTTATAGTACTTCTGAATCTTTATAACCGCTCTGTATATTCTAGGATAAAATCTGATTGTTTTATTCAGGATCTAGGTATCGTCGAAGAGTATTCTATGATCGTCGTGTTTAAATGCATATTCAGCAACAGCCGATTTGTTTGTTTGTCCGTATCGACAACTTCTTTTGTGTTCTGGAAGCCTAGTCTTAATGCTGCGTTTTGTCAAGACTATGTATACTGAACCTCAACTCCATGAAGTTTTGGTATCGATAGGTAGTCTATTTTGCCTTTGGCGGATCTAAGTCCTTGTTGAATTAAAATTATTGATATATAAATTCTCTCTGCATTGTGTTTTTTAAATATCCTACCTATTCTGTCTGTTACATTTTTGCTGTAGGGTAGATATGTTTTTCCTAGTGGAGAAGGTTTTATTATATTCTGTTTTGTTCTTTTTGGCTGTTGCGTTTATTTTATTTCCTGTTTTAAATAGCCATTATTTAGATAAAAAATAGATACAAACCACAGCGTGCAAACCCTAAAACTGGTTGTGAAAGTCTTCACAATTTGATGATTCAAGATTGTGCTTCCTCTAGAAATAATTTCTTTTGAAGTTATGTAGAGAAAGCCCCTGAAACGAATTATTATTTGCCGTTGAGCTGATCTTGTATATGTTAATTTTCTTAATATAAGGTAAATGAAAAAGTATTTGCTACAATTGTACAAAATATACGGACTTTTCATAATTGAGACACTTTTTGTTGAAAATAATTTCTTCGGCATTAAACAGAAATAAACAGAATAAGCTTCTAATGGCAGTGTAGAAAAAAATAATATCCATTTCCACGACGGGTGACATAAATCCTCTTCCACCTTACAGCGGATAAAATAATAAAAGCCCCAAAGGGATCTTTAAAATGGAATAATTATGCCCGAGGGGCAATAAATTAGGCTTTAATGGAAAAAGGTAAATGGAAATGTTAACGTACGCAGAAAATTTTGGTTAAATTAACAATATTTTGTAATAAATAATTTGGTTTTATGTTTCTAGTAAATTCTTTAGTACAGGTTCCCTAACCTCAATTTACTTTTTTTAAAATTTAAAAACAGACGTGGAAATAGATCTACATGAATTATAGAATTTTATTTCTAAATCAAAAAATATGTTAAACTACAAAAAAAAATCATAAATATTTTTTCTGAAAAAAACTAAACTGATTTCAAAAAATTATATTAAAAAGTATAAACTAAATTATAAGCTGTTTTAAATTGTAATCAATTTCATAATTTAGATTTACTCACTTACTTATCATTTTTTTAACTCTGCAGTGTAGCACTTACAATTGTAATAAACAATAAACTATAAATGGAGAAGAGAATTGGTATTTTTATCCGACTTTTTATATCATATCGTATTGTTTACATAGCTTTTGAGCTCTGTTTCATTTCTATTTATCAGGCTTGCAAGAAACTAATAGCGTGAAATAAAACTTATTTCCTTTTCATACACAGAATAAATGATATTTAATTATATATTTCCATTTTGTTCAATAACCTTTTTCCATCTTTCTTGCAGCTTCATAGTTCCGCGCTCATGGAAATTTCGGTCTTTATCAGCAAAAAACTGAACCAAGTGCAATTTAAGGTCACCATCATTTATGAAAGTTGTATCATTCAAAGAGTTTTGCAAACTTTAGAATAAATAGTAATTAGATTGTGCCAGGTCAGGACTCTGTGGGAGGATGCGTCATCACTTCCTAATCAAGCTCCAATAATTTCCTACGAGTTACTAACGATGAGTGAGGCTTTGCGTTATCATGACGAAACACAATTTCTTTGCGATTTGTCAATTTTTTACTTTTTACTTAATTGCTTAATTCATTTTCCCTAGTTGTTGACAATAAACATCTGAATTGATCGTCCGGCCTCTTGGAAGTAGCTCAAAATGAACAACGCTTTTGTGGGACCATCAAATCAACAGCATGACCTTTTCTAAATACAATTCAGCTTTAGATGTCATTTGTGCTAGTTCATCAAGCTTGGCCCTAACCGTTCTTAAATGAAGTTGCTGTAGATGACCCACTTTTCATCACAAAGGATGATTTTTTTCAAAAAGAGTGTCAGGGCTCAATATTCCGCTTAAGTTCACTATGGCTAATTCAGTTAATTTAACCTTATTTTTGCAAATACTCTCGTTATGGGCAACACAGTATCATTTTCCTTAAGTATTTCCCAGGGATTCTTTTAAGAAAAGCATTTCACAAAATACAATTTTATTTAATTTTTTTTTTCAAATTTTAACATTATTCGGTATTTCACTACACTGTGCTTGGGTATTTTCTTATCGATGTTGAACTTACTGCTTCCTTTATTTTATTCAGATAATTCTCGTTTTTTTCTCTGCCTGGAATTGTATGTAATTGGGTTGCAGGAAATCTATTCCTTTATTCGAAACATATTTCTTTAATTTAAAAATAAATATCCCGATACTTACTTGATTTCTTTCATTTTAAGCAGAAAATGCTAATGATTCAAGAATTGGCTTATGTAACAAATGTATTTCATCCGAGTGTCGTTGCCCAGTGTTATTCTTTTTTAGCTGTCACTTCTTTCAAACATGGTTATTAAACGCGCCTAACAGAAGCCGACCAGTGCGCAAGTTGGGCCATGGTTATAAATGGAAGACATTTTGCTTTGATTTTCACTTTTCCTGGTATAATTTGGCCGAAGCAGCTGCAGACTTCAATATCAATTTTGATTTGCAAGTTTTTTAGGATTCTGAGATAGAAAGTCGTTTATTATCCTAACAATTTTATTGAGTTTTTGTAGTACCATATCTTTTGCCTGGTTAGCAGTTATGTTTTTTTTACCGGGATAAACCTGGAGACAGGGATTTTGGGCCATTTGCACGTGTCAACGAAGGAATTCTGTTAGACCCCACAGACATCGAGGTCTACCCTACTGGTTATATCATTACGTAATCCACCCTCTGGGTATTCTATGACTGTTATCCACCTGGGGGTTGAATCATTATTGGTGTCTACCCACCGGACATATTAAGACCTGTAAATCAGCCCTCGACTTGCATATTCCTGTGGATGGTATGGCAGAGCTTATACCATTAAGCTGAGTAATTGAGCCACTGACCGACTCACCATTTCCGAGGCCAATCTTTGTATTATCATATTTTTATTAATAATTGAATAATGACTTTATTATCATTAGATATACTTTATTACTGTAAGTCGTTGCCATATGATCTACCATCTATGATCATGGAGGTAAAAAACAGAGTTTGTTTTATGATTTTAAAATTAGTAGGCTATATTGGGTGAGGTTTATTGTCAACCGTTTTAATTTATTTCCTTTCTCCTCTTTATGTTTTTATTCAGGTTAGATATTCTTTTAATATTTTGTTACATCTAGCGAACGCTACAGTTTAAACTTTTAATTAAAGATTTTATTATAACGAACTACGCCCGAGTTTTATTTGACCCACCTGCTGCTTACTTTTACATTTTTTCTCGTTTTGTTTTACTTGCTGAAGAGTAAAAATGAGAGCTAGTCCCTAACAACATTGTGGAAGACTTCAACCTAGTTTATGATGCAGTGGCAACCTTAATTTCTCACTTCTACTCTCCGACATAGAGGGTAGCTCGGCATTTTGTTTGTGGGTGCTGCCACTAACCTTTAACTGTACTCTAGTGTTTTTCTTTTTGAATTAAATTAACTCTACCTGTCACCTTATTGTGAGGTGAGCAAGGGTCGGTTTCATTACGCGTGGGGTGCATGGGATAAATATTCATTCATTAGATTGATACGATACCCAAATATCAAAATGCTTATCGAGTCCAAAATATTTTAAGTGAGTTTCTATTTTTGTTTGTGATATATACCTATAATCCCTCTGCAATCTCTGAAACAGATATATGACGATTCTTTTTTATTATGGCATTGATTTGGTCATCATCAATTTCAGAAGATCAACTAGAACGTTATTCTCTAGAATGGTTCTGATACGGGAGTTCTATTATGCAATCAGCACCATAAACTTCGCATATCTCTTTTTTAGCTTCACCAGATTTTCTTTATGAAAAGTGCAGAAAATGCTCGTTTCTGCACTTTATGTTTAAAGTGACCCTAGACTGAAAACGACAGACAAAATAAAGCATAAATAGCTTTTAAAGTAACTCGAAATGTGACTGATATGAAATGTCTAAAAGGAAAAAGATAAAACTGACAAGAAATTTTTCAAAATAAGTTCAAAACTCTTTGGGTGTGACAACCAAAAATATTTTTTTGCTCACCCAATACATTAAACAAAAATGCCATATCGAGAAACTTTGTGTAGTTTCAAGGTGGTTCTTTTAAAAATTAAATTTGACGCCACCGTCAGAAAAGTGCTAAGTAGATGAGTAAATCTACAATTATTAAATTGATTGTAATTTAAAACATTTTATACCTTACTTGTTATTTTCAGTGCAATTTTTAGATGTCGATTTAGTTTTTTTTCTAAATTAATTTTTTCATCCTTCTTGATTTCAATTGGTATTTAAATAATGTTTTATGAAAGCACGATAGACGCTTAAACTGGAAACAAAATAATGTTAAGAAGGCGACTACCCAAAAAACAGGAAAAGTTTACTAACCAACAATTCAGTTTTCAATCTCATTACAATAACATGCTGGAAACCGAACTAAAACATTTCGCTTCAATCAAAAGTGATGCGCTAAAAAGTTCAACAATTTATTTATCAATTTTGAACTCTTTGTATAAACATGATATACTGATTTCCCTTGATGTTTTTTTTTGCAATATACTGAAAAACACATGAAAATACCTTTCTTTTGTCAATATTTTCAAAAGTTATATGCAAACGGAATCGGATTTTACTTACCAATAAATATTTTCAGTTTTCTACCCACTTGCAATAAACCTATCTTCGAAATATTTTTATGGAACCACTCGTGGTAGTATTCTCTACAATATATTGAAAATCATATCAAAATAACTCACATAAATCAGATGTTATATGCAAATGAAATAATTATAAATCTCCTTTACTATTTTTTTTTTTTCCACTGTTGAGAAAATATCTCACTCTTTTCAAAAGTTACATACAAATGAAATCATAAATTTTTTTACAAACCAACAATTTTTTAAACTTTGTTTCGATTTTCTATTCCTTTGCAATAAATCTATCTTAAAAATATGGTAATTCTTTCAGTTAGTAAAATATAGGAAAACGACGTTTGTCGAGGTCATAGAACATAATTCTGGTATCGATTTTCCACTATCTGTCTTCACTTACCTGAAGAACCTAAAAAAACACCACGTTTCACTTCACAAAGCACTTTTATTTCTGCAGAAAAACCCAAACTTTTGTATTTTTTGAAGAGTACTAGTTAAAGTACATCCTATGTAATATATTTCTACTGTTTTTGCACAAATTTAAGCAATACAAATTTAGAAAAACTTGCGATTTCTACGAATAAGCAAAAATGCGTTTCGTAAATGTTATGGATTATTGTACTCCTGAAAATCCGAAATATCTTTCACGACGTTGCCAGACATAAAATATATACGTCGTATATACTATAAAATTTCTTTATTTCAGCCAATAACATAATTTAACTTTTGTAACGTAAAAACACAGGTAAAATTAATTTCAACCAATCAAAATTCTTGGTATCCCGAAAATAAATAAAATTCTCAATTTATACCGGTTCAATATAAAAGAAAATGATTTTTTTATGCTTATATTTTAAGGGTTTAAAACTTGCTTCATTTATTGCTGTTCTTGCCAGCAGTAGAAGGCTTTACTGTCAATTTGGGATGGTTTTAAAGTTAAACCATGTTAGTGAGTGGGGCTGTAGATGTTTTATTGCGTACTCCGACTTGTCATAGCCTCCCTTTACACTCTACCCAAGCTTAAAATTGGAGCGTGTTTAAGGGCCAATAGGCTAACAACAATAAAAATTTACATAGCAACGCGCTAACATTGATAATAATGAAAGAATAGACTGGCAAAAACAATAAGAATAACACACAAGATCAATAACAAACCAAAAGAGAAATATTTTATTTATTTTATTTATTTCTACAGTATACTACCTGTTTAAGAATTCCCCATAAAAAGTAATCTATATACGTTAAATCCAGTGATCGGAATATCCAATTTGCAGAAGCATTATTTTCTCTGCCGACCCACCGATATTGAAAATTCTCATTTACATGATTTTTTACATTTAATATGAAATATTGGGATACACCATCATACATGAACCGCGTATTTTTAACTAGCAGCGTGTGGGTTATATATAGACAAAGAAAGACATGATGGTGTGCATTGTACGTATTAAACATAATGTCGTTTTTACCTTGGTCAAAATGAATCTTTATCAATTCAATGTTTTTTGTGAGATGAATTAAACTCAGCAATATATTCTCGACCTCGTAACAGGTAAAGCAAAGGTCAATAATATGCTATTATTTGAATCCTCTGTTTTATTATCGAATCATGATAAATAGTTGTTTCATATTAAACATTCAAATACAGAACATTGTGGAAAATAATTCAATAAATTTGGCAAATTTACCAGATGTTCTAGGTAATTCACACCATTTAAAACCGGTGGTATCACAGGACCAATAATAAATCTGTCAACAGTCCCTGCCTATATGCTAATTTTAAATTCATATTAATAATGAACAATTTTTTTTGCATGCTGGTTTTCATCATCATAGATATGTTCATTATATAAGGTTGTCATATTCCTTGTTATAAAATAACACTTATCGGTAAATATTGTGTTTTTTATGAAAATATAAATGATATGCTCTCAATTCATGAATTGAATTAATGGATCGACAGAAGCCTATTCTCAATTCGAAGTCCAGAGGTAAAAGCTGTGTATGTCTGGAGGTGAAATGGGTGCAACAACTGTTAAATGAAATTCTATTTACTCTATCTTTTGTAACTCTAAGTTCTAAACTTACGTGTCTGGTGGTCAAACTCCTATTTTTTCAACTTGTTCTAAAATTTTTTCTTCAACCTCCGGTATTTTAGACGTAAGCTTCGGCTCATAATCAATGATTACGAGAGCAAAACTACAGATTTCTTGAGGAACCCTTTTAACTGCAGCAAATGTTCACTGATTTAGTACGCCTATATTTGGAGATTTTTCTCTGTATAATCTAGCTAACTCCCGATGATTTATTTGGCAATAGCCATAAACTAATATCACATCAATCATTTCTATGATAGTTTAATATTCAGCTGGAGTGAAAAATTTTAAAATTAATTAAATTATTTTAAAATTAAACGATGAAAGTTTGTCAGATTAAATTTTTGACAATACTATTTTGTAACTAATAAGGATACTTATTGCTATCTCGCTGATATTTAAATTATTATTGGTATTAATCTGTTAAACTGTGACAGCATTTAATCGTAGACTGATACAAACGGTATATTTTGGTAGCGTCTCGCCCAAGACTTACTGTAGTTCCATATTAGTTCGTAGCTATTCTAATAACCTATAAATAAATATCACACTGACAAAGGTACTCTGGAAGTCTGGTCATTCCTTTTGGCTCTTGCCGTTTTAGTTGTAAAGAACTAAGATTATTTAGGGCTTATCACTACAAAAACTCAGGACTTCAAGACTCAGGCTATCTAGCGAGTCAGATCTCGCACCTTATACTGAAGCTCTTCATCAACGCAGCCGCGAGTTTATTCGCGTGAAGGTTTTTATGAAATTAAACAAAACAAGTTTCTCAAAACACTTAAATCTATTAACAAAAATGAATTGAATACGAAATTATATACAATGAGAAACATAATTAAAATTGGTTAACAATTCCAAAATAAATAAATAATTGTCATGTTGGCCGTTCTATTAGTAAAAATGTAATAAACCTAATTTTGAAGATAATACGTGTAAATAGCTAAAAAAAAAATTAAATTAAGAAAATAATAAAAACACGAAAAATAGCTGTTTAATTTGTTTAAACAAACAATACCAAAGTCGCTCTTTTCCCAAGTGAAATAAAACAAGATATTGCCTTAACTTCTCCAAAATAAATGAAAAATCAAAAATAAAACCTTCTCTAACACCCCTTATTTAAGAGGGGCGTACCTTTCTAAGACCTGTTCTTAAAACCGTACCGCTTCTAACGAATTTCAAATTGTAACTAAAGCTTATTTTTTCAACAAGAGCACCCTCGAGCTTGACTCCCCGCGGCTGTTCTCCATAGAACCTATTTCAGTCTTACACCCTATAGGGGTAAATTTCATTTCCGAAAGTCTCGGGGCTCTCGTTCGTAGAGGGCGTCAGCCATTCTATGCCAGATACTTTATTCCCGAATTGACCTATGGGCATCTTAATCTTATTGTTTTTGTATACAAAAAGGTTTAATACAACTAATCTAGCTCCTTCTATAACTAAAAGAATACGAATAGCTTTTGTAAAAAACTATTCAGTTTTTTTAGTAGTAGTGTAGATATTTTTTTTCTGAATAGATAAACAGTCGCTATACGAATTCTTTGTACAATAATCAAACGATTATAATACATTATAGTGATTTTATTTGATTATGCTTTTGCTTCCTAATAATGGAAAAATAATTTAATATTTTAATACATTTTATTGGTATTTGCCGATACACATGTTAAGACTATCTTTTTTACTTATCCCTTCGGATTCAATTACATAATCAGGGTAGGATTTATTTGACTGACTTATAAATATTGAAAGAGAATGCGATCTTTTTAGTTTATGTCAATCATAAATTGTCTCAGTTTGTATATTTCTAAGAAAACATAAAAACGATTCAAAAATAATAAAACTGAATTTAGGCCAAAATACGATAATAGATTTATTTTTCCTTTAGATTTTCTTGGGTGGTAATATAAAAAATTAACGTCTTAGTTCTCATGGTTAAAATCTATCTACAGGGTGATTATTTCATTCCTCCTTTTAGTGGAATATACTCTATGTTAATCAGCACAAAATAATTAGTGGTTCTTCCATTACAAAACCTTAAACACACTCCAACTTTCTTGAACCAATCCTAAGTCTGGATAAATTGTGATGGGGGGCTACGACGAGCTCCAGTACGCAATAAAACGTTTAAATTCGATTATCTCTGAAAGAGCTGCTCAAATCGACACCTACTAGATATAACTTATTTAGACAGAAGGTATCAGGAAATAAGAATTTTTAATGAAAAATTTTATACTTAGACGCATTAAAAAGTTATAAACCGTTACATGTATGCGAAGGTGGCGTTCTCTGCAATGTACGTCGAAACTGTAATCAGAAAACAAGACACAAAAGACCCTGTATTTCAGAAACTATAAAATTTTGGTCTAATGTAAATAAAGCTAGATCAAGAATAAGCGCTAGTGTTTTAGAAGCCTCCTTTTTACACATTGAACTGATAAGCTCGTTTTACTTGAAATCGGTTGAAAAATAACTAAATTAACCTAAAAAATTTAGGTTAGGATTTTTTCTAAAAGTTTACAATCACTTCTACACAATTTTTATTATGAATATTATCATAAGATATCAGAGTCACTCAATCACTTGAAAATTAAAGTACTGAAAATTCGTCTAACAATATCATACAACAATACAAACGCAGCTCTAAGATTCATTTTTCGGAACAAGATCTTACAAGGCTCAATACCCATCATTTTTATTATGCCTGTCAGTTTTAGATAAACTGTTACCACGCACTTATAAAGTATATGTACTGATCGTCAAATAAACAGAAAATGTCCGGGACCATGCTATGCTTCATTTTGGGTAAGGTGAAGTTATAATAATAGTGAATACGCTGTCGCCACTGAAAAAATATAACGACTAAACGTAATCGTTTACCTCCCACTGACAATATTTGCAGCAATTTGCATACCTTTCCGAAATTTCATCGACATAAGTAGTTGAACGAAGCGAATGGTAGAAAGAGATAAAATGACAGAATTATGTTTTAACCCCAACCAACTTATCCAATTCGTATCAATTGATTGTTATGTGTGGATGTCTGCCATACTACTGGCCGGTCGTAAAAATAAATTAAAAATTTTTATTATATTTTTGGTTGTTAAAAATAACTAGTCCTTAAGCAATATGTTGACGAACCGTTTCTTTAAAACGTTTTATTTTTTTTTGAAAAAACAGTTGAAATATTAATTAGGTAGTACCCCGTTATTTACAGTATTTTCTAATTAAAATTTCCTTAGAAAGTTTAATGTTTCGCAAATGTCAAGTAAATTTGAGATCATAGACATACAAAATTATTACACTAAATTCTGTCCATATCTCAATAGTATGAGCGTGCTGTTTAAAAATTGTTTTCCTACGGCTAGTTCTAATTATGGATTTAACATAAACACTTGTGTCCCTATATCCCCAAACGGTCGAGTATCTTACTTTGAAACAGTTAAGTGTAACAATTGTTTTCATCAACATAACTTATAAAAAATTTGAGAAGTAACAATTTGTAAGATATTTAAAACTTTTATTTAAATAAGTAAGATTCAATTTTATATTCAAATAATGTTAAATGCAACATTTTACTTCCTTAGACTGTGTTAAACACTATACTATACTACGATTAAATAAATATTATTGATTATAATTTATTAGGGCATATAAATTTGAACCCTACAAGCCAACAAACGAGGTCCTTCAGAATAAAAAGCTTATTTATAGTACGTTTGGTCTTCAAGCCCCTACAAATCTTCACACAAAATAATAAAAAAAGTATATTAAAGGTTGAATAGTACACAGTTCCTCTATCACCGGTCAAGTTTCAGGTTTTCTTTCAAACTTACTTGTCATGACAGGAAGTCTTGCAATAATCGGCCGGATGTTTAGTGAATTCATACAATAATTGATTGGTGGATAGCTAGGACGATGGATTTTAGTAATACTACATAGAGCAGTGGTTTCTACCGTTTCAAGTTTTATGAGTGCTGGCTTCCTGCAATTACTGTATATAGGAGGTATGTATTCCTATTAAAGTCAGTATATTGCTTTGTATATATGAGTTGTTTTTCTTGATATGCCTTTTTCTTTGTATATTCGACTCCTAAGGTATTTGGCCCTCTGTATACATTTTTTGTTTAACAGTTCCAAAGTGCCAATTTAAGATAATTTTGTGGTCTATATTTACACCTAAATATTTGACTGATGGCTTGGTGCATATTACTTGGTTATTAAGTTATTTAAAATAAATTTAATCTAAGGAAAAACAAAGATTATTTCACAATAATAACAACAATGACACTATTTTTTGACTTTTGACGATTAATTTGACGTGCCAAAATGTCACTTTACCCAAAATGGCGCAGAGCATACTCCGGCCATTTTTCGTTTGACAGCTCCATTACCACCTGTCATCCATTTATTTTCAGAAATCCGTGACTGTTACTCATCAAAGTTTATAGAAAATCAGCTGTTCAGAAACCGCCATATTGTTTTTTTATTTTCATAAATTTTTTTGAACCGGATCCTTTATAAATTTGATTCAATGGAAAGCTTGGTACAAATATGTACAGAAAGAGGAAAGCCCCAAATCGATTCAGTTTCTATTGTGAATTTAAAATTGAAATGTTGGTCGTTTGTATTTTTCAAGAAAGAACATTAAAAAAATTTCGTTTTAAATATTATTGTGTTCAAAATAAGTCATCTCTGTAGATTATAAAATTTGAAAAAAATTGGGAACAAGTAATATTCCTTCCTAATAATTTTCTTCTCATAATGTTAAATGTGAAGGACTCTTATATGCTGGAAAATTGGATAGGTGCACTTTATTGTATATTAATGTGTTATCAAAACTTGTTTTTATATCCTGTCATCTATGTCAAATACCTTTATAAACACCGACGGTTCTTTACCTGGATGGGTCATCAGCTAAACTTTTGCACTGTAGCAGTTAACCTAATACTTCCAAAGTTTAATAGTCCGCTAAGGACGGGAACACACAATGATGTTCGAGATTAACATGACGGCATATCACACGTTCTCTCAGATCCGCAAGACGGGAAGCGAATACAAATTAGCGGTGATAAGCGTCAAGTTTGAGCACTTGAACCCGGAATTCGTCGTGGAATATCGGCATAGTTTCGATCTCTATTCCGGCTGTGGTATTTTCATTTTGAAGAGGTAGAATTTCGGGGACATACGACACACATATATATCGAATACCAAGGAGGTTGTCTGGGATAGTAAGAAGTTTTATCACTTTGTTAGAAAATAAATGTTAAACTATGTAATAAATGTATAGTATAGTAGAGATTATAGTTTTATTGGAAAAATGAGGGAAAGGCTGGTTTTTGCGAACAAGTTGTGCTAAACTTTTTTAAACAATTTTATGAAAATTTCAGAATTTGTACCCACCTCAAATTAAGATATATCTCTCAGGAGCGAACGCCGTCGCTTTATTTGCTTAGTCGCAGTTATAATTTGTTTATAAATTTTCAAAAATTAATGAATATTTATTCAACTCGTAAATTCTTTTAATATTTGTCATAATAACCTTCATGCTTTTTCGAAAATATTAATTTCTCAAAAATTGACATGTGCAAAACGTTTCAAAGTTGACATTAATTTGAAAAGTTATAAACAAATGGAAATACTGGTTATTTACATGTATTACCCTTTCAGGCAGATAAAAAGAAAGAATATACAAAAACAGTATACGTCCCGCAAATACCACCCTGGTCCTATCTCCATACGCGTTTCGACCACCTTATGGTCTCATCAGTGAAGTTGTATCGAATCGAGAGCAACATTCGCAAGAAACAAATGCTATATGAAATATAAATTTCAAGGTATGTCGGTAGGATATTAAAAACCTGCCACCTGCCGACTTCGATATCAGACTGAAAAATATCGTCAATCGTCATTTAAATACGGCAGATAAATTTCTTTATTTCTTACTGATATTTTGATTTTTTAAAAATTTCGCCTTACTCCGGTGATTCATAGATGTCGTTCGACTGGAGATATTTGTCAGTCTGACATCGAAGTCGGCAGGTGGCAGATTTTTAGTATCCTACCGACTAACCTTGGAATTTATATTTCATATAGCATTTGTTTCCTGCGAATGTTGCTCTCGGTTCGATACAGCTCCTCTGACGAGACCATAAGGTAGTCGTAACGCGTATGAAGATAGTACCAGAGAGGTATTTGCAGGAAATATATTGTTTGTATATATTCTTTCCTTTTCTCCATTTGGAACGGTAGTACATTTAAATACGGCAGATAGATTTCTTTATTTCTTATTGAAATTTTGATTTTTTAAATGGACATAACTTAGATACTTTTCATTGCAGAAAATCCTACTTTTAGGGGTTGCATGGTACTCTGAAAAACAATTCGTTTAAAAAAATATCCAAATATATTTATTACATTCGTTGCTACGGCACTCATCATTGATAAAAAATCTAAAAATTGTATAGTTTAGAGTGTTACTTCAAGTTTTTTTTACAAAAGCACATATTTCTAATAGTTAACGGGTTCTGGCGAGTAGCAAAGTTGCGGTTGGAGCCGTAGAAGGGGATGAATAAGAAGAGAGAGAGAGAGATAGAGAGATAGAGACACGCTGAAAGGTCGGCGTGACCTTTTTTTCCAATAAGATATTCGTTCTTATTTGAATGAGGTTGTTCCAAATCGTTGGATAAGATGAAGAGGGATCATTGAGTGACCAGCCAGATCACCAGATTTGATCCCCCCTTGATTATTTCTTGTAGGGATGCTCAAAGCTAAAGTATACTTGACACATCTCGACAATTTAGAAGTCCTAAGAGCTCGAATATGTCAATAAGTACAAAAGATAATCTGAGATGTCATCCACAATATTAAAAAAGATTGGCTATTATTAAATTGTTAGCAGAGCCCAATTTAAAAATTTATATTAAATGGTACCAATTTTTTTTACATTTTAACGTTTTACAGTAATTTTTCCTAATAATTTCCTTATGTACCAACATCGATATTTACCTTGGGTATGTAAAAAATGTGACTTTTCTGATTCTAAAATAAAAATTGGGTTTACAAAAGCACTATATATATATATATATATATATATATATATATATATATATGCACAGGCTACACTTCGAGGACAAAATCGTTCGTGCGGTCTACACTTCGGGGACTTTTCGACACTTTGAGGACTGTCCCCAAACTTCTAGACTACACTTTGGGGACCGAGTCCCCAAACTGTTGGTTGAATAGTTTTGGAACTTTACAAACTACAGTTTGAGGACATAAATCTGGCAACACGCATTCGATGTTCTTTAGCGTTTTTTCTTTTAAGCAATTTTTTAAACAAAAAACAAGAAGTGTAATTGAGATCGCACTAAATGGTTATAATCACGTGCAGAAATATTTTAATTAAAAAGCTGTTAAGAACTCAGTTCGTGACCTTGGATTAATGGATTAGACTTTCGGGGTTTTTACCAAAATTAGAGTTTTATATTTACCCTCAAATTATTTTGTGAAAAATCAGATTTTGAAAATTGTTTATTTGTTTTTTGCATTGTTTCTAACATGTAAAGACTCATAGAAATAAAAAATAAATCATATTCCTGGTTATAAAAGTTGTCCTGCTTGAAGAAAAGGAATCTAAAGATATTTATTAAATTGTGGGGCTTCAAGCAAAAAGCAAAAGCTCAGCAATTTGAGAAAACGTATTTCTGATCATTTATATAACAGATATCCCATAATTGGTGCTTTTCTGGGATTCCTGGGTAACTATTAAGGTTAGAAAGAAACTAGTCGAGTACTAATAAACTTTTTTTGGACAAACTACACATGTCGCAAACAGAATCGCAAAATTTTCTTTTATTTTGTAGATAATAGGTAAAATTAAAAAGTTGCAAATTTTTAAAGTACTCCATAGCAGAATAAGCCACAGAGCTGCAGGAGAGTAAGCATCTAACGAGCTGAAAAAATGAGTGCTCTGTAGCTTTCTTATTTAAAAATATATTCAAAAATTGTTAAAGATTCTTTTTCAGAGAGTTCCAAGGATAAGTTAAAGCCGCGTCCACATTAGTAAAAATTTTACTTTGTGTGTCGAATACGGCAAAAATTTGTGCGCGCATATACAACTTATGCTTATGTAGACTTGTTCGCTACATAAAAACTCACGCAAATTTTTGGGGCGGCGAGGGCGATCGCCACCCCCCAAGAGCTTAGAGTTCACGAAAATACAACCGATTGTGCCTCTTATAACTAGGAATGTGTTTGCTGCTGACTCCTCCCCGTGGAAAACTTGTTTTTCTTGCGTTCGCCCCCCCCCTCAAGACCTTTGAGTTTAGAAAAATAGAGCCGATTCTGGCTTTTATACTAGGAATGTGTATGATGCTGGCTTTCCCCCCCATCGACAACTTGTTTTTTCTTGCTCAAGGGTTTCGAATTCATAAAAAAGATCCAACCCTCACTTTTACGATAGAAATGGAAATGTTGCTGGCAACTTGCTTTCGCTTGCCATACTGTACTTTTGTGATATCACCCCCCCCCCCCCAAGAGAGGCTGGATCCGCCCCTGTGTCACACACAATGTACATTTTTACTAATGTGGACGCAGCTATAGGATGTTTTCAAAATTATGATTTATCGTAGCTGGGAAACTTCAAATCAAACCACATATATATTTTTTGGTTATACGCTATTGATTCTCTATGCAACCATATATTATACTACACTCTATATTAAAATAGAAAGATAAGTTAAATATTTGTCATTAAAGATCGTAAAAACTATGAATAAAAAACCAACAAAGATGATATGACCCTTATATTCAAACTTAACGGGTAAATCTAATACTTAATCTGTTAGAAACAATTGTAAAAATTACAGAAAAATACAAACACTGCAAAAAATTATTTAACAGAAAAACACATTTAATTTTAAATAACAATTTACACCATATTGAAAAATATTGTAACGAGAAAAAAAATCAAATTAATGTCAATATTTTTGGCGCTTACTTACTGATTTTAAAGCGTTAACAATATTAATGTGCTTTCGGTTGACATATATTTACAAATACTAGTTAATCGAAAAAAAAACAATTTTTTGGCGATAAACTAAACCTTATAACGTCATAGATTTCATAATTCTAGTTTGTATTTATAAGTCGTAAAGTTTAGGATTTGTTTTCTATAAGTTTATAATTTATTTAATTAATTTTACCATTGTTAGTATTCTTATATAACACCTATGAACGTGGTTGTGGCGTTTCCTCAACATTCAGTTATTTGTCATACGGCTGTTAGTATGGAAATCATTCTTGAGTATTCCAGAATCTTCTGGTACAAGCAAAAAGACTATATAAAGGACGCCCGGCTTTCGGGGACAATTGTTAACTCTCATCCAAGTTAAATTTAAGTCATTGAGAGTAGTTTGGCAAGTTGTCACTCGAATATTGGATTGTCAATTCAAAGTCTATTAGTAAAATAAAGGTTAGAAAAAGTATATTCAGGTGTTTCTATACCGACGACAGGTACAATAGTTGTCAAATGTGAGACTAACTACAAAGGTGGTTACAGTAAAAAATGAAGACTATTGTCTAGCAGTAGAAATTAGAAGACAAAAAGCAAAAAATGGAATAACAACTTTAAATTATTATGAATTAGATAATCAGACAAGAACAGAAGGCCAGCCAAGAATTAGTGAAAAAAAAATTAAAGACAAAACAAGAAAAAAAAAAGAATTAAAGCAGAGCTAAGAAATCATGGAAATCAGACATAACTAAATGATAGAAAACATGAAACAAGAAGTGAAGTACTGCCAATAAGACATAAAACAAGAACTGAACCACAGTTTAAATGACATGGAACAAGGTTGGAAGCAAAGTCATGGAAACGTGGGGAAAATCCCAAAAAAAATAATGGAAGACATGGAGATCAGATAAAAAGAAAGAATAGGAAAGATTGAAAAAAGCGAATCTTGAAGATACAAAAAAATATTTATTACTGGAATTAAAACTTACAAAAGATTACGTCATGGAAGAAATAGGTGAGAAGATTCATAAAGCCCAGTAAAAGCCTAAAAATACTCGGAATGTCTTTCGAAATACGTAGCAGATATCATGCGGTTAATAAACCTGACATATCCAGTAGAAACAATTCATACCCTAAGAATGGCCAGACTCAACAAAATCTCTGAAGTTCTTGCTTATGTCCTTCAGTTTCAAACAGATAAATGTATCTCAAGATACCAGAGTAGAATCGTCGAAACAGTTAACGTTTCCTAAGATCATCGTAAAACCAATTAAGAGATGTTGATGAAGCTGGTACGGGAAATCCAAGAATTAAAAGTAAAAGCAGATAACGGAAACTTTCCGACGCAAAAATAGCATTCGTTGTTGAAAATATGGCAACGAGAAATATGTACAAATCCGCTGCACTATCAGTGCTTCCCTTGACAGTAATCAGAATTGGGAAAACTCCCAGTAGTCAGCTTAAAGGGGTGAAAGCTGGCTCGCCACTGTCCAGCCACATCAACGATCACAATTAACGTATCCCAGCTGCAAAACGATGATTTCAGCTTGGTAGCATCTTAAAAGATATGCGGTCGGAAATGTGAGATAGTATCACTGCAAAATTCGTCATCCTGAAAAGAACTACATCTTGGTAACCGCCAATGGGGAAACAATACCTTCCAGCAAGTAGTTTTTGTTGCTGATTTATCGGACGAAGTAATCCATGGTCTTAATATTATGGAACATTAGACTTTTGTCCTTGATCTTCTTCTAAGAGTACTATGAACCAGATATGAAAAAACTGTAATGAAGCTGCCAAAGAATAATAAATGGCTGATTCGAGAAGTTAAAGTTTTTGAAGATGTTACGTTACCATCAAGTTCAAAATGTTTAGTAAAAGCAACGTTTGAAAGCTGCGAAGAAAATGAAAAGGAATTCTTTTTGTAAGAACTTTGACCCAGAAAAAAAAAATCACTATATTTGTCAAGGCGCTGAACTTAAAAGGTTATCCTCAACAAATTTTATGGCAAAATTGTTCAACTTGCCGACATGGTAGTTAGCAGAAATACCTTACCGTCTGAAATACTACCTGCTAAACTACCTAAAGTACTTCAAGACCTGATTAGTTTATAAACACCTTTATTAAATCAAGTTCAGGTGGCAATGTTGGAAGATCTTTAAATAAGAAACCATATTTTTTTTTATCTGATAGTGACTTGGGAATAACTACGATAGTCTAACATCGAATGAACACTGACGATGCAGTTTTAATTAAACAGCTTATAAGAAAAATTCCATTGATCAAATGTGACGAAGTTGACGAGATACTTGAAAATAGACAGAATCAAAGCATAACTTAGCCCTCTCAAAATTAATGAACATCTCCAATTGCATTAGTTAAGAGAAAAGATGGTTCCACTAGATTTTGTATATACTTTAGAAGACCTAACGACGTCACAAAGAAGGAAAGTTTCCCGTTGTAGAGTAACTTCGAATCTGATATATTATCGAGCCTTTGCAAACTATCGGGATTCCACAAAACTAGAACAACACTCCCTCATCTAAAGTCAGGCGAAATGGTTGGAAGGTTTAATAGAATTTTGGAGAATAACCTTGAAATAAGTCTCGCGTCACATGACTTGAAGAGTTTTCCATTTTAAATACAATTTTAGTTTTCGAGTTTTTGGTTCATCCTTTTAAGAATGGCAGGCTATACAGGGCGTCCCGATCCTGATAAGGAGTATCTCAGATAAGGTTCTTCTCAGTTGAAAAATATTTTATTAGATATTTTTATATATACAGGTGGCTCAAATTATGGATTTTTTTTCTGGGGTTATGGGTAACCTATGTTGCTATTTAAAAAGATTTACGATAATGTCACAATATTTGCAACTGTCAAACTTTAACATATAAAAATATTCAGAAAATATGCAAAAACTAATATCTAGGTTCACATCTTTTTGCATATTTAAAAAAAAATGGTTCGACTTGTAGATATCTTGATGTTACTAGATATTTTTTGCCAAACTGTTAATATAATACGGTGATCTCGTAACTTTTGGACCAATAAGAGCTCATTAAATGTGACGTCATAGGGAAGCTATTACACTACCTACAAAGAAGCGTGTTATGTGAAACAGAGCTTGATATTGGCTGTATTCTTTTGAGTCAATTATCACTGATCAAAGTAAACAAAGTGAAACTGATAACTTCATGTTCTTTTGAATATGCATTTACTTGTCATTGGGTCGAAGTGATCATGATTACTTCAAGTGACAGAACTGAAAGTGATAATTACTCAAAAGAAGATACCTATATATGCGGTCTTTACATAAGGAAGTTAGGAGGAATTATTTACCCCCTCCAACTTTCTTTCTTTTACAGCATCCTTGGGACGTGTCTCCCGCCAGATTTACTGCCCTCGGTTCAAGCATTTAAAACTCGGGTGCATCAAACCCTGAGTAGCTCCGAACACGTATGAATAAAGCGGTTAAAGTGTTAATTTGAAGGGTAAAAACCTCCAAATTATTTTTTTCGGATTTGGTGTTTTTAATATGCATACCAAAACCTATTGGAGAAAAAAAGGGTAAAAACATTATTTTATTACTTATTAGTTTTGAATTTTGTCTGGTTTGGCCATAAATATTTCGTAATTCTTTAAAAATACTATGAACGGTAGCTTGTGAATCAATCTTATTTTGCGTCTATCCATTTCATGTATAAAATGTTTTGTTATCCAAAAATAGTATCAAAAATGATAACTGACAGCTGCTAGAGCTTTATACACCAAGGCCATGTTTGGGTTGATGCTCGGATCACTTGGAGCAGGCTCCAATTAATTGATTCTATAATTTTTGAAACTCTGAGCTTACTCGATCGCGTTTGGATGTACAGTTTTTGAGGGCTCCGATTATAAAGGGCGTGCGCTACAATATGTCATTTGGTATTATAACCTAAAAAAATTGTTCTATGAAAATTTTAAATGTTTAAATAAATAATTACCACTTTGCAACGGAAATATTCGGAAATGAATAAAAAGCTGACACCTTGTGTAATGCCGCACAATATATTTTGCATAGTTTTCAACTTTAATTAAGTTATCTTTTTCATCTTCTTTATCGCTGCTATCAACAAACAGGTTTTGCCAAGCATACTAGACAACAAGAAGATCCATAGGAAAATTTTTAAAAAATTAGATCAACCCAAACATGCCCCAAATATTTTTAATGGTGCTTGAGGGTGAGTCCACATTATAAGAAGAATTTTAACGTAGGCATATTGCCCGTTTTTGTGTTAAAAATGTCTAGTCCACACGGGACTTTTCGTTACGCGACTATAAGGGGTGTGGTTTTTTGTCTTAACCTAACTTTTATCAGGATTTTTGTTTATATTTTATCTTAAAATTAAAATGAAGCAAAATAAAACAGTCTCGATATCAGAGATTGTCGTTGAATAGAAACTGTATTATATAACGGCCTTTATTTCATAAGCTTTAATTTATAAAACGAACAACTGCATTATTGCAATTGTTATAAAATCAATAACAAATGAACAAGAATTGTTTTTTTTTTTGAGGACAAAGCAGTAATGAACTTCGGTAACAAGCATTTTTAATAAATTAAAACAATTTAACATAGTTCATAAATATCCATTATTCCAAAACTCGCAAAATAAAAAATATAAATAAAACAACAAACTTCTAAAAAAAAACATAGGTTATGTTTTCATACAAAATATTGAAAATAAACAGTTTCCACCATTTTTAAAGCAGTCCGATAAAAAGTTCAACATCATTTGACGTAATGACCTTGGAAAAGACGGATTTAGGCGGAAAATCTTCGGTCTTTGTCTTTTTTTAAATCTAACAAATCACAATGATTGAAATTTGACTTATGTTTTATTACGTTACGCTTACGCCCAGATTTTTCTTATCGTGTGGACCAACTCTGTGGAGTAAGGGGAAAGCAGATCTGACAAGCTCCGATGCATAATACACTAGGTGAATAAATCGAGCGTTATTTGCACCTGAACAGCTCTCAGCTGCTCCGGTCAATGAATCGAGAGCAGTAATTGCTTACTTACAAGTAACCTTCGCCGTAACAAAAGAAATCGTGATCCTTCGATCATACCGTATAGATTTAAACAGTAATAGATTTGTTTGAAGGCTTTTTATGATCGGTGGGGGAGAGGCGTTTTTGACGTTTGACAGACATAAACATGTTTACTTATTTTTTCTTTCAGTTTAATTGCTTGTCGTGACCATTTTCAGTGTTTTTAAGTGTTAGAAATTACTATAAATGCGAAGTTCACAATTAATATTACCAAAGAGGATTTAAAACTTTTTTTTATTGGTAAATATTGTTTGCATATTGAAAATAACAATAAAAATAATTCAGGCAACCATATATTCATACTTTATGTACTCAGAATTGACGCACCGATTATTATATGATACTCGTTTAAATAATGCAATTACAAAAGGATAGCATAAAATCGGTATGTGTGTATCAAGAAACTGAATATCTACCGTTTATCACCACTTTTTCCAATATAAATAAAAATATTATTACTTTATTCCGCGTTCAATCAACCGGGCCCTAGTTCTGACTTTATGCTATTTCTACAGGAGTATGTTCGAAGTCGTGATCCTAAAACCATGATTTCTGTGATCCAGCTCAACATGTTTTTATTTGGTTGAACGAAAAACGACTTACTACGTTAAATTTATATGAATTATAATAAAATTAGGCATTCGTAAAAACCAAAATTCTTTACCACAAATGATGTTTTGTATTTTTTAAGATGAATGGGAGTTTTTCTTTTCTAAATTTGAACTTAACGAACTTACTGAAAAATTGTTATATTACCAATCACTCGAAAAATTAATAAAAAATTAACTAAAATCAAATTAGACTCATCAATATAATCTTACTGATTAATTTAATGCCCAAAATTTTAAGTAATATATATTTGCATAGAGGGGCTGAAAATGTATTGTAGAAGACCCGGAAACTACTAATTGAAACCATATATTCCTTAACATTTCAATGTCCGAATACAATTTCGCTTTAATAAATGTAGTTTAGGTGCATACACGAAAATGTCGAACTACGTCATACTTATAATCGACCAATAAAGAGACGCAATGCTGGCGAACAATGCACATTTAGAAGCCGAATATATACTAATTACAAAATACAGTTCTTACGATTAATTAAATGCTTATCTGAAATAAACAATATAAATACTAAATCTTAAAAAAAGAGAATGAAAAGCCAGAATTAGTAAAATTAAAGTAACGAACGAAAGCATACAAATCGTTATCAATAGACATTAAATCTTCATTAATTACACTTACGTTACGATTATCAGGCTTGTTTTTATCCTATAATGACAGGGCTTCGTGAAATGGGAACTTAATCCATTAAAAATCCTTTGTCTTAACGAAGAACGAAGATACTAGTCCCATCTTCCGTTATTTGGTTGATATGGGTTTCTAACATCTTCGATAGAATATAAATTTTCAATATTCGGAAAGCTTCACTCTGTTCTAAACACCTCTACTACGCCACAACACGTTATTCTTTTATTTTAGTTAATCGTTGAAATGGTCAAATCAATAAATTCGATGTGTATCGATTGGTATTTCATCAGGACCAGAACTTTTTTGGTGTACAATGACGTCAAAATACGCATAGTGACACGCTGCCAGAAGACAATGCTGAGCACTTTTGATTGCACTTCAGTTGGTGGTGTTTTTCTCGAGAAATCGAATGTTGAATGCGAAGTAAATTTACTTTTTCAATTGATGATGCTTCAACTATGCCACCCGTTCGCGTGAATGGTGGGACTGTTGATTTGGTGAAATTTTGACCAACTGCCTTAAAACCTACCAAAAAGAGTTTGAGTTATTTGGACTTGCTAGAAGCTTGTCCTTAAATCTCTTTTTATTGCTTTACTCTTGTCTTTGGTTAGTTCAGGTTTTTAGATATTGAAAATAGAATTTTACATCGAGTCGATCGAACTACGAACATATGGAATATATGTACAAAGACTATAAACGAACCAAAGAAAATAAAGGGTTGTTTAAAATATCTAACACATTGTAGTTTGTTGTTTTATTTATATTTTTTATTTTGCATGCTTTTGTTTGAGCCTATTAGAACATAAATTTACTTAATATATAACTTCTTAAGAGAGTATTAAATATTAAACTATAATTATCTATTAATCCATAAGAATAACTTAAAAATATTTATATATAGTAATTTATTAATTAATAATTTGTAATAATAGTTGGTTTACAACAATATATTCTGTTAAGGTTCTACTCTAGACACAATTTAACTTAAAGAACATATCATGTGAAGAATATCATGAAATGGTTATAAAAGTCGAGCAATTGCCAAATGAAACTAAATTTATTATTATACTAAATTAACAATTCACTCATTTTTAATTAATTCATTTTTCCTTACTAGAATGATTAATAAATATTTTTTTATTACTTATATTTTCATCTTTTTTATTTTTTTCCTGTTTCTTCCTAACAATGGGCTAAAATTTCAGACATGTCAGG
Source organism: Diaprepes abbreviatus (assembly GCA_034092305.1). NCBI lineage: Eukaryota > Metazoa > Arthropoda > Insecta > Coleoptera > Curculionidae > Diaprepes > Diaprepes abbreviatus. The sequence goes on from JASJET010000103.1 coordinate 18,350,018, forward strand.
AATATTCATGTCATCTATTAACCCTATCCTTAGCAAACTTTATATACACTATTGTAGAATTCAATCTACAAGAACCTAAAAAAAATCATAAAATTAAAATAAACCTATAAAAACGGTTGAAATTCCGAGAAATAACTGCACGTTGTCGGCGGTAACGGCGCATAGACACCGACACAGACGGCGGCGCAGACATGAAGCTTTGGCGGACCGCGCTAAGCGCTGATCGATTTCTTTCGGAAGAACTGACGGAGTGCCGAGAAAGAATAAATAGCATCCGATGAATCTGATTGTCTATTAAAGAGCACAGATCTCTCAAATTTCTTACATAGGTGCACACGAGTATCTAAATCTTTTGAACTCATATTTTAGTAAAATTCCAGCGTCGTCGGTTAAAAAAAATAATAATAAGCTTCTCTAAAAAACCTTTAGCAGAATTTGATTATCTATTAAAAAGCACAGATCTCTCAAATTTCTTACATACGCGCACACGAGTATCTAAGTCTTTTGAACTCATATTTTAGTAAAATTCCAGCGTCGTCGGGGAAAAAAAATAATAATAATAAGCCTCTCTAAAAAACCTTTCCACGTCGATTTTTTTTAATTCTTGCTGAAACTGTTTGAAATTAATATACAGAATATTTACGCGCCTACTTCTACGAATATAATAACATTGCGTAAAAGAAACCTGATAGCGCCATACCCGATTTAGACATTCCCGATTGCGAGTTAAATAATTTTCTATCAAGAGAAAATTAGTGATAACCTGATAGTGATATCGTTAACGGATCTAAGAACACTAAACGTGCCTTAGTTTGCGCTTAACACAAAAACAAAAATTTTCGGAATAATTAAATTTCGGAAATTTTATTAGGAGTCCCAACACTACATTTCAATTTCGACGTAAAAACTTAAGAGTCCCAGTCTAAAAAATTTTTACTGCAAAAAATTCTATAAGAGCTCACATCTAACAAAAAACAAATTAAAGTAAGTATTGGCCAAGTTCTTATTCAACCCAAATTTCATATACTTAATTTTTCTCATATATTAAGTATATTAAAGCCCAGCCCTCCGTGATTTTTGTATTTTTACACAAAACATTCCAATTTAAGAGGAAAAATAATTTATTTTAAAAATGTCCAATCCCTTCTCTCACAGTTCCTTCCGGTCTGATGAGGCGGGTGGCCTTTCAGGCTGTCGGGGTGGTTTTGGTGGGACCTCCGCGGCCCCTCGTGGGGTTGCGCCAGACCTAACAGAATTCTATACTCATAATAAATCTGACATGACCCAAATAAATCAAAATGCTCAATTATATCCCAACACTTCAATTTGTCCAATGGAACAATTTTTAAATGACATCCAAGCTTCACTTCAAGGTGGGTACCACTTAATGCAGGGACAAACGCTTACCATAAATGACAAAAATCCTGATACGCAAGTCATTCACAGCTCGTATACGTGGTTCCCGTTCGATCGAAACGTACCTCGTGGCGTTTTTGCGGAAAATCCGTTCTCCACTAATAATTTTCCTAAAACAACGGACGTGCATATACGACAACACCTATTATAAACAATTAAAAAGTGAAATTAACATAGATGGAAATTTAATAACAGAAATCCAGTTAGTGTGTCATATGTAATGTATTCTTCTAAAAACTACAAACAATTGTAATTATTAAAACGATTGTTAAAATGACTCTGTTATATTGAAATTCTCGTTTTCGAACTCCTTGGAAATTCTTTACCAGGTAGAAGTGGTAAACTTTGGAAATAAAACTTCTTTTAAAGAGTCTCATATTACGGTACAAGTAACCTGAATAATTTCAGAAACACTGTTTACCGACTCGGAATTCACACTGTTGCTTTCACATGCTGATTTCATCAGTTAAATAGCACAATGTTTTTTCCAACCTAGTAATAAGGGTATAGCTGTACACATTTCCATATCGTGTTTCCTAGTTATAGGCCTAACAACAGCGAAGAGCTCTTCAAATTCACCAAAAGTTACAGGAAAATATTTAAAAAAAATCAGGATCATTTTCTCGTATTTCTTGAATTAAATTATTAGTATGTCCAATATTTTCCTCAAATACAGACCGGACCCAGTAGCGACGACTTCTCTGTTTTTTTAATAAATAATATATCAATATTCTCCTTACATTTAGTAACTTTTTTTCTAGATTCAAATACTGCCGCAATTAATGTTTTATATTGCTTCATTTTAATTTTTAGATAAAATATAAACAAAAATTCTGATAAAAGTTAGGTTAAGACAAGACCTTATAATCGAGTAACGAAATATCCCGTGTTGATGATACATTTTTAATACAAAAGCGCGTAATACGCATATGCTCAAATTTTTCTTGTCGTGTGGACTCACCCTTAGATCATGAAATGTTATTCTTCGGAGTAATTATCAATTGATCAAAGTGAAAAAAGTGAAACTGATAACTTCATGTTCTTTTGAATACGCATTTACTTGTCATTGGGCTGAAGTGATCATGATTACCTCAAGTGATAGAAGTGAAAGTGATAATGACTCAAAAGAATAGCCCTAATTTATAATGAGAGTGAGAATGAGTCCACACGATAAGAAAAATCTGGGCGGCAGCGTAGCGTAATAAGACATATGTCAAATTTCAAGCATTGTGATTTGTTAGATTTAAAAAAAGACAAAGACCGAAGATTTCCCGCCTAAATCTGCCTTTTCCAAGGTCATTACGCCAAATGATGTTAAACTTTTCAGCGGACTGCTTTAAAAATGGTGAAAACTGTTTATTTTCAATATTTTGTATGAAAACATAACCTATGTTTTTTTTAAACTTTGTGTTTTATTTATATATTTTATTTAGCGAGTTTTGAAATAATGGATATTTATGAATTATGTTAAATTGTTTTAATTTATTAAAAATACTTGTTACCGAAGATCATTACTGCTTGGTCCTCAAAAAAAAAACGATTTTTGTTCATTTTTTTATTAATTTTATAGCAATTGCAATAATACAGGTGTTCGTTATATAAATTAAAGCTTATGAAATAAAGGCCATTATATAATATAATTTCTATTCAACGACAATCTCTGATATCGAGACGCTAATCCACAGACATGCCCTTAGCTATGGTTACCAGATCAAATAATGAGATTCCCTGACAATATCCCTAACGTTTCTGTAAATATCCGGACATTTTATCTGAATGTTGTATGTTAAGGCAGTGAGATTTTCAAAATTTTTGCAATCAAAGCATCAAATGCCAATATCGAGTGAGTCTTCTCATTAATGGGAGCGTAGTGGACTACGGGGAAACATAGACTGTCTATATTGTTGTAAGCTTTGCCTTTCGCTGCCACCAATGTTATAACTTTGCTAGTTCTGCTTTTAGTTTATCACTGCTTTCGATGAATTCAAATAAATCTTCTAATATTACTTTTTTAATATTTTATTATAATGTTCACTAATTCATGAGGTAACAACAGTTTTTGTTCTTACTTACTAAATTAATGTTACTATTGTAGTGTTTTGATTTTAGTTCATCTTGTCTCAATGTTCATGGCCTAGTTAAATTCTATTCTGTATCTAAATTATATATTTTAGAGTCATAAGCGTACTAACACCTATAACTTATAAATATTTATTTACATGATTACTGAAATGAAAAAGTGTGTATTTATGAGACAATGACAATATGAACAAAACTAATGGTCTCTGTAAAAAGTAAAGTTTTAGAGTTTCGGAGATTAAGGCATGCTTTTGTTTGAGCCTATTAGAACATAAATTTATTTAAGATATAACTGTTTCTTAAGGGAGTATTAAATATTAGACTATAATTATCTATTAATCCATAAGAGTAACTTAAAAATATATATAGTAATTTAATAATTAATAATTTGTAGTAATAGTTGGTTTACAACAATGTCTTCTGTTAAGGTTCTACTCTAGACACAATTTAACTTAAAGAAGATATCATGTGAAGAATGTCATGAAATGGTTATAAAAGTCCAGCAATTGCCAAAAGAAACATCAAGCAATAAAAAGTATGAAACTAAATTTATTAATATACTAAATTAACAATTCATTCATTTTGTTAACGTTTAATCAATTTATTTTTTCTCACTAGAATGATCAATAAATATTTTTTCATTACTTATATTTTCCTCTTTTAATTTCAAAAAAATACTGACAATTGCAGTTTTTTCCTGTTTCTTCCTAACAAGGGGCTAAAATTTCAGACATGTCAGGAAAATTCCTGTCGTCTGGTAACCCTACCCTTAACAAATTTTATATAAACCTATTATAAACAATTAAAAAGTAAAAATTAACATTGATGGAAATTTAATAACAGAAGTCCAGTTAGTGTCATACGTAATGTATTCTTCTAAAAATTACCAACAATTGTAATTATTAAAACGATTGTTAAAATGACACTTTATATTGAAACTCTCGTCTTCGCACTCATTGGCAATTCTTTACCAGGTAGAAGTGGCAAACTTCGGAAATAAAACTTGTTTTAAAGAGTCTCATATTATTGCATAAGTAACATGACTAATTTCAAAAACACTGTTTACCGACTCGGAATGCGCACTGTTGCTTTCACATGCTGATTTCATCAACTAAATATCACAATGATTTTTCAGACAGAGTAATAAGGGTATAGCTGTACACATTTCCATAGCGTGTTTCCTAATTATTGGCCCAACAACAGCTTTTCAAACTCACAAAGAGTAACAGGAGAATATTTTTAAAAAATCAAGATCATTTTCTCACATTTCTTGAATTATATCATTAGTATGTCCAAGCCTTTGTCCAATGTTTTTCTCAAAAACAGATCGGACCTAGTAGCGACGACTTTTCCGTTTTTTTAATAAATATATTAATAATGTCCTTATCTTTTGTAATTTTTTCTTTAGTTTTCTTTTTCTACATAACAACATTGCTGCAATTATTTTTTTATTTTTTTTCATTTTAATTTATACATAAATAAATATTATCAAAAAATCAGAAAAAAAGTTAGGTTACCACAAAAAAAACATATACAACACTTTACGACTGCACGATAAAAGTTGCTCGTGTGGACGAGACATTTTTAACATAAATGGGCGTAATACGCCTACGTCGAAATTTTTCTTATCGTGTGGACTTACTCTTAGGGTACGTGTGGAAAATGCAGACAAGCGGAACCCAAATTACCAATGTCAACGGTAGGCTATCTTTGAAAATTAAACCAATTTTGGAATAAGTTTGTTTAGCTAACCCATTCAAAATATTTAAATGTCTCAAAAATCATTTAAAAAACTTTTAAACTCTCTAAAATCTTTCAAAATTCCTAAAATCCTTAAAATTGCTAAAAATATTTAAGTCCTTTAAAATCACATGAAAATGTTGAAATTTCAGTAAACTGAAAGCAAAAGTAAATTTAACAACACTTTCTGTAGTCGCAAAATCAGCTATTTCTTTCTAAAACTTTTTTTGTTCTTTGTTGTCCGTTAACAGGCGATCAAAATTAGAATAAAAAGTAATAAAAATATATAATTCTGAAAAACCAGTGAACAAACCTAACTACAGCTTGTAAGGGGTATAAATTTTAAAACTTATTTCCCTTTTTCATCTTTTTGGCATATGAAAAAAAAACCCTTTCAGTCTTGTTTTTGCAACTATCTACATAAAAATAGCTGCTTTCTTTCGACTATGTTTAAAAAAATCTTCCGAACTTTACAATTAAGAGTACATAAAATCAATTACACTTATCTACAGAAATTATAACACATTATAAAAAAAACAATATGACAAATTAGGCGTACTCTTATTTGACAACAACCTACTTTATCTTTTCGTTACTTAATAAAACACCGCTACAGAACTTAATTGAAGATGCATCTGAAGATATTTTATTTTTTGTGGAAAAACTATTGCCTTTTAGAAGAAAACTTGGGAAACAAAAAAGTTTCACGATAAGATGGGAAGCTAAATGAATAATCAAATGAAGTCAGTAGCGCCCAAAAAAAAAGTTTGAGAGGATAAAATTTTATAGACTCGGAAAAGTATTACTCTGTATCAGACGCGGATCCAAGGGGAGGAGGACGATCGCCTCTCCCGAGAGGATTGAGCTTAGGAAAATAGAACCGATTTCGCCTCATATACTAGGAATATGTATGCTGCTGGCATCCCCCCCCCCAATCGAAAACTTTTTTCCTTTGAGTTCAGGAAATAGACCCGACTCTGCCTCTTAAACTAGAAATGTGTATACTGCTGGCATCTCCCCCACCATCGACAACTTGTTGTTTCTTGCGATTGCCCCCTCCCCCCAAGAGCTTCGAATTCAGAAAGATAGATCCGATTCTGCCTTTTGTACTAGAAATAGGAATGTTACTGGCGTCTCTCCCCCGTCGACAACTTGCTTTCGCTTGTCATTCTATACTTTTGTGATATCACCGCCGCCCCCCCCGCCCCCAAGAGAGAGGCTGGATCCGTTCCTGATTTTGCTACCACTATTCTTAAAGCTTATATTAATACCTGTTTGTTAAGTTTATCTTTTACTAGTGTATTAAATATTTATACCCAGCACATTTTTTCTTTAACTTTTATCGAATCCAAGTCTTGTTTCTATTTTAAACAAATCACACCAGGCATTTCGTGTGGCGATCCAATCTCCATAAACAACAACAGCCGGATTCACTAACATGGTTTAATTTTAAAACAATCTTAATTGACAGCAGCGGGCTTAGACAAGAACAACAATAAGTCAAGCAAACTTTAAGCCCAAAAATACATGCATAAAAAATCATTTTGTTTTATTACTAAACTGGCAAAAATGAAGAATTTTATTTATTTTCGATACACAACTATTTTCCTTACAAATTTCAACGCTTTATCTCAAGATTTTTATTCCTAATATCCCTATATAAGCGTTTATTTAATTACATATGTGATATCAATTATGACAATATCATAAGCAAAACAAAACTGGGCGACTATAAGATTTAAATTTCAAGGCAACTAGATCGGTTATAAATCTCAAATATTTTTAGTGAATCTGGCTGCAAGAGTTTTGACCTATAGGTTTTTTGGTTCTAGGTTATCAAAACTTTAGCATCAATTTTACTAAAGTAAATAATTAATAGTCCAACATAACAATGTAGCCGCACGACTCAAATCGTGAAAATGTGAAAGCCTATATATAATTAATGTCGGTAAATAGACAGGTTACCTCGTAACTCGGTAATATAGCAAGATATACGTGACAATAATGCTTTGAGGACCGAATTCTACCTATCGAGCTTTGTTTCACACAGCGACAGCGTATCTATGCTTCTTTGTCAGTTCCGTATTTAGCATTTCTAGTACGTCACATTTGCAGATCTCTCATTGGTCCAAAAGTTACGAGAATATCGTATAACTTTGTACATTGTGGTATATCGTCACGTAAACGACTGAATCAAAGGCGCCGTATGGTAACTATCGACTCCACTTGTTGCGGACGGATGTTATACACCACCAGCTTTTTGCCTTCACTTGTAACGCGGAAGGCACCGTGCCTTTATTCACTTCACTAAAAGAATACGGAAGTATAGTTTTTTACCGTACGATCAAAATTGGATAGTATAAAAAGAGTGTTATTGTTATCAACGATATAATAAATAGGGGGAGAGAAAATAGCTGGAGTGGGATAAAATAAAAGTGTACTATCGGCGTAACGAATTTCCGCTACCCGACAGGTGCAATATTTAAATATGCTGAACGTGGAGACAGTATCATAAAACATGAAAATTTATCATGTACATTTAACAATAAAAAGACATGGTCCGAACATAAATATTTTTTTCCTTATGGAACTGTCATTGTCCCATTTGTGACAAAATACTATTTTCTGCGAAACTTACGTATCTTATTTTTCTTAAAAAAAAATCGAAGCAACGCCGCTTCTACAGAATTTTTTTATTCTGCTGACGTTCCCAATCATTTTTTGACATTTAGAAATAATGCGTATAGCACATTCAATGCATACCTGTTTAAAAAGGGACGCTAAACATGGCCGTTTCCATCTAATGATATGTATATTCTTTTGAGTAATTATCACTTTCAGTTCTGTCACTTTAATTAATCATGATCACTTTGACCCAGTGACAAGTAAATGCATATTCAAAAGAACATGTTCACATAATTTACTCAAAAGAATACAGCCGATTTATCATCCACACTCTGGTTATCTTCTTTTCTTCTGTCGCTTATCTCTTTCATGAGTATTTTGCTCATGATGTTTTAAAATTAGGAAGGTGGTCTCGTAACGTATGGACCAATGAGAGCTCAGTAAGGTTTACGTCACATGTAAGAAAAATACGCCACTGATACAGAAAGATAGATCCCTCCTTTTTGTGCAAGATACAACTCGATATCGGGCAACTATGGTTATATTGAAAAACAATGTATAATAGCAGACATGTAATGTACTTATCATTTTGCTACTGTGTACTTCCTTTACAAGAAAAGTTTAAAAACCGTATATGTTTTGTACTTTTACATAAAACTTACAATCCTTCCCTTAATAGAACAGTCCTTTAATTACATACTATTGACTTTATCTAAAAACTTTTATGAAGTAATATTTTGTTAAAAGATAAGATTACTGTACCGTAGTTATATTCTTTTTTGCTAAACTGTAATTCAACTTTCTGAAGGCCACTTAACCGGATTTATATCCGTTTAAAATCAACTACGCTGCCGTGGAGTAAGCCACGCCACATATAACCAAACTTTCTCATCTAAAAATTTATATATAAACAAATTTTCCTTTTTTAAGTTTTTTTTTTAATTTTTCGCAATTTAAGTTTATGAAAGATAATTCGGTGTTTTTTTTAATATATTACACATTGATCAAAAATAGAGTTATGCTCGTTTTTAATTTGTTGTTTTTTTTTCAATATTCACACACATTCCTGACAATGAAAATTTTATGTTTCATATTATACCCCAAAAGATTAAGGTACAGACGCATGTTGTCTAAATTTATTAGTTGTTGAGGAGGTGTAAACACAAGTTACCATTTCAGGAGCAGATGGCAATAGCAATTTAAAAAAATGTTTTTGAAAGCTAGAATTTGTGATGAAAAATAACACCAACAGAAACCTCTAAAATTCAGCTCAAGTTCTGATTCATTGCTTTTTGGCATATACAATAAAGAAATGGAAACAATAGTCATTGGTTTTACCATATAACTTGAAGAGGAGATGTTATTGGCTCAACTCTAGAGTTGAGCAACTCTAATTAAACTTAACATAAAAGTCATACCTAAGCATTAATCATTTTTGCTTAGTATAGTGGGTACTTGACAGACATCTAACATTTCTACCATGTTTGCCACTTTACTTTTTGTTATGATAGTTTCGTTATTAAAAATTTAAGTTGTTCGTACAATTTTGGATATAGGTGTATTTTAAAGTCTAAATTAATTTATTAAACAAAAAAATAATTATTTACTAATATTGCCTGTCATTTTTGTTTTCATTTGTACTTTTTTGCTTTTATATAATCCTGTGAGTGAGCATTTAGTCAAAGTGTAATATACACTGATAACTAATTATGGGTGAGAAAATCTGCACCTAAGTTATCAATATGTCACATTTTAAATGAATAGTTGGTTTCAATGGGTTTATGGTCTTGATACTGAATATTAAAAAATTACTGATACAGAACTAACAATGAAATGGCAAATGCTCCCAAACATGATATATTTAAACCGTTGACACCCATTTAGTTAATAAAATGTATATATTGTTTAGTTAAATTTACTTGTCAAATATTAAAAGCAAAAGAAATTTTCCTTTTAATTTCATATACGTTGATTTTATATTGTGTAATTTAAAATTTGTCACAAGTGGAATGAATCACTGGCTGGAGCAATATTTAGAGTGGTCTGTAAAATTCAGGGAATTTTACTGAATTTGCCTGTGTCAACCAAGAAATTGATTTTGAAATAATAAAGTTACATGGGTACTGTGTCATCCTGTATATATTTATTTCATTAAAAATTGGTTGTATTTTCTTTATTACTTACATATTATCTATTTAAGGGAATCTTTTACAGAACAATTGTTCCTCACTAATAAAATTATGACAGGTTTGGGGGAAATTAGTGGCCTATAAAACTAATATAATCAAGTCTAATTGGCTGGTAGGCTTAAGCGCCAAATTTTAAAAATATGTTAACAATAATTGAAATAAGATTTTCCCTAGAAAACATAGGTATATTTTGTTCACCTGACAGTCATATTCCTTTGTAGGACATAAATATATTATGGATGCGACTTTTTTACACTGAGGATAGATAAGGCATCTTCTGAGAATAAATTACTGTCCATCTCTATGTACCATATTGTGCTATAGAAGTACTAAATGATGTCCAAATAATATTCTTTTCATATATTTCCATGTGTTTGCATTAAACTATAGGCATGTACTAAGAATGTAACCAGGATATCCTATGTATCTACCACCACCGAGCAAATTACTTCATAGGTTAGATACATATTAAGGAAGAGGTACATGGGATATTCCATAAATTTGTGATTAATATGCAAAAAACATCACACTAAAATTAGATTTTTTACTTAAGTTGGCGACATATGGAAAACTTTGTTTTTAGTTTCACAAGAACAAGTTATTCTTTATAAAAAGTTCTGCATGATCTAAGCCGTAAAAATGTATCAAGATAGATGACAATAATTCAGTTATATAAAGATTTTGTCAGATAATTTAGGTTTGGTTCAAGAGTAAAATAATTTTTTTTTTCAAAATATCCAAAAATATTGCATTAACAAAAATGAATTCATTAATTCTACCTAAGGTTCTAAGATTTTTTTTTAATGAAATAATTTTTGGATCTATTTCTAGTACGTTGCCTACAATGTGGCTAATACATTTGTGAAATATCATTCAGAAACCTGCCGAGTCTAATTCTGTGCTTAATTTTTTTGCACATGAATTATAAATATATTCAAAAGATAAAAAACAGGATACTTTTATTGAAAACAAAGTTATAAATAATAATTCAGCCTTAAGTTTACATCTCTAATTTAATAACATATTCAAAATTATAACAAAATTATGGTATATATATATATATATATATATATATATATATATATATATATTAAGTTTCCATTAACCAGCTCCTAAAAAAGAGAAATACTTTAGTATACCAGATATGCTTCCAAAGATCATTAAGGCACCACAAGTGTATTTAGTAGAGTAATCAAATAGCATGCCATTCGTAAAATATGGTTAAAGAAATTTTTTTTTCTAGCAAAAACTTAAACCTTCCTACCTTATGACTTTCACCAACACTTTTTAGGGCTATAACAACAGCATCATCTTTGTGGAGTTCTGATAATTGATTTCAATGTATCTACAAATTTTCTTGATGTAAAAAAATTTATTTGTATTTTATCATTTTAGATGTTTTAGCATTATGTAAAATTTAAAAATCAATAAAAACAGATGTTATACATGGTATTTTTATGCTTACCCAGTAAAACTTTTGCCGACTGTTTAAAGATTTATTCATTTTGGCTCCATCACAAAAATAAATATTTGCTGCTTTATTTGATAGCACCCCATATAAATTTTTTCTTAGTGTTTGTGGCAATGAAACCCCTTCGATTCTGTTTAACTTCATTATCTAAAATAATGAAAATGATAGTAAAAAAATACATATAAATTTATATCGAAAAAGTAAAAACTTGTTTTGTTAATTCATTAAAAATAATACCAAAACCTACTTAAAAAGTCATGCTAAATAGGAATGAATAAAAATTTTAGAAAACAGATTTGATACTAAAATAGCAGTTGCATATAATCATCACATTAAGCAACTAATCACTTATAGATACTGTGAAATTAACTTTAAGTCTAGCACTTTACGTTTTAGGTATTTATTAATTTACAAAAGAGCAATTTGGTTTAAAAAATTACTTATTGTGTTTTTGAAATCTTAAATTAAAAAAACTACAATACTTTTTAAAAAATGGCAAAGACAGTAAAGCCAATACATACATACATCAACTTGATCTTTTGGCGCTTTTGCTTTACCAGAGAAAAGTAGCAAAATGAAAAAATATCTATATTTACAAAAATTTGGTTAGTTTAGGCTAGTGATAGATCAGTGTTGAAATGCAAAAATAAAAGGTATACTTAACTGCAAGATCAAGTCTTAACAATCCGGTTAATAGGCCCAGGGAAGAAATTGAAAACACAAAACCATAATTACATAAATCTCGTGAAATACGGTGCACCACGCGCCACCTTCTCCAAAAACAAAGGTTATTGACACAAAATATCGGGGATCTTTTATGGTTACTGATTGTTTTTGGACGAATAAAAGAATAAGGATTGACCGCACAAAGTATAAACTATCTTTATGGTTGACTGTTTCATGGCGTAACTCAAATCACGAAACAAAAAAGTTATGATAAAATTAAACCGAACATGTGAGGGCTATTCTTTTGAGTCATTATCACTTTCACTTCTATCACTTGAAGTAATCATGATCACTTCAGCCCAATGACAAGTAAATGCATCTTCAAAAGAACATGAAGTTATCAGTTTCACTTTGATCAACTGATAATTACTCAAAAGAATATAGCCGTGATGACAGATTAATTGGTATTCTTTTGTAACAAGGATACATAAAAAGAGACCAACAATATCAGTTGTTGATCGGATTTCGGAAAGAATCGTTGAAAATTAAGGATAAATATATTAAAACTGATCAAAAGATGACCATATTTATTATTTGTTTACAAATCTGTAATCTTTTACACAGAATACAAATTGATTTTATAATCGTTTGAAATGTCAAAAGGAAAAAATGCGATGTTGCCACTTTGATATTTGACAGAATTTTCTGAGTCCCTAAAGTGTCGGCTACAAATGTAAACTTATACCGTATAACTTGTATAACTTATACGCAGTATAAAAGTCCTCAAACTGTAGGATTGGCATAAATATATATATATATATATATATATATATATATATATATATATATATATATATATAAATGGTTTGGTTATTCCGGGTTTCAATCCTTTCGTGCAAAAAATCGTTTTCACGACGTTTCGCCAAAATCTCATTTGAAATTTTCAAGTGCAGTTCGTCTCGCTTCTTGCTGAAAAAAGTTCTCAGCGCATGGAATTTCCTACACTCCCTGGTTTTCTAGAGGGATTTTTTCTTTAGGTGTTGGCAAGAGATCTTTTACTTTACGGTCTGTGGTGAAAATGATTTCAATGTTGTGTCTCTTGAGAATTTTTTCGATTTTGTCTGTAGTGCTACTGACATCAGGAACAAAAACTTTGAAGCTGTTCTCTTGGTTTTAGCGCGAAATCAAACGTGTGTTTTTTAGAGCCTTGTGTATGTGTTCTTTTTTAGAGCCGTTTTTGTTAGGAGATCTTGCAGTATGTTCATTTCTTTGTGGTAATTTTCTTGATCTGTAAGGGACTGCGATCGAAACGCAAGTAATTTCACTACTGCAAATAATTGGGTGATGTGAATCGGCGTTGAGGTATCTGTTGGTGTGAGTGGGTTTTCTGTACACAGTGTGCGAAAGCAGGTCAGGCTCTTTTCAGTAGGATATCTAGAAAAGGTAGTTTTCTTTTCTATTCTGTCTCCATGGTAAATTGGTTTTTTGGGTGTATCCTATTTATGTTATATAGGAAATTTTTGAGATTTTCTTCTCCATGTTGCCGGATAACGAATGTGTCATCTAGGTAACGCAGCCACAGTCGTGGTTTATGTGAAGAGGTCTCTAAAGCTTTTGATCCGAAGTCTTCCATAAATAAGTTAGCGAGTGCAGGAGATAGTGGAGATCCCATAGGGGCTCCCTCGACTTGTTTATATCGCTGGCCTTCATAAGTAAAATAGATGTTATCGAGGCAATGTCTAGCTAATTCGACGATATATTTTGGCAAATTGTATTTGTTTTCTATTACAGGAAGAGCCTCTTTGATTGGTATTTGCGTAAAAATGATGTTACGTCGAAACTAACCAGAAAATATTTTTCTCATAAACATATGTTTTTGATTATTTCGTAAAAATGTTTTAACGTAATAGTTTTTTTTTTTCGACGAACGGTTGGGGAATGGTGGCTAGATATTTTGCAGGGGCCTGAGTTAGATAGTCAACAGAGACTATTGGTCTTAAGGGGGTTCCGGGTTTGTGTATTTCGGGTAAGCCACAAAGTTTAGGACATATGGATGAGTCTTCCCTTAGTGTGATCTTTATTTCTTCGTTAAGTGGAGATGATCTGATCAATGTTTTAGTGGCCTTTTTTGGATAAGTGGTATGGTCTCTGTTTATTGATTTATAGGCAGGATCGTTTAGCAGGGCGATCATCTTTTCATGATAGTCTGTTTTGTTTAGGACCACTGTCGAATGTCCTTTGTCAGCTGGACGTATTACGATTGAGGTATCTTTGCGGAGGTCTTATAGGACTCGATCTTCTTCTGCAGGTAAATTACTTTTCGGAAGTTTTGCTTTGCGCAAAACGGCTGAAATTTCTTGGCGGATAGTTTCTGCTGTGTCGTTGTTTAAGTTGGTTAGAGCTGTTCCAACTCCACATATTATATTATCGGTTGGGATACGTCATGGTGCTATCGCGAAATTAAAACCCATGATTAAGAAATTTTTGGCGGCTGGTGTCAAAACTTTGTCAGATAAGTTATGTACGACTTCGGGCTCCTCCGTTGGCTGTTTCTTTAATGGTGTTTTTGATGACTCCTTTAGTCGGATAATTTTTCTTTTCTGTTTGTCTGTTCTTATTGAGGCATCTATTTCGGCTATGAATTCTGCTAGAGTGACTATAGTAGACCATAAAGGCACATGTACAGTGTTGCTTAAGGGAAGCCGTAATTTATGTAACTGACTATCGATGGAATTTAGACTTGTTCTTGTCTGTTGTATTCTTTCTCGAAGCAGAGCTAGACTGGTGTTTTTTAGTATTCTGTCGGTTTTTGAGTTTTTTTATTTGATACTTAATCCTGCAACAGGTCGGTGTAAGGTGTTGATGTCGGCACTTGCGTAAGAAGGCGAGGTCGCAAAGCAATCTCAATTTCTTCGTCTTTAGTTTTTCGAATGTTTTCGAGTCATGGTAGTTTTCTTCCCTGTAAAAGTAAATTATGTTATGTCGGGTATTCTAACGGGTGTGATGTGTAATCGAAGGTTTTTGGGTATCCCGTATATGTGCTGAGTCGCTCTCAGGACTGTAAGGCAACTGACGTTTCGGTGAAATCTCATCACCATCCGGCCAACGAACGCGCCCCACGTACACACGGGACCGACAGTGTTCGGGTCTCAAGCATCAATTCGCCAACAGACGCCGTACAGTGAGCTTTCAAAATATTGAATGAGATTTCACCGAAACATCAGCTACCTTATAGAGGGACTCAGCACATACACGGGACACCCGAAAACCTTCGATTACACATCATACCCGTGAGAATATCTGGCAAATTTTTGAAATCAAAATATACAGTACTCGTAGTCAGTGTTGATTTGATATACGCTGTGACTTTCAATGATCCTCTAGTCGTAGAAAAGGCATTCTTTGTTGATCATGCATCGTAGCCTACTGCAATAAAGAAATATATATTTTTGAAACTACTTTTTTTTCAATTATTCAATATATAAAAAAATTCAAAAATGCAATATTTTTTCAACTACAGTACAGCATGACTTCGATATAACTCTTAGAATAAGTTTCACAATAAAATATAAATTATGGTAAAATAAATAATGGTACTCATTATTATTAGTTCAACAACTATATTGTTTTAAATATGCACAATTACTTTGAAATACAAACAATGTTTTAAACAAAATAGACATTGGTTTAAGACATCATAAACTATGGCACTGAAAGCGAATCATCTGTTAACAGTTGTTGGAAACTGAGACAACATTAAACAAGTAAGCACCTGACTTTTTCAGGATCTTCCTAACGTGAATCTTGATCCCTATATAATATACTCTAGCTATTGCCACTGGGCGAGGATCAAAGTTTAGCTACACTGTAAAAAACTTCACATTAATTTTAACATTCAAATAATTTAATGTACAAGTCGTTAATTTCAAACTTATTCACGATTTAGGGTACAAAATGATTAAATTGATTTAATGAATGTACATTAAATTTAAGCCCAATCTCTGTTCCACTGTGATATTTGGAAGCTCTCCAATATATTAATTTTTAAACAATATATAATTGTATAAATGAATAAATAAACGTTCAATATAGAAGAATTTTGTGTTAGTATTAATTTATGTAAATATGTATTTAATAACTCGTTTTTCATATGTATAACAAAAAAAATTATTATTATGAAAAATATTTTATATAAAATATTATAAATAAAAAATATATAAATAAAACGACGCTACTAGCTAGGAGCCAACTATCCGTTTACTGCGTTACTCTGTATTCTCATTGTGTAACTTACCAAAATTTCCTGATGAGTTTCCGAATTTTCAATTGACGTGTACACGTTTATCATTATACACAAAAATATGCACTTTTTTGGAAGAAAAAATTTTAAAAAACTTTTTAGATCATTTATAAAACTGCTAGTTCGTTTTCAATTGTTTATCAAATGTGAGTGCCCCGTGGCACCAAATGTTATAAACGTTTTTGAATATTTTTTTTATGAAACCTTTTTCAGAGTACTGTCCTTATGTTATTTCTATTTCTTTTTAACTTTTTAAGTCAGTGTCAAGTTTAAAATGTTCTGGACATTACAAATTTTGATATATCAATATTTTCGTAAAAGTTTGAAAATGGCTGCGCTGAGTACTACAAATAATTATGAGTTGCATAAATTTTCATTAATGTCTAAAACCTACAAATAATATCCAAACTTTTTCGAAAATTTATTATCATATTAGAATTTTTGCCAAATTAAAAAGCGACGGCGATTGCTCTTATAAGATAATAAGTATTTTGCACCTAAATAAAAACATACTTCTGCTTCAGTCTTTCAGGTAAAGTAGATACTTTAGAACAGATAGAAAGAAGACATAAAAAAGTTATATCGTTTTTAACCAATTCAGAATACTGCATATGTCGTTCTTTATAACAGAAAATTAATAAAACTGGATTCCTCGCCTGTAAAAACTCCCGATCACAAAATTTTGTCCATATATTTAAGTTAGTTTAAAAGTTACTCGTGTCGGTACTAGCTCTGATAGGATTCCACCAGTGTTAGGTAGGAACTGTTTTGTGACACTGGTTGTACCATTGACTACAGTAAACAAGTTTTCTCTTGATGCAGGGGCCCTTTCTTCGGTGTGGAAGCTCTCTTTTGTATCACCTTTTTTCAAAGGTGGAAACTGTTCTGATATACTTAACTACCGTCCCATATATGGCGTATTATGCTTTGGTAAAATTTTGGAGTCGATAATTATCGAGGCTATTTCTTTCATATTCCGTGCATCATTTCGGAATGCCAGCAAGAGTTTTAGTCTGGCAAATAATGTCAGACTAATTTAACATTTTATTCAAAGTTCCGCCCTTGATCTTTCATTTCAAGTCGACTCGATTTATTTTGACTTGAGATAAGAATTTTATGCAATAAATCTTCGCATTTTATTGAACAAAATGCAGCATTATTGAGTTTGACCTACATTATTTCTTGGATTGCCAGTTATCTATCTGATCGGCAAGTGGTCAGGTTTTGTGGCAGATTATATCAGAGAAAATAAAAATGCACTCTAGGGTTTCGCTAGGATCTAATCTGAGTCCTATTTTTGCTTTTCATCAATAATCTTATATATATATATATATATATATATATATATATATATATATATATATATATATATATATATATATATATATTAAAGTAATGTTTCCATTTTTTGCCGATATTCAGTCGGGGGCATGTGTCAGGGATTGAAATAATTCTCAACATACTGCAATTTTCTACGAAATTAAAAACAAATCTAGCTTACAGTACTGATGCCATTATATTCTTTAGGGTAACTCTTTTTAAGGATTTGGGCGTCAAACTTGACAGTGAGTTACGTCTCACCACACATCGATATTATGCTTAGAATCTCATCAAACATGTGGATTTATCACGAGACAGTGTCGCGATTTTAATAATTTTGAAATTCCTAATATCATTTATTTTGTTTTGGTTAAAATATCTTGGAGTGGTGTTGTATGATCTGATCGCCTCTGTATAGGGTCCACGCTACACGAAACGAACGAGTCCAATTCAATTTTTAAAATCCATAAGTTAAGAATCCATCAATCACAGCTGCAGTACCACCAGAAGTCAAAATTGTTCAGCTTGAATTTCTTCGAAGAAAGAAGAATTCAGCTCACTATGATGTTTGATGACTGATTGTTTGCGGGTATGGGTGATTGTAGTGATGTTCTGGCACTGCTTAGCCTGCACAACTCACTAGATTGCAAAATGAATGTTTGCCCCAGTCAGCCAATATTGGTAAAAACAGCTTCGTCAATAGACGAACCGCTACAATTTGTTCCTGCCTTGCGACTTTGAGTATATTAATAGGACTGGCACTACATTTATATCGACAGTTTCAAGCGCGCTTCAAATCAGGCACCTTCTGCAAGTCGCTTAGAAATAACGAATTAAGTAGGCTTGGATTTGTTAAATCAAGCCAGAAAAGATTTAGGGTTGACTTGACCCAAGCGCGCTTCGAGTGTGAAATAAACACCTCAAGCGCCCTTGAAAATAGCTGTTGACTTTTGTTATACGTGTCAAATGTGCGTTAGTACAGTATTTCAATTAATTTTAATTGTTAAAAATACCCAAGTCAAGAGCTGAATGTAGAATAAAACAATCTATTCCTGACAATAGTCAACAATTTATTATTAAATTTAAAAATATCCAAACAAAACTTTATTTTGGGGTTAGGTACAGTAAAGGTACCTACGCGTAAGGTTCTACGAGAATGACTTGAATCTGGCCTGAAGCCAACGTCAAATTATGTCCTAGTCTTTGATATAAGCACCTGGATTTAAAGTAAGATTTGTACCGACTTTGATTTTGAAACTGTCTCGAAAAATGTCGATTTAAACGAAGTCTGAGAGATTGTCTTTAAATAAAATATCTAGCTGTTGATATTTATGTACTTGAACTACTAGATATTCTAGTGTACTGTTACGATTATTACTATGGACTCTATTGTTAATAAATTGTTTATATGTTAATTATACATCGTTTAATTGATACACTACTGGGGCTAATTCTGTGTTGTAAATTATAAAAATGATCAAATTAATAAAGGCAAAGTTTTGACTTTGACATCCTCTATCTTCGTTACTATAATTTTGTGAACTAAAAGTCATTTTGATTAAATCGCAATATGTTTATATTGTTGTGGCTCTGTGTACCATTACTCATTGGACACTCCCTTTTATTTTTGTCGTTAGAGACTAGTGCTTTGGTCAAAAATAAATTAACTTCATTTACAACTTCTTTTTGGCCAAAACACTAATCAAAAACCACAAAGAAGATACTTCTACAGTGTGCCTGATAGGTAATGATACACAGAGCAACAAAAAAGATTTGTGGCTTAGTCCAAACTACTTCTAGTCCATAAATTACACTACTCAATAAATTTTAGTTTATTTGTTGTATCTTATATGAAAAAAATTGCATTTTTTTGTTAATTTTGGGACGCTGAACACAAAAATGACAATGAAATTAAAAACTTAGTTGTAATTTTCAAGAACAAGTTTTGATATGTCCTGTTGGAAGCGTTCGGCGTGCTCATTCCTTATAGCTCCGCAGTTCTGATGAAAAAAGTTCAGTTGTGAGTGTAGAAAATGGATTTTTAGAGACATATTGTAGCCCATTTTTTGATAAGATAACAGCATATTTTCAACAAGAGTCACGTAATTGTGAGCTTCTTAGTTTCCGAAGAAATTAGTGATCGAGCATTTTTTCAATATCTGATGAGAGTGATGTCGAAATGTTCCACTGTTGCAATCTTGATCATAATAACTCTGCTGCTGAAGTACTAAGTCTCTCACAAGATCGTTTAATTCTGATTGGGTTATTTTATGCTATTGAACGTGCTGGGTGTGAAACAGGATCTTTTGATATTTATGGCAAATCATCTTCTTGAGAAATCGTTGTATTGTTATTATCTAATTCTTAAGTGAATATTTCTGGGGGCTCTCGAATAGGAAGTTCGTCACTATAAGGCACAAATCTTATGGTAGATGGTATATTTGGATAGTTGATACCCGACTTTTTTTTCTTGAATATACCTGTGCCTTGTCCAATACGAGATATGATGCAGAAATGGAAATCATTATCATAATTTGAAGGCTTTTTCCAAATCGTTGGGAGAGCAAACCGCATAGATTGTCTTTTATTATTTAACCAGTTTCTCAAACTTGAACTGCACGCATTACTGCGGATATGTGACGTCTATTGTTTGTCTTGATCCCCAAAATTGCAACTGAAATAAAGCTGATATACCTTTTTTATCAATAAAGTAAAAGACTGCTTCTGAGACGCATAACAGAAGTGATCTGGATTGTTTACACACTTTCGATACACCTTACAATCTCAACTATTCGATTCGACTCACTAACTTCGACAAACTAACCCTTCCGCTCTATAGCTGCTTATATACCTACCCAAATACGGCTTCTACATTTTTAGAGAATATTTGAGAATTTTCTATTCGATTCCATAATATTCCCAATAATACCGTTTGTCATCATCTCTGGAGATGCGGTGTTGCCAAGTAATACAAAATGTCCTCGGATTGGGTAAAACGTGTATTTGGCAACGTCGCATTCCTTTATTGTTATAACAGTACAAATATACCACATGCATTCTTGTCGTTACATTATTAATATATAGGGAGACATGACATCACGTATCTCTAAAACTTGAACTAATATTAAAGAGATAAGTTTAGTTTCGGTTTTAGCACTCCAAAAATAGTAAAAGTTGGTCGATTTTATTTTAGATACATTGTTACCTAGTGTTATTAGTAACGAAGGTACTGGTTGTAAAAAGTTAACACTTTGTTCCTATTTAGTTACTTCTTTAAAAAAATTGTTCCCATTATATAAAATAGCATCTTTTTTTCCTCATTTTAATCTATGCTAAATTCGGTATAGTTAGTAATATGCAGGACGTTAGGATGATTCTAATGATATCTCATTTGTCAAAATCGATGCATACTTTACGGCTAAAAAATTTTCTTTCTAACGTAAAATCCTTAATTTAACAAATATATTAAAACTAGAAACACTGAAGTCTGACATATAAAAATAATAACAATGTAGAAGGTTTCTCTTCCACTTCATAGCTAGAAAATTTATTAGTATTTCTAATTTCGCTATATCAAGATTTTAGGAATCCATCTAATCATTATTATACCCTATTTTATGACCTATTGTACACATTAATCTTCAAGACTAAGTTCGCCTTGTATAGACTCCAGCAGCCTTTGTCCTTGACAGGATCGGATGTCTAAAGTTATTAGCGTCGCGACGCCTCGGAGATTCTCGCCGTCGACTCTATTAAATCGCTCTACTAAGACGAAATCCCCAATTAATATTGAATGCATCATCAACTCGACGGCAGCGTGATGAAAGTTAAACGAGGTCATGATTTTGCTTTTAAAAAGCGTTGTTTTACAAGGAATTTTTATTTAAGGTGGTGTTCTGACAAATCTACCTTAAAATATGATTTTTTTTTCTTTAATGAAAAAATTAGTTAACAACTTGGAATTTTTTGCTGCGTATTACTGGACATTTTAGCATATTATTATAGAAATTTTGTTAAAAAATATTAGAAATATACGGAGTTATTGTCACCGACGTGAGGCATGGTCGATGAGGATGGACATAAGTTAACTTTGACCGATTGGAAATGAAAAAGCAAAATTTTTTATAATTTAGTAAATTGTCACTATACAGGGTGTCCGGGAAAATGTGGGAAATCTCCCGGGTATGAAAAAAATACGTGAAAGGAATACCACTAGTTCATATAAACGTTTTTCGTATAGGCCTCCTCTTCGGAGATATGGACTCTCAAAGATCTGCAATGGAATCAAGTTTTTTACACATGATTATTGAACCAGAAGGTATATTTAAATTTTTTTAATATAATATATACCAGGTAATACCCTTCAAATTACTATACAAGAAAGGTTATGAGTTACTCACAGTTGCAGGGACGAACTAGCTATGACTCTCATGACACCATTTTTTTATTCCCTGTGTGATAAGAACTTTGGGCAACGTTTTTTACATATCTTTAACTGACTAAAAATTAGATGCTCTTTATTCATATTGCTAATCCTAATCGTTTTCGAAAAAACGTCATTTTATTTATACTGTTAGTATCCTAACTTCTGTCTGGTTGAATATGAAAAAGAGGCATTTTTCCCTATCAGTATAGTTTCAATAAAAGTGAAACTAACTGCTTCATGAAGTCTGATACACTCGCAGGCACGACAAATTGAGGACTGCTGTACTCGCCACATTAACTCTGCATTGTTCCTTATTTGATCACAGTAAAACGTGATTTTCCATAGAAGTTCCTCCCTACTATCGACCGGAGTGGAATACATCAAGATTTTGAGGTGTCCTCACAGGTAAAAATCCAACGGCGTAAAGTCAAGAGATCGAAGAGGCCAAGCAATAGGTTCTCTAGTATCTATCCAACAGTTTGGATAGACGTTATTCGGGTATTGAAATTCTATAAGGTTTTGGGCTTAATTATTATAATTTCTAATATATTTCCTCAGTACAATGACGAAAACCCCTGAAAGTTTTAATTTTGTATTATATTTCGAATATGAATACCTTTCCCAATCTCCAAATTTTTTTCCCAGCCAAGGTGGCCCAATGACTACTAGGTTTTTTCGAGATTTACAAAATTTCCCAAAAAAATACATTTCTTGAAGTATATTAATACAAACCGTCCATTTTTGGCTTTCTGTCTATAATCTAAGTTCAGAAACTTGTACTTCTAATACTAAAACCAAGAAATGCCACATAGTTTAGAAGAAATAAGAACAAAAATTTTAAATTCAATGATTATTTTTTTTTATTGTTGTAATTTCTTTGTTTTTCTAATGAAATTACAACAGGAGTACCAAAAGTTTAAGATTTTTAAATATTATATAGCAATCCTGAAATGAGTTGGTGCCCCATCGTGCATGTAATACATGTTTCGGCGAGTTTAATATGGAAAGTGCTCGACTAAATCGTGAAAAGGATTCTGGAGGAACTCCAAACAAAGTTCTCCATTCAGTCGTGCCGGCAATACGAATGGTCCAATCAAAAAATTCATTAATTGATTGAAACTGATGTTGATGATCCGAAACAATAGTTGCATAAGGATTTTCATGAGCCCATACATGTGAGTAGTGTAAATTTATGATACCATTCTTGATAAACCCTGCTTCATCCGTGAAGAGAATAGTGCAAATAAAGTTTACATTATTTCGTTGCTGATCTAATAATTAAAGGTATGTAGAAAACGTTGTCCAAAGTTCTTATCATACACGGCGTAAAAAAAAGGGGTCATGAGTGTGACAGCAAGCCCGTCCCTGCAGCTATGAATAATTCACAATACTATCTTGGATAATAATTTGAAGGGTCTTACCTGTTATACATCATAATAAAAAAATTCTAATATATCAGGTGATTCAATTATTATGTGTAAAAAACTTGATTCCATTGCAGCTCCTTAGAAGCCCATATCTTCGAAGAGGAGGCCTATGCGAAAAAAGTTTATATGAACTTGTAGTATTCTTTTCAGGTGCTTTTTTCATATCTGGGAGATTTACCACATTTTTCTGGACACCTTGTATACCTTGTATCGGAATCGTTTGGTATTGGCTATTTGACACCAAGAAAGTGAAATTAGTTTTGAACCATGTTTTTCATTTTTATATCTAAAAAAAATATTACTAGTAATAGATAAATCATTAAGATTTTGGTAGCATATATAGAAGAGACCATTACAAACAATATACGCTGTTGTGTATCAGTTTCGAAGATATTTTGTCTCACATTTTAGCAAAGATATTTGCGATTATTACTAAAATATCTCACTTTTATCATAACGCCAACATAACAACATTTTTTCAAATTTTAAAGACATAAGAGGGTGAAATTTTTAAATTTAAACCTTCATAACTCACATAGTTTTTAATATTTCGATAAAAATTACAGAACCATAAAATAACAAAAAGAATTGATTCCTGTGACCCCATATATTAGAATAGAAGGTAAAGAAACGAAACGCTGATGAACTAATGTAGTAGTCTTAGAAGAACAAGCTTTATTAAGAGAGTCCTAGGAAGTAGGAAATACCGACAATTAAAAGCAAAATTATAAAAATAGATTTTACTTTCTAAGAATTACTAACCGAGAAAGGCTTAAGAAAATAATTTTTAGTATTTTTCAAGATGCGGCTTGTCACAATTAATTAGTATTAGACTTTTTATTTTGAAAAAATAACTTATCTACCTACTTTTATATGATAGAGACATCGCCTAAGGGCATTTTAAAAATAACTAAGGGAAATAACAATTTTTAAATTAGATTATTTTTTCACAACCGTTTTCTAATTTAAACGTAACAGAAACCCTAAATAAATTTAAATAATCACTTAATACTTGACGTTCCTGAAGTTTACACCAAATTTATAAATACCTTGTCACTATATTTACTAATTAACCGAAAAAATCTTTATAATATACTTAAAAAACTTAAAAATGACCAAGGAGGAAAATAAAATCTAATTTGATATCTTAAAAATAGTAAATACAATACACATTGTATTGTATTTACTATTTACCAGCTGCTTTAATTGTAATATAGTAAATTAATAAAAATGAAAAGGACTCCAAAGGTAACTAAACTTGTTAGTTATTATAAAGGCTAGTACAACCCTAAAAAAGCTTACACAAAACCATTATTTTGCGGAAGCTAGAAGGTTGTGGTTTTAGTACTAATAACTCAAACTCTTCATTTTATAGATGACGCCTACTTAGTTTGCATTATTTGCTTGCCATATTCGAAAAGTTTTAGCATAACTTAACTAAGTTAATTAAATCTCATTTTGTTCTATACAGGGTGTCCGGGAAAATGTAGGGAATCCTCCGGATATGAAAAAAAACATGCGAAAGGAATACTACGAGTTCATACGAGTATAAGCTTTTTTCGTATAGGTCTCCTCATTGGAGATATGAGCTCCCAAAGAGCTGCAATGGAATCAAGTTCTTTACACATGATTATTGAACCACCAGGTATATTTCAATTTTTTTAATATGATGTGTACCAAGTAAAACCCTTCAAATTACTAACCAAGAAAGTGTTGTATAATTCAGCTGCAGGGACATATCTTTAACTATTCACTAAAAATTAAGTACTCTTTATTCATGTCGCTAATCCTTACCTTTTTCGAAAAAATATCATCATTTTATTTACACTGTTAGTCCCCTAACTTATGTTGAGTTAATACGAAAAAGAGAAATTTTCCCCTTACGCCATAGTTTCAATAAAAAGTTAAACTAACTGCTTAGTTAAAAACTTTCCAAGTGGGTTCGACGTGGGCTCCTTTAGATCTGATACACTCGCGGGCACGACGAATTGAAGACTGTTGTACCCGCCACATTAACTCAGCATGGTTCCTTATTTTATCACAATGAAACGTGATTTTCCATAGAAGTTCCTCCATGGTATCGACCGGAGTGGAATTACACCAAGGTTTTGAGGTGTCCCCACAGGTAAAAATCCAATGACGTTAGGTTCGAGGAGGTCAGGAAATAGGTCCTCTTCAACCTATCCAACCGTTTAGATAGACGTCATTCAGGTGCTCCCCACAGCAACGCTGAAATGTATTCCACTGTGTGGTGTCCCATTGTGCATTTGGTACATGTGTCGGCGGATTTCAAATGGTGCTTTACTAAATCGTGAAAGGCGTTCTGGAGGAACTCCAAATAAAATTCTCTAATCAGGCGTGCCGAATTGTTCAATCAAAAAATGGCCAATGATTCCTGTCCAGACATTAATTGATAGGAACTGATGTTGATGATGTGAAACAATAGTTACATGAGGATTTTCATCAGTCCATACATATAAGTTGTGTAAATTTATGGTACCATTTTTGGCAAACCCTGCTTCATCCATGAAGAGAATAGTTCTAATGAAATTTACATTATTTCTTCGCTGATCTAATAGTCAATTGGCAAACTGCATTTTGAAGGGAAATTCTTCAGGAATTAGTTCATGCACTTTTTTTAAATGATATGGATGTAACAGCTGTTCTTGAAGAACTTCATGTACTGTTGTTTTCGACGTATTAAACTGCGCTGAAAATTTTCGAGTGCTCATTGAAGGAGTGTCATCCACAACATTTAAAATATTTTCCTCTAATTACGGCGTACGTACTGTTCTTTCCCGACTAGCATCAGTACATTTCCCAAAATTTCCCAATTATTTTATTAAATGGATTAACCTCCTGGCTTCCAAAGGATTCCAAGGTCGAAACCATTCATCACAAGCATATTGGCATACTCAGCAAATGTGTATTCCATATTTAGAATTGTTTCACAATTTATTTCACCACTAAATCCAAAGATCAGTAAATTGATATTCAAGTAAAGAATCAATCTGTCAGCGATGTGAAAGTTGACAAGTTCTTAAATGCAGGATATTTATTTCTTTCGTATCTAGCCAACCTAGCAACGTTTGCAACAACAATACTTTGTTTTTGGTGCTGATAAAATAAAACGCACATATTTTACGACACTAGGTCGAACTGCAATTCACAGAATTAGACGTATTTAACTAAAGAGGTAAACTCTAATTTTGGATCGAATTTTTTTTTATCATAAGGTTAAAGGTTGAACATTTGATAGGAACAAAGATGTATTTTTTATCGAAATACGTCAAATACATGATGTTAATTAAATAACGTTTTTTCAAAAACCGTTAGGATTAGCGACATGAATGAAGAGTATTTAATTTTTGGTCAATGGTTAGAGGTATGTAAAAAACGTAGTCCAAAGTTCTAATCATACAGGTCGTAAAAAATGGTGTCATGAGTGTCACAGCTAGTCGGTCCCTGCAGCTGTGAGTAGTTTACAACACTTTCTTGGATAATAATTTAAAGGGGCTTACCTGGTATACATCATATTAAAAAAAAAATGAAATATACCTGGTGGTTCAATAATTATCTGTAAAAAATCTGATTTCATTGCAGCTCTTTGGGTGTCCATATCTCGAAAGAGGAGGCCTATACGAAAAACGTTTATATAAACTAGTAGTATTCCTCTGACGTGTTTTTTTTTCATATCCGGAGATTGCCCACATTCTCCCGGACACCCTGTATACTTTACTTACAAACTGTTGAAATGATTATTATTTAGAATATTATTCAATTGAATTAATTTAACCTCAAAAATCATATTTTGAAGAGATAATGTACAGCTTCTATATTAGTGGATGTTGTAGACAAATTGGAGAAAGTTAGATATACTGCCCTCAGGCTTTTCTAAAATCTATGACGCAATACATCATCAGGTTTATATTTTTAAAACTAAATATATTAGCTTTAATGAAACGTAATATCTTTAAAAAACTGCCATAGTAAGAGAAAAAAGTGACTATGACAAATAAATTATCAGATAATACAAAATCATTTCAGGATAACCCAACATACTATATTATGTAAAAATAGGAAAAATTACTGTTTTCAACAAACTAAAAAACTTACCGAATAGTCTCTGGTTAGAAGCCTTCAATCAAATACAATGGTACTACTTCGTAACTAAAAACTATATTAAAATTTTCTGGTTTTATAAATTGCAATTTTTCTCCAAAAAAAAATTAAAAGGGTTGAATTAAACTTTGAGGTAACAGATTAAATTAAATAACTACGAAAATACCAGATGTACAAAACAGACATATAAGCAGCCGGCCGGTCGTCGTAGGATCAGTATTGGATATACGAGCAAACTGCAAAGAACTAGAGAATTGTGATAGCGTTATAGTGGTGCTATTATTTTTGCCATGTGTAAACGATCCTGTGCTGGTTTCTGTTATATATTTGGTGAAGTACTCAAGATCCGTAACAGTATGGCTACTAGATACTCACAAATCTATGAAGTTTGGCGTGCCAATGATTTGGCGGGAACCTCAGGATCATGTTGATGATTGCCACTTTTTATTAGCAAAAATTTTTCTAGTAACGGCAAATATAGATTTGAATATTCTAAAATTACCTTTGTCTTGATACCTGTACCTTAGGATGCTTCTAGAATACTTGTCTCCAAGCCTCCGGAAAAATACGAAATCGACTCGGAATCGGATAAATTAGATGTTGTTGAACCGAAAGCCCGTCCAAGTTTTGAGAATAAAGACGATTAGGAATATAGTAGCAGTAAATAGTCTCATTTTCTATCACAGGAAGAGCTCAACCATCTTATTCGTGGTTTGAATCTTCCCAAAACAAAGTCACAGCTGTTTGAATCTCGTGAACAGCAGTGGAATCTTTTACAAAAAGAAGTGAAAATTTCCACGTTTCAGAAAAGGCAGTCTGTGATGGCAATATTTTTCTCAGTAACTTAGTTTAGTGCCATGATATTTCGTGTATAATCAACAAACTTGGCCTTTCCTATAAACCTACCAAGTGGCGGTTTTTTGTTGACTCTTCGAAGACAAGTCTGAAGGCAGCCACCGCCTCTTGACAGGGGAGGTTAAGCTATCAATCAAAAACTCTTGCCTGGAAAGCCCTACAAATAAAATTGTAATAAAACTAATTAAAGAGGATTGAAGGCTAAAAGAATATGATCTAAAGCATAGGGCATAATATTAATTATAGTATACAGATTTGCTTATACCACTTAACTTTAGTTCCCCTTATTATTTTGACACTTCTGAACTTCAAGTCGCCCCAACATCATAGTCACATTTGAATGTGGCATATAGAAATCAGCAAAAAATCCAAAATTAAGAAGGGCTAGACAAATAAAAGGAAAGAAAATAAAACCCTGAAACAAACCATAAATTGCGTAAGAAATTTATAATTCATTTCCCAAAAGAACTCTGATCTAAAAAGAAGTTTGTTCCCTTAAAGGCATGCGGAATGGTTCACGTTCGGACGGCCGAAGATTCATTATGTGTCCTATCTTCTCATTACGTCCAATAAAGGTGCATTCACAAAAAAGAGTGTTCATATTTTCGCGACAGAACAGACTGATGACGCGCGAAATGGAACCAATAAT
The DNA here is from genome assembly GCA_034092305.1 of Diaprepes abbreviatus. NCBI lineage: Eukaryota > Metazoa > Arthropoda > Insecta > Coleoptera > Curculionidae > Diaprepes > Diaprepes abbreviatus. The sequence goes on from JASJET010000103.1 coordinate 18,379,303, forward strand.
AAACAGTCCAATAAAGATAAAATATTTTTTAGATTATATAAACCACCCGAAAAATGCAGCATTAACATGGGAAAATATAATAAGGCTACATAATGTAGAGAATGACTGCAAATAAAGTTAATTAATGAATAAACATGAATAGTAAAATGTTCAGAATAATTAGTATTATATTGATTTCATTTTTTTAAACAAAGTATGTATTATGTTAGCGACGTTAGGCATGTTTCGTGTAATAAGGTTAGTAAGTTTTGCTCTTTAATTTTGTACTGAAAATAGTAAATTTTTGGAGAAAAAAACGAACATATGCACATACACAGTAAAAATGCATCCTAACTTTAGAGCTTCTCGGTAGTTGGATGATAAAGACTTAAATCCAAAAATAAAACTTCTGACATAAACCTTAACAAACCATTTAGAGAAAATGAGCAAATAATTTGTGTTTATGTTGTGCATCTTTTATGAGGAAATAAACCATCCAAATTAGGTCTTTAAAGTACGAAGATAAATAACTTTTTGTCCCTCGTTACATTTACTCAATGCCAAGCTAAAGAATTAGAGATTAGGTAACCATTCAAAACTCTAGAAACAGAAAAACTTTCAGAAATATACCTTTTCTCCATTAATTGAAAGATGGAGAGTTATTCTCTGAGAATTTCATTCAGGTTCTCTCTCCGTACGCATTTTGACAATCTCATAGTAGCAGCGATGAAGCTATATCGAGACAAGTGATAAATTTAAAGGAAACAACTATGTGTTCCGTAATTTACCAGTAGAATGTTGACGTCATAATAGATATTCATTCTTTTAATTATTGAACTGTTATAGAAGAAAATTGGGTGCATTTTTTCACATTTGTTTTTTAACAGGATCGTTCTTATAAATATAAAGCTTCGATACATACGTTCCTTTTAACTTTTAATTTTATCTACAGCTAAGAAATTACTTTTTTTGCTATATTAAAGTTAGAATTAAATAACAATTGTTTTTGGATAATTGTTGAGACAGGTAACATTTTAATCAGTTAGACCGCACACTATTTAGGATAAATTTCTCGCAGGGATATTTAAAACCGGATAATCATACCAGAGGGTGTAATAAATTAGACTTTAATAGTTGGAGGTTGGTAGGGAAGATAAACAACCTACGTAGACAGTTTGCTTTAGATTTTTTGCTTACTCTAAAAGGACCTGTATTAAAATGTAAATATCAATATATGTATTACTGAATTAATGCACTTTAAATTTTTTATTATTACTTTGTTTATAATGTAAGCAATCAGATAGATCGACAAATAAAATCTAAATGTGCCTTGTTTTAATTAGGTATTTCTAATGTTTTTCATTAAACAAATGATTATCATTGACTAAAATATGGTTTTTGTGTATTTTTACGACGTTTCGATTCGGTTGTATCTCTAATCGTTATTAAGTATAGATCGAATGTTCTGTTTTAAGATTACGAGCTTATTTAAGGACATCGTGTCCATTGAAGCGAAAAGTTTCGCTTCACTATACACATCTCAATGATTTGATGTTACAAAGTAGTGGTTGCTAAATATTAGGTATCTCAACACTGGGTTATATTATTATTTTTAATGTGCGCTGCTTCTATAAATTTTCTTTTTTTCATGTTCACTTCCATATATATTTCCGCAGTTTCAGACCATTTTATATGGTGTTTTTTATGCTAGGCGTGTTCTGCAATATATTTCACTGCACTCACATGGAACTTTGTAAACACATTCTTTCTTATCGGTAATTTTTGGTTTTGTTTTTATTAAATGTGCTCTAAGTGTATTTCCTGATTTAAAGGCTATTTTTAAATTAACTGCTGACAATTCATCTTATTTCCTTCGAATGCACGAAATTGTGTTTCTTGCTGTCCAGTAGTCGTTGTTCTAAAGTTATTTATAATATCGTGAATTAATTTTAAAGGATAACATTCTGTTGTAAATCGGATTTAATGTTTGCTACCTCTTTTTCCAATGAATCGGCATTATTGCATAAAGATGTAGCGCGATTATAGAGGTTGCGTATAATTCCCCGTTTTGTTACAATAGAATAATTAGAACTATGAATAAGATATTGTCCAGAATATTTTGGCTTCCTGTGTACTGAAGTTCTAATAGTTTCGTTTGAACGATTCACCATGACATCTAGGAAGGGCAATTGATCATTTACCTCTTTTCCCATGGTAAACTTAATTGTAGGTCGAATAATGTTTAGATGTTCCAAGAAATCATTAAGTTCTTGGCCATTTCCCTTCTATATGATGAAAGTATCATCGACATATCTCAACCAGACTTTCAGTTTAACAGTTGCTGTTCCTATGGCATGAGTTTCGAACCATTCCATATATATATATATATATATATATATATATATATATATATATATATATATATATATATATACATCGTAAGCCCTTCGCCTTGAGCGTAAAACTTGTCCTTTACTTGAAATAAGCACTATCCAGGCAACACTCCAAAAGCTTCATCACCCCGTCCAATGGTAACGTGGTTCAATCTGATAATGTTGTATTGTTAGAAGGTCTAGTTTTGATTATGTCTACTAATTTCCCTAATGGCACATTAGTATACAGACTTTCCACATCAAAACTTATTAGTCTGTCGTCTGGCTCTAGATTAATGCTACTAATAATGTTCACGATATGTGTTCGTTTTACCTTATAAAAGTTGTATAATTTTTAAAAGAAACTTCGCCAGTGTGCTTGTTGGGAATCCTCAGTTGTCAGGTATATGGTCTTGGTATTTCTCCGATTTTTTGGTCGTACGTTACGATATCCATGATCACCGTTTCATTTCCCTTGTCTTCTGGCAGAATCTTTATGAATTCATCCTTACAAAGTTCTTTTCAGGTTAATTCTTCTAACTTGAAGAGATTTTGAACTGGACTTTTCTTGTCTTCCCAAGTTTTTTTTGCACCTAAACTCATCGGAATGGTTTTTATCGACTTGTATGTACCCTACAGAGCTTATAATGTCTAAAACAGGTATGCTTTTAGGTGCTACTGCGAAATTAAACCCCTTTCTTAATAGTTGTTCTTCTGTTGCTGAGAGTATTCTTGAAGATAAGTATATGATGATTTTTCTTGAAGTTGTTTTTTTGTTGTTGTGATTTTAGTTTTACAGTTTATCCCGGTGTTTTCTCGCCATTTTTTCTTTCAACTTGTTGCATATGTTATCTGTTATATGGAAAATTGGCTCATGATCATCTGAGAGAATTTCGGCTTTGATTTCTTCGTAGTGTTGTGTAGCTTCATCCAGAAGAAGGGCGTTTCGCCATCGGTGATAATTTATTTGTGTTCGTAGTAATGTTTTACTAGCCTTGTCCAGAATACGGCGGGGGCTATTACCTAGTATCGGTGATTTTAATCTGAAACCAATAGGAACTACGTTGCTATCACAAGATGAGTTATAATGACGAAAGGCTTATGATAAGGATATAGACTATCACCAATTTTATTCGACATATTCCTAGAAGTTGCAGGTTAACATTGGAGTCGCAGGTGTAAAAAATGAGCCTTTCCATTGAAAATATTCAACTGTATACTTTGACCTTAGCAGATAATCAGGTTTTGCTTGCACAAGACGCATTTGATCTAGACTTTATGATAGCCGAGTTCTTATTTTCCATAAAAACTCAATTTGAAATAATTGTCGGCAATATGGATCCTAAAAATAAGTAAAAAGCTTTAGTTACCCGGGAGCGACTATCAACACGGCAAATAACTATTCCTGTATCCAAAATGACATAAAAGTACATTCCTTATAGTTTATGTGTGTTGGTTTTATTAAACTCAAGAAAATCAACAAGCAAAAATCAACAGATAAATGATATTGTCATTGGCATCGTTTGGAAAATTGGGGCAGATTCTCAAAAACCATTCAATATTCATCAACTTAAAAGCCAAGGTTCTTAATATCTGCATCCTCCAGTCTGAATTAATTAATTAGAAGCAATAAGCCTCAAAATAGCATTTTACCAAAAGCTTGAGACAACGAATGGAAGCTAATGACACATTAATAGACCACATGGAAAGACAATTACTCAAATGGTCATTTAAGGATTGATGCTAATAGATGACCTAAATATGCATCCCAATGGATTCTTCCACAGAGACGAAAAAGCTACAGAAGATCTTGGAACGACGGATTTCGGCGGTCTATGGAGACATTATAATCTAGAGAGGGCGATGCTTTCCTACAGAAAGGCGTGGGAAGAAATCAATATTCAAGAGTATGGAAACGTTGACACTAAACAGTCTTTATTATATTTAGCAGATTAAGCGATGCCTTATGGTTATATCTACTACAGATACTTCACAAAATTCCTACTTTAGTTCTACGTTTCTATCGATGATAATTTTCTACAATAATTTTGTACATTTTAACACTAGCTTTATTAGGGTTTCCGCTTTATAAGGCTGGATCTACAGTCCCTCTTCATCAATATCGCTTAATAATTTTACTAACTGTTTAAAGATTCCAATATGTCAATCTGCTTTTTTCCACTGCAATAGAGTATAACAATTTTTTGTTTCATATTGTAACTATAATATTTACACCTTGACATTTTAGAAACAATAATACATGTAAAATATAGACACAATATTCCCACTTTATGTTTTAGGCACTCGAAATCAGAATACATGAATGTTTCCATTCTTTTGTTCACAAGAAAAACTGAAATTTTATATTTTATGTCTCGGAGTAGTATAAACATTTTTTTTGTCCGGTGATAGAAGTAAGTATGTGAAAGCACTTAAATTTGTCAAATTCCAAAAAGAATCATAAAATAAATTCGTATTTAATTTATAAACCGAAGCACTATATTGATCTCCAGGATACTTAATCTACCAAAAATCAAAATTTAGTTCTTTCATAACCTTTTTTTTTGCAGAAGTAATAAAAATATGCCTTCGTCTAACCACCGCTATATATATATATATATATATATATATATATATATATATATATATATATATATATATATATATGTTTATACGGCTTTCACGGATTCCTCCGTGTGAGATGCATTAGCAGTGGTTATATCCACATTATGCTGTTGTAGTGCTGAAATCACATTCAGCAAACGTACAACTATATGCAACTCCGTATGTAAATGAAGTAAAATGCGAAACAGTGAACGCAAACCTCGCTCCATCACATCCTTTCTGTGTTAGAGGTTGCACAGTTAGAATAAACTGTAATAAAGCACAATTCATCCTATTCCACCACCATCGAGATGGTGGCCTACCTGTACCACCATACCGAGAAGAAAGCCAAAGCTTACCCTCCCCGCCACAGTGATATGGCAGAGATACATGTTTCGTCTCTCACTAGACTTATCAGGGTACCGACATGCACCTGACTGTGCAAAGGACAGATCGGAAAGAAGTATGCAACAATGAACGCGGCTTCGCCGACCTCTCGTCAGATGGCTTATATATGTTTATACGGCTTTCACAGATTCCTCCGTGTGAAATGTATTAGCAGTGGTTATATCCACATCTCGATGGTGGTGGAATAGGATGAATTGTGCTTTATTACAGTTTATTCTAACTGTGCAACCTCTAACATAGAAAGGATGTGATGGAGCGAGGTTTGCGTTCACTGTTTCGCATTTTACTTCATTTACATACGGAGTTGCATATAGCTGTACGTTTGCTGAATGTGATTTCAGCACTACAACAGCATAATGTGGATATAACCACTGCTAATGCATCTCACACGGAGGAATCCGTGAAAGCCGTATAAACATATATAAGCCATCCGACGAGAGGTCGGCGAAGCCGCGTTCAGTGTTGCATACTTCCTTCCGATCTGTCCTTTGCACAGCCAGGTGCATGTCAGTACCCTGATGAGTCTAGTGAGAGACGAAACATGTATCTCTGCCGTATCACTGTGGCGGGGAGGGTAAGCTTTGACTTTCTTCTCGGTATGGTGGTACAGGTAGGCCACCATATCGATGGTGGTGGAATAGGATGAATTGTGCTTTATTACAGTTTATTCTAACTGTGCAACCTCTAACACAGAAAGGATGTGATTGAGCGAGGTTTGCGTTCACTGTTTCGCATTTTACTTCATATATATATATATATATATATATATATATATATATATATATATATATATATATATATATATATGTATGTCTCTTTCAAATTTCTCCATGTCGCTCTGTTCTATGCGAGTTGATACCACCTTTTTCCCGCTACATATTTAATATTTTTCGCGATCTGACAACGTAAAGGTATGTTTGTTGAGATCTTATTTAGTCTCGTGACCCGTTCACTTCCATTTTATTTGGATTTTCAGATTATATCTAGGAGTCTTGTCCTTTGCCTAATTTTTTCATTTTGCATTTTATTCCTCAAATTAAGGCCTAGCATAACCGGTTCCACTACTCTTTGTCTAGTTCTTAATCTAATGACATTTTTTTTGCGGTAAAGTTACTGTTTCCATTTCATATGTCATTACGAGTAAGATACATGCCTGTAGAGTTTTTTTCGTAGATTATTTGAGATGTCTACGTTACTGAAGATATATTTTAGGTTTCCAAATGATGCCCAACTTAACATGATTCTGCGTGCAATCTGAGCAGTTTGGTTTTTCAAGCATGATTTTGTGCCCAGGATCTGATTTACTGCTTCGAAACTGTGATGCTCACAATTTTTATTTTATGTATGTTCATTTTTAAACCGGTGGGTAATGATACTTATGAACACTGTGTCAACATACTCCCCAGTTCTTTTATACTATTACGTATCAGAACTACATCATCTGCAAACCGCTAGTACTCTAATGCTCGAAATAAATCCTCTTAATTCACCTAGAAACAAATTACATATTAATTAAAAACAAAATAAAAATGTTGGCTTTATTTACCTGTAATAAAACCGAGGTTTTGTCTTGTTTGTGAAATGACAATGGCAGCTTTTTTTATCATACAGACACTTCCTTAGTTTCGTGATGTTGTTTGCGGATACCCTGTTTATTCTAGCTTTCTGAATTTAGCGCTTATCTTCTCAAACGAGTCATAAAATATTGCTAAAAAAACGTTAAAATGTGACCTAATTTTCTGGAAGAACTTTACGATTAACAACTGTTTCCTATTTAAATGTGGAACTGTTTAGTTATAAAATTGCTCTAACATGCATTGTTTTGATTAAAAAAAAATTAAACACAAAAATGTTTTGTTTCACATTTGTTGAATAACAAAAATTTTATAATTTTCATGTAGTGAATTATAACAAAAGGTTAAAATCCTCCTCCAGACGTATTTACATAACCCGTATAGCTCTTTATTCCCTCTAGCAATTTCTGCTTTAATAAACCTCACGAAACTTGAAACAAAAAACTACCCACTAAATACACGGCCATTGTTTTTACATAATTTATTTTCTGCAAAACACCTTCAGATGTTTTAACTGGGGATGCAAAACTAAATAAAATTGGCAACAGTTATAAATATTACTTTTGTTCTACCGCATTTAAATCAGATGGACTCGATTAAATTTTGCAACTCTTCGTTTCAAAATTATTGTAGTGGTATATATTTGAAAATTTTTAATTTACTTTAAAAACGTAAATAATTTATTTTTACAAGGAAACTTACTGACTTCTGAAAAATAAGTTATAAACTATTTTGAATTGCAATCAATAATTATTGTAGATTTACTCATTTTCTTAGCAGTTTTTTAAAGTTAGAGCCGCCTAAATTATTCTACGAAAAAAAAGCATATATGCGCCAGACATGACTAAGCCCAAAGAAGAAAGAACCACCTTTTTTGAAGAACTCCAAGAAGTAATAGACAGATTGCCAAAAAAATCAAAAACTTTCATAATAAGTGACTTCAACTCTAGAATAGGGAATACTCTCATTCCGGATATAATGCACAAATTTAACGAAGAGACCATTAATAACAACGGAGAAATGCTAATAAATATATGCGCACATAACGAGCTTCGTATAAATAACACCTTTTATAATCACAAACAACAGCACAAGTATACTTTTGGCAACACAAGAGGATTCAATTCGACAATAGATTACTTCATAACTAATAGGGAAATCCTTTCAAATCAAATTCTAGATGTAAGAACCCTAACATCTGCAAACGTCGGAACAGAACATGGCTTAGTACTGTGCAAATATCGATTCAAACTTCCAAAAGAAAAAGCCTCCGATATACATCGAAAAGTTTAACATAGAATCGTTCAAGGAAACATCAACAAAAATGCTATACTAAAATAGGCTGAAAGAGAAACTAGCCCTAGATCCAATAATAGAGGAAGATAGTCCTAGTGATGCTTGGAACAAAATCAAGATAAGTATAATTGATAGTGCAAAAGAAGCACTCGGTACTAGAACAACAAACATAAATGGGAGAAGAAACAACAAACCTTGGTTCACTTTAGAAGTAAAGACATTGGCACAACAAAAGAAGGAAGCATACTTAAAATACAAAAATATAAGAACGCAAGAAGAATACTCAGCATACAAAGCCGTGAGAAATAGAATTAATAACGCGATTAAAGACCTTAAGGAAACATACTGGGAAAGGTTTTCCACCGAAATGGAAAGGAATTTATACGGGGGGCAAAGGAAAGTTTGGAACGTAATAAGGAAAAAAGAAGTCAGCGAAGAAGTGGTTATCAACTCTATAACAGCAGAAAACTGGAAAGAATACAGGCATAGCCTTTACAATAACCAGGAGTATAATAATGAGGACAACCAAATAGATTTAGATAAGGTAAAACCGATGATGGAAGACGAGAACATAAAAATAGAAGACGTACACGAAATATTGACCAAACTGAAAAATAGAAAAACTCCGGGAACCGACGATATTTCCAAAGAAATACTTAAATATGGGGGCCTTGAACTAGAAAAAGCACTAACAATACTATTCGACAAAATTCTATCAACCTGCAGTATTCCAGAACAGTGGAGGAACAGCCTGACTATACCCATTTTCAAAAAGGGAAATAAGAATGACCCCAACAATTATAGAACAATAACACTACTAAACAGAACAAGCAAATTATTAACAAAAATCATGACTTCAAAACTAACCAGTAAAACTGCAATAAGTGAAGAACAACACGGGTTTAGACAGAACAGATCAACAGTTGACGCGATTTTCATTATCCGACAGACTATTGAAAAATCGATAGAATACTATAAACCTCTTTTCATCTGCCTAGTGGATCTTAAAAAAGCGTTTGATAGAGTTCGACTTAAAGACGTCTTGCAAATACTTCAGGAAAATGGCGTTAACCACAACTATATTACGGTAATTGAAGAGCTAAATAAAAACAATAAGACATGCATAAAGACACAACAAGGAGTAACATGACGGGAATACGACAAGGCGACATTAAGAGTCCATTTCTCTTTAATTTAATTATGGACAAGATAATTCAAAATGTAAAATAAGTCAATAGAGGATACAAAATGGGACGAAAATCTTTAAAAATCTCATGTTTTGCCGACGACGCCTTACTGTTAGCAGAAAATGAAGACGATCTGCAACGACTACTATACCGATTCCAGAACACATCAAAAAATTTTAATATGGAAATATCTACAGAAAAGACCGAAACGATGGTAATTTCAAAAGATCCTGTCAGATGCAAATTGGTGGCGAAGAACCATCCTATCAGACAAAGCATGTCTTGCAGATACTTGGGAGTTGATGTATCAAGCAATAAAAATCTATACCAGGAAGTCAGAGCACAGGCTAACAAGGCCTCAAGGATATCAGGATGCCTGAGGAACATAATCTGGAAAAATAAGTATATGTCCACAAAAAGCAAAGTCCGCATCTACAGAACTGTGATAAGACCAGTACTAACTTATGCATCGGAAACTCGAGCCGAAACATCTAAAACAAAAAGTATGCTACGAACGGCTGAAATGAAAACGTTAAGAACAATCAAAGGAGTAACCCTAAGAGATCAAATAAGAAGTTCCGAAATAAGGGAAGAGCTCAAGGTGCCTGATGTGGTACGGTTCATAAGGTCAGGGCGCAGATATTGGAGGGACCATGTGGACAGAATGGGCGATGATCGGTGGGCAAAATGGGCTAAGAAACGAGATACCAAACACTAGAAGACCCCCTGGTCGACCTCCAAAACGATGGCACGAATGTTGGACATCAACATCACAGGAGACTTAATATAGCAGAAAAACAAGACGTCGTCTTAAATAAAAGAAGAAGAAGAAAATTTTATTAATATTATTTATAACCTCCGAGTAAACACGCCCATGTTGAATCAATATATACATATAAAAAAAGTTGTAACCAAACGTTATGTTTTAGTTAGGAAACTACGTTTAATTTTAAGGGAAATGTCGTGGTAAACAACATTCTTTATAACGTTGAATAATGACTAAAATCAACTAGATAAAACAATCACAAAATTCACTTGATTCAGCTCTAGAAAACAATGAAAAATGACAACAACATCGTTTTCTGATGTATCACCGCAGCTTCTTTGAATTTTCGATTTCTTAGCATTGTTCTCGGTGTAGTATTCTAGCTTCAGACCAGTTTATGTGAAGTTCATGAATCGAGGCGTGATTGGCGGCACCAGATTTTTCTGCATTTCCACGAGATGTATTCTTCTGGTGTTCTTTGATACTTACATCAAGAGGTTGTTTAGCCAGCATAGGAGTTGCTACATTCATATGGTATATGATACACACAGATCTTCATATCCCTTTGAGTTATTGACTTGACTCTAGTAAACGGAATTCTCAGAGAATTATTAGAGTTGAAAACATCATTGATGTTATATCGTTTCTCCATTTTCCTAACTTTTTGCTAATAGCCTTCAACGTTCCTGATGGGTTGTCGATCTAGTTCTTTTTTTGCGTTGTTTCAGAATTTCATCCACCAGATTTACTGGATATCCGTTGGCTGTCAGGTCACTTTTAATGTGATCTATCGCTTCTATTAATTTCTCGTTACAGTTGCAATATTAACGATCTTTCTACGAGGTTTCTTACAGTTCCAAGTTTGGTGTTGTTCGAGTGGTTGGATGAATAGTTTATTATTGTTTTATGTGTGTATATGTGTATTTCTTGTAAATTGAGGTTTAAATTTACCTGCTGCTTCTGTTAAACAAAACATTTAAAAATGGTCATTTATTTTGTACATCTTTCTCTATAGTGAGTTTAATGGTTGGGCAAATATTATTGAAATGAGAAAAAAGTTTAAAAGTTTTTTGTCGTTTCCATTTCAGATAATTAAGGTATCGTCTACGTATCTGAGCCATAATTTTGGTTTCATATTTGCCGATTCAATTGCAAGGGTTCCTAAGAAATAAGAAATCGTTAAACAACGTTCCAGCAAGTTCATGATATATGGTGGTAGAGATTATCATTCTGCTAAGGTCTGGTCTTCTTCAAATTTCTTTCTTATGATTTTAAATGACTTCTTAACTAAAACGTTTGTCTATAGGCTTTCCACGTCAATGCTAATAAAAAAATCTTTCGGTTGTATTTACATTTCACCAAGCACGATATATTTACTTATAATGATTTCAGAATTGGAGGAAATAACTAGGCAAGCTCAGAAGTCAGAGAGTTTCGGGTATTCGTTACAGGCCGTAAAGGCATGTTTTGTTTATATATATATATATATATATATATATATATATATATATATATATATATATATATATATATATATATATATATATATATATATCTTAAGAGATATGAATGATATATTCCTGAGAATAACCAGACAAAGTTGATGTCACACCACAGCGAAACTTTATATCTTTATGAACTCCCGAAGATGCTTAAACAAGACATACTTTTATGGCCTATAAAAAGTTTCCGGAACTCTCCCACTTCTGAGCTTGCCAAGTTTTTTCTTGTAATTTTAGAAACATTACAAGGAAATACATCGTCCTGGGCCAAGAAATATATCGTCCTGAGGAAAAAACTTGAAGGAGACCAGACCTTAGCAGAATGACCATCTCTACTATCACAGGCCATCATAGACTTGCTGGAATGTTGTTTCACCAATATTTGTTTCCAAGTAAAGGAAAAATTGCTCTTCCAGGATGTTGGACTACTAATGGGATCTTCACTCTCACTGATGGACATATTTTCGTGGAATGGTTCAAGACCTTTGCAACTGAATCCGCAAATAGAAAACTAAATTTAAGGCTGAGATAAGTAGGCGATGCCTTCATTATCTAGAATGGAAATGACGAACAACTACAAAACTTCCCATCTCATGTCAACAATATTAGTCCAATTATAAAACTCACTATGGAGAAAGAAGTACAAAATAAATTATCATTCTTAGATGTTTTGGTTGAAACCTCAGTTTACAGAAAATCTATACACACACAGGAAAATACCTAAGCTATTCATCCAACCACTCCAATAATACCAAATATGGACTTTTAAGAAACCTTGTATGTAGAGTATTAACTCTTTGGAATTGCAACGAGAACTAGATGAACAAAGAAAATCACCTTAAATGTGACCTCACAGCCAACGAATAGCCAGCAAACTTGGTGGATAAGATTCTGGAACAACGCAGAAATAGAACATCGTCCACAGCGGACGGAAAACCAAAAGCAGTGTTAAACATCTCTAAGTTAGATGCATTTCGATAAAAGTTAGGAAAATAGGGAAATAATACATCAACGTTGTTTCCAATTCAAATAACTTTTCAAGAAGTCAGCTGACTAGAGCTAAACCAACAACTCAAAGGAATATGAAGAACTGTGTATATCAGATACCATGTGAATGTGGCAATTTCTACGTTGACGAAACCAAGAGATCTCTCGAAAACTCGCGGAGAAAGAGAAAAATCTAGTGCTACCAACCACGCCTGAACTCACTAACATCACATAAAATGGTCTGAAGCTAGACTCCTATACCGGAGCAACACCAGAGAAAACAGAATTTCACAAAATCCCCGGTTATACATCAGAAATTAAATTGTTTTATTAAACTGCCTTTAATAACAGAGGTACATTTGAAATAGTGTAATCGGTAAAACATCGATCCAACGTATTCCAACATTTCGTGATAAGACATAACATAACATAATCGACTATTGAAGGTTACAACAGGGCAAATACGTGATTAGCCATGACGGTTGGAGAGGCTTGGTAATGTTCAATAATTAACTACTGACATTTGAGGACGTCAGAAGAGAGTTCTTTAATTTTTGAAGCTTAGCTATTGATTTTATATAAGTAGTATCCCTCACGTTCTTTTATTGCCTAACCGCGTAATTTTATTTTAATTAAGATGTAGAGACTTACAGTAATTTATATATAAAGGTGTTAGACATAATAAGGTTTCTATAGATTTGGCTCCATATGACATCTCACTAATTTTTATGACCAAATAATCATTAGAAGGCCATATTTTTATAGACACGTTTATAATAGCATATCACTTCTTTTTGGAGATACTTTTGCTTTTCTTTTTTCAGAAATACTTATATACCTTAACTAAACTAGTCTTATTGACATCCAAATTAATAGCGGCTAAAATCACATGCTTATCCTATTATATCCTAAAAATGGTTAAGAAAAAGTATATGTCATATCTTTTTATTTTTCCTTCCTTTGTGTACATTGCCCCCAAATTTAAAATTTCCGAGACTGGAAGAAGTACTTGGGTAATTTACTTGAAAACACATAAAATTTGGAAATTAAATCCTGTTTGTCAATATCCCTGATAAGGATATTCTAAAGCTTCTAATTATATTTAGAGCAAAGATATGAAATCCTTAGAAGTTGTCAGAATTTGAAATGAAGCTACCTATTTCTAACATTAAAGAACACTATTTTATTTTATATTAGTGCAACATACTCGAAAACTTAGTTTCCTAAAGTTTTGCTAATTATATTTAACAGTATCCTGTAAAGTTGTATAAAATTGGTCACCCTGACACCCGTGTAATAAACTTATAAACTTGAACGGCTTATTAACACTATCTAATGCACAATAAAGTTTTAAAACGTTGAATAAATTTAATATCAAATTAGCTAGTTCCTTAATTCTTAACAGTAAACTTTACTCATCTAGTTATTTGTTGTTTGTAGTTCGCTGGAAAAAGTTTTGCTTAAAATAAGATAAATTAGCCTCCAGTAATGAGATAAATAAATGTAGAAGCTTAAATTCCATATCCCGGATGAACTGAACAAATTCGACACATTGATTAGAAATCATTTCTCGAACTTATACCATTTTCATTTATTATTGTTATGCAATGTTCCGATCAGGGTTTGTCATTTTTCGGTGAATATGATATAACAAAAACTAATCACGTTAATACAAGTTGGAAAAATATCGTCCAGTTAATCTTGGAATCGAACAGCCGGAGGAAGCATCACTTGAAATGCCAGCTGAGATGTTAACGAAACGTAGTGAAGATTTTTCTATTGACGAACGGATTGAAAACCGGAAAAACACTAGTGCATATATATATATATATATATATATATATATATATATATATATATATATATATATATATATATATATATATATAGAAGGGTGATAAGAAAATAACGGAAAACTATAGAGGAATAACTTTATTAAATTCAATAATGAAATTATTCACCAAAATCCTTGAAGGTATAATAACTGAGTATTGCAGAATATCAGAAGAACAGCAAGGTTTCCGCAAAAACAGATCTACAGTAGATGCCATATTCATCGTAAGACAGATAGCAGAGAAATCTATTGAATTTACTAAGCCGGCTTTTATGTGCTTTATAGATCTCACTAAATCTGCAAATAATGCGAATTAAAGGCATCCCAAACAATTTAATTAACATAGTTGAACAGCTAAACTCCAACACCACAACACAAATCTCAGTAAGCGGCAACCTAACTAAGGATGTACCGATAGCGTCGGGCATATGACAGGGGGACTCTTTGAGTCCATTACTGTTTAACATAGTAATGGACCAAATAATTGAGAACGTCAAAAGAGCGGCACCAGGGTACAGAATGAATACAGGGGAAATAACAATAATATGTTACGCTGATGACGCCGTCATAGTCTCGGAAAATGAAGACGATCTCCAAAGACTTCTATTCGCATTCCACACCATAAGCAAGCAATTCAACATGAAAATATCCATCGATAAAACTAAGTCAATTGTAATAAGCAAAATGCCCTTAAGATGCAAACTAGTAATGGATGACAAACCAATAGAACAACTCATGACCTTTAATTACTTAGGAGTTGAGATATCCGCAAACCAAGACAGAACAAGAGAAGTAAGAAGCCAAGTAAACAAGGCAAATAGAATCTCAGGAAGCCTGGCGGATATAATATGGCACAACACATACATGAGCAAGCACGCAATAACAAAAATCTACAAGACCTGTATTCGACCGATAATGACGTACGCAATAGAGACGAGAGCTGACACCATAAAAACAAAATCAATTCTGAGAACTGCCGAAATGAAAGTACTAAGAAGAATATCGGGATACACATTAAGAGATCACATACGCAGTTCAACAATACGCGAGGAACATGGAATGCAGGATATAGTAAGATGGGGACGGAAGCGCAGAAGAGCCTGGAATGAGCACGTAGGAAGAATGGCGCAAAATAGGATAGCGAGAATCGCCCGAGATAGAAAACCGGAAATCAGAAGATCAATAGGTAGACCACCTAAAAGATGGAGAGAGTCCTGGATTTCAACATCAAATGAGATGAATGATTGAGTTGAAAAAAACAGGCTGTACGCCTATAACAAGAGGAAGAAGAAGAAGATATATAAGATTTCCGGTTCATAGAGTCCTGCAGCTTCCGATTCCCAGTCTCGATAGTCGGCCCAAACACCTGATCGCATATCTCTTTCTGACATTGCCTTCTGTATTCCGCTAATCCACTTTGTCTTTAACATACCTCTCTTGCTTCTTTCATTAGGCTGCCTATCATCAAGCGTACGCAGCCATACCGATACAATTGTTTCTGTTTTATTTTTTCTATTATAGTGTCTGTGCATGATTTCTTGTACACTTTCGTTGATAATCTGCATACCTGAGAACACTTGGGCCGACGTGCGCTACAAATCCGTCTATAGTGCAAGAAGCTTTTGTTCGATAAATTTTAGGTAAATTCTAAGCCGCTTCTTTCTTAGCTGTTTGCACCCATTAGTATATATAGACTTTTCTCAAACGTTTCCACCGTGTTCTGTTTCATGTATATCTTTACCAGTTTAATCTTCCTAGCCACTTTAAATTTCTTGACACATCTCTATTAGGATCTTCCCATGCTTCGTTTCTCTCCCCATGATCGTCATTTACTTATCTTAATATTCCATCGATCTGTCACTCAAATAATGTGCCCGGCTTACCTTTTCAATCCGCTAATTCTTGAAGCTAATTTTTGTTTCATTTCTAATTCAAATATTCAGTTTTTATCTCCAAATATTATTCGGAGGATCCGCTCTTTGATGTATCTGCAGCTTATTCACAATCTTCTCTATAAGTAACCACTTCTATGCTCCATATGTTGTTATCAGCCATATATATTCATTGTAAATTTGTACTTTATAGTTTAGCGAGATATTTATGCTCAAAACTGCTTTCAGTTTGCCATCTGCCGCCCAACTCAGATGTAATCTGTGAGACACTCCCAGGTCTTGATTGGCCTCTCTGGACTTCATATTTGTCTAAAATATCATCCTTACTGTCCTAGTCAAAAACTTAATTTGTGCGAATTTCATTTCTATTCTTAGTGGCCCGCCTGGCAATGCAGCTGTTGGATCTTCTCTCTCAGCTCAGGTTAATTTTTGGCCAGTTCTCGCAGCCGCATAATACAATTTTTAAATTTTTTTTTACTACAACAAGGCTCTTATTTCTTTATTTTTTTCAATATACATTCTTCTATTTTTTTTTCCATGCTGCCATTTTCTTCAAACTATAATAAATATATTTGGGACATTTCGATATTCCTTTCAGATTTAGGTTATTTTCTGTTCCTCCTACACCATGTATTTTATTTTTGTTGTATTAACGACAAGACCCCATTTATCATATTCAGTGATCAAACGATTTGTCTTAAACCCTAAATTATCTTGGTATTGAGCAATTACAACCAGATTTTCTGCGAAAGGGAACATGTATAAAGTTGTGTTTTAGTTAAACTGTACATTCATACCTGTGCACTAATGTTAGTTTCCCTGAAGCTAGTCAGAGCTGTTTTCTTCGCTATTTATTCAAACATTTCAACCCTGGTATATCTTTTTCTATCGTTCCCTCCTTCATTCTTTCAGTGATCAATTCTGTGAGACTTTCATGTTTCAAAATTAGTCCAATCATCTATCTCTTCTTTTTTAAGGTAATAAATATGGCTCTTTTTTTTTATTAGATTCAGTAATTTTATACCCTATATGCCCAATTGATTTTCAACATTCTTTCACTGTATCCCATACATAGAAAATAGATAAGGGATATGAAATGCTGTAAGAGAAGCTTAGAGCATAAAAGTTATGATAACCTGCAGAAAATAAATATATAAAAATATTTATATAATATAATAAATAGATATAAATCGGGGAGAAGGTCTGAGCGTTTTGAAAAAATTTAATAACAAATTGATTATTAAAATTACATGAAGATTAACAAACCTACAATAACAAAACCAGAATAGGCTTTTCGAATATAGTGTTATGACTATTAGTTTGTTTCGTCTTAGTTTTATAGCTGTTTCTCTTCCTCTTTATTGCACTATTAATGGATTTCAAAACTTTGAAATTCGAACTTTTGAGTTTCTATTTTTGTATGCTAATAGTGATAATCTTCTTCTTCCTCTTCCTCATGTGCCGCGTTAGGTCCCCCTGACATTGGCAATGACAATGGCGAGTTGACCACGCTTCTCTGCTATTCTAAATAGCTGTTCAGCACTGTGTATTCCTGTCCACTCTCGGATGTTCCTCAGCCAAGTGATCTGCTTTCTTCCAATATCTCTATGACCCTCAATTTTACCCTTCATAATCAGTTGAAGAATTTTGTACCGATCCCCTCTGAGAACATGGCCAAGATATGCTTGTTTTCTGCATTTTACGGTTGTCAGCAATTCACGAGTGGCATCTGCCTGATCTAAAACCGCTATATTAATCTGCACAGCTACCCAGGGTATTCGAAGCATTTGTCTATGCAACCACATCTCAAATGCCTCCATACAATTGATTATGGTAGCCTTCAGTCTCGACACCTTCGCTCTATACAACACTGGCCAGATGTAACATTACCCATCCTTTGGCGAAGCTTTAAATTTAGATTGTTATGGCAGACAAACGATCTAATTTTTAGATAAGTTGTGCCGACTGATCGATTCTGCATTTAACTTTTTTATCTGGGTCAAGCTGTTTAGTAAGATAACATCCAAGGTACTTGAAGTGGGAGATTCTTTCAACTATTTGTCCATTTATTAGCAGCGAAGCATCTGAATATGGTAGACGACTAAAAACCATAAATCTAGTTTTAACAACATTTATGTTGAGTCCCAGTTCTTTCCCCACTCTATTGACAGAATCTAAGAGTTGTTGTAGACCCTGAAGGTTATGACGGCCGTATCATCGGCAGAATGAATCGTGTTTATTAGCTCGCCGTTAATCTTAACTCCAAATACTTTGTTACACTTAAAAACTTTATTCAAATATAAATTAAACAATTAAATCAGATCACTGCCCTCCGGTACCAATATAGATTCTCTATAATCTACACATCCTTGCCATCCACACCACCATTCTTCAGTATATTTATGAGTTTCATATGCTGTAGCCTGTCAAACGCTTTCTCGTAATCGATAAAGCATACGAAAATGCCTTTACGTTGGTTTCGATACTTTTGGAGAAGTATATTTAGAGCAAATAGTGATAATCTATATATCTATAAATAAAAATTAAAATTTGTCTATCTGTCTGTATGAGTTAATCTTCGAAATGGCTAAACCGATTTCGATGAAACTTTACAGACATTAAGAGGAGGATGTCAGGAGTGATGTAAGCTGCCATTTTTAATTGTTTATTATTTATGACAATTGCATTTATCCAATAACAATTAAACCAATTTTCTTGATGTTAACGCAGAAAAATAATTCAACTTCGCTAGATTAAAAAAATAGCGAACTCTCATAACTTTTGTTTCCCAGGTTTCACACGAACGAAGTCGCGGGTAAAAGCTAGTCGATAATAAGATGCAATTTTGTGGTCTCAGTGTAGGGTATTGTTCTGTAAATGTGACACTATCCTGGGGATCAATTGTTTTAGATGTGCAATTTCTTCTACTTTTTGTGAATCTTTCGGTCATACAATACATCAAAAAAAAAATATTTTTTCGAGAAGACGTTTTTGATTGATTATAAAATTTCGATTCGAGAACCTTTAAGAGATCTACAAAGTATCGTTGTTTTAAGTTTTATGTATATATTTATAAATTATTTATTTTATGGTTTATTGATAGGTACTTTCGTTACTAATAATAGACCAACTGTTAACATAAAAACAGAAATAGTATCGTTTAATATTGAGTACAACCTTGAGAATAAAGAATTTGACTTATAAAAGATTTTAAACAACCCGTATAGGTACTCTAAAAATAATTAGGAAATAATTTATGGTAAACATTTAGTTAAAATCAGAAACGAGAAATACTTTAATTCCCTAACCTGTTCAATTGACATCAGAATTTACAACAATGCAATGAAATTACATTGTACAAGATAAAAGACTTTGTAATAATAGTTTAATGAGCCGTAATTTCAGCTGCATTTTATTTCTCCAATTAAACTATTAAACGTTATTCGGGTTGAGAGCTCTCGGAAGTGTTTCGAGTCCGAACAATTGTTTTTTGTTGGGGTGGAATTTAATTGAAGGACGTAGTTCAACAACAACAAATTGCAATATATCAACTAGATGTGATAGAGTGAAAACATTTTTTCCGATACTCTTAAATATTGCCATTATAATTTATTTACACACATTTATTACTCTTGCGTAATATTTCGTGTCAAACAAGTTGCTGAATAATCAGCGCGCTAACCTAAAAATTACTTACAAATAAAAATACTAATAAAATAAACTTTGGATCAACTCAATCGGTTCATTAGTAATAGAGAAATTAATAATAATTTATTGTGAATTACTTGAAAAATGCTGGCAAACATGACCGAAAACATTCAAGCGCGGAAAATTATGTAATTTTACAATTTTAGGAATGGAAACCTATATAATTGATTTTACAACGTTTTTCAATGTCTTCCAATCCCCCCACCGTCCAGCTCTTTCACAATCTTCCTCTCTTCCAGTCTCCTTGAAGTACCTAATGCATAACTTGTTTTGGTAATCGGCTTTAATCCAAACATTTCAGTTGGTTTATTTTTACGTCGTCTACAATACCATGTTTAACTCTAATTATGGTTGCTTATCTTGCGTGAATATTTCTGTACTTTATCGCTTCATATATAATGCTGTTCAGTATTATGTTCACATCCAAATATTTATACGTTTATCAATCTGCTATGCACCTGTGTTAGCCCTCTATAACTAGGTTTTATTGGATTCCCCAATGTATTGTGTTTTATTTAGTTTGATTTGCAAGCCCTACAATCAATTAGCTTTCTCTTCAAATAGTTCAAATATTCATAATCCTATGAAATTACTATATGATCATTGGTGAAACATAACGTAGTAAATGGAGTAATTTAGTTAATTTTCCTCCCCTAAAAAATTTAAAAATTATTGGTAATAAGCAACATTCTTCTTTAAGACTCTCGTCAACTTTGAGTTCCTTTGAAAGTTTATTCCCAAATACAAGGAATAAGAAACTAGTTTACTAAAAACGTGCGATTCAGTAGAAATGAGTTTTACTTCACACTCAGTAACAGACGCGACCAATAATTAAAAAAAAACTTTTTACCTAAAAACCCGAGTTTTACTTTGCATAACTAGTTGTGTAAAATTATACGAACGTAAACAGTTGTATCACTTAAATATTTTGAAATTAGAAAATTACGTTGTTGCATAAATGTAAAAGTTCAGAAACTGATTCGCAGTGTCAAATCTTTACGAGAGACTGTATATAATTTTCGCACAAAGTATAATGGCTTCATGAGGATGATTTAAAACATTGGTGTTCGGCATATGTCTCAAACATTCCTCCTCACGGGTAAAAGCCATCATTACAAGTTCATTGGATAATATACTATTGTTGTTTAAAGTTGATTTTGTTTAGAGCTGTGGCGTAACTTTAGGGTGGCAAAATGAGGCACTTAGTCTGGAACTATCTTCTGGAACAGCATGGCATCTTCGCTCCGGAATTAAACAAAGACTAGCATTACCGTAAATATGTCAGGCCATATCGGTGCATTGTCTCTCGCTTTGCTTGATATTATAGCCTCGTACAGAATAATCGACCTTAGTATTATATCGACTTTCTCACAACGCTCTTCGGTTTTATTGTTAGTGAATTTTTCCATTTTTTATTTATTGTGCGTTGATTTTTATTCAGAATATAATCTTAATATCTATTCTCATGTATTCTGGAAACCTTGAAAATATTTTCTCAAATTTTTGTTTAGGTGACAAATTCACCATAGTGACTCATTTTTTTATTATGGAGGTGTATGACCAATTTTCAACTATTGCAACTGTTATTATATATCTTCGGAAGAAAATAACATGATGGGACGAATTAGAGAGGCGCACATATTGCCACTCATATGAGTAATTCCCGCAGATTTTTAAAATTCAAGGTACTGATGCATTGCGCAGTCAATTTTAACAACACACTTTTGAAAAAGTAGCAGAGTCTTAGTTACGGTTCAAAAGGCTCACAACTTTTTTATAAAGTAATTTGAAGATGAGTGTTTTGAATGCGGTGACGTGTCTATTTTTGTCGTTACCGCAAAGGGTACTGCGTACAAAATTATTTTACCTCATAAACCGAAAGACGATTTTCTATGAGTGCAAAACTCATATAGTATCTTCATTTTACTCAGTATTTTCGAAAAATTTCTCGATTTCCATAATTTATATATATATATATATATATATATATATATATATATATATATATATATATATATATATATATATATTTTTTCTAATATTTTCTTGGGTATAGGTTTTTCATTAGAGAAACAAAGGACAACAATTTTCTTTCTGACGTTTCGCTCTACATAGCGAGCTTCTTCAAAAGAGCTTGGTATATTTATTTTACATCTTGAAAGTAGTTTTGTGTGTATGTTTAAAAATAAATTTATTTTTAAACATACACACAAAACTACTTTCAAGATGTAAAATAAATATACCAAGCTCTTTTGAAGAAGCTCGCTATGTAGAGCGAAACGTCAGAAAGAAAATTGTTGTCCTTTGTTTCTCTAATGAAAAACCTATACCCAAGAAAATATTAGAAAAAAATATTTAACAAAAGGTTTAAGATACAAAAATAAATTATATATATATATATATATATATATATATATATATATATATATATATATATATATATATATATATATATATATATATATATATATATATATATAATAAAATAGAATAAAATATTGGCGAAGCGGACGTGAAAATTTGTCAATCTACATGATTCTTGTATTAAAAAGTGCGGAGCACTCCAAAGTATGGAATAACTCCGGGTCCGACAGATGGCGACAGCGCTATTTCGTCCTAATATGGGACTCGTCAGGCCACCGCAGTCGGTACAAACCATCATCTCGCCTTTGCATCGTATAAGCCATACTTATAATCAAAATACGGCAAATAAGACGATAAAGGCGACATCTCGATGGTCCACTCGATAATACAAGAACCATAGAGATTAACAAAGTTTGTAAGAGAACCGTCATTTGGTGGCGCAACGGTGAATTAAAACAGAAATATGTAAAATCGAGTACACGAAACGCTCTGCCCAAAAGATAGGGATCGCATTTTTCGGTACTGGCAAGCAAGCATACCGCTATTTAAGCAGCCAAAGCCACGTGCCGCACCAAACGATCCCACCATGAGAGCATCGTTTAGCGTGTTTCAAAGCCAGGCTTTGGCTGCTTAAATAGCGGTATGCTTGCTTGCCAGTACCGAAAAATGCGACCCCTATCTTTTGGGCAGCGCGTTTCGTGTACTCGATTTTACATATTTCTGTTTTAATTCACCGTCGCGCCACCATATGACGGTTCTCTTACAAATTTTGTTAATCTGTATGGTTCTTGTATTATCGAGTGGACCATCGAGATGTCGCCTTTATCGTCTTATTTGCCGTATTTTGATTATAAGTATGGCTTATACGATGCAAAGGCGAGATGATGGTTTGTACCGACTGCGGTGGCCTGACGAGTCCCATATTAGGACGAAATAGCGCTGTCGCCATCTGTCGGACCCGGAGTTATTCCATACTTTGGAGTGCTCCGCACTTTTTAATACGAGAATCATGTAGATTGACAAATTTTCACATCCGCTTCGCCAATATTTTATTCTATTTTATTTTAAATTACACGGACAAAAACTTATCTACATATTTATATATATATATATATATATATATATATATATATATATATATATATATATATATATATATATATATATATATATATATATATATATAGTTCGTGCAAATGGCTGATTTGCTATTGTGAAATCATTTATATAATATCAAATGCTTGAAATAACAAATAAATCTAACTAAACTGGAACTGTGTGCCTATTTATTGAAAAATTATGTGCTTGATTAAAAATAGCAATAAATAACGTAATTCATATTCATTTTTTTACGATAAAAATCATGAAAACATAATTTCTATGTAATGGACAATACTATAAACTATTTATTTCATTGTTTTACACATAATTATCTGAAAATCCTTACTAAATTCGCGCTGAATTACTTAATTCGACGGTATTATACATTGTACCTTAACTCGCTTACTTGCATGTTTTATTTCTACAAATTACCCTGTAAGCATTTTTTACTATTATCTGGAGGTTTGAGTTTGCCTGTCATTAAGCAAAGATGAAAGAGAGCTTAAATTTGTATTTATTCTTTTTTTTTAAGATCGTATTATTTATTATAAAAGTTTTTGTTGCATTATTTCTTTTATAAATAATTTTTTCAGACAATTTTTATATCATTTTGTGTAACCTGATTTTTGTCATAATCAACCGTAATTCTAAAACCTGCACAATATTTAATATGGATTAATCAATAACTATACAAATTAACGATATCCAAATGCTTTCTCTTCAATTATGATCGTCTTATATTAAAGATAAAAAGAAAACTCGCTTTCGAAAAAGACTGAATGAAATAGTACATATTAATGGCCTTTTTTCAAATATTGTTGTGTTTACTGAAGGGGTGATTTTTCACTTATTTAGCAAGGTCATTTTCATTTATTTAAAGGACCTATTGAATAATCTTCAACAATAAGGAAAATTCCGAGATGCTGATGGATCTTGTATTGTCAAAGTGTAATTTGGAGTTGAAATCCGCCACCGTAAATTAGAAACTGCTAATTATTTTTATTCTGTTTCCTAGTTTTTTGAGACAGTTTTTTTTTAATTCTTCTTCATCTAAAATGTAGTTCCTTGCTGGTTCAAAAAAAAAAAAGAATTATATTCCGAGCTTTTTCAGTACTTACGTAAGCTTTTTGTTGATTCAGGCTACTCTTTAGTCTATTCTGAGGGTTTATTATAAATCAATTGTATGTACGTTTGTACTTAATTATTTCACATATGTCTTCAAATTTAGAATCAATTCAACTCTGAGATGAAACAACAATCCTAAAAGTTCAGTTTTATTTTCAGACTTTTGCGTTTTTTTTTCGACTTTAGGAAATGATTTTGGTGATGTTCTTGTAATTATGACCTCAGTTTTAATTTCACTTTGAAAAAATACTTGTTATTATATAAGTCCCTTTCATTAGTCTAAACTCTTTTTCTTTTACGAGCCCATATAATATAACAAATAATAATTCAATCTCCTTCATTTGCTTATACTGCCAAAAAAGATAAAAAATAGTTTTCCGACAAGATTTGATAAAAAAATGAGTAACCGCAATTTTTTTGGGCAATGTGATTTGAGTTTACTTAAAGAAAAACTCACTTCTGATAATATGCCACTTAGTATTTTTTTTTCATTATTTCGAAGCTCAAATTTTAAAAATTATCAGAAATTATTCATATGCAAAGCACAGGGAGTGTCGTGGGCGTAACAAGGTGTAGTTCTATGTGCGGTAAACCATTATGGCTAGGCTTTTAAAGGAGTCTAACTCGAGGCAGCTAAAAATTAGGTGGTGGGTACTACAGACATACCTGTGTAGACCGGCCAGAAAATGCGTGTGAGACAATAAGGCTATATAGGTGAACTGTACAGGCACTCAAAGTAAATAAAAATATTTATTCGTTTGTCTAAGCGGAGGCCTCGGCCGAAGTTTGTTGCATCAGGCCCCTTGCGTTGTCCTCCCCCCATTAAAATAGGATCTCTGGAATTTTCCAAGTTCATAGGAAAATCTTCGTTTATATATTATATTTTTATATATTATGTTCTATTTTTTCAACGAACAATTCGTATTATTACCCACAATTATATTTTTCTTGTTTAAACTATCGTTTCATGTTTTACTAAGATATAATCGAATTCAAGATTTTTGATATTATGAAATATGTCTTCTGAAATAATAAATAGATAAATAAGGAAGCCGAGAAAAGAATACAAATTGTCCTAAAAGAATTGAGTATTTTAAATCTTTTGGAGTTTTTATTGAAAATGAATCAAATAAACACCTGGAAAATTGAATATAGTGCGAACAAAAGTTGTACAATAGAAATGACTGGCAATAAACATGCAGAATAACCAAGTACGAGCACTAGACATATCGAGGTAAAGTATTATTATTTGACTTGAAAAATATTAAGTCTACACTTTACAACAACTAGCTTAATTTTCTAAGAGCCCCAACTTCAAAATTTATCAGAAGCCTATAATTTATTGTTATGCCACTGATTCATAGCAATAATGTACGAGATAAATCAGAAAAAATATCTAACTGCCAGTACGGAAACAATTAGCATTTTTTTATTATGTCAAAAAGTGGTAAAATCTTTCCACCTTTATTTCAATTACTTTAAATTTTTCCAAATAAAAGCTACAAGGAAAGAAGGAGATTTCTCAAAAACATTTTTTTCCTAATTCTCTAGCAGTATCTGACTTTAAAACTGATCTTAAACTCATAACCAAGACCAGATCAAAAACTGAAATTGAGATATTAAGCAATACGGCAACATAACTACGAGAAACAACAAAATAACTTAAATATGACAAAATTCCTTTAATAAAAGCAACAAGAGTCAATACACACACACCAAGTAGTTTACTTTTTTAATAATGCAAAACTCACAATTCGGCTTAGATCTCTGATTTACGTTGTCAGATCAATGGCTAAATTGCTCATAATGTGGCGATAAACACCCAATTGAAGTATGTGCCTTTAACCCGACAACAGACAAACAAATTTTTAATTGTGGTTTATCAAGTATATTACAAAAACAAGCATTCAAGAAATATACCTACTTCGCCTCGGTGTTCAAACTTATCGCAATCAAGAAAAAACTTACAATAAAAACACGTAACCATACGACTTCTCCAGATCCACCGGCTTGTTATTATTATTATTTTAGCTTTAACGTTGTTGTCATATTGTTTATCTTGATGGCACATCCGCAATATTGCGCAGCCAAATCACGCTGTTGTCGATCTCTATCATCAATAAAATGAAAAAGTCACAAGTGAAAGTTTGATAAAATAACATAACTAAAAAAGATAAATAACTTTATAAATGATTATCTTTTTATATCTGAAAAAATATACACCTGCACCTAACATTTCTGATCGTTTATAATTAAAATTAATAACAAAAAAATCAAATTCCGAAACATCAAAGCAGCTCAAAGAGATTTAATAGCAATTAATAATATCCGTTCCCGAACCGAAACGGCTTTGAAATTTCGCAATTATAGTAATTTAAAACACATGCTGGGATTTCTACTTGAAAATTTCTTACCCCTTAAATCACCTCAGTTATTACTGTTCAGAGAAGGAAATGATAAATTTCTCAGCTCTTAAAATGGCTGGAACTTATTTTTGTGCCCGTAAGTTTTAAACGGACGCGAGTCATAACTTTTAACAGTTTTTCCAACAGCAAATAAATTATCGCTTGTAAATAAGATCATTTCTAAAAAATTTTTCTTTACAAGTAGTATTAAAGAATAATATGCAGAATATGTAAATTCTATTCCATCATAAACATATCTGTAAAAAATGTTTTTTAATATTTCATTCTTAACACAGTAGCTTCGTACCAAGTTTTAAGTTCCTAGAACCGTGGATGGTACCTTTGATTTTCGAGTTTTAATAACTGAGTGTCAAAATAATGAGACTTTACCTTTAATTAACTTAGAAACCGGAAAAAAGATATGAAATTTTGAGATTAAAATGAATTTAACAAGTTCTTTTGATGACGAAAGTCTGAAGCTTGTACAGGGTGAGTCAACGATTGGATGAAGTAGGTTTGTGCCTTTTCGGTGAAAGTAACAAAGAAACTATATTTATTGTTTGATACAGTTTATTTTTACGCAGATTTTAAAAATATTTAGGACTCTACAGGGTGAGCCAAAAAACTAGGACAGCATAAAGTTGTATTTTTTTAAATAGAACATCCTATATACGAATCGTATTTTCGATTTAGCTTATAATTTTAAATCTTTTTTATTAAGGGTTTACTATAACAAAACTTTATAGTTTCTGAGATAATTAAGTTTAAAGAAAAAAAGTCACATTTCAAGCATCAATTCAATCCTATATAACGTTTTCAATTTTGTGACAAATATATTCAAATTTGGAATTTAGCAAGGCCAAGAATAAGTTAACATAATTTTTACCTAATATTTGCAATAAAAGCTACGGGGTGTTGAACACATCGGCTCAAATTTGAACAAGTTTAAATTAATAAATATCTTTTTTTTAAATGGTACACCCTGTATATTTTCATGTTATTTAATAGAGTAATGAAAATCCTAAAAGTTTTGTTCAATATATCCTATACCTATTTATAATAGTTTATGAGATATTTCAGTTTTTCTTATTTCCCATACTTTTTTACAGTGTGTCAAATTTATAACCGCAATCGCTTCTTTTGGTTTTTATGTAGTGTAGTTTGGTTTTTTTTGCATTCATCTTATATTGTAAAATGAATTTTCCAAAGAATGAGTTAATAGATATGATTTATACAATAGGAGAGGCTCAAAAAAATTGTCTTCTTGCTCAAAGAATTTACAAAATGAAGTATCCTGATCGACGCCAGCCTAATACACATACTTTTCAAAACTTAATGCAAAGATTTAATTCTTCTGGTACTATTGATTATCCAAAACGTAAAGTGGTCAACAAACCAGTAACTAATGAAGAAAAAGAACTATAAGTATTGTTAAATGTTCAGGAAAATCCTTATATTGGTAGCCATCAGTTAGCAGCATTATGTGAAACATCACAATCCACCGCTAATCGTACTACCAAGAATTGCATGGACAGGATTTTGAAAGTCGTGTAAACTTTTGTCGTACAATAAATGCGGAGATTCAATTAAATCCAAATTTATTATGCAAGGTAATGTTTAGTGATGAAGCTACTTTTAGAAGTAACGGTGTCGTAAATAGACGCAACATGCATTATTATGCCACAGAAAACCCATTTTGGATTAGAGAGGTGCAACATCAAAACCACTGGTCATTAAATGTTTGGTGTGGTATTCATCATAATCGAATTATTGGACCCCACTTTTTTAATGAACCACTAAATGGCCATAGTTACCTGAACTTTCTACAAGAAGAACTACCCCAACTGCTTCAAGGTCTCGATAGGGATGAGCTCGACAGTATGTGGTTCCAGCACGATGGTGCGCCTCCGCATTACCATCGTGAAGTTCGTGCGTTTTTGGACCAACGATATCCGCAAAAATGGATTGGACGTGGGGGTTTCATTGAGTGGCCACTAAGGTCTTGCGACATCACCCCATTAGATTTCTTCCTATGGGGTTATATTAAAAATAAGGTGTATGTTAATCCACCAACAACAGTGGAAGATATGCGAAACAGGATTAGGGATACCTGTAGAACAATAACGCCACTAATTTTGTCCAGGGTCCGAGAAAATCTGCAAAAAAGACTAAATTTGTGCATTGCACAAGTGGTCGTTTATTCGAACACTTATTAAAAAGAAATAATTAATCTCAGTATTTAATAGGTAATTTTTTTGTTTCAATTTAGTATAAAAGTAAATATGTATTTGCCTTGTCGTTATTGTTGTGTTAATTTTTTCACATTATGTTTAATTAAACTATTGCCGTTGTAATATAACAAATAATGTATTTCATCATATTTAACCACATTCTGTTTGTTTCTGTAGTTTCTTTTTATTATTTTACATGGCTACTATGATAATGAAGACTATTTCTGTAAAAAAGTATGGAAAATAAGAAAAACTGAAATATCTCAAAAACTATTATAAGTAGGTATAGGATATATTGAACAAAACTTTTAGGGTTTTTATTACTCTATTAAATAACATGAAAATATACAGGGTGTACCATTTAAAAAAAAAAGATATTTATTCATTTAAACTTGTTCAAATTTGAGCCGATGTGTTCAACACCCTGTAGCTTTTATTGCAAATATTAGGTAAAAATTATGTTAACTTGTCCTTGGCCTTGCTAAATTCCAAATTTGAATATATTTGTCACAAAATTGAAAACGTTATTTAGGATTGAATTGATGCTTGAAAATGTGACTTTTTTTCTTTAAACTTAATTATCTCAGAAACTATAAAGTTTTGTTATAGTAAACCCTTAATAAAAAAGATTTAAAATTATAAGCTAAATCGAAAATACGATTTGTATATAGGGTGTTCTATTTAAAAAAATACAACTTTATGCTGTCCTAGTTTTTTGGCTCACCCTGTAGAGTCCTAAATATTTTTAAAATCTGCGTAAAAATAAACTGTATCAAACAATAAATATAGTTTCTTTGTTAATTTCACCAAAAAGGCACAAACCTACTTCATCCAATCGTTGACTCACCCTGTACTTCTCTCTAGTGCAAAGATATGTTGTTGATTACAATAAACGTTGCTACAAAGTGTTTGTTCAGGGTGCAGATTCTGGATCATGGGAATTGTTTTCAGTTAAATTATGATGAATTAATGAACATTCCAAAATAAAATTACCGCTTCCACATACCACCTAGCAATACTAATTACACTACTTTACAGCCAATATACGACTGTAGTGTAAAAGGCAATCTTGAATTAATTTTTGATCTCTAAATGCAAACATGATGGTAAAAATTTCCTAATACGTAAGATTTTTGAGTTATGACTTTTTCAGTAAAAATGAGTATTTTAATCATAATATTTTTTTAAAAATACTAAAGGATCAAATTGAAAAATACTAAGGGATCAACAGTTTGATCAAAAATTAAGTGATGTTGAATTAGCTGCGTGGAGCTCCTTTAAAACAATTGTTTCGGAGTTTTTAGGAAATAAAAAGTAGAAAACTACGAAGAACTTGTAGAAAAAGTACTTGAAAGCTACTGCAAAATGGGCTGTCGCATATCTCTTAAAATACACTTCTTGCACTCCCATTTAAATTTTTTCCCAGAAAATTTGAGTGCGGTTAGTAACGAGCAAGGAGTTCCACCAAGACATATTAACAATGCAGCAACGCTACGAAGGCAAATGGAATCCAGCAATGATAAGGGATTATTGTTAGTTTCTTATGAGAAAAAGCGATCAGATATAAACGAAAGTCAACATTTGCAAAAAAGTTACGTGAAAAGAATTACTATAAATGTATTTTCATGTGTATTTTGGTAAATAAATCCTATTATCCTTATAATATCTAGTTTTTTATTGTTTTGAACTTATGTGTAAATATTATAGAAAAATGTTTGTTTTAAATGAAAATAACTCATACCTTCTATAGCTTAAAATTTATACGTGGTAGAAAATTTTCGTTGCGGAATTCACAATCAGGATACTTTAAGCTCCCACAGACATTTATTATAACATCAGTTAATTTTTTTTTATTTGTTGACTAGTGTTGTGTGTCGTAATATAATGTATAAAAAGATAAATTAAATTTCATTATAAAAAAATAGAAACCTAAATTTACAACACCACTTGGGGTCGTTTAAAAATTGAATTTGTATTCTATATTTAATTCCCATTTAATGTCCTTTCTACCTCTCTGACCAGCCAATTATAGTAAAATTATTATAAAAATAGCTTCGTTCGCGGATTGCTTTCCGAACTGATTCAGAACGAGTACAGAACTAGTTCAGGATTGTCGTACAGCGCATGCTCAGTTATTAACCGGTTTAAAAAAATTTTCCGCGAACGATTTCGGAACTTTCACTCGTCTACTGTGGTATGAAACAACATAGGTTGTTAAATGCGTATTAAACTAGTTACTCTTGTTGTTTTAAATAACTTTTAGAACTGTATCTTTTATTAGGTTTTATTATTTGTATTATTTTATAGAAATATTTATTTATAATCGTTGTTCGCATATAATATAAAGTCTAACTGTCAGTTCATCTTAGAATAAAATGTCTTGTTTCTTGCTCGATAGAATTTTTGATAAAAAAAAATATATTTTAACTGATATCTGTTGTCTGTTCTTTATTTTATGTTATGTTCATACTTTGGGAGCCTAAAAGTAAATCTAATTCTAAACATACACCTAATAAAAAGATGTGGGGCTTTCTAAAATAAAAATAAAATATAATGGTTTTAGGTCCATTTCTTTTTGTCTCAAAAAACATTTTTTAACAGAACTAAAAATCGGTCTGATACGTCCCTGTACGATGCGACTTTATTTACCGCAAACCATAATACACCGTATAATGTTTTAACTTTTTCAGAATCTCCTTCCTGCGAATATAAAACTCTTAAGTCAATGAAGCGATTTGCCAGTTCGTGTACCATTTCTCGGCTTAACTGAAAAAAGGGTAAAATTTCCTCAAAATAATTAGCACTTTTAGAATTTTGAATAACTCTGAAATTTCCTCTAAGTCCTCATCGCTGGACGATAAATAATTTGACATAATGGAAGTATTCACTAAAGATGTATTTTTTAGGTTTAAATTTAAACTTAAAAAACACTTTTTTAATTTATCAATTAAGATTCTAGGTAGATCAACATTAATTAAAGTAAAACCAATATAATATAATTAAATATATACTGGAACATCAAGCAACACATGACATAAACAAAATAAAGATCCAAAATAAATTAAAAAAAATTGTCAAATAGTTGTGCATTGCGGCCGCAGTATGAAAGCTGGCGTTACATAAAACTCCGAACTTACAATTGTTAAATCTTTAGAACCGGTAGAAATGGTTCAGAATCGATGTCGAACCGAATTATTTTCTCCGCGAACATGGGAGTGTAACTAAAAATTCAGAACTTTGTTCCGCGAACGTTACCATTTGAACTGCGCATGCGTATTACTTCAGAATCGGTTCTAAATCCTTTCCGCGAACAAAGCTAATGTTTTGGGGTCTGACACATACATAAAATTTGCCTACAAATAACACCTCGCAAAAGTCAGCTTTTATTCTTGACTTTCTAATACAAATTAATTTTGCTTTAATGTTGCAAAATACATATTAATGAAAAGTGGTTATATTGCGAAAAGTAATAAAACTTTTAATGTGAAAATCGTTTCCTTTTTTGGAAACACCAGCATAATATCCGACAAATATTTAATAATTGTACCAAATATAATGGCGACAAAATGTGATTGGGCATTAATGTTAAAAAATAAAAGTAATCAGAAAAATTATTTAATAGAATTGGGTTTATTTTAGTCAAATCATTTAAATTATGTTTGAAATCATAATTTAAATTAAAAAAAAAATATTCTAATGTTTCAAACAACTTGCAAAAAAATCACAAACAACTTAATAACTACAATGCAACCCCTAAGAACATAAAAAAAGATAAACTTTTCTTTAAATTACCTAAATGTCATAAAGTTTTAAATGAAATACTTTAGCTTCCAAAATATTTAAATCTTACAGTAGCTAAAAAATATAAATATAAAAGACAACTTAAAATCATAAATGTATAATTTATCATCATTTGCATTTTCATTGTTAAATTTAAATAGAAATATCAATTTTCCCCCTTTTTCAATCTCCAATCTATTTCTTAAAACTTAGTACCTAAAAGCAAATGTACGAAACACACGTTTCGCCAACGCTGAAGAAGCAACTTCGCATGAATTATTACTGGTAACTGTGTTGTGACTTCCACCACTGAATCTCATTTATGTTTTTGTCTATTCCTCCGAAAACAAGACTTTCCTATAGGGACTTCAAATAACACTATTTTACAGCCAATTGACGACTGTAACGTAAAAGGCAGCCTTTGGTTAATTTTTGGTCACTAAATCCGACAATGATGGTAAAAACTTCCCAACACGTAAGATTTTTGAGTTATAATTTTTTCAGCAAAAATGTATGAGTATTTTAATCACAATATTTTAAAAAGAAATATATAATAATACCAGAGCGCGACGTTGCCAAATTTGCGTTTTCCATAAGTTAAGGAAATTTTGCGCATCTAGCAACACCACATGAGGGTGTCTAGGGATGACAAGTCAACCACGAAGTCTCAAAACCCTAGGGGTTAAAATACAGGAAGTGCCCATTTAAGCCCATATAATTCCAAATTTCACTCTGCTCCTGTATACAAGAAGTACGCAGTTGTTTCTAGAACATACCAGAAGTACAGAACGGCTAGAAAAGCAGCTGGCCGACAGTCGTATCATCAGTATTGGTTTAGCACGAGTAATGGTTGGTATTAAATAAAGAAGCGAAGTGCGCAAACAAGCCAATAGTAAGAGCCTTGTATTCCCTCAGCAATAAAACCGATTCTTCATGGAGAAGGTTTAACAGTACCAGCGCCCTCGGCAAAATGGGAAGAAGATTTGGAACTGTATGATGATAAGGCGGAACTCCGATAATGGATCAGAAAAGGACGATGCTTATTTTCCCGAAAGTGAAGGAAAAGCACCCCCATTTAATCGAACAACCTGAATTAAATGATCTAGTTTGGGACCTGCACTTATCCAAAGAGCATGATAAAGTATTAGGATCTAAATTACAACAATGGAATTCACTAGCCACTAGAACTACTGTTACAATATTTAGGAACCATAACCAGGAGCTATCCTCGTTGTTTACTCTGCAGGATAAAATGTGTGTTTGTGTTAATCCAAATAATGTTATGGAAAAATTAGGATTTGTATATAACCCAGACCAATGTAGCTTATTTATAGATTCTTTTAAAATAAGTTTAATTACCTTTAGGTAATTGTGCTCCGTAATGGCAACAAAAGACCCTCTATTCCTCTTGCATATGCAGTTGACATGAAAGAAACATACGAAAGTATGTCACTTATTCTAAATGCAATAAGCTATGAAATGTAAAAGTGACAAATATGTGGTGACCTAAAAGTCATAGGAGTATTAACTAGGGCGTCAGGATGGATTCATGAAGTATTCCTGTTTTCTTGGTCTTTGGGACAGTAGAGTTACACAGAGCCATTACCAAGTAGAAGAATAGCAACCACCCGTTGAAAACAAAAAAGTACTCTTACCTCCATTACACATTAAATTGGGATTAATTAAAAATTTCCTTAAAGCATTAGAAAAAGAAAGGATGCGTTTAAATACCTTAAACCAATTTTTCGTGAACTAAATGATACTAAGGGATCAACAGTTTGAAATTAAGTGATGTTGATTTAGCTGCGCGGAGTTCTTTTAAAACAATTGTTTCGGAGTTTTTTGGAAAATAAAAATGTAGAAAACTACGAAAAACTTGTAGAAGAACTACTTGAAGGCACTGATGAGGGATTATTGTTGGTTTCTTATGAGGGAAAATGATCAGGAATATAAATGAAAGTCAACATTTACAAAAAAATTTATATACAAAAGACTTACTATAAATGTATTTTCATGTGTATTTTTGTAAATAAATCCTGTTATCCTTAAAATGTCTTGTCTTTTTAATTATGAACTTATGTATAACTATTATTTAAAAATGTTTGTATTAAATAAAAATAACTGATACATTCTATAACTCAAAATCTATACGTGGTAGAAAATTTTTGTTGTTGAATTCGCAATCAGGATGCTTTAAACTCCCTCGGACAGCCATTATAACATCAGTCGCATTTTTTTGTATTTGTTAACTAGTGTAATTTACCAATAGTTTCAAACATATAAGCTACCAATGTTACGGTGTTAATGCTTGGTCATATCGCTTGAATATTCTTTGTAGAGAAAGTTATAGCTCTCCGAAGATATGCTGTTAGTGTTTCCATTACTCTATAGCATCTGAAATAGTTGCATTTTCTCTTAACAAATTATCAAAGGCGACTGTTATAGGTTTCAAAATATTTAGATATTCTTCTGTTGTGCGTTTAAGTCCAATATTCGACACATTGTGGTATATAGAGGAATCAATCTCTTTTTTGTATTCCTCACAAATTTTTAATATTATGTCCTACTGAGGGACATACATTTCTAAAGAGTCAACAACGCTATTCCAACGTATATGTTTAGGGCAATTAATGCTTTGACTCCCGCTTGACTGAATTTCGCTCAGGCTAGAAGATTGTTGCAGAAATATTTAATTATTTGAACAGTGTGTTCTTTAATGTATTTTATTTCTTTACACAGCAAATTGAAAAGATGTGCCGCTCAACCATAGGTTATAACTTTAGAACTGATTCTTTCTTCAATTCACTTTCTCATACCGACTACTAAATTCCGTTAAATATTCTGAAGTATGAGACTTCCTAGAGGTATCAATAGTTTCATAGAGAAATGTTGGCCGATCTTGACATATTTACGAATTCTCCTGAGAGAAGAAAAACATTTTTTTTTCTTTTTCATAAATTTAATCCAAAAGAGTAGTTGCTACAGAAATCCTGGACGGAGATGTATAACCAGATCTCAACTTTTGATTCGCCTATTGTACTTGTCAGTGTTCAATACACCTAAAACTCGAGTTATTTGCTACTAAAAGAGACATACCGACTACAAGACGAAATTAGATCACAATCAAGTTCCGTTAAATATTCTGAGGTATGAGACTTCCTAGAGGTATCAATAGTTTCATAGAGAAATATTGGTCGATCTTGACATATTTACGAATTCTCCTGAGAGAAGAAAAACATTTTTTTTCTTTTTCATAAATTTAATCCAAAAGAGTAGTTGCTACAGAAATCCTGGACGGAGATGTATAACCAGGTCTCAACTTTTGATTCGCCTATCGTACTTGTCAGTGTTCAATACACCTAAAACTCGAGTTGTAGCAAAAATTACTTTTACTATTTCCTTTCAGTATTATATGTTTTAGCTATATATGTACCAGTTAAAATACCGGAATAGAGGAATAAGTTTTGGTTCCTTTCTTTTTTTGGGTCTGGTCGGTAATGGTTGGTCGAGATTTTTCGATGCTGGACATAAATCTAGAAGTTGAAAAAGCTGATGAAGCTGAATTTGCGTTCTCTTCAATCTATTGTGAAGTACTCTATTTCGTATCTATAACCAAAAAAATGATTTTAATCTCATTTTTGATTATCCCCATAAAAAATACCAAAATAACTTTTTGGTGAAAAATAAAAAAAGCAGTATCATTAATTATCAATAAATCAACTGTGTAAAAAATCATTTTCATTACACAGTAGGTTTTTAAAACATTATTACCATAAAAATAACGGGATAATTTTACAGTCGTTAGTTAATTTTGTACAAAACTTTGTTACTTAATTAAGTACTTACACTACTTACTTGCATAAATGGCTGCTTAGTAATCTTAGTACAAACTTCGTGATGTGCCTTAAGGCTTTGCACTAATACCTTGAATTTCTTTTTGCAGCATTTGCAAATTCCTATATAACCCGATTTACCTATTTTCTTAAAATAAAATTGCCATATATTCTTTTCTTCCAGCGATTTCAACGAAAATAATCATTTTCATAAAAACTACACCACTCCACTGAACCAGAACATATACTAATATAAAAAATGAGTACGAATTATTACCCCTTAACAATTTGTAGACAAAAAAATCTCAAGAAAAAGTAATTAAGTATCTAAACTAGCCTAAGTATTTTCTCTCTCGAGGAGCTACCGAACCGATTTAAAAAAATTTTCACAATCGGTTTTCCAAAATGACGTGGCGCAAAAGGGGTTTAAAATGAACAAAGTTAGAAACAACGCCGGTACTTCTGAGCTTCCATCATTATTTCTCAGAAATTCTGTCATAAGTAATTATAAATTTGACACTATCAAGTAAGTAAAAAGCTAAATTCCTATTTTCCAATCTTACTGGCGATTTTGAGGTTTAAATGAATCATATTTTTTTGTTCTCGTGGGGTATCAAATAATAACTTATATAATGTATAACCCAAATACATTTAAATAGCCGTTGCGAAAGTAACTGATAGAGGAATAGAGCATATTCGGTCAGTCTTAATAGTTTGTTGATACACATTTGTATGTGTTTTTAACAGTTTTCGTTTAAATGGGATAGTTAAGTTACAAGTAAATAAACAGTATTTCAGCATTTCTTTAAGTTCTAAATCGGAGAGTAACAAGAGAACGAACTTTTTCATATGGAATGATTGTTTTTTTATCTTAGGAACGAATAAAGTTAAAAGAAATAGCAGGCAATAGCAATAAGACATGTTTTCTCGTTTTAGTTTCAGTTCTTTTAATTATAAACTTGTTGGCTAAAATTGAAGATAATTTTTTAATCGACAATATTTAAAATAAGGTTTTTTCTGTGTACAAAATTTGTTTTAGAAATAGATAAAATAAGAGTTTATCTATGTTTATGGATTGCGCGTGCTAGATTTTTTTTGATGCAGTATTTTTACGAATAACCGAATTGTAAGAAATTCTCTTTTCAGACTAATTCCCTTTTTTCCAAGGACCAATGTCTCTTTCCATACCTACTCCAGGGAGTCTTTCGTTTTCCAAATTTATTAACACGTCTGAGTGTTTGTGTTTGTACTTTAAAAGGCGACAACGATAAAGGATGAGAGAAAAATTACCCCGGGGAGTTCACATAAGTGCAGTAGTTTATTTTTATTGACAGAAAGTAAATTTGATAAAATCAAGAATGGGAAAGGTAAAAATATAAAAAAGTGTGTAAATTTCGAATACAGGAGCGTACAAATCGAATTTTGTAAATATTGTATTCTAGTCTGGTCTAGGCATATTTTGTGTTCTCAAGAGAACTAAAAATCTGTAATGTAATGTTGATTTGCCACTTTCATGCTTTTGAGACATCAAACTTCACTTTTTTAGTGGAGTGGTTACGTTTTGCTGCAGCAAA
Organism: Diaprepes abbreviatus; assembly: GCA_034092305.1. Lineage (NCBI taxonomy): Eukaryota > Metazoa > Arthropoda > Insecta > Coleoptera > Curculionidae > Diaprepes > Diaprepes abbreviatus. Next base: position 18,417,825 of record JASJET010000103.1, read on the forward strand.
AATTCAGAGTTGTAAATCATACTTTTTAGTTCTATATTCTTAAAAATAAAACACACTCATGAACATGATATTATTGAATGTTTTTACTGGAAAATAATTTTTAATTATCTCTGATATAATAGGCGAGAATGTTACTTGTTTTAAAAATGTCGACATTAAATTCATATTAATAGTTTTTATTGTCTCTTACGCATCTTATTATAAAAAATTCCTTACATAATTTAAAAATTAATCACTTGTGATGTAATAAATGGATGGTGATGATTCACATTTGCTTTTTCCTTAATTTATAATGGCAGTTTGCCACCAAAGTTATACAATATAGCTCTATATAATGCAGGGTATAGACAAAAAGATATCGCACGATTTCTCAAGATCGCCCAAGAGCTCAAAAAATGTACAAGTCATTTTTTGATAGTTCTACACGAAATCTCACGTTGATATCCACGTATCCCAAAACTGAGCTGCTAAATGTCTCGCTAAAAACAAAACTTATGTTAATTCAAAAACAGTCAGAAGAAGACTAAAGGAACCAGATTAAACCCAAGACCTTATTTCCAAACTCAACATTTTTCCACATCTCGACTACTAAATTTTGCTTGAATACATGTTGAGTGAGGTATCGAGAACTAGGCCTCAATTATGAAAAAGAAATACAGAAAACTACGGGTAGCAAAGAGTTGACAATTTGTAAGCCAATTGTAATTTCTTACAAAGCATTAGTTTTGGAGGAGTTGGCATAATGCTTCAAGGAGTTATTAGTTGGAACAGGTAAATAATTAGTGTTTTTTATATTGGAAATATCTTACAAGATTATATTTTACCATATATCAATCATATTGGATACATATATGTTACTTTTGCTGACCGTATTAATTTAACAATTTTTTTTTCTTTTAAGGGGTTGCAGTCAATATATTTACAGGAATTTAAACGACATTTAAGCATTTTTGTCTTTTCACTAACGTTGTGTTTTATTTTACATATAATAAGCAAAACTTTTAATTAAACTGTGGACTATTCAAAACTACGAACCATTTTAATAAAATCAATCAGATTCTTTGTAAATATTATTATATCAATTTTTCCCTGAATTTCACATACACACCCAAATATAAATTACACATACAAAACAAATAATAAATTGTTTAACATATAAACAGCTCACAAATGAGCTAAAAGGTACTTTTCATAATTTTCGCTTTAAAGTAACCGTAACGCGATTCTTTGATCTTTTAGTGTATGCAAAATATACAGCTTTTTCCGTGTTACATCGAGCTCAGTTAAATTTGTACCTATAAAGTTACGGCGGTGTTAACATAGACTTATTTATAACGGATGTAGGAAAAAAATAAAAAGGAATAGTGTTGCTAAGTTCAAATTGTCGAGAGTATTGAATTTTGTTATGACCTAAAATACTTGGTAAAATTTAAAATGTGGTTTTAAGAACATTTTGGCGTTCTTCTAGTATTGTTCACGGATAACTTTGGATAGGAATGTGATATATTTATGTTGTAGTAAGTACATTGTAGAGTATCTCCTTACAAATATTTCTATGGTAGATATATTTAAGGGGGCTACAAAGAAAAAAAATTATGAGCAAACTATTTCCGTATACACCATATTATTTTAATTTGATTTCCAAAATCTTACAATGAGTACTCGCAAGAGGACAACGTGAAAATATTTACACGGTAGGTTTGCGAACTTTATCATATTTCGTATTTCTTTTAGTAAAACCAGTTTTTTTGTGTTGAAAATAGCAGCCTAATATCCAATAAATATTGTTCCGGACGGCCGGTCTTTATACACACTGTATTCTATTATAACTTTTTATTTTCAAAATTCTTACAACTTGTCACACAATTCCAGTTACATCAACGACTTCTCAAATAAAACTGTCTACGAGAACTGATCTGGACCCTTTATATACTTTTTGCCGATAACAGAAGATTCCCGAATCTTTTAGAAGGATTTTCATACTACATGGTGTAATAAAAACAAGAAAAAGGAATTATCTGGCAAGTTCTAGATCTTCTATCATAGGCGTTCCATGTCGAAAATAAGGAAATAGAATTTTCTGGGAAGTTCCAGACTTTCTTTCATAGACGTCTGATGAAATTAACAAAGATAAAATTAATTATATTAATTACGAGCTCGTAGAAATAAACCTAAAACCCTACAAGCTACAAACACAAACTAATACTATGAAATATGTACTGCTATAAAGTCCGTTATATTGCCCCCCTCCAAGTCTTGATCATCCCGATCAACCTTCTTGATCTCGATAATGGGCCAATCTTTCAAGATGCACGAGTTAGATCGTTTAGTCGGGTCACTACGTTGTACGGACTTTTGAAGCTTTAGTGAAAGCCCTTTGGTTCTTGTCAGATTGAACAACAAAACTTTTTCACCAACCATGAATTCACCAATATTGGCTTTGAGGTCATAGCGGATCTTCATTATGTCTGTTTCTATTTCTAACATTTGAAAGACTTCTTCATGTAAGACCCGAAGTTCCTTACTAAGTTAATTAGTGTAGTATTCCCAAGTTGCTTCAATATCAGGGGACGTCCAGTAAGCAAATCGACTGGAAGACGTACTTTTTTTCCCACAAATTATACTAACAGAAGTTTTTATAGTGTTTTTGTGAATGGCTGAACGATAGACTAGTAAAAATGGCTTAATGCATTTACCCCAGTTATTTTGTTGTATATTTACTTGTATACTGATGTAATTCTACAGCGTTTTGTTAAATCTCTATAGGGGTGTTGTTCTAGTTTTGTGGATTTTCAGAAGCTTGCAAGGTTCTTAAGAACTTCAGATTCAAAGTTTCTGTCTTGTTCAGAGTGTATGTCTCTTGGCACCCCATATCTAGAAATCCACTGTTTAAACCATATTTCAGCAGACTTCTGATCATTTGCTAAAGTTATCCATAGCAACCAAAATATAGCGATACCGGATTTACGAAGGAGATGCTGCTACGTCTACTGCAATTCTTTCAAAAAGTACTCCTACATTGTACTACTTCATTTTATCATGACCACAGGTATTTAGTCTTTTACTGGCACTACACTCAGTACAGGTTTTGCACCAATTTTTTATATTTGCGCAGCTCTCCAGCTAATAGAACCTCTTTAGAGTTTTCTTAACTCCTAAGTGTCCGCTACCTACAAATACCTTTATTTAAAGCTTGCAGTACTTCAGGCACCTTTTTGGCAGATAATATAATTTGGTATTTATCGTCTTTGCCCTCCGGGCCCCTTCAAACTCTTTTTAATAGATCATCATGCATAATCAAATAATCTCATAAGGCCCTTTTACTTTTTGAGATTTTGATGAGATTTCTTGAAAAGCTTGTCGATTTGACTTATTATTCGTTAATTGGATGATAATGTTAAGATCTAGATCTTACGTGTTGTTCTTTGAAGGTAATTTTGGAATCTTAATCAAAAGAGCATTCTAGTTGTGACATTCGGCAATAGAAATCTTTAGGATTCTATCTTTCTTCAGTGCAGTGCTTGCACAATTTTGTATATGGTCTTCTTGACAAAGCATCTACATTCTTGTAGTTTAAGCCTTTTCTATGTTCAATTTTAAAATCGTACTCTTGCAAGTATTGTAACCATCTTGCTATTTGACCTTCAGGTTAGTTCAGGTTAATATTTTTCGGTAGATTCATAACAATTTCTTCATTTTTAGTTCGCCGTACACGTTGAGGAAGATCAAAGACGAACTTCTGATGTTCTATGACATTTAGATCTAGTATTACTTTGTCCAAAATATCAGCAACAACTACCAGATTTTTTAAAGTGGTCCTTCCCAGGGTTATTTCCAAGTATTACTTCACCATTGGCGGTTTATAAGATATAATGCTTTTACATTGAGCCAGGATGTTACGCGTTACAATGGGGTGATTAGAACCAGTATCTAATCCCATTCTACATTATCAACTGCATACTTTTCCAGACACTACCAAGTTGGAATCATTGTTTAGCAGCCGGGATACGTTAATTGTTATTGTTGATGAGGCTTGGTAGCACCCAGCCGGCTTTCGCCTTTATAAGAAGTTTTCCTGATTCCGATTACTGTCAGGAACAGTACTGCTAATACAGCAACCTTGTAGATAACCCTCTTGGCTACACATCCAACAACGAATTATATTTATGTTCGCGAATATGTACACAGGAAGCTACTTAAATATAGATAATTAATATATAAACAAGTAATATTTTTCTCTATTCTAAGTATTATGTTAGTACATAGGTACAATTACGGAACGCCTAAATTTTGGTGTTGATCTGCGAAAATAGGATCCACTTTCATGTACTTCTATTAACATCTCATTCACGGCCAACTTTTTCCCGTTGACGTGGATGCCTTGAAGTTCACCGTTGTCCCCTGAGATCCATATGAACCACTTTGGGAATGAATGCCTCTGACAAAATAAGAAAAACTGTCAATAATAATCACACTTTGTCTGTAGCCTTTAACATCGCACGTCAATCTTATCTAATCGCAACCTCATGGAGCTATTGACTCCCACTTGCCACATTTTCTAAGGAGCGGTATTTTGTACGACGATAACGATATTTCCCATTATGAGGCCTATTAGGCGTCTATCTATCCGTGTATCTGTTTATTACAGCCCTTTTACTCAGAGATCATTTCACAAAAAAAGTTGCCAGGTGCAATATCGTTTGAAAGAGTCAGCTATCTTGTTCCAAGAAATTTCGAAACCATTATCAAAATTCGTTAGCTGAAATTTTGAAAAATATAATAGTAGAGGAAGTACATTTAAAATTTACAGGAAAGCCTTGGGCACAATTGCTTCTACTAAATCGCATATATTTATTATTTTTTATAAAACTCACGTAGTTGTGTTTCTTTTTCTTTATAGTCCGTAATGTATGGAATCTTCGGCGTCAGTCACAGTCATTTTTTTTTCACTAAAACACTCACAATATATATTTAAAATACTTCCTTATTCAAGGAGCATATAAACATTTTTTCAAACCTTTTAACATTCTATTTGTATTCCCCCAATTGTATGTTATTCCTTTTCCACTCTTTTTTTTTCTAAAAATAAAAACATAAACACTTCCGCACTGCGATGTCTGTACGTTTAGTAAATAAACTGTCACGTAAACAAAAATTGATGGGACTATACGATTCCTATGCAGCATATCCCAGGTAGACAGTCGGATTAAACAAATATTCAATAGAAAGTCGAATACGCCTTTATTTTTCTGATATTTGAAAGCGACTGTTTACTTACATTTATTTCGGCAGAAAAGGAGCTTCTAGTTTTTTTATAGCTTGTAGAGTTTTAGGCAAAGGTTGTTAAAAGCACAACATTGTTTATTTTCAAAATAAAATTACAAAACTGTTTGCTTTTTGAAACGATGGATTTTCTATTATCATAAAAAAAGACCTTAAATTTGTCCATAAGTTTTTCTTCTTGTTACAAATATTCTTCCTACTTATATAGTATGATCTGCGAAAGTAGTAAATAAATATGATTGATAATAAAAGTAATAATGAATAAATAATATTTTAAATTTTTTTAAGGAAGACATATTGATGGTAAATTTCGTTATATTAAAAAAATAATAATAAAGATTTTTCCCATCCCAGCTCTCGACGGGATTCAGAACTACTGGTGTATGCACCATCAACTGGCTAATCTTATTAATGTTTTTCTTAACCCAGCAAAAATGCCATTGTTCTTGACCGAGGGTATTACGTATCTCTTGCCAAAGGACCAACACATCAACCATGATCCAGCTAAGTATAGGCCAATCACCTGCCTCCCCACACTGTATAAGGTGCTCGTCTCCTGATTGACCCAACACATCTATGCATGTTGTGAGCAAAATAACATTATTGCAACTCAACAAAAAGGATGCCCGAAGGGAGCAATAGGATGTAAAAAAGAATTAATTATTGACTCTGTCATATGTAACCAAGCATGTACCAATTGAAGAAATCTCTTTGCTGCCTACGTGAATTATAAAAAGCCCTTCGACTCAGTGCTATGAGTGGCTCACAACTATATTGAGAATGTGTAGGGTCGATAATAATTTTGTTTCCTTTTTAGAATGCATCATGTCTATCTGGAGAACTAGGATCCAATTGCAAGTACCGTCCAGTGACACCATCGAAACTAACACAATTCCAATACGAAGAGGAATATTTCAGGGTGATTCACTTGGCCCATTGTGGTTCTTCCTTGCAATGAACCCACTATCATGCCCTTTGAACTGCACTAGATACGGCTTTAGTATTAGAAATAACAACGAAGGGGTAGTAAGAGTGATTCATCTTCTATACATGGATGATCTTAAACTGATGGCTGCTACCAGCAACCAACTGGAACAAATGCTTAAAATTGTAGAGGAGTTCTCCGAGGATATCGGAATGCAATTTGGATTTTACAAGTGCCTTATTTTGAATATCGTTAAAGATAAGACACAATCAGGGGCATTTGAAATGCAGAACGGTGAAACTGTAACTGCAATGGAAGCAGAACAAAAATACAAATACCTAGGTATGAAACGGGGTACTATCGCACTATGAAAGCCGAATTGACAACCGAATTTGTCAGGAGGGTAAGGCGGGTATTACAAACCAACCTAAATAGTAGAAATTTGTTTAAAGTGCTCAACACATACGCTTGCTCTGCACTTAGCTACTCTTTTAGAATTGTAAAATGGAGCAAGACTGACATCAAAAACCTGCAAAGAAAAATAAGAACACTCCTAACAAAAGCACAAAAACATCACCCTCGGAGTGCTATTGAACATACAATGCTTACAAGACATCAAGCGGGAAGAGGATCGGTGGATATTGGTAAGCAGTTCGGCCAACAAATAAAAAACTGGTTCATATTTCGATAGGTTAGCGGACTCTTCCACACTGCATCGAGCAATACGCGAGGCACACGATTCAACGCCGCTACAGCTGAGGGAACACGATATTACTTTCCACAACCAAACAGACCAAGAGGAGTTGCTAACCTGGCTATGGAAACCACTTCATGAACGGCGTCCAAATGAGGTCAACCAGGACAATGTCGACAACTCAAAGTCGAACTACTGGTTGCTTTCAGGACAGATGTTTACAGAAACAGAGAGCTTCTTGTTAGCTATACAAGACCAGATTATTCCGACAAACAACTATCGGAAGTTCATCATCAAATATCCCTCAATATAAAATGACCAATGTAGATATGACTGTCGAACATCAGAGAAAATCCAACACATAACTAGAGGATGCCAAGCGTTTGCTGCAACCGAGTATAAGGAAAGACATGGCTCAGCCGCTTCCAGTTAGCAGATAAGTTAAACTTATTGCAGGTAGGAAAATGCTTTATTACAAATACAATCCAAAGCCTATTCTTGAGAACAACCAGTTCAATGTATATTGGGACCGAATGGTTCTGACGGAGCAGACGGTTGTTCATAATAGACCAGACATTATACTAACAGATAACATTTCTAGGCGAACTACAATAATTGGCATTGCTGCACCTAACAACAATAACCTAAGGCTAAAATACAACGAGAAGATCACCAAATACAGAGATCTGGAGGTGCGAATCCGACGACAGTGAGCAATAAACAGCATCCAAATGATTCCCATAATATTATCAACAACGGGAGTGATACCAAAGAGCCTACTGCACAGCATCAAGGGTCTGGACCTTAGCGAGCATCTGTATAAACCGATACAGAAAGCAATTCTCCTTGCAACCGCGCAAACCATCCGAAAGTTCGTATGAAATACGGCAGACCACGTCACCTAGGACCCGATAACATGGAAAGGGTTCCCATAGAGCTTTGTACTTTTGGTATCTTTGTATACCTGTTATCAGTTAATATTTCCTGGAGGAAGTGCGAAGCCGCTTGGCTTAAAATTATAATAAGTTTTTTAACCCTTTCATTATTTTCACAACTGAAAAGCAAATTAGGGGCCTATATGATGATTAAAAAGTTATCAAAAGAAATTCTAATGGGGCTGACCTACTATCTAATGTTTTAGCAAAAAAATGGTATTATAACCAGGTGCGGATGCAGGCTTCGCTGAGGGGAGGTGAGGGGCATTTTCTGTTCGATGTTATTTATCATCCAGAAAAATTAGTTTTTCTTAACTCAGGGGTACGGGATAATTGCACCCATTGCCCCTCCCGGATTTGCGCCTGACTATAATCCAAAACAGAAATTAACCAACAAAATATTAAACATGTTAGTTTTTCTAATACAAATCTTCCGTAGTGCTCCTGATCGTAGTCTTTAAATGCAGGTATTTTTCTAGACTTGTAGGAACGTAATATTGTGCAATAGTAAAAAAGACCACCACCAAGGTTCTTAAAGCCCTCCATAGACTACGAGCATGTTCGACTGATTTCATCGCCACGATTCCGTACCATGAGCATGTTTATTTAGTTCTGAGCACAAACCCACGACAGATCGTTAATGATGAATCCGTCACACTTGTTAGTAGTGGAAGCGGCTGCTGCTATTTTAAGGAAAAAAGAAAAAAAGGGTTCAATCTGGGCCAAAGAATGACCATTAAAAAGGTTTTCCCATGTTAATTTGTTGAGAGAGTTAATACCTGAGCCAGGTAACTGCTTCAACTTTAGGCCTTGATTAAACACATTCAGGGGGTGCAAAAACCCAAGCTCTCAAAACCACATACCCAAGGTACAACCAGTTCAAAGTTGACTCATTCTTCGATTTTCTAAACTTTTGAGTCAAGTGGATGCAAGTGTGCCCCCTCCCGACGTCCATGGCTTCAACTACTTAAGAATGGGCGAAAAGACATATTTAGATCTTGACTTGATTAATAATAAAGAAGAATATTCACTTAACTAAAGCTATTTCTCCCGAAGAGAGATTAACCCTTGCATTTTGTAGCAATTGGAAGGAGTTACAGGGACCTAAAATCTTCGGCAGCTATTTCCGTCCAATTGTTTTACCCACCCAATTAGTATAAGAACTTCCGGAAACCTGCGCCGCGATATGTACAGCAATAACAAAGTAATCTGACTCTTATGGAATCTATTTTATTCTTTAGGGTTTGTACACTTGCGTCCTTATAATGTTCTTATGTTTTTGTGAAAATTCTTTGTAGACTTTACTTTTAATATTCCTGTTCCACTATTCTTCCCGTTTAATTTTCTATAAACATGGAAATTTTTGACCCCAGGTTTTCGTTATTCCAAACGGGGGCACTGAAATATCAGAAATATCAAACGGCTCGTCGTGTGCGAAATCAGGCTTCGACAGGTATTTCATTCGATGATTCTGCACGATGGATTTATGCCACCTCATCGCCAAAACGATGTTCGGAAAAAATGTTCCAAGTATGTGGTCTACTTTAGACTGGTCTAAATCAGTGGAAAGTTAAAATTTCATAAGTTATTTTGAAAGTAAGTTAAATAAATTTTTTGACCCCTAATAATTAATTATTCAAATTTTGCAATATGTAGTAAGGTAGGCAGGGGTAATGGCGCTCATCGAGTAATGGCACTCATCCCAATAACTCGATAAAAACGAGCATAGAAACATGTCACCTGACCTAGAATACGTGGGGCGTAACGCATTAGCAGGCAGTGACAAGTAACCTCAGTCCGTGCGCAGCACGAGAAAGCGAAGTGCACCTATTTGTTTGCGGCTGCGCTAATCTAATTTTTGGCAGGGTGTTTTTGATGCTAAGTCTAGAAGTACAATAAATTCGTATTACGTTTCTACGTACTAAAACGTTCTGTTTAGCGATAACGTAAATACTTTTTATCAATTGTTTCTGAATGTTTTTAAATTTCGACTTGAATGCAAAACGACTGTTGGCATTCAAGTTTTGAGACAAGCGGCGAAAACACATAACGTCCCATTCACTGTGTTACGGGATCGACTAAAGAATGAGAACATGAGCAGTCTAAGACCGATTTGTAAGTAAGCGCAAGAAAATGAAATAGCTGAACAAATTAAGCTACTGGGTTCATTATATTATGGACTGAGCATCGCAGATTTGCGTAAATATGTTTATAAATATGCTGAGTTTAACAAACTCAAAAACAATTTCGACCAAAGCAGTAAGCAGCTAGTTTAGATTGGGTACATGGTTTTATGAGGCGCAATCCTTCTATTTCTGTACGCAAAGTCAAAACAACAAGTTTAAATAGAGGTTCTGCCTTGAACCAAAAAGATATAACAAGTATCCTCCCAATAACATTCACAGCTCTGACGAGACAGGTGTCACCATAGTCACAGACCCAGGAAAAATGCTTGCCAAAGAAGAGTAAGAGCAGGAACAAATGCTGAACGAGGCAGAAACATAACTGTAATGTGTGCTATGAGTGCGCCTGGAAACTTAATACTATCAATTTTTATCTTTCTCAGACAGAGAATGACGCCTTTATTTGAAAGGGATGGACCACCTGGTGCATTATACACCAACTCCAAGAACAGCTGGATAAATGAAGAATTATTTGTAGACTGGCTCAAATATTTTTCAGCATATGCCAAGTCTACGCAAGAATCTCCTGCGCTGTTTTTTTGATAACCATAGCACTCACGTCTCCCTTCCAGCTTTCAATTATTACACGGAAAATCATATCGTAATGCTTTCGATTCCACAACACAGCTCTCACAGAACACAGCCTCTATGTGTCTTTTTATAAACCACTTAAGATTGCTTATAGACACGAATGCAGCATGCACATGCAGACGCACTTAATGGCTAAAATTACTGAGTATGATGTTGCATGTATTTTTAATAAGGCTTATGCACAAGTTGCAAACATAAATAAGGGGGAATCTGGAATCCAAGTCTCATATTCATTGAACTAAAATGTCTTCATTGAGCCAGACTTTATAGCATGTTGATCTTTAAAGAATCAGATCAATCCGCACAAAAAATTGACCAAAATATAGGCAATCTTGGAGCTACAGAAACTCATGACATCCCATGTGACTTTAGAACCTACATCTCCTATACCTGGCCCATTAAATGAGTATTGGTGTCCTGAATCTTCTTGGCATTTTACTGCTGTAGCAACAACATCAACTATTGTGCTATATTTGAAACCTGGTCAAAAAAAGAGGAAACATCACGCCACCATACTAACTGCAACTCCAATGAAAAGTCTTTTAGAAGAAAAAGAAAATAAAAGATTGCAAAAATCAATATAGCCGGAAAAAATGAAAAAAATAGTTAGGAAAACAGCAAAAAATAAGAATATGAAAGGGAAATCCTACAAACGCAAAATTCTGCAATTCACAGAGTAAATATGAAGAAGATCGAAATCTTTGCAACTATGACAGTGATTACGAAATGGATGTGGTTGATGATAACCATAATATGCGCAATATTTTTTCGAAAAATTCCGACTTAATAATGAGATGAGGTGTTACTGTATTACGTGCGGGCTGTGATCTCATGCTCTGGATGAAATTCTCCAGAAGAATACAGCAAATCTGATAATTACTCATTATTGTTAAATCTAATAAGAATAATTTATGCTCGTTTGTGATTGTAGACTTTAGTTTAGTAGTATATGGATGATCTCTCTCGTATTTGGTTAATGAAAATAGATACCACTTGTTTTATTCTAATACACAGGTTTGAGTGTCATAACCCCTCTGCCTGAGCGGCATTGATAATGGCGCTCAAATCTGTTCTTTTTATACTTTTTATTACCTATTATACATAAAAGATAAATACGTTTTGTGTTAAAATATTGATTACAAAATAGTTAAACCTTTGCTATTTTTCATACTTCTTTTTTAATATAAATAAATATTTAAAAAATATACATCATTTTCTCCTTAAGTGAACGCCGTTCCCCCTGCTTAACCTAATAATAATTCATATATGTGTAAAATGTTATATAACAAGCGGTATATGCATATTTTCATGCATTATGCACTAACAATGTTAACTAAATAACCTCTATATTACTTACAACATCTTAGCTAATAAGCCAAAGCCTTTTGACATCATTTATATCGCTAAAAGTCGTCTACTTATAATTAATAGATCTAACGATATTATCTGCTCTACTAATTTTGCAAAATAAGATGAAATATGAAATCAGATAACATCTTTAGAGGATAAATAATTTAATTCCAGCATGCATCTTTCTCTAACGAATGTTTCAAAATGGTTGATTATTTAAAATGTATAGTTTTGTACGAGTATATCAAAGAGATTTTTTTAACTTCTTTAATGTCTTGATTGACAAAGTCGACAAGAATATCTTTGAAATTTCTTTAAAATGCAACTGACCGAAATTCTCTGTAGCATTTTTAAAATATTTTTTTTAATATGTATTTTTGTTTCCTTATTGCCATTCTATCGTCTATAAATTGAGATGTTTGTTAGGTACTTTTATTTTGAGGAAGTCTTGGCGATAATTAAATATTTAATTTAAATTTCGAAGCCTAATAACTAAATAGACCTTTTTATGTCTTAAGTTTAAATTGTATATGTTTGTCATATATAGATATATATATATATATATATATATATATATATATATATATATATATATATATATATATATATATATATATATATATATATCAGTTTAGCGTGTGGATAAATGGTCTATAAAGATTTTATAGAAAAAATTTTTTATAAAAAAGTTGATACATAAGCATATTTCTAATTTTATGTTAAGCCCTTTAACATTACGTCATAATAACTGATTTTTGTCCTTGTATACTGATATTGTATTTAGGAAATCTCTTAATTCTGCTCTGAATCCTTGTTTTACAACTCTGCTCTTTACCAGTCAATATGTTGGTTCACTCGTGGTTATCATTACTAAGCTCAACTGTTTCAGCAGACATTATTGTAAATTTGGATATCTGATCTCCAATATGTCTAATTTTACCTTTATAATCATTTTTGAGCATTGATAAATTCCCACTCTTTCTCTTAATTTATTTCTTTGCCTTCTTCTAATGTTTATTGATTTGGGATAAATTGTTTTTATATTGATTACAATAATGAAGCAATACAGACTTGATGGGCAGCGTGATGGCACAGACTTCAGTGGAGTTGTTTCCTGAACGAATTCTGCATAGAAAGACCGATCACCAACTATACATATAACAATGGAAAGTAAGCAAATTTTTAGGAAAATATATATTAAAGGAACACAGTTTTACAATACTGATAGTCCCACCCTGTTTTACTCACTGGTATTAATCCATTCATAAGTACGTTTAAAGTCACAGTCCAGTTAACTGAAAAATATAAAAAGCAAGTCTCCCAGAAAATACTGGCACAAAGTTGATATACTTTCGAAGAAAACGAACAATTGCAAAAGCAATGCATATTCTTTCAATTAATGCCATTCCCTTGTCATCCTTTTTATATTTCAATCTCAGTTCCTTAAGCAGTATATTTAAAGATGATTTACCCATAGACACAATCTCTTTGTTTGTGAGTTCAGTATTTAAGCTTTTCAGAGTAAGATGCTTTTCTAAAGATAAAAAAATGACATAAAGATTGTTAAATATAGACCAATGACACTAGTTTCAAAGTTGGCTTATATTATAACAGATTTTATACTCTTACTTTCTTAGCACATATTGTAAAGTGTATTTCGAACTTTCGTTTTGATTTATTAGGGTAGAGCTGTGTTTTTTTTCTTTTCGACAACGCCTATTTTTTCTAAGAGAGGAAATAATTGGATTGTTTTCTCTCCTTTTTCTAATGGCTTATAGGGTTTTACTTGGCATTTTAAGGGTAATGGTTACTCTAAAATAATAATATTACCTAGCTGAAAATATTTATTTTCAAAAAAAAAATTCTACCTCTTGGACAGATAAAACAGATTCCACAGGACCACCATTTTTCTTCTCCAACTCAAAATACACAAATTAAACACAAACTGTCGTGCTTACCTTTTAAGAGTTCCCTCACGCATTATCTAAAAGACCAAAAGGAATCTCATTACTTTTTATCGTTTTAAAATTAAGTACGGAATGTCATGTATTTAAACACCAGCTACAGATTTGAAGGTTAGAAATGTTTATGCGTTTTTGTGTTGGTTTTTAATAAAAATAATACATACTTACCGATCATAAATTATAAAACAATAATTAATTGCTTTTATATGAAACAATTTTCTGGTTTAAATTTACTAAATGAAAAGAATTTCTCAAAAACACAGTATAAATAAAAGTTCGAAGGATGAAAGGAAATAAAATAATGTTTTGACTTAAGTCAAAAGAAAGTTTGTATTCATAACTCAAAATGACTCGTTTGTCTATTTCTGTCTTCTTTTAGCGATAATGTCAAATTTTTAGCGACGTATGACTTGGATTAGAATATTGTGTTTCCTGTCCTTTTATTATTTATATACAAATTAACATGAATATTTCTCAAAATTGTCTTTGAGATGTTCGTTAATTGATGACAGATGAGTATTCTATCACTGTAGATATTTCAGATGGTCCCTAGCAACGCCAGCTTTGCTGGTTTATATAAACGGCAGTCCTCGTATATAATGACGCTGACGGTATACAAGCCTTCTTAAGGGATATGCTTTTTGGGCACAATATAAAATGGTCTCTAAATCGCAATTTATCTAAAACGTTTGAGTGAATTTGGGTGTAAATACTTTGAATATATTTTGTATAATCCTGCAGTGGTCAAATGTAACGTCGGGCAACATTAGCAACAGCTCATGACAGGGAAACTGCGGATTTAACTTTAAGTTAGGTGTTCCTTATATTGAAAACTGTAAGGAATTATGAAAAACTACGACAATATTAGAGTCTATAAAATGCTGAATAACAAGTATCCATGTTTATATTTGTCTAAAAGACAAAATATAGCCTGTATATAATGATTTGTCTTATGGGCAGATATTTGTGTATATATACTTGCCGTTCTTTTAGCTTGCCAACTCTGCACTGTTCATCAGTACTTATAGTGAATTGGCAATATCGGTATCGTTCTAATATTCCAATTAAAACATCCTGTATATTTTTCATTAGATTTATTAATATGTATAAATTTGGCAGATCCATTACTGCTGTTTATTAATAGATTTTGGATTATTAATTACATACTGCAACAACAGTAATGTTTTATATAACCAGACAACAAATGATTTTCGATTTTTCTGCATTTCACTATCTCTTTTCCATTATTCTCATACAAAAGTTGTAATTAATTATCCAAAACCCGCTGGTAATGATTCTTTAATTTACTATATTATTTGAAAAAAAGCGATATCCCCTGGAAACATAAAATACCCATTGTTTACAAAGACTCGACTTATTGCCTTTATAATCAATTTAAGAAAAAAACTCCTTGATTAAGATCGGACACAAACGTCTCGAATGAAAAACCATTTCGGAGGTTTCTATATAACCTATAATTTATAATACATTCTGAATAAATCAGATTGTGAAATAGAGGATTCTCGTTGCGCGAACGTTAGAGTTAAATAACTCGACTCACCAACTTTGTTTTTAAAAACAATTTATTTGAATTATGTCGAAGTTCTTAACAATCGTAATTTTGGCCTTAACTACTGATTAAGTACTAGACGAGAACCAATAATATGAACGAGCTAAAAGGGTTTACGGTCTACTTATATACTAATTATAAAGTAAATAAATTAAGATAATGAATTCAGATAATTGCTTCTTTTGATCATATAACTCCTCCCTCCTGAAGTTCAGAAAATGTAGGTTCGCGGATTTTCTGATTCTTCTTCTGGATTTCCATACCTTTCTTTAATTTCCATATAATAAATACCAGTATTAGAATAATTAATACGGAGATCATAAGCATCGACCAATATGCTTAAGAAAAGGATTTTTTATTATGATTAGCTATCTTCATATCGTTAAATGCGAGATGTGCATTTTTTATTTCTTCGTAGTTAATTTGCTGTACTTTTATATGCAACGTTTTGCCTTCCGAAAGAGATTATTGAATTTCAGAAATTTCTAAGACATATTGGAGGTCTGTCTTCTTATCTTTTTCATATAACTTGCTTTCAATTTCCAGGGGACATTTGGAAAGTTCTATCACACTTGATTTCCCTACAGTAAACAAATTGTTTGTTCTGGAGTTTGTTTTAATTATATGTTTTCTAGCTGGAATAAATATTTTCTCTATGCAATTTTTCAATGGTTGTTTCCTCATAAGAGACTTTTTTAATTGGGCTCCCATTTTTTGTAGCGGTTAGAAGTTTGTAGACACATGTTCCCTTTTTAAATAAGGTTTCTTGCTTGCAAATCAAGGTGTCTTCTATTTCTGGACACAATTTTGCTATTAACCACTGGATATTTTCAGTGAGTATTACATAGCGGTTAGGTAGAAAGACAGTTTGGTTTAGGATGGGTATAGGATAGACTTTATTCAATGTAAAAAAAAGTGGGGTTTATAATTGGTGTATATATAGAAAACAGTAATATTCCATCTTTTATCACTACCTTGGTACTAAAGAGATTTTAATAATTTATGAAATTTTTAAAATTAATGATTCGTTCTCTCCCGTATAATTTTTGTATTATAATTATTAAGCCATTTAACTGATTAGCATTCAAAATGAATTGATGCATAATATTTGCCTTACCAAAAGAAATTGCATTATCTATATTATTAACTAAATATTCAATTCTGTTTAATTGATTTATATTGTTGTCTAGTATAGTTGAGAGATACAGAGTATGAGAAATATTAATTGTTTGGTTTCCGATAGACATTAATTTGTTCACAATTAGATTTTGATTATCAGTAACCTTTACTAGTTGATAGTCGTAAACATAGATTACGTTGGTCATTATTGTATGCTCATTTTTAAATTCTTCTTGTATTATTTTTTCGTTATCTTTAAATGTTTTTAAATATGAATCTTAATGTTTTTCGTCATCCTAGTCCAAAGGACCAAATAACCATTTGTTTACTTTACCTACAATATTAATTAGATCTTTTTTATCTCTAATGTTATGCGAATAAAATAAAGGAATACTTTTTCTAGTTTCAAAGGTCGAATGTTTGACTCAATTTTTTAAAGTACTTTTGTCAATAATCTTTATTTTTATTAAATGGATTTAAGCATGAATTTATATTACTAATATTGACATGATATAGGAATATATGTCGCTAATTAATAACCTATCCTGTACCTAAAGATAAGGAAAGTATTGGGTTTTTTATCTCCTTTATTTCTATTGCTGCTGTTATGGACAGTGTTAAAAGAAATAGATGGAGTTTCGCCATAGTTGTTTTCTGCACGGTGAGTTTTTCTACCAAATGGATTGCGGGGTGGTCTAGATCTCAGCAAACAGTGGAAACTAACGACTCAAGCAGGGCTTCGGGGTTTTTCAAAACACAAGTACTAGTCTTTTGAGATCCTACCGACTACGCCAGTTAAATGACTCGACTCACAAACTTTGTTTTTAACCAACGTGGTTTTTGACCTTAACTAGTGATGACGTACTAGACGAAAAGCAACACATAAATGTAAGTTAAGATCTACTTATATACTAATTATAAAGTAAACAAATTAAGATAATGAGTCCAGATAATGATTTCTTTCGGATCACATAACTTTAGCATTGAAATGTCATGAACATTCTAAATTTCAAACAGACAGAAGAATCTTTTTCTTCTTTAAGTGTCGTTGAAGCATATAAATTTACAATCTTGCTTCGACGCTACACGTTTTTAAATATTAATAATTATATGTTAATGATTAAAAGTTAATTATTTGTCTTGCATTATAAAGTTTTGCAAACATCGTTATATTTTTTTTTTCGTTGACAACCCTTTATGGTCTTATAATTGATCACTTTCTTATTTTTAACTGGGCTTGTAAAGTGTTAGAATACGATAACAGAACAAAATATTTTAAATTAGCTTTTGAGTATGGGCTTCGCTTATAAAATGTAAGATAAGATTTAATGATAGTTCATTCACTATTGGTTGTGGATATATACCCGATTGTCTTTTGCTATAGCTGATAGAGGATGATAATTTACGATTGAGATTACAGTATGGAATTGGTAATATTTTTCAGAGTTTGTTTTTATTACGGATTTGTAATTTTGGACTGTTTTGTTCATTTTTATCTTGAAATTATTATCCACTAACTCCAGTATATCCGGAGCCGAGTGGAAGTACTCCAGGCTAATATCTGGTGATTCAATAATTATGTGTAAAAAACTTGATTCCATTGCAGCTCTTTGAGAGTGAATATCTCCGAAGAGAAGGCCTATACTAAAAAAGTTTATATAAACGTGTAATATTCCTTTCACTTGTTTTTTTCATATACCGGAGATTTCATACATTTTTCCGGATACTCTGTATAGTATAGTTCTCTTTAGAAATATTTTAGTACTGACCTGTATTATGTTGAGCTTTCCACATCGGGAGTTTGAATAGAGAAATGAAAAATTGGTACAGCTAAGTTAGAGCTATATGTTAGGAGATAAAAAAATATAAAAAATCTTGTAAAAAATAATATTTTCGGTAAAACAATAAATATAGAACAAATGTAGAACAAAATCAACAAGAAAATAAAGAATAACTGCTTTAAAACCCTGACATAATGCGTATCTGACACACACTGGTTTTTATTCTCATTTGTACGGTCATATTTGATTAAATTTTTCTCCCAAAACGTATATAACAAGTGCTCCTGCACTAAAACACGTTTGGTAAATAGACTGTCTTCGAAATGAAAACTAACAGCAATTCACAATTTTTCAGCAGCGCAAGCGAGGTACACAAGTCAGGTTAAATAAATATTCAATAGACAGTTGTAAAAGCTTATATTTTTCCGGTGTGACGCGTTCGCTAGTGGAAAAAGACTATTCAATGGAATTGTTTTTTCTTTTTTATAAAAACAGCTACCTTTATGTCAAGAAAAATTGCTTAAATAAAGAAATGCACAACTTTATACGTTAAAGGTAAATAAAAAGATCTGGAAGTAGTATTTTTAACAAAGAACTAGTGATGATTAAAACCGATCCAATTTAACGGCAATAAGGGTTTAAATTAGCTTATGCAACAATGAGTTAATTTTTGAAATTGTTCAACATAATCATAGCATTAATTTTTCGGAAAATTATTGAAAGTTGTTGAATGTTCCAAAAACTTACAATTATGTTATGTTTCCTTTCATATGTCAATAGGGTAAATTGCGCATTTATTGTATAGTTAAGGATCTTTTTTAAAGAAATGCTTGATTTTCGAAATATCTTGAATCTTAGGCAAGTAAAAAAACGTTGGAGTGTTTTCTAGAAGTCATCTTATTGTATTTTTATAATAATTTTTATACATTTTTTTAATGGTATATAAAATTATATATGCACAAAAAGTGCAGACATCAGACAGTTTTAATATTAATTGGACAAGAGAACAACAGCCATTGCACAAATTACAAATAGGCAAAAAACACACTACCAACATGAAAATAACAACACAAGAATCCATTAAAACTCTTTAATATGATCGTTTTAGGTATAATTCTAAAAGTTCATCAATATCGATATATAAG
Organism: Diaprepes abbreviatus; assembly: GCA_034092305.1. Lineage (NCBI taxonomy): Eukaryota > Metazoa > Arthropoda > Insecta > Coleoptera > Curculionidae > Diaprepes > Diaprepes abbreviatus. The sequence continues at coordinate 18,437,365 of JASJET010000103.1, forward strand.
GTATTGTCAAAATTTCACCATCACTTTCTTCTTTATAACAGATGTAACATAAAAATCTATTTTCGTTTTCTTCTAGAATGTGATGTTAGTGTTATCTAAGAACACATAATGCATGCTTTTTTTTACACTGGTCGCAATTTAACACCTTGATTATATTACAATTTTGCATTCGAAACATACTTCTTGATTTTTCTTTTGCTTAGTTTGTTTATTATTCATTTTGGTGTCGTCATGCCTTTTTTTCCTTTCTTCTTTTTTGCTTCCTCATCTTTTTTACATAGCCTTTTAACTTCAAAACTATCTTTTGTAAGTTACAGCACATTGAAATTTTTAGCTATTTCGTTTTCATTTTTTTGAGGGGATTATTGGTTGCAGTAGATAATTTTCAATTCCTGTTCTTCTTTAGGTATCAGAAATTTGTACACTTTCTCTAGGATTTACGAGATTTCAAATCTTACAAGTTGGTGAAGGATCTTTCGGAACATCTGCAAGTACCACAGTTTTGTTTTGTATAGAAGGACTGTTTTCATATAAGTATGATAAAACATTAATCTAGGGATTCGATAAAATTAAATCAGTAGAATTATATTCATAGAAGATTTTGGAAGTTGTACATTTATTAGGTGATACTAATTCATTTTCGAATGTAGGAATTGGTCTTTTCAATTGACTTGTTGGTGTTTTCCAGTATTGCTTGAAACAAGGTGAGAATAAAAAATCACTGCGCCCAATACCCCAAGCTGAATTGATTGAGTAGGTGAATTTTTCAGGAATTCTTTGATTGGGATAAATCACCATAGGACAACAAATTTTATCGTTTGCATAAAATATAAATTTTACTGTTATCTTTTCTCTAAAAGAACCACAATCAATGGTGTAAATATTTTCGATGTCATTGGTAGCAGTGGAAAGGCAAATTTGAAAACTAATTTCGTAGCCATTATATATTTTAGATGGATCGTCAATTGCCGCCTCTGATTTTTATCTTTAATAAAACTTTGAATTTCCAAAAATAATTTTCTGATATAATTTTTGGATCCACTGGACCTTTTTGAAGTAACAGCCTCACGTAACCCTTGAGCAGTGGCGTAAATAACGACCACACAGACCCCGCGGTGAAGGGGGGCGCGGCCAATCCAAGGACGCCCTCAAGTTCTTTGATGAAAATGAATAAATACGAAGGATCAAGACGGGTGCAAAATAGTAGGGTTCATTCAAAAATCAACGGGGGGGGGGGGGGGGTAGGAGGGGCTCACATACTCTTAGTTACGCCAATTTCTTTGAAATATATTTGGGTGTAGATGTTAATTTAATTAAAACTAACATTGTTTAATGAGTAAAATTACCTTCAACCAACTATCTGCAGGCCGGTTGCTGCTGAAGGAATTTGGCCTTGGATTATCACTAAGAAACTTTTGTATGCTTACTCTTAGATCGCGATTTTAGGAATCCTGCCTTAACAGGATCCGAAATCCACCTAAAAGTAATAGCTGATGGTCTAAAGAAAACCTTTATGCAATTACTTCCAATACCTCTTTTTCAGAATGTTTAAGGATAGGGAATGGACCAGAAATACATTCACGGTTCGAGTTCTTATTTTAAACTCTTTAGTAGATGTTCAATTTTGTACATCCCTTATTGCTTTTTCAAGACGTTCGTTGGAATAAGAAACTTTTCTTGACATTTTTTCGTGAAATATAAGTGTAATTATTGGGCACTATAATATACAGTTATTTTAAAATTAGTTCGAATCAGTTATTATCTATCCATTTTTTAGTACGCTTCTTTAAAATAAACTAAAAATATGGTCACAGTTCCATACAATAAATTTCTGCTTATAATGTTTCTTACCTTTAGATTTTAATTTATTATCCAAAAAAAAAATATCTTAAAATTGTTTCAGTTGCTGTCACCTTAAGAAAATGGTTAGCATTTCACTTACCGATAAGCATTCAGTGAAGTTCACTGCTAGAGAAGTTCTAAATACGCAAAACTGATATTTTCTACAAAAAGCGCGTTTAAAAATACAGGTGGCATCATCCAACGTAAAATAATAAAAGCTAGCATTTACATATTTTCTCTTTCAAACATTACTATTTGGGCCATCCAGTTACTATAAGGTGTCGAATAAACTGTCACTATTTTAATATTCGGTTCATATTTCAAAGAATTATTAACTACCTTTAAGAATTTGCACTATCAACTTTCACTGGCAAATTAAACTATACACATTACTTTCATCGGTTCATGATTCTATCTAAAAATTAACAACTACGAATCAACTAGGAAGTTGGTCAACTTTCAAGTTTTTAAAAAGTAGGCATAATTCGTGTCCGCTTTCGGATATTAGCGACTGTCGGAAAATTTGGCAAGTGCATAAAAATATAAGAAATATCACTAAAAAACTAATAAAACTTAATAAAAATGTGTCATAAAATACTCGAAATCTTTAGGTTAGAATATTTATGGGCATTTTGATTAATTACTAATTATTAAATTTTGAAGTATGAACTACGCATTTTTATTTTGTAATGGAAGTGTAGTAGCTGATAATATTTAAAAGAATGAACCAACCCTTAACGTTATTTAAAAGTGTGCTTCCTGGTGATCGGTTTTCTAAACGCAAATAAAGCTTTGCCAGTAGAAATATCCAAAACTAATAGCACAGATTTTATTATCTTACAAATATATTAGCTTTGGTGATGCCTTTGTAGTTGAACGGTTCCATTTTCGTGCCTCAAGACCTGCTATGTTATATTGGAAAAAATTGTTAACAATAGAAAAAATACCGCTATAATACTGATGATAATGATCAAACTTTAAAAAAAAAAATATTACAAGATATAGTTTTCCATTGACAAAAGTAAAAATAAAAGTACAAATAAGGATTAATATTTCCTTTAAAGAAAAGGGTCATATTTATGTTGAGAGTGTAGAAAACTGATTCCATTTAGTATAACAAATTAGTTATTTCTGTTTTTCTTGTTATTTATAGATTCCAAATGACTTGAAAACTGTATATACAATATATTTTAAGAAACAGTTAATAGATACATTAAGCTTTCTTTGCAAAATACAATTTTATCAGATAATTTCATGTCCTATATTATGAGTCATCTATAAATAATTTTGTACTAAAGCTTTTACAACACTTATTTCGTTACCGGACTGTGTGCTGTGATTGCAACTGAGCTTGCTAACTGACGGAAAATGACGTCAGTGTAGGTTCTGCGCATTAAAGCTAGATTGAATCCAATATTGTCATAGAAAGAAAATTTCTGAAGTGCCCCTTAACAGAGATACAGAGCCCTAAAGGGGTAATATTTTATAGAGGCCGTAAGACTCATTAAACCATACTACAGTAAATGTTTTAGATCATCACAGAAGCCAAGAACTGACTTGCATCCTTGTTGGATCTAATTTTTAACCGGTGTCCAATTACAGAGTTGAAAACTGATTTTTTAAATACTTTATCCATTCCTCTTCAGGTGCTCTTATTTATTTTTTTTGTCAGTTTCGAGATAAAACGGTTTTTATGCGAAACACTCAAAAGCTAAACACAAATAGGTAAAAATTAGGTTCTTATTGTTAATATCTTCATAATGAATTACTATTGATGAAACTTATCAAAACCGACTTCAAGTAAAAATAATTTTTAAAAATTGGAAGAAAATTCATACGCAGAGTATGCCGATATGCATTTAATTTATGATGAAACGCTGTCAAATTTTTCGAAGGCAAGAAGACTGGCTGAAAGATTTCCAGCTCGAATATTGTCAAGTCCAAAAACCTAAGGGAAATAGGTAAAAGATGATTAGAAAATAACTATTAGAGTTAACATATTAATTTTTTACATGTTTTATTTTGTCCGCGACGTGACGGCGAGGGCCTTCCTAGAAGAGTAAAAGAGCCTTACGTAGAGGAACGAATTTTGCAAGAGATTGCTGACAACCCTTCAAACAACATAAACTGGCAATACAAAACAATGTTACAAAATAGATTGTACATGTAACTCTAACAGAAAAGTTACTACACCCGTATCACGGTAAAAAAAAAGTAGACTTTGTATCTCAGGATGATTATCCCGCAAGACTTCAATACTCCAACTGGTTTATACAGCAACATAACCTAAATATAAATTTTTCTAACCTTATTTTGTTTACCGATGAGGCCGGTTTTACAAGAGATGGCATAATAAACTCGCACAATTTACATTTTTGGGCTGATGAAAACCCGCACGATATAATTCAAAACAAACACAACAAAGGTTTATTGAAAATGTGTGGGCTGGTATCATCAGAAATAATCTTATAGGTCTATTTGTTTTGGAAGGAAGACTCAATGGTGAGATTTATTTACAATTTTTGCATCAAAATTTACATAATTTATTGGAAGACGTATCCTAAATAGATGAATGAAAATGTGGTACATGCATCATGATGATCCACCTCATTTTAATCGTCTAGTATGTCAACACTTAATTAAAGTCTTTGGCCCTCCATGGATACGTCGAGGGCCTGTTTTATGGCCACCAAAGTCCTCAGACCTAAATCCCTTAGAATTTTACTTCTGATGATATCTAAAAGAACTAATTTAATCAACACCAGGAAATACTACAGAACTACTAGCGAGAAAAGCGCAACATTCTAACTAAGTCTATAATAATGGGGGAATATTATTTCCAATGCAGCGGGAAAGTATTCAGAGAACAAGAAAATGTATTGAAGTCCGTGAAGCCCATATTGTTCATTTATCAAAATAGCATTTAAATATTTGCACTATTTTTTCATTTTAATAACATTGTAGATTAATTGAACCCCGATCAACCCTTTGAAAGTTTTCTGGACTTGATAATGTCTGAACTGGAAACCTTTCAGCATAACATCTTCTTTCCTTTGAAGAGTGTGACAGTGCTTTCGCATAAATTAAAGCACATCGGCACACTCAGTATTTTATTTTTACCTCGTTATGTTTAGCATTAGTAACTTTTGAGCACTTCGCATAAAAACCGATTTATCTCGAAAATCGCCAGTTTCATCTAAATAAATTAAGATTACCTTTTTTTGAAGAGGAATAACCAAAGTATTTAAAAAATCAGTTTCTGACTTCTTTGATGATCCAAAATATCTATTGTAGTATGGTTTAATGAGTCTTTATGGCTTCTATAAAACATTAAAATTTCATAAAATTACAGAAGTCGGTTCAAAACTTAGATCCCCGTTAAGGGGCACTTTAGAATTTTTTTTCTATGACAAAGTAGGGCTATTTTGATTTCCCCTGTATGCTCCCGAGAAATTAGGATAACGGATACCCTGTAGAAATCCGCATACAAATTTTCTTTGCACGGAAATGCCTTTTGTCGCATATGGTTAAAATTAAATAATCTATGGCCGTATTATTTCTATATTTATAATTTCTTCCAGTATAAAATAATCCGTGCTAACGCAACATCTCATTTTAAAGTTATTAATAAATGAGTAAAATATTTGTCGAATCAATTTTCTTAAGCTAAAAAATTCTAAAACTACACATTAAACTTTCATTATTTATTTTGTATTTATATATTTGTAAAAAAAAATATACTATTTTCAGAATAACTACAAAAAAAAACAAATCTTAATTAATTATCGTAAAAAAGACTTTATAAACTTAAAATTCATAAGCTTCTTGCCTAATCTTCTCTGTAACGCCTTTAAGAAAGTTAAGTCAATAAAAACCAGAACTTAAAGCCAATTAGAGGTGTAAAAAGAGCCAGTTTGTTCCTATATCTTCCCTATTAGTCAGCTGGCACCGTAAAGTAAGTCTTTTAAAACCTCTTCTGGGACAATTTGGCTCCTTCTTCGGGGTTTAAGAATTTATTTCACAGATTTTTGTGGGTTTTACTTTCTAAGATAAAAAATTGTTAAGGAAGCTCCAAGAAAAATAAACTCCACAGAATTTGCTTTAATTTAGGAAGTTTTTTAAATGAAAAATGGACAATTTATACGCTTCGCGGAGTTCCAAATTATCTTATATGACGTTACGTTTATTATATATAAATAATGCTGCAAGTAACGTACGTTAACAGTTTTAGAATAAAAATCATAAATATAAGGGTACTACAAAAAGAATAATTACCTCACTATATTTCCTTGCTTTATATATTCAATATACAGTTTTCATTATAAATAAAGGCTTAGCTAAACGGCTTTCGCTCTCCCTCTAGGGGAACAATCACTCATCCCAGTTATACTCAGATATCACAAGGATGGAACTCTGTAGGAGCATTTACCATGTTATCGTGCCCTAGGTGTTGTTATGGTTCTCTGTATTCCCCCCATAAACTTCCAGACAGTTCGAGCGGTCCTAAGTAGCATTGCCTTTTGTATAACCTTATTCAGGTATTGAGGTGTTTGCCTAGGCCCAAACCCTTAATATTAAGCATAATACGCTTTGGTACTATGCAGGAGCGGATCCAGCCTCTCTCTGGGCGGCAATATAACAAAATACAGTATGGCAAATGAAAGCGGGTTGTCGACCGGAGGATGTGCCAGCCACATTCATGTTCCTTATGTGACAGACAAAGGGGAATCTATTTTTCTGAATTCGACGCTCTTGGGGGGGGGGCAATCGCACAGTATGGCAAGCGAAAGCTCTCGACGGGAAGGGTACGTCTATTTTTATGAATTCGATTTTTTTTTTTTGGGGGGGGGGGGGAAGGAACGATTACCCCCTTGATCCGCGCCCAGTACTATGCCGTTTGTTATATGATATGGTTGTTTGTGTTATGGAGATCGTTCCGACACTGCTCATTTCCTACTATATGCTTATAGTAGTACCTCCAGGCCATTGTATTTGGTGATTTCCTCATTATACTTGTCCCTTGGATTGCTGGCTTATAATTATTATTATTATTTTTTTTTTTGTGATTTATTTTGTACATTTAGAAATCAAAATATAACCCAAGATAACAGCAAATGTCATTTTTTATCTAAAAATGCCTTTATTTGCGCAAATATAAAGAAATGGTCCAAGAAAATGTTTTTATATTTACTTAGATATTCTAAATACAAAATTTGATAAAGGGATTTTAACTCTTATTTTCTAGTATTTTGTCAACGACAAATAATGTATTTTTTCAGATATCTTCTTTGTTTTTTTTTATTGCAAGGTATATTTGTTTAAAATCCTAAATTTCGTTAGGAAAACTGGATGACATTCTTGAAATGTATTCAGATTTTCATATACTAAAAATGTTTATTTCTCCGCCATAATGAGTGTAAAGGCTAGAAAATACCACTCACATATAAGGTTATTACAAGTTTGGTAGTACACAGGGTGATTCTTCCAGAAATTTATTGATCGATTATGAGAAAACTATAATTAGAAAAAATCTGAAAATTTGACAGTGTAGTAAAGTGAATGGGCGACAGCCGGCTAAGATATTTTCAAGATTGCAGTACTTCCAGTTATACCGGAAGTAGATGTCAACTTGTTTATTTTTAATGGAACACCTAGGTATTATTGCATTTTTGATTTGTACCTAAAATTCTAGAGATATTTTTTATATAATGTTCTATACTTAAGTCTCACCGTTTTGGACAGATTTAAATTTTTATGTCAAAAATGACGTTTGCGGACCAAAACTATAAATTTTTTCCATAAGGAAATCTTTATTATTTAATTTGGGTTAGTTTTCTTGTAGACGAAGATCGACTTTAGTAGTCTCTTAATGATATTTTCAAAATTATTAGTACAAAGTAGCCAAAAAGGAAGAATAATAATTATATTTAAAAAATCGTCAAAAGTCAATTTTTTCAAATAGAAACCACCTATTTTTATAATATTATCATATTAAGCATTAAAAATAGGAGTAACTTTGTAAAAGGTTGTCTATTCTAAAAATTTGTAGTTTTCAAAATATTGGCAATTCAACATTTGTCTATGGGAAAAATGCTATACGGCTTTTAAATTTTGTTATTAGTTGGCCATGACAGCGAGCCGTGGTGGAAATAAAACAATCAAATCCCACAGAATTGCCACTATTTCTTGCCATTAAATAATCATGCCGGGGCAATTAAATTACACGCACGAAGATTATTTAAACTTATTTATTATTTATGGAGAATGTAACAGAGTCATTTCAAGAACTTGCAATACCTTCACGATCCAATATCCGAAGAAACAGAACCTACTGTTAAAAATATTATAAAAAACTTCAAGAACTTTTGAACTATAAAAGCTAAAAGAAATAGAAATAAACCAGTTGTTAATAATGAAAATATTGAAACTACAATTTTAGGATATTTCGCCGCATATCCGACAATATCTACAAGGCAAGTAGCATTAGAGTCTGGACTATCTCAAACATCAGTTGTAAGGATTTTATGGAAACACAATTTTCATTCCTATGTATATTCCATAGTACAGCATTTCAAAAATACTGATTTTCTACGAAGAATTGAGTGCTGTCAATTTATTTTACTTCGGTCACAAGAAAATGCTGGTTTTTTAGATAGTACTCTTTGGTCGGACAAAGCCAAATTCACAAAAAATGAATGGTTTAATCGATGCATTTCCCATTTTTGGAGCGACTTAAACGTACATCCATTTAGAGAATTAAATTTTTAAAATTATTAGCAGTTCAACGTGTATTGTACTATAACAAAGGAAGGCGTCGTCGCCCTAGAATTCTACCAACATAATCTGAATGATAAGGTAGCCATTTTTGAAGAGTTCTAGATACAAAATACGTTTTATAACTTATAGGTGAGCGCTACTTCGACATCTTGAGAAATTTTGAAGTGAACTATTTAGATAACTTGCCGCTGCCTGATCATAGAAATCTATTTTATCAACATGATGGGGCATCTCCACATAATAGTCATTTAGTTAACAATCATCTGCAAAACTTGTTTTCTGATCAATGGATAGCCAAGAATGGGCCACATCTTTGGCCACCTCGTTCCCCCGACCTAACATTTCTTGATTTTTTTATTTGGGGGACAATCAAAAATAAAGTATACAACATCGCATTTGAAGAACTTAATCCTCAGTCAATAAGAGGAGCCACCCATGAAGAGTTCCTGCTTAGGGGCGAAAAATGTTTGGAAGTTCAAGGGCGTCAATTTGAACATTTACTCAAATAATTTTTGTAGCTTTATTTTGTTAACAACTGATTTATTTTTATTTCTTTTAACATTTATAGATCCAAGGTTCTGGAAGTATTCTATAATCTTTTTAACAGTTGGTAGTGTTGGTTTCTGTTTCTTTGGATATCGAATAGCTAATGTATCGTCTGTTGTTGAAATGACTCTACCATATTCTCCATAAATAATAAATAAGTTTAAATAATCTTCGGGCGTGTAATTTATTCGCCGCTGTATGATTATTATTAATGAATCTCAAATGACAAGAAATAGTGACAATTCTGTACGCCTCGCAGTCATGGTCAGTTAATAACAAAACTTAAAAGCCGTAACGTAGTAGCATTTGTACAATAGAAAAATGTTGAATTGCCAATATTTTGAAGACTACAAATTTTTGTAATAAATAACCCTTTACAAAGTTACTCTTATTTTTAATGCTTACTATGATAAAATGATAAAAATAGGTGCTTTCTATTTGATAAAATTGGCTTTTGACGATTTTTTAGATATAATTTTTATTCTTCATTTTTGACCACTCTGTACTAATAATTTTCAAAATATCATAAAAAGACTACTAAAGTCGATCTTCGTCTATAAGAAAACTAACCCAAAATGAATATTATTTATAGTTAAGTTTTGGTCTGCAAACGTAATTTTTGACATAAAAATTTGAATAAGTCCTAAACAGTGAGTCTTAAATATAGAACATTATACTAGAAATATGTCTAGAATCTTACGTAGAAATCAAAAACGCAATAATATATAGGGTGTTCCATTTAAAATAAGCAAGTTGACATCTACTTCCGGTATAACTGGAAATGTAGCTATCTTGAAAATATTTTAGCCGGCGTTCCCCTATGAACGTTAGTACACTGTCAAATTTTCAGATTCTTCCTAATTGTAATATATATATATATATATATATATATATATATATATATATATACAGGGTGTCCGAAAAAGACGTGTACCCCGTTTAATGACTTTTGGAACTTTTAGAATTAAAATAGATCGATATCAGCCAACTTAGTTATATCCGATATTCCTAGGTTTAGGCTGCTGAACACATCAAAGTTTTTTTTTGGAAAATATTGATTTTTTCCAAATTTCTTGATACAATATTAATTAAATTTAATGATTTTTATTATGTGGACGGTTCTAGTAGTACCAAAATATAGGTATACTAGTTGGTGGTATAACATGTTTAATACAAATTATGTATTAGCGTCAGTCCATGTCTGATTTTCTTGTAAAACTAGTAAAACTACAAGACTTTAAGCAACAGATCATGGAGCCTTACGTATAATATAGTACGCCGAAATTTTATTAAAATATTCCGGATGATTTCAATATTTCAATTTCTATGTAGTAAAATTTCAAATATTTCAGTAACCAGCAGATTTGAGTGACTGGATACAACATAATTTCAATCTCCTAAATAATTTGAGATAGAAGCATGATATTTTTACAGTAAAATAGAAATAGCTGCAGTAATATACGGAGACAACTCAGGATTTATTAGAGTATAGATTGATTCAAAACGACCCTAGCGTTCTGTGAAAGCTTAGCTGCCCCACAACAAAAAACCTAGATTAAAAATACTTTTATCTGTCCGATCTATAAAAAAAATTATTCATTAATTTGATTAATTGATAAAAAAATCCTTTAAACTTTCCTCCTTTTGTTTATCAAACTTTTGTTATCGTTTTAAAAAATATCCATAAATTCTCCTCAACAAAAAAGCCCGAAAACTGTTTCAATCAAATTTCGTGTAAGTGCTTTTTCGGTAAAACCCTTAAAATAAGTGGTCGTTAGTGGGATCACATCACGCCGCAAACCACAAGAAAAGGCCTTAAAGCTTTTGTTTTTGCTGGAAAATACATTTAGCACGCTGCTTTGTGTCAAAATTAATGTAACAATATATAAAACACAGGGCCGTATATGTTTAAACTAAAAATATATACTGGTATTCTGACCCAAAGGCGAAAATAGGCCATGATTTCGAGGAGGGCTTGTCTGGGACTTGACTTTTTGCTAAATATAGGACCATTAAAATTGTTTATTTTAGAGAAGTCCCCTTACTAGTTTTTTTTTCTTTAAAGAGATAGACATGTCTACAGAGTATTATAAAAATAATTTATTATATTTCAGAAGATAAGATACTAAAAACATCATAAATAAAAATTTCATATCGGAGATTCCCAACAAGAATCACTTTCAAGGGATTATGAACACAACGGAATTGGCAATCTAAAAGAATGTAGGTGTATCCTGTTATCGGATTTCTGCCCTCAAGAAAAATCATTATTTTTAGGTTATACTTTTTTATATTTTAGGTAAATATAAACTAGACCTTATTCTAATCTATTTATTATTTACCATATTTTTCCACAGTTCAGGATTTGAAAATAAAATTCCTTATTTTTCCGCAATTTCTTATAATTTTTAGAAATAAACAGTGTTCCTACCGGTAAGAGGAATAGTTGTTTTCTGAAAATAAACAACATTTCTTATTTTTGTTTGAAAATTATTTTATATTCTTGTATTTTTAAAGTTCAAAACTTTGTTGACTTATTGATGCATTTGTCACACAAATGTACTCGGCTTCGTGCTAAACTATGTTTTCGATGACGTCGAAAAGGTTTTTTAAAATTTATTAAAGTTTTAAAAACGTAAAACTATTTACTTACAGGTATGAATGATTGAATGAACGAACAAAGATGGTGATACTTGATCATCGATGTCTTTTGCATCCCATCATAGCTGCAAGTCATTCGAGACCGATCGCCTTCGCGAATCCATGCAGCCTCGTTAATTGAACTTGCCTAACTGTTTCGAGTAACAAAATTGTATCTCCGAAATATATCTGTCCCAGTCCGTTGAGTGCTGGGTACTCTTTGAGGACATGGTCAACAGTTTTATCCTCCTTCAGACACCATCTGCACTTCGCGTAGTCTACGATATCAATCTTATAAAGATAGCCCCTCAGGTGATAATGTCCTGTCAACAATCCCACCACAATTCGCAAGACTTCCCTTCCTAAGAAAAGAAGCTCCCTAGTAAGCTCTGCGCGAAGTCCAGTTATATGTTCCTTAGCACACCTCATTCCAGGAGCACTTCTCAATGATTCAATAAATTTGCTTTCCAGCGACAATGTTAATTACCTATTAGCAACAGCAATTGGGATCGATAGAATTGTTTGGGGTCCATATGGTTCAGTTGCGGACCGCAAGATTGCCAGACGGTCCGTTTCCTCATTTTCGCGTATACCCCAATGACCCAGTAAATCCTTGCATTCAAACACCAGTCACGAAGTTACGACATTGGACTTCAGTGCCATCATCGTTGCCTTATTGTCTGAGCATATGTTTATTACCCTATTCCTGTTTAAATTCCTCTCTCAGAGATGGCCACACCGCAGAATAGCATAAATTTCCGCCGCAAAGATCATCGCACGTTGTCTAAAAAAGTAAAACTCTCTGACTCCCGCGCTCGTGTCAAACACTACCTCCAGCTCCTTCATCTTGTCAACATCCATCTGTATATAACCAAGATCCGTATTACTTACAGCTATATTACCACACGTTTAACAATCGTGGGTCTTTGCTAACTCCATTACATTATATTGGAACCGAAATATTCAAAATACAGTTTTTCACAATCACATGTTTATACTTATGAGTGTGCATCCTTGATTTTATGAAAAAGATATTCATATCAATATAACTACACAATCGTTTTATATTTGAGAAATAAAGTGTTCATCTTTTTCTCAGTACATCTAATATCACTTTAGATTGTTAGGTATTGATTGTGTATAAAAAATATTTTTGCAGTTAAAGTGGTTTCTACTATCACCAGTGACGTCCTTGCTAGCATGTTCTTGAATATTTTGAACAATTATTCTAAAGACATTTATTTTACTTGCCTCAAGCCCAATTTGTAATCGCCCTACGGCTATAACTCTTGAAGAGTAAATACCACACTTTTTACCAAAAATGCATATTTTAAAAGAAGATTTTCTTCAATCGCAACACACGTGACATTTGTCAAGTCTCCAATATGTATGATGATCATGAACTACTCTAATCCTACTCTCAGAGTGAAACCTAACCCTTTCTAACTGCATTATTTGAACAAGAATAACCTCTGCACCAAAAATAAAATATTGCATCAGTTGGCCACTTTAGTTTTCATTACTTTTTATTTTTCTCACTTTTAATATGTGATAATAAAACCCAAAAACCTATTTAAAACCTTGAATTTAGTTTAAGTATATATACTAAATGACAATATTTTAAATAAATTCTTAAATTTTATATATCACTTTAAAACACGTATTCAAGGAACAGGTGAAAGGGAAAAGAATGCATAAAAAATTTAAGGTTTAAGCAGTTTAATTCGAAAAACCCCTAATAAGTTTATCAAATAATAAAATGAATTAAAACAATAACGGAAGTGTCATGAAAAATAAATTTAATTAAAAGGGATATGCAATAATTTAGTTTGAAAAATTTGTCACTTTAAATCAATATTTAATATATAAATATAATTCGTACTATTCTATTAACACTAACAACTTGTTAACTTCCATGAAAATAACAACCGTGCTTTGCAAAAAGTAATTGCGTTCATGAAAATCATGTCACTGCTAGTGCTAAAAGTACATTAATAATGCTAATCTTAAAAATGAACATGTACAGTTTCAACAAGTTACGAAAAAAGTGATAGCTAACGATTAATGAAGGGGAAGCAACCATAAACCAGGTTGCCTACTAGAAGCTTCTTCTTCTTCTTCTTTCTCAGCCCATTGACTTCCACTCCTGGACATAAGCCTCTCCGATGGTCCTCCACTCAGATCTGTCTCTCACCTTCTGGAGCCAGTCTTTTCCAGCAAACTGTCTTATATCATCTACCCATCTGCGTTGTGGCCTGCCATGATTTCGGTTCGTTTCTCGCTGTCGCCATTGCAGTAATTTACTCGTCCACCTATCGGGCTGTTGTCTAGCTATGTGGCTCGCCCATTGCCACTTTAGTCGTGATATGCTTTCAATGACGTCAGCTAGTTTGGTTCTTGATCTTATTACTTGATTACTAGGAGCTAGCACAAGTATTATTAGGTTTGTTCCAATTTTTTGTCGAAAGTTTAAATTGTTGTAATGAGTAATATATAGGTTGCTGTCCTGTATAATACTTGTTTTATTGCAATTTAGAAAAAGATCATTTTATCGTTATATTACTACTGACATATTGTGAAGGAATAATAATTTATAATATGTCAGTAGTAATACAACGGTAAAAATCATCTTTTTCTGAATTGCAACAAAAAAATGTTAAAAAGGAAAGCAACCTAGATATTATTTATTATAACAATTTAAACCTTCGACAAAGAACTGGAACAAAACTAATAAAATTTGTGCTAGCGTCTGGTAGACAACCTGGTTTCTGGTTGGCTTCCTCTGCCCAAAAAGGTACATATTCTGAATTTAAAATCTTAAAAAAAAAACAAAAATGGTTAGTATTTTTGCATGTAAAAGTCAAGTACATGTTAATATTATTCAAAAAATGAGTTAAACTGTTATGGAATTATTTTAATAAATTAGGTAAATATTTTCAGTTCCATTATATTGCCATAAATCAGGTATATTGTGACACATAAAGTTTATTAACACAGAGTATTTATAAAGCCACAATGCCTGTTAGTTTCCTGTCAGTTATTTCAATATTAATCGAACCTAGATCTCCTGGATGTCTGCAACAATTGACCTAAAATAATTATGTTCAACACGTACCTTGGCACTTACTAAACATAATATAATCTCAAACAAAACCATATTGTCATAAAATATTAAAATAAAGTTCTTTCTTAAGGTATATAAGTATATAAACTAAATAACGATATTTTAAATAATTTCATAAATTTTATGTACTACTTTGAAACATGAGTTCAAGAAGCAGGTGCAAGACAAAAGAATACATCAAAAATTTAAGGTTTAAACGTTTTATTCGAAAAACCAGTTTAGTGTCTCCAATAATAAAATGAATTAAAAGAATAAAGTGAATAAGTAAGTTTAATTGAATGGGATATAAAATAATTTAGTTTGAAAACTATTACTAGTAACTTTTTGCGCTAGCAAGAATTTGTCACTTTAAATTAATATTTACCTACGACTATATAGAATTCATACTGTTCTTTTAGCATAACGGCTTGTTAAGTTCCATGGAAATAATAACCATGCATATCTATATATATATATATATATATATATATATATATATATATATATATATATATATATATATATATATGTTGTATCGTAGGTTTTCACGGATGGTGGATTGTGTACTGAGGTTTTTCCGGTTGTCAATCCGTTCGTCAATAGAAAAAAAATATTTCAAATACATGGAAAACTCTACTCAAAACCAACCCCACAGGAGCTTTGAGTTCAGGAAAACAGACCCGATTTTGTCTCTTATACTATAGTTTATTCAAGAACTAGAGCGAGTAATAAATCATTTTTTATCTTTTTTTTTGTTCGCAAACTATCTGTGTTCTTTAGTCCGGTGTCATTAGCAAAATCTGTTGGACACATATATTTTTCATAGGAATGGGTTAGAAATTTTAGAATCAAAAATACCGGTCTATTATAATGGGCTATTTGGGTTGGATAACAATAGATATTTGGATGAGTGAAGTGTTAAAAACGATTTTAATCCTTGTCATAGGCGTCGGAAGGAGGTTTATTATCACTACGTATTTATGGCAAAAAATATTATTTCGGTAATAAACTTAAAAGAAATACTTTTTATAATATTATTTTGTTTCTTATAATTTCTTAATAATTCACATACATATTTAACACAAATCACAACTGTATTTTTAATTTTGGCATAAAAACTGTTTTTGGCACATTCAGACTAAAACGTAGTCTTTTTCTCTCAAAAAATTCTAAATTATAATTTAAATACTTACAAAATACCCATTGTTAAAAATACAAGAAGTTAAACATATAAAAAAATTAAATTCGTCCATGTAATATAAAAAATTTTTTGAGGCTTTCGGTCATTTTATTATTAATTAAAAACATTTTTAGGACATTTGATGTTTCAGTTTGTTTATTTCTTAAACCATCTTCAGAGTTACAACTTAACACTAAAAATTACTCAAATGTAATTAATTTTTATATGTTATAGAAAATTTAAGTAATCAATTGTGTTTACGCTGGTAAACATTACGTATCTAATTCATAATCAAAGTCAGTGAAGCTATCTTCGCTCAGATTAATTATAATTGGTTCCTCGATCTCACGGATCATGAGATCGAGTTTCCACATTTTCTTTTATACATTTATTATACGAATTTTTCCCAATTTTCTGCAGTAACTTTTTTCAAAAAAATCTTTCAAAAGTTCAGTTAAATTACTAATTTTGTAAGTTGTGTTATTTCTAGCAACTCTACCTTTTACTTGAGAGATATTTTCTTCTCCAACGGACATTTTCCGGACGATCTATAAGAACAAATTTCCTATCTGGTTTTTTCCAGCAAAAAGTAAGTAAGCAATTTTCAGAGCTCAGTTCTTTTAATTTCAGGTAAATCCCGATCTTCATTGATTTTAGTTAGAATTTTGGCGACGGTTGGGATCCGCTTCTCATAATAAAATGTATGTACAACTCCTTTTATTGCAGTTTACATCTCTTCTTCCAACGAAGTTTTTCGTCTGCCTGTGATTGAATGTGGCTTGGGAGTACTAACAATACCAGTCGTTTTTTTCTCCTTCAGTAATCAGTAGATTTTCCAATTTCTGTCATGTCGGAACACATCTCAACAGAGCTTTTAACTAGATATGGATATCTTAACGCATCATAAATATTCATCGTAATAAATTTTTCGTTGAGGAAAAAAATGCCCTGGTTTAACGATTTTGTAATAAATATAGATGTGGAAGCCATATCTTTTGGCTCTAATCTTAAATAATATATAAAAACAAGCACAAACAAGATAAATCACTAAGGACATGCTGTAAGGTGTATTATGGTCACTGAAGAAATTTTATTGTTGCAGTAAATTTATAAAAGCTTATAATACATAAATATAATTAGATTTACGGCAGTCCTCAGTTACCTGGAGCAGGTACGTTGGAGGTTTCGGTAACAGTTTTATTACTCACTCTAGTTCTTGAATAGAGTATAAAAAAATGTGTATGCTTTCGATCCCCCTCCCCTTCCAAGAGCTTTGAGTTCCGGAAAATAGAACCGATTCTGCATTTTATATTAAGAATGTGTATGCTACTGGCATTCCCCGTTGACAATTTATTTTTCTTGCAGTAGCCCCCCCCCCCCAAGAGCTTTGAGTTCAGGAAAATAGACCCGATTCTGTAATATATATATATATATATATATATATATATATATATATATATATATATATATATATATATATATTACTTAATAAGGGCGTGTTATTTCATGCTAAGGCGCTAAACCTTTAATTCTATGAATGAAATTGATAGCTTTTAATAATAATTTAGCTATTTTTTACAATTATCGTCAATTTAAGTGGATATTAATTATTAAGACAATGATAGGTCAGGTTCCGCCATAGTGATTGGTAAAAGACAAATTTTATACTCGTTAAATTGAAGAAGCTAAATATTTTTTATATTATCAATTTGTATTAAGAGTCAGTAAAACAATAACGTAAATTTATACAAAAATAACAGCCAACTGCAAAGTCATATTTTGGTAATTCTGATGAATTACTATTCCTTCACAATATGTCAATAGTAATATAACAATATTTTTTTTTAAACTACAACAAGAAATTATTATAAAAGTAAACAACCTAAATATTATTTATTGCAACAATTTAAACCTTCGACAAAAAACTGGAACTAATAAACTTTATATTAGCTTCTGGTAGACAACCTAGGTTATATTTGGCTTCCTCTTCCCAAAAAGATACATAATCTGAGTTTTAATCTTAAAAAATTAAAAAGGTTTGTATAATTGCTTGTAAAAGCTAAGTGAATGTTAATCTCCTTCTTCTTCTTCTTCTTCTAGGTAGAACCAAGTTCTGTTATCTACGCAATGCCTCATCGATCCTCGTTTGACGTCGAAATCCAGCTGTCTCTCCATCTTTTGGGGGGCCGTCCAGGCGGCCGTTTGGGGTTTGGTTTCTTTCTCATCACGGTTTTTGCTAGTCTGTCATCGTCCATTCGTTCCACGTGATCTCTCCACTGCCTACGACGGTTTCGAACCCACTTCACAACATCCCCCACTCCGCTGTCCTCGCGTATTTTTGCGTTTCTTATTCTATCTCTTAAACTTGTTCCCGTGATCATTCTTAGCGTCTTCATTTCTGTGGTTCTCATAATTTGTTTTGTCTTTGTTGTTTCATTTCTTGTTTCTGCGCCGTAGGTCAGTATCGGTCTTACACAGACCTTGTAAATTCTTGCTTTGCTCTCAACCGTCATATGTTTATTGTTCCAGATTATGTCTCTTAGTTGGCCTGATATCATGACCGCTTTGTTGGCTTGTGTGCGTACTTCTTCCGTTACCGCCGTACGTGAATGTTAATATTATTAAAAATTTTTAAAAAAATTAATTATGTACAGTATATATGAGTGAAAATGTTGTGGCATTATTTAATATTATTTTAATAAATTTGATAGATTATTTCAGTTCCATTATATTAACATAAATCAGGTATATTGTCACACATCAAGTTTATTAACACAGATTATTTATAAAGCCACATTACCCGTTAGTTTCTAGTCAATTATTTCAATATTAATTGAAACTAGATCTCCTGGATGTCTGCAACAACTGACCTAAAATAATTATTCAATACATACCCTGGCATTTAGTAAAGATAATATAATCTCAAACAAAACCATAATGTCATAAAGTATTAAAATAAAGTCCTTTCTTAAGATAGGTATTTGATCATAAAGCTTCCACCATGTTTTAAAGATGAGAAACTGTATCTTAGTACACGGATCAATTAGATATATTCCTTGTCTTCTATATGCTTATTGTTTAACAATTAAAAAATATGTAAATTGGTGTTTCAAAATGTATGAAGTATTTAAAATAACTAATGAAACTGAAACGCCAAATAAGAAACCTGAACAATTATATAATAATTTCGTATTCCGTACCTAAAGTAAGAGAGAGAACATTTGTTGTTCTTTAGCTGCCTGATTGATTGATTATTTGATTATATGACATGACTAGAGTTGAAAAGCCCTTACACTGTAGCCTTCAGACTTATTGAATTGCCTGCCATATCCGTTCTAGACTAACAGGCTAGTTGCCCTGATCAGACTCGACAGCCTGCTCACTAAATTGTCCTCTGGGTATAAGCCTTCCGGATAGACTGATCCATGAAGGTATCGCTTCGCATTCGAAGATGATATACTAGTATGAGGACGTCCTCTTCATCACATAGTCTAGATATTGGTTCCTCGTTAAAGATGACAATTATATGTAAGTGTTTTCTCAACCGACAGTGACGTTATGTCCTGTCACTAGCCTGATTTGTGCTGAGACGCAGAGTTTTCCGGATGGTCTGCTCAGCAGCGGGTCACAGGCACAGCGAGCTAGTGCCTGTGACCCGAAAATTGATTCCAGTGGGTCTGGTGTTGTTGATTTATCCACCAGGGCGGCCACCCATGAATAGCAGCCTTGATAATTCCAAATGCTGGTTCTGATCCAATAAATGGAGTAGCAGACCCTTGTCTTGCAAGTTGGTCCGCTTTTCCATTGCCCAAGACCCTTGTGCCCCGGCATCCACACAAAGGCGACCCTTTTGTGTTTTCCTAGAGCAAGAAGGTTTTGAAAACAGGCTGTTTTGATGTTATTTGGTAGCACGTAAGAGCTTTTAGCTCTGCCCAACTGTCAGAGAAAATGAGAATGGTCCTGCCCCTATAACCCCTTCTCAAATTTCCCTGAAGACAGATATCAATAGCGTCAATTGCTGCCTGAAATACTTCCTCAATGCTACACTCATATTAAGTCTGGGTGTATCCATGTTTATTCCGGCACCTGTACCAAGGTCAGTTTTGGACCCGTCCATGTACCAGACGAGATTTCTTGGCTGACTCACTATTCGGTCAGACCGCGCCTTTCAAACAAGCTAAATGGTGTAGGGTCTGTCAGAATTGTATGTTCTTGGCATGGTATCACTGCTCATTTCTAGCAATGAGTTCGTTACCACTCCATTGATGCTGATGTGTTCGAGGGCAGGTTCAGTCCACCAGACGTTATTTCTTTCCACCTTATAAGCCCCCATTCTCGCCTCAGACTTGATTATTATATTAGGAGGAGGAAGGTTTTATAGAATTTCCATGGCTGCTGTTGGGGTGCTGTATGGCACCCGTGATGCATGCACAGGTCAGTTTTTGGAGTTTGGAGAGCTCCAGAGTGGTCCGCCTTTGTATGATTTTTGTCCACCACACAACCGAGCTATCACCGGAGTATAAAACTAGTGCACAATGTGTGGCTTTAATCCCCATGTCTTGCCCAGTGCTCTTTTTTGCCATAATGGTTATTTTTCATTTAGATATAATTTTCTGCAGGTAAGCTTTGCATCCAGGATTACATCCAGATATTTAACCTCCTGGCTCATCTGCAGTTGTGTATTAAAGAGAATTGATAATTTTAGTTCACCTAACTTCCTTCTTTTAGTGAAGGATATAAGTGTAGTTTTTCTGGGGTTTACCCGAAGGTGCTCCTTAATACACCACTGCTCCACTATAATCAGAGCCCCTTGCATGAGTTTTGATAATATATTGCCATGTTTCTCCACAATGAATATGACTATATCGTCAGCATACCCCTGGATATAATAGCCACGGTCGTTGAGTTTTACCAGGAGCTCGTGGACCACCAAATCCTAAAGAAGTGGAGATAGTACCCCTCCGTGCGGGCATCCCTTGACTGTCGACACCTCCATAGTTTCCTCCAATAGTTTAGATTGTCTTCGTCTATCTTGAAGCATGTTCAGTATCTACCTACATAGAGTGTCCTCAGTGTCATGTCTTCTGACAGACATCATTATGAAAGAGAAGGAAGTGTGATCAAATGCTCCTTTAATATCAAGGAACGCTGTCAGTGCTATTTGCTTGCTATCTGTGGCAGACTCTGTTTTCCTTACCAGGGAATGTGGAGCTGACTCATATGATTTTCCTGATTGGTAGGCATGTTGCTTGGGGTGTAGTGGTCTCTCTCTAAGAGAGGTTTCCCGTGTATGCCTTTTAACTAGTTTCTATGTTCCTCTATTTTATCATTTTCACTTTGTGCTGTAATTTTGCTTCATAGAATTTCAATGACGCCAAGCAAGTCTACATGACATTTTTTGTAGTTACGTGTTTTATCAACAAATCTACATAATAAGTTAATCAAATAATTCACCTATAATAGAAAAATACACATATTAAGTAACAAATTAGTGGAAAACAAATGAAACCATAATGTAAAACTACCACTTACCGCTACAAAAAAGATCATGGACGAAATGAGTAAATAATAAGGGTATATAAAAAACTTATGATTTCCTTTCTGTCTGTAGCACCTATTAAAATGGAAAAAAAAATCAAATAAACGTTAAGCATAAAGAAGTTAATTTCTCTATACTATAGGTAACCATCCCAACCATCGTCGTTGTGGTCGATACATCGGTGACAAGTTCCCAAAACGTTTTTAGCTTATACAATATGAAAACGTACGAAGATTAAATTACTATGTTACCATATAATAAGGTTCACCGGGCTGTCATTTATTGCAGAAACAAATGTTGAATTAGCGGCATGCTAATAAATGATTTTTATTTTTTTAATCGTCGGACGAAAAAAAAATCAAGGAGACATAATATCCAATTATGAAAATAATATTTATTTAGGAAAAAAGTGACATAGCATTTTATTGTGAAAAATATTCAAGGACGTTACTCAAAAAAAGTGTTTGTATTGTTACGAAGGACTAGGAGAAACTTATTGATACACTCGCAGAACCATAACATTCCTATGCGATGAGTCATGTTAATTATAATGTGCCGAAAGAAATGTTGTCTCGATGAGTCATATTTCTAGATAGTATTCAACATTTTTTGCTAGTGTATTTCTTGTTATTTCTAGGAGATTCTTTTGGTATATAAATAGAGATACGATAAGATTTTTAAGATAATTGTATAGTTATATTTGAACAGTGAAAATATTAAGAATTAGTAATTAGATAGTTATGATTCAGCTGTGTAAAGAAATAGTAAATATAGTATTGGAAGTAAGTTAGTTAGTTAAGAGTGTTTTGTTTTATTCTACGGACTCAGTGAGCGATTTTACAGAGATAAAATCGTAACAGTATGTATAGTTAATACCTGCCAATATTTAGTTAATATCCAAAGCGGCCTGAAACATTTTAAGAAAGAAACGATTGTGTTGTTCCAATGGGCGTGATGTTGATGGTTTCCACCAGGAAAACAACCCACAAATAGCAGCCTTAGTAATGTAAAATACTGGTTCCGAGCCATTAAATGTGGTGACACGCCCAAACAAGTTGATCCCCTTTTTCATCGCCTAGGATGCTCTGGTGCCCTGGAACCCACATAAAAGTAACGAGGTGTATTGTCAGAAGGATACAGTTTTGAAAAAAAGTTTCAAACCAATTCTGAAGTTATCTGATCACATGCAAGTGCTTCCAGCGCTGCCTAACTGTCGAAGAACATAAGAACAGTCCCCCTGTAATCCCTCGTCAAATTATTTCGAAGATAGTGCCTGAAATACCGTGGAGTGCTGTCCCAAACCCTCACTTAAGTTGATTCTGGGTGTAACTCCGAGTATTCCGGCTCCTGTACCTGGAGAGTAAATTAAACCAGCTGCTCCAGCTGACTTAGTGATCGATCTGATTCTACCTTCCAGTAAGTCTAAATGTTGTAGTTCCTGTAAAAGTTGTAAACTTTTGGTATGATGTTATTGCTCATCTTCATCGATAAATTCTTGATGCTGGTGTGTCCGAACATCTTATTTTCTTTCAGCCTCTTCCTCGCCTCACCCTTGACTGTCAGATCAAGGGGGATTGATTACATTCCATGGCTGCTAGGCTGACCAGCCTCTAGGATTTGTAGAGCTCCAGAGTTTCCCGCCTCTGGGTGAATTTTTCATCATACAAATGAGCCATATGTTATCACGGGTCTTACCATAACAGTATACAATGTGAGGTTTGAATCCCCAGTTTTGCCAAGTGCTCTTTTTACTGCCATGATGGCTATTTTACCTTTGGTAATACAGTGATAAAGATACTGGCTAAAAAAACATATACTTTAAATAAACATACATAAATAATTAGGAAACAAAAAAAACATGACGTTACATTTGCCAAAGCATCATTTTAACTATAACTTCTTTTGTTGTAAATACTAATTTTCGTTAAACCTCTTTTTTGCTATGGCCGTGACTGGCAATTTTGGTTTTAATTTCGTTTTTAGGGAGACACTCCATTTCCTCTCTTGCTAGCTTAGTGTGTCTATAATAAGTGCTCTTAAAATTATCTTTAATAATCTTTTTTATTAATTAGAAATGTTAGTTTTGATTGAATCTGTTGTTAACATAAATAGTCAATAATTTGTATTTAAAACAAATTTAAGGTTCCACTTATTTTAACTGTCTTTATTGATTCTAATTTTCACAATAGGCTAAAAAATTTTCAAAATTATCGATCTAGATTACAATAATTTTTTTAACATTAAATCGACACAAATTTCACTTAAAAGTAAAAAATAAATTGCAATTGCAGTTCTACATTAATTGAATAAATGTAGCCACAGTATTATATTTATACTTGTAAAAATATTAATATTCTTACTATGTCATTATAATATTGCGTACAAAATAGTTTTTAATTTATTTTTTTTTTAGATTTTAGTGTAATTTTTTGAATAATAATATTCAAATTTCATTATGAAGATTATATGAAAAACACAACGACCTAAAAAATAGCATAGAAACGTGATAAAATTTGGCAACCAACAGTATTTTTTTCAGTTTGGTCAGAATTTGTCTTTCTTATAATGAACTTTCCGTGAAAATATTTTTAAAAAGCTCCCTTGTGAGTGTCCTATAATATGCAGAACACCGAATCAAAACATCTCTCTCCAACACGTACAGAATCACCTCGGGGAAATCCTTAGAAGAAGTTCAAAACCGCATGAAAATATTTTATTTCTGTCAAAACTTATTCAAGAAAAATCTTAAAAGGATACACGTCGAATTGATAATTGATATTTTCAGATGTTATTTTCTTATAAATATAATAAGGAAGAGAGGTAATTTCTATTTTTGACTTCTAAGCACCTTGCATATTTTTTTATGTTTTAACGATTGGTAAATTTATAAGGGTTATAACCCTTATAGAATTTACGGCAACTCATCATCTTGCGGAGGCTGGAAGATCGTGATTCCGTTACTAATAATTCAAAATATCATTTTTTATACCCCGGACGCCACATAGTTGTGTAAAAGTTCAAGGAACTAAGGAAAACTTCACTAATATGTCTCTAGTTGGGAAACCTTAATAAAACACAGGAAAACTGCCGCACAATATAAAAAAATATATTAAAATATGAATGACGATAGTGGATATTGACTGTAGTCTCTAATTTTTATTTTTAATTGATTTAAATTACAATATGTATTTATCACCATAAAATAAATAAAGGTTATAAATAAATTTTAGCAGCCGCTGCTCTTGATCTTTGATAAATAATAATAAAATCAACGTCTCTATACGAAAGGATGTAAGTACTCTTGTACAATTATTGATATTTAAGTTATATTTAAAAAATGCAATTATTATTAAACGGAGGTAATAGAATGTGACGATTTACACTTTTCTGGAATCGTAATATAAATGAAACAGGGCGGAAACAGTTCTTCTCTTACTGAGTTTGCATCCTTCCCACAACCCTGACGCCTTTGAACTCCATCTCACTTCTAACAATGTCATATGTGAATAAAACAATCACTTCTACATAGCCGTGTTTATAAAGCAGAAGGGAGCGAAAAATCAGAAGAATTTTTATCAAAGCAATGCTAGAAACATTTGGAGCGTTTGAAAGCCGGCAACGGAATAACGAGATTTATTCTAAAATCATAAGCACGACCTACGACCCTTGTAGTAGTTCACGTTCGGACTTCTGAATGTTTATCGTATTGCGTACTTTACTAGCAATCGCAATAAGGAGCATTCAGGTTTCCACGACGGAACGTAATAATAATTGACTACAATAAGCGGTTTAATAGTGACCGTAAAAAATAATAAGTACTACAGAAATATATATGAAAATATATAATGCACAACATGTTTCCTCTTTTTTGGAAGGTTGTAGACAATCCTAAAGATATCATGGGTTTCGCACACTTCCAACGAGGATGTTCTCAGAATGATGGATACAGATCGACTGCTCTTGAACATTATAAAGAAGCGGAAAACAGAATACTTCGGTCACATAATTAGAGGACCTAAATACCAGCTACTTCGCCTTATAATACAAGGAAAAGTGGAAGGAAAAAGATGGATAGGCCGAAAGAAGCTTTCATGGCTGCGTAACATCAGGCAGTGGTGTGATTGCACGGTAGAAGAACTATTTCGCGCAGCAGCCGATAAAGAAAGATTTCAGGAAATTATAAACATGATGACGACCAACGTCTGAATACAGGCATGGCACCTAAAGAAGAAGAGAAGACAATGTTGAAGATTGACTAAAATGTGGTTGTCGGACTTGCATTGTCTTTATTTTTATTTATTTTTACGACGTTTCGATTAGGTTGTATCTCTAATCGTTATCAAGTATAAACTGTATGTTTTGCCTTAAGACTACGAGCTTATATAGGGAATGTGTCCATTGAAGCGCAAAGTACTAGTTGCCAAAGATTAGGTATCTCAACACTCGGTTTACTAACGATTCCATTATTGTTTTTAATGTAAGCTGCTTCTATAACTTTTCTTTTTTTTTTTTTCATGTTGGGGTCCACATATATTGCTGTAGCCTCAGACCATTTTATATGGTGATGTTTATCCCAGACCTGTTCTGCAATACCTGATCTCAACGTTTCCCCTTTTTTTGTTTGAGTTTTATGTTCCTTAATTCTATCTTCAAGTGGTTGTTTGGTTTCTTCAATATACATTTCACCATACTCACATGGAACTTTGAAAACACATTCTTTCTTATCGGTACTTTTTGGTTTTGTTTTTGTTAAATGAGCTCTAAGGGTATTTCCTGATTTAAAAGCTGTTTTTATATTATAACTACATGCAATTCGTCTTATTTTCTCCAGAGTTTGCTTAATGTACGGAATTGTGAAGAAGGAATGTGTTTCTTGCTGTCCAGTGTTCGTTGTTATAAAGTTATTTATGACATCGTCAATTAGTTTTAAAGGATAACCATTCTGTTGTAAATTGGATTTAATATTTGCCATATCTTTTTCCAATGAATCGACATTATTGAATATAATTCCCCGTTTTACTACAACACAATAGTTAGAACTATGATTAAAATATTGTCCAGTATGTATTGGCTTTCTGTATACTGAAGTTTAAATAGTTTCATTTGAACGGTTCACCTTAACATCAAGGAAGGGCAATTGATCATTTACCTCTTTTTCCATAGTAAACTTAATTGTAAGTCGAATGGTATTTAGATGCTTCAAGAAATCATTAAGTTCTTGATCATTGCCCTTCCACACGGTGAAGGTATCATTGACGTACCTCAACCAGTTTTACTGTTGCCGTTTCTATGGCATGAGTTTCGAACTCCTCCATATATATATATATATATATATATATATATATATATATATATATATATATATATATATATATATATATAGGCGACGACTGGAGAGAGCCTGTCATCCTGAGTGTAGAACTTATCCTTTACTTGAAAGTAAGCACTACGCAGAGCACACTCCAAGAAGTCCATCACCCCGTCCAGTGGAAACGTGGTTCGATCTGATAAAGTGGTATCATTTGAAAGTCTAGCTTTGATTATGTTGAGTGATTCCTCTAATGGTACATTAGTATATAGACTTTCCACATCAAAGCTTATTAGTCTGTTGTCTGGCTCTAGACTGATTGAAATAAACTAGAAAAACTAAAATCATATCAACAACCGACTCTACCTAAAACAACTTCAAGAAAAACCATCATAAACTTATCTTCAAGAATATCTTCAACAGCAGAAGAACAACCACTAAGCAAGGTTCTTAATTTCACAGTAAAACCAAAAAGCTTGCCTGTTTTAAACATCATAAGCTCTGTAGAATCTATACAAGCTAGAAGCATCAGCCTTGAAGAACTTCGTAAAGATAAATCCATAAAGATTATACTAGCGGACAAGGAAATGCAGCGGTGATAATGGACATCGTAACGTACGACCAAAAAATCAGAGATATCCTGGAAAAAGAAAATATAGACAATTAGCTCGTGACCCAACTAAATCTATAGAGTCAGAAATCTATAGAACATTAAGGAAGTACCAAGACCATATACATGACAACTTACGATCCGTACTTACATCACACTACAGTAAACCACCACATCTTTACGGACTTCCGAAAATTCATAAAACAAACATACTATTGAGGCTAATAACCAGCTCCAGAGAATCCCCAACAAATGCAGTGGCAAAGTTTCTTTTAAAAATCATACAACCTTTAGAAGGTAAGACAAACACATAAGCTAAATATTCTACACATTTTGTGAACATTCTTAGTAGCATCAATCTAGAGCCAGACGACAGACTAATAAACTTTGATGTGGAAAGTCTGTATACTAAAGTACCATTAGGGGAATCACTAGACATAATTAAAACTAGACTCTCAAATGATACCACTTTATTAGATCGAACCACGTTACCCCTGGATGGGGTGATGGACCTTTTGAAGTGTTGTCTGCGTAGTGCTCACTTTCAAGTAAAGAACAAGTTCTACGCTCAGGATGACGGGCTCCCGATGGGTTCTTCACTCTCTCCAGTTAATATGTATGGAATGGTTCGAAACTCATGCGATAGAAACGGCAACAGTAAAACCGAAAGTCTGGTTGAGATATGCCGATGATACCTTCATCGTATGGAAGGGCAATGATCAAGAACTTAATGATTTGTGTGTTTACAAAGTTCCATGTGAGTGTGGTGAAATATATATTGGAGAAACCAACCGACCACTAGAAGTTAGAATTAAGGAACATAAAACTCATACACAAAAAAGGGGAAACGTCAAAATCAGGTATTGCAGAACACGCCTGGGATAAACAACACCATATAAAATGGTCTGAGGCTGCGGCAATAAATATGTAACCCAACATGAAAAGAAAGAAAATTTATAGAAGCAGCTTACATTAAAAACAATAATGGAACCTTTAGTAAACCGAGTGTTGAGATACCTAATCTTTGGCAACCACTACTTTGTAACATCAAATTATTGAGGTGTGTACAGTAAAGCTTCAATGGACACAGTCCCTATATAAGTTCGTAGTCTTAAGATAAAACATTCAGTTTATACTTGATAACGAGTAGAGATTTTTAGTCGTTTTAGTCAATATTTCCTCTTACTTATAGAAATAAATAAAAACTGTAGTATGGGATAATATGAATTTGCTATAACATATTTCGAATTTTTTTATAAGCACAATGTGTTTGTTCGCTTGTTGAGGTCAGAACTTTAAACTGAATTTCAGTAACCTTATTAAAATCCAATATACGATATCTAGTAACGATATCATATTCTATCAAATATGTGACTATCCGTCCATTCTCACTCCTTTCTTCAAAATCATAATTATACAGTAATATGGAAATCTATAGAAAGATCTTGGAGCAATTAAAAAATATGGTTTCGGGAAACTTTAAATTTTATTAAAAACAGAGACAAATTTTGTAATAAAATTTTTACGATTCTTAAACTTAAAATTTTTAGTTTTATTGCTTCTGGAGCCGCTGTGTTTAAGTATCTTTAGTATATTTTGTATTATGTATAAAATTGAATTTCAAATAACACGCCTAATATTATAAAATAAATTTGACAATACTCTTAATAACACACGTTGCAAATTATAGAATCGTCCTTGAGCCGGTCCTGCCTACAAGTCACTTAATATAGCTTAAATATAGAAGCGAAAATTATAAGGGGCTAAGTTGTAGGTTTTATCTGGAATTGCCGAAAGATGTTATCTGCGCTTATGAATAGCTATGGACTATGGGGTGGCTAATTCTCTAAGAACTTTTCCCATTGACCTCATTGTAGAATAAAGAAGAGCGGTCCCTTCGTGTCTCTATTAAGTTGAGAATTTGTGAATAACTTTTGTTCTTTGACTGGTTTAAATGGGTGCTTTTACATTTTGAACAATAGAATGAGATGTTTTTATTGGGTTTGACAGGAAATACCGTAACTGTGTTTAGTGTCTTTTTTATTAGAAAAAAGATACAAATAGCTAAGAAAATGTAAATAAAAGAAGAACTCTCAATATATAAATGGTATTTTATAGGGACGATTTTTCAAATTTCCTTTTTAAAATATTTTTATTTTATCTTCATGAAATTATTGGAAAGTAAGCGTTCCAAACGAATATTATTTAGTCATAAAATTTTACTCAGTTTTATTATAATTCTAAATCCAGCAGGCTTATAAATGAAATTTCTATTTGAAATTAATTAACCATGGAAAATATGAATGGGATATAACTAGACCATTCTTCAAGAAAATCTTGTCGAAACTAATGGATATTTTGTGTAATTTTGACCTTAGTTAATTCCAAGCTGAATTTCAAATTTAAAAAATTTGAATCTTGTAATAATTTTAAGAAAGCAGCACAAATATTAGGTTACTTGCTACCTGTGGCTAAACCCCAGGTAAATATCTCAACCATCAAATCCTTCAACCAACAGAGATAAGGCATTTTTTAAAAATGAAAATTTCAGTAAGAAATAAAGAAATTTAACTGCCGTATTTAAATAGACTCTCGTCCTCTCTTCATACGCGTTTCGACCACCTGGTCTCGTGAATGGAGCTGTATCGAATCGAGAGCAACATTCGCAGGAAACAACTGCTATATAAAATATAAATTCTAAAGTATGTGGTAGGATATTAAAAACCTGCCGACTTCGATATCAGACTGAAAAATATCGCCAATTAAATGACATCTATGTGATTACCGGACTAGTGCGAAATTTTTTAAAATCGAAATTTCATTAAGAAATAAAAAAATCTATCTGCCATAATTAAGTAGTTGTTTATATGTATTATCTTTTCAAGTAGAGAAGATGAAAGAATATGTACAAACAGTTTGTTTCCTGCAAGTACAACTCTATTGAAGAATGACTAAAATGTGGTTGTCGGACTTGCATTGTCATTATTTTTATTTATTTTTACGACGTTTCGATTAGGATATATCTCTAATCGTTATCAAGTATAAACTGAGTATTTTGTCTTAAGACTACGAGCTTATATAAGCACTGTGTCCATTGAACCGCAAAGTTTCGCTTCACACAGTACAAAACTCAATGATTTAATATTACAAATTAGTGGTTGCCAAAGATTAGGTATCTCAACACTCGGTTTACTGAAGATTTCATTATTGTTTTTAATGTAAGCTGCTTCTATAAATTTTCTTTTTTTCAAGTTGGATTCCCTATATATTGCCGCAGTCTCAGAGCATTTTATAGGCTGTTGTTTATCCCAGGAGTGTTCTGCAATACATGATCTCGACGTTTCCCCTTTTTGTGTACGAGTTGTCCTTGTTCCTTAATTCTAATTTTTAGTGGTCGTTTGGTTTCTCCAATATAAATTTCACCACACTCATATGGAACTTTGTAAACACATTCTTTCTTATCGGTACTTTTTGGTTTGGTTTTTGTTAAATCAGCTCTAAGTATATTTCCTGATTTAAAGGCTGTTTTTATAATATAACTACAGGCAATTCGTCTTATTTTCTCGGAAGTTCCCTTAGTGTACGGAATTGTGAAGAAGGAATGTGTTTCTTGGTATCCAGTGTTCGTTGTTCTAGTGTTATTTATAACATCATCAATTAGTTTTAAAGGATAACCATTCCGTTGTAAATCGGATTTAATATTTGCTACCTCTCTGTCCAATGAATCGGCATTATTGCATATAGATATAGCGCGATTATAGAGGTTGCGTATAATTCCCCGTTTTATTACAACAGAATGATTAGAACTATGATTAAGATATTGTCCAGTATGTGTTGGCTCTCTATATACTGAAATTTTAATAGTCTCATTTGAACGGTTCACCATGACATCTGGGAAGGGCAATTAATCATTTACCATGGTAAACCTAGTTGTAGGTCGAATGGTATTTTGATGTTTCAAGAAATCATTAAGTTCTTGATCATTGCCCTTCCATACGATGAAGGTATCATCAACTTATCTCAACCAGATTTTCGATTTTACTGTTGCCGTTTCTATGGCGTGAGTTTCGAACCATTCCATATATATATATATATATATATATATATATATATATATATATATATATATATATATATATATATATATATATATATAGGCGACAACTGGAGAGATTGAGGAATCCATCCGTCGTCCTGAGTGTAGAACTTGTCCTTGCAAAACACTCCTGGGATAAACAACATCATATAAAATGATCTGAAACTGCAGCAATATATAAAGAACCCAACATGTAAAAAAGGAAATTTACGATGCAGTTTACATTAAAAACAATAATGGAATCTTCAGTAAACCGAGTGTTGAGATACCTAATCTTCGGCAACTAATACTTTGTAACATGAGGTGTATACAGTGAAGCGAAACTTTTCGCTTCAGTGGACACATGTCTCTATATAAATGCAAGACAATGCAAGTCCGACAACCACATTTTAGTCAAATACAACTCTGGTTCTCTCACCATACGCGTTTCAACCACCTTATGGTCTCGTCAGTGGAGCTGTTAGAACCCAGAGCAACATTCTCAGGAAACAATTGTTATATAAAATATAAATTCCAAAGTGTGTCGGTAGGATATTAAAAACCTGCCGACTTCGGTGACAGATCGAAAAATATTGCCAGTTAAACGACATCTATACAATTACAGGAGTAGTGCAAAATTTTCAAAAATCAAAATTTCGGTAAGAAATAAAAAAAATCTATCTGCCGTATTTAAATAGACTTTGGTCCTCTCTCCATACGCGTTTCAACTACCTGGTCTCGTCTGTGGAGCTGTATCGAACCGAAAGCAACATTCTGGCAATATAACATACATTAACTGCAAAAATCATCGTTTTGTTGTTTCTAGAATTGTTTCAAGAAGTGTTTTTTTTGTTATATTAAAATTTTTGTTTATTTGCAGTATTTGTGATAAAATTTATCAAAAATCTAGCTTGGCAGTCCTTTTCTATATTCATTAATGACCAATTAAGAAAATTATATCAAATAAACACTGAATTTTTCTCAAAAAAAAATATTTTTTTCTTTCTGAGATACCGTAATATTTAAAATATTTGCTAAATTTGTACTCTAATTTTTCTTTTAAGAGAAATTTTGGTTTAATCGTCTTCTGCCTTGAACTAAACTTTTTGAATCATTCTTGTAGTCATATTCCCTGTATAAAAACATATGGTCTTTTTACATCTCAAGAAGTATGATTAATTTACAAACAGTTAATGTAAACATCAAGTCATTCCACACTGGGGGGTATTTGTACTACACTGACTCGCTAATAGACTCGGTCCTTTGATGTCATTTCGTTACAGTTTATATTTACTTCATGATTAATATATCCACGAAGTAATTTGCTTTGGCAATTTTACAAAACAAGATTAAATTCGCTCTTATTATACGTTAGATATGCTTGCTTTAATTAGATATTTTACGCTTTATTAACAGCAAAATTAATATACCAAAAAAAGACACTTTCGTAATTGTCGCTTATTATGGAAAAAAAAACCTTTTAACATGTCCAATATACTTTCTTCAAATACATTTAAGTTTCACCCTTACGATTAGTAGTCATAGTTTGGCCTTGATTATTAACAAATCCAGCATTTTGGCTGATAAATATGTTCAGATTAATGCTTAAGAAGTTTCTTAGTTTCTTAGCTACATATATATATATATATATATATATATATATATATATATATATATATATATATATATATATATATATATATATATATATATATATATATATATATATATATATATATATATATGTTTATGCGGATTTTACGGATTCCTCCGTGTGAGATGCAATAGCAGTGGATATATCCACATTATGCCGTTGTAGTGCTGAAATCACATTCAGCAAACGTACAACTATATGCAGCTCCGAGTATGAATGAAGCACTACAACGGCATAATGTGTATATATCCACTGCTATTGCATCTCACACGGAGGAATCCGTAAAATCCGCATAAACATATATACGCCATCCGGCGGGAGGTCGGAGAAGCCGCGTTCAGTATTTGCATGCTTCCTTTCGATCTGTCCTTTGCACAGCCAGGTGCATGTCGGTACCCTGATGAGTCTAGTAGAGACGTACCTCTGCCGTATCACTGTGGCGGGGAGGGTAAGTTTTGACTTTCTTCTCGGTATGGTGGTACAGGTAGGCCATCATCTCGATGGTGGTGGAATAGGATGAATTGCGTTTTATAACAATTTATTCTAACTGTGCAACCTCTAACACAGAAAGGATATGATGGAGAGAAGTTTGCATTTTACTTCATATATATATATATATATATATATATATATATATATATATATATATATATATATATATATATATATATATATATATAAACATTGAATAACTTTGACATTTACCAACCGATTGATTTGGTTATACGTATTTTTGAAACGTCAATTCAGTAGAGTTTTAACCATGAATCGCTGCTTTACACCGAAACAACGCGCCGAAATTGTGACAATGTACATTGAAAATAGTCTTTCAGTTGTGTTAACTCAACGTGCATATCGTCGAAAATATCGTGGCAAACAGACACCGTCTGACAACATTAGTCGTCGTTTTGTTTCGAATTTTGTTGAGTACAGGACAGTGGGAGATCGTCCACTTACCGTTCATCAACGACCAAGACGTTCCAATGAACTGGTTCAAGCGGTCAGAGAGAGCGTTGCCCAGAACCCAAAGTGCATCGTCACCGCGCACAGCTTTTTGGCGTCAGTTGAACCACTTTGCGGCGCATTTTGAAGGATGATTTGCATTTGTTTCCGTATAAACTGTTGTTAACACAAAGAATATTGCCGATACACCGTCCACGTCGCTTGAAATACGGCCAAACAGTCGCTCGAATGGCTGACACTGAACCTGATTTTTGAAAACAAATTTTGATGAGCGACGAGGCCCATTTTACACGCTCTGGCGGCGATAATAAAATTGCCGCATTTGGGGGACGGAGAATCCACACGAGATCCACGAAACGCTATTGCATGACCGAAAAATAACTGTTTGGGCCGGCGTTTGCGCCAAAACCATCGTTGGGCATTTTTTTTCAAACAAAACGAAACAGTCTATGGAAATCGATATCGGTGGATGTTGGTACTTAATTAAACTTATCTTATATTTGGTATGACCCAGATAGGCTTGTCAAATTTATATTTAAAGCTGCCACGTTTCATCCATGTCGTTGGTGTAGGCAATTTTGTCTTTATATCCTCCAGGGGGACGCTGGCTACGTCCTCGATGTCAGGAAATATAAATGTATTTCGTATCTTACTCGCTCTTATAAATTTAACAGCTGCCATGGAGTGACTAACTTCTTCGATTAACCCAACATAATGATAGACAGTTTTTTTGGTGTCAAATTTAACCAACACAAAGTTATTGATCTGGAAATTTCTATCCAGAACAATGACATCGTCTTCATCAAAATCTTCTTCCGAGAATTCAACGAGGGCTTCGTCAGAAACAGAAACATTTTCTATTTCACCATCGCTGCTCATTTTCCTATTTTTCTCTCGTTTCGAAGTAAATTCTTCAGCAAGCTTCGGAATTGTTTTCTGTCCTGTATTTTTAGAGCATTTCCTATTTTTGTTGACCTCTTTAATCTTATTTTTTCTTTGTCTTTCTTCTTCTTCCAAGTCTTTTTTTAGGGTATGTCCGTCAATATCCTAGTTTTTCCCTTCTTCCGTGCCACTCCACGCAATATCCTGGGGCCAGCCTTCGGATATGATATTACTAAATCAGGTGTTACTATGACAGTGTCCTTAGTCTGGCTTCTAATTCCACTTCCACATTTAAACTTGTACAGTCCTCTAGACTCTGATTTTCTTTCGCTGAAGGCTGTTCCATGAGAGCTTGGTCTGAAATCGATTGTTCTGTAGGAGCATTATCCTCATCCGGCAAGCAGTGACAGAAGAACAAAGGAAATCTTCATCTGAGAAATTGTTTGAATTGAATGGTCATGTACCAGGTTTTTCAAATCCCCTTTGAATATTCTGTTGCTTGAATGCAAGTGGCATGGCTATTGCTGTTAATTTTGGGATTTCATAAATTGTCACCGTTTTGCCAGGATTGCTTACCATCCAATCCGTTACAGCAGTGTTATAATAACTTTTGAGTGGTCCATAGACAGTCAAGTCTAGGGGTTGCAGTTTATGGCTGCAGTAAGGTGGGAAAGTCATTAAAACAATGCCCGATTCTTTACAGAAATCGAAAACTGGTACTGAAATATGGCTCGTGTGATTGTCCAGCAGCAAAAGAACTGGCGAGGAAGGCATTGGTTTTGTGTGTTTTGCGAAATGGTGCATATATTTTAAAAAATTTGGCTCTGTCATCTATCCTGAAGGATGTGCTGCTCCATCTGATCCAACAGGGGCATCATGTAGCATGAATGTTTTGAAATTGACCCGTGGGAATATGAAAAAGGGTGGTATTGAGTTTCCCAATGTTGTATTTATACCGCAGCAAACCGTTACAAGCGTCCCTCTTTCAGCTGACGTTACTTGCCCAACTTGCTTAGTGCCTCTAAGAGCAATCACTTTCTGTGTTCGATGTACTGTTTCGTCTATATTTAAATAGACTCAAGGCCGAAATGATGCCGTTCATATACAGTTTTAAGATTTTCAAAAAAATCTCGGACATTTTTCTTATAAAAACTTGTGGGCCGTGAGAGACTGGTGGCTTCTGGTGTCCTTATAGAAAGCTGAGGTTGTCTTTTAAAAAATCCTCTAAGCCAATCTTTGGACGCAAGTTTATTCTTTTTCCAGTTCCTGATATTTTTTTAATGGCAATGGCGTATTCGTAAGCCAGTTCGCGTGCCCTCACTTTCGACAGTCCATGGTTTAGTTTAAACTATGTTGTAAGATATTCTGAAATTTTTTCCAGTATATTAAATCATACAGAATGACTCGAAAAAGAATGATTAACTTCGATTTGTTAAACAGTGCCCCTTAATTTCTTGTACACTTTCAGACTCCCTGTAATATCCTGAAGATTTTTTCTATTACATTTTCTGTACCTAAATATAACTGTTTACGATTAATCTACCATTAAAACTTGTAATGAAGTAGTAATTTATCATTTTGTTGAACTTTGAAAGCGCTTGCTATTGGTTAATTGACAGTAACCTAAACGATTTATAAATTCATTCTGAATATTTAATAATAATGGTCAAAAAAGTCTTTTATTAAAAAAAAAACCATAAATTATAATACATTGAAAATAATACACTAAATGCGCAACTTAACGAAAGCGAGATTTAACTTTATTACCTACACTTACATCTAACCTTGGATGATTACGGATTAATATAAATTAGAATACCTTAACCTACATACAAAATACGTCAAAAAGAAACAGCACTTAAAAATAATATTAATAAACAAAGTAACATTGATTGCCCTTTCGACGATATGTATTACAACTCAAGCAACATACGTTTAAAGCGGGTTTTAAAGGTTTCTGGTTTCAAAACTTTAATTCGTTACTTAGTTTATTATACAAGTGTGCAGCCTGGTAGCTAAAACACGACCGTCGAATGCTTAGAGATACGAAAAAGGTATTTATAACCAGTGTTCTTTTGGTGTAATGCCCTCCTGGGAACTGGTGCGGATCTGGGGGGGGGGACGATCGCCTCCCCCCAAAAGCTTTGAGTTCAGGAAAATGGACTCCATTTTGCCTCTTATAACTATAGTGTATTCAAGAACTAGAAAGAGTAATAAATCATTTTTTACTCTTTTTTTCTTCGCAAACTGCATGTGTTCTCGTCCGGAATCTTTGGCAAAATCTGTTAGACACATATATTTTTCATAGAAATGAGTTAGAAATTTGATAATCAAAAATACCGGTCTATAATAATGGACTATTTGGGTTGGATAACAATAGATATTTGGAAGTGTGAAGCGTTAAAAAGAAATTTAATCCTTGTCATAGGCGTCGGAAGGAGGTTTATTTTATCACTAAGTATTTAGGGCATAGAATATTATCTCGGTAATTAACTTAAAATAAGAATATTTTATTATATTATTTTATTTTTTATGATTTCTTAATAATTCACATACATTAGAAAATATATATAATTTTAACATATTTAACACAAATCACAACTGTATTTTTATTATTGTTAATTTTGGTATAGAAACCTTTTTAGACATATTCAGACTAAAACATAATATGATTCTCTCAAAAAATTTAAAGTTATAATTTAAATACTTACAAAATACCCGTTGTTAAAAATACAAGAAGTAAACGTATATAAAAAAGAAATTCGTCCATATAATATTAAATTTTTTTGGGCTATTGGTCATTTTATTATTAATTAAAAACATTTTTAGGTTGACAAATCAGTTTGTTTATTTCTTAAGCCATCTGCAGAATTACAATTAAATACTAAAAAGGGATTCAGATGTAATTAATTTTCATTTGTTACAGAAAATTTAAATAATGAATTGTGTTTATGCTGGTAAACATTACGTATCTAATGCATAATCAAAGTCAGTGAAGCTACCTTCGCTCAAATTAATTATAATTGGTTCCTCTATCTCACCGATCATGAGATCGAGCTTCAACATTTTCTTTTATTCTTTTATTATATTGATTTTCCCAATTTTTTGCAATAACTTTATTCAAAAAAATCATTCAAATGTTCAGTTAAATTACTAATTTTGTAAGTTGTGTTATTTCTAGCAACTCCCCCTTTTACTTGAGAGAAACATTTCCTTCTCCAATGGACATTTTCCGGACGATCTATAAGAACAGATTTCCTATCTGGTTTTTCCTGATAAAAATTAAGTTCTCTGGGCA
Source organism: Diaprepes abbreviatus (assembly GCA_034092305.1). NCBI lineage: Eukaryota > Metazoa > Arthropoda > Insecta > Coleoptera > Curculionidae > Diaprepes > Diaprepes abbreviatus. Next base: position 18,475,782 of record JASJET010000103.1, read on the forward strand.
ATTTCCAAAGCTCAGTTCTTTTAATTTCAGGTAAATCCCGATCTTCATTGATTTTAGTTAGAATTTTGTCGACGGTTGGGATCTGCTTCTCATAATAAGATGTATGTAAAACTCCTTTTATTGCAGTTTACATGTCTTCTTCCAACGAGGTTTTTCGTCTGCCTGTGATCGAATGTGGCTTGGGAGTACTAACAATTCCAGTCGTTTTTTCTCCTTCAATATTTCGTACATAGTAGATTTTCCAACTCCTGTCATGTTGGAACTCATCTCAGCAGAGCTTTTAACATTATTATCTAGATATTGATATCTTAAAGCATCATAAACATTCATCGTAATAAGTTTTTCGTCGAGGAATAAATGCCCTTGTTTAATGATTTTGGAATAAATATAGATGGGGAAGTCATATCTTTTGGGTATCTCATTAATCTCAAATAATATATGAAAACAAGCATAAACAAGATAAATCACTAAGGATACACTGTAAGGTGTTTTTTGCTCACTGACAGAAATTAAATTGAACTATCAGAAATTTTTTTGTTGCAGTAATTTATAAAAGCTTATAATATTTAAATATAATTTGATTTATGGCAGTCCTCAGTTACCTGCGGCACTGTAGCAGGTATGTTGGAGGTTTCGGTAACAGTTTTATTACTCTCTCTAGTTCTTGAATAGAGTATACGAATGTGTATGCTTGTGATCGCCCTCCCTTCCCAAGAGCTTTGAGTTCAGGAAAATAGCAGTGATTCTGCCTTTTATATTAGGAATGTGTATGTTGCTGGCACTCCCCCCCCCCCATTGACAACTTGTTTTTCTTGCGATAGCCCCCCCCCCCCCAAGAGTTTTGAGTTCAGGAAAATAGACCCGATTCTGCGTCTTATACTAAGAATATGTGTATGCTGCTCGCATCCTCCCCCCTCCCTGTCGGGAACTTGTTTTTTTTGTGATCGCCCCCCCCCCTCTCCAAGAGCTTCATATTTAGAAAAATAGCCCCGACCCTGTCTTTTACACTAGAAATGGGAATGTTGCTGGTGTCTCCCCCCCCCCGTCGACAACTTGTTTTCGCTTGCCATACTGTACTTTTGTGATATCACCGCACCCCCTCCCCCAAAGAGTGAGACTGAATCCACCTCTGCCTGGGAATCAGCCTGGCGCTAGGAAAAGAATGAGATGATGAACACACAATTTTATGAACAAAGACTGCAAGGTGAAGTTCTCTTCTATTATTCATATTGAGCCATTTAAATAAGAAAAGTGAATCAGAAATGTAATCATATTTTCGTAGCAAGCAAAAAAAGCGACAACATGAATTTTGTACCGTTTTAATTCTTTTTTTTTTCAGAGCGTTTAGAAATGGACTAAACATTAAAATGCCCAACGATTTCGACATCAAACACTTAAGCCTGTTTGTTAACATAGGCTTGCTCACTTACAACATTTTTAGACTGTGAAACGATATTTCAATAATACTAGCCTGAACTAACCTGAGCCTAATTTTTCGTCAAACAAAATTTGTGACTGCTTCTGTAGTATTTAATATATCAATTAGCAAAGCAACCCTACAAAAAGAAGTCAACATAAGGTACATCTGGAGACCTCGGCAGCCACTCAATAGATCGCCTTCCCCGTCTTGTTGAAACTTGGTATTCTCATAGAGTAAATCTGGATTCCCTTCCTCAGGAACAGCGTCGAAAAGGCAGGAATGATATCTTCTAAATAATTTTCACGAGTTAAAGTTTCGTCCAAAAAGGTCTTATCTAATTTTGAATTTTAACTCTCAATAAAGGACCTGTAATAGAAAAAATTTTTAAAATTTTGCAGAGAGTCTAGAATTGAGGGTTAATGTTTAAAAATCACCCTGTTATATTTAATATATAGAAAAAAAATTCGTACTTAAAAAAACAAATTGACGTGTCCGAACGATTTTTCATCAAACCCTTATGCATCCACCTATAGACATATACCTCCTCCATTTCCTTCCATATTTCTCTGTTCCTTGCGGTAGTCATCTATCTTCTTCCGGCCACGCTTCAAATGTTTTCATACTATCTGGACACTGGTTGTACTTTTTTCATTTTTCACTTCATGATTTTCGGTTTCGGTTGTTCTCTTTGTCCATCTGGCAATATAGCCTACTCATCTCCACTTCGCTCTGATTATCCTTTCACTTATATTTTCCATCCCCGTTCTTTCCCTTAATGGTTTTTCTATCCATTAATTTAATCTTGTATATTTTCAATTCCATGTTGTGCTGTATTACTTGGAGTTGTGTATCGTTTTGCAGTAAATGCCCATGTTTCTATGGTGTATAATAGAACTGAGATTATTCTAGAAATAGAATTTTCGTTTTCGTTGTGAATCGCTTATTTATAGTTTTCAATATACTGTTAAGAGTCTCCCGAAAGCGTCCCATGCATTTCTAATTTTTCAATTAAGGTCATCTATTTGCATGCTTCTGTCGGTTCTTGTTTCCTGGCCAAGGTATACATACTTATCCACTCTTTCTACTGTCGAGCCATGATTTTGCACCTATTTATTGTTAATAAGAGTTAATTGTGTTTTGTGTCTAATGACATTGTCGAGAGGTCTTCACTTTCTTATTTTAGGCGATTTCCATTTATAGATCATTTGCCCAGATCACTTCAAGCTTCTTTACTCAATCTTGTCAACAATTGGGATGTTGACTATTTTTCTTCTTCTTCTGCTAATGTCTATTCGTTACCGTATGTTGGTGAGCATAATGGCTATACGGACTTTATCCACTGCTGCACGAAATAAGCCCACAGTTGATGTATTAAACCATACTCGGAGATTCCTCATCCATGAGATTCTTCGTCTTCCTACACTCCTTTTGCCTTGTATTTTGCCTTGCAGTATAAGCTGCAAAAGCCGGTACCTTTCAGGATTTCTCATGATGTGGCCCAGGTACTCAGGTTTACGCTTCTTTACTTGATACAAGATTTCTTTTTCTTTTTTCATTCTATGAAGTACCTCTTCGTTGGTAATATGATCTACCCATGAAATCCTCAGAATGCGACGGTATAGCCAAAATTCAAAAGCTTCTAATTTTTTGCATGATATTTCAGATAGCGTCCATGATTCAACGCCGTATAAGAGGATCGAAAATACGTAGCATATCAATGTTCGCATTTTGGTGTTTAAGGATAGGTCTCTACTTTTGAATATTTTTGCCATTTTAAGGAATGTAGTGCGGGCCTTTTCAATATGGCATCTTATCTCAACCGAGTGGTCCCATTCTTCATTGATATTTATTCCCAAGTAGATATATTTGTTAACTCTTTGGATGGGTCTGTTATGTATCAGTAGTTGGCCGTGTATGCGTTTATTTTTAGAAATAATCATGAATTTGGTCCTTTTTGTATTCATCTGCAGTCCGTATCTTTCACTTACTTCTACCACTCTGTCCATCAATCTTTGGAGTCCTCTTAAATCATTTGAGATAATTACCGTATCGTCTGCGTATCTTATGTTATTAATACATTCGCCATTAATAATCATCCCGTCGGAGGTATTTTCCACGGCTTCTCGAAATATGTATTCTGAATATATGTTGAATATCAATGGCGAAAGTACACATCCCTGTCGAACTCCCCTCTTTATCATAACTTCCTCGGATTCCTCACTTTCTATTCTGACTGAAGAGGTCTGGTTCCAATAAAGATTTACTATAATTCTTAGGTCTTGTTTTTCTAATCCAGCTGATTCAAGAACTTCCATCATCTTATTATGCTGAACCTTATCAAATGCTTTTTGATAATCAATAAAGCACGCGAAAATATCGTGATTAACATCCCGCGCTCTTTGGAACAAGACTTGGATTCTAAAAAGTGCCTCCCTAGTACCTGGGGCATTTCTAAACCCAAACTGGGTACAACTAATCTGTTCTTTGCAAATCCTATATATTCTTTGATGAATTAATTTCAAGAAAAGTTTAAGAGAGTGACTCATAAGGCTAATCGTACGAAAGTCTTTTTGGGAATGTGTACCTAATGTAGATGAAAATATTTAATATTTTTTTAATACAACTAGTACTTTAAAAATCATATATTTTAAATTCCGTTTAAAATTTCCAGTCAAAACGCCAATACTTGGCACTTGACCGATGTGACGTCACACTGGTAAACTAATAAAGATATATAAATTTTTTTCGTAATTTTTGTGATATGAGTTCTAAGTTATTTTAAGTATTGTGCGGTGCCTCAATGTACAAGTACTACAATTAAAACATCTGAAGTTTGCTGTTAGCCTTAATAAATCCACTTTCCTTCAAAGTGAAAAGTAAGTAAATTTCGAAGAAGTTACATGAAAATTACTATAAAATGTGAACTAGGCAACGTAGCCCTTGACAGCGATCACGAATGTGATATAAAACTAAAAAATTTATATGTTAAGTGCGTCAGTGCGTGACAGCGATGATGTTGGCTGTATTCTTAGAGTAATTATCAAATGATCAAAGTGAAAATGATAACCATGTTCTTTTAAATATGCATTTACTTGTCATGAGGTCGAAGTAATCCTGATTACTTCAAGTGATAAAACTGAAAGTAATAATGACTCAAAAGAATAACCGTATCAGGACGGAGCAGCAGCGATGACGTTAGTATGGAGTGACATCATTCACTTTGATTGGTGTTCGTTGTCACGTGACTCGAAGGAGATTTAATTACATTTTTATTATTAAATAAAAGTAAAGTTCCTGAAAATAAAAAAAAATATTGTGTTTCTTAGGATTTGTATTGTAGAATCTACGGTTTCGCGGCAAAATTATATTTTAAATTGAATACGTCAACATCCCAATTGTTTGCCTAACGTTCAGTCGAGTTCAAACTTCGCTATTTGTTTTAAGCTTACATCTATCTAAAAATGGTTTCTATATTTCTCAAGTTGCAAGAACCTCAAAATATAATAAAGCCTTAACCACAATCTGTCACATGTTCAGTGGTGCAAGCCCGTTCATTTTTGTCTGTTATTCACCCATCACACTTGCCCGTTAATCCCAATGAAGGTGCGTCCGAATTTTAGGAATAACTGGAAACTTCCTAATATGGTACAGTAAGCGAATATAGAAAATAAGCTAGTGTTGCAAAAAAGAATACTAAATTATAAAATGCATAACCTATTTCCTATCAATCAAATAATAAAGTGTAAAATCATAACCTATTTACTACGAGCCAGATAATATATTCAAAAACTATGACAATAATATTAGAATGTATAAAAATGTTTTATACTCACCTAACATTCTTCTGTTTGCTAAATGATGCTTATTTATTTCAGGCCAATTCTCAGGAAGCAGTTCCAGTGTAGCAGGATTTAGTACATTAAATAGCAGAAGATCAAGAGCAAGTAGAGTAAATAGAACAAATAGGCAGAGTACTATTAATAAGTCGTTCGAAAGTGACTGCAGTAAGTATTATTATTCATTTGAAGCAATATTTTTATTTCCTGTATTTAAATATTACTTAAATAACTCTGTGAAGAAGAAAAACAAATCAATAGTTGTCATTCCTATCAAAAAATTAATTCGAAAGTAAGTCGTTCCCATTTGCTTTCGTGACGAAATAATTCAAATCTAAATAAATAACAAATTCTGTTCCAAAAAAATATTTTAAACGTTCGTGATATAAAATCATAAGTTGGGCCTTAATATTTGCGATTCTGTTTTAAAGTATATAGATAAAATATATATGTCTGATATCGAAACTTTCACTTGGTAAAGGACACTACACAAACCTTATGGGTTTAAGTTCCCGATCGATTTTTCTGAATTTTTGATCAAAATTGTTCATATGCCCAAAGTCAGGAAAATAATCAGTTTTTTAGAGATCAAGGACGCAATATCTCCTAAAATGGAATTTTTCCATGAACCTGAATATCGGATTTGAATCGATAGGGGTAGTAGCGTGTATTTGGAATGAAAATCAGTACGACTCCATCCCCGGGACACCTCCAAAAAAAAAAGGTTGAAAAATTAAAATATTTATATCTTAGATTGTTACGACATAAATCATTTTATACGGCTAAGAGCCCGCCCAAAAAGTCCCTGGGGCTCCGAAACATTCCCAAAATGAGGATTGAACGAAAAATATATACACAGAGTAATCATTTTTAATATTTGGGGTCAAATTTCGGACTAAGGGTACTCTGTAGCGAGATATGACCTGTACAGAAGTTGTAGAGCTCATAAGACTTCAGCTGATGATAACCTCAAACTTAACCTTGAACTTGATGCTCAAGATCATTCAAAGGTTGGAATTTTAAATAGGCACCCCTGTTTTTGACCTCATATTAGATAAGAGCGGAAAATTTTCCGTCCAGATGAGATATAATGTAGGGTCTAATTCACCCCCTATTTACGATTTCCCTAAAACCATGAAATATGATTTTTATTTTCTATTGATTTTTATGTTATTTACTGTTAGCTTTAGCGTTACCATACGTGCATCGACGTGGGGAAAGCTAATCAGATTTTGTACGTCATGTGGCCCTGAAAATGGCCGGTTTGAGGATTTATTGTATTTAACCTAATTAATCGTGTCTCTCGCTGGTTGTCTATTACCAGCATCTTTGATGGTTGTGATCAATACATGGGAAGGAAAGTATATATTATTTAGAGATGCTAATTTTTCTAACCGATTATATATCAATATTCATTGCTGTATATTCACATAGTTTTATCGTTTGATTACAAGAGAAAATGAGATTTTTATATTTTTTTTTTTTTCATTTTTTTATAACTATAAACTGAGTATTAGGGTCCAAGATTATAATTTCTGCCTCTCAGCCTTTATTCTTTTAGTTTATTTGTTTTGTCATGTCATTCTTGGGTGAAAAGATGAGGAGGAGAATTACATGGACTTCCACTTGACCTTAGGAGGTGAATTAGAGTCTACATACCTATTATACCTCATCTTAACGTAGACTTTTCCGCGCCACTCTAATCCTAGGTCAAAAATAGGTATGCCTATTTAATTTTAATTTGGACCTTTAAATGACCTTAAATATCAAGTTCAAGGTCAAGTTTGAGGTTACCATCAACTGACACCCTCTGATCTCTACAACTTCTGTATAGGTCATCTCTCGCCACCATGCACCCTTAGTCCGAAATTCGACCCCAAACATTAAATAAAATTGATTACCCGGTGTATATATATTTTCTCAATCCTGATTTTGGGGGTGTTTCGGGGCGAAAATGACTCGAAGTTTTTTTTGGGGGGTGTCTCGGAGGTGAAGTCGTTCCGATTCTCGTTCCAGATACACATGACTAATTCCATCGATACAAGTTCGTTCCAAATGGATAATTTTAATTTTCAAAAGCGATCGTTTCGACATTCAGATTCATGGAAATATTCCAGTTTAAGAGACTTTACATCCTTGATTTCTCGAAAACTTTTCATTCAGGACTTTGGGCATATGAACACTTTTAATCAGGAGGGTGTCAAGAATAACCTATGAAAGCTTCAGACGAATCGACCAGAAATTCAAATCTATAAACTTTATGCGGTGACCTTTTCAGATTTTACAAACATTAACAGCGAGACTCACTAAGACATTTTAAGACTTAGACTTGTTCTAGTTGCCGTGGAAATTAGATCTTCTAGGCAGCTAGTTTAGTTTTGCCTATGATATTATCATATTTTACATTACATATGCCAATAAATAAAAACTTGTATAGAAAAACTAAGCATATAAATCTAATGATAAAACTTTGAAATCGATAAAAGGGATAATTTTTTCCTAAAAATAAACAAAATTTTCCATTTCTGATGATGTGGTAATAGGTATACATTTTTATTCTTGTATTTTTAAGATTCGAAACTTGTTGTACTTGTCAATTTAAACCCTCTGCTGCCAACTTAGACCGGTTTTAAAGTTAGACCATGTTAGTTAATTGCAGCGTGAAAAACTACTATAGCCCATAACCTAGGATACCGCAATGGGAGAAAAAACTTAACAAAAAGTAATTAAAATTATTTCTCGGTGCATGGAATTTAACTAGCTAGAATGTTTGACTTACTTACCAATCACAAACTAACGAAGACATGAAAGTCAATGCATGCACGATGAAAATCTATGGTAAGTGATAATCGAAATAAATAATATAAAGGCGAACAGTGAAAAGTGACTGATATTGAAACCCTGTCAATATTGGCCTTTCATCATGTCTAAATTTAAAAAGAAATGTCGAGAATACAGTACTGAGTATTTGAAATATATAATTATATATTCTTCTACAAACGAATTACCTTATATATTACAAGACCATTTGTTTAAAATGCATACTGATAAAAAGGACAAAGATCTATTCTATTTTCAAGGACTGGAAAAGACATATTTGAAACAGCCAACCATATCAAAACCTTTTGCGTTCTCCCCTATAAAAGAATATGATTTTATTGTTAATCATAAAAGCGAGGAAACCACAGACAATTGGTGAAGAAATAATCTTGCCGGCAGTAAAAATCGTATTGAAACTATTCTTTATTATAAGAAAAATTCCTTTGAGCAATAATTAAGGCCAAAGAAAAATTGATGAAATGGCTAAAGATGTTGAAATGTCACTATGAAGACATGCATATTTTCCATTAACCTCGATGAGTCAACCCTACCAACTAAACTACTCTTATCAGTAGTACGATTTATAACCGAAGGGAGAATCATTATTTACTATGAATATTTTTTTCGAAGGGAAGGAATTTCTATTCATAATATTTTGTCTGCAGCAATGACGGCGGTTACAAAAATTTCATAGCACATTTCCACCAAGTGCTACCAAATGTATTCTTCGCTATACATTATGATATTCATCATCAGCATTTGTTTATTTTCTTGAAATATTTCTTCCCTTTTGCACAAGATGTGGAATTCTGAAGTTGCTGCTAACCCTGCTTCAAATAAGCCACAGCAGTTTCTCCGACCACTATATTCCTTGGCCGGGACAACCGTTCCGGAGGCAATGGTTCAAAGTTTGTGGATGAGACGATTACCTCATATCCTACAGCCAATTCTAGCTACTCAGTTACTAGAGCCTTTAAATAAAACAGCTCCGACAATATTTAGGCTGGCTTACCGCCATCTCAGCCAGCGATAGCAGTTGTTGAAGCACGGTATGTTAGTTCTTACGAATAGACGAGAATACCATTCCTATAATAATGATACTTTATATATTTTAATTTTTACAATAAAATTGAGTTATTTATTAAGACATTTTAAATATAAATAAATTGTTAATTTAAGAATGATATTTTTACACTGATGTTTTAGTTCATATTAATAATTTGAGAATTAATAAAATAAAATTGTTATAAAAAAAATTGAACCGAATTCTAAAAGTGCGCTAAAAAATGAAAAATAACTATAAATTTTTATATGATATTGAATTTTTTGAAGTCGGCACCAAACTAATACCTGACAAAATGTGATTCGCATCAACAGATTAATAATACTTTATTTCTAATTGCTTTCTTGCCAAAATTTGTATGTATTACTAGTTATTTGTTTCATTTAGAAATAATTTTGCGCCGACTTCAATAATTTTCACCCTAAAATGAACCACTGAGATTCTGTCAAACAAATATTTAGTCTGTCATAGTAAATCCACTATCTTAAATTTCAAATTAATTTTAGATTGGTAATATAGGGCACATTATCGATATTTAAAAAACTTGATATTGATAAATTTCTTAACCCGATATATTTTATACTACATATTGAGTTTGTATGCACCCCAAGAACACCGCCATATCAATTTTAGACGAAATAAGAAAATATAAAGTTTTTAGTCTGCTATATTGAACCTGAAAAAATACTACTAAATTCACAATTTACACCCTCAAGAACCCCCTATATCAGTTTTGGAGAAAATCGAAAAATGTAAAATTTTTAGTCTGCTATATTGAATCCGCCATATTGAACCTGAAGATATACTACTAAATTCTTAATTTACACCCTCAAGAACCCCCTATACCAGTTTTGGAGAAAATCTCAACCTAGCAAAAATCCTCCAATACTGATTTCAGACAAAATCGAGAGGTATAGAATCTTTAATCCACCATCTTGGATCCGCCATATTTAATTTTGTTTCAATAATGTCAGATTTGTAATGTGTGATCCCAAAAACTCCCCCAAAATCAATTTTGAAACAAAAATTAAAATTTTATCCGCCATATTGGATACGCCATATTGATTTTTTTAAAATAATTTCGGATTCGTTATGTGTGATCCCGAATACTCCCCCATACCAATTTTGGAGAAAATCGGACAATATTGATTTTTTCGTCCGCCATATTGGATCCACCATATTAAATTTTTAAAAAATAATTTTAGAATCGTCATGTGCGATCCCAAAAACTCCCCCGTACCAATTTTTGAGAAAATTGGACGAAACTGATTTTTTTTATCCGCCATATTGAATTATTTAAAAATATTTTGGATTCGTTATGTGCAACCCCGAAAACTCCCCCACACCAATTTTGGAGAAAATCAGACAAAATTTTTTTTCTCCACCATATTGGATCCGGCATATTGAATTTTTTTAAAATAATTTCAGATTCGTTGGGTACGATCCCGAAAGTTTCCCCATAGCAATTTTGGAGAAAATCGGACAAAATTATTTTTTTTGGCATCCATATTGTCAGCGCCATCTTGGATTTTACTGCACCAATTTCATTTAAAAAAATGTGGGACCACCGTAGAAACTTCCTGGACATAACATAAAAAAATTCATTCAAATCGGTGCCGCCGTTCCGGAGTAATCGGTGTACATACATAAAAAAAAATACATAGTCGACGAATTGAGAACCTCCTTCTTTTAGAAGTCGGTTAATAAGGTTGGCTTTTACTTCGTATTTTTAAACCACTGTGTAGGAGATTTATTACGGATGTGGTAATTAGTACTAACTAGAAAAGAGTCGAATACCAAAATTTTCTTTTCAATACAAATTGTGGGATTAACTTTAAAAGAAGTTTAAACAGATTTTTAGAACAACAGAGAGTTTATAATGTTTGCGAATGATTTTAAGCTCAAACAGAACTTTTTAAAGCTTTATTAGGTGTTAATGTTATTCTCGATAAAATTAAATTGAAACTTCGATGAACGCAAGCTGAACTTTGTTACAATAAAATTTTTCAACATATTATCTAATATCGACCATCAGTCCCAACCTAATAAAATAGTTGTATTTTCTTAATAATGTAAGGTATGCCTAAATATCTTCATTATTAATATTAAACTCTCCCTAAGTTGGCCCTCTGATACCACAATTTACATCTTTCATTATCACCTCGATCATACATAATCCATAAATTTGACACGGTAAACGCTTCTGCATAAATAACGCTTCAGAGGCCGTAACATGGCGAAAACAGAGCACACGAAACCGCTGTTGTACATCGGAAAACACAACGTCCACCGGTGACAGCCCAAATACAGCTCGAACACAGCACATATAACGGTAGAAGCAATGTTTTATGCTTCAAATAATAAATAACTTACTATCCTGTAGTTGTCTAATTCTGAATGGACCATTAACGTGTATATGTCGTGATATATTGAAGATCTCTTGGCATATTTTGTAAAATACTCGGTCAAACAGGTATTATTGGAAGTGCCGGGGACAGTCAGAAATATCTTCCTGGTTTTAATTAACAAAAAAAAACATAAACATTTGATACCGTCAAATGGAAAGAGCAAACTTTTATTTACACTTATTTAGAATATAAGAGACAAAGGCTGCTGATAGTTACTACTTTTTAAAATTCTAGGTTAAGCGTGTTCTTTTATTCTATACAAGGTGTAACATTCTATACAAGGTGTAACATAATTGGAAATAAATTGAACAATGCTCTACGAAAAATTCGTTTTAGTGTAATAACTTTCGAACGCTAGAAGATAATGGAACGAAATTTTAGCCAAAGCTTAATTGGCTTGAATATGGATATTACCCTAGGATTAAAAAAAAGTAATACGCCTCTGGTTAAATTTTTTTTATCATTTTCTCAAATTTGATTTTTTGTTTTAAACAAAATTTTCCTCTTGCGGTTTCTGTGTATTTCTCGTCATTTTTCCGTAATTAGCCCTTTTGTAAATACCATTTTTTTCCACTGCATACACAGAAAAATGTAGAAACATGAACAAAAATGTATAAAAGACAAACATTATCGGGTGTGTTTTGACTCATTTGTAAAAACTTGTCGCATAGGCATTTTAAAATATATGTCACGACTCGATTTTCAACGGTTTTTCTGATGAGATAAAATCGGACTCGATTCATTCTGATAGCGCACTTTCCTCATGTCAACAAAATTAATTTAAAATTTCTATTTATTATCAAAATATGGGAGGCCTGAAAAGCAAAACAAGCATTCTTTTCCATTCAGTTTTATCAACAAATTTCGACATTATTGTAATTACAGAAACCTGGCTGAATACGAGTTTTTTTTTAAATACTGAGCTTATTGATTCACGATATTCCGTATTTCGTACAGATAGAAATTTTGCTCAGTTGGGTGTATCTAGGGGGGGGGGGCGGTGTGTTGCTGGCAACTAAGAACATATTTAATGTTTCTATTGAAAATATTAATAATATACTGGAAAATATTGATCTTATTGCTGCGAAAATATCTTTAAATAATAATATTTTTTGTTTGTTAGTGACTTATATACCACCTAACATGTCTTTTAGTGATTACAATTCTTTATTTGATGAAATTGGCACGTGAATACCGATATGACGCAGGATTTATACTTTTAGGAGATTTTAATGTACCTGATTACATAAACAGGTCATCTGACGAATACAATATATCGAACAAAACTTTGTCTTTAGTAGGCTTTATGCATTTTTTAAACCTTAAACAGCACAATTTTATATATAACGATAATAATCGTTGATGAGATTTAATTTTAAGCAATAATGATTCATTTTCATGTAGAATTGAAAGGGCGAAAGACCTAATCTTACCTAAAGTGTTGCACCATCCTGCTTTATTGCTCTCATGCACAGTGGCCCATGAAAAAAATTACTAAACAAAGAATTAATAATGTATACTATAATTTTAAAAGAACAGATTTTATGCCCCTATATGTATATGTATGATATTAGGTGGGATTTTTTTGTATCAGATTAATGATGCTAATGAGGCTTGTAATTTGTTTTATACTCAAATATACACTGCCCTAAATAAATTCGTACCTAAAACTAAAAAACGCAGAAGAAATGATCCACCTTTGTTTACGTCTAAAATAATAAATAATATTAAGAAAAAATTTAAATCTAGGAAAAAATACAAACGTTCACAAAAAAAATGAAGATCTGTTAAAATTTCAACAGCAGAAAAGACAAATTAAGTATGACATAAATGATACATATAAAAAATATTGTAAAAGTGTGGAAAACTGCATTGCTTTTAACCCATTAAACTTCTGGCAATTTATAAATAGTAAAAGAAATAATAAAGAATTACCTGAAAATATGATTTGTGGGGAGAATGCTTATAGAAACCATGCAGATATTGCAAATGCATTTGCTGACTTTTTTAAATCTTCGTATATTTCATCGAACAATGCTTTTAATAAATATATTCAAAGTTCTGTCACTCAAACTATTCAAATTTGTAAGGTTAGTGAAAATGAAGAACTACCTTGCTTAAAAGAAATGAAACCAAAGGAAATAGTAGGTCCGGATAAAATTTCATCCTTTTTCTTGCTTGACTGTGCATGCGTATTAGCAAAACCTCTTTCCATTATCGTTAATCTCTGCCTAAATAATTCACTGTTTCCTGATAAATGGAAAATTTCCATAGTTTCTCCAGTGTTTAAAAAAGGAGACAAACAAAATATAGAAAACTACAGACCAGTCTGTATAATAAATAGTTTTTCTAAATGTTTTGAAATGTTTCTGCATAAACATCTATTTTTCAAGCTGAAACACCTATTTAGAGGTTCCCAACATAGTTTTATAAAGGGTAGGTCTACAGCGTCCAATCTGTTCTGTTTTACTCAGTTTATGGCTGATGTCTTGGACAAGGGAGGTCAAGTAGATACAATATATACAGACTTTTCAAAGGCGTTTGATAGGCTTGATCACGGCATTTTTCTTGATAAACTGAATTGTTTTGGACTTTCGCAAAAATTAATTCTATTTTTTAAATCATAACTCTGTGATAGGCAGCAAATAGTAGAATGCTGTGGTCAGTCCTCAAAACCACTGTGTGTGACTTCGGGAGTTCTTCAAGGATCAATACTCGGTCCTTAATTATTTAATGTATTTATTAATGGAATTGTGGGTGATTGTACAATGCTACTCTATGCGGATGACGCTAAAATTTTTACTTCTGTAAAAAACGATGCTAATTGTCAAAAACTACAAATAGCAATAAATACCGTCACCGATTGGTGTAGCGAAAACAGAGTGCCTCTAAACGTTGGTAAATGCAAAATCATGACTATCACATTAAAGAAAAACGTGCTGGTGTATGATTATAAAATTGATGGAACATCAGTTCCACGAGTGGAATGCTTTAGGGATCTGGGTGTGACATTTGATAACACACTTTCATTTGTTGCTCATATAAATGATCTTATACAGGTGTGTTTTAAATCATTAGGCTTTATTATCAGAAACTGAAAAACATTTTCTAATCAAAGTACGCTCATTTTACTTTATTACGCTTTTGTAAGATCTAAATTGGAATATGCTTCCATAACATGGCCTCCTTATTAACAAACCATATTAATGACCTTGAGAGAGTTTAGCGGCGTTTCTTAAAATATCTAAGCTTTCGGATTGATGGACATTATCCTGAAACAGGGTTTCCGCATGAAATCTTACTTCAGCGGCATTCTTTTTGTTCTCTAGAACACAGACTTATCGTCACAGACCTCAAATTTATTTATAAAGTTTTGCATTATAGAGTGGAATGTAGTGACATACTGGAAAAAATAAGTTTTCTTGTACCTAGGACTTCAGCTCACCAATCTGCCACATTTTATTGTCCTACACCTCGTACAAATGTGTGTAGCTACTCTCCTTTATATAGGATGTGCAGAATCTACAACGAAAATCAAAATAAATTCGACATATTTAGTCGCGGGTTGACACAGATAAAAAATAATTAAGTATGTAATATTTTGTAGTTTTATTTCTGGTAATTTGTGTATGCTTATTTTTTCTTTTTGTTGGTTGTTTTGTCATTGTAAATATTTGAGTTTTTTTTCAGTTGTACCCATTTGTTAATTGTTTTTTTTTGTAACTGTGAAATGGGTTTAAATAAATAAATATATAAATAAATAAGAGTCTTGACGTTTGAAATAAAATACTACTAATTACACCCTCTGCAGATGGTACGGGTATAACAAATTATCATGCAGTATTCGTTGGACATTTGTATGGATAACTCTCCATTCTTTCAATTGTTCTTTTACTGGAATCAGGATTTTCCTCGGCCGTCTGAATTCTTCGTACTTCAAACGGCACTGTCCCTACATTTTGAGGTCTTTCGCTGGAAGTACAAGACTTTAAGGAGCCGGTTTCACGTTAACCAGCGTGAATTCTTGAAAAAGTCTTCCTATTCGGAATGCGTCGAACCGGAAAACATTCAGCATACAAACGCGCAGCTAACACTGCATTCCCGTTTGCAAGGCCATAAATAAAATGCATATCTGCTAATTTTCGAAATGAGTAGTCCATTTTGATCAATTAACCAAATTAAAAACGCGTATTGAAAGCTTATCTTAACTGACAAAGATTTTTTATCTGAAAACAAAAATAAACATCATGGTCATAGCATACTGGATAATGTTTGCGTTTTCTATATTTTCCTGTGTATGCAATGAAAAAAATGGTATGTACAAAAGGCTTAATTACGGAAAAATGGTATGAGAGATACAAAATATTAAAAAAAAATTACCAGAGGCGTACCCCATTTTTTTAAACCCTAGATACGCCACTGAGTAAACTACGAAGACAGTTTTTTTACTGTTACTAGAGCAGTATCAAATTAAACTCTGGCTAAAATTTCGTTCCATTATCTTCTAGCGTTCGAATTTTTTTTACAATTCTTGTATACTTTTAACATTATACACACATTTTTTCATTGAAAAATAACTATTAGTATTAACACAGATTTTATTATCTAAGAGATGCAGTAGTTTTAGCGATGCCTTTGAAGTTGAAAGATCCAATTTTTGTGACATTGCTAGGCTCACGACCTGCTATATGATTTGGGAAATATTGTTGATATTAAAAAAAAACTGCGAAAATACTGATAGTGATTATTAAAATTAAAAGAAGATACAAGATATACTTCTTCATTAAAGAAAAAGTGAAAAAAAGCCCAATAAGTTGTTAATACTTCCTTTTTTTTGTAAAAAGTGGCCTTTTTCTTTTGATTGAAAGTGATAAAAGCTGATTCCATTCTAGTTTAACAAATCAGTTTTCTTTGTTCTTCTTATTGTTGATATATTCTGAATTACTTGAGAAAACTGTGACTGTAATCGCCACTGTGCTACCTAACTGATGGAAAATGACTTCCGTTTCGAAGGGCTCTGTGCCACCATAATTCCCATAAATTTATAAAATAGACTCTTACCTCTGAAATCGATTGCAAATGTTGATGATGGAAGGATATTTTGTGTGCTAACAATGCCAAACACACTCTATGGTGTGGTAGCAGCCCGAATCCTAACGGAAACCTGCTCTGCGACTACATGACATAACAACAAACAGGTTGTGCATCTAGGTGTACCTACACACCATCTAGGGAACGATGTGAGACCTACATGCCCTCTTATTGCTATTAATAAAAACTTGAGCAATCTCAGCTACCCTGCCGCGATATATGACCTTTCATCACATCATATGCGAATCCTCATAGAGTGGAATAAACACGTATTAAGGAAAAATTACCAAAAAGTCTATTTCCGAAAATATATAAACCAGAGACACTTCAGGAAAATGGTAAGAGGAAAGGTGACAATAAATAACAAATTCCATACCCCATCAGAGATTGACGAACAAGTTAATATGCTAACTGAGATAATAAAAATGGCCAGAAGCCACGTAGTCAAAAAGATAAATAATACAAGCAAAGAGGACAAGTTACCAGATCATATTACAAAAATATAACATTCAAGAATAGCATAAAAAATTTTTAGAAGAAACACAGGGGCAACATAGAATACACAAGAATGGTGGAACTACAGAACACCATTCGTACAAAAATAAACGAACATAAAAACAAAGTATAAGCGGACCCATAAAAAGAACACTATGGAGATTGGGAAGGCGTCTAAAAAAGGAATACACAAAATCCCATCCCTCAATAATAAACAGCTACAAACAAGCACCGAAAAAGCAGACGCCTTCGCAGCAGCAATTTAGCAGAAATTTGTACATCTGCACTCAACGCTCTAAAAGAACAAGAAGAAATAACAGGCATAGAGACCAACATAAAGAAACTGGAAAATCCAATTCCGCCTACACAATTCTTTAAATTATGTGCCAAACTAAAGAATATGTTGACAATTATAAGATACATCACAATAAGCAAAGCCCCGGTTCTAGACACGTTACCAAATATCGTCTTAAAAAACCCCCCTTGAAGGCAATCATTCAATAAATGTAGATTGTAAATGCCATAATATCCTTCCAATATTTCCTAAATTCGTGAAAAGAGAACATTCTAATGATTTTGTTAACACTCAACAAAAATATCACCGATCCCAAATCATATCGATCTATATCATTGTTGAACGCCATGTCGAAGGTCGCTGAAAGGCACGTCATGTCGAAGATCCTCGCAATAAAAATAAATAAAAACATTCCTAAAGAACTATTTGGATTGAAACCCAAAGGCGGAACCACAGTGGCGATAACCACGGTAGCCTAAAGAGCAGTGAATAAAAGTAATAATAAGAACAACACCGTGTTAGTATTTCTAGACATGGATAGGGCTTAACACGGTGTGGCATAGCAGACTTCTCTACAAACTTTTCTCCCTACGTTTCTTTCCTATATGGCTAGTAAACCTTATCGATCCATATGTGTAAGATCGAATGTTTACTGTACGTGTTGAGAGCTCCTTATCAATATTAAAAAGAGTACATGCTGGAGTTCCATAAAGAACAGTAGAGTCACGGTTTTTGTACAATATATGTATTCAGATTTTTCCACGTACCATTCAGCACAAACTACCATGTCTGCAGATAATGTACTTCTGACTTTAATATCTTACTTCACCGAAGTAGTAGCGAGGCAAATACAGTATCATATCCGGAATATCCTACCCTACATAGTAACATGGAAGATAAAGACAAATCCAGAGAATATACTGTAATATGGAAGATAAAAATAAATACAGAGAAGAGTGAATGATTATCACAAGGAAATTCATCAATTGTCGAATTAGCAATCCCATCAAAATTTATAATACAAATGTACCCACAAAAGAAAACAGTTGAAATATCTTGAAATGATCGATTCATGCCTTTCTTTCATGAATAATACTAAATCTCTTCTCCACAAGGCATTCGTCGCAATATCAAAGCTTTACGCACTATTCAATAGTCGATATCCTTAATCACACACAAACAAAAATATACTGTATAAGCAAACTCTGAGACCCATAATAACATAAGAAAGGCCTGTGTGATGCTCGATGTCCAACACACAATTTCCTAGGCTGCAAAGAGTACACAGCAAATTCTTCGGCTGCATAACTGGTGAAGAAAGATATGCACAACAGCAAAAGATATGGAATATATAATAGACTATGTCAGAAATATTAGTACTAAATATCACACACAAACTATAACTCCAATGAACTTACACGAAACTTCACGCAAACCCGATTCAACTCTGAACATAATATCATTCATAAGCCGGTATACAATACACTACAGCTGTATTATGAGCCACCATGATACAATGTATGTCTTACAATTACTAACAATTTCCAATATAATCAAACAAGCTATGTAAATAAAATAAAGTTTTCATTTTGACCTATACATACCAATTATGGCGTAAGGAGGTAGTCATACTGGGCACCAGTGAGTAGATAATACTAATGTACCATAGTTAAATATATAAATTATGATAAATAATGAATAACATACAATGATATGCCATAATAATCGTAACATGTCATGCATAATAGCTTTGAGCCATTTCCGGTAGTACAATATCAATTTACTGTTTTCCCACCGACCTGGAAGTTGATGTCTCTTGTCGGTTGTTGATACTATGTATTGTAATAAATTTGACGTGTGACCGTACTTGTTTAAATAAAGACTCTAAGTAAAAAGTCGAAAATATTCATAGAAAATTCGCTACAATTGAGTTTTATGTTGCAAACTGTAACTTTTTACGCATTTACAAGCCCAGTCCAGTAACACATATGCTGAATCCAACAACACAGGTGACGTATCACAACACCTAGCATTAGGAGCCAGCGGCAAAATCAAGAAAACAATTCAATAGCAAAATAGGCGTGGTTTGAACTAAGCGTAAGTTGCACTTCAAAATAGATTAATTATTTGTTAAACTTTATTAATTTTGAAAAACACATCACTTTTTTTTTGTTCTTATTATTTCTGACCTAAGGGAATTTAAAAAAAAAAACATATTTTTTCCAGTTTTCGACTTATAGTCATGGCAATCACAGAAAGTTTTTCCAAATCCAAATTTGCTTCTAGCAGAAACACTTCTTGCCGCATTTGGTTAGGATGAAATAATCTGTGGCAGTAGTGTTTCCGATTTTAATACTTTCTTCCAGTGTAATACAGAGGATTGCGAAGCAAGCGAGGTTATGAAATTCGGTTTTGGCGTAATGCATTTGGTAGCAACTGTAATATGAAATAATTTTTGGTATTGTTTTAGTTTGCGGTGACTATTTTTACAAGTAGGTCAATATTAAATCAAAAAACAAAAAGAAATATCTTTTATATATTAGATTTTCTTATCCTTGCCTGCCAGTTTGGCGGAGGTCAGATGTCAAAAGTTTGTTTTCGATGAAAAATACCTCGTTATTTATTAATAAAAAGAAAATATAGGGAAAATGAAAAAGCAAACAGTACAGAGAGATTTAAACTCCAAGCTCCTTAACCTACCCAACCGAGGAACAGCGAATCAGCGTGAGCAAAACCACAGACAGAGTAGCTTTAAACCTCCATAATCGAAGGACACCGACTTCTACATGACCAAAAATATGGACAGGTACAGGGTGAGTCAACGATTGGATGAAGTAGGTTTGTGCCTTTTCGGTGAAATTAACAAAGAAACTATATTTATTGTTTGATACAGTTTATTTTTACGCAGATTTTAAAAATATTTAGGACTCTACAGGATGAGCCAAAAAACTAGGACAGCATAAAGTTGTATTTTTTTAAATAGAATACCCTATATACGAATCGTATTTTCGATTTAGCTTATAATTTTAAATATTTTTTATTAAGGGTTTACTATAACAAAACTTTATAGTTTCTGAGATAATTAAGTTTAAAAAAAAAAAGTCACATTTTCAAGCATGAATTCAATCCTAAATAACGTTTTCAATTTTGTGACAAATATATTCAAATTTGGAATTTAGCAAGGCCAAGGACAAGTTAACATAATTTTTACCTAATATTTGCAATAAAAGCTACAGGGTGTTGAACACATCGGCTCAAATTTGAACAAGTTTAAATGAATAAATATCTTTTTTTTTAAATGGTACACCCTATATATTTTCATGTTATTTAATAGAGTAATAAAAACCCTAAAAGTTTTGTTCAATATATCCTATACCTATTTATAATAGTTTTTGAGATATTTCAGTTTTTCTTATTTTCCATACTTTTTTACAGAAATAGTCTTCATTATCATAGTAGCCATGGCAAAAACAATGTAAAAGAACATTTTTCTGTGTGTCAAGTTTATAACCGCAATCGCTTCTTTTGGTTTTTATGTAGTGTAGTTTGGTTTTTTTTTGCATTCATCTTATATTGTAAAATAAATTTTCCAAAGAATGAGTTAATAGATATGATTTATACAATAGGAGAGGCTAAAAAAAATTGCCTTCTTGCTCAAAGAATTTACAAAATGAAGTATCCTGATCGACGCCAGCCTAATACCCATACTTTTCAAAACTTAATGCAAAGATTTGATTCTTCTGGTACTGTTGATTATCCAAAACGTAAAGTGGTCAACAAACCAGTAACTAATGAAGAAAAAGAACTACAAGTATTGTTAAATGTTCAGGAAAATCCTTATATTGGTAGCCGTCAGTTAGCAGCATTATGTGAAACATCACAATCCACCGCTAATCGTACTACCAAGAAATATAGGTATCATCCATATCACATGGAAGACACCAAGAATTGCATGGACAGGATTTTGAAAGTCATGTAAACTTTTGTCGTACAATAAATGCGGAGATTCAATTAAATCCAAATTTATTATGCAAGGTAATGTTTAGTGATGAAGCTACTTTTAGAAGTAACGGTGCCGTAAATAGACGCAACATGCATTATTATGCCACAGAAAACCCATTTTGGATTAGAGAGGTGCAACATCAAAACCATTGGTCATTAAATGTTTGGTGTGGTATTTATCATAATCGAATTATTGGACCCCACTTTTTTAATGAACCACTAAATGGCCATAGTTACCTGAACTTTCTACAAGAAGAACTACCCCAACTGCTTCAAGGTCTCGATAGGGATGAGCTCGACAGTATGTAGTTCCAGCACGATGGTGCGCCTCCGCATTACCATCGTGAATTTCGTGCGTTTTTGGACCAACGATATCCGCAAAAATGGATTGGACGTGGGGGTTTCATTGAGTGGCCACCAAGGTCTTGCGACATCACCCCATTAGATTTCTTCCTATGGGATTATATTAAAAATAAGGTGTATGTTAATCCACCAACAGTGGAAGATATGCGAAACAGGATTAGGGATACCTGTAGAACAATAACGCCACTAATTTTGTCCAGGTTCCGAGAAAATCTGCAAAAAAGACTAAATTTGTGCATTGCACAAGAGGGTCGTTTATTCGAACACTTATTAAAAAGAAATAATTAATCTCAGTATTTAATAGGTAATTTTTTTGTTTCAATTTAGTATAAAAGTAAATATGTATTTGCCTTGTCGTTATTGTTGTGTTAATTTTTTCACATTATGTTTAATTAAACTATTGCCGTTGTAATATAACGAATAATGTATTTCATCATATTTAACCACATTCTGTTTGTTTCTGTAGTTTCTTTTTATTATTTTACATGGCTACTATGATAATGAAGACTATTTCTGTAAAAAAGTATGGAAAATAAGAAAAACTGAAATATCTCAAAAACTATTATAAATAGGTATAGGATAAATTATGTTAACTTGTCCTTGGCCTTGCTAAATTCCAAATTTGAATATATTTGTCACAAAATTGAAAACGTTATTTAGGATTGAATTGATGCTTGAAAATGTGACTTTTTTTCTTTAAACTTAATTATCTCAGAAACTATAAAGTTTTGTTATAGTAAAACCTTAATAAAAAAGATTTAAAATTATAAGCTAAATCGAAAATACGATTCGTATATAGGGTATTCTATTTAAAAAAATACAACTTTATGCTGTCCTAGTTTTTTGGCTCACCCTGTAGATTCCTAAATATTTTTAAAATCTGCGTAAAAATAAACTGTATCAAACAATAAATATAGTTTCTTTGTTAATTTCATCGAAAAGGCACAAACGTACTTCATCCAATCGTTGACTCACCCTGTACAGTTTTCACCTAATGTTTTTTAACTTACATAACTGCTTTAACAAGACCGCAGATAATCGAGATTTAGATTCATAATTTTAGGTGTTGGAGATTCAATATTGCTGTACAATAGACTTTGCTAGAAGTGCAGTTATTCTGGATTTGTAAAACTTTAAATATCTCTTGAATTGCGAGCTTTGAAGTCTTTATTAATTTTTTTTAGTACAGCTGAAACCTTTTAGCGTTATGTTTTTTGAGACAGTGAAATTTCGAATATTGAAAATTCGTAGGCTTAGAAAATTTAACTACTCATAAAATCGCGACCTTTGAAGCATTTGATACTTTCAAAATAAAGAAATACGCATCTTGAAACTACCTTTATTTTTTGTTAGTACTTCCGAAAAGTTTAAAACTCGTATAACATTCATTAGAGATTATTGTCAATAAAATAACTATTAAAATGTCTTATCTGAATAATGCATAATTTTTGACAGGTCTTGAACAAGAAGCTCGGTCGTTTGTTTCAGATTTATGTCCAGTTCATGGCGGGTAGTATTTTTCCGAAAGCGGTATCTGAGTTATTTATGTGTTTCGCAGCGTTTTTGAGCCGCGCACAACAAACAAATTGGACCATTACAATTTGAACGTGCTCATATCGCCTCGTATCTGTGATTTATCTCCGGAACGGTTTTCTTTTGGGACGACCTTACTTTTATTTCTGTTTTAGTTGAAAAAGAATAACTCGAAAATCGTTCTTAGTATATAATAGAAAGCGGAAGGATCGAGAAAACAATTAATTATTTGCTACGGTTGCTACCATGAGAGTAGTTATTTTAAGAACTACCGTCATGTAAACTTCAATGAAGTTTAAACTTTTAATTCCATAAAAATTTTAAAATGCTTGTTAACGAGTATTAATTTACCTAGGTTTAACTAACTGGTACAATATATATATATATATATATATATATATATATATATATATATATATATATATATATATATGCTTGATAAACTTTTCCTTTTCTTCAATCATTAACTATATTCGTAAAACTGTTCTTGGGATTAAGGTTCATATAATGTTATAACAAATTTATCATATCATGAAAATATATTTCTAAACGTTTCGACCATTTTATAGTCTTCATCAGCTATCTGCAACAATACAAACATTTTTTTGTGTTTTCGTTACGTAATTAATGATAAAAAAACAGAGAAAATTTTTACTCATCTCACCATTTTTCGTCACGAATTTTCTTAAAACTACACTTAGATACAGCTACACCTTAAAATTTACATTTTACATTTTTTAAAAGATTAACGTTAATTTGTTTTACTTTCGTCAGAGTATACAGTTTGTGGCTAAAAACAATAAAGTATTTTGTTGATATAACTAACAAATTATTTACATATTGTATATTTACCTTGAAACAATAATTCACGAACAAACACTGCACTCACTGTGTGTAAATCAATTTAATATTCCACCACCATCGAGATGATGGCCTACCTGCACCACCATACCGAGAAGAAAGTCAATATACATATATATATATATATATATATATATATATATATATATATATATATATATATATATATACATATATATATATATATATATATATATATATATATATATATATATATATATATGTATATATATATATATATATATATATATATATATATATATATATATATATATACAGGCGCGGATCCAGGGGGGGGGCGGTGGGGGCGATCGCTCCCCCCCAAGAGCTTTGAGTTCAGAAAAATAGACCCAATTTTGCCACTTATGCTATAGTTTATTCAAGAACTAGAGAAAGTAATAAATCATTTTTTACCCTCTTTTTTTCTTCGCAAACTACCTTAGTTCTTTAGCCCGATTTCTTTGGCAAAATCTGTTAGACACATATATTATTCATAGAAATGGGTTAGAAATTTTAGAATCAAAAATACTGGTCTATAATAATGGACTATTTGGTTGGATAACAATAGATATTTGGATGTGTGAAGTGTTAAAAAGGATTTTAATCCTTGTCATAGGCGTTGGAAGGAGGTTTATTTTATCATTAAGTATTTATGGCAGAGAATATTATTTCGGTAATAAACCTGAAATAAAAAGTTTCTATAATTTTATTTAATTTCTTATGATTTCTTAATAATTCACATACATTTGAAAATATAGAAAATTTTGACATATTTCATACAAATCACAACTGTATTTTTATTAATTTTAATTCCCACTAAAACGTAGCCTTTTTCTCTCAAAAAATTCTAAGTTATAATTTAAATACTTACAAAATATCCATTGTCAAAAATACAAGAAGTTAAACATATATGAAAAAAATAAATTCATCCATATAATATTAAAAATTTTTTGGGGCTATCGGTCTTTTTATTATTAATTAAAAACATTTTTAGGATATTTGACGGTTCAGTTTATTTATTTCTGAAACCAGAACTGCAGAACTAAAATTAAACACTA
The DNA here is from genome assembly GCA_034092305.1 of Diaprepes abbreviatus. NCBI lineage: Eukaryota > Metazoa > Arthropoda > Insecta > Coleoptera > Curculionidae > Diaprepes > Diaprepes abbreviatus. Next base: position 18,501,027 of record JASJET010000103.1, read on the forward strand.
AAAAGGGATTGAAATGTAATTTATTTTTATAAGTTACAGAAAATTTAAATAATAAATTGTGTTTACGCTGGTAAACATTACGTATCTAATTCGTAATAAAAGTCAGTGAAGTTATCTTCGCTCAAATTAATTATAATTGGATCTTCTATCTCACCGATCATGAGATCGAGTTTTCACATTTTCTATTATGCTTTTATTATATGGATTGTTCCCAATTTTCTGCACTAACTTTATTCAAAAAATCTTTCAAAAGTTCAGTTAAATTACTAATTTTGTAAGTTGTAATATTTCTAGCAACTCTACCTTTTACTTGAGAGAGATATTTCGTTCTCCAACGGACATATTCCAGACGATCTATAAGAACAGATTTCCTATCTGCTGTTTTTCCAGCAAAAATTAAGTTCTCTTAGCAATTTCCAGAGCCCAGTTCTTTTAATTTCAGGTAAATCCCGATTTTCATTGATTTTAGTTAGAATTTTGTCGACGGTTGGGATCTGCTTCTCATAATAAAATGTGTGTACAACTTCTTTTATTGCAGTTTACATCTCTTCTTCCAACGAGGTTTGTCGTCTGCCCCTGATCGAATGTAGCTTGGGAGTACTAACAATTCCAGTCGTTTTTTCCTTCAGTATTGGGCACATAGTAGATTTTTCAACTCCTATCATGTTGGAATACAACTCAACAGAGTTTTAACATTATTATCTAGATATTGATATCTTAAGGTATCATAAATATTCGTCATAATAAGTTTTTCGTTGAGGAAAAAATGCCCTGGTTTTAACGATTTTGGAAGCCAAATCTTTTGGGTATCTCACTAATCTCAAATAATATGTAAAAACAAGCACATACAAGATAAATTACTAAGGACACACTGTAAGGTGTACTTTGCTCACTGACAGAAATTAAATTGAACTACCAGAAATTTTATTGTAGTAGTAAATTTATAAAAGTTTATAATGTTTAAATATAATTAAATATAATTAGATTTACGGCAGTCCTCAGATACCTGCGGCACTGGAGGTGTCGATAACAGTTTTATTACTCTCTCTAGTTCTTGAATAGAGTATAGGAATGTGTATGCTTGCGATCGCCCCTCCCTTTCCCAAAAGCTTTGAGTTCAGGAAAATACAACCGATTTTGCATTTTATATTAAGAACGTGTCTGCTGCTGGCACTCCCGTTGACAATTTGTTTTTCTTGCGATAGCCCCCCCCCCCCCCCCAAGAGCTTTGAATTCAGGAAAATAGACCCGATTCTGCCTCTTATACTAGGAGTGTGTATACTGCTCGCATCCTCCTTCCCTGTCGGCAACTTGTTTTTTCTTGTGATCGCCCCCCCCCTCTCCAACAGCTTCAAATTCCTGAAAAATAGACCCGACCCTGCCTTTTATACTAGAAATGGGAATGTTGCTGATGTCTACCCCCCCCCCGTCGACAACTTGCTTTCTCTTGCCATACTGCACTTTTGTGGTATCACCGCCCCCCCCCCCCCAAGGAGAGGTTGGATCCGCCCCTGTATATATATATATATATATATATATATATATATATATATATATATATGTATGGGGGAAACTAGCGGCTGTAAGAGAAGCGCCTTCAAATAATAATATTTTATTATATTTAAAATTTGTTACCATAATATATCCAGTCTTTACAAAAAAAGTAACACTTCAATGGCAACAACTCACACATGTAGAGTAGATATAAAGTAGTTCAACGTGTAAAGGAAATGTTCAGAATTTTTCAGGGAGTCTAAAAGTATACAAAAAGTTGGGGGGTCACTGTTTAAAAAATTAAAGTTGCTCATGGGTTCTTTAAAGTCACCCTGTATGACTTAATATTATTTTATTATAAAAAGATATACAAAAGATGTTCAAAACGGCGTCTTTCCACTCCAATGCATTCCCTGGACTTCTAAATAAAATATCCTTTAATTCGGCGTGCATAACCCTCAGTATTAATTTGTTCGCCAATTGAATGAATATATGGATTCTCGCCAACCCTAGAAATTGGCGTTTACAGTGTTTGAGATGACCACAATAAAAATAAATATAACGGATTTAAATATCGGAATATGGGTGGCCACAGAATTGGACCTAAGCGTCCAATCCATCGTCATGGATATCTTTTTTATAATTGTAGCGTAAACAGTCGAATCTTTTAACAGCATGCCCTACCTCATTGTTAATGGTACGTCTTCTAAAAGGTCGTATAAGTAGCTTTCTAAAATATATATATATATATATATATATATATATATATATATATGTATATATGTATATGTATATATATATATATATATATATATATATATATATATATATATATATATATATGTATATATGTATATGTATATATATATATATATATATATATATATATATATATATATATATATATATATATTTATAACTACTAAAAAGTTATCCCCCTAAAATTATAAACAATATCTTCAAAAAAAGAATACACAAATTTTATAATAACAACAACCAAAACCCTCAACACCAAAAAATAAAACAACAAAACCAATATGTTTCCATACCATATATACCACAACTCTGAGAAAAACTTCAAAATGTCCTCAAAAATCATAATATTATTGTTAGTTATAAAGGACACAATCTATTAAAAAACAATTTTAGTAACTTAAAGTGCAAAATACCTAAAGACAAAAAAAAACACACGTAGTATATGAGATCCCATGTAAAAATTGTGACGGAGTTTACATCGGCCAAACCAGTCAACATCTTAAAAACAGGATTAATGGACACAAATACAACAAACATAATAAGACCGCATTGACAAACCACATTACAGAAAAACAATACACTTTTGATTTTGAAAATGTAAAAATTCTCAAAACAGAACACAATAAAAAAAAACGTGAATTTTATGAAATGATCGCAAATCAAAAAAATAAGAAATCTATAAATACAAAAGCTGATACAAAACACCTAAGCAAAATATATTACAACATCCTAATATAACCCCCAAACAAATTAAATATACACAAAATGAAATAAAAATAAATCACTCCAAAAATGAGAAAAAAATAATAGTCAGGCAAGGACCTTTAAGGCGAAAAAAAATCCAAACCCTTAACCATCGGAACCCATAAAATAAAATTCCATTTAAATGAAGATGCGACACAAAAAGCAAGGTTTTTGTAGTATCTTGTCAAAAAGTGAACCATGTGTTAACAATATGTAGTCTATGTTGTGTTCCTCGGTAAAAATTTATATAAGGTATGTTTTAAACTTAACTTATTAATTTTATGTTATAATATAGCAAAAAAAAATTTTCTGTTATAGTTATAAAAAATCATTCTGAAGAAGGTTAAGATTTCCAGTATTTTTGGCCCACGTGAGGAGGAGCATTACCTCAATGGCTTATCTCTAGATCCTCCCTTGTGGGTTCTCCGTCCCTTGAACTACTGTATATGTGTAAGTTGTTGCCGTTGAAGTGATTTTTTTTTTGTAAAAACTGTTGATATTATGGTATCAGATTCTAAATAGAGTAAAATATTTTTATTTGAAGACGGTTCTCTTACAGGTACTAGTTTCTTCCAGACCGCGGGTAGCGCCCTGATTTAACAACACAGTTATGAAAGTGTAACTGTTTTATGGGGGCTTCTCAAACGGGAATACACTGCGTTAATTAGTAATATTTCAGTATAATCCCTCTGCAATTCATGCAATAGCCGTAACAAAGCTCTTGTGCTCACTCTCTGACTTATCTGGCATTTGTGTAACTCTAAGTTATCATCTAAAAAAATCATTTCAAATTTTATTGTTCGTATTTCAACATGTTTTACGATGTAAAAAAAAGTACGGAAAATCATGTGCAATTTATTCTTCTGGATAAAACCATAACATAATAGACGAAAAATAAAATGAAAAGCAACTGCTACTTAAACCTAATATAATACATGTCTAACCCGCACTTCTATGTTTTTAATATTTTTTATATAAAATCGACTTTAGTTATGCAATAAATAACCGAACTTCTGAAAACGCGTTAGAAAATATCTAATTTCCATTTCTCTATAGTCAAGTGCAAAATAGACGGGAATTTCTAAAGTTTTTTGGAGCTGATAAACTGAAAAAGTTCAAAAAGTATTGAATATACGAACCATGTATCCTTTTCATTCCAAACATCGAACAAGTTCCTGTGCAGAATTGCCCATTCCAAAGTTTTATTAGTTATTAGAGGAGCATATGGGGCTTGGAAAACCTAGTATATGTACTACATAAGTACTATGTATGTATATTGTATGCTCGCTTTCTGCATTTTAAGAAGTTTTTACTAACCTAAAGAAAATAAGAAATATAAAAGGTTTTTTTAATAAAAGAAAATTTCATGTCATTAAAGCAATAAAAAATACCAGATAGAAAAATGAACTAAAAGTTATTTATTAACTCTAAAATATATTAAAACATAATGAAAACATACAATAAAGAACGAAAGCTTTCACGGCTTTGGTCAAGTTGAAAATGATGATTCTGGTATTTAGACCGTGTCAAATTGGAATTATTATCCAAGGTTACGCCTACGATTGCACGAGACATCTTCAGAGATCTTTACTACACTGAATACTGAACAAAACATCAAATAATAATTCCAATTTGACACGATCTAAACCCAAGAACCATGATTTTCATGAAAACATACAGTTTGTTTGTTTATTTTTTCCATACAATCTCCGAAATTACAGAACCAATTTTACAAATTCTTTCGTTGTTGGAAATGTAGATAATATTCTCCATTTGAACATAGGCTACATTTTCTCCAGTTTTAAAAAAATGATAGCGCAAAAATGGGTTGAAAGTGAAGAAAAGCGGGAGGAATGTCAATATTTTATCAATTAGATAGTTATCTGTTTATGAACTCTTCTTAACCAATTTTCACGAACAACGTGGATTTAGAAATTGGAGCAATTCTTACAAACAATTCTTACAAACAATGTTATAGTCTACTAAATGCATAAATATCGCAATTTATTACTGTTCCGGACGGCTGGTCTTCAAACAAACTATACACACTGTATTATTTTAATACCTTTTTATTGTCAACCTTACTTTTGACACTTTTCAAACTAATTCAACTTGCGTCGACAAATTCTCAAAATATACTGACCAAGAAAGCCGATCTGGACCCTTTATATACCCTTTTGGTCGATACCGGAAGATTCCCTAATTCTCTAGAAGGATTTCCATATTACATGGGATAATCAAAATAAGAAAAAGGGACAATTCGGCAATTTCTAGACCTTCCATCATAGGTGTTCCATGTTAAAAATAAGGAAATCGAATTCTCTAAAAAGTTCCAGACCTTCTTTCATAGTCATCTCCTGAGGAAATTAACAAAGATAAAATTACTTAAATAAATTATAAACTCGTAGAAAATATACCTAAAACCCTACAAACTACGAACACAAACTAATACTAGGAAATGTACAACGCTATAAAGTTTGTAACATTGCCCCCCTTCTGACAATCTGTCCAGATGCACGACTTTCATCTTCGCATGAGGGCTTTTCTGAATTCGGTACACCAGATCGTTTAGTCGAGTCACTACATTGTACGGACCTTCCCATGCCTTTTAAAGCTTTGGTGAACGCCCTTTGGTTCTTTTCGGATTGAACAACCAAACTCCGCACTAACCATGAATCCAACAATATCGACTTTGACGTCATAGCGGATCTTTGTTCTGTCGCTTTCTATTTGTATTCCCCTCTGTACCTTTCCAAGAATGGCCTGGAAGACGTTCTTCTTCCGGAGTCTCTTTCACTGTCGCAGTCCCTCTCAACATACCTTCTCGAGGATGACCTGTAGAACGTTCTTCTTCCGTAGCCCCATTCGCGGTCACGGTCCCTCTCGTCACGTTCTCCTCGGTCGTCGCAAGTACTCTTTCTATGTCTTCCGGAATGGTCCTTTCTTCTATCCTCTCCACCAACGGTAATTTCCGGACAATCTCTGTAAAAGTGACCCTTGTCTCCGCACTGGTAACAATGCATGGTATTCGAATGGTACCGGCGACCCTGACCCCTTCTTCTCGGTCTGGCATAAGTTACTCTAATGCGACAACCACATAGTTCAACTCCATCGCAAGCCTTGACAGCAACTGCAGCATTTCTTTTATCTTTGTAGACAGCAAATCCAAAACAGGGAATACTATTACTTAACCAGACTTCCTTAAGTTCACCATAAGGAGCAAAGACTTTCTCCAAGTCGCTTTTTGAACATCATCACCTATATTAGCAATATGAAGCCGATAGTCATCAGGGCCTCTGTCAGAAACAGTATTGTGAGTACACTGGCTTTGTAGATGCCCCTCTTGACCACACTTCCAACAACCAATTCTATTTCTGCTACGAAAGATTGTATTTTTGTTATCTTGTGTTTTCCCTTCATTCAAAAATTCTAGCAACTCCCCCATAAGCCTCATGAAAGTGTTCTCGTTGATCTTGCGATAATCCCGGGAAACATTGACTCTTCTTATGATTCGTTCTTGGTTCCTTGATGTCTGTTTGGCTATCTCAAACTGAAGGGCATAAGCAAGAGCCTCAGAAAGATTCTTCAATCGGGCAATTCTAAGTGTCTGACTTGTTTCTGGATCGAGTAAACCTTTAATAAAACTATTCACTGCTAACTCCTGCTTTATTTCTTCCGGAAATGTTAGGTAGGCCAAATTTATTAGCCTCATTATATCGGCCTTATACTCTTGCAGACTTTCGTTGTATTTTTGTCTTCTTCCCTGGAGTTGGGCCCTATAAACTTCTTGGAGGTGGACTTCCCCATAAAGCATCTCCAGAAAAGTAACAATAAACTCGTAATCATTCTGTTTTTCTTCAGGAATGTTACGTAGCACCTCCATAGCTTCACCTCATAGTGCTAGAACAAGAGCACGTGCCTTCTCAGGTGAATTCCAATTATTGCCAGTGGCGGCGGCCTCGAATTGACGGACATAGATAAGCAAGGTACTTTGCCGTCGAAGGTAGGTGGCTTCATCACACTTGTTGCAGGAACATCATCTACCTTTATTATTCCTGTACTGGCTACCTTCTCTATTTACAAATGAAACTGTTGCACCTGTTTCTGGATTCCTGTCACTTCATGTTGTATTTCAACATGTACGTCTTCTCTAATTTCACTAATCTTCTTTTGAATTTCTTGTTCTATGCGCTTCATATCTTCTTGATTTTTGTGATGTCTTCTTTCAGTTCTTGTTTCATATCTTCTTGACTTGTCTTTAGTACCTGTCTCATGTCCTCCAGACTTGTTTTTAGTTCATGTTTTATACTCTCTTGATTTTTCTTAATGTCTTCTTGGCATGTTTTTAGTGTCATCAATTCTTGTTTCATATCGTCTTGATTTTTCGTCATATTTTCTTTCAATTCTTCTTTCATGTTTTTTTGGCTTGTTTTCACTGTCATTAATTCTTGTTTCATATCATCTTGGCTTGTCTTTAATTCTTGTTTCATATCGTCTTGATTTTTCGTCATATCTTCTTACAATTCTTGTTTCATCTCTTCTTGGCTTTTCTTCATATCTTGTTGGCTTGTTTTGATGTCTTAAATCATCATCGATATTTGATTCAAACTAGCTTGAAGTTGTTCTTCCATCTTTGCTTTCTGGCTTCTAGTTTCCACTGGCATACAAGTCAATTTACTTTTTTTTCTTCTTTTCCTAATTTTCTAACATAAACTAACCTCTTCTGGATTTGATCCACTTCCGACACCAATTTGTTCCGGACGGCCGGTCTTCAAACATACTATACACATTGTATTATTTTAATAACTTTTTATTGTCAACCTTACTTTTGACACTTGTCAAACTAATTCAACTTGCGTCGACAAATTCTCAAAATATACTGACCAAGAAAGCCGATCTGGACCCTTTATATACCCTTTTGGTCGATACCGGAAGATTCCCTAATTCTCTAGAAGGATTTCCATACTACATGGGGTAATCAAAATAAGAAAAAGAGATAATCCGGTGATTTCTAGACCTTTCATCATAGGCGTTCCATGTTAAAAATAAGGAAATCGAATTATCTAAAAAGTTCCAGACCTTCTTTCATAGTCGTCTCCTGAAGAAATTAACAAAGGTAAAATTACTTAAATAAATTATAAACTCATAGAAAATATACATAAAACCCAACAAACTACGAACACAAACTAATACTAAAATCTATAAAGTTTATAACAATACATTGTGTTTTAAATTATTAAGTAAAGTACTATTATCAGCGACAATAACTATTTCCAACAATTAAAGTAAGTGAACGAATATTAACTTACACTTTCAAATGCATAATAGTAATGAGCAAAAATAGGGCAACATTTTAATATTTTCCTAAATAGAATTTAAAAAAAAATCAACCGACTTCTAAAAAAGCGCTATAAAATAAAAAATAACAATTCAAATTTTTATACAAAACTGAAATTTTTGAAGTCGGTGCCAAATAAATACCAGAGACAATAGTATTCACATAAAAAGATTGAGAAATGCCTTGTTTTTAATTGCTTTTTACGTAGCTGTATGTATCTCGTGTTAGTAGGTATTTGTATCATTTAGTAATAATTTCGCACCGACTTTAAAAATTCCATGTTCATGTAAAGTTTTGAGAGTAGTTTCTAAGATCTCAAAAAAGTACCCTTTTTATCCATAATTGTAGACTACACTAAAATTAACAAAAAAAAGTTCTTTGATTCTGAGAATGCCCCAAACACCAGTTTTGAATCAAATTGTACTAAACAAATATTTAGTCTTCTATAGTAAATGCGCTATCTTGAATTTTAAGAAATAAATTTTAGATTCCTAACCTAGGCCCCGAGAAACCTCCGAATACCGATATTGAAAGAACTGTAAATTTTTTAGTCCGACATATTTTATCCTGCATATTAAATTTGAATAAATTAATTGAAGATCCGTAATAGACGCCCCAAGAACCCCCCAATATCAATACGGACAAAATCGGAAAAAAGTAAAATTTGTAATTCTTTTATATTGTATCTGTCATACCAAATTGTACAAATTTAACTTCAGATTCGTAACCTACTATTCCGAAAACAACCTTTGTAATTTGATTTTGAAAAAATTTAAATAACGTAAAATTTCCAACCCACCGTATCAAATCCTACATATTAAATTTTAAAAAAAATCTCCATCTCTTAATTTGAACCCGCAGTTCCAATTTAGTGCATAATCCAAAAACACCCAATTTTTGGGGCGCCATTTTGCATACTCCAAACTGAGTTTTTACAAAAAATTCGAAATATGCACTTTCAAAAAACTTCAGCAAAAAATTTTGAGCAAAATCGGTAGATATTAAATTTTTAATCAGCCATATTGGATACCCCATAGTGAGTTTTTTAATAACTAAAATTAAAATTAAAAATTTCCCTATCCCAATTTTGAACAAAATCGAGAGATAAAAAACTTTCAGTCCGTCATATTGGATCTGCCATATTGAATTTTTTTTTAAATAATTTTAAATTCAGAATTTGCATCTTTAAAAACCTACCAATACCAAATTTTGATCGAGAGATGTAACACTCCTAGTCCGTCTTATCAGATCCACCATATTAAATTTTTTTTAACAATTTTTTATTCGTAATTAACTCTCTCAAAAGCTCCCCTATACCAATTTTGGACAAAATCTGGAGATAACACTCCATATTAGATTCACCAAACTGATTTTTTTAAAAATAATTTTAGAATCGTTAGGTACTACCCCGAAAACTAACCAATATCAATTTTGGAGAATATCGGACAAAATTAGTTCTTTTGCCCGCCATACTATCAGCGCTATCTTAGATTTTACTGAACCAATTTCAGCCAAAATAAAATGGAACTACCGTAGCAAATTGCTAAACTTAATGCAAAAAAATTCATTTAAATCAGTGTCGCCGTTCCGAGGTAATCGACGTATATACATGAAAAAAAAAACATACATAACGGTCGGATTTAGAAATTCCTCCCTTAAAAAGTAGGGTAAAAAGAAAATTTATTTAGTAAAGGCTGAGATAATTTTATGGGATTTATTTGGCATGTAATAAACACTTTTGTGTTGAGTTAATCATATCATGAGGTGTTTCAATTTCGAAAAGATTAGAATAGAGTAAGGAATGCATTTTTGAAATAAAAAATATGCCGCAATTTCAAGACAGTTTGCTTCACCCAGATACAGCGTAATAATTCCATATTATAATGAAAAGGGATATTTAGAGAAACTGCCAAAATAGGGAAGACTGAGATAAAAATATAAAATTAATCGGTGCATTAAAAGACATTCTCAAAACGGTCAAAGAAAGTTGGTAGACACAAAGTTATTTAGTAAGTAGGCTAAAACGCCTCTTACTTCGAGAAGAAATTGATACACGAGGTTTGCATTTCCACGTTAATATTTAAACTTGACAGTAGAGTGGAAAAAAGTCCCATTTTACTATGAAATGCACTACAAAAATTTTAATTTAACAATTCTTTTTTATTCATAGAACAAAAACACTTTATTACTCTTCTTCTGTTAAATAATGTATACCAAAACCTAGTAAAGAATGAAAATGCTTTAAATTTACATTTCTGTTTTAAAACAAATAAATGCGTTTTTGGAACATTGGTCTTATTTACATATTTACTAACATTTCGGCTAGATTCATAATGGCTAAATGGGCGAGCGGTTTACCACTGAAAAGATGGTTAGTTGTTTCCTGATAAATTTTCACAAAATACTTCCTTTCCGAGATATCCGTAATTTTTGGAAAAAATATGACGAAATTCGTCATTTTTTGATTTTTTTTTCTCGAAAACTACTAAACGGATCGTAATTCTGAAAAATGTATAACACTCCCCCAACCTTGAACTTCAAAGAAGTTTTCTTTTAATATCGGCAAATGAAGTCTGTGACGCTAAAAGTGAAGCTCATTGTTTTCATCGCTAATAATTTGATTATTTTCATCAATAACCCGATATATGAAGAACGAAAGCTTTCACGGCTTTGGTCAAGTTGAAAATAATGGTTCTTGGGTTTAGACTGTGTCAAATTGGAATTATTATCCGACGTTTCGCCTATGATTGCAGGGATCATCACCTCGTGCAATCGTAGGCGAAACGTCGAATAATAGTTCCAGTTTGATACGGTTTAAACTCGAGAACCATGATTTTCAATGACCCGATTTTTCGGGTAACAACCATCGGGTTACTTTTGAGCTCCACTTTCAGCGTCACAGTCTCGCCCATATCAAAAAATTCTCTGTTGAAGTTAAATATTCAAAGATGGCTACGCATTTTTCAAAATTATGATCCATTTAATAATTTCCAAAAAAAAAAATCAAAAAACAACGAATTTCGTCATTTTTTTTTTGCATAAAATCGCAAATATCTCGAAAAGGAAGTATTTTTCGAAAATTTGTCAAGAAACAAAATTACTCAGAAAAATATAATAATAAAGTGGTTTCGTGAACTAGAAATGCGAAAAAAAACTGATCGGTTCATGTTATTCTTAGGAGGGTAAACAGCTCACCTGTAAATACATTATGCCATGATTTTTAATAATTTTTAATTGCTGTCTTAATAACTGTTGTGCAGAGGTTTTCGAAATGAATACGCGGATTATCTAGCATTTTTTATTCTCTTTGGCCTTAATCATGTTTAAAAGTTATTCTTTTTTGTTTTCTGGAAAATATTTATATGTAACAAGAAACTCAGTACACCATACCATTACCTTTCTAAATCGAACATAAAAGCCTTTCTTATTTATATTTAGAGATATACAAATCTGACATATTGAATTTAGTTTTAAAACTTTTTAACAATACCCTTCAAGAAAAAAACCAAAAAGCGAAAAACAATTCTATTCATTTTTATATGTATTTGAAATTTCTGAAGTCTGCGCCAAATTAATACGTAAAAAATGGGTTAACAATGAAATAATTTACAACGTATTAACCTACATAAAACTTGTTTCAATTTTTTTTAAATTTTGATGTAGTCACTAGTATTTAAGTAATGATTTCGTGAAATTTTGCTCAATATACATCTGATACTGCTCCAAAATTTTTTGGAAAAAATTCAAAGTGGATGTTTAAAATGTGTACCTTTAATGACTTATTACAACCTATAGTTTTATAGAATTACAATAATTATTCTTAGTCCAAGCCATAGGTAAAAATTAGTGCTGGTTTTGACGTAAATTCCGAGATGGATGAGATTTATCCAGGGGTGTGGAGGGCAATGTGAGAGCAAACCTTACATAAAATGTAACAGCAAAAAATAAGTTGGGGGGCTTAAAGTTGGCGAAAACGGGTTTAATAGAAAAATTAATTTTCGACCCCTTAAATATCGCTCTAAAAAAGGGGGTGTGCCATATTTATACATTTTCGAGCTACCCCAGATTAAATAAAGCACCGAAATTGGTCGATTCGTTAGCGCAATACGGCGGATTTTTCCGAGCACTACTGATTTGAAGCTGCGAGTTCATTTTCTCGCGCGAACGAGAGCTCAATTTCTTTATAAAAAAAAACACCCCTATTTGTATAGTGATATTTAAGGGGTTGAAAATTAATTTTTTCATTTGCCCCTAACAAGATAATTCTACTTATGATAGTTTGGGCCTTTACGAAGCGATTGAACCTTTGTGGAGGTAAAAATATTCACTCAAAAAAAAGTTATAGCAATCAATATTTTGCGTCTTGAAATAAACAGTTAGCAATATCTCAGCCACAGATTATCCGATTTACTATTATAAAATATCATTAAAAGCAAAAAGTACAAAAAAATAATAATTTTGCCATAATTAATTGATATGAAAAAATTGCCGATTTTTGCAATAACAAATTAACAAAAATGATCATACAACAACTCAAATTGTAGTTTTTTAAAATCTCTACAACTTTTATTTGAAACCTTTTTTTCCAAAATGTGTTCCTTGGCTTGTAGATTCAAAAAACCTCTTGTATCCAACTTTGACCTCCCCCTCTTAGCCCCACCTATTTTTTGCAGTTACATTTTATGTAGGATTTGTTCTTACATTACCCCAACACCCCTGGGTAGATTTCATCCATCTCGGAATTTAAGTCACTATATTTACCTATGGCTTCAACTATCTAGTGAATTGTGATTCTCGCATTTTTTATTTCCACAAGAATTATTGTAAATAATCTGGGAAGCATTATAACGGACGTTACTTATTACCACGTTTTTATTATCTCACTTTTTGTCTGTCTATCTGTATAATTATGAGTAATAGGCTAAATAGAAATAACAATAGACTGAAGTATGAAATCATGTTTGTTTATCCGTTCGGTATAAATTTGGCAATCCATTTTAAGCTAACTTTCTGATAAGGTGGAGACTAAAAGCTTTAAACATATCTCAGAACTGAATGAGAATACAATAGTCACTTCTTGTCGGTCTATTTGTTTGATTCTTCGGTATAAATTTTGCAATCGATTACAAACTAATTTCCCGATGAGCTAGAGAGTTGAAACTTAACCCATAGCTCAAAACCCGATGACAATTCAAAAATAACTCCCTTTGTTGTAAGCCTGCATGTTTGTCTATTTGGCACAAATTTTGTAGTCAATTTTTGTCTGTTTGGTACAAAACGCAGAAAATAATTATTTAAATGAGACAGAAATTCAATGTACCACGTTTCTAAAACGAACAAGAAAGTATAAAATAATTTCTTCTAGCCCCATTGAGATTTATAGCCTCATACAATTTCCTAACCACATACACTATCCAGAAAATTTTTGTTTGTGAGTTTTTAATAGCTATGAAAATACTTGTAAGATTTAAAACGAAAACCGTGGGGTGTAATAGATAATAACTCTTGTGTGAGTATTTTCAACGAGAACTACTCTCTACACTATCTACTATTATCATTTGTACTTTTAATGAAATATTACAACCTATAGCTTTATAGCATTATAGCAGTTATTCTAGTGAGGCGGATTTTCGCCTTTTTTATTTCCCAAAGAATTCCTGCAAATAATTAGGGAAGCACTAAAATGGATCGATCAATTTTAATAACTCTACTTATTATAACATATTTCCTTTTAAAACTTTGTCACGTAAGAAACGACCTATGAGTGTTTTGGTACACGTGATGAAGAGATATCAGTTACGCCTTGTCAAATAATACCTCCAAACTTATAAAGTCTATATTCGTATTAGTGAATCTTAAAAGTCAATACTCATTACATCACTATTGTCTATTTAGACGAAAATAAACCACCATAAATAAATCCGAAATCAACAAATAAAATAAATAATCCCACTACAAATTATAATAAAATAATATTCTAACTTCAAAGGATTCACTTTTAATTAACCAAAACTCCGTTTGTGTCCTATAAATCCAGAAAAAGCTTTGACCGGGTAGTGTGTTTTATATCTTTCCTGGAATAAAAAAAAACTACTGAGACAGAAACCGAATGCATATTTATTTGTTTCCAAACAAACAACATCTAAAAGGCGGTTCGCCCATTTTTAATTAGATAAAGCTTTTATCTCGCCTAAAGTATAGTCTCCTACTCGCTTTAGTTCAATGTCACGGAAAAATTGCCATGGGCGGCTGAAAAATAAAAATAACTCTAAACAAGTTAAGTCTGAAGATAAGTGGATTGTAAATAGCAAAATACTTTTTAAATTATTAAAATAATATTAGTCGTTTTATTCCTAGTAGTATTAGAAAACATTCTAATACCTAATAGTGCTATCGGAATAGTTGTGGCAACCCATTAGAAAATCCGTTCACTTAAAGTTCAAGTGCGGAAAATTAGCAATAACATTGTTTTGCATCATCTTATCACTGAAATCAAAAAGTACTTTGTGTAGTTTTGCCCTTAGTCCAAAACTATATTTAAAATAAATGTATCACTCATCGGTTTTGAAAGACAGGGCCAATGGTATCACACAATGTGAAGTTACTGTCGGAGTACGGACCGCCCACTTTGATTTTGGTTCACGGTTTCATCGCTTTGCAGCTCATTGGCACGGAAGCCATGGCTTACGACAAACCTTTCGTTTCCAAATTGTCCTGAAACGTTAAAAGTTCTGTAGGGAAATTGTTCTGGAACGATGATGAGAAAGCTTTCCGAACTGGAATCCAGGCACCGAGATTACGGAGCTTCGGAGACTAATTTGAGTCCCGGGAACGCTGCAGATTGGTATCTTTTACCCAAAGGTCGTAACCCAGGGATAAAAGGGCGTGAAGTGTTTTCAGGGAGGGTAGAAGGCATGTGTGAAACCATAGGCGAAACGGTATAACGTTGTGCGATTTCGGTTTCGAAGTCCAAGTCGACGAGTCTGCGGGGACGAACATCATGCGTCACAGGGTCATCGAAGGAAAGAAAGTTTTGTTGACATGTGTTCAACAAATTCTGTGCTGTCTGAGTTGGAAAGGCAGGGCACCGCGCAGGCGGTACCGAAGAGGACCCACCATAACCTCCCAACCCGGCTGAAGGCCAAGCCGCCTCACCTTTCTTGCTGTTAAAAGATTTGGACACCTGTTGTTGAGCCATCCTCTTAAATTTTAAAAAAATTGAAAATTGTTTTTGGGTATGCCAAAAGAAAAAAGGGGCAAAGTTAAACAAAGAACGCGTATGGAAGTTGAGCTAGGAGAGCTCTACGTGTCTTTGTATAAGAAAGAAATCGGGGTTCGCTAATTTGAATGAGAAAAAATTAGCTTTGCGTTGCAACTTGAAAATGTCTGAGATTGTTTTTTGTCAGTAATGTTTTCCGAAAAAAGTCGATCAAAATAAGTAATTTTGTCAGTCTTTTTTGTTGTAAAAGATTTCACAAATTTATCAAAAAGTATACGAAAAGTTTCCGAAAAATTGTTGTTTTTTTCCGGTTCACGTAATTTTTTGTTTTGAACAAGGGAATGAGGGAAATGTTTTTTGGAGGGTTTGTTTTGTTTTAAATGCGGTTTTGAAAGAGCCAAAAAATTATTTTTTTTTGGTGAATTTAAAAGAAAAAACGGGCGTGACCCGTCCTAGAAAAATAATTTTTTAGTAGGACAAAAGGTCGGTTTTTCTGGTTTTTTCAGAGTTGTGGCAAGCCCCTGGTTTGAGAACTTGTGAGTAAGGGAAACTTCAAATGTTATAGAAACGAATACGCGAGCTTTATGCCGGTGATCCGATATCGCAACCTCAGTTCAGGTATGCGATGCCGAATAGCGCCCGGCTTTCAAACTTGGTTTCTGAGGGCCTGGTAGTTCGGAAACTTACCTCAGATGTTCGTAAGCGGATACTTCCTGTCCTGATTCACTTTAGTTTATAACTAGGGAATCCTCAGACAACGTATTTGATCCGAAAGTTTACGTTTCGCTTTATGACTTCTTAAACCATTGGTTTTTCACTATCAGGGTGCAAGTGATAGATACTAAATGCCCAAATGTTCCGAAAAAGTGATTTTAAATGTTTTATTGGCTCTTCTAGACGTTCTTGAAGGTCTATGCTGCCTTCTAAAAGATCGTCGTTATTGCAGGGAAGGTCTGGTCTTGATAATTCAGCAAATACGCGAGGGGATCATCCTTACTTCCTGAATTTGTCGTAATCTGGAATGGAAATTTCACTTCAAAAGCGTTTTACCGTGAAAATAGCAACATTTGAGCGAAATTTTTGGCCTCTTTTCCTTGCTTCACAACTCCTGAACTTCTTTCTTCACAACAGCTGGTATTCTTTCTTCAAAACAGATGTTTTCAATGTTTTTCTTCTTATAGCCAAGTTATTACTGAATACTGACTCGAATTGTCAATCCTTATATAGTTTTTCTAACTTCGTTAAGTTGGACCAAACTAGGCTAAAAGTAACTAATCAGCTTGCAGCTTTCTTAATCCACGTTTACAATGCTTTTCTTATGGGAAAATTTTCAAAGTTGAATCTCAGCGTTTTTACTCGTTCTTTCGTCGAGGTTTTTGCTGAATTCGATAGATATTCAATCTATACATGATCCCAACAGCATTGGAAATGTATTATCATTATTATATATTTATAATATTACTTTGTTTTCCCAAAATCAACTTATTTTTAAAAGATATGGTAACACCGCATAGAAATTGTCTGAGATTAACCTCTCGTAGCAAAATGTCAATCCTAAAATAGTCCACATAACATAGATATTTGTGCCCGCGTTGGTGTGTGTAGTGGGCCCCGCAGCCAATAGGTATAAAACCAGAATTAATTCAGGAATAGATGGGTATTACGCTATGAGGCTAAGGGCATGAAAGAAAATTCCCTCATATGTTTACCGAAACAAGTTATATACAAGAGCTGATCCACGATCATTGAAATTTGCCAAAATACAGTTTTTTGTACCACGAACCCTAATGTTTTAATACAAGACTATAAATATTTGAAAGACCTTTAATTTGAGCCCTCATAGGTTAAATTTTATTCTTTAGTTATTGCAAAAAAAAGAAAGAACTTCAAAATTTACCCTTTCTTTGAATATTAAATTACTTTTTAGGCCTTGAAATTCTGAGTAAAATCTTTTTTGATGACAAGATATTTTAATTTGTTTATCCCAAGAGGCTTATCGCAAAATGAAACGTATTATTTGATACCAAAGTTTTTGACTCAATCAAAAGCACATTCTGCTCTTCGAAAATTCTACTTGCATGTGACAATAAGATTAAATCGAAAATTCAATTAATAGGCCCTTATTTATAGCTTTAAAAATAGGGAAATATTTGATAAATAAATAGAGCTATTTTCGCCCGTTAATCATTTGGGCTACTGCATTTAGTAAATTGAAAGTGGATTTGATTAAAAAGATTTTTTAGAGAAAACTGTGCGGTACGACCAAAAGGGGCCAAATTTTTATAAAAATTAAGAAACGAACCTCTACGGCAATGGATAGTGAAAGGCTAATTTTCCAAAGCAGGTACCCCTTGCTATTCAGGACAGTGACGGGATATTTGTTTTTATCTGTTAGCCAAAATTCCCCTAACACTATGCAGGGTGTCCGGCAAGTGCCTCCTAATTTCTTTGGCGCATACAGGGGAGGTCAAAATAACTCTAGTTTCTTATAAAAACAAATTCTTAAAGTGTCCCTTAACAGAATTACTTATGCGCATGCCCTTATCTGATCAACGTCCAAAAATATGACTGGCGCCCGATATGCAGAAACGCATTTTTTCGCCCATGGTTTGCCATTTTTTCGGTTTAGCAGCCGACAAGATTAGGGGTCCATAGTAGAGGTCAGTGCATCAACCAGGAACCTCCTTGTTTTGATGCCTTGATTACTTCTGCAATTTTTGACTTTTTAAAAAAATTCGGACTTAAAAAATTGATTTATTACAGATTCAAATATCAGAATAACCCTAAATTTTTTTCCGTATTCTTACCAACCAATTCCCCCATAGAATATCAGCAGAAGTAGGGTCTGTTGTGTGATTGCTGAATAACGTGATATTTTTGTTTATATTTGATAAGATGTTGCTAAATAGTGGATGCCCAAATTGATTAGATGCTATCCGGGCGATAAAATGACAGTGATTTTCTGGTTACCGAAATTATTATGTTATTTTTAATACGTAAATAATATCTAACAATATTTACGGAAAAAAAAATAAGATTTGAATCCATATTTTGGTAATGTTAATTAAAAATTTCGCCTTTTTAACACATAAAAATACTCAAATGAGTCACTACTAGCGAAAAACTGAAAACAAAATAAAAAATATTTATATCTGTCAAACATCAAAACAGCCCCTAACTTGCGACCATAAACAAAGTGCAAACAAATTTATTGTTGTTTGAATTTACTCATATGATTGAAGGTTTGTATGTTCAGCAGTATTTTTGCTAAATTTACACTTATTTTGTTGTTATGTATGTCGAAATTTTATTACACTGTTAATTAAACCTATATATTATGTATAAGATAAACGAAAAGTAAATTTTCGCCGTTTAAATTGAAATCCACCATAATATTATATTAATATATTCTCTATGTATCTAAAATATAAGCCTAAAGCAGCTTTAACGAACAAGCCATACTTTATTAAATTGTGTTTACTTTATTATTTAAGTTAAGCGATCAGTTAATTGCATGCGTTTTAAATACTCTGAATAATTAATGTGGATTTATCGCTGAAATAAATATTGATTTATAAATTTATTAATAATATATCAAATAAAAACAAATTTAAGCTTTGGTTACTTTTAGTCAATCCGTTTTTTTCAAATAAATAAACACATTTTTATATTGGGAAAATGTAAACGAAATTTCGCGAAAATGTTTACTTGTGATATAATTTTTCTTAAAATATATTTTTCTTGGGAGTTAGGTTGTCTGTGCTTCTTTCACCATATAAACCGCTGTAGCTCTCACAACAACACTAAATTTTGATTACATTTATTACCGGATAAAGCGAATCCTTTTTATATATTGTCTTTAATATATATTTCTGTACGACATCAATTTTTGCAAGAGCATTTGTATACACCACACCCCAGACCCAAATACTATACCTAATTGAAAATTCAAGAAAACTTTTATATACAATAAGCATATTTAAAGTGAAAACTTTCGTATTAAAGTGCAAGTTTTATTTGAAACATGGCAATGCCATGTTATAAATTGATTGTTACACCAAGATACTTTACCTGGGTGACCTCTCGTACTGGATACTTTGTCAGATTTAAAGACAATTCAAAAGTATCCGGCCACAGTTTTGTAATACTTAACCCACTACCCATTTTGTCTTTTACCCCTTCCCATGAATCATTATTAAAAATTAAAACAATGTTATCAGAATACGACCCTATTGAACTATTTATACCTAGACTCAGCAAACTGTTTATGTGTGTTAAAAAGAAGGTAGGCCAATAACTGTACCCTGTGGTACTCCTATCTTTAAATTTACTCAGTGCTTAGAACGTTATTAATTTTCACTTGCTGATGTATATTTGTCATAAAATATTGTATTAAATGCCTTAACTAGGTCGATAAAAACCACAGCAGATTTTTAACAATATTTAGGTGATTATCATTTACACTTGTTAGCTGATACATTACCTCCTCAGTACTGGAACCTTCTACAAAAACATGTTGGGTTTCAGAAAGAATATTTTTCAAAAATGTCACCAACCGCTCCTAAACACACCTTTTAAACACCTTAGAAAAGTTGTTTATGAGACCTATACGTCTATAATTTTTTATTTCTGCTTTTGGACCATTTTCATGAATTAGTGTAAAATAAGGGATGTTTTATAGTATCGAGGCACAATTTTAGTTACAAATAATAATGCATAAGAGGTCCCATTATTTCAATATGTGTTTGTTTTATTAATGCAGAGGAGAATACTTCTAAAACTGGAGAACTTGAGTTTTTTAAAGAAGAAATATGTTTAGTTATTTCATTTTACGTTACAAGTCACAAGAACAAATCTATATTTATAGGCGTGACTGATTCCAAAATATTTTCAATATTTACGAAGCAGTAATTAGAATAATTGCCCATATCAAAATTATTTTCAAAATCGACACATTTTTCGTTTTTAATATTGGTGTTATGTCTTATTTTACTTTTATTTTCAAAGGAAACGTCTTTAATTATTTCAAATAGCTTTTCATGTTGTTTTTATTTTCATTTATTTTACTTATAGGTGAATTTATTTAGATAATTACGGTTTTGTTTGCATTTTTTATCCAAGTCAGGATTGCAACTTTGCAACAATTTTCGGTTCGTTCTGCCCCTGTATTTAATTGACGAGATAATTCCATTTTAAACCATGATTTTCTTTCGAAGTAGTAGATATCTGTTGGACTTCCTTGTCTTTATTTTTTGTTGAATATCACAACGTTTCGGCTAGTAGTTATCTCTAGCCGCTTTCAAGTGAAACTTGGCAACAGGGCCGGTGATACGCAGTAGGGCTCGTAATCTGATTGGCCAGAACCATCTAGCCAACGAATACGCCCTACGTACACATGGAACTAACAGCACTCAAGTCGCAAGCATCAGTTCACCCACAGATTCCTTATTTCCTAGTCGAGCAGCCTTATACTCCTGATACTCGTATTGAGAACTTACACTTTAATTTTCGACTCGCCTGTATGTTTTAAATTAATTTTTTAAATTGCGGCGTTATTTTCTCAAGAAACATGTTAAACATACTGTCAAATTTCACTTTTAGATAAAGGATTCCTGTAATTTTATCTTTACTAAACTATGAGTTCTACTTTTTTAAGCAGGTATTTTCTCATGAAAAAGAAGTTTTTATGAAGAAATACATTTGTTCCTAATATTGATATTAAAAAAATTTCTCATTTGGTCAGACTTTTTCCAGACATAGTGTAAAAATTTATATATATATATATATATATATATATATATATATATATATATATATAATAAACTTCATAGGGCAGTTAAAAATTAATTTTGTTTCAAACGATTTAAGAGAACATAGGACGCTTATAGGAGCTTAAAAAGTCATTTGTTATGCTCTCCATCTTTTTCCATACAAATTATTGTCTTTCGAGAAAGCGCTGATAAAGCTTTCTGGATCATATGGGGAGTAGTTTGTCCAATAGATTGCAAGAAAACGATTTTTAATGCTGTTTGTGTTTTTGTTACACGTATCATTTAAATCCTTACTGCCAACTTAAACCTGTTATAACTTTAGACCTTGTTAATGAATTGAGGGATTTAAAGTCAAATTAGACCAGTTTTTAAGCCAAACTAAGTGAGTTTCATTTAAAACTTTGGGAAAAATAATCTTTCTTCAAATTATACCTCTTGACACATTGGAATAATTGCAATTTCCAAGAGGTAATACCTAAAAAATATTAACATATGTAGAACTATTTAACCCGCATATTGAATTGAACAGCAAAATTGACTTCATTTTTGTGTATGCCGTTACCAAAATTTAAGAAGAATACATTATTTCTTTCCAGAATTTTTTTTTTTTCTGATAATTTTGATGACACGTCCCTGACAACGCAATACCGAACTACATAAGACATTCAAAAAGCGACCCAAGAAGTGATATATGTTTTATTTTGTCACTAGATTTCGGCAGAGGACCTTTAAGATGATAACATTGCGAGTATTGGTAAATTGCAGTCGGAATTCGTAATAACTATGTGATCTACGGAGAAAAATGCAGATGGAATTCACAGAGAGTACCAGTGTTATAGAATAAAATACAATATTTTAAATTATCTTTTGTCGGTTATAAAATATTACCTGTTACTCGCGACTTCAATTTCCATATAAAAAAATTTCCTTTTAAACCCTTCTGATGCAGATTATCGAAAAACGAGAAAATATCAGTATATTTTTTTTCACCTACAATTTTTTTTCTAACGTTTTCGAGATCTCCCACTGATTCTTTTTCTGGTCCATGATCTCCATTTTCGTATTTTTCTATCCTATCTATCATCAGATTGACGCATAGTGTGCCGTGCCCATTTCCGTTTTTATTTTGCTACATGTTCTTTTAGATCTATCAATTTAGTTTGATACCTTATAATTTTCATATTTAGACCCGCTGCTCCATCACTCTCTATGACTTAATCTCTCTATTATACTCTTGGTTAATGGCAACGTCGAGACTAGATGAGTCGTAAAATACATTGGTTGTATACTCTTTTTCTCAGTTTAAATTGAATTATTCTCTTTTTTAGTAATTGACTCTGGTTTGGAAAATAGCCCAGCTAATTTTTTTTTCAATTTCGACGGTTTGATTGAGTTTTCCACTATCTATGATTTGCATATGGTAAGTTGTTGAGCTAAGTTAGTGAGTTTTTGTCCACTGTTTGTACTCTTATCGTTCCAATCCAGCTCTGTGAACATTTCTTTTCATATAGGATTACACAGTTTTTGACTTATTGAATCTCCTTGTCTGATCCCTCTTTTTATCGCTAAATTTGGTTTTACTATCTGCTTCTATCACCATTTATGCCCAGTTATAGATTTCCCTGATTATCTGCGTATATCTATAATATACTCTGATAACAATTAGTGATTTTTTGGCTTTGTCCAGGTTTCGGTACTATCAAAGTCCTTTTCATATTTAATAAATACTAAGTACAAGAACATATTGTATTTGGTGGATTTTTCAATCGCCTGATTCTTTTTGTGAATAATTGGGCCGGTAATAGTCTAAAAATGTTTTGTCATTTTTTTTAAATAATAGAATTATAGTATAAGTATTTCAGCTCTCACGTAAACTCTCTTCTTCTATATATTTGTTCAATGGTAGTTTCAATACTTCCTTAATAAATTCCGTCAGCGCTCTAGCTGAGTTTTGATGCTTTGTTTCTTCTTGCGTTATATCAAGCATTTCTTCTGAATTTACTTCTACTATTTTGCTATTGCTATTTTTTTTTGTTCATCTATAATAATTTTCAATAAAGTTCAATGTTGCCTGTCGATCTCGTTTTACCTGGCACCTCCACCATATGTCTCGTTGTGGTATTGGGTTGCGATTGGTCGCATTCTGGTTTTTAGATTACGACTATTAAAGGATCCTTGAACTAAGGGGTGTTTGAATAATAAAATAAGTAATTAATTTTGTAACTACCGGAAATGAATTTAAAAGAAAACAAGAATAAGTTGAATTAAAGGATAACACCTTAGCCGAAACATTAGAGCAATTTACATTAAATGAAATGTAGAAATTAAAGATATATACCTACATAATTGTCGGAAAGAGCTTCTCGATTTGGGGGGCTACTGTTTAGACTTAAGAAGTCATCGATAATGGTAACTCAACTAGACTAATACTCAATTATTTTCACATCAATCACCTTATATAACTTTGTATAGTCATCAAATGCAAACTATAGAGTTAACTATTATACATAATGGAGGATAATTAAGGTTTTATTTAATAAATTATTTACTTCAATTATTTTTGCTCGTGACATTTCACAGGTGGAAAAAAAGTTTATTTTTACCAACAGAAAATTTGTGGTCTGTTTATATATCATATGATCATCTTTATTTTTTTCAGGTAGCAATTACTGTGGCTGTTCCGGTTCTATGGGCGTATCTCATCCAGAAACTCTCACCATCACTTTAACGGCTGATCGAGGCCTAGGCTACGGATTGACAGTTTCAGTGGGTGAACATACTGAAAATCGATCAGCTGACATCTTGATCACAAGGATCGCGTCTGATTCTCCAGCGTACAGGTAAGAAATATTAAAATTTAGGAATAAACTGCGGCGCGTGAAAAATTACTGTTAGCACTTTTGGTAACAAATCCAATAATTTATAGAAGTTTATTTACATTTCTTTTGATGCGTAAAGTGCTGTATATACGATTCTGTCAAATTAATACGTTAAAATCGACGAGCTGTTCTTAAGAAAAAGGAAACCGACGTACCAAGTGTTGAAATAATTGTGTTGCTTGTTGATATAAGAGTTATTTTTGAAATTTTAATAATAGTCTTTACCAGTACCTGGTATTATTGATTTCTCAAAGTAAAAATTTATTAACATTAATTGCGCCATTTTATTCACTACAATTAGGTTTGATCTTGTAGGAAAAAAATTCAAAATTAATTTAGATTTTTTTTGTAGTGCTATAATCTTTTTGTCGCCTACATTACTTCCCTTTAGTTAGTAAATTTTCAATACGATAAGAAACAGTTTAAGATGACGGCGTGTTTTTTTCAACCATGCGTTAGTGTTACAAAAAAGAAGTTAAGTGTCTTTGTATTTAATATACAAATCTCTAGGGCAGACATTATTCATAGATAAAATGTTGTGCATATATTCTCTATTAATAAAACAACGCATAAATTCATTGTCTCGCCAATTTTACTTTTTCTCGAAAAAACCTAAAACATGTCAATTTTAGTTTATAAAATCACTACTTAAAATACAACCTTAATGTTAAGGGTAAATCTTAAAAGAGTTTGGTGGCGGTGATAATTATTTAACCAAGAGTAGTTGGAATTTACATTGTACATAGTTTAAGTTAATGCCTTTCGAGTAGTGACGATATTGACAAATTTTTCAACATGAACTCCCTATATATTTTTCCATTTTCTGGTACTGCATGATAAGGTAATTACAGATGACTATCTTATTTAAGGCCTAAGCTTAATAGTTTCGGGAATATGTATATTTTAATAATCGTAGCTAGTAACTGACATAATCTAGTTTATTATAATGAGAACGAGTAATTATTAAAATAGTTGCTTACTATTTAATTAATACTTTCTTGTGTCCTATGATAAGAAAAAGGAAGTTATGTTGTTGTTGTTTTTGTTCAAATACAAATAGATCATTTTTTTTTATTTGGTAATACGAATAAGAGCATCAGTTGTTTATAGAATCTGTAAGTATTTATTGGAACAGTTTTTCGCTAATTTGTACATTCTTTCATTCTCTAAATATTTTATTATAAATACCCCAAAGTTTTCTCTTACCCAAAAAATTGAAATTCCAATGAAAACTAGGTTTGATAACCGGGTATGGGCTCAGAAAAAGGTATCCACGCTATTTAACAATAAATACCCAGACCTACGCATAAATCGATCAACGCTTGATAAAATTGAAAGTAAGTTTCAAGAATCTGGCTCTGTTATACACTGTAAAAAAACTTCACATTAATTTTAATGTAATATGCTTGAAGCAAATTTCATAAACCGTTCATTAAATGCATTTAATTTTAATGCATTAAGTTTAATAATTTTTACAATAAATCTAATATAATTGTACATTAAATTAGGTACATTTTCAGTTACTTTATGGAAATTTGAGGTAACATTCAATTAAATTTAATGTACAAAGATTTAATTAATTTCAAAGTGCATATAACTTACTCACGATTTAAGGTACAAAATCATCAAATTTAATTAAGGAACGGGTATTAAACTTAAGGTTATTTTTGACAGTGTAGATTTTCCATAAAGTGGGCGCCAAGGGGACAAAAGTGTGTTCTTGTCCCTGGAAGAAAATTTAAATCAGAGTATCAGGTTAGTTCAGGTTGTCAACTGCGATATATATGCATGCTTTGTGGATTACCAGAAGGCATTCGATAGGGTAAAACACGACGAGCTTATATCAATACTTGAAGAGATCAGCATAGATGATAAAGATCTGAGAATAATTAAAAATATTTACTACAACCAAACTGCTAACATAAGAGTAGACAACCAGTTGACAGAAGCAATCTCAAGAGAACGCGGAGTACGGCAAGGATGTATACTGTCCCCGATGCTATTTAATGTTTATTCTGAGCATATCTTCAAACTAGCCTTGGAAGAATGTGATGAGGGAATACTAATCAACGGTGAACGTCTGAACAACATCAGATACGCAGACGACACAGTGGTATTCGCAGACAGTCTGGAGGGATTGGAAATGTTGATGACAAGCATAACTGAAGTAAGTAAGCACTATGGGTTAGATTTAAATACAAAGAAGACAAAATATATGGTCATCAGCAAACGCCCAATCCTAAACACACAACTGACCATCAACCAACAAACAATTGAAAGGGTTGAAAGCTATACATACCTTGGCACCAATATAAACAGTCAATGGGATCACTCATTGGAAATAAAACAACGTATAGCAAAAGCCAAAGCAGCGTTTACAAAAATGAGCACCGTCTTCAAAGGCCGTGATCTGCCGCTGAAAACCAAGGTCTTCATACTACAGTGCTATGTTTTTCCAGTTCTGCTCTACGAAACAGAGGCTTGGACGCTCTCTGAAGCGTCCATTAAAAAACTTGAAGCGTTCGAGATGTGGTGCTATAGGCGCATCTTAAGAATCTCCTGGGTCGACCGAGTCACAAATAATGAAGTCCTGCGCAGAATGGGAAAGGAGTGCGAAGTGATCAAAACAATTAAAAAACGCAAATTGGAATACTTAGGACATATTATGAGAAATGAACAGCGATATAACCTCCTCCAATTAATTCTGCAAGGGAAGGTGTACGGCAAGAGGGGGCCAGGACGAAGACGAATCTCTTGGCTCCAAAACTTAAGAAAATGGTTCAACATGAGCACGACTGGGCTGTTTCACGCAGCTGCCAACAAAGTAAGAATAGCCATGCTAGTCGCCAACATTCGGAACGAAGAGGCACCGCAAGAAGAAGAATCAGGTTAGTAGAATTTATGATGTTGTTTAAACTAGACAAGTGGTATCATTCAAGTTGCATTTGATACGGAAGTTCTCTGCTGATAATCCAGATAGAAGGATACAATTCTGAAAAATAATAAAGGATAGACGCAATAATGGTCCACTGTTTGTAAAACATTATTTTCGCAGACAAATCTACATTTACTCTAACTGGAGCGGTTAACTGATATTATCGATGTTGGGAGAAAGAAAATCCTATATGGGTGAAAGAATACCATTTATATAATACGTGTATTTTATTCTGACTGCTATATTTTTAAAATTTACTACCTTTTTTATGTTTAATTATTTAAAGGACAATACTAACTCAGTTTTTAAAGTCTTTTATTTTTTCATACACCGGTGCCTATAGCAGGTTTTATACATATCTATATTTTTCGATACCATTGGAATTGCAACCCCTACTGTTTTAATACGCTAGCCGCCACTGAGGTGTTCCATTTAAAATAAGCAAGAAAACATAAACTTCCAGTATAACTGTAAGCACTACCATCTTCAAATTATTTTAGCCGAGTTGCCCCCATTAACTTTGGTTAATTACCAAATTTTAAAAATTTTCTAATGTCGTGGTACACATAGTATACATATATTCATATGCGCATACGATAGCAATAACAGAAAAAAAATACAGCATATTAGATGACATAAAATTACTCATGTTTTGGGAATTAAACTTTAAACTGTAGAGAAAAGAAAATTGTATGGAGTGAATGAATGAACAAAAGGTGGTGATACTTGATCATCGATGTCTAGGCCTCGCTTGGTCGTTGACATCCTACCATATCAACAGGTCATTCGAGACCGATCGTTTCTGCGAATTCAAGCAGCCTCGTTTATTGAACATATCTAACGTCTTCCGGTGACAAAATTGAATATCCAAAATATCTTTACTCAGTCCATTGAATACTGAACACTCTGTGAGGATATGCTCAACAGTTTCATACTCCTCCAGACACCATCTGCACATTAAGTCATTCACAACACCAATCTTATGAAGATCACCCCTCAGGCGACAATGTCTTATCAACATATTCATTTCAATTTGTAGCTCTTTTTTTCCTAATGAGTGAAGCTTCCTAGTAAACCGTGGTCTAGATCCAGTTATATGTTCCTTGGCATACCTCTTTCCAAGAGCTCGTCTCCATGATTCAATAAATTTACTTGGACATTTGGTACAGGTAGAATTTGTTGGAGTCCATATGGTTCAATCTTTGCCAGATAGTTTGTTTTCCTTGTCTGACTATTCAGTGAATCCTTGCACTCAAACACCAGTCGCAAAGTTAGGACACTATACTTCAGTGCCATTATTGCAGTCCTACTGTCTAAGCTTATATTTATTATTCTATTCCTATTTATGTCCCTCTCGCGTACAATAGCATAAATGTACGCTATAATGATCGTCGCACGTTGTCCGAAAGAGTAGAACTTTCTGACTCTCGTGCTCCTACCAAACACTCTAACTCTTTAATCTTGGCTAGATCCATCTGTAAGCCACAAGAATCCATTTTCCAGAAGATTTTGCTTCTCCTCCCAGTCACTTCTACTTGGCAAAAATGTCTCAAAATTAAAATGAATAAAACTCAAAGAAACGTGAAGTGTGTGGGAAACCTTGCAGTTAGGTTAAAACAAGAAGTACTGACAATCTTCACATCCTAAGGTGGGATTAGCTGACTAATAATTTATTTAACCTCATAGCATCGTAATTAAACTCACTTCGTTTGTGCCAAAATGTCATGTTCCCATAGTTTTTAAGGAGCAACCAACAATCGATTTTACGACAAAATTTTTAGGTGTGGTTCACTTCAGTGGTCAGGCCGTTTCACATCTGATCACTAAAGTGGTGGGTTTTTTTTTCGGATCACACTGTAGATTAAATTTTAAACAATATTTTTTTGTAATTCAGTAATTAGTAAACGTAACTTTATGGTACCATACTTTCATTGAAACGATTGACTTGCTGTTATGACCAATCTTTTGGAAAACTAAAGGGGAGAATGCTAAAATTTCACATTTGTGTCTTAAACAAATTGAGACAGAAATTAATTTAAAAAATACAAAGTTTAAATATAAACCGATTTAAAGGTTATAGTAAATATTAAACTGACAAATTAAATACAAAATTTTGAAAAGAACTGGAATAAAGATGAATGAAACATATAATTAATACACAATCAAACCGTACAGGACTACGAGAACAAATCTGTTAAAAATCCATCTCAGAGAACTCCATACCATTGCATGTCTCATAACGAAATAAAATTGTCTTGGCCGGTTCATTCACCCAAAGTCACACTCCTAAAATTGGGCAACAATTGTGAATTACTTCAAAGGCCTATAATTTTGGAATGAGATATTATATGACTTATTTAATTGCATTTTTAAAAACCTATTCAAGGGTAGCCAATTGGATCAAATAAATAAAGAAGATAAAAAGAAATTTTTAACTGTTTTTTTAAATCTCAGAAATTAGTTAACATAACTTACTCGACCCGTAATAATTTCACTGTATATATGTTAAGTGAGCGCTATTATAACGGATTTTTTAAATTTGCCGTCGGAAAATTAAATTGGGTGGACATTTAAAAAGCCTTTTTGGAGGTTTATAAGACTAAATAAAAAATGTAATATAAAATATTTATTTTTTTTGTACACTCGATGGGGTTATCGAAAAAGAATTTTTTCTTCATCTTTACTTTTCAAATAGGTTGTGGTACTACAATTTTTTTCCAATTTCGCATCAGGCAGTGGTGACTTAATTTTTCCCACCAACATTTTTTAAAATTATTTATACTTTAAACTTTTTGATAGGTTTTCTTCCTCCATATTAATAATTTGAACGTCTGGTACTAGAGTAATAGTTCAGCTCTACTTTTTAAACAGGTAAAAGTATCCTATTTTTTTTTTTTAATTTCGCCACAGGCAGTGCTGGCTTAATTTTTCCCAAAAAAAGATTTTTTTAAATTATTTTTACTTTAAACTTTTTGATAGTTTTTCTTTCTCCATATTAATAATTTGAACATATGACACTACCGCAGTAACGTAAAACGTGCCGATTTTCTATAGTAGATAACATAGAATTGTGTATAC
Organism: Diaprepes abbreviatus; assembly: GCA_034092305.1. Lineage (NCBI taxonomy): Eukaryota > Metazoa > Arthropoda > Insecta > Coleoptera > Curculionidae > Diaprepes > Diaprepes abbreviatus. Next base: position 18,531,241 of record JASJET010000103.1, read on the forward strand.
CCTGTATTGATACTTACTTACTTACTTACTCCGTGGCGTTATAACCCTGGGTGGGTTTTAGCCGACTTTACGACATGCCTCCATTCATTTCGATCTCTCGCAACCTCCATCCAGTGTTCGATGCCCATAGTTTTGAGATCTTTTGTTATATTATCTCTCCACCGAAGTCAGGATCATCCCAGTGGCCCTCTCCCAGTCGGTGCTTCCTCCCAAGCTACTCTTATTATTCTGTCGTCAGGAAGCCTTCCGATATTTCCTGCCCACTGGAGTCTTCTGGCCTTTATTTCTTTTACTACATCTATATCTGGGAATAGTTCTTCTAGTTTCTTGTTAGTTCTTGTCCTGTTGTTTCATCTATCGTTGGTCCCGAGATTTTCTTCAAGATTTTTCTTTCAAAGACTCGTAGTCTCTCTTCGTTCACTACCGTTAGCGTCCATGTTTCGGAATCATATATAACTATCGATCTTATAACTATTTTGTATAGGTCCATCTTTGTTCGTCTTTTAAGGTGTTTCGATTTCATTGTTTATTTCCTGTGATCCGTTGTTATCTTCGCGTATTGTTGTTCCTAGGTATTTAAATTCTTTGACTCGTTCAAAGTTATATTCATCGATGGTGATGTTTTGACCTATTCTGTCTCTGTTTCGGCCATTCCGACTCATGAACATGTATTTTGTCTTCGTTGATTTGAAGTCCCATCTTCTTTGCTTCCCTTTCGAACCGTATTAGAGTTTCTTTCATTTTTATTCTACTACTATCAATCATATCGACATCATCTGCAAATGCCAATAGTAGATTTGGTCCATCTTGATGAAATATAGATGTCGGTGCTTCAATTTTCAAATTTCTGATTATATATTCCAGCGCTATGTTAAAAAGTTGTGGTGAGAGCGCATCTCCTTGCTTAAGTTGTTTATTTCAAACATTTCAGAGTAGTATTATCCCACTTTTACTTTGTACTTCAGCCCCTCCATACACGTCCTTATTAGGCTGACCAGTTTTGTGGGAAAGCCAAGCTCCTGCGTTGCTGTCCATAGCCTCGTTCTACAAACTCTATCAAATGCCTGTTTATACGCCACGGCGAAAAGAATCTTTTTTATGTTTCTTGAATCAGGCTTCTACCTATAGATTCTTTTTAGGTAGCATGAGAGTATCTTATTTAGAAACTGGTATTTGTGCTTTTAAGCACGATTTTTATAAAGAAGAATTCCAAGTGGGTGATTAGAACCCAACACCTAAGTCGAACGCTTTACTCACTGAGCCACTTACACCATCAGTGAAAAGACAAAGATCTAACGGGCCTCTTATGTGAGAGAGAAACATGGAACTTTGGATTAATATTTCTTATGTGCAGCTATAACGCAATTTGTACCTGGCTCTAAATGTTGTTAATAAATCAAATAAAGAAGACACTTGTTACTAAATGAGAAGTGACCAGCTTTTTTTTAGAAAATCAGAACATCAGTAAAAAATAAAGGAATCTACTACCGTATTTAAATGATTGTATATAGGTATTATCCTTTCAGGCGGGGAAAAGTAAAGAATATATATACAAACAATTTATTTCCTGCAAATACCACTCTGGTGCTCTTTCTATATGCTTTTCGACCACCTTATGGTCTCGTCAGTGGAGGTCTCGGTTCAATACAGCTCCATTAACGAAACCATAAGTTGGTCGAAATACGTATGGAGAGAAGAGCAGAGTGGTATTTGCAGAAAATAAACTTTTTGTATATATTCTTTCCTATTCTTGACCTGAAAGGATAATACATATAAACAACGATTTAAATACGGCAGTAGATTTCTTTATTTCTTACTGAAATTTTGATTTTTTATCAAATTTCGCACTACTCTGATGATTCGTCGACTGGCGACATTTTTCATTCTGACATCAAAGTCGGTAGATGGCAGGTTTTTAACATCGTACCGACATACCTTGGAATTTATATTTTACATAGCATTTGTTTCCTGGGAATGTTGCTCTCAGTTCGATACAGCTCCATTGACGAGACCACAAGGTGGTCGAAACGCGTATGGACAGAGGACCAGAGTGGTATTTGCAGAAAATAAACCATTTGTATATATTCTTTCCTTTTCTCTGCCTGCAAAGATAATACATATAAACTTCGATCATGCTCTAGATTTAAACAACAATAGTTTTGTTTGAAGGCTGTTTATGGTCGGTGGGGGAGACGCTTTTTTGATGTTTGACAGACAGTTTAATTGCTTGTCGTGACTTTTTTCGATGTTTTAAGTGTTAGAAATTACTATAAATGCGAAGTTTACAATTAATATTAACAAGAAGAGGATTTAAAAACTTATTTTTATTGGTAAATATTGCTTACATATTGAAAATAACAATAATAATAATTTAGGCAACCATATATTCATATCAGAATTGACGTACCGATTATCATATGATCCTCATTTAAATAATGCAGTTGGAAAAGGATAGCATAAAATCACTATGTGTGTACCAAGAAATTAAATACCTACTGTTTATCAACACTTTTTCAAATATAAATAAAAACATTATTACGTTCAAACAACCGCGCCCTAGTTCTGACGTTTTGCTTATTCTACAGGGGTATGTTCGAAGGATATAAACAACCATTTAAATACGGTAATAGATTTCTTTATATCTTACTGAAATTTTAATTTTTTTTTAAATTTGGCACTACTCCTGTGATTCATAGATGTCGTTCGACTGACGACATTTTTCAGTACAACATCGAAGTCGGTAGATGGCAGATTTTTGACATCCTGCCGACACATTTTGGAATTTATATCTCATATAGCATTTGTTTCCTGCGAATGTTTCTCTCTGTTCGATACAGCTCCACTGATGAAACCATAAGGTGGTCAAAACGCGTATGGAGATAGGACTAAAGTGGTATATGCAGGAAATAAACCGTTTGTATATATTATTTCCTTTTGTCTGCCTAAAAGGATAATATATGTAAAGAACCATAAGGTTTGAAAATCATGGTCCTTGGGTTTAGATCGTGTTACATTGGAATTGTTATCCGACGTTTCGCCTACGAGTGAACAATGTACTCCACGAGATTAGAACACTGAATTCAGTGTTTTAATCTCGTGGAGTAAAGATCCCTGAAGATGCCTCGTGCAGTCGTAGGCGAAACGTCGGATAACAATTCCAATTTGACACGGTCTAAACCAAAGAACCATGATTTTCAACTTGACCAAAGCCGTGAAATCTTTCGTTCTTTTTTAACCATATGGTTTTTGTTGTTTAGTTTGTACTTGGCAGTTCCAAAAAGGGAATATTTTATTTAAAATTTAGTTTTATTTATTTATTATGTAATCACCGAGGTATCTACATAATATTTATTTCTACGTTGGTGTGTGTTTTTGTTTTGCAACTAAAGGAATTTTATTTGCCGCCATGACGACCCAATTTAGTTTTTTAAATATCTCTTTTAGTGACTTCTCTTTAAAAAAAAAGTTTAGAGTAAAAAAATCAGTACGGCCATAGTCTGATTTAAAAAGTGAAAAGCAAAATGGACGCTGAGAAACGTTTCGCTATTTCAAATGTAATAAAAATATATTGATTTGATAAAAATAGGTGTTGGTAAAACATAAACTGGTTTGTTTTATATGTATGTTATTTGAAGATGATAAAACTTCGTCGAAAAAAAGGAACAGATTATCTTTTTTATAATAATAATAATAAATCGTCTTCATTTAATACCCATATACATATAAATAATATTTACATATACATATGCAGAACAAAACACCAATGGGGATCTATAGCCATGGGTTTTTTACACTTAATCATTCCCGTCTCATAAATGGCTTAATTATATAGTAACAGAGCTTATAGATCTAACTATTACAAATTATCCCAATTTCAGCATCCTAAACAAACCCTTAGCAACACAAACTAAACCCCTTGTAAACTTAACAAATGAGTCTTATGTTGTGGCATGATCAGCTGATTTATATGTCGCAAGTCAACGTCGTGTATAGTTTTGGAAAATACCGGCTATTTATTGAAATAAATTGGGCCATTGGAATTCAATAACTATCAAAAAAAGAGATAATGCAATTTTACAGTATATGACATACTGGTAATTAACTATTCATTTGCCCCACCTGAAATGTGATCATATTTTCTCAACCTGCGAAATTTAAATCCCTGAACTTTAAATACAGGTCATTTTGAAAATTTTGTTGAGAACTCTCCGATCAAAACAAAAGATCTTGTGTCTTGCTAGACTTAATTTTTAAGATGTACTCCCTGGAATACTTAGAAATAGATTTAAGATCCTTGTTAAGAGAAGCTGTATCTTTCTCAAGTTTAGTAGGGTCAAAACCATAGAATAGTTGCTAATCATCAGCGTATTTTACGTGTGCAATTGTCAGCGAATGTATATATTAATAAAATTTTATAAAAAAATTAAACTTACTTCTAAAAAAGCGCTAAAAAGCGAAAAAAATAATATAAATTTTTATATGAAAATGGAATTTTTAAAGTTGGCTCCAAATTAGTAAATGACAAAATGTGATTCACATGAAAATTTTGAGAAATATTTTATTTCGAAGTAATTACTTTCTTACCCTTGCATGTATATATCTCATGTTAGTAGTTATTTGTTATATAATTTGGCGCCGACTTCAAAAATTAAAATTTAATTTATATATATATATATATATATATATATATATATATATATATATATATATATATATATATATATATATATATATATATGTATATATATATATATATATATATATATATATATATATCTAAATGAAATTTTTAGCTCACATGCATGCATTTCAGCTGTAAAGATAATTTGGATTTTTTGTTCATTTTTTGTAAATTACACTACTGTTGCAAAAAGGGACTCAACGCAACCTACATAAAACTTCTTAGTTTTGATAAGGCTTCATCCCATTTTGTTTAAAGTAGCGCCATATTAAATGTGTGTTTTTCTACAAAATCCAAATAGGGCTATTAAAATTTGGTCACGTGTTTTTGGTATTTGTTTTTGAGTCTGTATAAGATAACTTCAGATAATAACTATTTCTGAAAACGTAGTTTGTGTCTAAAAGTAATACACATTATAATTAAGACAAAGAAGTGTCATCAGTAACGTCTGCTTTAGGTAGAAAATACATTTTTGTTTAACTTTTTTTTTATATTATAATTTTTTTATTAGAAAATTTGAGTCGTTTCAATTAAACTATTTTTCTAATATTAATGTATATTACTTTTAGACACAAACTATGTTTATAAAAATAGCTATTTTATGAAGTTACTTTATACAGAATCAAAAACAAATAAACTTTGTATCACATGTGACCAAATTTTAAGAGCCTTGGTTGGATTTTGTGGAAACACACATTTAATATGGCGCTACTTTAAACAAAATTTGTTTGGAATGAAGCAATGTCAAAACTAAGAAGTTTTATGTAGATTTCGTTGAGTTCCGTTTTGCAACAGTGGTGCAATTTACAAAAGATGGGCCAAAAATCTAAATTATCCTATACAGCTGAAATTTTGCATATAAACTAAAAATTACATTTAGAAAAACTTTTTCTAATAACTTTTTTCTATCTTTTGGGATATAACCTATATATATATATATATATATATATATATATATATATATATATATATATATATATATATATATATATATATATTGTTATTTTTAGCTCTTTTACAAAAATTTTTTTGTTTGTATATATATATATATATATATATATATATATATATATATATATATATATATGAAGTAAAATGCGAACAGTAAATGCAAACTTCTCTCCATCATATCCTTTTTGTGTTAGAGGTTGCACAGTTAGAATAAATTGTTATAAAACGCAATTTATCCTATTCCACCACCATCGAGATGATGGCCTACCTGTACCACCATACCGAGAAGAAAGTCAAAACTTACCCTCCCCGCCACAGTGATACGGCAGAGATACATATGTATCTCTGCCGTATCACTGTGGCGGGGAGGGTAAGTTTTGACTTTCTTCTCGGTATGGTGGTACAGGTAGGCCATCATCTCGATGGTGGTGGAATAGGATAAATTGCGTTTTATAACAATTTATTCTAACTGTGCAACCTCTAACACAAAAAGGATATGATGGAGAGAAGTTTGCATTTACTGTTCGCATTTTACTTCATTCATACGCGGAGCTGCATATAGTTGTACGTTTGCTGAATGTGATTTCAGTACTACAACGGCATAATGTGGATATATCCACTGCTATTGCATCTCACACGGAGGAATCCGTGAAATCCGCATAAACATATATATATATATATATATATATATATATATATATATATATATATATATATATATATATATATATATATATATATATATATATATATATTGTTATTTTTAGCTCTTTTACAAAAATTTTTTCGATTTTTTGTTTTGAATTGAGTCGAGTTTCTAAGGTCGTGAAAAAATACCCATTTTATTCAAAGTTGTAGACCATACTAAATTCAACAACAAACAATTCGTAGATTCTAAGAATTCTCGAAATAGCAGTTTTGAATGAAATTGTCCCAAACAAATATTTAGTTATCTATACTATATCCACTATTTTGAATCTTAAGAAAGTAAGTTGAAATTCGTAACCAAGGTTCCCAAAATCTTCCAATACTGTTACTGAAAGAACTTGAAACATGTAAATTTTTTTATCTAACATATTTTATCCGACATACAGAGTTTGAATAAATAATTTAAGTTTTATAATATAGGCCTCAAGAAGCTTCCAACATCATTTTGGACAAAATCTGAAAAATGTAAAACTTTTAGTCCCCTATATCAAATTGTAAAAAATTAACTTGAAATCCATAACCTATGATTCCAAAAACCCCCCAATACCAATTTTGAAAAAATGTGAATAAGGTAAAATTTTCAAGCCACCCTATTGGATCCGTCATATTGAAATTCAAAAACATAATTTTAAACTCATAATCTAATCTTAGTCTACACCCTCGAAAACCTCCAATACCAATTTTGGATGTTACCAGAAAATATAATTAGCATACTGCATCTGCCATATTGAGATGTAAAAAAAAATTCCAATTTTGAACAAAACCGAGAGATGTTAAATAAAAAAGTCCACCTTATTGAATTTTTTAAAAATAATTTTAAAGAAAATAGGACAAAATTAATTTTTTTATCCGCGATATTATTAGGGCCATCTTAAATTTTACTAAACCAATATCGGCCAAAATAATTAGAGGACCACTGCAGCAACTTCCTGAACATATTGCAAAAAAAAATTCATTGAAATCAGTGCCGCCATTCCGGAGTAAAAATACATAGCGGTCAAATTCGGAACCTCCTTCTTTAAAAACTCTGTTAAAAAATAAACACTATACTTCCCGCAGCCGAAAGACTGTCACCCATGCACACTCTTTGGTCTGTAACGGAAAGAAATGTACCAAAAAGACACTTAAACTTCATCAGACAATGCCTATTGTAACTTTGTACAAAGGAGTTGGTGGTCAAGTACATCAAACGACTTAACATATCTAAGATACACCTGAGTAGTGTTTTTAACTTTTCTATTTTTGGAGAGATAAACACAAACCACAGTTATATTCTTCTTACCATTACTATAGGTAAGGAAATTGTGTGAATTGTTGTTTTATCCAGATCCTGTATTTTGTTCCACGTATCCAAACAGTCGCGACCGTTACTAATCTCTAGTATGTTTTAGAGTTTATGGAAGGCATGTGCCTGCAAAATTTCACTACAGAATATTAAAAATTTACGAAATTATGCAGCTGTGATATACGGATGGACAGACAGAAGGACAGATAGGACAAAACTATAAAGTTTTCTATAAAATTTCCTACGGAATCTTAAAGAAGAGTACCTTCCTTATATAAAATTACCCATTGTTTTCGAATTTTGAACTAAATTCACAAAAAATTCAAAATAAAAATGTTATCATACAGAACACTCCCCAACTCAACCACATTACCTCTTACGGATCATTAATTCGTGTCATATTAAAACAACAAAATTTTAATAAGTGCACAAAATTTCATTAAAATTAAATTTCGTTGATTGCTACACTGTTAAAAATAATCTTAAATTTAATACAAATTTAATGTCCATTCTACATTAGATTTAATGATTTTGTTCCTAAAATCGTGAATAATTTCCATTTACTTTAAATCTAAAGCAATTTATTCAAATATCAGTTCATTTGTACATTAAATTTGATGAAATTTTATTTTAAACTTCAATAAAGTATCTGAAAACATATTTCAACTTTCTGTACATCAAAATTAATTCACATATATCTTAACATTAAACGAATTTACATTAACATTCATAATACATTGCATGAGATTGCGGGACATGGCGCAACTTGTATTGAATTTTTTATTTGGTATGATATAAGTTGCCTAAAAGATTCAATTCAGTTCTTATGATGAGGTTTACATATCTGCCGGTACTGACGGAAACCAATGAGTTCGAAATCGGTCTACAGATGACGGTACACTACCTATGGGAAAAATTTCCACCTTTTCCTGGTTAAGGAATTTGTTTACCTCATATTAATATTGGTGCATTAAATATGTGATAACATGTCTTAAATTCAATGAACACTGGCTATATATTTAATATGCATAGTCATCTTAAAGAGTATTGATCAAAACTTTAAATTTAATGTATGATTACAATAGATTTAATGGAATAAATTAATTTAAATGAATATCAGTTTTTAAATTTAATACATTACATTAAACATATTTAATACATGTTTACGAAATTTACTTTCAGCGCATTTACCTTAAATTTAATTCATTTCCATTTTACAGTATATGTACCATACACTGTAGAAAAACTTAATTTTGTGGTAATATGCAGGAAGCAAATTTCTTTTATTAAATGCATTTAATGTTAATACATTAAATTTACTAAATTTCACATTAAATCTAATATAATTATACATTAAATTTGGTATGTTTCCAGTTACTTTATTGAAATTTAAGGTAGCATTCAATTAAATTTAATGTATAAAACTTTAATTTCAAAGTTCATGTAACTTATTCACGATTTAAGGTAGAAAATCACAGATTGAAGTAATGAAGGTACATTAAATTTAAGGTTATTTTTAACAGTGTAAAATAAAAACCTTTTTTTGTCTTTGGAATGGCCATAGCTTCTTTAAAATGCGTTTTCAAAACTTTGTTTACTGAAAGAAAGTTTGTTCTAACCGGAAAGTTTGTTAAGGTATTTTATAAAATTGAGAAAATAATCGAGTGTTAAAATCTAATATACTTATTGAAACTAGTTGCCAAGTCATTATCTATTCCGTTGTTATAAATTTTATTTTGTGGCAAGAAATTATTCAATAGTTGCAGCAATATTAAATCAACTACCAAAATATTGATACTTCTATTAAAATATCAGGTGTTTCTCTTGACGTTCACCTAGGGAATACAACAACTTCATGTTAACAATTTAGAATAACATGAAGTACTATGTGACAAGGAACGACAGTTAAAATAATAACGGTGAGAAAACGGGTAAACATTATCCTCTCGAGAGCTATTTGAATTTTGTAGTTTTGCGTTTAGTGCTACAACATCAAATTAAGTACATTTGAGGCTCTTGAGCATTGCTAGACTCCATTTTGTGAAACAGAGTTTGTATTTAAATTTATTTTTGCGTCTCAAACGGAGACAAAATCCTTTTGTAAGATGTATCTTTATGTTTATCGTGGGACCGTTGTGACTTTATTACATACATGAACGAAGATTTTTATTAACTGTTTAAGAGGAGTCTGGTTTTGTTGTAAAAAATATATTAAATTTTCTTATTTTAGAAGATAGTTGCAAATGTAACACTGTTTTTGTAATTCATTTGATTTTATTAATTAAAGACTTCGACATAAACTTGTTTAACAATGTACTGTCTATTGTTCCAGTGTGGCGTACAAAATATTTATAGTTTTAATTATACAGGGTGCGGTATTTGAACGGAATATCTCTGTTGGATCACATTTTTTCGAAAAATGTTTTATACAAAAATTATATGGTGGCAGGAGAGCTAACTACCGGTGGCCTTGAAAATGCTCTTTATCTTTCCTTCAAGGTCATTCAAAGGTCAACTTCAGAATTTTAAATGAGATCTCCCAATTGTGACCCTGAAAATGAAAAATGCGGGAAATTTTATCAGTGGATATGGTCTTCACTTCAAGGTGAAGGTCAAATATCAAGGTCATTTCGAGATCGAAACAAAAAGATCGCAGTATTTTGTGAGATGTTTCGTATACAAGTTGTTGGGTGATATGGAAGCTAAGCGGCAGTGATCTTGAAAATAACCTCGACCTTATCCTTCAAGGTGATTAAAAACTCAGTTTCAAAATTTGAAACGGAAACCCGGAAAAATTTGAAACAGGAATAGAAAAACCGATCAATTTCACAGTAATTTTATCATCGAATATTGCCTTGACCTCAAGGTTAAGGTCTAATATCAGGATCATTCTAAGGTCGAACAGAGAACTTCACTGTCATTATTTTATAAAATGTTTCATACTAAAGTTGTAAGATCGCAAAGTTGCAATAACATTACTTTGACCTCGATCTTCGAGGCTATTTGAAGAAATTCATTCATTCAGAACTGTTAGCAAAAACTGTACTTAGTATGACTATGTACACGATTAACTACTTTTAGCACTACCCAGGAACAACGACGTGGACGTAATTGTTTTTGTTTTCCTCGGGGTGCTTGTTTTTGGTAAGATTCCTCTCACCGTCGGGGTGCTTGTTTTCGGCGAGTCACATCACCTTTCACCATCGGGGTGCTTATTTTCGGTGAGTCCCTTCACCTCTTACCATCGGGGTGCTTGTTTTCTATGAATCCCTTCGCCCCTCATCATTTTGTGTGCTCAAAATGATTACTTTCAACTTCAATACAATTATTGACCCACACTTCAAAAGATTGCACACTACGGTGAAGAATTTGAGGGATTATTTTGGCACAAGCGTCTCTGATTCGCTGCTTCGTGTTTTCACGAGATGTTGGGCACATATTTATAAACTTTGCTCTTCAAATAACCCCATAGACTAAAAATATAAAGACGTAAGATCTGATGATCTTGCGGGCCAATTTATTGAACCTCCTTTACCAATTCATCGTCCGTTGAATTCGAGATACAACACTTGACGAGCTAATTGTGTTGAAATCACATTTGTTGCCTAACATGTAAGGGTACATCTTCAAGCAGAAGTGGAAGTTGATTTTACTTAAAAAAAGTTTATCTTTGAAGTTTTCTTTAACATTTATTACCCCTTAAAAACATCAGAAATCTTTATAATTTTTTTTACCTTCGATTTGCAAATTGAACATGATTATTTGATCTTGCCCTTGAGGTCGTGGACGTATCTGATTATGAAATTACTGTGAAATTGATCAATTTTCAGGGGGTTAAATTGAGTGTTTCTTTTTCAAATTTAGAAATTGAGCTTCTAATAACCTTGAATGCCAGCGTCAAGGTTATTTTCAAGATCACTACGACTTAGCCCCCGTGCCGCCCAATAACTTTTGTACGAAACATTTCACAAAATACTGCAATCTATTTGTCTTGACCTTGAAATGACCTTTATATTTGACTTTCACCTTAAGGTCAAAATAATATCCGATAGTAAAATTTCTCGCCTTTTTATTCCTGGGGTCGAAATCTGGGGGTCTTATTTAAAATTCTGAAGTTGACCCCCTCTGCCACTCTAAAGTTTTTGATACAAAACATTTTCCGAATAAATGTTAGTACAGTGCACGTGTCCAAATTACATGTTTTAATCTTTGCGTAAAATCAAAATTTTGTGACAATTGAAAAAGAGTTGGAAACTTCGTGATCAATGTAACATATACATATAAGTATGACTACTATATATATAAATAAGAGGTCTTTGAATGACTATCACAATTCTCTTCTTAGTAAATTATAACGTCAGTGAAATAAATGGACTCTACTGATCATGGCCTACAAAAAAATAATTAACACAAAATGAATAAAATAATACAAAACTTGAAAAATACCCTCAACGAGATAGCTGTGCCTGTTTGATGAAACAAAGAAATTCAAAATTTGGTTCGGTGTCTGAAAGTTTAAGTCTTAGATCAGATTCTGCAATTAATTTGTTTCTGTACTTATCTTTCAAGTAAGTGTAAGTTGAAAATCCTTTCTTAAACAGTTATGTTATACAAAAGGACAAAACAGTTTTAATGGCTTGTTCCGCCAAAATAGGATAGTCAAATCGGTTAAAGAGTGATCTTTAAAAGCAATTTTTGAGAACTTGTCGCAGGATAAGTCAATGAGCTTTTCTTTTTCTAGTGAAGTTAAAGAAGTATCGAATATTTCCTTGAAAAGATATATGTATCTAGTTGTTCGATCTAGATATAATAGGTTTACTAGGAAAATAGTCCTTGAACGTTAATTCAAGTTGTTTGAGATATTCAGTGATATTCCTTTTAATATTTTTGTTGTTAAGTTGGGTTATATTTTCTAATAAAATGGCCTGAGAAAATCAAAATATTCCTATTCACCCGAAGACATTGAATTCAAAAGCTGAACTTCTTTAGCATGGCTGCACATTGAAAATGGTGATACCTGGACTTCGGAACGACAAAAAGTCATTTAATTTAGAAAAGATTTCGGCTAACCTTGCAAGTTCTTGCAGCCAAAGAATATGAGATATTTAAGAGGGCAAATGAAATGAATAGTCGAGAAAAAATGCTTGAAATTCCAACTTCAATTCAAACAAGCGGGTCAAAATCTTGATTCCGTGTGAAGTGTTAAAGGAACATGGAAGCTTCCAAAATCCTTACAAATAGCAGGGAATAGACGAGAGTTTGTAGCACGCGATTTTATAAAATTTACTACTATAGCGTCGCTTAAAGTACTGGATAATTCTGCAGGCAAGCGCATACATGAACGAAGATTTTTATTAACTGCTTAAAAAGAGTCTGGTTTTGTTGTAAAAAAATACATTAAGTTGTCTTATTGTAGAAGATATTTACAAATGTAATACTATTTTTGTAATTCATTTGGTTTTATTAATTAAAAACAGCAACATAAACTTGTTAAACAATGTAGTGTCTATTGTTCCAGTGCACCATTCAAAATTTTTATAGTTTTAATTATGTAAATGGTAATACAGTGCATGTTTCCAAATTATGTACTTTTTAGATGATTAGAAAAAATATAAAATCAGATGACCATCACAATACTCTTCTTAGTAAATTAGAACGACAATAAAATCAATGGAAACTGATCATGGCCTTCTTCAAATACAAGGTTCCAGAAAAGGATGAAATTGATCATTAATCAGCGAAATATCTGTATTAAAAGAGATGGACGTAACCAATTACATTCCAGTTAAAAAGATGAGATCACAGAAAGTGACAAGCATGTATGAATCTCTAAAAATAAACACCATCAGAGATGTGGATGTCTAAGAAATGTAGTACAATACTCAGAGAGTGTATGCACCAACTGAATTCTCCAATAATGAAAAGAGTGAAAATTTTTATAATAATCTCAAACAACCATGGAAAAAAATCATACCGTGTCAATTTTAATGGGCAATTTTAACGCCAAAATAGGAAGAGAAAAACAAAAGGAGAACACAGGCAGGAAACTATTATCTGGCTACAGAAAATGGCAGGGATGATAAATTAGACAGATTCTCTATAGGAAAACAATTTGTATTAAAAAACACATTTTTCAAATTACCTGAGTGTCGCCTATATACTTCGAATTTCCTGAATGATACACCAGAAAGAATAATACGAAATCGGGTCGATTTTAAAATATATAGAAGGGGGTATAGAAATTTTGATATTCACTAACCATAATTTCTTATAGAAAAATTTTAAATTCGTTTTAAAAGTGAATTCTAGCTAGGAATAAATTGCGATAAGTACAAAAAGAAGTGAAAGAAAAAACAAAAGTTGATGATTGAAGACATCTTACACCTCATGGATCAAAAAGTAAAATAAAAAGAAATTGAATATAGAAAAATACAAAATAAAATAAGGTGCAGAATAAAATGAACGAAAACAGACTAATACACTAAAATAAAAATTACTAAACTATAACAACAAACATAATCTACTTAACTGGCACAAAAAGTTAAAAAAGTAAAGTACAATTACATAAGAGAAACTTAGTTCTCAACAAACTAAAAAAACATTATACTATAAGAACAAACGTACTCTGATCTAACACAGTTAGAGACAAAGCACTATCTCAGATTGCAAAAATACCAGGAAAAGATAGAAGTACAGTTCAGTACAGAATAGGCCAACGCACCTCAGCTTCGGAGAAATAAATCCTTTAAGCAACTTATATTAGATAAAATATGATGAAATCTAATACAAGCAGTGTGAAATGCTGAGAGATGGCGTAGAATGCTGAGAGATTGCGCTGGTTATATTTAATTTCATATTTTGTCTAATATAAGTTGCTTAAAGGATTTATTTCTCCTATGCTGAGGTGCGCTGGCCTGTTCCGTACTGAGAAGAACCAACAAATTCAAAACCGGTCTACGGACGGTGTTGCACCACCATGGGAAAGACTTCCACCCCTTCCTGATATTCTTGCAACCTAAAATAGTACTTTGTTTCTGTGTTAGAACAGAGTACGTTTGTCCTTATAGTATAAGGTTTTTTCAGTTGATTGAGAACTAAGTTTCTCTTACGTAATTGTATTTTATATACCCAACTGCAACTATATATATATATATATATATATATATATATATATATATATATATATATATATATATATATATATATATGTTTTTTCTTATTTTTTTTTTCTTGGGTTTTTCTATTTGTATATTTTTTAAGGTTTTTGATTTTCTTGGGTGTAAAATCCGTTTTATTAATAAAACTGCATATGTTTTATTTGTTATGCATATCTATTGGCGTTTCGGTCACAGTTGACCTTCTTCAGAATGATTTTTTATAACTATAATAGAAAAAATTTTTTGCTATATTATAACATAAAATTAATAAGTTAAATTTAAAACATACCTTATATAAGTTTTTGCCGAGGATCACAATTTAGACTACATATTGTTAACACATGGTTCACTTTTTGACAAGATACTACAAAAACCTTGCTTTTTGTGTCGCATCTTTATTTAAACTGAATTTTATTTTATGGGTTCCGGTGGTCAAGGGTTTGGATTTTTTTTTCGCCTTAAGGGTCCTTGCCTGACTATTATTTTTTTCTTATTTTTGGAGTGATTTATTTTTGAGATCATTTTGTGTATATTTAATTTATTTGGGGGGTTATTTTAGGATATTGTAATATATTTTACTTAGGTGTCTTGTATCAGCTTTTGTATTTATAGATTTCTTATTTTTTTGAATTGCGATCATTTCATAAAATTCACGCTTTTTTTATTGTTTTCTGTTTTGAGAATTTTTACATTTTCAAAATCAAAAGTGTGTTGTTTTTCTGTACTGTGGTTTGTCAATGCGGTCTTATTATGTTTGTCGTATTTGTGTCCATTAATCCTGTTTTTAAGATGTTGACTGGTTTGGCCGATGTAAACTCCGTCACAATTTTTACATGGGATCTCATATACTACGTGTGTTTTTTTGTCTTTAGGTATTTTGCATTTTAAGTTACTAAAGTTTTTTTTAATAGATTGTGTCCTTTGTGACTAACAATTATATTATGGTTTTTGAGGACATTTTGAAGTTTTTCTTAGAGTTGTGGTATATATGGTATGGAAACATATTGATTTTGTTGTTTTGTTTTTTGGTGTTGAGGGTTTTGGTTGTTGTTATTGTAGAATTTGTGTATTCTTTTTTTGAAGGTATTGTTTATAATTTTAGGGGGATAACTGTTTAGTAATAAGGCTTCCTTTGCTTTTTGAATTGCTTCTTTTCGATATTCTGGATCGGATAATTTTATGGCTCGGTCTGCAATTCCTATTACTACCGATTTTTTTTGGGATAGAGGATGTTGAGAATTATAATGCAAATATCTGGAAGACCATGTTTCTTTTGTATACCACTGAGTTTTAATGACATTATTATGGTGGTAAATTGTGAGGTCTAAGAAATTAATTTTATTTTTTTCTTCTTTTTCTATGGTAAATTGTAATTTTTGGTGGTAGGCATTAAATTTATTGATTATTTATTTATTATCCCAAAAAATCGTAGTGAAGATATTCTCAATAAATTTAATGCCTACCACCAAAAATTACAATTTACCATAGAAAAAGAAGAAAAAAATAAAATCAATTTCTTAGACCTCACAATTTACCACTATAATAATGTCATTAAAACTCAGTCGTATACAAAAGAAACATGGTCTTCCAGATATTTACATTTTAATTCTCAACATCCTCTATCCCAAAAAAAATCGGTAGTAATAGGAATTACAGACCGAGCCATAAAATTATCCGATCCAGAATATCGAAACGAAGCAATTCAAAAAGCAAAGGAAGCCTTATTACTAAACAGTTATCCCCCTAAAATTATAAACAATACCTTCATAAAAAGAATACACAAATTCTACAATAACAACAACCAAAACCCTCAACACCAAAAAACAAAACAACAAAACCAATATGTTTCCATACCATATATACCACAACTCTCAGAAAAACTTCAAAATGTCCTCAAAAACCATAATATAATTGTTAGTCACAAAGGACACAATCTATTAAAAAAAAACTTTAGTAACTTAAAATGCAAAATACCTAAAGACAAAAAAACACACGTAGTATATGAGATCCCATGTAAAAATTGTGACGGAGTTTACATCAGCCAAACCAGTCAACATCTTAAAAACAGGATTAATGGATACAAATACGACAAACATAATAAGACCGCATTGACAAACCACAGTACAGAAAAACAACACACTTTTGAGTTTGAAAATGTAAAAATTCTCAAAACAGAAAACAATAAAAAAAGCGTGGATTTTATGAAATGATCGCAATTCAAAAAAATAAGAAATCTATAAATACAAAAGCTGATACAAAACACCTAAGTAAAATATATTACAATATCCTAAAATAACCCCCCAAATAAATTAAATATACACAAAATGATCTCAAAAATAAATCACTCCAAAAATAAGAAAAAAATAATAGTCAGGCAAGGACCCTTAAGGCAAAAAAAAATCCAAACCCTTAAACACCGGAACCCATAAAATAAAATTCAGTTTAAATAAAGATGCGACACAAAAAGCAAGGTTTTTGTAGTATCTTGTCAAAAAGTGAACCATGTGTTAACAATATGTAGTCTAAATTGTGATCCTCGGCAAAAACTTATATAAGGTATGTTTTAAATTTAACTTATTAATTTTATGTTATAATATAGCAAAAAATTTTTTCTATTATAGTTATAAAAAATCATTCTGAAGAAGGTCAAGTGTGACCGAAACGTCAATAGATATGCATAACAAATAAAACATGTTCAGTTTTATTAATAAAACGGATTTTTCACCCAAGAAAATCAAAAACTTAAAATATATATATATATATATATATATATATATATATATATATATATATATATATATATTAGGAAACTCCAGGCCCAAAACAACAGGTGCCTCGTCCTTGTTATATATATTAGGAAACTCCAGGCCCAAAACAACAGGTGCCTCGTCCTTGTTGAGAGTTCTTTTGGCTAGTGAATCTGAGATAATCCATCTCAGCTTGACCGCGATAACACTATCTCGAATAATCATTGTATAGTATATAAGCAACAATAGCTAATAAATTTGCAGAAAGTGCCCTAAGGTATAAAGACAGTAGAAATAAAAAGGAAATATCATTATCACAAAAACTATGCTGCACCAAAATATAAAAGTCTCTGTCAGTGAGAGTGTGATATTATAACTCATTTTTTCTACCTGTTGATCCTTCACACCATATTAAATTATGATCAACATTTTTTTACTTTTATGTATTTTTGAGCTTACAGAACGTGAATTTAAATAGAACCACCAGCATGTGTTTATTCAGAAGTTTTTTTGAAGCAATAACATTCTTGCATGTGATATAAAAACTAAGCTTTTTTTACAAAATACACAAAACAAAAATTATAGGTTGACTAAAATGTGCTGTAGATTATAACGCCTTATTATTCTTAAGTAATTTATTAACTAAAGAGTTTATTAATACACTTAATATTAATAAATTAAAATAAAACCTAAGTTTCGAGGGCTCAGTGATAATAAAAAATAATTAAAGCTACTCTATAAAATTATAACGCAAAAATGAAACTCGTACACTTTAAAAGTTGTCTAAAATGTAAAAATATTCACAATAATATGTAGTATTTTGACCATTGCCTTCTATAACAGCATTAAAAGTATACGGTATTGAAGGCACTTGTTTTTACAATAGTCCTTGAAGATTTTTCACCATTATTTCTGTGCAATCTAGAGGTTTTCTTTATTCGTGATTTTTTTACTGCTACTTTAAAATGATTCCTGAGATTTTCTATGACTTTGGTATCAGGACTTATACTGGGGTTTTAACGTATTATTTTTTATGTTTAGGATCATTTTCCGGTAAAATACAGAAGATTCTTCAATGCCAAGTTTTTGAACACTTTAGTTGTTTTATATTATTTAAATTCACGTGTTGATCGATTATTCGGTCAAAAAAGGCATACACCTGTAAGCCATCACTGAACCAACAACGTGTTCAATAGTCGCTCGGAAATTTTTCTCTTATAGATTGGTTCTGTTTTCTTCAGTGATCCAAAAGTATTAAATTTACTTTTGTCTGTAAAATAACGTTTTTTCAAAATGAGAATTCAATATTTCTGTATTCTTTAACAAATGTCCTGCATTTGAGTTATTTCTTTTACTAATTCGGAACGTTTTTTGATCTACTTGGCCTTAATAATTCTGCTTTTTTAAAACTTTTTATACAGTTTGGGCCAAAACCGTTTGTGAAAGTAATTTGCAATTTCTTTGGCCAAAATCAGCTCAGGCATTTTAAAATTTTGTTCAGTTTTATGTAAAATCTAGCAATAGTCTATTTCGTTAGATATTTTCCTTTCCTGTTTCATTTTTAAAGCAATTTACAACACATTTTTCCAACTTGACAATAGATTTCCTATTTTGGTGTATAATTAGTTTTCTTTCTACTTCTATTATGTTACTCCATAGTTCAACAGAAAAAAATTAAAATACGAAATTATAGACTAACAAATGATATACTCTCTTCAATATGGTGTTCGCCAAAAAGTTACAAAAAGAAAAAATTATATTCAAATATCACTGGCGTAGAAGTTTCATTTTTGCCTATAAAAATAAACTTTTTGCTGTTTTTTTATACTTGCATTATGGTTAACAAAATATTTTTGTCCAAAAATATGTATTGATTCAGCACCATGAAAAAAATGAAGGACGGAGTAAATGTTCGTAATAAATAACATAAAATCTGAAATATATTTAAATGTCAGAGTTTCACTTTTACTAACTGTATTTAAATTTCCTTGTCATTCAAACAGGCTTAAAGTAGTTATTGCTTTTAAGATACCAACATACGAGTATTTTTACGTTTTCATAAGATACAATATCTCGAAAATATACTGTTAAAATTTTAAGTTGATTCGATGTAAATTTCTGTACTTATGTGAATCAAATTTATTGGACCGAATTCATAAATAATTTATTATTATAATATACATAACTTATTGAACAATATATTGTATTAAACATTTGTAGCAATATATTACGTGCAAACCCCTCTCAAACTTTAAATCGCGTTTTTTTCAAAATAGTATTTTTCTCACAAGCTATTGAACCGATTTCCTGTCAATTTTAGACTTGTACATTCTTAAACATATATGCTATAAAATAATAGAACAGATTTTTAAAAATATCTAGAATTAAAAGAAAATACTTTTTCATAACATTACCAGGTACCGCCTCTTAAAACAACAAAATAGACTTATTTTTCAAAACTTTTCTTTATATACAGATTTTTGGAATTTTATACCTAATAACACCACATTGATGAAATTTTAATAATAAATATTACTTGAAAAATAAATTGAAAGTTATTTTATAGCAACGTTCTGATATATTGAAGCTTCACCAATCATAGAAATGCATTTCCTTTTTGTCAATATAGCATTTCTACATTTGTACTATGCATTATGGGATTTGGGCTTTTCCCAGCGTTTTCTTCCCAAGAGGAACGTTGCAATAACGTTTACTTAGAAATATCCAACACAGTTACACTACAATGTACGCTGGAGGCTGAAAAGTTATTGATATTGAGAATGTTCTAAGTAAAAATTGGTATCGAACTTTTTACTGTTATGGGACAAAAATAAATACATAGAAATACTGTAACCAACATTTTTAAGGACTTTTATACTTTACAAAAGAGTTCGAATAGTAAATTTTTGGTCACAAATGGATATAATGTTACTTTAAATTTCAAAGCAAGTATTATGTAAGATATATGTAAATAAGGATGCTGTAAGTTTATCTCTACATGAAATTTCATTAGTGTCTGTGACACAATATAAGCTTGGTTGAGGACCCACATACTTTAATTTAATCAGTCAGAACTCAATACTCGAGCCTGAAATAACGGCAGTTTTTAGTGTCTTATTAGGCTTTTAGGATGATATTACGAAAAATCACTGCTGGCAGCACACGCCAGCGCACACCAGAATTAATAAAAAACTTGCCAAAACATTTAACTTTATCAGTACTCTCAGTCTGTTGACAGTTTAATGTAATACTGCGAGACTCTTAAACATGTAAAAATAAGTTAACTCAGAACTCCCTGTGGCTACGAAGCGTAGCTTGAAAGGAGTAATTTAATAGGCGATGCAAAATTGTTTTATTATCATAATAGCGGGAAAAAAAATTGGCAGCAGTTACCAAGGTCTCACATGCTTTGCTTGGGCGCGACAAGTTCTTCGAATTGGTGTCATAAAAGTAGTTTTTAATTAATTTATGACGACCCACTTATATTATACATGTGAACTTTTTGATATAATTTAGTGTTACTGGAGATCACTTTTTAAAATATCAGATGGCCCGTGTTGCAACCAATGGTGTGAAATCAATGACTAGTTATTTATGAACATTTTTTCCGAATGTATTCTCGCTATCTTTAAATAAATTATGGTTCCTTAAACAGTTTTAAGTCACAAAGATCTAGGTCGTATGGTCAACTGTTTTTGATGCCTAGAAAGACAACTGGAGTTGATACGTGCAATAAAAAGACTGTGTAATAATATAAAAGAGGTACTTCGAAACTATTACATTAAACCATCAACAGATTGGAAGTACTGCATTTTCTTATTTTAAATGATCCGAATACATAATCCTCAAAGTTTTAATCTGATGCAGTTAAACATTTTGGCATGTTTTTTATACATTCTGGTGTGCGCTCATGTATGCTGGAAGTATTAATTTTTCGTATTAGGCATCCTCCTAATAGCCTGAAAACGCAATGTAACATTGATGCTATGTATGTATGCATTTACGTAGAATTGGGGTCTGTACACTACGACCTGGTAGATCTATTGTGCCCCCTACTGCTGCCAAGTCGTAAGAGTTATCGGTAGAACAGGTCCTTCAGTCCTATTTCCCTCAGGAACCTTAGGATGTTGAACGGCTTCGAGGTGGGTAGCTTCCCTTTTTCGATTTGGTATGTTCCCAATACCGCATACTAGGGTTTTCTAAAACGCTGCACTCTAAAAGGATATGAATAGAGGTTTCGTACTTCTCCTCACAGACCCTGCATTCTTCTCATTCTACCAGTCCGAGTTTCTTGAGGTGTCCCTTCAGGTGGCAATGCCCCGTCAGGACCCCAGTCAGAACTCTGAGTTGGTTTTTGCTTAGGCTTATGCATTTTTTGAATCTCTTCTGGCCGTAGTTCCCAAGTAGTATCTTCGCTTGCCTCAATCCTTGCAGTTTCGTCCAATAAATGAATCTCCTGCTTTCTTCTTCTATTTTTAGTTCTTCCAGCATTACGCTGCAACTGATTCCACAGAAAGGTTCTGGCCCCAGAATTGGTGTCTCAGCCCCTTTCCTCGTGAGCCTGTCTACTATTTCATTTCTCTCTATCCCGGTGTGTCCCGGTACCCACATGAGGGTGACTTTATTATTCTTACTCAAATCATTTAATTCCTCTAGGCATTCCTAGACCATTTTGGAGCTGACAACTTGAGGGCTCAGCGCACTGTTGGCTGCTTGGCTATCCGACATGATGATAATCTCTTGGCCGTGATAGTTTTTTCTTTGTTGAATTGAATACATTTCCTAATGGCATGTATTTCTGCATGGAAAATGCTTGATGACTTACCCAAGCTCTCGTAGTTTCTGATACCGAGTCCATACACTCCTATTCCAGTTTCCTCCGTCGTTTTGAAGCCATCTGTATAACATATAATAGATTTCTTATTGAGTTTTTGAATGGTATTTTTGTTCCATTCGCTTTTGAGACTCAACTTTGTGCTGAAGTTTCTCACAAAGTTGAATTTCTTTTTCATTTCATCTTGGGGCGTGTTCCAGATTCCTTGATTTCTGGATAAGAGATTGGGCCTTCGTTTTATGACCTCATCTCTCATCATTCTATCAATTGTCCTCTTCGTCATACTCTCTACAAGTATATGTAGAGGTGTGAGGTTTCGTATTACTTCCATGGCGGCCATTGGGCAGGTTTTTATTGCCCCAGTTATACACGCACAGGTCAGTCTTTGAACTTTCGAGCTCTCTTATTAGCCAGACTAGTTCTTTTGCTCCAGATCGCTGCCCTATATATGATGATTGGTCTCACTATTGCAGTGTAGATCCACTGCAGGATGTTTGGGTTTGTACCCCATCTTTTTCCCGCAAAGTTTCTACAAACCATCAAGGTTTTTATTGCCTTATTAATTTGTTATTTTTCGTGCTCGTTCCAGAGAAATTTATTACCGGGGGTCAGTCCCAGATATTTAATCTCTAACTTCCACTCTATAAAATTCCCATCCATTTTGATGGTTTTTAGATTGAGATTTCTTTTCCTTGTAAATGGTACTAGGGTAGTTTTGGTGAGGTTGATGTTTAGTACCATCATCTAGCAGCATTCCCTAGTATATTCAAGCCACAGAGGGTATTCTCGAATTTGCCTCTCGCGATCACGACCACGTCATCGGCATAACCCTGACAAGATATGCCGAGGTCAGTCAGATCATAGAGGAGTCGATCTACAATTAAGTTCCACATAAGTGGAGAAGCTACTCCCCCTGAGGGAATCCTCTGATGGTACAGAGGGCGATAGTATCCTGTCCTATCCAGGCGTGGATTCAAGGGGGGGCGGTGGGGGCGATGGCCCCCCCCATTAGCTTTGAGTTCAGGAAAATAGGCCCGATTTTGCCTCTTAGACTTTAGTTTATTCAAAAACTAGAGAAAGTAATGAATCATTTTTTACCCTTTTTTTCTTCGCAAACTATCTATGTTCTTTGGTTCGATGTCTTTGGCAAAATCTGTATCACATATATTTTTTATAGAAATGGGTTAGAAATTTTATAATCAAAAATACCGGTCTATAATAATGGACAATTCAGGTTGGATAACAATAGATATTTGGATATGAACTGTTAAAAAAGATTTTGATCCTTGTCATAGGCGTCGGAAGGAGGTACATTTTATCACTAAATATTTATTGCATAGAATATTATTTCGGTTAGAAACTTAAAATAAAGAGTTTTTATAATATTATTTTCTTTCTTATGATATATTAATAATTCAGATACATTAGAAAATATAGATAATTTTGACATATTTAACACAAATCACAACTGTATTTTTCTTATTTTTAATTTTGACATAGAAACTATTTTAGGCACATTCAGAATAAAACGTAGCCTTTTTATCTCAAAAAATTCTAAGTTATAATTTAAATACTTACAAAATACTCATTGTCAAAAATACAAGAAGTTAAACGTATATAAAAAAAAATTCGTTCATATGATATTAAAATTTTTTTGGGGATATCGGTCATTTTATTATTAATTAAAAACATTTTTAGGATATTTGACGTTTCAGTTTATTTATTTCTTAAACCATCTGCAGAATTAAAATTACTGAAACACTAAAAAGGAATCCAAATGTAATTAATTTTTATGTGTTACAGAAAATATAAATAATAAATTGTGTTTACGCTGGTAAACATTACGTATCTAATTCGTAATCAAAGTCAGTGAAGCTCTCTTCGCTCAAATTAATTATAATTGGTTCCTCTATCTCACCGATCATGAGATCGAGTTTCCACATTTTCTTTTATTCTTTTATTATATGGATTTTTAACAATTTTCTGCACTAACTTTATTCAAAAAATCTTTCAAAAGTTCAGTTAAATTACTAATTTTGTAAGTTGTATTATTTCTAGCAACTCTACATTTAACTTGGGAGAGATATTTCCTTCTCCAGCGGACATTTTCCAGACGATTTATAAGAACAGATTTCTTATTTGGTTTTTCCAACAAAAATTAAGTTCTCTGAGCAATTTCCAGAGCTCAGTTCCTTTAATTTCAGGTAAATCCCGATCTTCATTGATTTTAGTTAGAATTTTGTCGACGGTTAGGATCTGCTTCTCATAATAAAATGTATGTACAACTCCTTTTATTGCAGTTTACATTTCTTCTTCCAACGAGGTTTTTCTTCTGCCTGTGATCAAATGTAGCTTGGGAGTACTAACAATTACAGTCGTTTTTTCTTCTTCAGTATTCGGAACATTGTGGATTTTCCAACTTCTGTCATGTTGGCACACATCTCAACAGAACTTTTAACATTGATATCTAGATATTAATATCTTAAGGCATCATTAACATTCATCGTAATAAATTTTTCGTTGAGGAAAAAATGTCCTGGTTTAACGATTTTGGAACACAACAAGCACAAACAAGATAAATCACTAAGAACATACTGTAAGGTATACTTTGCCCACTGACAGAAATTACATCGATCTATCAGAAATTTTATAAAAGTTTATAATATTTAAATATAATTAAATATAATTAGATTTACGGCAGTTCTCAGTTACCTGCGGCACTGGAGCAGGTACGTTGGAGGTTTCGGTAACAGTCTTATTATTCTCTCTAGTTCTTGAATAGAGTATAGGAATGTGTATGTTTGCGATCGCCCCTCCCCTTCCCAAGAACTTTTGAGTTCAGAAAAATAAAACCGATTCTGCATTTTATATAAGGAATGTGTATGCTGCTGGCACTCCCCCCCCCCATTGAAAACTTGTTTTTCTTGTGATAGCCCCTCCCCCAAGAGCTTAGAATTCAGGAAAATAGACCTGATTCTGCCGCTTATACTAGGAATGTGTATGCAGCTCGCATCCTCCCTCCATCGACAACTTGTTTTTTCTTATGATCGCCCCCCCCCCCACTCTTCAAGAGCTACAAATTCAGTAAAATAGACTCAAATCTGCCTTTTACACTAGAAATGGGAATGCTGCTGGTGTCTCCCCCCCCCCCTCGTCTACAACTTGCTTTCGCTTACTATACTGTAATTTTATATTACCGCCCCCCCCCCCAAAGAGAGTGGCTGGATCCGTCCCTGGTCCTATCTCTGTCTCTGCTATTTTAGTGGAGAGAAGTTGTGCTATCCATTTGGATGCCGTTTCGTCCACTCCCCTGTCGTCAAGTGCTCTTTGACTGCCTCATGTGAAGTGTTATCAAAAACCCCTTCTGTATTAAGAAAAGCACATCAATGCGGTTGATGAGGGGATGTTGATGTTAAAACTGCCATTATTACAGATTCGTGTATTTTAACTGATTCAATTAAAGCATATGGGTCCTCCACCAAGTTTATATTGTGCAATTGGCATTAGTAAAATAATATAATAGTAAAAAGCTCGATAAGAATTTTTACCGAGAACTCCGCGCATGGTTTGGCAGCTATTGCCAAAACTTTTGAACCGCTTCTCTGATGACAGTAAAAGTTTTTGTGACTTATTAAATGATCTTCCGCTCAATATAAATTTTACAATAAGACAAAAAGTCAAGAAATCAACTTTTTTTTCGTGTCTACGTATCCAGCGGCGATATTTTGAACCTTCAACGAACTGGCAGAACTAATTTTTTTGTTATCGATTATTCAGATAACCACTCCTTAACGTTTCAGCCAGATGCGGATAAACATTTTGACATATTTTTTTCATCTTTTGGGAACCGCTGTTCGTCGTTGAACCAGGTCTACGCAGACAGTACTGACTTTTCGTCTTGTAACAAACTTTATAGCGTTATACATTTCATAGTATTAGTTCGTGTTTGTAGTTTTTAGGGTTTTAGGTTTATTTTCTACGAGCTCATAATTTATATAATTAATTTTACTTTTGTTAATTTCCTCAGGAGACGTCTATGAAAGGAAGTCTAGAACTTTTTATTTCCATATTTTTAACGTGTAACGCCTATGACAGAATGTCTAGAGATCGCCAGATTACACCTTTTTCTTGTTTTTATTACACCATGTAATATGGAAATCCTTCTGAAAACTAGAGAATCTACTGCTATCGGCGAAAAGAGTATATAGAGGAGCCAGATCGGCTTTCGGGGACAGTTTAGTTTGAGAGCTTGTCGATGCAACTTCAATTGTTTGACAAGTGTCAGAACTGCAGTTTTAATAAAAGACTTTTAAATAATACAATGTGTACAGTTTATTTAAACACCGGTCGTCCGGAACAGTATTAAGTTTCTTCATAATAGCATTCTAACAACAACACAGCAGCAAAAGTAGTGTACATTATTCAATTAAGGAAGAGAGATATACTACATATTTTAATTTTTCCCTTTTTTCGTACACTAATCACCAACTCCAAATTTAGTATTTTTAGAGAGAATTCGTGGGGGTTAAATAGCATTTCAATATTGGAAAAAATAGAAACAGAATATGAAAATAAAGTCTAATTTGCCAAGTCCTCTTGCTAACAAAAATTTTACTCATCTGCAGTGCATAGATATGGGGTACTCAACGGTATAATGAGTTGGTTACAGTAGAGGTTACTACATAAAACTTTCTCGACTTGACGGGGGCGATATCCTGCCTCCTGGTTATAACTAACATTTATCTGTAAATGTATGATTCTTTAAAGTTAATATAATTAATTGGCATTAATAAATTTTCTATTTAATGTTGCCTTGTACTTGTAATTTTTTAAAGAATAAAGAGCAAACCTTTTTTTTTCAGAAAATCAGCTTATATCGATCAAACTTCTGGTAACACTTTTTTCTTCCACATCCCAATATTTCCACTTTTATTCCAAAATACCTCTATGTGTAGAAATATTACATATCAAAAATTGTAATCCCTAAATAAAATTATAAGACACAAATTGTAAATTTGTCAAAACACAAAAAATATTAGGACTTACTTTGAAATACATCTTAATAAAAGAACACCCCTTTCGTTCCGACATAGCGCATAAAACAAAACTTTACAAGCTTAAAGGAATTTAAAAACAACGCTGACAACGCTCAATAAAAGACGAAGCTGCTGCATTTCACAAAAGAATATCAACACAAAAGAAAAGTGCCTGGATATGGATGCATAAAAGAGGGGAAAATACGGCCCCTGTGTTTAAGGTTTCATCTCGACAAAAGAATACCGCGCAAAGAGGTCGCGCGAAGTCATTACTTATTCCGGGTGGACGTCAACCAGTGGCGTAGGTATTAGTTGGGAAGCTTTTTAGTTGGCCTCTACTACCAATTTTTTTACGTAAAGCTCTTAAACGATTGTTTTCCCAACTTTCGGTTTTGGGCTTTCTGAATCCAATTGTGACTAGCTATCTAATGCCTTAGGTCGTCGATCCATCGCATTCATATCTAGTCCAAGCAATAGGTAAATATAGTGACGTAAATGCCGAGAGGGATGAGACCTATCCGGGGTATTGAGGCAATGTAAGAACAAACTCTACATAAACTGTAAAACAAAAAAATGGGTTGGTGCCGAAAAGGGGGGGGTCAAATTTGGCTAAAACAGGTTTTTTGAATCTACAAGCCAAGGAACACATTTTAGAAAAAAAATTCAAATACAAGTTGTAGAGATTTCAAGAACCTACAATTTGTGAGCTTTTGTTAATTTGTTATTGCAAGAAGGCCAAAAAACCCTCAAAATCAGCCATTACTTTCATGTCAATTATTTATTGCAGAATTAACTTTTTTTGCACTTTTTTGCTTTTGAAGGGAAGCCTTCGACTTTCTGAATAAAATCATATTTAATAATAGTAAATCAGGTAATTTGTTGCTGAGATATTGCTAATTGTTTATCCCAAGACTCAAAATGTTGTTTTCCATAATTTTTTTTTGACCTCCATAAAGGTTCAATCTCTCCGTGAAGGCCTAAACTTTCTTATCTTGTTAGAGGCGGATCAAAAAATTAATTTTCAAGCTCTTACATATAGCTTTAAAAAAGGGGTGTTTTTTTATTAAAAGAAATAGAGCTCTAACGCACGCGATAAAACTAAACTCGCAGCTTCAAGTCAACAGCGTTCGGAAAAATTCGCCGTATTTCAGAAACGAATGAACGAACCAATTTCGGTGTTTTTTTCTTTTATCTGGGGTAAAAATGAATATGGCACACCTTCTTTTTTAGAACAATATTTAAGGGGTTAAAAATTAATTTTTTCATTTGCTTCATTGAAAGTTTAGACCTTCACGAGGAGATTGAACCTTTGTGGAGGTCAAAATGTTCGCCCAAAAAAAAATTAGGGCAATCAACATTTTGTATCTTAGGATGACGAGGGCTTCCCTTTAAATTCAAGAAAGTTCAAAAAAATTTAATTTTGCAATAAATAATTGATATGCAAAAAATGGCTAATTTTAAGAGTTTTTTGGTCTTTTTGTAATAAAAAAGTTAGCAAAATGATCGCTCAAATTGTAGGTTTTTAAAATCTCTACAACTTTTATTTTTTTCCAAAATGCGTTTTTTCGCTTACAGATGCAAAAAAAAACATGTTTTAGCAAACTTTGACCCCCCTTTCTCTTGACTGACTGACTGACTCCGTAGCACTACAACCCAGGGTGGGTCTTGGCTGCCTCGACTATCTGCCTCCACCTAGAACGGTTTTGTGCCAACTCCCTCCATTCTCGCTGGTCAACTTCAAGGATAGCTAGATCCTCGTGGATGTTATCTCTCCATCTAAGCCTAGGTCTTCTCAGTGGTCTTTTTCCTTGTGGTGCTTCCTCCCATACCCGTTTTATTAATCGATTGTTTTGACTCCTTTGTATATGACCTGCCCATCGTAGTCTTCTGGACTTTATTTCTTGAATGATCTCAAGGCTTTGATATATTTGCGCAAGCTCTTCTCATTCTGTGACGGTCTGTTTCAAGGTCTCGGTATGGGCCATATATTATGCGCAGGATATTTCTCTCAACCCTTCTTAGCAGCTCCGTATCGTGGACTGTCAGGGTCCATGTTTCACTGGCGTAGATTGCTACTGGTCGTATTATTGTTCGATAAATTTCGGTTTTTGCCTTTCTAGTGATAAATTTTTACTTAAGCAAGGTTTGTATCGCAAATGTATATTTATTTGCTTGTGTGATGCGCTGTTTAACCTTTTCCTGCATATTATTGTTTGCCGTTATCACTGCGCCCAGATACTTGAAAACTCGCATATGCTCAAAATTATAGTCATCCATGGTGACGTTCTGCCTGATTCTGTCTCGGGCGGGGTTGCGGGAGACATGCATGTATTTGGTCTTTCCTTCATTTATTCGGAGCCCTATTCTCTGAGCTTCTTTTTCTATCTTTATTAAATTTTCCTTCACACTGACTGTGCTTTCTCCTATCGCGCCCATATCATTCGCGTAGGCCAAAATAAGTTTAGGGCCACTTGGCTCAAAAACCTCCGCGTCAACTGATACTGTTCTTACGGCTTTCTCCAGTGCAAGGTTAAACAGTACTGACGACAAAACATCTCCCTGTTTTAATCCTCTGTTGATAGAAAATGTTTGGCTACACTCTCCTTCAATTTTGACACAGCTTTTTGCCCCCTCCAGGCACGCTCTACACAGTCTAATGAGCTTCCTCTTGGCCTAAACATATTTTTTTGCGGGAAATGTTTAAAAAGGAACTACTATGTTTAAACATTTCCCGAAGATGATTAACTACCACATAGTAACGGCTACCAGCATCAAATTTTTATTTTTTTGCTGTTACATTTTATATTGGGTTTGTTCTTACATTGGTCCAACACCCCTGGATAGGTCTCATCCATTTCGGAATTTACGTCAAAAACAGCAGAGTTTTATATATGGCTTGGACTAATCCAGGTATTTATCTTGTAACCTTTGAGTGACATTTCGGATGTACCACATTCCACTACATGTTGTGTACTTACTATTAGTTTCTTCATCTTTTCGAGTTATATTCTAATTTTCTACTGCGTGTCACATCACTGGTAAGATAAAACTATTGAATACTTTTGTTTTTGAATGTATAGATATCTGCTTAGCTTTTAAAATGAAATTTATTTTTCTGATGCTACCGAGCTTATCTCATTCTTTGTTCCTAGTGGCTTCGATTATCCTAAATATATACTTATAGGTATTACAGAAACATGGTTCCTAATAACTTACTTACTATTAATGGTCATGTTTTTATTTGTCAAGATATGGGGTGAGAAAGGAAATGATACAGACCACTTTTGGGTAAGAATTAAAAATAAATGTCTGTTGGTTGTGGTTTTTTACATAGAACAGTGTTTGTAAAAATGCAAGGGTACACTTCAATAAAATTTGTGAAATGTTGACTAATTTTTAACAGCTTTCAAAAGTCATTGCATTTTTGAAGGATAGAAACTTGTGAACTTGAAATTAATAAAAAATGCTCTTTCTTATCTTTTTTCTGTGCATATTATCTAAGTTTACCCTTCGTTATGCCTTTCGTAAGCATTTTTTAAAAGTTTTAGATAAGGATCATTTTTCCTTATCGAGTCTTAGCGTATTCAAAAAGTTGAATTTTTTGGTCAAAATAATAGGTTAATACGGCGTAAATGACCTTGAAAATACCCCCTTAAATAACAAAAGTAAAATACATGTAGACTTATGACTGAATTATTTTTCTTTTTTAAATTTCTCAATTTGTTTTACGTTTACAGCTAATAAAAAAACGAAAGAAAACCTTTTTAATTTTTACTGTATTAAGTAAATCGAACATTCTGGTATATTTCTTTATTAGACCTTAAAAACACAAAGTTTCAAAAAATTATTTTGACCAGAGCTCTCAAATAAGACAGATAATTGTGATTCGTTTTTATTTTGGCATTAACCACAAACTGCTTGATGATTTTCGTTTAAAATTTATAGTCGTCATAAACCTACTTTGATATTTAGTTTAAACACAAATAAATAGATTTTATGCATTGATTTAAATAAAGCGGGTTTTCTCTAAAACTATTAGTGTCGTGAATTTTCACAAGAATGTCTTTTTTATGTAAATAGTTTTACAGAATCATAATTTTTAAGTAGAATTTTAAAAAAGTATCATGTTAAAAAAATAATCAGTCCGCTTCACTGTCGAAACAACCCTGACTATAATTGCCACTCATTCTTAACATCAAAAAATTAATGTTATTTTGAAGACTAGAAAACACATTGATGCTTCAAGCAGTTCCAAGGGTATTAAATAAAAACCTATGTTCAAGGGTCACATTTCAACGGTCATAGAGCCCTCATGACGGATTTGCCGATCAATGTTAATATAATTTTTTTTTCATGTTTTCACAGGTAAACTCCCTCTTCAAAATATACGAACTGAATTTCTAGACACCTTATATATCAACACTTATTAAACATAATTAAAATACTATCACTTCAGCCCATGGATTTACTTAAATAAAATGGATGATAGGTTGTAATGAAACTGTCCAACGAAAAATGTCCGGAATATGCTCGACGCCATATTGGGGAACGTGACGTTTTGGCACGTCAAATTGACCGTCAAAAGTCAAAAAAATAGTGTAATTGTTGTTATTGTTGTGAAGTTATTGATTGTCATTAAAATCTTTGTTTTTTCCCTAGATTAAATTTATTTTATATTACTTAACAACCAAGTAATATGCACCAAGCCATCAGTCAAATATTTAGGTGTAAATATAGACCACAAAATTATCTTAAAAACAAAGAGCCAAATACCTTACGAGTCTAATATACAAAAAAAGGCATATCAAGAAAAACAACTCATATATACACAGCAATATACTGACTTTAATTGGAATACATGCCCCCTACATACAGTAATTGCAGGAAGCCAGTACTAATAAACCTTGAAACGGTGGAAATCGCAGCTCTATGTAGTATGACTAAAACCATTATGTTAGCAATCCACTACATAAACCATCCAATCAATTATTGTATGAATTCACTAAACATCCATCCTCTTACTGCAAGACTTCCTGCCTGACAAGAAAGTTTGAAAGAAAACCTGAAACTTGACTGGTGATTGAGGAACTTATACGACCAGGGACCGAAACCATACACCAGCCAGAAGACCTCCATTAATGATACTGGCAGATCTCACATTCAATCTTTAGTTAACTTTTTTATTATCTTATAAAGATTTGTAGGGGCTTGAACATCAAATGTACTATAAATAAGTTTTTTATTCTGAAGGACCTCATTCATTGGCCTATAGGATCAAATTTATATGTTCTAATAAATTATAATCATAATAATATTTATTTAATTAAGGAATATTTCAAGGCGATTCACTAAGCTCATTGTGGTTCTGCCTTGCAATGAACCCACTATCACGCCGTTCGAACTCAACCAGATACGGATTCAGTATTAGAAATAACAACGAAGAGGTAGTAAGAGTGAATCATCTTCTATACATGGATGATCTTAAACTGATGGTTGCTACCAGAAACCAGCTGGAACAATTGCTTAAAATTGTAGAGAAGTTCTCCGGGAATATCGGAATGCAATTTGGACTTGACAAGTGCCGTATACTGAACATCGTTAACAAGAAGATACAACCTGGGGCTTTTGAAATGCAGAACGGTGAAAATATAGCTGCAGTGGAAGCAGACCAAAGATATAAATATCTAGGTATGAAGCAGGCTAAAAGAATTGACCATGGCACTATTAAATAGTAGACATTTGGTTAAGGCTTCCAATACGTATGCTTGCTCTGCGCTAAGCTACTCTTTTGAAATTGTAAAATGGAGCAGAATGGACATCCAAAACCTGCAAAGAAAAATGAGGACACTCCTAACAAAAGCACAAAAACATCACCCTCGGAGTGCTATTGAACGTACAATGCTTCCAAGACAACAAGGAGGAAGGGGACTGGTGGATATTAGTAAGCAGCTCGACCAACAAATAATAAACTTACGTTCATATCTCCACAGGTTAGCGGACTTCTTCACACAACATCGAGCAATATGCGAGGCAGACGATTCAACGCCGCTACAGTTGAGAGAACAAGATATCACTTCTCACCACCAAACAGACCAAAAGAAGTTACAAACCTGGCTACAGAAGCCACTTCATGGACAGCATCCAAATGAGGTCAATCAGGACAATATCGACCACTCAGCGTCGAACTACTGGTTGATTTCGGGACAGATGTTTCCGGAAACGGAGGGCTTCTTGGTAGCTATCCAAGACCAGGTTATTCCGACGAAGAAATATCGGAAGTTCATCATTAGAGATCCCTCAATAGAAAATGACCAATGCAGATATGGCTGTCGAACATCGGAGACAATTCAGCACATAACTGGAGAATGCCAGGCGTTTGCCGCAGCCGAGTATAAGGAAAGACACGACTCAGCCGCTAAAATACTCCACCAAGAGTTAGCAGAAAAGTTAAACCTATTACAGGTAGGAAAAGTGCCTTATTACAAGTACAGTCCGGAGCCTATTCTTGAGAACAACCAGTTCAAGTTATATTGAGAGCGAATGGTTCTGACGGATCAGACAGTAGCTCATAATAGACCAGACATTACACTAATAGATAAAATTTCTAGACAAACTACACTGATCGACATTACTGTACCTGACAATAACAACATGGAGCCAAAATACAACGAGAAGATTGCCAAATACAGAGATCTGGCGGTCCAAATTCGAAGACAATAGGCAATGAACAGCGTCCAAACGATTCCCATAATACTGTCAACAACTGAAGTGATACCAAAGAACCTCCTGCAGAACATCAAGGGACTGGGCCTTAGTAAGCATCTGTATAAACCTATGCAGAAAGCAACCGCGAGAACCGTCCGAAAGTTCGTAGGAAATACAGCAGACAACGTCACCTAGGACCCGATAACATTGAAAGGGTTCCCACAGAGCTTCATACTTTTGGTGTCTTTGTATGCCTGGGATAAGTGAATAATTCCTGGAGGGAGTGCGAAGCCGTTTGACTTGTAAATCATAACAATTTATTTAATTGTAGTGTAGTATATTGTTTAACACAGCGTAAAGAAGTAAAATGTTGCATTTAACGTTATTTGAATACAAAATTTAATATTACTTATTTAAATAAAAGTTTCAAATATCTTACAAATTCTTATTTAGTCAAATTTTTTATAAGTTGTGTTGATGAAAACAATTATGTTATACTTAACTGTTTAAAAGTAAGATATGGACATATAGACACAAATGTTTATGTCAAATTCATAGTCAGAAGTAGCCGTAGGAAAACATTTTTAAACAGCAGGCTCATACTATTGAGATATGAACAGAATTTAGTATAATAATTTTGTATGTCTATAATCTCATATTTACTTGAAATTTGCGACATATTCAACTTTCTAAGGATATTTTAATTAAAAACTAGAAAATACTGAAAATAACGGGGTACCACCTAATTAACATTTCAACTCTTTTTTCAAAAAATAAAACGTTTTGAAGAAACGGTTCGTCAACATATTGCTTTTTTTTAATGACCGACATTCAGAGGTTATAATCAAATTTCACGAATCTGATCAGTCAGGTGAGTTTAAAACATATACTATCATTTTATCTCTTTCTTCTATCCGTTTCGTTCTTATGTCGTTACAAATTCGGAAAGCTATGCGAATTGCTTCTACCCTTGTCAGTAAGCGATAACCGATTAGATTTAACCCATATAATTTTCCTACGGCGACAGCGTATTCACTATTGTTATAAGTGAGCTTTTCCTAATATGGCGAATAGTATGGTCTGGACATTTTCGGTTTATTACACGATCAGTATATTTACTTTACACGTGCCTGAGCCACTATACAACGAGCCCTAGCTCAGACGATATGTTAATTCTAAGAGGAAATTCGTTGATAAAAGAGTCTAAATTTGATTTCAAGTTGAATATTACTTATGGAATATCTTACGTTAGTACATATTTCACTAAATATGAAGGCATTGCACACCTTTTATGAGCACGTCAGTTTCATAAATACCACAATAATCGTGATTTTGTATATTCAATAGAAAGTAGACAATACAATATTTATGCTATATAAATTTTCATTATTTTGTTTTGTTTGTTAAATTATATTCTGATGAACAAAAATTATAGCAGGACTATGTAGACGTATTTTTCCTTTATTAATTATTATTAAGTATTTAAATTAATCATTTCTTCAAAATTACAAGCTACTCCAAAAACATTATAATTTTCTCCTGGTATTATTAATTTATATTTTAATTTTAAGCTTTCCTTTTAATAAACAGTTAATCTTGATTTCATTAATTTCCCTAAAATGATCATCTACGTGGTAATAATTAATGCTTAACGGTATTTTCGTAACATTTTTCAAATAAATTATTAAAAATAAAGGAAAATACACGAAGAAGGAGTTCTAAACATAAAGAATATATTCAAGATATGAAAATATATTTTTCGTGTATCCACTTTTATCATATTATTGCCAATTACCATCCAGCAGTTCCTTGAAAAATAATCCACTAATTTTAAGACAGAGTATTTTAAGTTTTACTCGCAATTTTAGAATTTATTGTCAAAAAAAAACATTAGAAATGTAAATTTTTAAATAAAATTGATTTCTACAATTGGAAAAGCTTTTAATACCTAAATTACTGGTTGGTTGATTCTAATATACAAGGTTACTGGTAATTCGATACATTTCTTTGGAAATCTGATAATACAAGAGGTAAGGAGTATATTTAATTCTAATATGCATCATACAAAACGCAATAGGTTTTGAGATGTTTCGATTTTCAGTTTTTAACCTTTAATCTATAAAATTTAAATTTTTCGAATATGTAATTTAACTTTGTATAACTATTTGGCTGAAATACTTGACTAATACTATAATTTGTCAAATGAAACCCAAACCAAAGAGACCTGAAGCTTTGAGCTTGGCTTTTAAGATCGGTGCGGATGTTGACCTTATCGACAACCTTTATGATGAGAAGACTTGGCCGGAGAGAGTTATTGTTAGGAGATTTTCCTTTCGAAAAAACAACAGAAATCAGCAATGGAAATAATTCAGCCATGGGTTATAATAATATTGACCAAAATTCCGAACCAACAACCTCGGAATCACTAGTGTGAGTACTTAATAACGGGCGTAGCCATGATAGAGACACAGGTCCAAAACGAAATAAGACAGAACCAGGGGAGATAAATTAATATCAGACCGTTATAACAACATACTATCAGAATGTAAGAAGTGTGAATAATAAGACATTGGACTTGATGTCCTCAGCAGTGACTGATGACTACAATATACTCTTCTTTACTGAGACATGGTTAAAGAATGATATTAACAATAGTGAATTAAAACTCTTTGACTATAACATATATCGATGTGACCGTTCAATGGATACTAGTGTAAGTCAACGTGGCGGTGGAGTTATAATTGCCGTAAGAAATCTCTCATCTTACCAGCTCAAATCACCAAATAAAACTGTCGGACAGGTTTTTGTTATGGTCAC
Source organism: Diaprepes abbreviatus (assembly GCA_034092305.1). NCBI lineage: Eukaryota > Metazoa > Arthropoda > Insecta > Coleoptera > Curculionidae > Diaprepes > Diaprepes abbreviatus. The sequence continues at coordinate 18,568,162 of JASJET010000103.1, forward strand.
CATAAATCGGTATAAATTAATTTTGGGTTGTGTATATATTCCTCCACAATCACAAGTAGAAGTGTACGAGGAGTACTGTTCATCTGTGGACTGTCTTTTAGAGGAGTACAAGTGTGAAAATTTTTTGATGTGTGGTGATTTCAACTTGCCAGGTTTGTTATGGAGTAATAATGAATTTGGGGCGATTCCCATGGGAAACTTAAATAAACAATCAGAACTTCTATCAGATTTGTCAGCATACTTAAATATGTACCAAATGAATTCATTTCCGAATGGCTCGAGCAACATATTAGATTTGGTGTTTAGCAGTAGTTCAGATGTTAAAGTTGTCATTTGCACAGAACCCATTACGCGTTGTGATGTTTATCATCCACCTCTATATTTAGCAATTCCGCTACCCACAAAATTTGATGAACTGAATTTTGAATATTACTATAATGATATAATGTTGATATAATATTAAATACGTTTTATCAGTGTTTGAATTGTTGCTTTGATATCTTTGTCCCTAAAGCTAAAGCAAAAAATAAAAAATTTCCGCCATGGTTCAGTCCAGAATTGAATTCTCTGATTTTTGAAAAAAAGAAAGCCCATAAACAATATAAAATTTCCAATTCCAATTCTGATTACATTTTATTTTCAGAATTACGTAAGCTATGTAAGTACACATATAAATACAATTATCAAAACCATATATCTGGCATTGAAGACTCTAGAAAGTCATCAGTCAAGTTGTTATACCTACTATGCAATGACCACCAAAAAGCCCGGATCTGAATCCGATCGAACATGTATGGGATTACCTCAAAAGAAATGTGAAACGTAATATACCTGCACCTAGAAACCTGAAGAAACTTGAAAATGCAGTTATCACCGAATTGGAACAAATTCCTAAAAATTTTATCCAAAATTTAATTAAAAGCATGCCTAGGCACATAGATGCTGTAATCTGAAGTAGAGGAGGCAAAACGCTACTAATATCCCAGTTAAACCATTAATTTCTTTCATCATTTTATAATTTCAAAGATTTTGTTATTATGTCTAAAGGATAATCTTAATTCAAATCCTAACAGATATATTTTAGCAAATTCACTTTTAAAGTATCCAAAAATGTGTTTCCTAAGATTTTATCTATTATTAAAATTTATTAATTATAGCGATTTATATGATTTAATATTTTTTTGCGTTAATGTTGTTCAGAAGTGTATTAACATACTAAATTATATTTCTTTTCCAATATTGACAAAAGATTACAAAGTTTCGTTATTAAATAAAAAAGCTGAAATATTTTTTATCTCCCATAACTTAAACAACATTTTAAATTTTATAAAAATAAATATAATAAATGTTGCAAAACAGGATGTTTGGTTGGTCACGACATTATAACATGAGTGAAAAGATGTTTCACATAAATGGAACAAAACGAGCGACCAGAGTTCTAAGCTAGGTCGTCGGTATCTATTTTACACGAATACAAAAAAATTTTGTCAAATAGTTCAACCGATGTAAAACATTTGGATCATATTTTTGAGATAAAAAATAAGAATTTAAAACTATGTAAATCCATGTGAAAATTTCATTTTCTAAATCTAAATGTCTCCAAAAATATTTAATTTTTATGTAAGTTACGTGAATAAGGTCAAAACTTAACGATAAATTTAAATTCTAAAAAAAATGATGTTTTATTGAATAGTCAAGCAAAACCTGAAACTTTGCTTTACTAAATAAAAATCAAGCGGGTGTGTACAACTCATTGAATCATGACAGCCTATTACCCAAAGAATCTTTCATATATTCACTACCAGTTGATATATGATTCACATTTTTTCATAGTTAACAGATGCATGTAACTAATTATCTTCATGATCTTGTTCATATGTTAAGGGTCGGATTGGAAATATTTGGCTTCAGAGATTCTGTGTAAATTAGCCCATTATTAACGAAAGATATATTTCCAAATAATACGATTTCATAAAAGAAAGAAGATGAGAAAACATCAAATATTTTGTAAGATACAAATGAAGGTATAAAGTCATAGTATGAAAATAACAAGTATATAAAGGATTTTTCGGAAAAATTTTTAAAAATCGATCGTAACTATTTTTTTAAATAACAGTCTCATTGTATATCGTCTGAAAAAATCACAAGCGAGATTTTTTGTTTTTTTTTTTTTGAAGCACGAGTTCCATTTTGATAAAAAAAATATGCCGCTTGCATAAATAAAAACAAAAAAGTTATTTTTTTATATATGCTAATAAAGAAGTTAACAGTAGAAAAATTATCAATCTCTGAGAAATTGCTTTAAATTTTCATTTAAAAAAATTTGGAACACACTATTTAATAATTATTAAAAACTAAAAGAAAAACTAAATCGTGCGTATATAAACTGGAAGGAATTTTATACTCTAAGCACAGGAGTACCCTGTTCTAACAGAATTAGAGCAAAGAAGCATTACCTTAGATTGCAAGGAAATACCAGCCCCGAACAAAAAGGTTAGAGAAAAGTCGCAACCGTGCTTTTCAATCGCAACAGGAAGCCATCAATGATGGAACTGGAGAAACTAGGAGGGAACATTGGGCGTACACGGGCGACAGCTTCCCATCTTACTATCCTTTGAAATTGCGGCATGACGCAAAAATTTTAAATGTTTATAAATTCTATTAATTTATTTTCAAAACAATACATATTAATTAATACGGAATACTAGCAGAAAAACTTTAGAAGTGAGTACTTAAAAAAGATTTTTACTACTATTAAATATTTGTAATTTATAATAAAATATATTTATTAGAACACTATGTTCTAATCTCGTGAAGTAAAGATCCCTAAAGCTGCCTCGTGCAGTCGCAGGCGAAACGTCTGATAATAATTCCAATTTGACACGGTCTAAACCCAAGAACCATAATTTCCATATATAAAATATTTGGGTGAAGTTCGAGTCACTAAAAAATGAATTGCAACGTCTTCTAAAACAAAACTGAGCAAATTTTTAGAGAAAAATAAAATTAAATTAAACTTACTCAAATTGACACTAAAAGAAACAAATATTACCTTGAATTTAAAATCGGCGTTTTTAATTTTGTATAGCATTAATGCAGAAATGTATACAAATGCGTAAACAAAGTTAGCAAACATAAGTTGTATATTTGTGAGCATGATATACTACAACAAAAACGAGATAATGTCCGAATTGTACCCTCAATACTTCCCGGTAGCCATCCACAAAATATTTGGGTCAAGTTCGTGAGATGAAAAAGTGCGCTGCTAAGTCCCTCCTAAAACAAAATGGAAACTCCATTCAAGGAAATATTTAGATATATTCCAGAAAATATACATTAAACTTACCCTGAAGTTGATTGAAAAATTATGACCTAAACATTTACAAAAACCGAGCTGAAACCCACGTAAACTAACACTTTTTTTCTGGACATAAAAAGGCCAGAAATAAAAATATCAGTCGGAGTCTTAACTGGGAATCGCTTATGATCACGGGACTTAAACTTGGATAACATGAAGCCACGTGGGTTGAACTGGGGATATAAAAAAGAAGACAAAAAGGAGAAGTTTCAATTGCCCTGAAAATAATTTTGAACTATTTTGTTTTTAATGATGTTATGTTTAGCATTTTACTAACTCAGCCCTGACTAGCAGGAAAGATTGAAACGTCAGCAATAGTAGTACACCACCATCTGCAGACCGGTTTTGAACTCACTGCTTCTCATCAATGCAGCGCAAACCACCACTCCTACCCATAGACGACGCCGATCTTTTAAACAACCTATACCAAACTAAATAAAAACTCAAAAAACAAGCAGCGCCATCTACCAATATTTCATGTAATCTGAATGAGTAATCTCAATAAAGCAATGTACCAATAGTAAACACAATATATTTTGCAGTTGTTGTATACAAATACAAGCATATACATATAAGAGGAAATATGGTTTTCAGTCCACCTTAAAGCATACACTGGAGGCAGCATAGAATGGTTCACGCACTTTACACGGAAAAGAAACCGAGTATGACCTCGAATTCCGTTGCTCTGTCTTTTTGCCATGTAACGCGCAAAACCATTGCCTGCTGCCCCCAGTAGTGTATACTCAAGACTATGAACTGAAAAAAGCTTTATACTAGAAGGAAAAGCGTACTGTGTTCAAAATATAGCAAACAAAACACAATCTCAGATTACTAGAAATTACCAAGAAAGGTGGGAAGTTCTCCCATATCAGTTAACCGCAACCCACAGACCGGATTCAAACTCATAGTTCGCATTAGTGCAGGATACCTATCTATAGAAAACGCAGATCTCCCAATATTCCATGTAACCTGAATGAGCAGTCTCAATAGATACCATACCAATAATTAATATAATTTATTTTGTAGTTGATATGTACATATATAAGAGAAATTATAGTTCTCAGGCAACTGAAAAGGCCTTATACTATACGAACAGATGTACTCTGTTCTAATACAGTTAGCAAAGATAACACTACCTCAGATTACAAGAAACTAACAAAAAAGGAGAAAACTTCTTCCATGGCATTACGCCGCTACCTACAGACCGGTTTTGAACTGGTTGGTTCTCGTTAATGCCCGGTAAACGAGCACACTTAACCATAGGAAACGCGGACCTTTTAGGTAACCTATATCGAACAAAGTTCAATACAAGTGAAAAAAACTTTATACCATAAGAACAGACCAACTGTATTCTAACACAGTTAGCAAATAAAACATTACTGCAGATTACAAAGCACTACCGAGAAAACTTCTCCTATGGCAATACACCACTACCAGTGCAAAGTAGGAAAACACAGGCGGATTTTCTAACAACTTGTATCGCACTCAGGAAAAAGTCCAACACAAGCAGCGGTATCTCCTAACATTCCATGCAATCTGAATAGGGTAATCTCAAGAAGTGAATATACTAATATTATACTACCATGAGCTGGTTGAGCATTATAGTTTCTCTTATAAATACATGTGTTTGTAAATACCAATTGCAAAATATTGTATTCACTATTGAAATCAAACTTAGACACTTTTAGTTTCAGGAACCTTCAATTTATCACTCTGTTTTCAGACAAGATACAATTAAATTATACGGTTTTCTTAAACAAAACCGCGCTCCCTTAAGGATACGTCCGATGCCTATATTATTTACATCTACAATACACAGAAGTACAATTGTATTGGTATTCCTGAGTAAACGTAACAACAATATTGCCCTTGGGGAGAAAACAACATGAACATCACCAAATCCCTTAATGTAAACGGAAAAGAGTTTATTAACACACACTGCTTGTTTATGCTTATTTGTAGATTATAATAATACATACTTATAAATATACCAAGTTTATACATATATATATATATATATATATATATATATATATATATATATATATATATATATATATATATACATATATATATATATATATATATATATATATATATATATATATATACATATATATATATATATATATATATATATATATATATATATATATATATATATATGGTAAGATGAACAAAATTTCAATTTTAATCAGGAGGAATATATTTTTATATGCTTATTTGTAGATTATAATAATACGTACTTATTAATATATCAAGTTTATACATATATATATATATATATATATATATATATATATATATATATATATATATATATATATATATATATATATATATATTAGTTGGTTATTTTCTTGGGAATCTGGTTCATTTTTATATTGAAATTACATATATAAATTATTCATACTTATTGTATATATATATATTTATTTTTCAGGACGTTTCGATTCTTTCGAATCTTTTTCAACTGATGCGGATGCTACAAATATGTACATTTTTAATATTATTATATATGGACAAAGAGGTTAAAAACTTACCATTAAGAACAGAGATTTTTGTTTTAAACAAAAATTAATTACATCGTAAACCAATTATAATCACTCACTCTTTTGTATATTCACTTTTTAAAAGTATTTGTAAAAGTCCAGTTAGAAGAATGGACACTACATTTTTAATCCTATAACTGCCTTGACTTGACTGAATGTGGAACCCAGATGGTGTATGTTTTAGGTATTTTAAGTGGCATAAAAAGTTTGGGTCTTTTAATTGAAGTGATATCTTTCTGAAAAAATATCGCGATTCAATTTAGAAGAATTGAAAGCGGAAAATTATTCTTATTTATTGTTTTATTTATTTTAGAAATTCTCTTATATTGGTTTATTTTAATATGTTGAAATAAATTTGATTTAGATTATTGATGTCTGTTTTATCGTTTACGGCATTCGGATTTTTTTTTTATTGCAATCATTTCGTAAAATTCTCTTTTTCCTTTGTTAGTTTCAGTTTTCAAGATTTTTGTATTTTCATAATCAAAGGTGTGCTTGTGTTTCATTTCGTGTTTTTTTAGGGCTGTAATATTTTTTTTGTCATATTTATGTCCATTTAGACGATTTTGCAGATACTGACTAGTTTGGCCGATATAATTCGATGGACAATCCTTGCAGGGTATTTGGTAGACAACATTTGATTTTCTGTTTTTTGGAATGTCACTTTTTAATTTGCTGAAATTGCTTTTAAGTAAATTATGGCCCTTATGACTAGTGGTTATATTATATTTTTTAAAAAAAGTTTGAAAGTTTTCGGAAAGTTTTGGTATGTATGGCAAAGAAAGATATTGTTTTTTGGTTTTATTGTGTTCTAAATTTTCTGTTTTAGTGTTTCCATGTTTGTATTTTTCTAGCCTTTCTTTAAAAATTTTATTAATTAGTTTATTTGGGTAAGAGTTTGTCCTAAGGACCTCTTCTGCTTTTCTGATGCAGTTATTTCTATAATCGGGACTACTAAGGATGATGGCTCTATCGGCTATTCCAATTATTACTGATTTTTTTTGAGCCATGTGGTGTTGGGAATTGTAGTTGAGGTAGCGACCAGACCATGTAGATTTTGTGTACCACTCAGTTAATATTGTATTATTTTTGTGATGCAACGTCATATCTAGGAAATTTATGTGGTTGTTATTTTCAAATTCTATGATAAATTGCAATTTTTCATGGTAGCTGTTAAATTTGTTTAAGATATATGAATCTTGATTTTTTGGTATAGCCGTTATGCAGTCATCTACATATCTGTAAAAGAATGGTAGTTTGAATTTTAAGCTGTTGATAACTTCAGTTTCTAGGTCTTCTAACACTAATTGAGCAATAACGCTTGATATGGATGCACCCATCGCGCAACCCTCAACTTGCTTAAAGAATAAATTTTTGTATTTGAAATATGTAGAAGTTAGGCAGATTTCTACAGCTTCCAGAAAATCGTCTAATGGTATATCAGTGTATTTCTTTATTTCTGACCATTTTTTTCTGATTATGTTTAAGGACACATTTATGGGTATATTTGTGTAAAGAGCTACAACGTCTAATGAGATCAACACGTGGTTTTCTGGGATTTTAATGTTTTGTATTTTTTCCTTAAAGCTCCATGAGTCTTTAATGTAAAAATTATTTTGGCCAGTGACATTTGCTAAGATATTTTTGAGATATTTTGAGAGTGCATTAAATGGCGATTGTATACAAGATACAATTGGTCGAAGTGGAGTTCCGGGTTTATGTAATTTAGGTAGCCCATATATGCGTGGTGGTGAAGCGGTATTTGTAATTAAGTCTTTTGCTACAGTTGGTGAAATAAACTGTTTGTTTTCCCATTTTTTTATTAGGTCATTGTTTGTTTTTTTGGTTGAGTTGGTAGGATCAGCTTTAACTTCTTTATATGTGTTGGTGTCATTGAGTAATTGCATAATTTTTGCATCATAATCCGAATTTTTCATAATAACTGTTTTGTTTGATTTATCGGGTTGTAAAACAATTAAATTTGGATTGTCTCTTAGAAATTTTTTGGTTTTGTTGATATTTTTTTTTGATAATACTGTTGTCAGTGTTATTTGTATTGGAATTATGGGAACTGTTATTTTTAGCCTTAAAATTTGTTACCAAATTTAAAATGTATAGAAAATAATTGCAAACTACACAAAAATAATCTTAACTCAAGCACTAAGAAATCGAAGACAATCCAAATATAGACCAAAAATATAATAATAATATGGAAAAAATACCAATCCACTTATAATTGATTTCAAAATAATCCATTCAATTACTATGGAGCTGATATTAAAAAGGGCTGAGTAAATAAGCTAATCTACTTAATATTATTTAAATTTTATTTTTTAAAGCGGATTAATCTTTTTAATAATCTATTTCTTTTCCACTTAAGTTCAAACCAAACTTATATTTTCCATCATTACTCATGAAAACAGAATAGAAAAGTAAATAATCCGTCCAATAAAGGTAAAATTCATTCCATTAGTATATTTTGTAAAGATATTTTTAGTTCTCAGATCTGTTTAGAAGAATGTGGAAGTGCAGAAGTTTAATTTCTTTATTGAATGTTATTGTTATCGAGAAAACCATCACGCTAAAAGTTCAAGGGTCGAGGGTGGGAATAATAGGTAAAATAGTTTTTACGAACTCGGTTGTGGCTAATCCTGGAAAATATTATTTAAAATTGCTCCTGTGTATTATTTCTTGGTGCCTGGGATTAATTATTATGTTAATTAACTGCAACCAAAAATACAATTATCAGACGACCACTTCACTGGATTATTCTTAACATATAAAAAATAGCTTTGTAAATCATTTGTTCGTTCTTCCGTTTTTTATTTTGTTGGTTAATGTTCCCAGAATAAGGAGAAAACAATGCGAGAAAAGGGTAAATCGCTGATTTTTATAGATATTCACAAAAATTACCACAAAAAAAAATGCATGGAAAGAATTATAATAACTTTTTAATAAATTTCAATGGTTACAAAAATATTTTTGGGAACAACTTTTAAGAACGGATATCTATAATATAAATACGATTCCTATTCAATCATTTTCAAAATCATTCTATTCAGAGGCAAAATTTTCGATTGCGTTTCCAGCAGTTTGTTGAAATTCTCATAAATCCATTGTTATACAAAAGAATTATCACAATTAATATCCTGAACTGTTATTTTAATTACTTCGAAATTAAGTTTACTTGCAATCGCCTTTCATTTAAACTAACAAGACTGATTACACATCTTTGAAGTATTCTATTATTTCCGTTAAACTTCTGTATTGCATTCAAAATAGCCCAAGCCTATTTAGTATATTGGAAGTAACAAATGTACTAAACGAAATTAATAATTAAAAAATTACTATTTTTGGTAATAATTTCTAAAACGTCTAGCTTGGTAATAATCATAGTTTTTCACAAGTGATGTAGCGAACCTTGAGTCC